>JANBXA010000007.1:37622500-38857500 GCA_030556225.1 Cricetiscus sungorus | reverse complement strand
CCCGGTTCCTGCCTTGCTTAATTAAATTCCTGCCTTAGCTTCCTTCAATGATGACTGTGATAGGACATGTAAGCCAAATAAAATTCTTTCCTCACCAAGTTGATTTTGGTCATGATTTTTTTCACAGCAATAGAAAGTAAACTAGGAAACTTGTGTGGCCTGTGGTAAGGTAAGCCCTGGGCTTTGGCTGTGAGCTATCACGAAGGTCTCAGTCCTGACTCACTTTTGTCAAATACATAAGCTGGTTTTCCTTGGGAAACAGGTTGACACACGTTGATTTTCTTTTCTCTTTCTTCCTTACTTCCTCCCTTTCTATTTTCTCTTCCTCCTCCTCCTCCTCTTCTTTTTCTTTTTCTTCTTTTTTTCTTTTTTTCCTTTTCTGACAGGGTTTCTATCACAGTCTGGCTTTGAGCTCACTAAGTAGCTAAGAATGACCTTGAATGTCTGCTCTTCCTACTGAGTACTGAGATTGCATAACCATGCCACAGTGTCACATGACACTTGGGATTGAACACAAAGCTAGACAAGCTGGGTTTCCAGGCCCTGACTTGTTTTTCTAAGTTTTTCTCAGACAGGAGTGCGTGGAGAAGGAAAGAGAAGGCACTGAGAGTAGGCTGAAGTAGGAGGCTAGGGAGAATGGGATGATTTATGGAGCCCACGCTCTTTCCAGTCTTTGAGGTTTGGTAGTCTACAGATTGGTCTCTTACAGCTGGACAGAAAGTACAGAAAGGCCACTTTTATGTGTGTTTGGTCTTCAGCTGGGGTGAGTATGTGGAGGGCTGCTGCAGCCATGCTGCTCTGCCCAGGCCCCAGCAATCAGCTTCATGGAGCTAAGTATGTGGATACCTTTTGGTCAACTTCTTCTTGGTGGGGAAAATGCTCCCTATGAGCCATGGGATAGAATTATTAATCAATTAATGGATTCTGCAAGAGATTAAGCTAATCTCTTGCAAGGCTCCTTGAAGCCATGAGCAGGGCTTAGGATGACTGAATGAATAGCTCCATCAGTCTCAAGAGGGTCTTGCTACACCAGCCCTGATACCTACCTACCAATCTAGAACCAGGTCAGTACAGTGAGGGGCTACTGCCTCCCTGGCAAAGAGCAGCTTTGGGGAAATAAAAGCCAGCTAGTTAGCAAGACATAGGGCATGTCCATGAACCCTTACACGTTAATAGAAGCTACTTTAATGAGCACTAGAAGGACTTCGGGGCATCTGTGACTGGCCAGGGAACTGTTCTGTTTCCATGAATTGGAAACACTTTCCAAGACTGAGATGTTGTCTGGAAGTTTGTTTCAAGGTATTTTTTGTTTGTTTGTTTTTTTTTTTCCTTCTTTTTCTTCTGATTCTTTACGGTTTTTAGGCCTTTATACTACTGGTTGGGGGAAGTTCAGGTTTTTTGGGAAGCCAGATTACAAAATACATAAATTTGTATATAGCATGTGGATTTGTCTGGTGCTATCTTTCATCTTTATAGTGGGAACAGTTGTACCAACCTACATGGGCTGTGGGCTCAGAGGGTTCCTTCTGATGTGGTATTGAGCTTACCCTTTCGGCTCTCTGTCCTTTCTTCTCATCATCACAACACAAATAGCTGTCCTTGCTCTTTCCTCCAAGAGCTCCTTCACACCTCCATGTTTGTACTGGTTTGGGCCCTTCCTCTGTCTGATACATGACTTCCCTGCTGGTCCTCCTTCCAGTACAGCTCATCCTGCAGGAGGAGATGTGTGTGGTACTTCTCCATGATGTGGGCCATGCTTCTGCTTACTTCTCTTCATCATACTCTTCCTGTTTGAGAGAAAGCTTTCCTTCCTCCCTCCTTCCTCCATCTTTCTTCCTTTCCTCCTTCCCTTCTCCCCAGCCCAAACAAGGTCTCATATATCCCTGACTAGCCTTGAACTTGCTATGTAGCTGAGGGAACCCTAAACCCCTAATCTTTCTGCCTCCATCTCCCAGGTGCTGGGATTACACTCACTGAGCTATATTCCCAGCTCCCTCCCTCCCTTCTCTTCCTTCCTCTCTCTTTCCCTCTCCCTCTCTATCCCTCCCTCTTCCCCTCCCTCCCTTCTTCTCTCCCTCTCTTCCTTTATTCACTTTCTCCTTATAGGGTCTTACTATGTGGCCCAGGTTGGCCTTAAACTCTGAGATTATAGGTGTATGGCACTGCCCTGCCCTGGTAACTGTCCTTTGCACTCTGAACTTCTTGATGGCATGGGGACTATGTAGAAGAATCACCATTGGTGTTCTTTTTATGTTTCTCCATTTTGAGATTCTTAGATTCTATCAGTCACAATTAGTCAGTCATGTGCCTATAAATAATTCTGATTCTCTGTCTTCTGCTCTGGTGAACCCCCAGATCAGTTCTCCTCAGAGTTGTTCCAGTATAGTGTTGATGGATATTTCTGTCTGGCCAGGTCCCACAGCCCTTTAGTCCCACATAAATACACAGAGGCTTATATTAATTATAAACTGTTTGGCTGATGGCTCAGGCTTCTTATTGGCTAGTTTGCTCTTCAATATTAACCCATTTCTATGTATCTTCATGTAGTCTGTGCTTACTGGAGAATTACTGGGTGTCTTACCTTCCTGGTAGCTACATGGTGTCTCCCTCCCTCCATTCCTATTCCCAGCATTCTCCTAGTCTGGTAGCCCTGCCTGTATCTCTTATCTGGCTAATTCTTTCCTGTTCATTGGATGAAACAGCTTTATTCATCAACCAATAAGAGAAATATGTATTCACAGCGTACAGAAGGACACCCTCTATCAGTACAGAGTATTTTGAAGTTCCTCTGTTGGCTGAGAAACACTGAAATATCAGTGCAATTATTTTTATTGTATGAGCTAGAGATAATTTATTAGTGGAATGTATATTGGTATAAAAGCAAAATCATATATATATATATATGTCCATAAAAATCCCCCAAAACCTAGTCCTCCTTAAAAATCCAAATTTCCAAATAAATTGTATCTTTTGTTCCTCAACTTATTTATTTATTTATTTATTTATTTATTTATTTATTTATTTATTTATTTGAAAAAGTGTTTCACTATATAGCTATGGCTGTCCTGGAACTCACTATGTAGACCGGGCTGGCCTCAGTCTCCCAGAGAGATCCACCTGCCTCTCCCTCCCACATCATTCTGGTACTAAAAGCATGTACCACCATTCGTGGTGTTCCTCAATTTTTATTTTATTTCATTTGTTCATTTACTTGATCTGTGATCACATAATCACATGATGATCAGCATAAAAAGTTGGAGGCTAACTTAAATTGAGAATACTCTATTCACCAATTCTTACTCAATTTTGACAGCATAAGTGATTTGTTTAGTAAGGATTTTGAGAAGTTGCAAGGTACCAGAACACCCTACAGGGCTCTTGCTTGTATATCCCATTCATCTTTGCAACTACTGTGTAGTGGGACACTTTTATCATTTTCATTATACATATGACAAAAGGGAGGCTTACTGTTGAAGCTTCAGTGTTTCCAGAAAGTAAGATCATGTCTATTATGCTAGTATAACCAGAGATCTCGTGTTAACTCATTAACTAGTGAGAGAACAGGGAAGATGCTGCCGTGCAAAGTCATAGCCCTTCTAAAGAGATCCAAAGCCACAGCTTATCTAGGCATTCTGTCTGCACAGAGCACTGACGATGCTCTTCACTTAGGACTAAGTGCATTTCCATGGACAAGAGGCTATGCACTACTCTCAGTTTTCTGTACTATAGGGAACTGTGACATAGTGGAAGTCAGTCAAGCTGGCGACCCAGAGGGTGGACTAGCCAGCATACCCAGTTATCAGTTACAGTTCCTTCAAAGTCCTCCATGGTTTTTCACGGGATTAGAGATATGTTTAAGATCCTATTGGCAGGACACAAACTGCCTGCTAGAGCCAGTGTCCCTAACAACTGATCAGTGTTTAAGAGTTATTAAGATTACTCACTCTTTTTGGACTTAGTGATTAGTGATTTTTTAAAATTAATTAATTATTTATTTACTTTATAAGCATTGATTGGTGTTTTGCCTGTATGTATGTCTGTGAGGGGGTCAGATCCTCTAGAATTGGAGTTATAGACAGTTGTGAGCTGCTATGTGGATGCTAGGAACTGAACCTGAGTCTTCTAGAGGAACAGCCACTGAGCCATCTCTCCAGTCTGACTTAGTGATTTCTTAATGTCATTTCCTTTTATGCACAAAGACAGTGATTCAAATGTTAAGAGATGAAGGGAACTTACTATGTGTGAATCTCCTAATTGTTAAGCTTATGCCTGAGGTCTTATTCTGCATTAAGCACCACCACTTGACAGGGGTACTAGTAATCTTTATGATCCAGATGAACAGAGTAAGTTAGAGATGCTCAGAGTTGTAAGACTAGTTTACTGAGCCTGTGATTGACACCCATGTCCCTCCCATCTGAGGCTTAGAATTGTTCTGTGACAAACTGATTGCTATTGGGTTTCTCTGTGTAGCCTTGGCTATCCCAGAAATCACTCTATAGACAAGACTGGCCCCCATCTTGCGATTTAAGGCATGTGCCACTGCCCAGCTTACTGATCACTATTTAAAGAGGGAATTTGCATCATTCAGTCCTCTGGAAACTGTGTGGTTTGTGGTGTTCTGGGTTGTACTGAGGCTTAGGAGACAGGGCTAAGATGATAACACTCCACTAGAAGCCTCCCTGCCACCATCCTTCTGAACTCCAAAGTTCATGAATAACAGTAGGAAGAGGCTCTTTCCAGCATAGTCCCAGTGGGAATAACCTGGATGCTTGTGAACTATAAACACTTGTGGACAGCACTGCAGACTTCCAGGAGCAGAAACACAGAGAAGGATGGCTTGAATGCATATATTTTCAGGTTTCATCCAGGTGATTTGGAGGAACTGTCTCCCAAGCATAAATACTTAGGCTGTGGGTTTAGATGGGCCCGAATGAACATCCTGGTTACACTGTGTGATATTGAGCAAGTTAATTCAGCTCTTGAAGACCTGCTTTCCTCATTTGAAAAATGAGGATAATTATAGTTGTGAGGAGAGAAGGAGCTAATCCATGGGAAGTGCTTGGCACCAGGCCTGGCTCCGGCTGTGTTCCCAGTAAATGTCACCTATTCATATATTTCGCTGACTCTGAGATGTTCTTTCTTTTTCATATTAACATCTCTGAAATCAGCGTGCTTCTTAAAATTGATGGCATGTCATGGTCTCAATGGAGGCATTTTTTCCTTCTAATGGTCTCTAAAACAATAGTGGTTCTGAAAGTAGATGCTGTTCAATCTTGGCAAAACATGGGTGCATCAGGGTCTGTAGGTACGGTATTGTCAATCATAAGAGAGCTGGAATTTGGGGAATCCATGTCTGTGTGCACTATGTCCTCTTCCCCATGGTCTCCCACTACAGGATTGAATCAATGAAAGTGACAATCAAGTTGGACAGGCATGTCCCATTCTGGTAGGAACCTCCAAAACTCCAGGTATATCTTCTCCGTTGACCCTTCCTGGCCCTGCTCTGGTTTCCTATGGGTATCCGGCTAGGGCAGTTTGAGGGAGTTCTGATTATCTTGTTCTGTATTCCTCTGCCCTCTGGTCTCCGATTTGTCAAGATTCTTTTTTTTTTTTTTTTTTTTTTTTTTAGTTGCTCACCCCAGTAGGCCCCATTTCTCTTTGGCTTCCTTCTCAGAGAAGATTGGAGAAGGCACTCAGAGTCCAGAAGGACCTACCGAGTCTCTCCTATGAAGTTCCCTCCAAATAGCAAGTCAGGGAGAAATCTATCCCCCTCTGACCTCCCTGCTTTGTTCTTTTTCTGCTCAGCCATATGATCAAAATGAGATTTGGCAGCAAGATAGCCATGGGGGGAGGGTTTGCTTCTTGTATTTAAGGTGAACCTATAGGAAAGAATCGGCTTAATGAATGATTTGTTTCCTTTGCAAAAGAACCATCTGGGTTTAGATTTCATATTTACTATTTAAAACCCTTTCAATTAGACCTTTGGGGTTTCCCAGGCCTGCCTGGGGGGGCCTCCCTCCAAGCCTTCCTTCTTCTTTCTCAAAGCCTGGGACAAATGTTTGTTTTTCTCACATATTCATCAAGGCTAGGGCTTCAGAAAGCACAGAGGCCTCCGTATTGACATGGGAAGCCGGAGCCTGCCTGGGGAGTGTTCAGCTGAGAACAGTATTTGGCAGGCTTGCTTCCTGCCCCATGCTGCCATTCAGCCATTCAACACGGAGAGCTTTGGGGTGGCGAGTAGGGGGCTTGGCATCTTGGCAGAGGATCTCACTGGAAGCTCATAAGTTTGAGAGAAGGGCTTTCTCATGGTGTATCCCTGCTGCCCCCCAGCCCCCTAGTGTATCAGTCCGTTCGGGAAAACACTAGTAAGAAAAAGAGAGTGGTTTTTTTTTTTTTTTTTTTTTTTTTTTAATCAGGAAAAGTAATTACAAAGGCCACCAGCTCGCTTTGTAACTTTTGTTCTTGCTGGCGCCTTGGTCAAAAGGCTGGGGCTGCCCAAAGCGGCTCTGCTTGCAGGGACCTGCTCTCCCATGGTTCCAGGAGGAGTGAAAAGAGAGGGGAAAGTGCTGATGGGGTGAACAGAGTCTGGCTCTGCACTCTTTGGGCACATACTCCACTTTCTGCAGTATGACAACAGCTTTCCACAAGTCTCTGTAGATCTAGTTGTTAATGTGTCAACGGCGGGGTAACCAGTCCCCTTCACAGAACTGTAAGATTTAAGTGGGAGCATCAGGGTCACCCCTGGCTCTCTGTAAACTCCCTGCTTGCAAGTCCCCTGCTTTCTGTATCTAATACCATTTCAATGTAAGTTTTGGAATGGTAGTAAAGGCAGAGGAAGGAGGAAGATTAAGACCTGGGTAACTTTGCAGAGTAAACTCAGCCTGTTTAGACTCCAAGTGTGCTCATGTGCTGGGGGCAAGGGTGGGGTGGGCTGGGGTAGGGAGGGGTGGTTGAACAGAGGCTGCAGGTTTGGTAGCTGGATGCTATTTTGTTTGGGGAAGTAACTGGTGGAAACGCTGGACCTGCTGCCCTGACAAATCGCTCTGGGGAGCTGTGAGGGGTAAAGTTAAAGGACCCTTGCTAGAGTGAAGTGTTATATATGCCTTCCTGACAGCTGCGACAAATCTTGATTGGCAGGGGCTGGTGATGGGGGGGGGGAACGTGTGATTGGAACCTTGATGGGGGAGGCAAGTCCCACGTGGGTTGCAGGCCCTACCTACTGTTGTCAAAGAGATTGCATTCCTGTATTGGTTGGTATGGATTGAAAAAAATGTGAAAGAGTGGAAAATGGTCTAGATAAAAATGTTGGCCCAACTGCAGGATGGCATACATAGCCTTGAGCCTAATATGGTGAATTGGATATATAGAAATCTCATATTGAGACTAGCTTTTGACAGCTGTAGAGGAGGGAATATAAAGAGTTTCTAATATGCAAATGATCTAGGTGTTTCACACCTAGAATTTAAAAAAATCATACACACACACACATACATACATACACACACACTCTCACACACATACACACACTCACACACAGATCTCATCCATCATTTTATTAACAGGTGGGTCCCCGGAGCTGTTTTGAGACTTATCAGTGAGCAAATTAATTAAGCTCTCAAAAGGTGATGCAGAAACATCCACAGGCGACTTTGGCCTTTGACAAGGGGGTCTAATTGTCAGAATAATTATTTTCCCCCTGCAAATTACCTGTGGCAAATGCAACCCGGTGCTTTTGTGTGCTTTTAATTATCTCCAGCGTCTGAGAGTGAGGGTTGTGTGGGATATGTGTTTGTGAAATATTTAAGCTTGTGTAGGTGTTAAACTACCTATTAATCCTTCCTGGCTGGATTCATTTATTTGAAACAAATCGTGATGGTTGGATAGCTGCTTAGGGCATGGGGTTCCAGCGAAGGATACTTATTTTCATGCTATGTGGGTTTTGTCAGGGATATTAATAAAACACAGCCAACCATTCTCCAACTGTGCTCGTGTGCTGCTTGCAAGAAAGGCTTTTGTGGGCATTGCTGTAGTAATCGACATTAGCCAGACATTGCAAAATATAGGCCAAGGGGCAAAGAGAACAGCTAAAGAGCAGCAAAAACTATGAGGTGGAAATAGAATCAGTTTTGTTTAAAAGAAAAATTGAGGCACAGTGCTATAAGGAAAACAATTCAGGAGCAAAGTCAGGATCTCTGATTTATCAAGCACTTTATTCATTTTAGTGAATTGTTGGCACACCTAATGTATTCCAAACTATGATCTTGGTATGGGGATATGCAGTCAATGATTGCCATGGAAACAGATATGTGTTTCATCTTTCAAATGGCTCAGGAGCTAAAGTGCAATGAAAGGGGAATACAAATAGAGGGAGGCGGTCCAAACAGGGTTGATTGTTAAGTATGTGTCAACTGGGTGAGTGGTTTGTGTGCGCATCCACTGGGACACACAGTACTGGTGGCCGTGAGGTAGATAGCTGGTTGGTGAATATGTTTGTTGGCATCACTGATTGTAGCACAGATAAAGATAATAAAAACTCAGTGACAGATATTGGGGTTCAAGCTGAAGATCAGAAAAGCAAAACAGCCACTCTACCAAGGCTGGGGAGATCCTATTATCATTGTGGCTGAAGACCAATTACCCAAGGCTGAAGACTTGCTCTGAGACCCTGGTCCTGTCTTATTTATATACCTCTCTAGTGCTGAGACTAAATGTGTGAGCTCTGTTTCTCTTTTAGACTGATTCACTCTCTTGTATCCCTGGGTGGCCTTGAACTCACAGAGCTGCCCGCTGTCTCCTGAGTCCTGGGATTAAAGGTGTGTGCCACCACTGCCTGACTCCTATGACTGTGGCTAGCTTTGCACTCTAATCTCCAGGCAAGCTTTATTAGATCATGAGCAATATATTATCACAACTGATGGAGTATGTTAAACAACAGGAATAGTCTCATCATTCTGCAGGCTGATGTTGATCTCTTCTGAGGCCTCATTCTATGGATGTTGTCTTCTCTCTGCATCATCCCTCTGTGTGCATCTGGGTCCTGATTTCTTCTTGTACAAATATCAGTCATATCGGGTTGGGTTAGTGACTCTATCTAAATTCAGCTACCTCTTTAAAGGGCCTGTCTCCAAGAGATAAAGTAAGTCTGGGGATTTTTAGGGATGAAGGTTCTGACATATGAATGCGGGAATGTAATTTATGCCTTGACTTCCTGCAAAATAATTCAATACAGTTTCCAAGTCTCAAAATTGTGTGTTATACAGACATGACAGCACATACTGTGATCCAAGCACTGGAGGGTTAGGCAGAGGGAACTGGAGAGAAGGCTCAATGGTTAAGAGCACTGGTTACTCTCCTAGGGGAGCCAGGTTAAATTCCCAGTACCCACATGGAAACTTACACCTGTTTATAACTCCAGTTCCAGGGCTTCTGACACTCTCACAGAGACAGACATACATGCGGGCAAAACACCAATAATAATAAAGTTTTTAAAATTCTGACTAAAAAACAAATGTAAATAAGGATTATATGGAATACTAACAATAAACATAATTTTTGAAAGAGTTTAAACAAATTTAATTTTAATCCCATTCACTAGTAATTCCTCTGGTTTTTTTTTTTTTTTTTTTTTTTGATTGTTTGTCCCCCCCCCCCCTTTGGTAGTGCTGGGATATATACCAAGGGCATGCCAGGAAAGTACTTCACTACTGAGCTACCTCATTGGTAATTCTCAGCTTTCCTAGAAAAGAACTGTAGAGAAAAGAGCCAGATGATCCCGGCCTCACCCAGGATTCAGGGAAACACACACCTCAACATGTAGATGATAAACTCAAGAAGGCCTTTATCAAATTTAAAGGGGCAACTGCATGCTATGGAAGTACTACAAGAGCCAAACTGTTCACCTTAAAATGGGTGATGTCATGATGCATACTATTCGCCCCAATAAAACAACTTCAAGACCTCAAAGGCGGCCACTGACAGAATTCTGGAGACTGGCATGAAGTCTGCAGCCTTGGTCTGTGGTCCAGTTCTGACAGTCCATGAAGGCAAGTGAGAGCTCACATGCTACATGGTGCCAAAGCCTCAGAGCTGAATCCTCATCAGGTCCAGCAGCCACAAGACAATGTAGTCGCTAAGCTGTTAAATGGAAGGATTTTAACTCTTACAAAGGCTGTTCAAATATGTTTTAAAATTAATGAATTATGTTATGTTAACAACAAATACATCACAAATGAATTTCAGAGGCTGGCAAGGCCTCTGGATCCCACCTGCAGCAAGCTGTCTTCTGCTCCAACACACAGAGAAACACACACACAGTAAGTAAGTGAATAAATGAAAGCTAAAATAGAACAAAAGGCAGCAAGGTGGAAATGGCTGGGCTGGCTCTCTGGTGGAGTGCTTGTGGGACTACACACACACCCTGGGTTTCAAGCACTGCTACCCTGCAACAAAATAAAATAGCAACAATGAAAAACAAGAGAAACAAAACTGTCTGAGAACTTCTGGCTGACTGTGGTGGCATGCGCCTGGACTGCTAGGATTCGGGGGAAACTGAAACTGAGGCAGGAGGCTTGCAAGGTTCTGATTCTGAATTCAGCCAGGGCTGTTTTACCAAAGGGTTACTCTACCCCTGTCTCACGGTAGAGGGAATTGAGAATAAAACAGCAAACTAAGGTTGATTCATGTTGATTCATTTGAATTGAGTTAGTGAATGCTGAATGCATATCTCCCAGTGAAAGGTAAGAGGTAAGCCTTTTTTTTTTTTTTTTTTTTTTTTTTTGGCAAAAGTACCAAGTGGAAAACAGGAAAACAGTGCAAGAAAGTAATGGCTTTTTTTGTTTTCTTGTTTTGTTTTTATCAACCTATGTCAGAGAAGACTAAGAGAGCATCACAAAGAATTTGTCAATGATGCAAACTCTTTACCAGCAGAGCCAGAGACATCAAAACTATTGATAAAATTTAAACAAAGCATCTAATCACTTAAGAAGTAAGATGGCCAAAATCACCAATGTCTCCAAACCCAAACCCATTTTCTTTGTAGTTTATATAAAAAATAATAAAAGGAGACTATGCATTTTTTAAAAAAGGTGTATCCAGAGAGAAAATGATATATGCGAATAATTTAAAATTTTCAAACAAAGAATAAAAATACTATCAACCCCCAACCTCTATCCCTAAGCCAAGGCTTAGGGAGTTCTTAAAAGAGAGGTGGGAATAATGTAAGAGGCTAGGGTGGGCAGGACCATTGTGGGGTGTTGCCTAATGGGTATGCCCTGGCTACAGCAATGGTGATCTCACAGCCGCCGGGGTGACCTGAGCATCATCAAGTTAGTCAAAATGCCTCTGTGGATGGGGTTGATGATCTCCAAGCTCTACCCTTTACACTGCTTACTGAGAAACAAGCTGCTGGGGGTCAGGGTAGGAAGCTATAGCCACAGGAAGATTGCGGTGTATGGTCCGGCACCGATGCAGCATGGGCAGCACTGGTTAGACTCACTGTGTTATAGAAACAAAGAGACAAACAAAACAACATAGGAAACAAAACACAGAAGACATGGAGTTAGGAGGCGGGAGTACAGGGTGGAAATGGGCATGTATATGATCATATTTCATTGTATACATCTATGACATTCTCAAAGAATAAAAAAAAATTGAGAGAAAAAAAACAGATGAAGTATCAAGAAAACAAGCAACTGGACCAGAGTATACCTCCGAGAGAGGGAAGGAGAATACGACTGCAGAACACGCCAGTTTAGAATACAGAGAAAACCCAGGTGGTACAGTTTGAATGAAAAATGGCAGGCTCCTGTGTTTGATTGCTTGCCCGCCAGGGGTGGCGCTGTTTGGGAAATTATGTAACCTTTAGGAGGTGGAGCCTTGCTGGAGGAAGTACGTCAATGGGGTGGGTTTGAAGGTTTTAGCCTCGTCTACTTCCTCTCTCTCTCTCTCTCTCTCTCTCTCTCTCTCTCTCTCTCTCTCTCTCTCTCTCTCTCTCTCTCTCTCTCTCTCTCTCTCTCTCTCTCTCTCTCCCTCCCTCTCTCTCTCTCTCTCTCTCTCTCTCTCTCTCTCTCTCCCTCTCCCTCTCCCTCTCCTTCCCCTCTCCCCCTCTCCCCCCTCCCTCTCCCACCTCTCCCTCCCTTCTTCCCTCCCTCCCTCCCACCCTCCCTCCCTCCCTCCTTCCCTCTCTCTGCTTCCTGACTTTGGGCCAGCATCACAGGCCTTCTTCATCCATCTCCATCTCTCAGACTTGTAAATTAAAATGAACCCCTTTTTCCCTCAATTGCTTTTGGTCAGAATATTTTATCATAGCATCAGAAAGGTAACTAACACACAGTGTAACTGACAAATCTAAGAGCTGGTTTTCTGGTTGACTTTTTGGAAATAGACTACAGAAGAAGGGAGTAATAATAATCCATAGATTTGGTGTACATTTGAGACAGTAAAAGAGCAGTTCCTATGAAAGGATGGAATGTGTTGATGAAATGGATGTTTTGTTGGAGACTTTGTTCTGAGATGATAAACTCTAGCAAACTAATATACAAGAAAGAAAAGTAAAAATAGTTAAAAGGATTAAGTCTAAAATATATACCAGGGCCAGATAAATTTCTGGTGAGTTATTTTAAGTTTTTAGAGAAAAGCTTGTTTCTTTGCTGAAGAAAATAATGGAATAAACCCAAGCTCATAGAGCTGGCACATTCCTGATCTTAAGCTTTCACAGTAGCACAAACTGGAAAATTGTAAAACAGCATGCTTTATGGCTATACATGCAAACTTGCAGATCACAAGACTAACTTGGAAATTGGGACTCACTTGAATTTGAAGACAGTTTTATGTGGGATTTTCTCCTATCACTTACACTATTCCATCCCATGAGGATTTGTTAAGACTAGCCTGAGCTGAAAAAGTAACAGGCTACTCTCACAAGCATACTAATAGTAACACTCATGGGTGAGCCCAAGCAAGAGTTGGATGGCATGGATGGAGAAAGAATCCATTAGCAAAACTCATGCAATACTTAGGGGGGATGCTGCAAGAAATTCATGGAAGCTTTGAGACAAAAATGCCTAAACTTTATTGACAGATAGAAAGGAGATTCAGATGATAGGGACACATACCACATATCACTTATGGGGTATAATGACATAAGGGTGTTAATGATCATGGGCTTCATAAATCTGTCAAAGTTCTCAGAGTGACTCTATGTGTGTGTGTGTGTGTGTGTGTGTGAAAAGTTGACAAAATGAGTCTACAGTCATTTGTGTGTTAGATGGGAATAGAAGAATGATGACTGGCTATGAAATGTGTAAAACCACATTAATAAAATAGTGGGACTGGGATGTAGTTTAGTTAGTTGTTAGATGGCTTGCCTAGCATGCTTGAAGCCTTGGATTGGATTCCTAAGCATCACATAAAACCTGGTGTAGTGGCACATGCCTATAATTCCAGCATTCTGGAGGTACAGGCAAGAGGATCTACATTATCCTTTCAACTTCAGAATGAGTGCAAGTCCAGTTCACAAAACTGAAACAATAACCCAGAGGACCTAGGAGGGTCTGTCTAGTCCTTAAGCATCTGCAGGAACTCAGTGCTCACACAAGTAGTCCTCACACCATGGGGGAGGGAGGGATCTTCCTAAATGGCATCAGCAACTGGGGCAAATTTAAGCCAAAATCCTTTTTGATTTCAAACACCAAAGATGGAGTGAAGATTGAAATGCAATTTGTGATTAAGCAAATGCAAGTTAAAATGAAGCATCATCTCCCTCTGTTATGTTAGTAGAGGTCTGAAAAGGCATTGGATCTGGGCAGTGAGGTGAAAAAGGCAACCCCAGACCCCTGCTGCAGGTTTAGAATGATGGTACAGTTCTGGAGAGCAGTATTTGTCAAAAAGCTAAAGTAAGTTCAAATCCTTGTCCAACAAATTCCATGTTTTGCATCTGAAATGGAGACAAAAATTTACTCATCAATATTTTTATTCTAGTCATTTATAACAAAGTGGGTCTAATAATTGGGAATTTGTTAATCATCACATAGTATTGAAAATGATATATTATAGAAGCAACATATTTAAAGATTAATGATAGTAAGATGTTGAGGAGACAATGTAAAATAAGGAAGTTGCATATTACATGTGTATACAAATACATATTGTAATTTGGATTAAAATATGTAAAATTACACAATATTACAAATGAAAATAAGAAAATACCAATGATGCCATATATAGTGAGATTAGGGAATTTTGTGTAGTTTTCCCAAACATTTTTTTTTTACACAAGGTCTCTCAATAGTCCTGACTGGCCTGCAGCTTGCTATGTAGAACAGGCTGCTCCCCAACTCAGAGATCCTCCTGCCTCTGCAGTCTAGGCCTCTCTGCCTGCTATTTCTCAAATTTTCTGCATTAAAAATGAAGCACTTTGGTGAATAGAAAAAGGTTTAAAAAAAAATAGCATCCTCATTGCTACACAGAGAAACCTTGTTTTGAAAAAGCAAAAACCAAACTAAAACCAAAACACACCATCAAATGAAAAAGAGTTAAAGTTTTAAAACAGAAATTAAAAATGAAAGTGAAGAAAGACATAAATGTTAGCTCTTTCAGGAATGGGCATGAACTTTGAATGCAGACAAGCAGTAGAGGAATCATGACACAGTGCTCAAAACCTAAACTGTTTAAAAGCAAACCACAATTAAAATGCTATCAACACACCAAAAGAACTGCTCTTTTAATAAAACTAACAAGATCATAACAAGCAAGATAAGCACCCTTAGTATAAAAGAGCAGGTGGAAGGCAATGCTCTCAAGAAATCAAAGGTATACTTAGTAAAGCTTCGAGGAATTATTCTGCTGTCAGAAAAAAAAAAAAAAACCACGCAGACATGTACCAAATAACTGAGAATGAACAGCTGAACACACCATGCCCAGTTTTATGAGGAATAAAAGTGAAGAGGATGGACAGATGGACAACAGCTTATGCTGACTGAAGTGAGATCAGAGAGCTTTTCTAGTGTCTTCGGGGGTGGTCCACGGACTTGGCTCACGGCAAATACTACTTTATGAAAGTAATTACGGTACCTACCGAACAAGGAATGCTACTGCTAAGAGAGGCAAAATTTGCCACACTGGCTTATTTCTGTGGGTTTTGTGGGTTTGGAAAGTCTACTTGTAGAGAGCCCTGCCGTGGCAGTCAGTGAGAGGGCCAAGAAGAGCAGGAACCAGGGCCCTTGCCGGCTGGCAGGAAAGTGAGGTTCCCATGGGCTTGTCTAACACCTGCTGATAAACAATGCTGGCCGCACCTGGCTCCTGGTGCAATTGGCTCATTGTGAAAGCCCGCGTGGGTGGCAGTGGCTGGGAGAAGCAGCAGCTGTGATATGCATGCTTGGTATGCTCTTCGATGCCAGGTCTGAGTCATCATTTGGAAATCATTGCCACACACAAGATCCTACAAAACTGTAAAGTTTATGAGAACAACCAGCTGCAACTCTGATGGGAGCCCGGTTGTCATTTTGGTGGTCAGAGGCCATTGTCCTAGCAACACACAAACCAACGTCCAGTGCTTTGGATAGAATTTGACATGATTGCCAGGATGAAGGTTGCTAGCCTGAGCTGGGACTTGGCCTTTGTTTCTTTTCTTACCACTGTGACAAGGGCAACTTAAGGAAGGTTTTATTTTGGCTCATGGTTCCAACTTACAGTCCATCATAGAAGTCATAGCTGCAGGAGCCCAAGGTCACGTTTCATCCACAGTCACGAAGCCCATGAATGCTAAATGTGATCAGCTCACTTTCTTCTTTTCATACAGACCTAATCAAGATAAGCCCCATAGGCATACCCAGAGGTATTTCTAAAGCCTGTCAAGTTAGTATACTAAACACCACAGTCTCCAAAACAAAAATCTCTGTACCTGTGGTTGGTATATTGTATGTGCTTGGCTTCAGATGCTTGGTTTAAGGAGAGATGATGCCATATCCATAGCTGGATAAGGGCCCTACCTGACCTCTAGTTACCACTAAACAGTGCTACCCTGAAGATTCCAGGCAAATCTACTGAGAGTCCTTGTTTGTTCATGATTTCCACTATGCAGGATCCATGAATGTAGATACTGAAGGGCACTAAAGGCTTGTCCGGCCCCAGGTGCCAGGACGTCTCTACAAATAGCAGCCAGTGTGCTTATGAGTATGGGTATGAGTTTCAGATGACTTGAGCTCAAATCCTCCATCTAGTGTTAGCCAACGATGTGGTGGCAGCATGCTGTCTAACTTCTATGTCCTTCTTTCTCCTGTGAGCTGGGTGTTCATTGGAGTGTGGACACCCATGCTTTGGGTCAAGATAACCAGAGGATTGAGATGAAGCTTAAGTGAGGGAACATGTCGAGGTAACTAGGGCCATCTACAGTTTCCTGCACCCCTCCTGGAGAGGTGGGTGAACTCTGCCAGGCTTCACCACCCCGGTGCTGGGACAGCAGGCATGAGCACTTCTTCTTGCTTTTCCACGTGGGTCCTGAGGGTTGAACTCAGGTAACTGAGTCACTTCCCAGTCCCATTTTGCCTTTATTGGAAAAAAAGAGAAGGCAGGGGGGGGGGGGGGAGAAAGGCTATTAAGAGTTACTTAACTCCTGTTTTATTCTCTGGAAGCTTAGCAAAGTTTGGCCTCAATGCTTCCTGCTTGAGTTAGATGGGTTTAATTCTTTGCCTCTGGTCTCTTTCCCTGATCACCCTCTGCTCCCAGGCACCTCACCTATCTGCCTGTCCGGCATCATGTTCTGAAGAGGAGGAATGTCTGCCAGTAGCAAATCTTGTGTTGTGGTCAGGGCAAACCCTCATGAAAATATACATAGGCATCACACAAGGTGCTAGGATCGATTTGGCTGTCTGCCCCACTTTTATCTAAGGCAACCTGACTTCCTGCAGGCCAGGGAAGAGGGCGAGGCCATGTTTATTTTATTGTAGTTTTGGTCTTTTGTTGCCAGTGTTTCCCTCCAGCCACAAATCTCTTGGATGGATTTCAGCATACCTGGCCTGTTAGGTCAGATCCCACCTCCACACTGTGGGGCCAACGGTGAACTTCCAGGGAGCCGACTTACTATTCTGTCACCAGGTAAGTCTTCATCTCTTACCAGCACACTGTGGCGGGAATAAGTTCATTTCTCTGGGGAATACTCTGAGGTTATTTGATTAGATGGGAAAAGATGGATATTTTCCTTCTGTACCTATGAACGTTTCCAGTGGAAGTGAACAGATTAAGGCTTTCCTTTTGCAGCAGCAGACGTGCATTGCTTGTGTGGAGTGGGGAGTACTCACAGAGACACTCCTCACTCCACAGTTCAAGTGGCTTGCACAGCTCAAGGTCTCTGATGCTGCTCAGAATTCATTGCATGTTTTTGTTCAGTATAGACTGGTCAGTGAAGAAATGCCCCTGGGAAGTCTAGGCAATATGATATGTGAGTTCTAGATGGTTCTAGGTTCTAAATTCAGAGACATGAGTACAAGACCTGTACTGGTCACCTGTCAGACATGTGTCTTGAGTTCTTGAAATACTCTAGGGCTCGGCTGAGTGCAATGATCTCTGGCTCTACTGAAAAGTCTTGCTTTTCTAGTTTGTTCTGGAAGTAGGGGATGTGGCTTTTGAGCTTGATTTGGGTTATAATCTGTCTTCTGAGTTTAGAAGTTTTGATTGCACAGCTGTCAGTGGAGCCTGTCCGTTAACCTTGTACAGCAACTTGGGAAGAGAGCTCAGATACAAGAGACAATTTTGCACAGTATGAGCCCAGTACATGCAAGGCCTGATCTGGCATGGTGCCCATCTGGTAACCCCCTTGGTGTCCTGCAACACTGAGGCAGAGCAACCACTGATGATAGGGTGGAGGAGAGGCCCAGGGCTCATGTGTGTGCAAGGCAAGCAAGCACTGTCAACCGCCAAGCTGCATTCCTAGCCCCAAAACAACTTCAGAAAGAAAATAAAAAGATCGTTCTCAGCACTCTCCCATGAGACTACTCCTTAATCAGAGTTGTGCTTCCAGAGCAATGGACTGCTGTTGTTGGGTAATTAGTATCCTGGGCACAGCCAAGATGTGGGCACAGTGAGTGCCTTTGTTTCAGGCTCATAAATTTCAACACAGGTTGGAAGGAACAGAAGTCCAATTCATATAGGAGACACTCCACATGGGATCATGTGGATTGAGCCAAGGGGGAGACTCCCTGGCAGCTCCAAGGGTGAATGGTGAACAGGCAGCTCGGGCAGTAGAAGGACATGGAAGATGTTCAGGGACTGGCTGGCATGGCAAACTTTGACTCTAGGAAGCAGAAACTGGCCAGTGTGGTGTGGCTGGATGTTGAGACCAGTCATTGCCACGGCAATGCCATCTGCTGAGAGATCTCAGGAAATCTCCTCTACAATGGACCCCAACTGTATTAGTGTCTTTTCTTAATGCCCAAACCAAATACCCTACAAAGAATGGTGTGAGTTTTGGCTATAGGAGTTTGCCACATTTGGGTGGATTAGAAAGTAGGAAGTGGGCCTGTACTCCAAATCTCCTGGGATTCACTTCCTCCAGATAGGCTCCACTTTCTAAACATTCCACAACCTCCCTAAATAGTATGACCACCTGGAGTTGAGTGTTCAAACTTGTGAGCCCATGGAGGATGTCTCACAATAGGTACTCTACATAGAGAATTTCCTTTTGGACCAGTATATGTCCAAAGTCCATGTGAGTAGCACTGGGACAGCTCAGTGGGTAAAGATACTGGTCACCAAGGCTGATGAACTGAGTTTGATCCTGAGGTTCTACATGGTAGAAGGTGAGAACTAAATTCCACAAGTTGACCTGACTTCCATATGTACAATATGGTACATGTGTGTGCATGCAAGAGTGTGTGTGTATATATATATACACAGATATAGTTTAAAAGTATTTTTAAAGTTATTAAAAATATGCCTATGACATACAATATTTTTGTCTGTTCCTTGTGGGGAGGTCACATGACTAGAACTAATATGTGCTGGCCCTTTTTTGGCATGTTTATGTGTGTGTGGTGTTTGTACATGTGTGCATTCATGTTTGCATATGTATATGTGGATGTAAATGTGTGGTTGTGCATGCTTGTGTATGTGCATATGAGTGACAACCCAAGGTTGATGTCAAGTCTTTCTTGATCACTTACCATCTTATTCATTGAGACTGGGCCTCTCACTTGAACCCAGAGCTCACCAATATAACTAGTCTAGCTAGCTAGCTAGTTCTAGGGATCCCCATCTTGCCCACTCAAGCTCTGGAATTATAGGCATGCCACTCTATCTACCTAGCATTTTCATAGCTTCTAGGACTCTGAACTGTAGCACTTTATCCTGAATCATCTTCTCAACCCCTATTGGTCCTTCTGATGTGTGATTGGTCCTGTGATGTGATGTGATAGATACTTTATTTACATTAGTAGGAGGAAAAAGCCAGTCAAGCCAGACCTGCTGCTAGTACTTCAAGGGGAAGTAGGGACAGTTCCTATCAGCAGGGTGTTGAACATTCACTTTGGGTTTGCTAGAGCAAGAAGAAAGCATGCCTGAGGTGCCAGGGGGCGAGAGCCAGAGCAAGGGACCTTTTGTTTAGCAAAAAATAGCACATTTGTGTCTGTAGAAATGTAGGAATCAGGGTGGAATGTTAACTTGTTCAGGAGCTAGTTTGTAGGGAGGTGAAAAGCAAGGTTCTAGGCTGTGTGTGTGTGCAGGACAAAAGGGAATGCATTTCTGTAGGACAAAAGGAAATGCATTTCTTTTGAGACAGAGGCTCATCTTGTATCCCAGGCTGGCCTCAAGAACTTGCTTTGTGGCTGATGGTGACCTTGAACTCCTGATCCTCTTGCCTCTACCTCCTGAGTGCTGGGATTATACGAATTCGCCACCAGTTTTAGTTTCATAGTGATGTTAGGGACTGAACCCGGGGCCTCATTCACGCTGGGCAAGTGCTGTACCAACTGTGCTACAACCCCAGCTCACAAATATTGGGATGTAAATTTCATGTGTTGTGAAATATGATTAAGGATTCCCCCCCCCAAGTCTTATACAATTTAAAAGCTGTTCAAATTACATTCCCAAAGCATGGAGCAGCAGGCTGGGTGTGAGCCGCTGGCCACAGTGTGCTAACCCCTGCCTACCCTGCACCACACAGTCACTTGTGAGTGGATGAAAGGGTCTAGCAGCGAGCATCCGTGAAGAGGGCAGTGCTGAGTGTTGTGTGCTGATAAGGTAAAGGGTATGGTGGCTGCTTTCCCTGGGAAGTATCTGCTGAGATTTACATAAAAACTCTCCAGACATATTAGCATTCGCAGTCCTTGTTCTGACAGGCCTTAATCAAGTATCCATTTCCTCAGACAGATCACAAGCCCCTCTTGGCCTCTCTTGATGCATGTTCATGAGTGTGTACTTGCATGCATTTGTGTGTCAAAAAGGTCTCATAAGCCATCTTTGAGTTTTTTTTCTGAAACACTCAAGATTCAATAGAAACATGTTTTTAGACAAATTTCCCTGTTCAAGCTTTTCCTTGCTTCTTGCTCTGTTCCCTTGTCACAGATTCTGTGTGTCACCTTCTCCTCCACAGACATCTGTCTGTCTGTCTGTTTGCCTGTGCAGATGGAGATCTGAGTTGTGGAATCAGGTCTCTCCACTGTGCGGGTTCTGGGGAATCAAAATCTGGTCCTCAGGTCATCAGGCTTGGTGCCTTTGCTCTCGAGTCATCTCATCTCCTTCACTCTCGCACTTTGACTCTGCATCTTTAAACATTCTCTGTCTTAAGGTTCATAGACATTGTGTTTAAAAGCATTCCAGGAAAAAAAGGAAACAATTGAAATATCTCAGATAAGAGAATAAGCGAGCAAGAGGTGATGGGGTAGGCAGTCGTTCTTTGTGTGATCTTGTAAAGCTATGTGCTTCAACCATCTGGTGAAAAGGTTTTGTACTAATTTCTTTTCCTTGTTTTTTGAGAGACAAATGTAATGTTCTTATGCTCCCCCCGCCCCCTTTTCCTTTCTAAGATAAAAATAAGAGGGACTCATTTTTATTGAGATTAATGAAATCTCCCCTTTTCTTATTGGCAACATGCGGTTTCACCAGCCCTCTGATCACACGCAGAATGAAGAGTGCAGTCTAACAATGGAGGCAGAGACTGGGGGCTTGAACCCAATTTGGATTAGCATGCACAGCAGCAGGCGTTCAGAAGTGAATGGTGCTTAGCATCAGCCCCTAGGACCAGGCTATTGTTCCACTCTGATCCTAGGCCTGTTACCAGGAGCCTGAGCCTTATGATCAGATGCTCAGGGTGACAGGCCGGCATCAAGCTGTCAGACAGGTGGCTGAGACATGCTCTCAGGCAATGGTCAGGGCAGACACTGAGCCCAGGACCTTACAGAGAACTGAGTTATGAAGCCTATGTCCTCCCCAAGGCTGTTTCTCCTGTGGACTTGTACAAACCACGTTTGTGCCCCAAGTCCTTACCAGCCTAGAGAAACAGAGGACAGTATGGTGACACATTTGGGTATCTGCTTGCTTCTTTTTGGGTGATTACAGGATCATAGCACTTCCCATTTCCTGTCCCTTATCAGTCTCTCTTTCTTGTCATTATTTCTCCTAACATTCTTAGGGGGTAGTTGGCACATCTGCTGACACTTGTGTTTTCCCACTGTCACTCCAGTGTCATGCTTTGTTACTTAGCACTGTCAGCCCTATTGACTGCTAGAGTTCCCTAGAATTCTTACACAAATAGCTGGCTGGACTTTGGTGCTGTGTTCCCAGTGGGTTCAACAAGGTGTGGAGCTGCAGGAGACAGTGAGCCACGCTTGGCTTCCCTCCGTTTCCCATCATTCTCAGTCACTGTGCCAGCCTCACCCCACTTTCAGTTGAGCAAAAGGCTGAGATTGTATTTCATCGTTTGAAATTGCTACCCAAAGGCCGGCATGATGGCCCGGTGGGTAAAGGTGCTTGTTACACAGTCTGATGGCCTGGAGCTTGCTTTTTGTAAAGGTAGAAGGCAAGGAGTAACTCCGTGAAGTTGTCCTCTGAACTTTGAGTGTGTATCCTGACATGTGTGCTCTACCCTCACATCACACACACACACACACACACACACACACACACACACACTGAAATTTTTTTCTAGGTCATCCCTGGGCCTGCATTTTCTATCCTTGCCCAGAGCCCTCACCCCATCTCCACCATCTGTCTGTCTACCATGCAGCTATGAATGACAGGGCTCTTGAGAGTCCTGTGAGTCTTGAGTGATTGGCATCAAATAACATTTCCTAGTGGGAGGAGTCTGTGACTGCTGAGTGAGCACTTGTTGCATCCTTGGCTCTGGGCTGCACTAGACACTTTGCTCTTGTCTTAGGGAGGCCACTAATGAACCCACTTTCAGACAGGAAGCCTTAGAAGAGAGAATAAGCATAAATGGGAAAATACTAGAAACGAGACTGTTCTTAGCTCTATGCTTGCCAGCAACTTTCCTGGAAATGATAGTTCTTCAGCACTTGCAACCCTCGCTACAACTTGATGTTACTTGTTTGAGCTCTTTTCACCAACACAGAGAGAATCCAGGGGAGAAACCTAAGAGGAGACTAGCAGCATAGGAGACAGCCCAGGTACATGTTCCAGACACCCTTTTTTTGATACCGGACCTTGGCTACCACCACTGCTCCCACTTAGTCCCATGACCCCAAAGGGAAATGAAGGCAGCCCTAAGGAGGCTGCCCATAAGTTGTGATGCTTAGCAGCTTGGCAGGGTTAAATGTGTTTACCCTGTGATACTTTCAGCCTAACTTATCAGGATGCATCTCCAGTGCAAGTCAAGGAGGATATGGTAACCATCAACTCTGGAAGCCAGCAGTTCTCAAAAGTTGGGAGTCCTGGTATCAGAATTTAGGGTAAAGTATAAATCATCTGGTATTATTTACATGTATCTCCTTTACAGATAATAATGACTCAAGTGGAGACAGGAATTCCTAACCCCCCCCCCAGGACACTGAGTATTAAAGGACAGTAATGATGGTGATGGTGCAGACAGCTTGTTCCTTGCTGCTCTATTTAAGGTGCTTCAGCTCTCTTCATCCCATTCCTCCTTACTTCTGAAGTTCTTAAGGAAATTATAGGACAGGGTTCTCAATCGGCAGATCAAGACCCCTGTGGGATTGAATATCAGACATCTTACATATCAGGTGTATACATTATGATTCATAAAGTAGCAAAGTTACAGTCATAAAGTAGCAGTGAGATAGTTTTATGGTTGGGGTCAGCACAACATGAAGAACTGTAGGAAAGGGTGGCAGCTTTAAGAAGGTGGAGAACCTTTGAGGGTGGGACATTGTTTACCTCACTCATGTTTGATAAGACCTGGATGACTCCTCTGAGTGAGATCAGGGCCACCAGACTTTGGCCATAACTGCTCTGCCAACTCTGTTCTCTAATTCTCTTCTAAAGCCACCCAAAGTCAATTCTGTTACCCTAATAAAGGCCCCTGGCCTTTTCCTTGTCCATGTCTATGGTTATGGTAGTCATTCACTGTGGCAATGTATGGATGTACAATTCTAAAGTCTCCGCAATTTTCTTTTCTTTTTTCTTTTTTGCCTTAATAAACTCTATGTAATTATGTGCATGCCTGCGTGCAGAGGTCTGAGGACAACTGTGAGAGCTGTCCTTTGTTTGCTCAGTGCTAGCTGTTCTGACTTGGTGAGATGGAATCTTCACCCTTTGATGAGCATCTGCCCTGGACTTTTGTCTTTACTAGCTGATAGCACGCTAGTGTGTCACTAAGTACCTGCAGGCAGAGAAAGGCTGGGCAAACCTGTTTCAACGAAACCCCCGGAGAATGATTGAACAATTCAATTCATCCTGCCAGTGTTTATTTTGTGTCTTTAATACTTGATGCTGAATGTCTACGTGACGCCCACAGGCTCTTCTGGCCAGGCTTTTCCTCCTTGCTAAGCTGGAACCAAGTGCGGCTTCTTCCCTGACAACCATCCTTTCTTCATCTGGTCTCCTTTTGTGGACAGCCCGATTACTCTCCCCAGTTGAGAACTGAGTTGCAGCCTCTATTTTATTTTCTCTTTTCAAGCTGTACCTCTAACTCAGCAAAGGCCACACAGCTTCAGAACAGTCCTCATGTTCATCTTTTCATGTGCTGAGATGGACTGTCTATTCCACGGCCACTCTAGTGCGTCCCATCTGGGGCAGAGTAAGGGTCCCACTCTATGTTATGAATGAACTATTTGTTGCTACAGAACTCATTCTGCTGATCTGAGAGTCAGGCATTGCTTCTGATGTCTGAGATCTAGTCTAGAGTCATCGTTTCCCTCCTAGTCCTCCCTTTGTCCATTAGGAGAAGCGAATCCTGTGTGTGAGACAAATAGGAGAGCAACAAATTAAGCTTTCTGTTCATGTAGTTTTTGTAAACAAGTCTCTTGATTCTCTTTTTTAAATTTTGAGTTTTGTTTTGACAATACTGCTATAGTGGGAATAAAAGTCAAAGCAGCCAATCCCACTGATTTGGACAAGTCATTTGGCTCAATTCCTTTTAATACACAGATGCATTATTTTTATGTAGCATCATAGTAGATTTGATGTGAGTAATTACAATAAAAAGTATATACAGCTGCCATTAATCTTTAATATTTGTTAGGAAAAGTGCTTCCCGTGTATTTGGCTTGTCCCATCAATCCCACAAGGGTTACTATTTACATTTTGAGGATGAAGAAACTTAGCAAATATAGTTCCTGGCATTGATGGTTTAACTTAATGATTTTCAGCTTTATAATAGAATGAAAGTACTCCATATAGCCAGCCATTCTGCTTTTCACTTTCAGTAAAGCACATGAGTCACTCAACCTTTTATTATAAAGTAGCCTTCTGTTAGACAGTTTTGCCAAACCAAAACCTGTGTTCTGAAAATGTGTAAAGGGTAGGCTGGCCTAAGTCAATGTGTTCAATAGGTTAGGTATATTGCATGTTTGACTTATGATCTTTTGTACATGTTCTGGGTTTAGCAGATACAAACCTATCATCTGATGAGACATTTGTATTAGCAAAATTTGTTTCTTCCAAGTCACATATTTAACGGTAGTGGAACTATAGCCAAGCCTTGTCTCTCAATGTTAAGCTGGACTAGGAAGCTACCATGAAATGACTGATAACCTCAGACCTGAATAGACACATATTCCTGGATCCTTTGCTCCCCTCAGGCATCCTCCTGACTTGAGGGTGAAGAATGGAGCTGCTGGCCCATGCAGTCCAGGACAAGGCCATGCTTGTGTAGAACTCTGAAGATCTTTAAGCTGGAAGAAGCAGTTGGTCCCACAGGACAGATTATCACCTATGCGATTTCTAAGCATTTATTTCTGAGTGTTGTGAGGTACCAGTGTCAATTTGACCTACCAGACTCTACAAAGATGGAATACTTCCAGCTCAACTCTTCTGAACACAGCACCGTGTGAGCAATCCTTATCCTTGTTGTCCAGTCACACACAGACAGAGTTTCAGGGTTTTGTCAAGTGTTGGGAAATGAAGATATACAGAGGCCAAGAGAGCTGAGTTCACAGGGCTACACTGAGTTCCTAGAAGCAGAGTGAGCCTGGAATCTCTCATCACCAGGCAACTGGGAACCAGTGGCTGGTAACTGCCCATTGTCCTTTTACGACTTTTGCGTTTGACATTCATGACAGATTGGGTTTGTTGAATGGATGGATGGGCAGATAGAATTGCTTGTTTTGGGCTGCTGCACTGTCTATTGCTGGAAAATGACTAAAATAAGCAAGCTCTTCCCCATCTTTAAATTTTCACAAATGGAAACTGGGTGTGTGAAAATAAGTGTGTAAGAATCAGAGTGTAAATATATCATCTGTCTGTCTGTCTGTCCATCCATCATCTATCTATGTATCTATTTATGTTCCTATCTGTCATATAGATTCTATTTCAGTGGTTCTCAACTTGTGGGTCATGACTCCAGTAGGGGTCAAATATCAGATATCCTGCAATCAGATATTTATATTACAACTTGTAACAGTAGCAAAATTACAGTTATGAAGCAGTGACAAAATAATTTTTAGTTGGCGGTCACCACAACATGAGGAAGGGTATTAAAAGGTCACAACATTAGGAAGGTTTCGAATCACTGATCTTTCTGATTGTGTGATTTTGTGCACCTCAGTGAGAGTATATGGGTATGTGCAAGTGGGTAGGTATGGTGGGAGGAAGTGTTGAAGAGCAGGTCAAAGTCTCCTTACTTTTGCAACATTGGCTATAGAATAAGCACCAAGGGATGGCAGGCACCATCTTAGTATTACATAATTTAGTATTAGCATCTGTGGCATTATGCAGCAGAGATTATAATTTGCATTTACCTGACCTCATATGACTCAGAACCATTAAGTGGCCTGTCCAAGGTCATTTCTGGGAAGTGGCAGATCTGAATCTTGACCAAAGTTGGTGACCTCCTCACGGTATCAACCTTCCCAGCTTAGCAAGACACTACTGCCAGGCATAATGTTTGTTATGGTGAGGAGGCTGGGAGACAAGTGCAGATGGAGCTGAGCTGTATTGGTCTTGAGAAACAGTGGAAAAAGAAGTAACTCTAGGGTCTTAAGTATTGGAACATTTCCAGAAGATGGAAATCTCCACAAGTATCTGGTTTTATCTGCCTACCTTTACATAAAACCAGTTACAGGGATGGTGCCTGGGAGGTCACCTTTATAGAAAACATACCCAGTTGCTTGTTTGGTTTCAATAAGACTGGATTGAAGGTCTCTAACCAGAGCAAGGATTCGGGCCAAGCTAATGAAAAGACACCGTTTTTAAAGCATAAAGGAAGCCCTTTACCCCTTTAGTTTTAAAATCTCAGTATCCATGACAACTGGGCAGAGTGAAGAAAATGGCTGTCCCTCCCCTCCTCATTGTTTGACTTTCTGTTGCTGCAGCAACTGAATCTACTGGGCCCAGCCAGATTGTCCTGGGGCTTTCTTCTCTCTCAGTCCCCCTTTATTGCTGGCCCTCCTCGGTGCCAACATGGCTTTGTCTTACTCTGGAGACATCTGTGAGAACGAGGACGAGGACGGGCAAAGTGTCAGGCTCTTGATGCCGCCAAAAATCCTTTGAGAGGGAGAAATTGCTGAAACAAAGGGGCAGGGAACAAAAAGGCCTGAAAGGCCCACACCAGCCTCTGAGGGTCTTTATCATCTTAAACCTTGGGATTTAAAGTGTCTAGCTCTGCCTTTCCCAGGGATGGTTTGGCAGGGATACGAAATGAATAGGTCTAGGAAGCTGGCTGGCTAACAGCCTCAGAATAGAGAAGTTCCTGGGAGACAAAGTCTAGTTAACTTTGCATAGGGCTTGCTCTTTCCCTCCCCCCTCCTTCCATAGCCCCTCTTCTTCCACTGCTTCCTGTCTTGTATGTTTCTGATTAATAATCTCCCACTTGAAAAATTCCAAACAAGTAGGTGGGTCCTCAACATTTATCAATCAGCTCCTTTCAATAATTTGTCTTAAAGGAACAATCAGATATTAATAGGAAGATTTGTGGATCCTCACAGTGCTGGGACATGGTGGGAGAATCTACATGGATGTAAAATGTGTTGGATGCCCTGCGCCTTGTTTATACATTGAAGAAGGGATGGCTTCACTCTTCCTATAGCTGCATGTTGGTCCGGTGCCTGCAAAATAGACACAATACCAAGCCTGGTTTCATTTTGGTCCCTGTGACAAATGCCCTGGAAAAATGCAGTGTAGGGAATGAAGCGGTAAGCGTATTTGACTTTACAGACGAAGGTTACAGTCATCATTGTGGAGCAGCTGAGGTAGGAGGAACTCAAAGCACTGTACCCATATTTAGGAGCAAAGAGAGAATAAATTCATGGATCCTTGCTTGCTCTCCTGCTTATTACTCAGATAATTTACTCTTACTCATACAGACAGCCTAGGACCTAGCAGCATGCAGTGGTATTGTCCACAACCAGGTTGGGTTTTCCCAACTCAGTTGGTAATCAAGACAGTCCCCCACACCCACCCCACTCCATGCCAACGGGCCAACCTGAGGTTGAGAATCCCTTATTCTAGGTCATGTCAAGTTGACAATGAAAGCGAAGCATTACAGGCCTTGCCAGATAATTCAGACCTGAGTGCAGAACACAATTTGCAGTGAGCACTGTGATGGAAAAGGACAAAGATGGGGTGGGAGAGATGGGGGTAGGGAGAGTACATGGGCGGCCCTTACCCTCACCAGCTGCTGGGAGAGAGTTCTCTAAATGCAGTAAGCTCACTTAGGTGCCTAGGGTGCCAGCTTAGGTCCACATGCTTTAGCAGCGTGTGCTTTATTGGCTGAGCTATCCCCCCAGCTCAGGGCATGTAGATTTGGGAGCTGTTCATTAGAAGAGGCTGGGAGGCTGCTGGACAGCCCCACCCAGAGCCTCAGGGAGACCACAGCAGCGAGGGCCAATCTGAGCCAGCAGAGAATGGTCTTCCTGGCCCAGCAAAGGGAGCGGTGAGAATGTGTGCACAGCTGTGAGGGTGTTTGCTGACTTAGCATCAGGAAAGCCAGGGATTTGCTGTTTTCTCATGGCTTCCCCCTTTCAGGGGAGAGGCTGCCTACTTAGTGAAAAGGGAGGAAATAGTATGTGAGGAGGGGAGGGAAGAGGGTTACAGACTAGGAAAGAAGAAAGGTCGGTAGCATGAAGTGTAAAACAAGCTACAAAGTAACATGTCTGTATCAGAAACTAAAACTGTAGAGGATATGTTTAGATTAATAAGAACATTATATATACATGTTCACATACACACACACATAGGTGTGTGTATATGCATATACATACATATATGTATAAACACACATATAATTTCTGGTTAGTATGGTGATACAATTTAAAATGCTTTATGCTCTTATTTTCTTTGAGACAGTTTCTCACTTTGTAGCTCTGGCCTGGAATTTACCATGTAGATCAGGCTGGCCTTGAACTCACAGGAGTGCTGGAGTGACTCCCTACTTTATGTTTTTTCTGTATTTTTCAAATTCACTAAAGTAAATATACATTGCTGTGGCTCTCCAAAAACAGACAAATAAACAAAAGAACAAATCCTCAAATAGCCCCACAAACAGATTTTTTTTCCACAGAAGACATTAAATAGTATATAAGATCATTTGCTTTCATTTTTTAAGGAAAACTTGCATATTATCATATTGAAATTATTGGAAAATTAACTATTGTTAAACTGCTTGTGGCTTAGAACAACAAAACAATAAACTATTTGCTGACAAGAACTACCCTGAGCTTAAAGTAGAATGGTAAAGGCCATGCTGTGCATTTCAGGGTGACAGCCCCCTCATTGGAAGCTTTCTGCTTGGAAGTCTAGGTCTTGGCTCTGAGGAGAAGGCAAACAATGGCAGGAGACAGCCCGGAGTGCTACCAGCTGAGCTGATTCCCAAGCACTGGGTGGCATCTTTGATACCTCCAGTGATCTTAAAAATTAAGAATATTCTTCTAAGTTTCTCAAGCTTGAACACGTTATATTATGAAAAACCACGCTTACACAGGGCATGGTCGCACATGCCTTTGATCCCAGCACTTGGAGGGCAGAGGCAGATGAATCTCTGAGTTTGAGGCCAGCCTGGTCTACAGAGTGAATTCCAGGACAGCCAGGGCTGTTACACAGAGAAACCCACTCGAAGGGGAAAAACGAAAGGAAGAAAACCACGCTTGTGATAGCAAGTGTGCTTTTGCACAACCATCTGAACATGTGAAAACACTTGAAAGTGTTTGTTCCCCTTCCTTCTTGTACCCTAGGAGCAATCTGTATGCATTGCTGCAGACTGGAGCTAATGGGGGACACGGGCAAAGGAACTGCCTGCACACCACATGTTACAGATCTAGCTCTATAAAATTAGCCCTATTCTCAGCAATATCCATGAAATCACTGTTAGCTGGCTATGTATAGCTAATGTGCATTCAAATTAATGCATAGCTACTCAAACATTTCCACTTGTCCCATCCAAAGTTATCCAGCATGTGGTACACTTACGGAAGTAAGGCTTTGGTGTAGAGCTTGCACATTTTCCACTCATCTTGCTCCAAAATGCTTCCTGGGACAGAATACAAGGGAAGGGTGTGAGCAGGGTGACTTTCATAAGACCTTTTCTATAAAGGCATCAAGAGCCTGAGCCCACCCTGGGATGAGGGCATGGGGTTACAAACCTGGCTCAGCTGGGGAAGGACGGGGCAGGACCTCTTACTCTGCCCTCTGCTGGTTCCACCTGATGTTGCCCTAATTGGGTTTGTAACTCCACAGAGCACAGAGCAAGGGAGGGGGGGGGAAGGGGGAAAATCCTCCCCTTTCTGCGACATTGCTTGTCCTGAAAGAAGAGGCCAAGAGGCTGGCTGAACAGTCTTGAGTTAAGACACAGAGCTTCTGCATCAGAGCTAAAGGGAAGCAGTTCTAGGTAAGTTAAATTTAGGCTCTGAATCCCCAAATCTTATCCCCATCAGGGCCCTGAGCACTTGGCCACACTTCTGTGGTCTCAGTTTCCTCATACAGCATCTGAAATACCGTAACACATAGATCTCTTTTTCCAACTCTCATTCTCAGACCAGTCCTATAGCCTTCGATGCTACCCAGTATCTACTCCCCAGTTGGTGGAGGGCTTATGCAAAGAGATTTCTGATGAATGTTTCTAAGATACTTTCAGCTTCTGAGTCCTCTCTCTTCTGTGTTCTCATAAACCCTCACATGTTTGTTACAATTTTTTCCTGTTACTTATACATTTCCACACCACAAAAGAGCCAGTACCCTTTACCTGGCAATGGCTTCCAAGACACACCAAGACACACAAACTTTACTCAGAGGCATGTAAACCCAATTTATAACCTGAGTTTTCCTCTGATGTCTCAATCCTGTTGTCTAGCCAAACAGTGGGAATCAGTGAAGGTGTGCATTTGTGTGTGTGTGTGTGTGTGTGTGTGTGTGTGTGTGTCTCTCTCTCTCTCTCTCTCTCTCTCTCTCTGTCTCTCTCTCTCTCTCTCTCTCTCTCTCTGTGTGTGTCTCTCTCTCTCTCTCTCTCTCTCTCTCTCTCTCTCTCTCTCTCTCTCTCTCTGTGTGTGTGTGTGTGTGTGTGTGTGTGCGCGCGCGCGCGCATACATGGGCCAGGGAAAGCAGCGTAGAGAATGAACTGGTGTTCCCGAGTGTGAACCCCTTCTGAAGAGACAAATAAATGTCATCTGTCACCACACGGAGATGGATGGCAGCTTCCTGGATCTAATGAGTGGCTGGAGTCTTCAGATGAGAGTTCCTTTCTTAGAGCATCATGTGGGTTGAGAAGACCTTAGCTAGGAAGGTACACCTGGCTACTCTAGTTTCTTTCATAATATACTATATGGATGGGCTGGAGAGATGGCTCAGTGTTAAAGGCTAGGCTCACAACCAGAATATACTATATGGAAAAAACAGGATTACTCCCCTGCACTTAATTTCGTTTCTGAGTTAGAGCATTTGTAATTAAAAAGACTTTAAATTGATCTAATAAATTATTAAAAATTATGACTAGGAAAGCAGTATTTTGATTCACAGTAGATGGAACCATTTAACAAGAACAGTGCCTCTGGGAGTCAGGGACAGCCCTGAAAACAAGCTCATTTTCACAGGCCTGAAATTCCTTTTGCTCCTTTGTTGGGAGAACCTGTTAGGAATCGAGGGGAAATGAGGATTCCCTAGTAAGGGATGAAACATTGCTATGGCTCCCACATGCCCAGTACCAGCCTGAGCAATTCACAAGCAGATATTTCTCATCCTCAGGGAAATCTTTGATTTTTTTTCCTTTTAATACATTTTAAATAATTATTATTCAGGCACATGGGGCCATTTTTGTATGCATATACAATGAACTTGGAGCAATTTTACCCCCGTACCCATTGCCCATCCCCTTCCTACCCCTTGTTAGGGCAGTCTTCTGTAGTAGGTACTGTTGTTACCCATTTTATAGATGTAGAAACTGAGCCACAAGGAAGCACAAAAGCCAAGGTTCATCCTGGCAGTCTGGCTCGCTCTGCATCCCAAGCTGGTGTGCTCTGCCCTGAAGAGTTTAACGGCCAGAAAGGCAGGTAATAGAAAGAAAGGGGGAGGGGGGTCTGAATCATTGTGTAAGTGAAATGTCTGAAGAATTCTGGGTGGGACCCAGAGCAGGAGAGCCCCAAGCTTCTTGGTGAGCAACCAAGGTGGCCTGACGCCCAGATTCTTGTTACATGGAGGTTGAACATACTTGCATGAGGTATTGGTTCTGCCTCCTCAGTTCACCAAAACTGCTCTTAATTCTTTGATTTTCTTGCACTGGGGAAATTATGGGAAATGTATCTGCCTTAAACAAAATTGTTCAGTGTGTGGTGTGTGGGAAACTACAGCCAGAGAACAACTCCTATCTGTATCCTCTAGAGAACTTTCTTTCTGAGGCTGGGGCCCAGAATCACAGCCTGCCTGTCTGTAAAGCTCTTCAAGGAGATGGGGTGCCTTCCCTGTTAGCATCCGTTTGCTCCCCAGCAAATATGCTGTTTTCACTGCAATGCTGAGGGTTGATGGTGATGTTCTCATAGCCCACAAAATACACAGGAATCCAGTGAGCAAACAGCCTTGCTTCAACCTACCTAGCACTGGCCACAGGTATGCCAACAGGAACTTGGTGGTGGGGTGGTGGTGGGCCCTGGGTTTACAGCCTGGATGGGGGCTGTTGCTAGTGAGAACAGATCTTTGCCATCTCATGGGTCTCCTCTCACTGCCTTCTCCTGAACCTTTAGGCTCTGAGTCATGTACGGTCAGGAGATGCAGGCATAGTGTCCCTTGAATTGTGCCATTGCGCTGTATAGCTGTTGGCTTTCATCTTCGGATCCATTCCTTGGGTGATTTGCTTGGGTATGCAGGGACTGTGACTGTGGTGTTGTGGTGGACCTCAGAGGGAGAGGCCATGCATGTTTTTCACTTAAAGCATGAATGCTTGCCATTTTAACGCTGCTGTTTGAAAATATATCTTCAAAAAATATTGTGTTCATATAGGTAACATTAAGAGCAATTTTTTTTTGTTTCTTTTTTTAAAGACAGGCTTTCTCTGTAGATTTGGAGCCTGTCCTGGAACTCTCTCTGTATACCAGGTTGGCCTCCAACTAAAAGGTCTGCCTGCCTCTGCCTCTGCCTCCTGAATGCTGGGACTAAAGATGTGTGCTATCACTGCCTGGCCAGAACAAATTTTAATTAGCTGTGCTGAAACTCTTCCCTTTATCCAGCAGGGTGAAGGGCTTCCCTTCCATCTTCCTTATGTTTCCCCATCTTCCTTATCTGCCTCATGCCCACCAACTCAACAATACCTGGTTCATTCTCCAGTGGGGATGGGGACAAGGGACAGTCTAGTGATGAGGGCTGAGGACAAGGAGAAGATTGCTGAATGATTCTGTGCTGGTCTCAATAGGCACTGGTGCTTCCTAGAGCCCAAGTAGGGCCCTATAGCCCATGAGCACACTCTCTGTAGTTGTCTAAAGCCTTTGAAGACAGTGATGACACCATTGATCCATGAGTGTAGGAGTTTGAGGTTTACAGGGGTGACAATTAATGTTGTTCACTTCACTGGATTATTTAGATAAAGTTAATTCAGGTGGGAAGCCCCACCCAGAATGTAGGTGGCACCGCTCTTTGGGCTGGGGCTGTTGACTAGGTAGAAAGGAGAAAATGAACTAAGTAAGACCACTGCTCTCTGAATCCTGACTGGAGATGGGATGGGACCAGCTGCCTCAAGCTCCTGATTGATTCCAGGACATTCCCCCTGTGATTTCTGTATCCTTGAACTATGAACCCAAATATGCCCTTTCTCCCTTCAGCTGCTTTTGTCAGGGTTTTCAGCAACAGGAAAAGTGACTAATGCAAGGGGATGTTTGACAGATATCACTTAGGAAGGGATCCATTCAAATCTAGTTCTTGGTCATTGCATCTGGGCTTGGCTGTGGTGTAGGTAGGTGGAGAAGTGGGAGAAGAGCTACAGGTGTGTTAAATTCTGATTCCACGTTATTTATATATCCAGCAATATACTATTTTTCCTGCTTTAAATAATCAGTCATCTTCTAAAGAATTCAAAGCTGTTATATTTACCGGTTGTTCATTGTTTCTGGCAGTCTTTATTTCTTTTTGAAGAACTGAGTTTCCAGTTAACATTGCTTCCCTTCAGCTTCAAGAATTGACTGTCATTTTCCAGACAGGGAAGCTGGTAGGCTAACTGAAGATGTTTCCCTCTCCTCCAGATCCTCTAAAATCCCTGTCTCAGCCCTAGCTCTGTGGCAGGCCACCTGCTGCAATCCCCCTTCCTTTCTGCTGGGGCATCTCTAGTGGATCACACAAATCTTCCCCTCCAAACCCCTGCATTGCTTTATTCCAGCCCCCAACATCAGCAGGCACTAGCTGGGAACCTGGCCAATAAAGCAGGTAGGCTAACTGCAGCTCTTAGCTGCTCCCTCCCTTTACTCCAAGTCTCATCAATAGCAGACCACCTGCCATGACCTTTCCTCACTTTCTGCCCCAGTTCCTGGGACACTAAGTAGATCCTGGTGAAACAACCTGCTTTCTTCCTGCCTATGGACCCCTTCCGCACCAGCACATCTCCTTCCCTATGTGTCAGCTCCCAATACCTAGAAACACACTTTACCTGGAATGCTCAGTTACTACACCGATTAGGATCCCAGAAGAATTTTTTTTTTAACCAGGCAACACACAGTCACCACACTCTCCTAAGAACCAGAAAGGGCAACAGAAACCAAGAAACAAAACACCTACCCAACAAAGACCAGATGTCAACTCCTAGAATTGCAATTTTCCCAAACACAGATGCCTAGACACCAGCATAAAAACACAATCAATAACAGCCAGGACAATATGTCTCCACTAGAGCCTATTAACCCTACCACAGTAGGCCTTGAAATTTGTAACATAGTTGAAGCACAGAAAAAACAAAACAAAACAAAACAAAAACAAAAAACCTTAAAACAGCCGTTATGAATAACGGTTCTTACAGAGGAATGAAAAAAAAAAATCCCTTAAAGAAAGCTATGAAAACAAAAATAATCAGTGGAAGTCAGTAAAACAGTTCAAGACTTGAAAGTGGAAATAGAATCAATAATAATTAAAAAAAAACTGAAAGAAATCTGGAAATGAAAAGTTTAGGAACTCAAATAGGAACCTCAAAGGTAGACATATACTGTACAAACTGGACAAGCAGGACACAAAGGAAAAAAGACTGCCAAGCTTTGCCAAGAAAAGGTAGAACTGTCTTTCAAATTCCTGCTTCATGGAAAAGTCTGTTAGACATTCTAGGCTTGTAGGCTGAATATGGATGCCCCAATGTTGCATGGGAACCTTGGATGACTGTCCAGGCAGCCAGCTGCTTCTGTCATTTCTATAGTTTTAGAAGTTGCTTGCTTTGTACTTCCTATTTACTTAGGTAATATTACATCCTTCTTGGGTCTCTGATGGAGTTGAAGATGAGATAGTTACAGTTTTTATTGTTATCAAATTCAGAAAAGGAACTTACATAAGAGATAGAAAGTTTATAAAGTTGAGAAGCACAAAAGTTTAAAGTTTTATCTAAGAAAATGCTTTGAGGTCTAAAAAGATAATTTCGGGTTGGTAATGCAAGTTAGGATAGAAAGTAAGTTAGGTACACAACTTTAGACTCACTGAGGTAGGATAATAATAGAGTGTTCTCTCTGAGTTTGTCAAACACAAATGAACTGGATATTGTAAATGTAATTCTTAATAATTGTTCATATTGTATATAATCTTACAGTGTTAGAACTAAAACCTTTCTTTTTATTTAGACAAAGGGGGAAATGTTTAACAAGGCAAAGTTGTGTTGCATTTGTTTATGTTACAGAGAATATTTGTTTGACTATGTAAAGATGTATTGCTGTTTTACCTTGACTAAGTCACTGATTGGCCTAACAAAAAGCTGAATAATCAATAATGAGGGAAGAGATATAGGCAGGACTGTTTGCCAAGGAGAATAAGTAAGAAGAAGAGTTTAGGCTTGAGGGAAGAAAAAGATGCCAGGAGCAGTCAGCCAGACATGGAATGAAGCAGGAAAGTAGGACTTACAGAATAAAAGAAAGGTAAAAAGCCCTGGGGCAAAACATAGATGAATAGAAACTGGTTATATTAAGTTAGAAGGGCTAATGGGATACGCCTAAGCTAAGGCTGAACATTTATAATAATAAGTCTCCATGTCTTTATCTGGGAGCTGATTGGTGGCCCAAAGAAAATGCCAACTATACATCCTTGACAAAATCTATGACCCTTCATTATAAAAGTCCTGGAGAGGTTACAGATACAAGGGATATACCTCGACACAATAAAGGCACTTTACAGCAAGCCCATAGCCAACATCAACTTGAAATGGAGAGAAACTCAAAGCAAATCCTACTAAAATCAGGAACAAAACAAGGCTGCCCATTCTCTCCATACCTATTCAATATGGCACTTGAAATCTTAGCTAGAGATAAACAACCAAAGGAGATCAAGGGTATGCAAAGGAAGAAGTCAAAGAGTTTTATTTGTAGGTGATACAGTATGCATAAATCACCCATAAGTATGGGTAAAGAGGGTTGAAGGGAAGACCCACTGCAGATGGGGGCAGGGGGAGGGGAGGCTGCAGCAGGTGGTCTGCTGCAGAGCTGGGAATGAGACTGGAGGATTGGACTTGGAGGGAGAGGTAAAGAGCTGAAGTTAGCCTACCTGCTTCCCTGCATAGGTGGAATCTTCACCCAACATAGAATTGACTCATAATCTGCATGTTGACAAGGTCTGCCAGTGATTGCCATGGACATCCAGTTTGAAAAGCATTCCTTCAGAGTAGTGGGGTTTGACTTTGACTATACTTTACAACCACTTGGGGAGTATTAAAAAAATGCCTTAGTTCTTGGCTGTACTTTGACCAATTAAATCTAATCTCCAGAAGTGGGACCCAGTCATGGGGTAGGGGGTTGTTAGGAAAACACTACAGGTGATTCCAATTTGCAGAGAAACTGCACTTAAGGATGGATTAAATATATATATTCATTAGGTTCACCTGGCATTTGGTTAATGTCTGAAACCAAACCACACTCTGGACCAATTAAGTCATAGTGCCTAAGGGCCAGCAGGACCAGCATCTGCCTCCATCAGCTTCTCAGGTGAGCATACTCACAGTCTGGATGAAGGGTGCTTTGGGGCTTGGCGCAGGTCTCTGTTTCCTGGAAGCCCTTCTCCCTCCTCCATGGGCCAGATCTCTCCTTTGTGTTTCCACGGTGCCCTCTGCACAGTGCACCTTCCATCTGGTGCTCTGTTACTTGTTTTCTTTTCTTTTGTGTTTCTCACAGTGCGTGGCACACACAAGAAACTCCTACAGAAGTCATCATTCCTCCTACTGCTTTTATTTATTTATTTTTATTTTAGCCCTAGAGTTCGCCACGGCAGGATTTTGACAAAGGGAAAGTGCTCAGTGGTCAGCAGTGCGGTTGTGAAGCTGATGCAATGGGCCTGGGTGGGAAGTTATGGCTGGTTGAGCAAGGTTTGTGGTGAAAGATCTCAACAGGGAAGGGTCCAGTGAGGATGAGCATCTGGAGGTAAAATTGATCGGTATGTTTGTTTGTTTTGCTGCTGTAACATAACGGATTTCTGTTGTTTCCAAGTTTTAGAGTCTTCCCATTCAAGGTGAAGGTTTGTCAGTGGGGTGGGTTCCTCTGGGGAGGTGTGAGGAAGAACCTGGTTTGTTTGCCTCTATTTGCTTCTGTGAGTTTGCTGACAGTGTTTTGGTGTTTTTTGGTTTATCACACATCACTTGTTTATCTTAACATGTCCACATATGTGTTTAATTTCTCCCACCCTGCTCTGTGTTTAGTCTGTGTAAGTGTGTGTTTGTTGGTACATGTGTGTTTGGAGGTCAGAAGTCAATGTTGGGCATCTTCCTCCATTTTGGCTCGATTTTCAGAGACAAAGTTTCTCACTGAACCGGGACCTTACCCATTGGTCAGAATGGCTGGCAAGTGAGCCCCAGGCATGCTCTTGCCTCCACCTTTCAATGATGAGATGACAGGTGCATATGTGGTGCTCCATGACTGCCTGACCTAAGTGGGTGCAGGGGACCCACACTCAGCCCCCACACTTGCAGGAAAAACTTTCCTCACTGAGCTATCCCGGCCAACCTCCAATTCCCTCTTTTCATAATGACATATCCTGTGGGGTGGCCCCATCTCTTAAGTGTGACCCTCGTGTGGATAACAGTCACATCGAGGTCATTTGCAATGGCTATGTCTAGAGAGGGCTTCAATACCTGGGAGGGACACAACTCCATCCACAGAGTAATGAATTGTGTACTATGCAAGCACCTTGCCTCGGGTACTCTGGTTTCGTCATTTTGGGGGTAAGCCAGATTTTTGCTGTTAGGGCAACTCACTAGTTTTTAGGTTTTTTTTTTTTTCCAAACTCGTAACTCATGCAAAGGAACTCTGGGGATGCTGACAAAACTGGAAAGGCAAGTGTCATCAGCCAGCTGAGGGTCAGTATGAGCCAAAGTGGTGGGTGCTTTTGCTGCTCTCAGCCAATGCTTTTGCTGGTCCTCTCAGCTAAGTGGGCTTTCTTCGGGAGAACTGAGAAGAGGTTATCCACATATGCCCCACAGAATGCAGATGCTCCTCCTACCTCTCCTTTCTGTCTGGCTCCCCTTGTTAATTGTTCTTTTGTGATTGTGTTCGTGGCAATTAAATGCAGTTCAGGTTTGGTAATTAGCTGCTGTAATTAGAAGCACTTTTGGGTTAGGAGGGCATTTCATCTGCCTGGCTTTAGGAGTCGCCACTGGTATTCTCTTGACAGTGTTTGCACTTGCTTGGGATGTGTGGGGGTGTGTGGGGCGGGGAGGTGTGTGGCGGGACTGGACAGCTGTACACAATTAATGGCAGAGGAGGCTTTATGCTAACAATGACACCTTGCATCCTGCCCTCATAGTTGTCCGTGGAGGCTGCAGGCAGAACTGAAATAAAACATGGCAGGCTGCTTGGACAGTTAATCATTCCCAGAGCCCTCTCTAGCCCTTGGGTGCATGCTGCAATGCTAGAATCCGGACAGTGTTATACAGAGAAGTTACTGGCTGCCGGAATGGTACCAGCTTCCTGAAGGTTGTCTTTTCTGCCTGCCTTTTTCCCCTGACGTGGGGCCAGGAGGGCTTTTAGAAGTTTAGAAAAGAGAACTTTTTTACATGAGACACTTGTATCTCTTGTCAAAGGTTGTATGGGGTGAAGTGGCACAAAATTTAAATACAAGCACTTGGGAAGCAGAGGCAGGCAGATCTCTGTGAGTTCGAGGCTAGCCTGGTCCACAAAGTGAGTTCAGGACAGTTAGAGCTACATAGTAAGAACCTGTCTCAATAAACAACCCCAAATAACAACAACAACAACAACAACAACACGCACACACACACACACACACACACACACACTAAAAACAAACACCACAAAGGTTGTAAAGAAAAGAAAACCCAATAATACTTTCTCTACAAGTTTTCCTCTCCTGAACAGCAAAACAAACAAACAAGAAAATTCTAACAAAGCTATATAAGCCTACAGTGAAACACAAGAGTAAGTCTGCTGTCACTTACTGTCACTTGCTGTCACTGGGTAGTGGGGGTTTCGTTTACAATCTGTTGTGACCAGAAGGCCAGCCTCTGTGAAGAAATAAAAGTGTCTTAAACTGCGATTGATCCTTTGCTCTTTTTTTTTTTTTTTTTTTTTTTTTGGATCACTCTTGACTCTGTCTTTCATCTCTAACTTTTGGGTTTTGATTTCATTCAAGGGGCTTGCACCCCAGGCTTAGAAAAGAGCTAAAGAAAGTTCATTCTGTGTTGTGGTCTGTAACTACTGGCTGGACATTGACACTAGTAAAACAGTAGCAGAGAAACTCAAGGGGGGCTTTTTGCCAAATCCCCAACTGTTGGGAGCCTCTACCCATCCTTGGTCCTGTTGTGAGAAGCCCCCGATCAGTGTATGACCAGAGACTCTGAATCACCTGGGAGGGCTCACACATCTCCCCAGAACTACTCTGAACATCCCAAGTAAGTAAACTACCCTACCTCCCTTAGTCCTAGGTCCTCAGGACATCTTTAAAGGGGCTCATCATGGTTCTGACATCTATTCAGAATCTTTTTTTTTTTTTTTTAATGAAAAGTAATTTTTAAATGAAAAGTAATTCTCCCGATCATGGTATTCTCTTCCATAATATATCTATTTTTCATTTGAGGGGAAAGATGACATTTCCCACCCCATCACCAGGTTTGTGATTAAAATTAATGATCCCCTACAGATGGTACCTGTCTGCTATGACCTGGGGGAACTGGTGGATGTGGGGAAAATAGCTGCTAACAGGCACTCACTTGAGAAACATAAGAAACTGAGTCATCATTAGACTGAGGCACGGCAGTGAGATGGGCTTGAGAAGCCCTTGTTTTTTATTATTACTTGTTGTTATTGGGTCTTGGGTTTTATTCTTTGTTTGTTTGTTTGTTTGTTTGAGACGCGGTTTCCCTGTGCAACATCCTTGGCTGTCCTGGAACTTTTCTTAGCTGACCAGGCTGGCCTTGAACTCGGAGGTCTGCCTGCTTCTGCCTCCCAGGTGAGCAGGTGAGTGCAGGGATTAAAGGCCTGCACCACCATTACAGTCAAGAGTGCTTGAGTGACCTGCTCCCTTCTCTGCTTTGCTGTGCAATTTCCTTGTGTATTAAGCTGGGTTCTCTGCAGGATCAGAACTGATAGACTGTGTGTATATTATAAAGGATACTTATTAAGGTGGCTTACAGTAGCTTGGGGCTGGGTGGTTCAATAATGGCTGGCTGTGTGTTGGAGAGGCAGAGAACCTGCGCGCTGCTCAGGCTCAGAAGTGGAATACTGCAGCGTCTCTGTGTAGGCTCAAGGCCTGGACAGAGCCCAGTGATGTTCTCTCTGGTCTTCAGTCCATGCTGAAAGGAGAAGAAACTGTGTTCTCATGTTAGTACAACAACAGAGGAAGCCAAGGCAGGCAAGCAAACAGGGCCACTTTCCCAGCCTCTTTATAGCTGGGTTGCTGCCAGCTCTGGAAGAAGGTCTTCCCTCAGTTAACCCTTCCTTAGGATGCCCTCATAGATCCACTGAGGGGGTGGGTCTCTTAGTTTATTCATGATTCCATCAAACTGGCAAGCAAGACTAACCCACACAATTGGCAATGTGCTGATGTGTGTGTTTGTGTGTGTGGGAGGCATGGAGTAGGGCCTTAAGGACACAGTGACATCTGTTGACCTACCTTGGTCATAAGGAAACTAGGGGACATGTCAAGAATTTTGAGAAAGCAAACCAAGTCTTACCTTACCTAAGTCTGACCTTTGTCAATCACAAGAGGATGCCTGGGTTTTCACAGGTGCTTTTCTCTCCTCTCTCTCTGTTTTGTTTTTGTTTTTTTTTTTGTTTTTTGTTTTTTTTTTCAAGGCAGGGTTTCTCTTTGTAGTCTTGAAATTCACTCTATAGACCAGGAACTCACAGAGATACTCCTGCCTCTGCCTCTTGAGCTTTGGGATGAAAGGTGTGCACCACCACTGCCCGGCCACAAGATTCTTCTTAAACTTACTTTTCCTCTTTATTTCTGAGTATTTTGACAGGTGGTATATATGAGTACCCCCTGCATGCCTTGTGCCCCAATTATCTATGCATACTGCCTGCATGCCTGGTGTCCTGATGGAAGGTATATGTGAGTGCCACTTGCATGCCCAGAGACCAGAAAAGGGAGAGCCATCATATGGGAACTGAAGCTGGGTTATCTGCAAGAGCAGTTAGTTGTTCTCTACCACTGGGGATCCCTCCAGCCCTTTTGGTTCCCCTCTTATTTCCTCTGTATAGTTCCTGCTGCCTTTTGAAGACATTCTTTTCATTGACCAAGTGAGGTAGTTGAAATTGAGCTTCCTTGCCACATATTATTTCTCTCTTAATAACACTTGTAAGGTACTCATTTTAATAATGTGCTTACTAATTTTATGTTTATGTGTTTGTGACTGGGTGTGTCTGTCTAGGCCACATGAGTTCAGGAGCCTGTGGACATCAGGAGAGGGTGTCAGTTCCCCATAGGCCTGGAGTTACAGGTGGTTGTGAGTTGACATATAGGTGTTGGGAGTGGAACCCAGGCTCTCTGCAGGAGCAGGGGTTGCTTTTGACAGCTAAGTCATCTGTCAGACATTCTTACAGGAATGTCTTTTAAAAACACACGTTTGGGGGCTTGAGTGATGGCTTTAGTGGTTGCCGGCACTGGTTGCTTTCCCAGAGGACCTGGGTTTGATCATCAGTACCCAAATGATGGCTCACAGCCTTCTGTAACTTCTCCCACAAGATGGATCTAAGACCCTCTTATGACTCCTGAGGGCATTGCACACATGGGCATAGGCATTGTATATACAGGCAAAATACACAAAATAATAAAATTTAAAAAGTTCTACGGGAACAAAAATCCCCATGTTTGCCTCTAGTGCCACACAGGTGATATTTTTTATTGAACGTCACTGTGAACTCAACATTTTCCTCGTATGTACTTTAGTAAATGAACTTTTGACCTTAACTTGTCTTACTCAATGATTGAGGTCATCTAGCCAAGTCCATCTGTGTAGTCATCGCACAGACCTGAGTTCCAACCCAAAGGTTGCTGAAGCAGAACTATGCAGCTGTAGTTCCCTGAACTTGAGTTATCAAAGCAGAAAATAGGCAGTAATACCTGCCCCAGTTGAAGTATTGAAATGTTAAAGTGAGGTGATGTGTGCTTTTTGTTCTTTTGAGACAAGGTCTCTCTGTATAGCTCTGGCTGTCTTGGAACTCAATAGGTAGTTCAGGCTGGCCTAGAACTCACAGAGATCCACCTGCTTTGGCCTCTAATTGTTGGGATTAAAGATGTGCACCACGTCCTACATGTATGCTATTTCCACTGCAATATCTGCTATAGATGAAATCCTAAGCGACTTGAATTTCTTTGTTCTTTCTTGGAAGAAGAAAACACTAAGTGCAAAAGCCCTTAAGAGTTTGCTCAAATTTGGGATAGAACCACAGTGAAACCATTCACTTGAGTTAAGTGAGTCATGTTTCCCTGTGGTGTCAACAGCCTTGCTAAAATCCCTGCTGTGGGACGTTTGTCTTTGCAAAAGATAATGGAGATGATATTCAGCACACTGTCCTTCAATCTGATGCCAGACTTTATGCTGAAGGTTGGAGAGAGTATGTGATGTAGATACAGTAATAGAAAACTGAACTAGACAACAAAGTTAGATGTAGAAGTCACTAGCAGGTATAGGTTTGGCTATTTCTTTAATGAGTTACAGGAAGGTAAAGAAAACGGGTGGAACAGTTACAAGTTTTGGGCACTGATAGACCTTGATTTCCTTAGATTAGTGGTTTCAAGAGACACTTGGCAATGTCTGGACATTTCTTATTGTAGCCACTGGAGTAGCAAAGGAGGGTAGGTGTGGGACTGGCACCAGAGGGTTGAGGCTGGCCAGGGCTGCTATTGAAACTCTTGCAATGCATAAGGCATCCCCTAGCAGGGAATTCCCTGGTCCTCATGTGAACAGTATCAAGAACAGAAGCCCTGGTGTAGGTGGATCTTGACATCTCTAGACTCTGTATAAGAGGTGGGTTCTGCTTTCGTCAGGAAATTATACAAGTGAACTCAAGTCGTAAGTTTTACAAGTGTATCCATCTATGATCTCTCAAGCAAACAATATAGAACTTAACAAAAACCTAGCTTGCTGTCAGGATCTTGAGTTTCCTGTTGCATAGTGATTTTTAGACTATCAAAAATGTTGCCTGTGTGTGTGTGTGTGTGTGTGTGTGTGTGTGTGTGTGTGTGTGTGTGTAAATGTACACCAGGGACTTATCTTCCTAGTCCCCAAATGCTACCCCTAAAGAGTCTAATGTGCTTGCTGTGAGCTTAAAACTTCTCAGAAAAAAAAATGAGTCTATTAACAAAACATACTGTAAATGGAATAGTGGCTGTGACTAATGGAGCGATGTGCCTGAGACTCTTCTAAATTAAGGTCAAATGAGTTCTAGGAATCAAACATTTGAAAATTAGATTATTCAGATTTCTCCCATCTCTGTTAATTATCAGATTTTTAAAAAATTGCACTGTGATTTAATTAAGTGTGGGAATAAAACCTACAGTCTCTACTCTGTTTAAGGGTGATAAATCCTTAATACTGAGGCCAAATTAAGATTCTGTGTTCATAATTCTTTTGCTATGAGCCCACATCAGCTCCTTTATTGGCCATTTAACTACCTTCATAGGTGCTGAAATCCCCTCAAATTATTCACTTATAGAGAATTGCTAAGTGAGTGCACTTAGCTGGGTTGTGAGGGAGGCATTTTCATGTGTGTCAAGTCCATGACAGCGGAATGGCGAGACAGGAACATGCTGAGTGCTTCTGTCTTCTTGGAATTCTGGGGACTTCAGGGCCACCACATTGTCATCTAAAGAGATACCTGTGTCCCTCAGCCATATCAAATGGTTGCAGCAGTGTACCCCAAGAAAGGGGAACTTGCTCAGGAATGTTATGATGAGAGAGGGGAAAGGTGGGAAGCCTGGTACTAGCCAGTGGAAAATTCGTTTCCCAGAAAAGGGATTTCACTGTTCTCTCAGCCAGTGTGATGGACTACCACGTGGGATTGGCTGAAACTTAGACAGTGATGGGTCACAGGGGATGGAGCTGCTTAGATGTATGTCACCCTGGCCCTGTACTGAACTTTAACCTCACTTCGGGATTCCAAAGGTAGACTGGAGGGGAGGTCACTTAGCCTCTTTGTTTCTTTAATGCGGCAGGGTGGAGTAGATTTCTTTTTTCTGCCTTTTAGTAATCATCTGGCTCTTTTATCTGTTTTCTCAAGGACAAGTGGGACAGCTGAATAGTGGGGTGGTGTGCCTTCACCAAAAGACATTTCCTACATAGATCCATGTTGGTGGTCCGACATGTTTTAAATATGGGCATGGAGTGAATGAGGAGAGTGGAGAAGGGGGCCCTGGGAGGCTCCGATGAGATTAAGAAGAGAAGGTGCTATGTATGGCTCAGTATGGAAGGGGCTCCAAAGACTCATATGGAATGCTTGTCTCCTCTGCAGCATGTGTCAATATCATGACAGCTTTCACCTGATCAGTCAATCTGCCTGTCAACAGATTCATTGCTGAGTTGGACATAAAAAGTAGTAAGACTATAGGAGGTAGATTTTTTTAAAAGAATATTTAATTATTGACTTTTGTGTACATTGGTGTTTCACCTGCATGTATGTCTGTGTGAGGGTGTCAGGTCCCCTGGAACTGGAGTTAGAGACAGTTTTGAGCTGCCAGGAATTGAACCTGGGTCCCCTTGAAGACTAGCTAGTGCTTTTAACTGAGCCAATGAGAGAGATCTTGATTGACTCCATGGGAGTTTGCCCTGGGAGGCTGTGTCTTTTCCCTTTGCCTCCTCCCTCCTTCTCTGTGTTTCCTGAATACTGTGAGGTAAGCCACTTTACTGACCTGTTCCCTGCCATACGATGTTCTAGCAACAGAGCTAGGTACTTATGGGCTAAGTCTCTGAAACCATGAGTCAAAAATCGACCATTTTGTCTTGTAGGCACATTTTCCTTCTATGTTATTTCGTCACAGTGACTAGTAGCTGGTCAACACAGAAGGAAGAATGTTAAAGGAAAAAGCTAGGTGAAATGGACATCCTTAAAATAAGGGCGAGGGATCTAGATGGCTAACACTCTGAAGCATGGCGTGTGATCACTCTGAAGAGAAAAGGCACAACATACCTTTGTGTTTCAAAATCTTGAGTTGTCTTCTGCAAATAGAGAGATAACAGCATCCTCCCCCTTTAACTCCTTCATAAATCAACCTCCTGTTAACTTCCATATTTGTAGAGATGTGCTCTTCTGGATACCAAGGTGATTGAATATTGATTTGGTTAAAAATAGAGACGGAATCTCTGTTTAAACCCTGCAGTCCAGCCTTGCTCTCCCTCGTTCTATCACTTATATCCCATTTTCTGAAGACCAGCTTAATTAAAAGTGTCATGCACGGCTCACTAAATTTCATCTGAAGAAGAAATGGAAACAAGAACAGTTCCTTGATACTGTAACCAAACAAACTGGTAATTTGGAGACTAAGTTTGGGGAGAAATGAAAGTAATTGTTTAAATATCAGTTAATGAGAACACTCTGTTTTGCCAGCGCAGTGTTGGAGAAGGCTGTGTCTTTATCTGATCGTGGAAGAGCTTCAGAATTGCTTAAAGCAGTTTGTGGAAGTAACAACATGAGATCTACATGTTTCACTTGAAGGGCCACTGCACTTTGCGACCAGGAAGCTGTACTACCAGGCCGATTTCAGAGAGTGATTGATAGACATACACCTTCTTTTATGTTCTTTGTTAGTGAAGACTGTTTTATCTGCTGATCATAGAAGGGAACTCCATGACACTTTGTCCCATTCTGGGGAAGAACATTTTTCTTTAGCCTTAGGGAGAAAACAAAGCTGTCTCCTGCTACCCTAGAACAGGGCAAGGAGACTAGCAGCAGGCACCAGCTCTCTTTGTAGCCCCAGGGAAGCCAGTGATCTCCACATCAGCTAGGATGTCCCTCTGTCTCCACTTCTGCCCTGTTGACATTTTAGGTTGGGAAATTACTTCTTGTAGGTCTGGGGAGAAGGCTCCATTGGTAAAGTACTTGCCCCACAGCATGTGTACCTGAGTTTGGATCCTCAGTATCCATGAACATAATGCCAAGAGTAATTGCACATGTTTTTCATCTAAGAGGCAGAGACAGGGGGTTCTTGGGGGCCTAGTCAGTGTAATTGAATTAGTGAGCTCCAGGTTTAGTGAGAGGCCCCATCTTAAAGAATAAGGTGGAGAGAGACCAAGCCAGACACCTGCCATTGACTTCTGGTTTCCACATGAAAATGCAATATCCACACATGCACCAAATGCACACATACATGAGTACATATCCTTACCTTCCACATGACTCTTCCTAGCAGGAGCTGTCCTGTGTGTTACAGGGCATTCATCAGCATTTCAGCCTCTGTGCTTATAGATGACAAAAACAGCTTGATCCCAGTCATGGTGACCCAAAATGTCTCCAGGTGTGGCCGCATGTTTATTGGATGAGATAATTACTTTAAAGAAGTCCAGTATAGATGTAATGTGAGACACATACACAATTAAATTTTTTTTTCCTCATAGCACATAAAAAGAAACCGATGAAATTAAATAAATAGTATATCCTACCTAATCTAATTATTTAAGATATGACCCTCAAAGCCATGATGAATATAGAATTAGTGTGGTGTTTTTTGCTCACTGATATTTTGGGAAGGTAGAAGCTCCTTGAAATCTAGTGTGTATCCCATGCTTAGAGGGTATTTTAAATCTAACTAAGAGCATCTCAAGTGTTATTAGCTGTAAACAGTGGAGTGAAAGCCATCTGAAGACGGCACAGCTGCAAAGGCTAGCACAGGACTTACTTTACCTTCTGACTTCTTGTTGAAGGCTCGTTCAGGTAGGCTTGTTTCTCTGGCAGAAAGCAACCTAATGTGAGGCCACGTGGCTATTCCTGTTGTTTGAGGTCTTAAAAATCCCCAGTAGAGATCTTTGCTAGCATTTGTTCCTTGTTATGTAAGCTTTGGCCATAGTGGCTCACAACACTCCTTGTGTGGTCCAGAGATTCTGTTTCTGCCAGGACAGTAAGGCATCTCCCTGCATATCCTGTGATTACAGATTCAGCTCCTCTATAACTCTATAAGTCATGATTGTTTGCTGTATTGTGTGTGTGTGTGTGTGTGTGTGTGTGTGTGTGTGTGTGTCTGTGTCTGTGTCTGTGTGCTTTGACTGTCCCATCTTCCTAAGTGGACCTTTTTCTTTGCTTGTGCATTGCTCTTGTGGGCTCAGCATATTTCTTTGTGTCAGGAATGGTAGATATAAGTGTGAGATGTGCATTCAGCTAAGTTGAATGAGCTGAATAAAGAGTGAACTTTATTGACCACAGCTTGGGGTTGCAGGAGGATGGAGAGAGGGACTTAATGCAGGGTTGTGGGTATCAGAAACTGACTGGAAAGCCTGGCATGGTTTGTAACTCCTGCTGGGGAGGTGGAGATAGTAAAACTCATAGGGTTTGCTGACCAGCTGACTTGGCTGAATTGGCAATCTCCAGGTCAATGAGTGACCCTGTCTCAAAAAACAAGGACAAGGTAGACAGCTCCCAACAAATAACACTAGCTGTTGTCCTCCAGCTTCCACACGTGTCAACACATACTTGCACACCTATATCCATTCACCCCCCAGAAATCAACAGATTTCACATGGAAGTTAATTTAGGAGTGTTTCTTTTCCTTGGAAGCAGCAGGGTTACAAAGCTGAAAACACTTGGGGTTACGGTACAGATTTTTACTGTAAGAACTAGGGTGGTCGAAAAATCTCATGGCGGCATCCTCCTCTTCCTGTTAAACAAGACTCAAGAGGACTGAAGTAAAATAGCGGTGCTCAGGGTCATGCTGTATGGGGAGCAGTTTCAGGACCATAACCTTCTGTCTTGAAATAATTTTAGCTATCCATGCAAGTGACAGTCCTAGTCCAGGGTTTCTGTCTATTCCCCCCCCCCACACACACACCGCCAACTTCCCTGGTGGCGTCTTACAGAATTGCAGTAGACTCATGCCAGAAATGAAGAGTTAGTAAGATACACTGCCAAAAGCAGAACTTACTCAAGTCCCAGCCCCCTCCCCATTTTCCCATGTAGTTTTTTCCTTTGGAGAAGTTCATTCAATGGAATTTCATTACATCCTCATAACCACCACCATCAACAGATCATACAACCATCAGATTGACCCAAATAAGCTTCCCTGGTCCTGACTTTAAATCCCAGCACCCAATGCTCCTTGATGATGTCACTCAGGCATTACCCCAAGTGCCCATCTGGAGATACTCTTCTTTCACTCATCCAGTGTCCTGAAGATCCATCCATCCATCCATCCATCCATCCATCCATCCATCCATCCATCCATCTGGTTGTGCACTCCAATCCTTTGTCTGCTTGTATCGCTGCATTATATATCCTTGTGAGGACACACCACAGTTTGTTTAATCATTTACTCACTGAAAGATATTTGGGTGGCTTTCATTTTAGGGATGTTACCATAAAACGAAGACAAAAAGAAACAATAACCACAACAAAAATGTTCACTGGACATTACAGACTTACCTTTAATTGTTTTTTTAGTTCTATGAGCTGAAAGCTGACCTTTAGTAATTGTTATTATTTGTATGTTTGCACGTATGTAGGCCTGCATGAGTGCTATGTGCATTCCATGTGTATGGGAGCCTGAGGAGGCCAGAAGAGGGCATCATATTCCCAGGAACTGGAGTTATAGGAGGTTGTGGGTTGTCATGTTGGTACTGGGGGTGGAACCCAGGTCCTCTGCAAGAGCATTAAGGGCTCTTAATTGCTGAGCCACTTTCCATCCCTTAATTATTGTTATTGTCTTTCTTTAGTCTTTTGTTTGTAATTCTTTCCACCCACCTAGCAAAGACGGAAATGATAGGAAAAAGCACAGGCTGGTCCCCCAGTCTCAGACACTTATCTCCAATCCTGTTGACTCTTGATGGGACACCTCATCAGGGAAGAAATGTCTAAGTAAGACCAATGGTTCTTAAAGAGGCCCTTACCACACATCTGGTAGACTTTTAGACATCCCCATTTCCTGACCTGCTGAGTCAGTAATTATGCAGGTGGGTCCAACAATCTGTGTTTTGCTCTTCTGAGAAAAAAAAAATGGGTAAGAAAACAACAGCAAGATATCATGCTACCAAAAAGGGGAAGCTTAGAGGTTGGTAGTGTGCAGTGCACAGGCCAGGCATGTGGGGAGCTGATTTCCCAGTATGTTGTGACTCAAATCCATGTTTTTGCTCAATTTGTGGGGTTGAGAATGTCTGGCTATATTTTAGTATAATACTTGTACATATATTCTTTCTTCCCTTCTGCCTCCCTCCCTCCCTCCCTTCCTCCCTCCCTTTCCTCCCTCCCTTTTTTCCTCCCTCCCTTCTTTCCTCCCTCCCTTTTTTCCTCCCTCCCTTCTTCCCTCCCTCCCTTCTTCCCTCTCTCCCTCCCTCCCTCCCTCCCTCCCTCCCTTCCTCCCTCCCTTCTTCCCTCCTTCTCTCCCTCCTCCTTTTATAGCAATGGCTATCCTAGATTTCACTATATAAACCAGGCTGGCTTCAAACTCACACAGATCCGCCTCTGTCTCCCAAGTGCTGAGATTAAAGGTGTGAGCCACTTTGCCTGTCTACTTGTACATTTTCAACGTTTCCCTTTCCTCCTTTGAACAAGGAGGACTCCTAGAAGCTTGGCATGGTTCAGAGGCCTTTTTGGGATACTCTGCCCCTCAGAGGTGGTCACTCCTGGGAGCCTCCACTCCTTTAGATCAGTGGGAAGTCCTCCTTTGAACAGTAAGTTCAGAAGATGTTGAGATAGCTCAGAAGTTGAGAGCTTGCTGCTTTTTTCACAGGACAGAGTTCATTTTCCACGGACACACACACACACACACACACACACACACACACACACACACACACACACACACAGAGAGAGAGAGAGAGAGAGAGAGAGAGAGAGAGAGAGAGAGAGAGAGAGAGAGAGAAATTATCTTGTCATACCAAATCCCTCCAGCCCCAAACAATTCTATCATGTTTTAGACAGCTTTTCACAGCATTAGATACACCAGGTATTGGGTATATAACAGATTAAGATTCACTCTGACCCTTGGCCACATTAAGAAGCAGGAAAACACTGTATTTGCCAGCTTCTTGCTGAGTGTTGGATTCCCCTTGTCCCCAGATTCCTTGTAAAAAATTTCCCCCCAATGTCTGGTTTCTCCTCTTTCCTTGCTACCTCTCTCAGAGCCTTGCCAGCCAAAGCCTACATCTTTCTTCGAAAATCCTTTACACATCTGCTTTACTGGTGACACTAGATTCATCAGACAAGCAAATCCCTCAATTTTATATTTCGTTTGGTAGCTCAGTCCAGAGACATGCTGTTACCTATTCCTTTCTCTCCTCAGGGCTGGCAGGGAGAGACAGGCATTTCCCGTGTGCCATAGGCCCTGTACAGGTGACAGTCTTCTCTGTGTCCTTTATAGAAACTAGAGGACGTGACCAGTCAGGGTTTTCTCCTGCTGATGTTTTCCTGGATTTCTGGGACTGAGTGTGCCTGAGCGCGCTCAATGGGGGTGACCCTGGATAGTGGGGGGCAACCAGATGTCTGTCTCCTGAGGAGCAGAGCAGGGCTGCTCTTTCTTCAGTTGCCTTGCTCTGGAATTGTCACCTGTTTCTAGTTAAGGGGTAATAGCTCAGGTTAACATAATCCTGAATATTTCTCTTCACATTCTTCCCCCACCCGTGCATTCTGTTATATGTTTAATTATTACTTTAGGATTAACTCTGACTTGTTAGAAAGCAAAAATTCAACAACTGGATAATGCTCCCAAACCTCCAATCCTTGCTGGGGAAGGTTTTCCTCCTCTGGCCAGAGAGTGGGGACTGCAGGTGCGATTGTTTAATTGCCAAGGCAGAACCGGTACTCTCTGTCCTGGTCCTAAAGCATGGAGGGATGAGGGGCCATCTCCCAGGCTTTTTCCTAACTCCTCAATAAACTTTTCAAAAGAGCCTTTTGTGTGTTTGTGTGAATTGGAATTCCAGTGCCCTTCCCCCTCCCCTCCCCGTTCTCCTTTTTCCTCCCCCTCGCTCCCCGCTTCCCAGCACAGGGGGAAAGGAAGGCCAGCGCACACGCCCTGGCTGCCTCTCAGGGCACATTCTAATTTCTGAGTGTGAAGTCGGCACAGATGTTTAAAGGGGCGCTATTATTCCATCCAATTTAAAGCCCTGCCTGGTGTTGAATGGGCGAGCACCTAATTTCACCTTCGGAGGCAATTGGGAAGCTTTTTGTGCTACAAGAAAAGAAGAAAAGAGGATTCTGAAGGATAATTGATTGGAAACCTCTTGAAGGTGCCAGAAAACGGCTCCCTTCCAAAAGGGGATGAAGGAGGTCAAAATATATTTGTCAAAAGTGTGGGGGCCATGAAGGCCTTAATTATTTCTTTGGAGAGTCGTGTCTTCTAAAGATTTAAACAAAAGCTTCAAGAAGGTAGAGGCTTGGAGGAGTTGCTCCAAGCTTTTAGGAAGGTGAAGTCAAAGGCAAACCGTTACTGGTTAACAGTTGATGGCTTAGCGGAGAGTGTACCACCAACTAGGACACTGCACTGGGAGGAGGCCTAGGGGGACAGCCCTGGTGGCCTTGTCCGGCCATTTCGTGGAAGGAAGTGGGGGCAGCAGGAGGTATGGTTGGATATGAGGACAAGCATGTAGGCTGACTGGCCAGTGAGCTGCAGGGACCAGCTTGCCTCTCCAACCCCCACCACCTGCCCCCAGTGCTGGGGTCACAAGCCACATCCCACCACACCAGGCTTTATTTACCACGGGTTCTGGGGATTGAACTCATGACCTCACGCATGCCAGACAAGCACTTCACCATCCTAGGTGTCTGTGTAGCCCTTATCCTTATTTCTTAACATTGGAGGAAGCAGGGCGCTAGGCTGCTGTCTACATTTAGACGGTGTTGGCTATCTCCAGTTTTCCACTCCTTAACCACAGGCTTTTAGACACATTTCCTCTATTCTCGCCATTCTCATTTGTAAAGGAGATGGGGTGGGGTGAGTTATCCACCACAGATGTTGAGAACTGAGTGCGGAGTTGCTGAGTCCCCAAGAAGAACAGATGTTATATAGACCCTTGCCCTCTGCCTAGCTTGTGCCCTACCTGCCTGGTTAGATTTGCCTGCTGCTCCCTGCAACATAGTGAGTGGTTTCTTGTTCTTAAATGTATCCCACTGCATCTCCAAGCATTTGAGTGAAGTTCCATGTGCATGCACCCACCCTGAGCGGCAGTCTGATGGCAATCCCCTGTCCTCTGGGAACTAGGATGGACTATCTGTGCATTGGCTTTCCCAGTAGAAGGCATCTGGCATCTGTCCTAACACTGGTAGTCCTGGGAGGAATTTTCATTCTAGCACCTCCGCTGGCAGCATTGTCCTCCAGGGAAGGGAGTGCCTTGGAGGGAGCCATCCATCCCATGCCCTCTCATTGCTGTGTACTCCCTTATGCCTACTTCATTCCATGCATATATTCTGTCCTGAGGTTCATTCAGGAGCTCTTCTCCGTTTGCCATCAGTCATTTTCGTGGCAGAAGCTGACAGTCTAGCGTGAACCCTCTCATGGTATCTTCCAGCTGGACCAGCACCCTGTGCCGTGTTTCTGGCCCACTCAGTTGTGGATTAACAATGGAGAGGTAGGTTTGTGGGTGGGGACTGGGAATGCCTTCTCAAGGGACCAAAAGATGATACTGAAAAGATGACAAAGCCTGGCTGAAAGCAGACACCCAAGAGGTAGTAGAATTAGCATAAGCAAAGATTTCTTGGAGGGTATAAATACCTAAGGACCTGCTTGGATTCTGAAGAGACTGTGCTCACCTGCAGCCACTAGCTTCCCGATGCTCTTACCAATTGGGCAGGGGTTTCTGCAGTGCCCTTGAGCTTTGCGGGTGTTCGACCTCTGTCTCCCTTTGTCAACTAAAACAGGGCCTTTGTCTAGCAAGAAGTGGCAAGAAATAACGGCTCTTTGAGACTGTCCCATTGCTTAGCCAAGGGAGGGGGACTTCCTGGGGGGGGTTGTGTGATTTTCTAGTTTGTTGGGAAGCCTTCTGTTTAGTTTTTCTGTTGCTGTGATAAAAACACTCTGATTAAAAGCAGCTTAGAAAGGGTTTATATGGCTCACATTTTGCTCTACCTTTGAGGGAAGTCAGGGTTTAAACTTGAGGCAGAAGCCTGGAAGAACATTGTTTAATGGTTTGCTCATAGGTCGGTGCTTCGCTAGCTTTCTAATACAGCCCAGAACCACTTTCTCAGGGACTGGGTGCTGCTCACAGTGGGATCAAGACACTCCCACAGACATGGTCACAGCCAGGCTGCTCTGGGCTGTTCCTCTCTTAGGTCAATCTAGGCTATGTCACTATCAAACTATCAAAGCTACATAATTGAAAATATGGTTGGGCATTGGTGGCTCATGCCTTTAATCCCAGCACTCAGAGGCAGGGGCAGAGGCAGGCAGATATCTATGAGTTCCAGGCCAGCCTGGTCTACAGAGCTAGTTCTAGGACAGGCTCCCAAACAATACAGAGAAAACATGTCTCGAAAACCCAAAAAAACAAAAAACTTCTCGTGGGCTGGGCAGGTTGTTTTTTTTTTTTTTTTTTTTTTTTTTTTTGTTAACTAGGTACTGGACATCTTGACAGAAGGAATTGTAACACTATTATAGTCCTGGCAGCTGCAGTTAGATTTTCTAGTTATGTCAATCACTCTCCATCCCACTCTTGGGTGCCTGGGATACATGTTCTTAACTTCTCACTTGAATTCTTGTTTTCTAAAGTGGTGGCACTCAGTTTCAGAAGCATATGTGAGCACTGTGTAAGGAAAAAGCATTAAAACAATGACTTTTTTTAAAAAATAATTTTTTTTAAACATGTATACAATGTATTTTGATCTTACCCACAGACTCCCTTCAGTGCCCCTCCCTCCAGGGACCACCAATCTGTTTTCCCACCTGACTTCACACCTTCTTTTATAATTAGTGTTGACCATATGCACACTGGGTGTGGGGTCATCCAATGGGAAGGGTAACTTAGAGTGGCTACATTCCCAAGGAAAAGTGACTTACCTTCCCCCAGCAGCCATCAGCTGCCCACCGCTCTTCAGTTAGGAGTCGGGCCCTGAGAACTCCACCACCCTTGCTGGCAGGCACAACTGCTGTGTATTGACACGCGTGTATCAGTGCATCATGTCTAGGAGACAGCATTTCACAGCTCTTTCCCCGTGCCCCTGCATCATCATCATCATCATCATCATCATCATCATCATCACATCACCACCACCATCATTATGATTGCTGACTCTTCCCATGATGTGCCTTGGGCTTTGGGCAGGGAGAGATGGCCCGTCTGTCCCTGAACTCGGGAGTCATTTCTTCTAAACACTTTGAATTGTGAGTCTGTGCATTAACCTATACCTGACGCCAAAGGAAGCTTTTCTGACCAACAGTCAGAGCAGCGTCAATCTGTGGGCACACACGTACGTATGTGAAGAAGGTGGTTTGACAACACGACCACTGAGCACAACACTGTCAGCAGGTTCTCCCCTGGAGCTAATCTCCCCAGACATAGGAAACACAGTTTGTCTAATTAAAGACATTTCTTTTGTTTGTTTGATTTCTTTTGTTTTTTGTGTTTGTTTTTCTTGTTTTGTTTGTTTGTTTGAGACAGGGTTTCTCTGTAACTTTGGAGGCTGTCCTGGAACTAGCTCTGTAGATCAGGCTGGCTTGGAACTCACAAAGACCCGCCTGCTTCTGCCTCCTGAGTGCTGGGATTAAAGGCGTGTGCCACCACTGCCCGGTGCAAATACAGATATTTCTAACTTGAGCTTTTTGCCTGGGAAATTCAGGCTGTGTTAGCTGAGGTGGAGTTCTGGCTCTTTTTAGGAGGCCGGTCCTCTCGAGAGGAGGAATCCCTAAACCTTGTACCCCTTTTGGTCACCATGGCAGCAGGTGAGTGGCATATCTACTCCTAGTCCTTCAGACCTATTTGGAGTTGAGTGTAGCATGTTGTTTTCCGGCAGCCCGCCAGTCTGGGCCCACAGCCGCGCCAGCCCCAAATAACACTCAGAGACTCTGTATTTGATACAATCCTGTTGGCCAGTTACCATTATTGTTAATGGGCTAGCTCTGCCTTAATCATTAACCCATTTCTACTTATCTAAGTGTTTCCACGTGGTCGTCTTATCAGGGAGCCGCGCGGCAGGCTTCCTGCTTCTTCCAGGGCTACATCTCAACTCCTACCACTTCCTCTCTCCTCCTCCTGGTCTCCTAGCCCTGCCTATCTTGTTTTCTATTGGCCACAGGGCTTTATTAACCAGTATGAGAAACATATATACAGAATAACATCTCCCATCATCTCCTCTTTTCTGTCTAAAGTAAAAGAAGGGGTTTAACCTTAACATAGCAAAATATACCATACAACAGTTATCAAGTAAGAATCACAGTTAACAATATTTAGTCCATTAACATTTTGTAAGACTTAAAGAAAATATCATCTATCCTACCTTTGTGAGTCTAAAGTCCTATATGTAACTTATTTTTAATCCTAACTAAGGAAAACTATAGTCATAACTACCTGTCTTCAACTCCATCAAAGACCACAGAAGGATAATATATAAACTCTAGAAATGACAGAGACAACTCATTGCCTGGTCAGTCACCCGAAGTTCTTCTGTAATGTTCCACCTTCAGCCCATAGGCCATAGTGTGTGTCCAGACTCCTCAACAAAGTAGAAAACTTTTCTCTGTGTCCTGTAGACTGTCTGGCTGTCTAGCAGCCTCTTCCATGAAGCAGGAACCCTGTAGCAATGTCTATCTTGCATCAGTAGTCATCTTTTTGTGGGTCCTGCATGCCCAGTTTCTACAACATAAAGTCAAACAGTCCAGAAGAGCAGTACCTTGCCCAAATGGCTAGTCTTGCCATATTAGAAGCAAACTCCATAATGTGTTTCTTTGATGTCCATCTTCCTTTCTTCTGTAGGTGGTGTTACCAGGAGCAGTTGTGCCTCATTGTCAAGAAAAACCCTAAACCATTTTAAATGCCATATTCTGTAGGTCTTTGAAAGGTTTGAAGAATGCCTATTCACCTCAAATACATCTCTGTATATCTAGAAATCCTAACTAACTTAACACCAAGTTTTAATTATCAAGGTAACTCTCTATAATCTGTACTAAATTATACATTACATTTCTAAATGAGCTATATAAACACAATACCTAAACAAGAAGAGAAATATACATATCACAAAATTGACCTTAAATTATATCAATAAAAGAAAATCCATTCCAAAGCAAAGTATTCATATCTATACCATAATTCCCTTTTTACCTTTAAAAGATTGCTTGTGGTTATAGCCATTTATAACCAAGCCCATTTAAATGAAAACAAACATTTATAAACAATATTTGGGAATTTGGGCGTCGTTCTTTCCAAACTACTTCCTGCTGGTAGAGGGCGCTGTCATAGGGGTCCAAAGAAGACGCAGAAATCTTGCCAGTAGTTTGCAAGGCTTTGTCTCAACTGCTTTGAATGTTGGATCACCTGGGGAGCTGTTTCAGGGGGTCTGGCTTGATCAAACCACATAAGTCTGGAAGAAATCCATAGCTTTTCATTTTCTGTGGAAACAAAAATAGAAATCCTTTTCCCCAGTAACTTGTCCTTAGGCTTAAATTTTGGAGTCAAAGCATTTTTAAAATATATAAATTGAATTAATCCAGCAGCATTTCTTTTATCAGTAGTTGTTATTTTCTCAGCAATCAAATAATTTAAAGACAACAGAAGCGTGTATAGTATCCAAAATTTCTCTGTGTTTTCCATCTTTACATGGCTTTTTTATCACTCTATTTCTTCTAATTCTATTTTTACATATTTTGAGACAGGGTTTCTCTGTGTAACTTTTATCTGTCCTGGAATTCACTGCATACCAGGTTTGCTTTGAAATCACAGAGATCTACTTGCCTCTGTCTGCTGAGTGCTGGGATTAATGGCGTGTGCCATTATACCCATTCATTCTACTTTCTTTTTTCTTTTTTAAACCATTGTACCCTGTTTCTTTTTCTCTCCCAAGCCAGCGTATTTTTTAAAACACAGTGTAAACCTTCATTGCAGCTCTTGTACACACCAATGAATTGTTAGCAGAGCTCTTTAAAAGCAAAGCGGCTTTTTTGCCGCTTATGCTAATTTTGGAAACCTCCCTTGAAGGAGCCGTGCAACTCTCTGTCTACAGCAAAACAAATCCAACCGAGAATATGCTGCTACTAAGAAGTCTTGCTAGTCTCTGTTCCCTTGTTTCTAAAAACTATTTTTTAAGCATTTGTTAAGTTTTAAGTAAAGTTCTCAATCCCAGTTCTGACACCATTATGTTACAGCAGGTTTCCCCGCCGGCTGCCGCTGGTTCTGCCGCCATGGTCCCACAACCACGTGTGCCCCAAATAACACTCAGAGACTCTGTATTTGATACAATCCTGTTGGCCAGTTACCATTATTGTTAATGGGCTAGCTCTGCCTTAATCATTAACCCATTTCTACTTATCTAAGTGTTTCCACGTGGTCGTCTTATCGGGGAGCCGCGCGGCAGGCTTCCTGCTTCTTCCAGGGCTACATCTCGACTCTACCTACCACTTCCTCTCTCCTCCTCCTGGTCTCCTAGCCCTGCCTATCTTGTTTTCTATTGGCCACAGGGCTTTATTAACCAGTATGAGAAACATATATACAGAATAACATCTCCCATCAGTTGAGGTCTATGAAGATGACCTTAGAGTTTGTTCTAACTCTCTCCTAGTAAGTCTCTGAAGACTCCAGATTCCTTTTACTCTGAGAACCTAGTGATGACTATCTTTTAAATGAAAGCACTCTTTGACAGCGGTCTCTATGATGCTTATTACTGGAGATGCCCTTGTTGTGTATGTCTTTCTCAATTCTCTGGGGTTTCTGTCGGTGTGTAAGATTCCTCTTCCCTGTCTCCTCCCTTTCTCTTGTCCTCTCTTCATTTTATGACTTCTTTCCCTTTTCTTTGTCTCTCCCCAACAACCCCTTCATCCCTGCTCAGGGTTAAGTGTGATGGCTTGAGTACATTCTAGCAGGAGTTCATGTGCTGGAAGCTTGGTCCCTGGAGTGGCGATCTGAGAAGTGTGAAACGGATTGACAGGAATGTGTTTCCAGGGTGAGACACAGGACTGAATTCCTAAAGATGGCAGGCCAGCCCCTTGGGTTAACACAGGAACCACATGCTGAGAACAGTTTCTGAGACAGAGCTGGGCTTTCCAGTAAGGCCAGAAGGTGAAAACAGGTTTGCAGGGAAGTCCTGGTGGCAGTGTTGTTCCTTTGTTACAGTTTTAGGATAAGGTTGGAAAGGGGGTGGGGGGTGGGTCCCAAGGGCCCTCATGGGAGACCATAGCAGGTTCCTTAGCAGGTGAGGGTGACCCAGGCAGAGGGAATAACACGCCAGGCACACAGAGCTTGAGTGAGATGTTTATTTAGGAAGGGGAGTAAGAGGAAAGGTAAAGAGACACAGAGACACTGGGAACAGAAGAGAAGACAAAGGCTTGCTAAAAAGGGGCAAGCTTGCACGTGTGTACTGAGTCTTATGCAGCCCCATAACTCATGACGTAGCCGTGATGTGGCCACGCAGGACATGTGTGTCCCATCCATTGTCTGGAGGCGGGGTCACCAGAATGCCAGTTTCTTACAGGCAGGTATGTGAGGTGGCCACTCATGTGTGTCTGTGGTCAAGAAACAGAGAGAGATGAAGCCTGGTGGTCAGGTGCTCAGCTTATGTTCTTTAAAACATTTAAAGTCAGGTGGTGGTGGTGGTGGTGTCGGCAGTGGTGGTGCATGCCTTTAATCCCAGCACTCAAGAGAAAGAGGCAGGCAGATCACTGTGAGTTCAAGGCCAGCCTGGTCTACAGAGCTAGTTCCAAGACAGGTTCCAAAACAATACAGAGAAATCCTGTCTCAAAAAACCAACCAACCAACCAACCAACAAACAAACAAATAAAAACAAGCCATTTTAGAAATGTGTGTTTTGGTATGTGTGTAAATTTTGTACATGAATTCTTGAACTTGTGCATGGGCCACAGAGTCGAGAGGAGGATGGCAGATGTCCTTTTCTGTTATTCTCTGTCTTAGGGCTTGCTGGACACCAACCTGTCTCAAGAGACTAACAGTCTTTCATCTCCTTGGCTCCAAATGTTGGGGTTACAGGTGTGCACGTGGCCATGTTTGGTTTTTCAGGTGGGTGCTGCAGGGAGGTGATCTGAATGTAGATTCTCATGCTTGTGCCACAAGTCCTCTTACCCACTCCCACATAGTCCTGGGCTCCCACTCCTTTATGGATGCTCACATTTAGGGTGAGACTTTTCCACTTCAGTTAACTGTGTCTATAAACTCACAGATATGCCTAGGTGATTCCAGACCCTGTCAAGAAGACACTGTTAATCATCATGGGTGATAGGGTATCTTCTATTTGAAAATCTCTGGACTGTCAGAAATAAGTGGGCAACTCACTGATTATCTAGCTCAACTCTAGAGTAAAACTCACCTGCTGCCTGGTGTTGACCCAAGGGAGTTGGAGAAGGGAGATGGGCAGCATGTTGACAGGTGCGAGCCTGTGGACTCTGAGCTGGCCCACAAGAGGAACTGCTGCATTTTAACCAATGGACTCTCAATGCCCTTACATTTTAGCACAGAGGGCCAAAGACGTGTGTGCAAATGGAGACTTGGCTAGCAATGGGTTCTGGGGGGGACAGGATCTGTGCCCCAGGATGGATGTTAGGGCTCTATGTCAGCTCTCTCAGTGTGTTCATAGTTTTGTCACTGACACAAGTAAGACAAGTGGTGAATGAAAGTCCTGAGTTCTGTGCAGGAACAGGAGTGACAGGCAGTGCAGTGACGAGACTACTAGGTCCCAGTTATCCAGAGACCTTCAGTCACCTGTTTGCTCACAGCACTAGATGGTAAAAGTCCAAGATCAAGGGGTAGGGACTTGTACTTCTCCTGAGACCTTCGTCTCTGGGCTTAGCAATGGCTGCCTTCTTGCCTACCTTGTGCAACCTTTCCTCTGAGCACACACTATCACTCCATCCCTCACATTCCTTCTTGGGACACAGTCCTATTTCACTATAGTCCCACAGGAATTACCCTAACTTAACCTAACTTAAACACACAGTTTCTCTGTTTAGCCCTGGCTGTCCTAGAACTCACTCTGTAGACCAGTCTGGCCTTGAACTCACAAGAGATCCTCCATCCTCCGCCTTCCAAGTGCTGAGATTAAAGGTGTGCACCACTACCTCCTGGTCAAATTATTACTTTATTTTCTTTAAATGCTCTGTCTCCAATATAGCCACCTGAAGGGAGCAGGGCTCCAATCCATGACACCCAGGGGAACATAACTCAACTGTAACACATTTTTGAATGGTTGTTGGCACTGAGTTTTTTCTACTGTGTGCTAATGTTTTCTCTGTTTTGTAGCAAAATGAACAAGATAAATCATCTGCTCTTTATTCAACTGAACTTTGACTACCCCTTCCTGCTTCTTATACCTCCGCTTCTAATAACACATTTCCTCTGATGATTTCTTTCTGCCAAAATTCAAATCCACAGCATACACTAGGATTCAGCCTGGGTTGTGTAAATTCTTGCTATGCCTTCCTCATCCTGGATATCCTCATACTGCAGGGTACATAGAGAGAACCAACAGACACAGAGCCACAGACATCTTCTCCAAAGATATACACCCCCCCACACACATCGTCTCTCTCTCTTTCTTACACACACACACACACACACCACACAGCTGTATCTTAGCTCTTTGGTTGTTTATGTTTCTTCCAGTGTCTGGGCACAACACCTGAGGGTTGTCACTTGTCAGTTTTAACACACTCTTTCAGAAACTTCAGAGGACAGAGCTCTTTGCTTGGCCTCTCTACCTGAGCTTCACAGATCTTTAGGAAGCTAGTATGTGCTGTCTGACCTGATGATTCTCACTTGTGGCTGTCTATCTCCATGGTCCTATGTTTGGATCTTATGGAAACAGGGCCATGAGTATATATCCTGAAGTAATTGCATACAAGGCTTTGGTGAGATTGGTAGCATAGTTTTATTGCTTGACTAGGCTGCCAATAATAGCATTGGGTACAGAAGTGTAAGATGCACCTTTCTTATAATTGTTCACCAGTTAGATGAAGTCCCCAGGGATGGTAGAAGTGATGGCCAGCAGGCTTGGTGGTTCCTAGTGGGACGTCATCCTGTGATGAGTGAGTAAGCAACAGCTTTGGCAAGAGTGTCTCATCTGTGGTAATTGTTACAAGAGCCACAGAGGCAGACTGATGGGTAGCGGTGGTCTACCTTTGTACTTGGCTGATGAAGTTAAGGGTAAGGTAACATGTGCTTTTTCTGTTTGTTTTGGGGAGGAGGGGAAGGATATCTTCTTGGGTCTCCCTAAAGTAGTGGAGCTGGGGACTCTGGCATACCAGGTCTGAGTAAGAAATGACAACCGTCTGTAGCCTGCCATTACTGACATGGGCACCGTTTAAACATAGAACCTCTGTGATCTTAGAAAGCCATTGCTACAAGAGGATGGCTTGCTGTGGATGTCATTGATCTAGGACTCTGGGAGGAGGAGCTATCTGAGGAGTGTTTTGGAAGATGGCAAAGTTGTGTTGCTGAGATGAAAGGCAATTTCAGAGGCCTAGAGGTGTTCCAGAGAGCGCTATCCTCTGCAGTCTGAACCTACATGTTGAACCCATTTTCTTTCGGTATTATCATTTTGGAGCTGCTTATATGTAATATGTAATGCACCTGTACCTATTCCCCGTCCCTTACCCCCCCCCCTTTTTTTTTTTTTTTTACTATAATTATATACTCCAAGCAGACTATTTTAGAAAGACAAGAGGTTTATTTTAGTGTGTGTGTGTGTGTGTGTGTGTGTGTGTGTGTCCTTTCTCCAGCTTATCATTACAGTTCCACCCTTAGCTAATTTTAATTACTTCCCATGGATCCCACCTCTCTGTACTGTGGCCAGTGAACTTCCACCTTCTCAATACCTCTTGGAGAGGAAACTTCAGTGCTTGAGGGCATTCTCTGTCTGCCTTAGCCTATGGGATCTGGGACCAGAAGTTCATTACCACCACTATTCTACTTCCCAGGGCTTTGGGCAGGAAGTAATGAAGGATCCACAGTACCATTTATTGGGAAGTCAAGGAGGACTTTGTGTTGCCTCAGGGTCACTTGCATCTTGGCCTTGGCAGTCACCTGTCAAGGTGTCTTCCTTTAGGGATGAGATTGGAGACTAAATTTTCTGACTATTTCCTGATTTCATGCAAGATTCTTTGCCCACTGCTCCAGAATTCAGAGAGACTTTTGCCCACTCGACATGTCTGTTTGTTAAGGAATCTTTTTTTTTTTTTTTTTTAAACTTTTAAATTTAATGGCTGATGTATTTGTTCTCTTTAGGGGTCTGATCTTTGTCATTTTCCAGTTATATGAGATTGTGCTACTACTGTTCCAGGCCGAAACACAGTAATATGACAGCTAAGCTAGCCTGGACAGCCCCCTTATGGGCCAGTGCATGGCTTCTATTAGCATTTTTGAAATGCTGAAGGGAGTTGCGAACATTCTCCTCTCTGAGCTTTGAGGCCTCAGACTTGCAGGGTGGGAGCAATTTCTTCAACTCCTTTTGAAGTTGCTCTGCTGTGTGGTCTGAGTGAGGCAGAGAGCAAAGCAGGGAGAGGCAGCCTTGCGACCTGTGTGGGGCCTGCCCTGGTGGGGTGCATTCCTGGCATACACGTGGTGTCACCACAGTATGTGGAGGGAGGGTTAGTGCATTTCAGACCTTGGCCTTGAACTGACGTGTACTAGGGCACAGTGGCCGCTTCTCCCCACACAGATTACCAGCGACCTTGTTCCTTCTCGTTCAGGCAAGGCAGAGCCAGTGTGAATCAGGGATGAGGGTAGTGGTGGTGGGGAGGGCATAGGGAAAAAGAGCCTGTGAGACCCAAGCTTAGGGCATCACCAGGATAAAGGGAAATCAGTGAACAAGGAAGTCACAAATGGAAGAGAGAGGGAGAGGGAAGATGGGCCAGGGGAGGAGGGAGGGAATGAATGGGCTAGTCTGGTTCACCTTCTTGTGTTAGAATAAAGTGCCTGTACCTTTTCTTTTCATGGTATCTTTCTCTCCTCTCCCTCCCCTCTCCTCTCTCCTTATATATAAAACTTCATTTACTTTACTCACATTATAGAACAAAACCCATGGCCACGTTTCATAGTAGACTGGTGATTTATGGCAGACAATTTTAACCACACATCCAGCCATTGTGAAGTTTTTTTTAGCCTCAGTGCTAGTTAGGGGAAGGTATGCTTGTCCTCTGCAGGGCTCAAAGGGCTGCTCTTGGCCTTGTGCGTAATGCCTGGGTTTCAGATAGGGGTGGAGTAGGGGAACGCTTGTCAGGAGCCTATGCAGGGTAGGTATTGCTCAATCTGGGACTGTTTATAGTGTAGTTGGCACACAGGGAAAACAGAACAGAGCAGGATCCCCCCCAAACACCGCTGCCCTCTGGTCTACGAAGAGCCTGGGATCAGAAGAAGAGCCCAGAGCCCACATGTTGCACCATAAAATCCCAGGAATGCTCCATCTGCACTGCAGGCCTGAGAATTACCCAGTGTGACAGTGTAGAAAAAAATTCCTGGTTTATACTTCTTAATACCAGTCTGCAAAAATAACAATCCAGCTGTGTGAGATCATGGGGAGTATGTGCTCGGCCATATGCTGTGGGCTGAGCTGGTGCTGACTGACATTGTGAGGCTGAGGTCCTGAGCAGAAGCAAGATAGCAAGGAAGAGGATGGAGCAGGATGGAGCATCCCTTTAGTTGTAGAGATGTAGTCAAGGTTACTGTGGTCTGTTGGGGAATAGTTACATACTTTTTATTTTGTTTCAATCTTCTCTATAATATCACTTGGGCCTTGGAAGACCTGTTTTCCAGAGCAGGAAGGTATACTTCAGGTAAAGTAGGTAATTACCAGTGCTGGAATAATAGTGAAGACAGTATTCAACCCCAGGTCTTTCCCATTCGGGGGAAAAGGCCATTATCATCATTAGTCTGCAGTCTTTGCCTTAGGAGGACCTTGGCTTCGTCAGTGAATTGCATCTCCACAAAGCTGCTACAAAACATATATGGGTTTTACTCCTGCTTCCTGCTACACTGTTTTAGGTAGTTTGTGCCAGCTCAGCTCTGACAAGCTTCATGGAATTGTAGATAATTGCTCACCTTTAGCTATTTCTCTAGCTAAGAGGAGAGGCACTTGATTCAGGAAAAGAGAGAGAGAGAGAGAAAAAAAGCCTGTAGTTTGTGTTTGTGTAAGGCTTTCTATTAACGAAACTGGAAGCTGAGGTATGATTGGTGCACATTACAAACTACTATATTTGTGTCATACCCAGGCCATGACCCACCTCTGGCTATATAATACACAGTTTGAGTCACCTAGGAGACATCCCTTATGCTACCCTCTGGTGTGGCATTCTTAGGTCCAATGAAAGGTTTCCCTCTGATGTCTTTCCTTGAGTACTCATGTCATTTATCTTGGATGGGCTGAGGTGGTAACCCAGAGGCAGTAAATAGGGGCCATTGCCTCAGTGCTGTCAGTGTCATCAGTGGTAGTGAGAACACAAGTTACCAGATACAGAGAGAGACAGCAGAGAGGAGAGACACCAACCATGATTGATGGTGGAAATCTAGAGAAGGCCACAGAAGGTGGAGAGCCAAGACAGCCAAAGGTGGGGCCATTTGAAGAATGATGGCAAAGGAATATTGATGGAAAGTTCGAGGGGACTAACAAGTCCTAATGGGTCAAGGGTCCCAACATCTAGAGCCTAAGAGCAGTAACACTAGCATGCATGTTTACATGCATGTATGCATGCGTGCATCCATTCATTCATCCTCCCCTCCCATCCCCCACTAGATCTGGGAGCCCTGACACCAGAGGTTTTTGTACTGTAAAATTAACAAATATAGATGCTGCAGCTAAGAGTCAAGGATGACCATTGCCAGAGCATCCAGTCTCTAACCCAAGCACCTAGACCTATTAGCCTCTGGCTTCCAGACCTTGGGAGCTGCAAGCTTTCAGTGATGAGCCTCTGAGAGTCTGTCAACCTGGTCCACCAGCCTTTGGCACTCAAGGGCTTAGGACAGCCCACAGAAAAAGAGCTAATCCTTGCTCCCTTGAATGGAGCAAGGGACTCCCCACCCCCAGCTTATTTTCTCGATTTAGTTGGACTCTATCCTCTGCTGCTGGACTTTCCTCCCATTACTGACTGTCTTATTTAGAGGAACCAGAGAGGCTTCTGTCCCTTTAAGGGCACTGGGTGTGTTCTGGTTATTAAACAGGGCCTAGGGTGGTAATTGTCAGCAACTTAATAAATTGTGTTGAGAATTTATTTAAAAGCCCTGCTGATCTAGCTGCTGATTAGCATTGCTCCTTAAATGGGAAGCAAAGATCTTTTTTCTTCTTTGTTGAACGTGGCTTAACTTTTTAAAAAACATATTTTGTAATAGCTTAATTGAGCTATAATTCATCTGTCATACAGTTCATTCATTGAAAGTTAAAGAGTATGGTGGGTGGTTTTTTTTTTTTTTGGACATTCTCAGAGGCACACATAATTTTCTCTACAATTTGTGAGCATTTTATTTTCCCCAATACAACTTTTTTTTTTAATCATAGAAAAGAAATAAGCATTACATAAAACTGAGAGAAAGGGAAAGAGGTCCCATGACTCCATTGCGTTAACATCTTCCCCACTACACACTCAGATCTCTATTTACCAAACATGCCGAGTTACCTGGTTACCGCCACCCAGCATATTGTTTTATGTCTGCTTTTTTAAGTTGACAGTTTCCATGCTGTTCCTTTGCAGCTTTAACGGCCCGTGATACTCTCTCACTGATGTACAATAATTTACTAACCCATTCCCTTTCCTTGAACCGTTAGTTTTTTTTTTTTAATCATAAATAATGTTGTAGTGAACATCTTTGCACATAAAGCTAATGTCCCTTGTTGGATGTATTTCTCTGGGCTGCAGTCCCAAGAGTGGGATTACTGGGTCAAAGAGCAGGAACATATTATATTCTTCTCTCCCAGCCACCATCTAACCATTTTATTTCTGAACAGGTGACGCTATTTTTTTTTTTTTTTTTTTTTTTAATATGGCTTGGTGGTTTTCTGGCTCTCCTCCAGCAAACTCTCTCTCTCTTCTTCTACACACACACACACACACACACACACACACACACACACACTAGATATAAAAAGTCACTTAACGTTACTAATGTTTAAGAGTTCATTATGTAAGTCGGAAACAAAAAAAAAAAAATATCTGTGCAGCGAAACAGCATCCATTTTTGGAAAGCCTGGAAAGATTGTCCTTTATGTGTCCCACCTGGCAGTTTAAATAACTTTACCATTTCCCTTAGAAAACTATTCCCATGGAAAATAATTCCCTTAACCTTCTGACCTTTATTGGCTGCTGCCAGCCTGGGGCAGCACTTTGTTTCCAGCTGTTCTTAAAAAAAGCCACTTCTACTGCATTTAACCCTTTGAAGGCCCACGGGGTGGGGGTCGATGACATATGGGCAGGGGAAAGAGGGGAGCTACTGAGGATTAGGAAGGGGGGAGGGAGAAGAGAGGAATTGTACCTCTGTACCCTGGGATGAGCTGTGGCATCCTACAGAAGCCAAACCAGAGGGATGGACTCCGAGGTTGAAACACTAGAGCATCCTTAGCTTGCTCTATTACTTACAGGAACAGTTTGGGAAGCTGGGAGGCCTTAGGTTTCCACACAGTGAGGGCTGCCAGTCAAGTGCGGACTTATTCAGGCAGAGCCTTGGCAGGGTTGTTATAGATACTTCTGAGGACTCAGCTTCCCAGAAACCAGTTTTGAACTCGAGGAGTTGTGAACCTTCTTCGATATCACCTAAGATGATCCAAGAGCCCTTCTGGAGTCGTGGTTCTCTGTAATAAGATGTTTTGGATTGTAAGATACAGAAAAGCCAAAGCTGACTAGCTTTAGAGTTGACATGTAATGGTAGAGTTCAGAGTCAGTACTGATGCTTGGCCATTCTTTATTCAGAAGCCCTGCAGACTTCCAGGACCTGTGCTTGCCCTCCCTACTCTCCACTTGCATGCTAAGAACAGCTCCCTCCCTCCCTCCCTCCCTCCCTCCCTCCCTCCCTCCCTCCTCCTCCTCCCTCCCTCCCTCTCTCCCTCCCTCCCTCCCTCCTCTCTCTCTCTCTCTCTCTCTCTCTCTCTCTCTCTCTCTGTGTGTGTGTGTGTGTGTGTGTGTGTGTGTGTGTGTGTAGGGGGAAGGGAAAGCATGCTTTGTCATTCATACTCAGCAGGAGAGGGGAATTCCTTCTTTCTTTTAACCTTAGAACCTAAATCTAGATTTCCCCGTGACTGAACAAACTTAGGTCCTGAGCTCATTTTTGAACCAGTTATGGTGCTGGGGATTTGTAGGTATGCTGTGTAGGTTTTGAGTATCAGTGCTTACTCAGAGGGCTGGGGCTGAGACCGCTTCCTTCCAAAATGTGTGGGGAAAGGCAGCCAGCCATGTTCCTTAGAATTGTAGCAGCCTCTCAGATACGCCTTTACTTGTACCACTTAATGTCATAAACTTAATGTGAATGAATAGACTTTTCCCAAAAAGATGTGGAAATTTGGAGCCATTGCTCCTGGTTCCTGGAAAAACCAGGCTCAGCATGGGAATGGATTCTTGTAATGAGACAGAATGGACTGATATATATGCAAATCATAACAAGGAGGCTGAAGACTGGTGGAGAGGGCAGGACATGCAGAGAGAAGGAAGTAGGTCCTTAGTCAACCAACTAGACAATAGACATCACTATAGACATTTCCCTGAAACCTCCTCCTCGACTAGGTGGCTAGTGAGTGTTTGTAGAGATTTGTTGAAACATTTGGTTGAATTCCAGAGTGGATCATCCATGACTTATGACTAGACCAAATGTGATTAACTTATAAAAAGTGTGAACCTGAAGTTGCAGGGCTCTACCTGGATGACCTTTGTTTTCAAAGGTGACAGCAGATGCCATGGGTCAGGGCCACAGTTGTAATGCCAGCTGCTAGCTCATGGATATTGGTTTATGCTTTTGTAGATACAATCCTGTTTACTGTCCATATATCTATAGTTTTGCATTTAAGTTGCCATTTCAAATAGAAAACCAACTGGGAGGCTACATGACAACTTTGGAATGGGAAGCTTTCCAGTCAGTCATGACAACTGGAGGCCTGGCCCTCATCAGTTAGTTAGCCTTCCATGTCCCCCTCTCAGAGCAGACATGATGAGTTGGAGGACCTGGCTGAGGCAGACAGCAGTCTTGATCCAGAAGCATCCAGAGGCGGAACTCCTTCAGTCTGCTCCTGGCACACGCAACATTCTTCCTTGCTTTCTAGGTGTCCTCCTGAATCCTCTGTCTTGAGAGCTATGGATCATATGAAAGGAAAAAAAAATAAAAGGAAAGGACTTGACTGCTCCTAGGTGTGGTGGAGGAGAGAGTTTATTGTAGATAAAAGGGAGAGCACAGCCATAGCAGGGACATCTGGGGGAGTCAAGAGTGGCCATGACCAGGCTGATTTGGGCCATGTGAGGAGATAAGAGGAAAGGAGAATGGAGAGAGGGGGACCTGCAGCAGCATCCAGTAGGCCAAAAGTACAAGATGAGCCGGGAGGGTAACCCTAATGTGTGCATTATATAAGGAAGAGCCTCTGGGGGAAGGGCAGCCCAGTTCCAGGGCTGAAGAGTTCAGGGTAGGGGACGGGGTATGCTTCAATTCCTACCCTGTTACAGGTAGGAACTGAGGGATGCTGGGAGAATGTGGCAGCTAGGTCTGCTCTGATATGTTAAATAGACACTTCAGCCATTTGTCCTGCCTTTGAAACCAAACAGTCATACTTACAAAAAGTAGCTACAGGGGGCATTAAATTGTTACATCAGAGGTGGTGCCAGGATGGGAGGGAGCCAGGGGGAAAGACAGAAGGGTAGGGCATGAAGCAGCTGACTCAGCGGTAGAGGACCTTGAGGTAGGCTTTCGGGACAAGGCTCAGGACCTCTTGCAGTCCGGTTAGGGAGCCCTTTCCGGTCAGGAGCTACACTTAGAGGTTTTTTAATAACAGTCAGAGGTACAGGCTTTGGTGGCCTAGCATCAGAGTCTCTCCTGACTCTTCAATAATTCCCGTCCAGGAGGACACTTCTTGGGGCCAGAGTGCTGTTGTTAGGGCCCTTAGCTGAGTGAGCCACTTGAGGTTTCCCATTAGCTGAGTGAGCCACTTGAGGTTGCCCTCATGACTCTGCAGTCTAGAAGCCACTGCCGAGTGCTAATTGCTAACTCCAGTGTCAATGGGCATCAGGTGTGGCTTCCTGCCTGGTTATTTGCATTTTATAATGCCCTCCTAGGAGACCAAAATTCTTTAGAAGACCCTTGAAAGAATGGAAATGCAGAGGGTGTGTGTGTGTGTGTGTGTGTGTGTGTGTGTGTGTGTGTGTGTGTGTGTGTGTGTTGGGGGGTGGGGATGGGGGCCTGGGTGGGGAGAGTTATTTAAAATTTCTCATATCTTAAATCTGTCCCTGCCCTGCCTATCAAAGGGTATCAAAGACTGTATGACCCATTCAGCATTTTCAATCATAAGGCCCTTGGGTAGATGTGTAGGATTTTTTCTTTAAAACATTTAAATCACAGTAATTCTCTGTAAGCCACACTGTGCTTTATCTAGACAGTGTGACTGTTACTGGATAATACTTGAAACTATAGGAGTAGAATATAATAAGTGGAGGAGCGAGTAGCTTAGGGAACACCCCAATTCTCTTTAGCAATGTGAGATTACCAGCACCCATCAAGACCCCTTCTCCCCCCACCTCACACCCTCTCTCTCACACTCCCCTCCCTTCTTCTTTTATCTCTGGTCACAGCAGGCTCAGTACTGAAACCTAAACATCAGCTGAGACTAGTCTGGCTAGTTTAGTGCTCTTGTGGCTGCATCTAGAGCTGGGACCATAGCAAGTGCTCAATAAATTGTTGATTTCTACTACTGGGATCTGTTACCTGCAGAAGATAACGGAGATGGGGAACAGTCCTGCACAGTTAGAGCAAGGCCAGTTCAGGAGGCTTTCCCTCTGTATCCTGCTGATTTCTTCTCCTGCCTTGGAGCCCGTAGTCACAGGATGGGCTCAGCTTGCCCTCTGCTGCCCAGCCAGGGTCTGACTAGGGTTCTGGTCCCCTAGCTTTTGGCAGAGGCTGCAGGAATTTATAACACTAGAAGTAAACCACTGTAATGCCATCTTAGCACCTCTCACGGTGCTCTCGTGGGAAGATGAGCATTTTGGGAAACACATTTGTCTGACATGGAGAACTTGATTGATCATTTCTCAATACTTTCCCACCAAGATTGGTAGTGGTAGCATCAGGTGAGCTGCCGTGGAAATGGTAGTGTCTAATGAAATATGCAGATATCTGGAAGGCCCATCAATAAGCAATGAGTGGGCCAAAGACCTACTCAGTGTGTAGGATAGCATGGCTTTTTACCCAACAGTGCACCAAAAGCTTATCCAACGAATGGTACAAGGCCTTTAAAGAAAAATTGCCCACTTTTAATCCCAGCACTCTGGAGGCAGAGGCAGGTGGATCTCCAGCCTGGTCTACTGAGGAGTTCCAGGACAGACTCCAAAGCTACGCGCCCTGTGTAACCCTGCTTCCCCCCAACCCCCCTCCCGGAAAAAAAAAGAAACTACTATTTAAGTACTATTTACATTCTGGCACAGCACTAAAGAATAGCATCTAAGATATCTGCAGCCTGATGTGATAGCTGGTGCACCTCTAATCCCAGGCTGGGTGGATCTCTGAGTTCAAGGACAGCCTAGGCCATAGGTGGGGCTCCAGGACAGGTAGGGCTACACAGAGAAACCCCTTCTCGACCAACATTGAGACACAAACAAATAATAATCGTTAAAGGTCAATAATTGCCTTTTCTCACTTATATGTCAATCAAAAGAACGGAGTTCAGAGGTCTCTAGTAACACACAGTGAGTCTGGGACATCCTAAAACTTCATAAAAACAAGAGATATTACAGCAAGTTTCAGGCTCATAGTTGCTCTACTTGAAATTGTAGAATTGTGCAGAACTTCATCAACTGTGTGAGCCGAGTAGAGCTTTTTTTATAGGTGGAAAAGGGCCGACAGAACAGCAGAAGTAAGGGTTGAAGCAGACTGAACTCCTTTGTATCCATTTGAAACTCGTTAGGGAAGCTTGGGTATTATCTCTGGAAGTCGGATTCACTACAGTTAGTGACTTAGAATTTTAGCATGAGTGGGGGCTGGGAATGCAGCTCGGTGGGGCATGTCTGGGCATGCTCAGAACTTAGCAGTCACTCTCCAGTACCACACTAGCTAGGTGTGGTGGGCAAGGCCAGCCTGGGCTGGAGACTTTGTCTAAAAGAAACCTAAAAAGGAAAGAAATAGAAATAGAGTGGTTGACTCACGCAGCAATCCCACTATTGAGGCGGGGATATTGTCATGTGTTAAAGGCCAGCTTGGAATAATGAATGAGACCTTGTTTAAAAATCCAAAACAAAACAGAAGCCAATGGAAGAATCGAACTGTCTTTCACCAAGCCAGACATTAAAAAAGATTTGGAAAAATAAAAAACAACTGTCTTCTCTCCTGATTAGGAAAACTGTTCTCTTTTTTCTCTTTCTTTTTGTTTATTCTGTGTATGTGCCTGTTGCATTATGTATCGTGATCCCATTCATCTCCCCATCCCTTTGCATCTGCCCTCTGTTACCCCCCCCCAAGACAAAATTTAAGAGGAAAAACGGGAAAAGAAAAAAGGGTGGGGGAGGGAAGAAAATCTCATCGTGGAAGCTGCATTGCGACACAGTCACGCAGTAAATAAAGCCCTTTATCCGTGTATCTTGCAAGTGTTCATTGCAAAGAGTCACTGGTCTGGTTCAGGGCCCCTGGTTTCTGCTACACTATCAATGCTGGTCCCTCACAGGGGCTCTTCTTGGATATCCTGCTGTTACCCGGTGACATGGAGACTCTGCAGCCTTGGGTCTGTGGGTCAGGTTCCTTCACATGCTCCAGCAGATCATAGATGGGGTAGATGTTGGTGTGGGTAAAGTCATAACCCTGGTTCTGGGCCTGGGCTGCTGCAGGATTGGTCAACCTGCCAGTTCTCCCCTGCCCTAACCGCCAGGATGAGCTCCCCAGCATTGTCCTCTCACACCCCCCTCTATTCACCTCTGGCAGCAATAATTGTGGGGTAGAGCGGGTTCTGCTTTCCCACAAACACGCAGCAGCTCTATTGTTTTTCTGAGGTACAGGGACCACTATCCTGGTAAGGGTCAGGGACAGCTCCCCTCCTGACCAACCTGTCTCAGGCATTGATGGGTGTTGTTGGAGGCAGGGACGGGATTGGGGGACACATCTGTCCTCAACCATGCTGCCACATGTCAGATTAGTGATGGGGACAGCTTTCCTTTGTGTATAACCTCGGAGCTGGGTCACCCTCACCTCCAACTACCCAGCCAGCTCTGCGGTGCTGTCTAGGTGAGGAGCAGGGCCCGCTTTCCTGAGTGCTGCAGCTGGCAAAGGGGAAAGGCATTCTCTCATCTGTTCCTGGTGGTGAGGGATGGGGGGGGGCATCTCTCCCCAACCCACACTGCTGCTGCATGACAGACAAGTAGTGGGGGTAGCTCATCTTTTCCTTTTTTAAAAAAAACGATATAAACTTTTCACATTTTCACATTTATATGTTTATGTATTTATCTGAGATGGGATACCACATAACTCAGGCTCCCCCCGCCCCCCGAATTTGGTTGATGTGTAGCTGAGGATGGCCTTGAGCTTCTGACCTGCCAGATTCCACTTGCCTAGAGCTGGCAATGCTGGCTGATGCCTGCTGCATCTGGTCCACCCAATGCTGAGGATGAAACCTAGTGTGCTGTGATAGGCACGCATTCTACCAACTGGGCTAACCTCAAGCCCCTTCCAGGTCGTTTCCCACAACTGTAGTGTTGATGGACCTGTGACAATTAAAAACTTTTGGAAGACCTAGATTATTATTATTATTATTACAAATATAAAGGATACCTTGCCCTGTTGAAAGTTTTTGAACTGTTAATCCAGAATACACAAGTGACATCTACAACTAAGATGAGGTGTGATCCCAATAGGAAAGAAGGCTCTTACAAAACAGGTAATTGGGTAGGAAAAGCAATCACCCAGGGAGGAATTGCATGAACTCAACATTAGCTAGAGAATACAAAAACATGGTGACCCTGGGGGCCTTGAGCACATTGAACATACATTTTGTTACTGAGCTGCACCCCCTGCACTGATACAATTTTTTGTCTCCTATGCTGGCAGAATGTAGGAAGTCAAATAGTGGCAGGTGTGGGTGGGTTGGTAGGTCAAGGGTTGGGAGGGATGGGGCAAGTACAGTTATTTTGTTAAGCACTGCAGGGTAGGGTTTTCAATGAAATATGCAGTCATTATGGTTCAGCAACCCCACCTTTCAGCACATAAACAAAAGACATTGCCATACTCAAGTCACTTTGCATGCCGATTGTTGATCTCTGCCCTTGCAGTGATTGGTGGCTGGAAGCCTTCTCCAGATGGGCACACACAATGGATGCATCACAAAGAATGTACTACTGAAAATGAGGGAGGAGCAGCAGTGATTCATGGTGCAATATTATAAACATATGTATGTATATTGCCAAATATAAGATATTGCCAAACTGGTGTTTTGTAAGAGCACAAACAACTGAAATGGGCTTTGGTATTGCACTCTTACTAGAAAACTCCACAAATGGAATGGCTTAAAACAACAAGAATGTATTTTCTCATAGCTCTGGAGTCTGGAAACCTAGATGGAGGTGTGGGCATGGCTGGTTCCTTCAGGCTTTGGACGTAAATTGGCTTGATGTCTCTCTCCTAGCTTGAAGTGGTTTCTGGTTCTTGCTTTTCCCTAGAGAATATTCTGAATATTCTGTTTCAATCTCTACTTCCACCGCATACCTACATTTAAATTAATTTCTTCCTATTAAGCTAACAGTCATTGGATCTAGGGCTTACCCTCATGTAGTTTTTTCCAATCCTAGCTTGGATATATATGAGAAAATATTATATATATTTTTCCAGCCAGGGTTTCTATGTGTAGCATTGGCTGTCCTGGAACCCACTTTGTATGTATACCAGGCTGGCCTTGAACTCACAGAGATCTGTCCTGTCTGTTTTTGCCTCCCGAGTGCTGGAATTAAAGGCATATACCACCACCACCCAGCTCTTGGTTATATATATATTAATATTTTTTTCTTATTTTACATATTGATCCCAGTCCCCTCTCCTTCCCATTCTCCCATGTCCCCCACTGACCTCCCCCCATCTTATCCCCCATCCACTCCCCAGGGAGGGTGAGGCCTTCTGGGAGGGACCATCAAAGCCTGACAAGTCATTTGGGGTAGGGCCTAGGCCCTCTCTTGGTTACATTTTGAAAGGCCCTGTTTCCCTATTGCACAGCCTCTGACTAGATATGAGCTTTGGGGCTGCACTATTCACACAAATTTACATATTAAACCTGTATGATAACTGTTGGTTATGTAGTGGGAGGGGAAGGGGTAGAAATGTGAGAGGAGGCACACACAGGCTTAAGCTAACAAACAAGAGATGGGTCTTGATGGGACCAAGGACTGTGTGAACACAGCAACAGCCAGCCTTGGATCTAGATACAGAAGAGCAACAATTACTTAACCCAAACCAAGAGATGCATGGTTTCTCTGGAGAGCTGTTTTGTGTGTGTGCACTCCAGTGTACATGAGCACATGTGTATGTACATGTGGGCGACAGTCCTCAAGTGCTACCTATTTAAAATGTAATGTGTATGGCCGTTTTGCCTGCATGCTCATGATGACTAGTGTCTGCAGAGGCTGGAAGAAGGTGCCGGACTCTGAAACTAGAGGGGTCTGAGTTGTGGGCTGCCGTGTGGGAGCTGGGAACTCATCTTAGTCCTCTGCAAGAGCAGTGAGTGCTCCTAACCACCCAGTCACCTCTGGCTTCTCTTCTTCCTGTTTTTCCCCCTCTTAGAGGGTGGGTTTCTCATTGGCCCGGAACTCACAAGCAGCCAAAGGCAGGCAAGGGTGGCCCCAGGGATCACCTGTTTCCATCTCCCCAGTGCAGGCATTACAGAAGAGCACTACCATAGCTGGTTGGCTTTTTAGTGTGGGTACTGGGCATCGAACTCAGGTCCTCCTGCTTGTGAGGCAAGCACCTTACTGACTGAGCCATTTCCCCAGATCCTTCTGATGATTCTTAAATAACAGTTTGGTTTTCAGGTAAATTTGGAGCTAGAATTTATAGGGAACATCCCAAAGAGCCATAGCAGAAGCTTAAGCTGAAAATAAACCCAAGTGTCCTTTGAAGGAGAAAACAAAAACAAAACCAAAGAAATCAAAACAAAATAAAAACAAAAACAAAAACAAAAAAACCCCTTCTAATTTAGGCCTCAAAGAAATTTCACAAGGTTCTTTAAAGGTGATGGAGGTAAGAAAGAATGTGTTAGTTGAATTTCTGTTGTTGTAACAAATTTCAGAGTTAGAAAACTCATCAAGAGGCTTATTTTGGTTCCCAGCTTTGGAAGTCTCAGTCTATGATTAGTTGTCTCCAAGGAGAAGCAAAAACTATCACACTGAAGTTGGACATGTCAACTCAAGAGGAGAAAAAGAGTCCTAAGAGCAGGCAAGAGTCAGAGGCCCACTTGCTCTCAGTCAAGAGTCCTGGAAAAACACTAAGCTCATAGCTAATATATATGCAGAGGACCTGGTGTAGAGCAGTGTAGGCACTGTGCATGGTAGCTTTTTTCTGTATGTGTGTGTGTTGTGTGTGTGTGTGTTTTGTGTGTGGGCACTCTGCCTGCATGTATGCCTGCAGGCCAGAAGAGGGCATCAGATCCCACTATAGATGGCTGTGACCATTCGGGCTGGGAATTGAACTCAGGGCCTTTGGAAGAGCAGCCAGTGCTCTTAACCACTGAGCCATCTCGACAGCCCCCCATGCTAAGGATTCTTAAGCAAACTAAGAATAGATTGTTTTTTTAACTTAATAAAGGCAATTCCAAAAATGACCATAGGAAATCTCACATTGAGAAACCATTGGACATATATAGCATGGAGGAACAAGACTGCTTGCCCTCAAAAGCGTCTTTTAAAACATTGTGCTGAAATCATAGTCAAAGCAACAAATTAGGAGACTGTAAACAGGGACTGTCACAACATGGACATGGATATCTATTAGAGAATCCAAAGGTGCAACAGGAAATCATTAAAGTAAATGATGCTACTATCAAATGAACATATGAAACAAACTGCATTAATATGCAACCATTAGGGTATATGATTTTAAAATAATTACAATAATAAACAGGGAATGAGTGTCACCCAAGGAGTAAATGTAAGATCAGGTGTTTAAGACTTTTACATACCAAATACATTGAACTTCATTTAGATTTTAAAGTTTTATTTATTACATGTGCATGGATGTTTTGTATGCATGTGTCTGTGCACCACATGTGTGCCTGGTGCCTGTAGAGGCTAGAAGGCGGCATTGAATCCCATGGGACTTGCATTACAGACTGTTGCAAGTTGCCCTGTAGGTGCTGGAAGTTCTGGAAGAGCAGCAGATGCTTAACCTCTGAGTCATCTATCTCAAGCATCTTCATTTAGAACTTTAAGACCCAAGTAAAGAAAAGGCACACCATGTTTTGATCAAGTGGGTATCATTGAGGGACTCAGAGTCCTCAGATTGATGCCTGCAGTTTTATTAAGTAGGCTTAGTTTTACATCATCAGAGTAGTTCTAAAGCTTTTGTGGAAGAACAATGTACATTGTGGCATATAAACATTCTTGTACACATGCCCATGTTGTAACATGTATACACATGCAATAATTACAAATTACAAATTGAACTCAGGGCCTTTGAGTCAGGGTCAGAGGAATGGGACTGTGGGAGAACTTAAGCAACATTGAGTTGGAAACAACTGTGATCTACCACATGCTTTCAGTGAGATGGAAACAGGAGGAATTTGCTCATTCCTCTCCTTCTAAGGCAGTTCCTAAAGGAAGTGATGAGGCCTGTCACAACTAACTTGGCAGCTTTGGGAAAACTCTAGACTTGAGTTTAAAGGTGTGGTCCATAGACCCACTTTGGTCTGACCCCAGGATAACACTTGATAATTATAACTTTAGTTAGAAGTAGACTTCTATGCACCGAGAGTTACATTAAGCCCATCTTTAGGAGTAGTATTCACATTTAGTTAATAGGAAACAAATGACTACATTTGGTGGTAGAATACTGTTTCCCTTAGATAAATGTCTTAAGCTCTCATGACTGTGGGTGTGGCATGGCAGCATGTGGGGAAAGGGTCTATGCAGAGATAGTGATGGACTTCCAGATGATGTCATCCTGGACATAGAAAGGAGAGGGAGGTTGACATATGAAGACAAAATGCAATGTGTCTGGTCACATGAAGGCTAGGGCTAGAGTTACCCAACTACCAACCAAAAACTAGCAGTAGTGCTAGAGCTATCCCTACCCCAAAGGACGGTGTGGGACAGAATCTCCAGTGGAGCCTGAAAGCAGGGACAACCCCACCGACATCTCTCTTTAGATTACTATGAGACAAAGGGTCTCTTGCTTTAGGGCATCCAGATTGTGGTATTTATTGCATTAGTCACTGGAGACTAATCCACTATGCTTGGGCATCCAGGTAGTGATTGGTAAGTTGGAACTTATTTAGTTCTTCTAGTTCAGCACCCATAGTAATACCATAGGGACATGTAGAATATTTGTTTTTCTCAGAAAAGTGAACAAGTAAGTTCTTTGACCACCTCCCCTCCTGGTCATCTTGAATGTCAGTTGTCTATGACTCCAGGGCAAATATGAAGATGATGCTCATTCTAGTTTTGTCCCAGAGTATGGAAGGGTTGATGGTGGTGGGCTCTGGGGACCTTACATATAAGGATTCTTGGATGATGATGATGATGATGATGATGAATAGCACTGTTTGACTTATTACAGTAGACAGTGAAGAGGTGCAGGTAAGAGGAGAGATCAAAGTAGCAAATAACATGGAACAAAACATACTTGCCCAGGTATCAAGTGTTGAAAAGTCATGGAAGAGTCCAATAATATGAAGAACACAGTCAAATAACAGCCAGTGGGTTGGGATTGCAGGAAGTCCAAGAGAACTTTATAGACATACATGCTAACAACAGGGACGGGACTGGTCCCTGTTATACTGGGCACTCTGGGAGACTTAGAGTAGTGGATGGAGACAGGGAAGGCTAAAGCTCATTGACACTGGGAAAAGGTAATAGACATCCAAGGGGGAAAGACATGGATGGGTGCAAAGTGGGTTGAGGTCCCTAGAAATGCTGAGATCCACTCAACACATGACGAGGAAGGGAACCATAGTAGGGAGGTCTGAGGATGTGAGTCTGCCTAGAGGTGAATTACCAACAGCTAAACAGTTCTTTATTGTTGAACCTGGATGGATAAGAAATGTCAGGGGACTGTCTTATAGGGGTGTGGCATTTTAACTATGTAAAAATGTGTTGCATTTGTTTCGCCTTGCCTGCCTAAGGCACCTGATTGGTCTAATAAAGAGCTGAACAGCCAATAGATAGGCAGGAGAAGGATAGGTGGGGCTGGAAGGCAGAGAGAATAAGCAGGAAATCTAGGCTTGAGAGAGGAGGAGGGTAGAATGAGGAAGAAAGGGAAGAATAGACACACACACACACACACACACACACACACACACACACACACACACACAGGAGGTAGGGGGTTGGGAGTGGTCGTGAGTTGAGGCAGAAGCCAGAAGCCAGGCAGCCGACCCCCACCCAGACATGAGAAGTAAAAGTGAGATATACAGAAGGAAAACAAGGTAAAGAGTCCTGAGACAAAATGTAGATGAAGAGAAACAGGTGAAGTTATAAGAGCGAGCAAGAGAGGAGCCTAAATGAAGGTCGAGCAGTTATAACTAATAACAAGTCTCCATGATTTGGGAGCTGGTTGGTGACCCAAAACAAAGCCTGCTACAGGCTCTAGTCATCAGGTGAATGGAGGGCGTGGAGCAAGGATTTTTGCATTTTCTGTCAACTTGGTGAGGCAGTGATTCTCAAGTCTGATATTTAGATGCCTTCTCCCTCTCTGGAGAGCCTGCCCCTTCTTCAGTCTCTGTGGGATGGTTTTGGCTAGATCTTTTGGATGAATTAATCCATGTGTTGGAACCGTTGGGGGTAGTTTGTATCAAAATGTAAGGATTTGGATAGAAGTTGGGACAAAACATTTTCTGTCTAGATCTGAGGTTAGTATCATCTTAAGTGCTAAACTCAGGTCCTTCATAGGAACAGGGAACAGAAGGTCAGGAGTTGTAAAAGGAAAGGCCACAAAGGAAAGGGGACCTCGGCACATTAGTCTGTTTTCAGTTCCTGTACCAAAATAACTTTCTCTGGGTAATGCAGGAAGAGGGTCATTTCGCTGATCATTCTAGACATCTAAGAGCATGGCTCTAGCATCTGCTTGGCTCTGGTGAGATCTCATGGTTTGGCATTCCGGGAGGATAGTGTGGGACAGGGAGAAGTCACCTGGTGAGACTGGAAGCTAGGGGCACGGATCCACTCCTCAGAACTGGGAGCACGAGGAGTTCTTTGGAGAAGGCAGTAGACGCTGGGATGGAATTATATATTTGCCATAAAGTTTCAGACACATTGCCACAAGGAGGATGAGATTTCCAGTCCACGAGCATGTAGGGGACATGCTTAAGCTACATCCAAATCAAGGAGTGGCCGGAAAAGTATCGGAAGGGATTAGGAGAAAAGAAGCAGGCTGTGGCGGGTAACAAATGAACAGAGCCCCTGAGCCGGGGGCACTTGGAGACATAGGAGCTGACCCACAGCAGCTCAGCTCTTGGCACAGCGGTGACCAGGCAACAGGGCTGTGTATAGATGCTGCACTGTTCTCACCTAATCCTGTATGGGTGGCTTCATGTATTGCCGGGGAGGTTATTTCAGAACAGTCCAAGGCATTTCTGGATAATCTAGAGGTTAACTTTTGAGCACACAAGACCTAGTAAATTCAGAACGACAGAGTAGATCTGTGAGCTGGTCTCACGCCCCATCATAAGAGCAAAACTGCCGGTGAGCCCTTCACTCATTCACTGCTTTGGGTGCTATGTTGAGCATTTCCTATGCTTCATGCCTTGTTGTCAGCAATAGTTGTGTGATAGGGCAGCTGGATTCTGCTTTGATTTCTACTATTGGTGAAGCTGAGATGAGGGTGGAAGTGGTGATCCCAGCTATTTGTCTACCTGCTGGTAGGGTTGGCCCTCAAGGCTGTATCACGCTGCTCCCAAGGCTTGGTACCTTGACTCACTGACTACAGGTCTTCAGGTTTCAGTGTCAATACTGGAGAAGACTCCTGGGATTCTGTCTATCCAACAAGTTCTCCTTACACAAGAGAATTGTGGCCTGCAGAGGGGTGTGCATTGTCTGCCTGAAAGTCTCACATTCATAGCAAGCTACAGAGTTCCTCCATCTCTACCTTTATCTCCAGCTTACCTCCCTCCCTCTTTTCTCTCTCTCTTTCCTTTCATTGGGTGCTGAAGGATTCTGCCTCCCCATCTGCTTTCCTCACTGACTCCTGACAAACCTCAGGCTCTCCATTTTCCCCAGTGTAAATTGGAGTCCTGGAGCTGGACTCGAGCCTAGCTCAGGTGGTGTTATTATCAGGATTAATTACATGGCTGGGCAGAGGCTGAGCTCTTCCCTAGGATAAAAGGCCATTTAAAAGACACTGTTAACAGTATTATTTTTAATTGCTTGGATTTATCTGTAACTAGAGCCCTTTAGGATGATATTAAAAAATAAATAAAGAAACGATTCAAAATCTAAACTCCAATTGTTGCTGTCATTTCCTGGCCAGCATATGAAATATTGAGTTTTCCGTTTAAGTGCTCATAGAAGAAATGATATACCTCTCCCTCTCCCTCTCCCTCTCCTTCTCCCTCTCCCTCTCCCTCTCCTCCCTCTCCTTCTCCCTCTCCCTCTCCCTCTCCTCCCTCTCCTCCCTCTCCCTCTCCCTCTCCCTCTCCCTCTCCCTCTCCCTCTCCCTCTCCCTCTCCCTCTCCCTCTCCCTCTCCCTGCGGGCCAGAAGCAATATGTTTAAAGGCTCCTGATTAAAACTGCATGAAGAAGATCTACCCAGAGTCGCGTCTTCCTTGCTGGCGAGGTTAGGTGTGGTACAGATGGTGGCCCGTACGGGGAATTTTTCATATCAGAACTTTTTGCAGTCAGGGCAGCACTGGCAAGTTCCCAAGGTAAGTTGGGACCAAATTTAAGGCCCTCGGTAAAGAGGCGATGAGGTCTCCGGTAAGGAGCAATGAAGTCCCAGGTAGGTTGGGACCAAAGTTAAAGACCACAGGGAAAAAAGCAGCAATAAAGTCTCAGGCATTGAGTGAGCAGTTGTAACAAACCAAAAGTAAAATATTTAAGATGGGGACTTCCTAGTTTCATCCAATTTTTCTGGCTCTTCAGGAGCTACTTTTGTCAAAGAAACTTAAAATAAAGAAAAGCACACTAGAAAGATTCCTGAGTGAATGTGATGCCATTGCACCTTGGTTCGCAGTTTCGGGAGACATCAAGATAGCATGCTGGGCTAAGGAAGAATTGAGGAAGGGTGGGGCCAAGGTACAGGGCGTTCCTTTTGCCCTGAGGTCTGGAAAGCCATACGAAATGACTTAAGTCTTGAACAAGTAAATCAGATTGCCATAAAAGCATAGAAGTCATTACCCAATAAGGGAGAGATGAATGGTAACCTCACTAAGATACTACAAGTCCCCATAAAACCATTTTCAGATTTTATTGCCTGTTTGGTAGAGGCTACAGAGAGAGATTTTGGCATTACAGCAGCCATAGTTACAGCTATCTCTTTTGCAGTTGTGGGTTCAGTCACGGCTGCCATGGCTATGAGCACATCAGTGCAAAACAGCCTCTAAGCTAAATGAGTTGTTCAAGAATGTGGCTACCGCCTTAGATACTCAATCCACAATTGATGCTCAACTAAAAGGAGGTTTAATGATTGTGAACCTAAGAATTGATCTGGTGCAGGAGCAAATAGATACCTTGTGGCAGCTGGCCCATTTGAGATGTGAAATGAAATATCCAGGCTTGTGTGTTACCAGCATTCAGTATAAGAACTTTACACGTGCTGCTAATTTGTCACAACAGTTGTCTAGCTATCTTTTAGGAAAATGGTCTGCTGACTTTGGTGACCTGATGGCACAGCTGTGAGTGACCATCATTGCAATGAATTCGACACGTGTGGATGCGGGACTGGCTGCCGGATTGTCATGCCATGGATCATCTGAAAGAATGGGCGGGAATGGGAGCCATGGCTGTTCTCTTGTTGCTTATCTCCTTCGTGGGCCTATGGTGCCTTTGCAAGATGAGGTTTGCTCAGAAGCGGTATGCAGCTATGGTTGTCCAGGCATTTACAGCCATTGAGGCAGAACAGTCTCCCCAAGCATGGCTCGCAGTCAAGAACAAGTATTGATCCTTCACGCTCAGGTTGTATGGCTTAGCACTGCACTCCGAGTTAGCTCTGGAAGTGAGCAACTCCGAGAAGGGCAAGTCTGGTTGCATATGGGTTGGTGTCCGAGGCCCCACCTCCAGGAAAAAGATACCGGACGGGTGTGGGACTGACTTGGCTGACTACCAGGATTCAGGGTCATTACAATATCCACTGCTTTACTGGAGACCAGACCACTACCCTTGCCTGTTGCGTTATTAAAACAAAAAGGGGGAACTGTAGAGAGCCGCGAAGTGCCACGCCTTAAGGTGGCGCTGGCTTCTGCCTTACACCTTCCCATTGGTGATGGCTTTCTGGCGTAAACAAGCCCTTAATTGGTTAAGTCTGTTCAGCCTGTCTGCTTCCGCATTAGAGTAGCCTATCTGCAGGGTCCATGTGGCTCACTGGGGTTGGTTAGCGCAAGGGTATTTAAGCCTGTGCAGGGGTCCCCTGGCTCTCTCCCTCTCCCTCTCCCTCTCCCTCTCCCTCTCCCTCTCCCTCTCCCTCTCCCTCTCCCTCTCCCTCTCCCTCTCCCTCTCCCTCTCCCTCTCCCTCTCCCTCTCCCTCTCCCTCTCCCTCCCCCTCTCCCTCTCCCTCTCCCTCTCCCTCTCCTTCTCCCTCCCCCTCTCCTCCCTCTCCCTCCCCCTCCCCCTCTCCCCTCTCCCCCTCCCCCTCCCCTCTCCCCCTCCCCCTCCCCCTCCCCCTCCTCCCTCCCCCTCTCCCTCTCCCTCTCCCTCTCCCTCTCCCTCTCCCCACGCACGGGCCAGAAGCAACATGTTTAAAGGATCCTGATTAAAACTGCATGAAGAAGATCTACCCAGAGTCGCGTCTTCCTTGTTGGCGAGGTTAGGTGCGGTACACTTGGCTACTCACTAGGAGTCATCAAGCAACCGAAGCAGGCATTGGGGTAGCAAGGCTACATCCAAGTGGAAACGGTATGAAATTCTATCTGAAAAATCTGTGCATCTGAGATGAGTTATTTGCTCCTAGAATCGCCCTTTTAAAATTATTTATGTGTATGGGTGTTTTGTCTACATGTGTGTCTGTGCACCATGGTGCATGCCTTGTGCCTACAGAGGCCAGAAAAGGATGTCAGGTCCCCTAGAACTGGAGTTACAGAGGGTTGTGAGTCACCATGTGGGTGATGGGAACTGAACCTGAGTCCTCTGGAGGAGCAGTAAGTGCTCTTAACTGTTGAGCCATCTCTCCAGTCCATTCTATGTTTTCAAGATAGAAATAAGCTTTAAAAATTTAAAGAACTTAAAGCAAAATTGCATTCACCCAGCAAATCATGCAGAACAAAACATCTAGTATTTATTTATTTATTTATTTATTTATTTATCTGAAGAGGGTCTTCATTGTAAAGTACTGACTGGCCTGGAACTTGCTATGTAGACAAGGCTGGACTTCAACTCTTGGAGATCTTCCTGCTTCTGCCTCTGGGTTGCTGGGATTAAAAGTGTACCCAGCCATGCCTAGCCAATGCCCACTTCCTTGGGTGACATTTTAATGCCTAGTTCCAGAGTTCTAGAGTCTTGGGATTGGAAATTTCATGATACAATAGAGAGAAAATAGAAAACAATCCTGAGCACTTGGGTATAGCAGTCCAGAAGGCTGGCTGCTCTGGCTCCAGATCCTAGAGACTGTGACTCAATTGGCTCAGGTTAGAGCTCCACATCTGATCTGAAAGTGTCCTAAGTGAGGCTAAAGCACAGTTTCTTACAGAGGTCTGATGCCACCTGTAAAAACAAACAAGGGCAGGCATAGCCAGAGCAGGAACAGGGAGCCTAGTGCTTCAGCATGGTGTTGTTCCTCCTTATTCCTCCTCTGCATCCTCTCTTCCTTTTCCCAGCATTTCACATCTATTCCCTGCCCACTCTCCCCAGTGCCTGATGAACTAATGCAAACACAGCCCTTCCCAGCTTCTACCATAGAGACTTTGTGTTGGTTCTCTGTGAGCACGCTTGGCCCTCCAGGATGTTCAAGTGTGAGGGTGGGGCTTGGGGAAGCATAGTGTCTTCAGAGGCAGGTAGATGGCTGAGAGGAATGGTGTCTATGATTCCTGGCAGAGTGTAGGGTGCTGGCCCTTTGTCTACTAGGGAACCTCCCTGGAACATTCACTGTCATTGGAATCAGGGTGTCACGTGTATGTATATGCTTGGTGACAAATAATTAAGTGAAAAGACATCGTATATTCCCTTGGTGTGGAGGCTCACACCAGGCATTATGGAGGGAGGATGATTTCAGGGGTGATCTGAGCATGGATATAGCAGGTGGCCCCATTGAGTCCTGTGTGCCAGAGGCATGACCTTGCTGGTTATATGGCCCTCAGGAGCCTTCCCTTGCCCTTGCAGTCCCTGGGACCTTGACCTGCCAGGTGTTTAGGTACATGGGATGAGCAGGTGCACACTGGGATATTCTTGGCATGTACTTGGGCTCCTTCCTCTCTGACTGGGCCTCTCCGTGGTGTGGACCCGAGTTTGAGCTACTTTCCTCTCTTCATGAATGACCTTAGGAAGCAGGTGAATGCACCCAAGTTCACTCTTCTCGGACTGTGAATGATGCCATGGCAGCTGGAAGAGGGCGCTGCTCAGGGTTGTTACTGAAACTCAGCATCTCAGCTCATGAGAACAGTTGTCAGGTTTCAGCAGGTCAAAAACCTCTGTGAGCCGCTGGCTGGCTGGCTTCACACCAACTCTCAGTGCCCTTCCCCTCAGTCTTGGACTTGCTGACTCCTCTCTCATTGCAGCCCTCATGGGAATCCTATTTATTTGGCAGTTTACTTTCCCGTGGTGTGGTTCAAAAATGGCTTTGGCTCCATTTTTTAATTTTCTTTTGAAATGGCTGAGGACTTGAATAAGTAAGTCTGTTGGAAGAAGCAAAGCTTTTTTTTGAGCCTCAATTGACCATAGAAATCAAGAGTTCTTACCAAGACTGATATTGGAAAGACATACATCAGTGATTTTATTTCCTTATTGCTGTTTGCATTGGAATTAAGACTCTTTCAAAGGAAGAATCTGTGTGTTGGATAAAAATTATGGGACACTTCTGAGATTAATAGCCTGAATATGGTCCACCAGGACGCAGTGAGAGGTTTTCATCAATACTCTGCCAATATGTAAGTATGCTGGCTTCTGGGTTGAAATTGCCTAGGCTGGGAGAGTCATTTGGTCTTCGAGTAACTTTAATCAATGTGCTTCTGTTAGGCAAATATTTCCAATTTTTTGGCAGGGTTGTTTGCTGTGTGAGTTTCCTTCCTCTGCCAATATGCTGAGCTGGTCCCATTAATTTCCACAGGTGGGACAGGCCTGCCGGCCTCTCGGGGTTCCTTTTTAGCATGGTGGGAACTGAAAAGGATAGAATTTCATGAGCCTTTGCAGCCAGCTGCAGAGCACCTGGGGCAACGTTTGCACCCACCAGGGTGACCACCCTCCGACAGGGAGAGCCCCCCACATTGCTGAGGAGGGCTCAGTTGTCTGAGGTTTACTTTGGATGCATTTTTAATTATATTGGTTGGCACACTCAAGGAGGGAAGGTTGGGCCAGGCATGAACCATCCACGAGCCACAGATGTTCCATCCGGAGAAACTTTCTGGAATGTACTGTGCTGGAGACTCTCTTGGCAGAAGTGCTCATGCTCTGTACTCTGTTCCTGAATTATAGGAAAGAAGATTAAGATGCAATGTCCTGTGTCCTTTTCGGGTCATCCAGAAGCCTTTCTGGGCGTCCTTTCAAGTTATAGAATCTGACTGCATCAAATTCGCTCAAGGGAAGTGTCGTATTGCTGCGGTTTCTGCCACTCCTGCAGCCCTCAGTAGGCTGAGCAGATTATATATTTAAATTTATATTGCAGAGAGACACATCAGAAGCAAAGCTGAGGCTGCACCAAGGGGCAGAGCATAAGGCTGGCTGGTGTGTGCACGTGTAACCCCTATGTTGCATATCCACAGAGGGATTCTTGAACCTAGAGCCTCTGGGCTCGCTTTTATCATATCTGTCTTCTAATTGCTCCACTGATAGCAGGGGAGTGGCCCACTGTCCTCAGTCTGTAATGTTTGCCACTCCCTTTTTTCTCCCATTATGAAGGTTCAGACTAAACACTGGAGTCAGTGAGTGAGTCCACGCACTTATTTTTGTACTTTGGGTGTCTGGTGGGCATTGACTAGTTTGTCCTATTGCATGTTTGAGCTATTCCAAGGACAGAGACTTTAAGTTGGCTCCTGAGGCCCCGCCTCTGTGTCAACCATGTGGAGCTACCGGTCACTGGTGGCTCTGGGCAATGATTTCTAGCCCTCATGCAGCTCAAGCAAGCTGACTCAGTAGCCATTCTCTGTACTTTGGTTGGTGAAGCTTGTTACAAGCTTTCTAACTGCTCCAGTTGGTGGCTGTCTGGGCAATTTTTGCAGGAGGAAGTAGTGTTTCTTTTATTGTTGTTATTTCAGGTAGGGTCTCAGGTAGCCCAGGCTGCCCTCTAAGTCCTGACCCTTTGTTCTTATTTACACCTCCCAAGTTCTGGGATTACAGGCATGTACTGCCCACCACTCCTGCCTGGATGCTGTGTTTCTAATCAGCTTATGTAGAAAATCCCCAACACTGAAGGTAAAACAGCTAACTTACACCTTCACCTTTTGGCAAGGCCCAGGTTGTGGCAATGACAGTCATATTTCTGTGTGTTTTTTGTATCTAGGGAAGGGTTTGGTGCTTTTGGGGATTTCACAGCAGACTTCTGGAGTATATAAGGTTAAGAGTCATACTCTGTCACTGAGATAACATATTGTGTAGGTGGAATACATTTCCAAAATGAGGCACAGAGTCAGTGAAGTAAGAGCTGCCTGGTGTCAAAGGCCTTGTCTGTCAGTCTGGTTTCAGTTCAGAAAACCCCATCTGTCCAAAAGTTGGGTCCCAAGGTGTGTGAGGCTCAAAACTTGCAGTCAAGACCAAAGCCCCACACAGCATCTTCGGAGTTTTCAGGTGAGATTTGGGCCAGAGTTTTATACCCAGGTCACTGGGCTACAAAAATAATTCAAGCATAGGCTACTAGTGCAGGAGTCCAAGCATGCTCAGGCTGCCATTTCTGTTTGGTAAACCAGTAAGTCCACAGCAGTCAAGGTTTGTTTTTTTATAGTCTGCAATGAAGAATTATAATTTCCCATTTTTCCTAAGGCTGTCTAGTTCCTGCTAAAATTTCTTTCATTGTGTTTTTTTTCCCCTCTGTGTGGATGAATGGGCCATTTCTAGACTGACAGATACCAAGATGGATTACTGTTTGTCTCCTAAGATTTCCAAATTGCCAAGTAGTGCTGATCCCTGTGTCTCTGCCTGATTGGTTGGTATCACTGAACAAAGTTGGATATAAAAGATGCCAACTGTATGATAAAGCACACAATAGTAACTTCAGAGGGTTTGCCCACTGGAGGGTGTGATTTATTGGGAGGAGGCCAGGAAATGTGAATGCTCAGACACACTCTGAGAGGCACAGTCCGGTGCTTACAACACAATGCAAGACTTTCTGATAGTTACAAAGAGATCTTATTCTCCAAAGAGTAATACTTTGTCAGAACGTTTGTAACTCCTGAATCCCCTGGGGCCTCCAGAGTGAGATGTCCATGCAGGGATTTTGGATAAAAGCGTGTTTGAGAATGCCCATCAATTTTTTCTCCTCCGCGATTTCCCACATAGGCTGAAACAGAGCCTGCCCCAGGACTGTGGTATATATAGCACTTGCATTTCAGATGTGGAGGAAGATCTACTTCTAGGTCAAGGAGCAGCTTGCTTGGGTTTCTTCTCTGTAAGAAAATGGCTTGATTGAGAACTGGGAGGGATCTCAGTGGACATCTGGTCATCCGGTGCTGGCCCACTCCTCTCATTCTGAAATTGCTTAAGGTGAGGAGATTTGAAAAAGCACAGCTTTTGTTTCCATAGTGGTCAAGGCAAGTGATTTGCTCACAAAGTATAATCTGAATGATGTGCACTGTGATGGACCTTTGACACGAGACTTTGTGGATACAGGAAGACAAACTCCCACCAAGGACATGGAGAAAGTAAGTGGTGGTTTAATTGCTGCCTCTGACAACACTCTCTTCCACCCATGGGCAAGAGATGGCGGCTGCACACTCTGATAGCAAATGTCTGTGAACTCATCATTGCTGAGAATAAGGAAACTGGGGTGTGTGAATGTCCATCTTTCATGGTATTGCTTCACCAAGCAGCTCCCAACCTCACCATGCAAGTTCAAAGACCTGGTCCTGTCAACCCAAACCTCCCCTCCAAGCACACTTTTGCAGGCAGAAGTGGATGCGTGCATGTGCTCTAGTTTGAGTCAATATGGCTTTAAATCTTTACTGAACAATCTCTTAGCAAAAGGACTCATTTATTTATACTTATGGTCTATATCCCATGATTTCACCAAATAGTATATGATGATATACATTAAATATGAAAAGCTCTCAATTAATTTTATTTCTTCTCTCCATTGTGAAAGACTTGGATCTGCTTGTGTCTGGCTGCAATGGGTGCTGTTTGATTTCAAGAGACTGCCCCAAGCCTGCCTGCAGTGGTCTGCGAATGCATGTGGTGGGCAGTATGGGTTTGCCACTGAGGTAGACCCTGTAATTCATCCTTACTATTCTTTTTTACAGACTTCCATTTCCTAAAGCCAACCTGGGGCCTTTCTGACTTCCCTCAGGCTACTTGAATTCACCTTGTTCCCTGCCTTTATAGTTTGGAAGTGCTGACCCTCCCCACCCCCCACCAGCCACTGAGCCTCAGCTCCCTTGTCTGATGTTTGTCAGCTGCACTTGGAGACACTTCCCTGTTACAACCTCCTTTTCCAATCTGCAACAAAGCCGGCCTCAAAGTGATCAGAAGGCACTGAATACTTTAGATAGCTAAAAGGGTTCAAGCATGAGCCCAAGTGCCTTGGAAGGGCTCCTTTGAATCTCACCTTCACTTGGGGGAGGCCCCAACCCCAGTACAGCAGCCACAAAGTTTAGATCCCATGGAGAATGCATTGCTGTCAGCAATAGAAGTAGGTGGCTACTCATACATGGCTGGTTATTATTGAAGGTGACTTTTCCACAAAAATGAATGTAAGTTGTGACCTGACTGATTTTTCTGATGCTATCTAAAATATAGACACTAATTTCTGGAGCATTTTGATGAAGCTCCTTGTTCTAGTAGCTGTGGGTTCTAGAGCAGTTCCCAACCACAAAGAGATACCATGTTTTGTATTCAGTGTTCTGCATCAGAGATCACTATGTTAATTGACAAGCCTCATCTCAAATGCAAACAATGGATAAAAGTCCCCTCATCTCAAATGCAAACAATGGATAAAAGTCCCCTTACTCCCTCCCCTGTCCCCTGCCATAATGTGAGAAGAAAGAAAGAGAACATTGTTGACTTATACAAATATTATACATGTAAAGAAGATGAACATTCTGTAGAAATAGAGTAAATACCCACACTGTAGGCTCTTAATTCATTCACAATGCTTTAACAAAATACCCTAGGCTACATGGTTTATAAACAACAGAAATTTATTTCTCATAGTTTTGGAGCTCATAGTTCAAAGATGCCAGCTAGCCAATTTTTATATATGTTTCCATACACAATAAAAAAAGGAGGAACTCCCATGTCTGGGCCGCTTTCTTGATCTCTAAGCTCATCTGTGAGGGTTCTACACTCACCCTAATCATGTCTATAGTTTCTGCCCTAATGTTGTCACTCTGGAGGTTGGGTTTCTACATATGAATTTTGAGAAGACTCAAAAATTCCAAAAGGCTGGGAAGTCTTTCTGAAAACTCTGATGTTTTCTAGCTGCCCCAAACTTAGAGCCAGACATGGCACGGAACCATGAAGCTTGCAAGTCAAGCTCTGAAGGATCAGAGGCTATGATTATATGACTGTTTAAAATAACAAATTTACTCTTTTAAGAGCAAATGATGCTAACAGATACACACAAAATCCCAAATTGTCAAAACCAAACCAGGAAAATTGAGGAACAGAGAAAAAGAGAAAGAAGAAAATAGTTTATTCCCAACCAGAATATTAGCGGCATGCCCGAGTCACCTGTAGCAACGTAAGGGCAGTTTTTCTCCGAAAAGATGAAATATAGTTCCCAAATAAGGAAAACAGGATCATCAAGTAGGCAGACAACGAAGTGGTAGATTGTCTACAAGATTCAGGTGTGGTCTTCAGTAAGGCCATGCACATTCTTGCAGGCTCTAGCATCATTGCATTCCTGGTTGTAAGGTACCTAGGATTGTAGCCTGGAATCCCAGAACTCAGCAAAAGCATGGAGAGTGGTGCCTGTTCAGGCTCAGCCTAGATTACATGGTGAGTCCAGGCTTTTACAAGAGGCTCACTTAAGATCTGAAGACAGACTAAGGCTTAAACTATGAAGGAGACATTTCATGCAAGAGCTAACCAAAAGAGAGCCAGTGTCACTCTGAAGATCAGACAAAACAGATGCACTAACAACCCGCCACTGGAGACAAGGAAGTGCACCCAAGGGGGTGCCTTGCTCCTGGTTTGGTCCTTCTCTTTCTGTCACTTTGTACAGTGTCTTTTTAAAATTTAACTACACACAGCCAGATTCACACAGTAATGCAGAATTCCATGGAATGTATTTGACACCCACATGACAAAACAAGATAGAGAACATTTCCATTATCCTAAGCCAGGACAGTTCAACTTCCAGTAGCCCATACATGGGATATGTTGTTTATTGTGGGGGGGTCTGCCGTGTGCATTATAGGCTGGTTAACAGTACCCTTGAGCTTTAGCCCTTACATGCCAGGAGCACGAGCATCAAGTCTCCAGAAATGCTGTTACAGCATTTCCCTATGGGGGACCAAAAACCCAGTTGAAAACCACTGCCATAGAATGACCCTTTTCTGGCCCTTCCAGAGGTAACTGCCCTTTCTTCTTTTGCTTTATTTTGTTTTTTAAACTTATGTGTGTGTCTGTGCCAAAGTATGTCACATATGTGTGGGTGCCCATGGAGACCAGGCAAGGGTGACAGATCCCCTGGAACCAGAGTTGCAGGTGGTTATGAGCCACTTGAGGAAGGTGCTGGGAACTGAACTCAGGTCCACTGGAAGAGCAGCAAGCACTCTTAACCAAAGAGTCCCTTCTCCAGCCCTGGTAACTGCTCTTCTGATCTGTATCCCTATCAATTAACTCTTCCTCCTAGGCTTTAAGTAAAGGCAAGTCCACAGCAGGTACACCCTTGTGTTTGGCACAATATGCTCAACATTGTATTCACAAGCTGACTCTGTGCTTGCAGCAGATCCTTCCAGCCAGCATGTCAAGTTCTGTTATCCATTCTTATTATTTCCAGTGCTTGGCTGTTGAGAACCTTCCTGTAAAAGCCTTTGTACAAACATACAATTTCATTTTCCTTGGGGGAACACCCATAATGTATGCAGTTAAGTAGGACTCTGTGAGGTAATCTGCCAAACTCTTTTCAAAAATAGGTATAGCAATTTACATTCTTATCACCAGTGCAGGAAGAGGCAGTGGTCCCATACCCTCCATGACATTTTGTGGCAACTGCCTTTTATCACAGCCATGTCTAACAGAGGCATATGGCATTAGCTCATTATGGTTTTAATTTGCATGTCCCTAATGAATATGGTTTTTGACCATCTTTTAATGTTTATTTTGATTTCGTATACATGCAGATAGAAGGGGATTCCTCTATAATATGTAAAGAGTTCCTTGAAATGAATAACAGGAACAATGTAATAAAAGTGAGGAAGAGGCTTGACTAGAAACTCCATAAAAGGGGTTATGTCACACCTTTACTATTGTATATTTTTCAACCAACACTAGCAATTTCTACAGCGGATGCTTCTCTTTCTTTAACACCATACTGACTCTATCCAGTCTCATTCTAGGCATTTGACAGTGTAAACTCACTTATTCTTCAATATCAACTCATTTAGTTTCTCAAAACCATCCTTTAAGGGAGTCTCATTCCCATTTTACAGAGGAGGAAGCAGACACATGGGGCTTAATGACTCACTAGGTATCATGGTCCGTGGAGGAAACCAAAATTGCAACCTGGTCAAACCAAACTCCAAAGTCTTAACCCACGATGTACACTTCTTATGAGGCAAATGCTAGAGGGGAATCTCAGTCCCACTGGCATAGTTTTTCCAAGTCTGCAAGTATAGACTTGCTGGCTTTCAGATACCCTGACTACTACAACATGAGTGTGGTTCCTATCACTGCTTCTGCTGCTGGCTGCTCTTACACTGGTCTTCTCGCTTGTGGCATCATGAAAGTTGTGAACTTGATGTCCTCATGGGGAAAGGCATCACTTTCCATCTTGCCTCTGACTATGGATCTTCTTGTGGTTTTGAAAGGGGTGTTATTGTCTTTTGGAGATGGGGTGGGGAGAAAAGGAGAAACAAATGTTTTACTCTGCGGTGTTTCCCAAGGTCCTTATAAATTCTTCTCGTTTCTCCTGTCTTCCATTGCTCCCACTGCTAGTGGCTGGGGTTTGGTCACCCAGGAATAGGAATATTCTGGCTCGTCTGGGCGTCTTTTTTCTGGATCTCCCTCACTGGCTGAGTCACATAAGTACCATCTTTTACTTTCCTAATGATTCAGCAGGACTATTGTAAGACTTGCCTCTTAGCTGCACTAAAGCAATACCTAAACTTGCAGTTAAGGGCAGCTAGTATACACACAAACATGTTTTTTTTTACTTTAAGTAGAATCATAAACTAGTATTCACAAAAGTCCAGAGAACTGTATCTACCCAGTTAATTCAGCAACCTTTATTGAGTAATTGGCTAGCTTGTCATCAAGGTAGAGGAAATACTTGGTCAGATACGCCCTGGGTCAAACTTTTTCAGCACTGAGCTGAAAAAGTTTTCTTCCATGGTGAAGGAGATAATGGAAAGAGTCCCACCATATCTCTGTGGTGGCAGTAGCTCTTTGGGATACCAATCTCAAGCTGCCCTACTTTATGCCAGTAAAGTGTCTCTCTCAACCTCGAGGGACTTGTTTGGGTCGCAGTGATCAAGTGTGAGACATTGCTGTGTGTACCCTGAGGGAGCCCAGTTACAGTCATGAAGTGAACTTTTTAAATTGAAAAATGTGTCATGGCCCTTATGTGCAGGTCATGTCTGTGGCCTCCAAGCAGTAGGAAGTGAGAAATAGGTACAGAACTTGAACATTTGCCCAGATCACTTTTTTTCTTTCAAGGCAATGTAGAAACAACATGCAGGCTGGAATGCTTCAAGAGTGATTGAAGTTAAATGCCACTTATAATTCATCCTATAGAAGCTGCCCCAAGCAAGCAGAGCTTCCAGAGACAAATGCTGGAGATAGCCCTCAGGCTCCTTCCACTCATGCAGACTTTGGGTTGAGGGTGAGGAGGAAGCACTTTCCTTTGAATGTGTTGGAGTGGTGGCATTTGAGAAACTCGAAGCATATCAGCTTCGTGCCAGCACACACATGCAAGTATACATAGTCCAGGAGTTGCTTGTGTCTTTATCCATGAGGACTGCCAAACAGACCTACGTTTCCCAAGCCCATTGTGCATGGTTGGTTAATTCACAAGATGTCGAAATTTTGTACAAGTGAGTATATCTTGCAGCAGTCGGCGACCCAAAGTTATGACAGACTGAGTACTTCCCCTCTGTCCTGAAGGGCTGGAATGTCTCATCCCAAATGTCTGAGTTCCATAGCCACCCTCTTCACATGGGTTTTAGCCCACAGAATATTGTTTTCAGAAGGGAGTGGGACACACAGTCATCCGAGTGTATGACAACAGAAGAGCGGGTGTGTCACGCTCACTTTCGGTGGGGAGGTTTGTGGCTTCAAAAAATGAAACCTCATTAAATGGTCCACTCTGCTGCTTCTGAGGCCCAGCTGAAAGTACAATCTGGGAGGTAACACTTTATTTGGCCAAATGGTGGACTCACCATGTCTAATGTCCTGTCTTCCCCGTTCATCAGCAGAACTTAGAAGCAGTGATAGCTGCTGCGGAGAAGAGCCTCGATGCAAGTCACATGGGGAGCTCCAAGGGATTCAGCATTCATGAGCTGTCACCCATACTGGGTGGGCTTTCATGATACTCGTTTACACTTTAACCGACCATACTCCTATAACTCCTCAACCACGGTCCCATGACTTACCCCAATTAAACCCACTGGCTCACTAAACCAGGCTTGACTGAGATGGTCTCTTTGGTCTGTCTTTGGGTGCTCCATCTTGAGTGAATAGACATTTATGTCTTCCGAGGAAAAGTCACACCACCCTAAACTGTGTGCATATTCTCAGGCCCGTAACTACCTTTCTGTGCCTTGGTGTCCTGTTTTGAAATGCTGTGACCATATCAGGATTTCCCAGGTTGGAGCACACAGGTCGTTGCAATGCACACGATCTGATTGAGTTGCCCTAGGCAGGGACTTGGGATGCTACCTTTCTGACAAGTTCCTTGGCTGGTGGTGCCACCACTTGTCTGAGGTCCCTGCTTAAAGTAGGAAAGACATTGAAAGATTGAGCAGATACATGTAGGGGACACCAAGGGTAACAACTAATGTTCAAGGAGACAGCCCCCAAAGACCCCTCCTCCAAGACACTAAAAACGTGTCTCTTTTGGTGCCACACACCAGATTCTCTAGTGACAATTGCTTGGCACCTCAGCCAGCTTTATGGCCAGCCACCAACAGAGGGCAGAGGGTTAGTGTGGCTCAGTCTATCAGCCAATGTAAAGGAAGAACCATAATTTATAATAAAATGAAGAGGGAGGCAGCACCACTGAGTACAACACAAGGTTCCCATTTGCCAAGGGCACCAGAAAGGCACGTGCTGACTGGAGAGGGCCCTTTAAAGGGTTAGCTGCAGGCTTGACTGGGGTTTAGAGGCTTTTTTTTTTTTTTTTTTTTTTTTTTTTTTGGGTAGAGCAGGCAGGACCACGAGTGAAAAACACACACTCAGAGTTGGCCAAAAACCAGGGAAATGGGACACAGGATACTGAATATCAAACAAATGGCAAACCCATGTAACTTCTTAAGCACCTACTCCCTTATTTTCAAAAACAAAGTTCTTGCCAGTAGGAAAAAGCTTCAAATTTCCCTCCCCTCCTCCTTTTCTGCATGCCCTCCCATCATGCCCTCCCAACTCTCATCACACCAAATGTCTGTTGTGTGTGTGTGTGTGTGTGTGTGTGTGTGTGTGTGTGTATGTGTGTGTGTGTGTGTGTGTGTGTAGGGGGGCATATCCTGATCCTGAGGACAGTTCCAATGGCCCAGCTTCCCCACCTGCCAGATGCTAGATAATTTAAGCAAGTGTCCTGAAACATGCACAAATCTGATTCTTTGTGGCAAGAATAGCCACCAGAAATGGGATAATCCCTGTGAACAAAACTATGGGTTCCATCTGCAGACATTTCTCTATGGAATTTCTGACCCAGAGAAGGAGGGAGATAGTAGTTACCCAGGTTTACACTGAGCTTGAGGTTCCCATATTCAATGGGAAACTGTCGCGGCTGAATAACGTCGTTTGGATCAAATACTTCACACAGGAAATGACGGGAAAGACTCATTGTGAGTGTTCCTAGTGCTCTGGATACACTTAGAAAGTTCTAGACCTCCTAAAACATTTGTTGAATGGATGGATGGATGGATGGACAGATAGATGACGCGCCACAGGCCATGTCTTGTTTTGGTAGAACTCTGTCTTTGAAGGCTAATTGATGTCCACCTTCCCCTTGCCCTGCTGTCATTTCTGTATGGTCCCCACCCTCATGTTGAGGTCACAGCAGTAAGAGCCAGCACTGTCCTCTCTGAATGCTCCACTATTGTGCGAATGACATTCAATACAACGCGACTCCAATGCTCACAAAAACCATGAAAAATGTGTTCTGCCTAATTTACAAAGAAACAGGTCCTTCCTCAAGACTAGCAATTGGCAAGTCCAATGTATCAAAACTCAGCTCTAGATTATTTCTGAAGATCAAGGGAACACAGGGTGTCCTTGGGGGTCTCCCTTTCCTCAGGTAATGAGTGTGCCCTCTCTCCTGAATGTAGGCACTGGCTCACAAAAGGCAGGTACTTTGCTCAGCATCTGCTTTCTCCTGGGCAGAATGAATGGAGCGGAAGAGGGGCCTTGAGTAGCCAAGAAGTCATCTTTGGGTTTACCAGAGTGTGATGCTGACAGTCTGTGGGAGGTGACTCTGCTACTGAAGCCCCAGAATGCCCTACTGCAACCTGACACATAACAAGAGGGGCTGTGAGCAATCCAATTTGCCTTTTTGGGGAGATGTTCCCTAGTGGAATCTCTGCCTCCACTGTCCGCTATTAGCTAAGTGTGATAAGACTAGCAATGAGGAATCGAAAGGAGCTTTAGAAACAGCCCTTGGTCCCCTGGTTACCAATGAAAGAAAAATGACTAGGTAGTGATCGCCACAGGTTATGCACTTCCTTTTGTGTTTTTTGAGAAGTAGCTGCTCCACTGTTTCTCTTTGGTGTGGTACTCTCTGCCCCACAGTCGCCCTCCGTCCTGTCCTTTCACACTCCCTTGCTCTGACCTTGCTTGATGCCCCTCTACCAAAATCACTGTTAAAGAGCCCTATACAATTTCCAGCCTCTGCTTAACGCCTCCCTCTTCCCTGGTCCTCCCTGATGTCGTTGCTTCTGCCTTGGATCTCTCAGAGATAGTTTTACCCAGAGCCACGTTATCAGAACAACATTTCTCCTTTATATTTGAATATCTTACGTATGCTTGGTGTGCAGACTCCCAGATCCCCCACCCACACAGGCTGCTTCTTACCCTCATGAGTACTAGCCCTGTCTCTCCTGGTACGTCCACCTGGCTGCTTCTAACCATTTCCATTCATGTGTCAAACTCAGCAGCACCAGATAGACTCACAGCTGCCACCATCTCTCTGATCTTTTAGGACTTGATGTTTAGTTCTGTGAGCCTGACATAGCACCTACCATTTCCAAAGAGCCCCCCCAATCAAAACACCTATGTCTATTGGGCCATCTGTGAATCAGCTGCTTGAAATTGTACGTGCTCCTTGGAGGGAAAGAGAAGGATGCTGTCCCTGCCCTCAAGGAGCTCACAGTCTAGTGGGGATGGCAGGGGTGCCAGCTCACATGGGACTTGCCTGGTGCAGTGTCACCTGCCCAGGGTGTAGGACAGGAGGCGGCAGTCAGTCACTCACCCTGTCCACAGAACTCCTCTTGGAGCAGGGGGTTGTGGATACTTTCCACATAGGAGGGTTTTGCAGGCTGTTTGGTTCAATTCATGAGCCCGGTTTTCAGTAACGGTGCCTACATCAGAGGGTTTGAAGCGTGTGCTCCAACAGCATGCTGGGCAGCAGTCGGTGAGGGGGGTGGGAAGCAGCCCAGCCACTTGCTCAAGACCAACTGTGGTAAAGAAACCAAGGTGCTGAGCGATTTGGTTCACCAAGAAAGAGAGAGTGGAGAGAGAAAAAGAACCAGTTCTTCTCAGTGTGCTCTTTTTGTTCCACAAGTGCCATATCCTGCTTGATGGGGTGTGTGTGTGTGTGTGTGGGGGTCACCTCACATGCTTACTGTAGAGTTAATTAGTAATGTGTGGGACATGCTTTAGTACCACTTTTTAGGCAATTTCTGGCCATCTATCAGCAACATTGATGCAGGTAATTTGGTGGCTACATCTTTCTCACACTTTTCAGTTGAAGATGAATTTCTTTTCAAAAGGGGCAGAAGGCATGAGAACCAAGCCTCCCATTTTACAGGCGAGGATACCAAGGCCCACTAAAAAGGAACCTGAGCTGACATAATCAGATGGGAGATAGAATTCCAGGTAGTCTTTGAAATTCACAAGTCCTGGAGGTCTGTGCGTGTGCATGTGCTAGCGTGCGTGTGTGTGTGCGTGCGTGCGTGCGGTGTGTGTGTGTGTGTGTGTGTGTGTGTGTGCATTCACACACACACGTGCATGTACATGTGTGGCAAGTTATTGTGCATGTCCTGTGTGTTTGGCTCCATCCCACTGGCCATGGAGGGAGCTACTCTACTGCACAGTCCAGCTCTCTGGGGAGCTGGGAAGGCTGCAAAGAAACTTGAAAGCTGTGACAGCTAATTTTGCTTAGCCAAAAAGTAAATCGAGTCACAGAGCAGAGCAAGTTGTGGGATGGAGGTTCAAACCTAGATTTGAATTCATCATGCTCTCTTGTTTGTTCTGAGACAGTCTCATGTAGTCCAAGCTGGCCTTGAACTCACCATGTGGCCGAGAATGACCTTGAACTTCTGATCCTCCTGCCACCCCATCCTGAATGCTGGCATTACAGGTGGGCACTGTTATCCAGCTTACACCCAGCCTGCTCCTGACCTCAACACTTGGCTCTGTGGTTTGTTGGACAGAGGGACACCGAGAGTGCCAGAGTGTCCCAGCCTCCTTCAGGTCCTGCTTGCAGTTTCCTTCCTTTTGAGAAAGTTCTTGCTCTTTCTCTGAGTCTGCACTTCTGTTGTCACTGGGTTTCTGCTCAGGTAGCTGCTGACTCTTCCCTGTCCTATCCAATCCTGCCCCAGTGAAGCCCACCATGCTTGCTATCCCCTACTCTGTATAGGATTACACGCTTTTCTTGAGTCAAGTCTTAACGTTTGCATAGTCCGAGGCCTCTTCTCGTCTCAGAGTCATGCCAGGCAACACTGGTGGCTTTACCACTAACAACTCTGCCGGCAGCATTTGCCATATTTGCCATACAACTTTGTGTTGCCCCTCATTCCCAAGAGCCAGGCATCTGGAACCAGGTTCTCAGTGAGTGGCATGTGCAGTGCTTGTAGCACCATCATGTCAACGTGTCAAGGGTGAGCCCTCACCTCCAAGCACCTTCTTTGGTCTCTGCCACCTAGGTCGTGTTTCATCATGTATCTCTATCTTCTTCAAGACTGCTGAAAGTCCTGGGCAGACATTTGACTGAGGGGTAAGGGATGTCTTGGGTGGCTCCCGACCCCTGAAGGAGGAATTTACTTTGAGGAATGCAGAGTGGTCAGGTTGAAGTGGCCCTGCTGGGGCCAGAGATCCCTGTGTGACCTCCCTGAGATGTGGAAGTAAGGAGGCACGGTGAGTTAAAGAGCCTTGGAACAGCAGTATCTGGTGTGCAGGCTCTGGGTGTCAAAGGGAAGATCTGCAGGCCGAAGTGCAGGGTGGAGCTTTGCCTGGGTTTCCACTTTCTGTTCCCTGTTCTGTGATAGTTCACTCTCTGTGGAGAAGAAGACTCTCTTGGGTAAGGGCTAACCTGGGCTTATCTGGCAGATTTTCTGTTTTTTATTTGTTTGCTTTTTAAAAACAACAACAACAATTATTCAAGACCTCAGTTAACAGGTGTGAGCAGATTCTGGATTTTTTTTTTATTTATTTTTTGAAAAAAAAATCAAATGGTAAACTTATATTACAGATTAAAAACAATGTTCTCAAAAATCTCAACTTGACCTGACAGGGAAGTTTCAGTACCTTTAAAGGCATTTTGAGAAGACCTTTTCCTCCAAAAGGTAAGGCTGTTCTCTTGAGGATTTCTCAGCACTCAGTGGTCACTAGAGGAGGAAGATACAGCCCCCCCCCCCAGTGGTATAGCCCCTGGTACATTTCCTTAGTCCCACTAGTAGGCTCCATTTTGTTGACTCACCCCCTTCCCCCCAAAAAAAACATACTTTAGCATCATCAAAACCAGAGGTGTCTTTAGATAACAAAGACCCTGTGTAGCAGACAGTTTTCCTTTGGCTAGTGAAGGGGTGTCTCGTACTCATTTCTTGTGGTTAAAAGACTCCGATGAATCATTGCCAGTAGCAGCCTGGCCTTGCTCAGCTTCTAAGAACAGATGAATACTCAGCTGGGACCAGCTATTTTTGACTCTTGGGGGTTAGGGTGTTCTGGGTGGCTGTGTCTGTGGCAGTACCAATAGTGAAGTGGTAGCTGACATTGGGTCTGCCCTTGACTTTGTTAATCTTCTTCATTGATGTCCTATGTAGGCTGCTGTTGTCAAGGAGGACCCCTGTGGGAACACTGTTGTATTATAATCCTACTATACATTTTGTCTCATAGGTTCTTCTACCTTGTTCTCTGCACACGGCTTGCCAACAGTATTCATCATCTCTCTTTGAAAGAGGGTTGGAGTATGGTGGTTAAGGTTCACTGGGGCTCACAACAGTAAGGTGAGAGCCTTTGCCTGTGAACAATCTAACTGACATTCTTGAGCCTGGCCTTTGACACAGCTCTTCCAACCTTTCTGAATTCTGGTGATCATATGGGGGTAGCCTAGTACGTGGATAGGGTCTTTATAATGGTTACTATCTTCCACGTGTTTAATAACAGTTACTATCTGCCACGTGTTTATAACCTTAAATTGGAACTCCACCAGGGCCAGGTTACATCTGCTGTCTGACTCCTTCTTGGGAGGTGTTGGCAGGATGGCAGGTGCCATGGTGGACTGCCTAGCATTCTATGGTGTCTGGTTTCCTCAGGGTCTAGTCTCCTCCCCTACCCTTAGAACTTTGTTTTCTTGTTAGAGTTATGTTAGTCCTCTTTGTGGCATCAAGCTACCCTTGTATAGCAATGCATTCCAGCAGTCAGCATCCTCTGAATGCATGCCACACTGGGAGTTACCCTTTTCACCTTGGATCCCAAGTCATTTGTAGACCATTGGCAAGGACCTTCTTACTGGTAGTTAGTTGCTCAGCCCTTAGATTCTCATGGGACTGCTGAAACAAGACCCACTTTTATCCAAGAAAAGTCATCAGCCAAGGGTATAGCCTGGCCACTATAAGCCATGAAGACAAAATAGTGGTGTCCTATTTTGTCTTAATTTTAGAAAGACAGATGTACTCATGCTAGAGTCCAGTGAGTGGGAATATCAGGGGCTCTTCTCTTAGGTGACCACTGAGACATTTTCCCTAGATTCATGTTGTTAACCAGAGAGGTCTTGGTTCTTTTGGGGGAAGAGGAAGATGAGGACCAAGACTCATTGTAGATCTGATGGCATGGACCCAGAGGGCTCTTGGGGGAAGGGCTATTCTGGGTCATTTGGAAATGATTCATTAGCATGTAGGGTTAGATGGTTTCTAGAAACTGCTACCTTAATATCCTCTTAAGACCAGCTCATCACATTGTGCCCTAAGTAGCTCAAAGAGCACTCCATGTGGCAAACTTGTTTTTAAATGAATGCTGGCTTGTAGAGGGAGGATAGAACCTGGGACCTAGGCTATGGGAAGAGCAGAACTGAGAGGTTCAGCTGGAACTAGGGAGTCCTGGGTCTCTAGCTGGCATGAAATTAGATTGAGGAGGAGGATAGATTACCCATAGTTTGGGGAGCCCTTACTATCCTGGGAAGAACTGCTAATGCACCACACAGCAATGCATTGTGGGGAAGGACAGGAACAAATGGTTTTTTGCCCCGGTGAGGACAGCAGAAGCCTAAAGCTTTGAGGAGGCTTAGGTGGGGGAAAATCTAAGGGAAGGTCCAAAATACGCTAGAAAAGCAGAATCGGAGAGGCAGAGGAAGCATGTCTCAGCTTTCTGCTCCTACCCTCAGAGCTCTGACATGTGGCTACACTGAGCTTCTGTTTTCATTTGTCAAGGGCCCATGATGCCAGCCCCGACCCACACTCCTTAATGCTGAGCAGGGACCATAGTGAATATTCAGATAATCTGTACTTTTTCTTTTAAAGAGGGCAACTGCTTTTCCACTTTTATGGGAATATGCTTCCAGACCCCTGTTTTCATAACTAGTTATACATTCTTTCAAAGCTTCTATCTAAAGAATCTTGTTCCCATCCCAGTAGTGTTTGAATCCAGAGAGTACCAAGGGTCCCAGATCCTTTCTACTGTACATTGGAGGAAAAAGGAAACAGAGTTTCTGCAATTTTTCTTCCCTCACCCCCTCCCCCATCTCAAGCCTCAAATACTGTCCAAAAACCCAACAGGGAATATTTGCATCCTAAGGGCTACATATTATGCAATAGAAACCAAGAATGTAGGATTCCATTCTTAAAACATTTTGTTTCCTTGTGCGTGCCTATGGCCTTGCTAGTTCAGACAAAGAAAGAGTGGGGAAAGGTGCTTTGTGTCCTGGTATCACCAGGGGCTCTGGAATATGAAAGTGACCTGTAGAGACATGCACACAACTCCTGGGGTTAGATGCCAGTGCCAGGCTGCTGCAGAAAGCTGGGATTGGGTGAAGTTCTGGAATTTTCACTTGGCGATCAGAATGAGGACCTTCAAGGGTCGCTCCATGGGACGGCTGCTCTTGCTAGCAGTAGCAGCTTCCACTACTTGTTCTGGAACCTCCTTAGTATATGCTGAGAAGTATTCTGTGGAATACTGTCCCTCTGAACAGGCAGAAGAAATGCTCCCATGTACACTATTGTGCACTATTGAATATGTTATGACAAGCATGTGCTGATGTGTCATTTTAGATATGACACACCCATTACCAGTCCACAAAGGTACAGTCTCCAAAAAAGGATTTTCACCCATCCTTATAGTTAAGGTCACAGGATAAGACACATAGGAGTCCTCCTGTACTCATGATATTTTGCCTTGGAAAGAACAGGCCATGAGTGGAAGAGTTGGGAGGAACCGGAAGGAAGCACCAGCTTGGGAGGCATGTGGGAGGATGTTAGGGTCTCATTCAATGAGTGCGCCTTCTCTGGGGTCACTTTGTCTCCACTTCCCCTGGCCTATTCCTATCCTATGTGTAGTTGCCAAACAGCAGATCCTTCAATGAGCTGCCTTCCCTGCACGCCCTGGACTTGGAGACCATCATAGAGTTGGGTGGTCAGAGAGCCAGGATGCATGTAGACAGAGAGCAGAAAGCCAGGGGTGGACTAGGATGGAGGGATGCCTCTGGGAAAAAAGGCGAAGCCTCTGGAGCGGTGACAAGCCCTGCCCATGGGTCCGTTCTGTAAGAGTGGGTGAGCCTTGTGAAGTATAAGAACTAAAGACTGAGAAGCACATCGTCCTGCTTTCCATCAACCCTTTAAAACAAAAAGGAGCAATGCTGAACCATGAAATGAGAATACCGAGGACCAAGAGTGGAGGAACCATGAGAACTATTACTCCATTTACTGAGACACCTGGGAATGTCAGGTGATAGTAGCCACATGCTCGCACTCAGTTATGATTCTTGATACTCACCCCGCTGCTTCCCAAAGGGTAAACAGTTTCAAGAGCCAGAACTAAGTCCCAAGCACAGGCTTGCCAAACCTGAGAAGTGACCCAAATCAGATTGAGTAGCACGCTAACAGTGTCCTGGTGGCAGTCACATGCCTGGGTGTGCTGCGTGTGGGCACAGCAATCACAGCCTACAGGCTTTCCTTGAGTGCTGGGCTCCTGATAGGAAGTACCATGGTGGCACTCTTGCCATGGCCTCTTGTCCTGTACTGAATGTCTCTGGGGACAGTGTGAGTTGTGTATGGATGCCAAGAAAGGCTTACCAGTATTAACCAGTGCCAGTATCATTATCTTAGTTCCCATTAATCAATGAAAGAAGGAAGCGGGGGTGGGGGAAGTGTAGATGCGGTAAAGAGAGGAGGAAAAAGGGAAGTATCCATTAAAAAAAAGTAGGAATAAAGGAAGGAAGGAGGGAATGGAACACACAGGTGACTAGGAAGGCTTCTTGGGAGGCTTTGACTGGAGTAGCTCAAAGCCTTGGTGAGACTGCAGAGAAGGAAAAACCCTGGTCCATTGCAGGGGTTGGTGATAGTCTTCCCTGGATGGATGACCAGGATTGAGGTTTCCTAGGTGCACAAAACGGGCTTGGGATCTGAAAGTTGGGCAGTCTATTGCCCAGTTCTGCCTGGACTACAGAGGCCCCTGGCCCTTGTCTGGGGACAGAGGTGTCCCTGCCCACTAGGAGCAGGAGATGGCTAGCTTGTCCTCCCTCTCATCTTTCCAGCACACCTGTTATAATGTCCATGCTTAGTCCTGTCTTCATCCCTCCCTTATTCTCCACCCCCATAGCACATCTACTATGAATGCCCCAAACTTAGTCTTGCCTACATCCCCACCCCCAGGCTTGTAAATGATGTTGGGAAGAGAGAAATGAGGTGTACAGAAGATATCCATGGAGAGGCATGTGTGCTGAGCCCTGTCCAGCTTGCCCCTCCCTGCCCCATCAAACTTTGCTGGGGCAAAAAAACCCAAAAAACATCCCCCACAGCAAAGTCTCTCTCAATAGCCTCTCAAGCGGGGTATGTTGACCCTAGGACACATGGACTCCTGGGTCTGTTCAAACTCACTATTTCTGAAGAGAAGGCTGGCAGACAGGATGCGTTTCCTTGAGAATACCAGCTGTACTCTCATTCACCATGAGGGTAATACAGAGTGGGGCCAATTTGTGTTTGGGAAAGAGTCACACCAAGGAATGGAAGGCCTTTCCTCTCCTTGTGGAGCAACACTGAGATGGTTCAGTCTGTAGTGTTCTCTTACTCCAGCTTCCTATGTCTGAGAAGTGATCATGAATGTGTGCAGAGGAACCCCAGGAGGAACACCCAGGCTTGGTAAGGCCTTGCCCGAGAACTTCGGGTAGTTGAGATATGGCATGTGAATGGGCCAGGTCTGTTTCCTTGGGACCTCATAGGGTCAGCTACCAGGAAGCTGGAGGAAAGGAGGTGAAAGTTTGTGCCAAAGAGGAAAAAGGCACAGTGATTGATTGGGTCTGGGAGTCGATGAGGTGAAGCTGTCAATCTCAGAGAGCAAGGACAGTGATCCTAATACGGGACTCTGTGTGGCCAGGGCAGGGGGAATTTTAGGAGAGCTTGTCATAGCTAAGTGAGCTTTCCTGGGGGAGCTCTCACAGGTGGCAAGATCAATTTGGGGAGGTGTGTCCAAGACAACTGGTGGGGAGGAGCAGTTGAGGGAATCAGACTAGGGGCCGAGAAACACTTTGTCCTTTCACAACGTGGCACACCCTCATTTTCTTTCAAAACCTTGGTACTTGTTCTTCCCACCTCCCCTGCTCATCTGCTTCCCCAAGGCTTGAATAGTATCGGCTGTGTTCCTTCTGAAGCCGAGGGTGCTCAGGGCACCAGTCTTCTGATACATGTGACAAATCCAGATAGATTTCACCCTCAGCTTTTTAAGGTCTGTAACTTAACACTGCATCTCTAAGTAACACTCGGATAAACTCACACCATCCAGTGCTCTCTTCAGCCATGCCCACCTTCTCCTTTTACGACTTGGAGACAGCCTTTGCTTTAAGTAACTCACTTGAAAGTTTGGAGATCAGTAGCACATCTAGTATTTAATGCACTTAGTTGCAGACGCCAAGTGGACTCTTGTAATTGGCAGACAGGAACGTATTTTGGAGCTGTGTGAGAGGAAAGGTACCTCATTTGGTACCTAATGAGCACTGGTACCAAGCATCATTGGGGCCATGTTATTTAGAGAGAAGCATAAGTTGAAGTAGAAGACAGTTTCTAGCCTTCGTTCTGTTTCATCCCCATTTTGTGGCTTGTGGACAGTCATATGCCACAATTATAAATGGGACGACAGTCCATCTCTGCTACACCCATTTATATTTGGTTTGTAGAATGGTGCACACTTTTGTATATACACAACCTTAGCTAATATCTCTGTCAGTGGAGGAACCACAATTGAACCTTTGTAAGTTTCCATGTTTGAGAGGCCAGATGTTTTCTTCTCCATAGCTGATGCTGAAGTCAAGAGCACAGATTCCTTATTAAGTGATGGAGTACAGTACAGGACTTGAGGCTCCTCTGAGTCTCAGTATCACACATGCGTTACACATGCCCACCACCCTAATACGTGTATGTTCTAAGCTACAGCCTTGACATTGATTACCTATGACTTTGCCTTCAGCATCAAGGTAAGAAACATCCAAATGTAACAGTTGACAAGACTTCCAGGGCCATGAGTGATTTGGCTCATGTCTGTGTATGCCTTCTTGCCTTGCTTTTGGCATTTTGAATATACCATACCCCTTTGCTTCTAGGCATAGCTAATGAGATTCCTTCTGCCTAGAATCCTCTCCCTTTTTTCATCTCAACTAGGTCATTCTCACCCATCTTTCAGATTTCATCTCCATAGTTCATGGAGAAGACAAAGTAGATGAAGGCTTTTTTTTTTTTGTCCCCACAGAGTGTGTACTGCTTCTTACAACACCAACCCAGTATTGTTATCCGTTAAGTCTCCATCAGGCAAGAACTACTACTCATTTTGCCTGCTATATTTCTTACAGCCCATAATAGGCGCTCAACAAGTATTTGTTGAATGAACGAAAGAACGGTGTTAGTATTTGAAGCTGGTTTCTAATTTTTACCAACAGAGAGGGTGTGTCTGGACTGGATGTTGTCCTGATTCCCAAAGAGCAGCCTTTGCAAAGCCCATATCTCGAGACAGAGGCCAACTCTGAAAGAACTTGTTGGCCCAGTGGCTCCAGGCTTGACCCCCAGCAGTCACAAACAGTGACTAGTTTGCATTCTGGTCTATTGGTCCCTTCAGCCCCTTGGTACCCTCTCTGCACCCTCCTTCTCGCGCCCCCCCCCAGGCTCCTAGACCTCCTGTCATTGCTCTCCTTCCCACATATTTGACTTCCTCTCAAGCCTTGTATTTCCTGGCTGTGAACCCTGTTAACATCTGTGCAGGTGCTCTGTAGGGAGTTAGTAAACCTTCTCCTCACTATACATCCTGCTCTGCTCTGGGCCTCAGCTTCAACTGTTACTTTCAACTGCCATCAGAATGTTCCACCTGTAACATTCTCAGGGGTTGCTGATCTGGTACTAAAGTATCAGAGGGAGCCATGAATTCCCAGGACAGGGTTCAGATGCCACCTTCCTAATGGGCTCAGCCTTTAGTGTCATGTAATCCTTCAGAAGCACATAACTATTAGCTTTTCTAACCAAAATTTTAAACAGTTTTGGCTGTACATGACCTTTCTGTGGTGGCTTCACAATTTCACTGGATTCTCTTAGTTGAGAAGAAACCTTTGGATACATTGGCAGAGCCAGCTGAGGAAAGCTGCAGACCAAAAGGCTTTCTGTGACCTCACTTGGCCCACCTGCCTAGGAAGCTCTTGATCTCAGCCTACAGGGACTCCAAAGCAACCTTCAGTTCAAGGTTACACAAGCTTGTGTTCCTCCACTGTTAGCACTGGGGCCTTGGAGGTGTAAAGGTGATGCCAAGGTCTCCGATACTGAAATATATCATTTATCGTGACTTTCCCCTGAATGTTCAGCACTCAGAACCCCTGCCCCCCCCCAAATTTAGGCTTACCCAGTTCTCTTCTGAGTTTCTGTTGCTACTGGGAAAATTGCCCCCCCCCCCCCCGTTGTTATATCTTTAACAAAGGCCAGATATCTAATACCTGGGAACTAGAGACTATCAAGGGCTGTCTTTGAGTTCCAATGCTTATCCTTATCACTTTTCCTCTCGGGTGGGGTGTACTTTGCTCTTTTCTCATTCATTATGTGCCAGGCCTTATCTAGATGCCGGGAATACACACATGTCATGGAAACAGCGATGGGCTCTTTATCCTTAGAGAGATCTCTTTGTGATGGTCAGGCAAGGTAAAAGTCACTAGCTTGGAGCGTGACCTGGCTGGAATGAGAGAGAGAGAGAGAGGGAGAGAGAGAGAGAGAGAGAGAGAGAGAGAGAGAGAGAGAGAGAGAGAGAGAGAGAGAGGGGAAGGGAGGGAGGAAAGGAGGGAGGGAGAGAGGGAGGAAAGGAGGGAGAGAGAGATATTGGTGCCAGCTTCTGCTACAGAAAAAAAGCTAAGACACCATGAACACTTCCAGACTAAATTCAGTGTTTTCATTTTTTATCCCAGAAGACTTGGGGATGCAGTGCTGTTGAAGGCTTTTAAGCAGAGGGGATTTTATGATTACATTTCGATTTCCCTGTTACAAAGAAGACACCATTGCCATAAGAAGGCAGAAGTGGAGGATGCTCTCAAAGTCCATGGAACAGGGCAGATGCCAGGGGAAGAAATAAAATGAAAAAAAGCCCGAGGGAGGATGAGCGATAGATCAGGAAGTTCTATACACAGGAAGCAATGCCTGGGCAGGGACTAACCTATGAAACACAGTCCTAAGATTTGGTCATGTTGAGGTGCCTTTGACCTCTTTGCTATTAAGGGATAGAGCTTATAGAAAGGGGCCGGCCAGGCAGAATACAGGGATTGGGGAATCACTTGCATTTGGGTATAAATAGGCCAGAGGCCCAGATGAACCTACTTGGTTGCACACAGAAAAATGCAGGTGGTTTTGGGATTGGACAAAGGAGGAGGGACTCTCAAAGAAGTGTAAGAAAGCCAGGAAAGCAGCAGAGATACCATTTATATTACATCCACACAAAAGAAGGAAAGCCTTTCTTTTGTTCTTCCCTGATTTGCCTTAGGGAGATGATGCCATAAAAAAAACCCACACCTCCTCCTCTCCATGTAAAAGAGGCAGGAGAGATTGGTTTCTGTCACAGCGCAGGGGTTCTCTTAGCATCTGGGGACAGAAGGCCAGAGGTGGCTCTGGCAAAGCCTTGTAGTCTGGTGGTAGTGAAAAGAGTATCTGGTTGTTGGAAGTTCAAAGCCTAGTGGTAGCATTTTCTTCTCTGACTGCAGGATTCACGTTGGGGCGAGTGTAAGCCAGGTATCAAGATAATAGAGGGACAGGAGCTTGGGGACAGTCTGTGGTGGCATGGTAGAGATTAAGAAGCTGAGCTATGGGAAGAAAACAGGCTTTGGAAGTATGTGAAATAAAGGCAGAAAAGGGGAGGAGAAAATAGTTTATAGTGGGTGTATCCAGCTTTCTAGACATGCTCCAAGGAAGACATGGGGCTTGTGAGGCTGAGGTAGTCAGAAGGTTTTGCTTTTTTTTTTTCCTGGCATAGTTTTGTGTCTTCGAGAGGCAAAAATGTAAGACTACATACTTGTTTTTAAAAAGCCAAAAGGAAGGAGAAGAGGATGGAATAAGGAAGACTAGCAAAGGCTTATCTAGGAAGGGGTATGCTGACTAGGCTTGACGGCTGCTACCACCAATACTAGGCCTCATAGGAGCTTTCTGAGACCCCCCCTTACCAGTCTTTAGAAGTACCTAAGTCTTCCGAAGGGTCCCGAGGAAAAGGGATGTAGAGAGGCAATTTGAGAGAAGCTTGGAAGGCCCTGTGTGGGCTGTGAGTGAAAGCCTCCTCTGCAGAAGCAGCCATCCGGCACCTGGCCAGGCATGAGACAGCTCACGCCAGGAGGGTTGCCTTTAGTCTCTGGATCCATAAGTTAATCACAACCATTCCAGACAGACCCCTGTTAGAAGTCCCCTTAGGTGACACTCCTCTTTCCCCATACAGAGGCAGTTCAGTTTTGCAAAGTGGTAGGCTTGAGGCCCTGGCTGCAATAGTGGGTAGCAGGTAAAGGGAAGGGAGAGCTCATATTTTCAGATCCCCTTGGGGGTGTGGCTTAGAAAAGCCAGTTATGTCACACATGCTACTTGATATTGCCATGACTTCAATAGGTATTGCCTGTTTATATGAAGTAGTCTTTATGGGCACAGACCACATCTCCAATTATTGTGACCTCATGTTGCTTATAAAGTTTTATGTTTAAAGTTTAAAAAAATTAAAGTATTGATAAAATTCCATTTTGGGGATTATACATCAGGAACATTTGGAGAAACTGTTTCCCAAGTACAGTTATCAGAATAGAAGGGACACAGAATTAGGACCAGTAGGCCACAGCATCTCTTATGGGCTGGGTCTTGTACTTGGGGCAGAGATGGTACCTGAATGAATACAGCTGATGATACTTGTGGAAGAGACAGCCAGAACATGTCCTAAAAATGATGACTAAGGCTGTGAAGGGAGAAAATAGTGGCAACAATAGGATGGAAGGTTTTGACTTTAAGTTATAGAGAGCTTTGATGAGTTCACAGAAGGCAGAGTGCTGAACAGCCAAATTGGGAAAAAAGTATGTTTGGGGTACAGAGTAGGTTCTTGGTGGAAGATGATTTTCTCTTAAGGCTTTCTGAGGACACTGTGGCCAGCAATGTAGATACTTGTGTAAAATGAATAGTTCTCCACAGGTGAACTCACGGGACTGGTATGGTGACCCCATGTCATGAACCTGTTGCATTTTGTAGATCAGAGATGCCCAAAGTCCTCTAGTGAGGAAGAACTAAGTCATTCTCTTTTTGCATCGTGTGTTGCAGTGCATATGATTGCCCTGTATCATATGATGGGACACGTCTGTCTGGGAGAGGTGGTAGGCAAAGGTTTGTGTTCATTAGTGGAAATAGAATAGCTATGATTAGCAGCCAAAGGGGAAGAAGATGAGTCCAAGGTTGGGGCACAGTCAGGCCAACTTTGAAAGTGATGAGGCAATGCTAGGCTTTTGTACAGCTGAAAATCCAGAGATGATTTCAGTGCGGGTGGCCGTTTTAAGCTGTGTTCAGTGGAAACCATCCCTTTGGAGACCCTTTCTGAAGAAGGTCATAGTAAATGTTAGTCTTCATCAAGTCCGCAGTGAACTGCAAAAACAAGAGAGCCATCCCTCTGGTTGCTCAGAAATGTGGGTTAAGCCAGTGACTCTTCAATAAATATTTGGTGAGTTGATGGACATTCTAGGGAGATGTCACAGGATACCACAGCCCAGTGAGTCCCCTGTTGTGAAGGATCCTATGGAAAAAGCAAAGTAAACAAGTTCTTAGTGGCAATGTGGTACACGTGCTAAAATGGCCCGAATCCAAACCAGCTTTGCTCTAAGGAGAAATTCTGTCACCTCTGAGCTGGACAGTAGAGCATCAATCAAACCACTCTACATTTCATCAGGTGTTTTCTCTGGTTTTTTTTTTTTTTTTTTTTTTTTTTTTTGTGATTTTTAAGACAGAGTCTCACTATGTAGCTGTGGCTGGCCTGGAACTTGCTATGTAGACCAGGCTGGCCTCACCCAGATCCATGCGTTTCTACTTTTGCCTCCTAAGTGCTGGGATTAAGGTTGTGCTTTGACATCAACAAGAAGCCTGCATCAGCAGATTTCAATAAACCTTGTATGGCCAGTACCAAACCCAGTGACCCTCAGCTGGTCTGTGGAGCTTCAGAGCCATGTCTTCTGTATGATGTTATCTTGGTGACTGTAAGGAAATTTAGAGAGAAAGACACAGCCAGTTGGCAAAGACACTGGCCACAGCTGGACATAGTCAAGTCACATCCTGACAGACATTCTTCACCTGTGCTTAAAGGGATTGAAGGAAGCCATGGAGAGATGGTTCACTTCTGTGATGACCTTCAGGTGAGTGGATGAGGGGGCTCCTTTTTAAGGAAAGGGGATAGGAAGGAGGGGGTGTGGTCTGTTTCATCTAAGAAGAGATAGCCAGGAAGGGAAGGGTAGGAATCTACATTTGAAATGAAGGTTGGTTGATATCTGTTTAGTGAATATTTATTTATTCTCTGTGTCTTTCAATCACATCATGCATCTCAATTACATTCATTTCCCTGTGCCTTTGTATCTGTCCTCTGCTCCCCCCACCCTCTGCCCCCCCCACCCTCTGCTCTTGCAACCTTCCCTACCCCCAACAAAATAAAATTTAGGAGAAAAGAAAAGGAAAAAAAAGAGAGAGAGAGAGAGAAATCTCGTCATAGAAGCTGTAGTGTGACACAGAGAGTCATCTGTGTCCATCTATCTTTACTTGCAAGTGTTCATTGCAAAGAGTCATTGGTCTGGTTTGAGGCCTCTGGTTTCTGCTACACAGCTGATGCTGGTCCCTCACTGGGACTCTGCTGGGTTATCCTGTTGTTCTGTGTCTGGGAGATCCTGCAGCTTTGGGTTTTTAGGACCAGTTCCTTCACATGCTCCATCTGATCTTAGATGAGGTGGATGTTGGGGTGGGCCAACTCATACCACTGGCTCTAGGACTGGGTTGCTGTGAGGTTGGTTATCCTGACACACACCTACCTTCACCACCATGCCACCACCTGGGTGAGCTCTCCAGTACTGTTCCAGGTAGTTCACCCACGCAGCAATGAACAAGAATGGGGCTTATCTCCCTGTTTTCACACCCTTGGGGGCCAGCTTGAGCTCACCCCCATCTATATCACCCAGGCCAGCTCTACTGTGCTGCCCAGTTGAGGCGCAGAGGCCACTCTCCTGAGTGCTCCAGCTGGTGAGGGGCAGGGACAGCTTTCCCACTCTTAACCTCAGGGCCAGCTCTCCCAACTGCCAACATCTTTCCCTGGCCCACACCACTATATGGCAGATGAATTCGAGAACACTTTTAATAGAATCCACGGAAAATATTTACTTAAGCTAAGTGAACCTTTGGCTTTTGCAATTGTACAGGAAGGGAAATGGGAGATGACTGAGATGAACTATAGAGAAATCAAAGGGCCTGAAGAGAGATGCAGACTGGGTCCCCAAGGGCATACTCCAAAGATCATGCTTCGGCGTGCTGAAAGGCAAGATGCTGGTGGTAGTGATTGTGAGGGAGGTTTGGGATACCTGAGGTCCCTGAACATGAAGTTCAGGGAAGCTGCTTGAGGACAGGGAGAAGAGGTCCCAGGATGGTGGTGGGCTTGGACTTCCCTTTCCTCTCTTTCCTCAGAGCCTCAATGTGTGGTGAGGTTCCAACTGAAAGTGCTGTTCCCAGGAAGCCAAATGAAAGGGTTCCTGCAGCGTGTGGAAGGAGGACATCAAGTTATGAAGTGGTTAGTATTTCCCCAATGCACCCATGTGCCCAATACCATTCAGTCAAATGGTAGTAGCTTTACAAAGAAATTCTGCTTTTGGATTGGTATTTCACTGTGTTGGCATCAGCCTGGAGTAAAGGAAGGATAAGTAAAATAAGGGGACAGACACTTGCAGTTAGACTTTATAGCATGCTTTAAACCTGAAATTACTGGAACAGCATGAAGCTGATGGTAAAACAGTGACCACAGAAAACCCGGACACAGTCTGAGCTTCACCTCAAGTGCTGTTGGAGGTGTGGGTGTTTCCAGTTGGATATTAAGCCCTACAGTGTTGCAGCCAGAGACTGCCTTCATTAACTGCCAGCATCACACAAAGGCTGGGATAAAGGCATGATGGAGGGGACCACTAATCTTTCACAAGTCTCCCCATGCTCTCTTCCTAGTATACAGTGTTCAGCACCTAGGAAGTATTGATATTCCCACAGTTGGTCCCCTCAAGGCTGACAGGAGAAGTCTGTATGATTATCCGTCTATTCTTTAAAGGCAGAATTGAGTCTGTGAAACACCTCACCTTAAGTCAGGCAGAGGCAACATATGCTATGGCTCCAACTTCAGTCTCAGTGAGTGTAAGGAAGCTTCCTTTTTGGAGAGGTTACCCCCTTCCCCCGCTGCCCCCAATCAATATGTAGCTTACAGGTGTAACCTTTCATCTTTGAATATAGCTTGCAAGTGGTTTGACCTAACAAAGGTGCCCTTTCCAGGTCAGTAGGCAAAGAGTAAATCCTGAAGCAGCTGGCTCAGAAATCCCCTAGTCATCCCCACCCCACCCCACTGGCTGTGTGGGTGCTGGATAAGACCTGTCCTCAGCTCTGAAAGGGAATAAACCAGTAAGTCTTTGTCTTTCAAACATGCTCTTTCCCCTTCTGTAATGCAGAAAGGCTCAGAACACCCAAATCTTCACCTTCTGGTTTCTTCTTGTATCACAGTCCCCTCTTCAATTCATCTCTCCCTCTTCTTGCATCTGCAGGCAGTCAGGGAAGCAAGCTGCCCTTCAATACTCTGAAAGTGTCCTCAAGCCAACAAACAACTCACTGGTATTCCAGTCCTACTTTTCACAGGGTGCTGAGATGTAAACATAACTATTCAGGCTTTTGCCAGGTTGTCATACTGATGTCACAATGATGGCTCTTATTCTTTGTTTGCTCATTTCTTCCAGAGAGATCATCAGAATGGGCTTTGCCATCCATTCCAACCAGCATCGTGTTTGGGATTATGCACTCATTTTCAAGGGAGGTCAAAACCTTCTCCCTATCTATCTACACCCAAGTCCTTATCACAATCATTTTCAAGTGGTCCCTTCATGCGATGCTCTGTCCATCTTGCAAACACTTCAAAACTTTTCCCACCTCTATCATTTCATCTTAAAGCCAGGTCTGAGTCTTTAGATATTTGTTCCCACAGCATCCCATTTCTCGCAAACAGTTTTTTTGTTTGTTTGTTTGTTTTTATTTTGTTATTATTCCAGGCTGCTGTCAGAAGAGTAACAGAGTTATTTAACAACAGCATTTATTTATTTTTTTGTTTATATATGCCAGAGGCTGGAAAACACAAGGTCAAGGAGCCAGGTAACTTGTTGTCTGGTTCCCTGGCTTTTATTCGCCTGACTTCTTCCTGTATTCATGGGAGAGTGTGAGACCATGGCTGCTTTGATAGGGTTACTTACTAATAGTGTTACTTACTAATCCCTTTGATGAGGGCAGCATCTCCACTGTCAGATTACCTCCCTGAGGTCCCACCCTCAGTGCATTAAGAATTTGGGGTCTAACATATACATTCTGAAAGTGATTCAAATGTTTGTAGTATGAAAACTCAAAGTCTGGTTCTTTGACTGTAATCATCATGACATTGTGCATTTGGAGCCTATCAGTGCAGTTAAACTCAGGGATCTGTAGCACTTGAAGGACTGAAGCAGTGTATGGCATCCAAAACAAGCTCAGATGGTGCTAGACTCCCGAGTAATTAACTCTCAGGATTTGCACAGATGACTCTGTTTACACAAACTTTGTGGGTATCTGTCTGTCTGCTGTCTCTTAGCACCTGGCCCCAGAAATATGCTCAAGCTTAGCATTTGCCAATGCACATAGGTGGTTTTTTCTCTGGCTAGGGTTAGATCAGATAGTCCTGGCTGACTCCCCCAGTTTGTAGTAGGTATTTAAATATTGCTTTGAGATGTTCCCCAAACCTGCATTTCTGTTGATGTGACTGGGTGGTTTGCAAGCTTCCGATGTTTGTGTGTTTTCTTTCCCTTGGAATTTTACCACTGGGGACTCTATTCCTGGGCCGTGGTCTCCATCCACCCAATTTCCCTGGGCTCTTGTTACTGGGGATTTTGGTCATTGAATGGAATGGGGCTCAGGGGATGATCATTATGGTCACTTCAGGGCAGCTGCCCAATATCCAATGTAGTATTTGGATGGGTCCTGACTGCCTCATTAGGTGGCACTGAAGGGTGAGAACTAAAATCTCTTTCTTTCTCCTTCTCCTTCTCTTTCTCCTCCTTCTTTTAAAAGTAGACAAAGCAATTTTATTTCCTGTAGCAAAAAAATAAAAACAAAAACAAGCAAACAAAAAACCCACCAGCTATGGGTTTTTCTTACTGAGATAGCTTTGTTCACTGAAAGAAATTCCCAACTGGTGTTCAGTTTACTGTGGTTGCTCTCTTTTAATCTGCACTTTAGTAGGAAACAGTTTTGGCTTTACTGTTTTCAATGGAAGATATGGTTTGAATCCCTAGTTTCTGCCAAGAGAAGCTAGAGATGGGGTGCGGACTGGTGGGACACAGAGACGTTCCACAGAGAAGATGGCTTTCAGGGGTGGTGGTATGAGCTTGTCCCCAGGAGGCAGTGTGACTTCCTCCTTTGATGGGGACAGCTCCTCTCAGGGATGTGATGTTGGTGACTCTGAGGAACCTACACATCCCCACCTTGGGGCTGCCATGATCTCTGTTTCCATAACTCCTGTTTCTTGTAAAGCAATTGTTTATGGCCGGGGTTGGGGTGGAGTGTCTCCTCAAAAGTCGAATGTCTTGTGATTTGGGGTAAGCCAACTGACAGAACTTGCCTCAACCTCTAGGGGGATTCTTGAGTCACCAGGGCATGAGGAAAACACCAGGCTATTTTAAAAAATGTGTTTGTGTTTAAAAAAAAAAAAAATTGTTTACAAATGTGTGCCGTGAAAACATTCCCAGGGTGAGAAGAGGAGAGACATTGGCAGCCAAGGGAGGCAATTCTGTTCCAGGACAGGGCAGGGCTTCACTTCCAGCCTCCGCTGCCCTGCCCTCTGCCCTGTGCCAGCCCCACTCCCTGACCCCAGCTATCATCTGTCCATCTTAGGAGAAGCAGCCTTGTTTATTATTCATTAATGTGTGCTCATCACTTCTCATCTTTTGGGTGATAGCAGAAACATCAACTCTGGTTTTTTGCATTAACTTTAACAACCCCAGTGAAAGCTGCCTAGAAATGGAAGTAGTCCCCTTAAGCATAGCTGGTCAAGTTTGTCTCTACTTGTTAACGCTACTCACAGCCTCAATAAGTAAAAACAACTGAAGGAGTAGAAGGCAGCATCCTGAATTTTCAGTCACAGCCCTCTATATGTGGAGGGAGACAGCTGAGCATCCAACTGCAAACTTCTGACTTCAGAAAGATGCTGAAGCAGGCTAGAGAACTCACAGTCTCACTGACCTGCTAAAGATGACAAGTCTAAGAAATTAAAAGTATTTGGAAGCAGAATGATGAGGCAGAGCCTGGCAAGGAGTGGAGAAATTGTGTTCTGTGTCCTATTTTCACAGATTAACCAAAGTTCTGGTTACCCCAGCACAACTATATTTTATAAATGGTCAACCTGAGTCTAAATATAAGAATTGTGCTTTACAGCAAGTAACTTTTGTGTTGCTTTGTTTTTTTCAAGACAGGGTTTCTCTGTAGTGTTGGAGTTTGTCCTGGAACTCACTCTGTAGACTAGGCTGGCTTCCAATTTACAGAGATTCTGTCTCTGCCTCCCAAGTGCTGGGGTTAAAGGCGTATGCTGCTTTAGAAGCACAGTCTACATAACATTATGATATGGAGAGGAGTGACTGGTACATGTGGAGTCCTTCTCTAAGCTGGTTTCCCTGGCTGGGCATGGAGGTGTAGGGATGTGTTCGCCCTGCAAGTCCATGGTGCTGGACAACCTGGTATGGAGGAAGTGATTAGGTCCCTGGAAGCCCAGGGGCTTCACATACCTTTGCTATCTGACAGGATGTGGTCCTGTGTGTTGTCTGGGAGTGATCTCTTGACAGGTCACATGGGAGGAATGAGCTGCTGACAGGATGGTTTGGTGATGGAACTGGATACAGCTTCAAAGAGAGACCAGGGAGATGCTTTTCCAGGAGCAATGCAATTCAGGAGGCAGGTTTGCCTGATGGTTGGACTAATATGAGACTACAGGCCAGCCATCTGTAGGAAGGAGACAGGAAATAGGCTGTGTAGGGAAAGGACATAATTGGCTAGTTAGACTGTGGGCAGGCATGATGAAAACAGGAATCCTCATAAGGAAGTTCCTACAGGGACTGTGTGAGACCACTGTTTTGAAAGCCTGAGTTTCTTTTTATGGATCTGTGTGCCAGTCCATGCATCAATTGCCGCCCCTCTGCAGACTGCCATTGCCCATTGCCTTTTCATGACTTTTCCAAAAGGGACACCTCTAGTTTCTAGTTAAGGCTTCAGTCAATAGGTGCTATACAATCCAGTGGCCACCTGGAACAGGTCTGAGTGGCCCATTTTATTACAGCTGGTTAGATAACCCTGGGGCCTCTCACCCAGTCATGCTTACAAATGAGTCAGGAAGGGGATCTCACAGAGTCCCCTTTAATTCATATTAATTGAACATATTAGTGGGGTCCAGTGTGACATGTGCACACACTATACATTTCTTTGGTAATTAATGAAATCAGACATTTTTCATATATTTATTGGCAATTTTTATTCTTTGAGAAGTAACTTCATATCATTTGCCCATCTTTTAATTGACTTTTTTATTTTTTTACTTTTTAGAAATTTTTGAAAAGAACTTTTCTGTGAACTTCATATAGAACAAAGGCAATATGGCACAAAAAAGCCAGGTAGAAAATTTGCTGTGTGTTGTTGCTACCCATCTTATTGTGGTCTGGGCCTTTGAGTAAAGGAAAGCAATGGGTTAGTCCAGTGTGGGTGGCTAGGAGATGGTGATTGTTTTGCTAGAGTAAGCACTTGGGAGCATGTCAGATTCTCTGGACCAGAGAGGTGCTAAATGAAAGTGAAATAATCTATGGGTTTGTTCAGAAGGGCTTCTTCTATGGGCAAAATGACCCATATGGAGAGAAGCTATAGGCATTGGGTTCTTAAAAACTAGAGGAGCATGAGGCCATCTGATAAGCTAAACACTGATCACTCAGGAGGTCCTAGACACGATTCAGAGTACCCTGGTGGTGTCGGTTCAGAGAAAACATTGACTAGAACCATCTTCCAAGCTCAGAACCTGAGGCCATCTGCTGAGAGGCCAGGTGAGTAGAAGCTTGGTTGCTTCTCCTCGTTGCTTCGTTGCTCGTTGCTTCTCCCTCTGCTTCTTCCGACCATTCTTGGGAGGCCAGCAGCAAATCCATGCAGAGGGAAAGGGGCACTCAGCCCAGGAAGTCAGCAGGCCTTGGCATGGGTCACAGGTGACGCTCCAGTGGATGCAATAGGAACACACTCTGTTGTCAGAAAATACACTTTAGTTTTAGAGGTGAGGCTCTTTTGTGACAAAAGGACCCAGCACACTCTGTGCTACATGAGAGTGACCATAAAAGTGGGACTCAAGGGACGAACTTTTCATGGGGATTAGATAAAACTACCGACTCAGAGGATTATTGTAAAATCAAAATAATAGTTTCTTTCTGATCAAGTCCAACGCTGGATCTTGTCAAATTCAGTCACATACTTTTGTGAGTTCTCCGCTCAGATCCTCGAACTATGTGGGAACTTAGGGACATATTGCAAAGTTCACCTATGATGGAGAAGAAAAACAAAACAAAATCCACAAGACTTTGCCCCAAACCAAACATCAGTGAGAGAAGAGGAAAGGGTCTTCCTGAGAGCAGACACCGGGGATGTGTTGAGTCACTGACGCAATGTGGTGTTCAGGGATTCCCAGATGGTTCGGTGAACGTGTGTGTAGGCAGTATACACGAGAACTAAGCACACAGTGGCCTAAAGGATGAGCAGATTGCCTAAGACCGAGTGCCAAGATAAGTAATTAGCTCTGGAAAAACAATCCAGGTTTGAATTTTTCATTAAAAAAATTCACAATGAACAAATGGAGCAAGATTCTAGAATAAAAATTCAAGTCAGGTGAATGGGTTTTCCTCCTTGTTTTTAGATCACATAAGGGGAAGCAGTGGCTTGAAATACAAAGGCCTACGGTGTTGAGATGGAACTTAATTCAGATATCTGTGTGACACCCCACAATCACAGTTGGCATACTGAAACATGTTTTCAGCTCAGAGGGAAAACTCTGAAATAGCAAGCTGTATCTGATAACTATGTTTAAAAAATTCCTAAGTGCATGCTTAAGATAATAAAGAACATGAGGGCAGATGAGAAGTAAATAGAACCAATAACCAATAGGCTTTTTTTTTTTTCTTTTTTAATGCAGTATATGTTGGTGTTTGTCAGTTTGGTGCATGGGAGTCATCTGGGAAGAGGAAACACACTGGAAGATTTGAGATTGGCCTCTGAGCATGACTGTTGGGACATTTTCTCAATTTCTAGTTTCTAATTGCTGGAGGGAGGGATCAGACCACTGTGGGCGGGGCCAGTCTTAGGCAGGTAGGACCTGGACATATAAGAAAGCTAGCCATAAACAAGCCTGGGGAGCAGGCCAGGAAGCAGTGTGTCTGCCCAGTCTCTGCTTTTGTTTCTGTTTCAGAGTCCTGCTTTGGGTCCTTGCTTTGATGTCCCTCAATGATGGCCTGTGATATGGAAGTGTAGAACAAACCCATTCCTCTCCCAAGTTGCTTTTGGTCAGTGTGTTATTATAGCAACATAAAATTAACTAGGAAGAAGATCTCACCATATTACAGACTGGTCTGGAATTTGTGACTCTGCTGTCTGAGACCTTGTGAATGCTGCAGCTGCAGGTCACCCCCTGCTCCTTCCAGCTTTTGATGTGAGTCGAGTCATCGCTAAGGTCATTGTGTGCTCCTAAATTTAATGTCCTGTATTGGTGCAAGGAAGAGACTTGGATAGCAGACATATTCAGTACATCTGAGATTCTAAAGAGCCACATCATTTGAATGTTGAACTGGACAAATGCCAGTTTTTCACCTTCAGGGGACTGCAAAAAATACAACTTGGAACTGAACTGAGGAGGTGAGAGATTTTTGAGGAACCACGCCTTTTGTCTGTTTGTTTGTCCTCAACCTGCCATCCCAGAAGTTAATAAAACCCAATTTGAGAATTTAGCTTCAGAGGATGGTGCTTTCCACAGGTGCCTGCCAAGGCTAAAAGCTGATTCCAAGTGGGGAATGGATCCTCATCCTCAGCTAGAGTTCTAGATGAAAATAAGCAGTTCCTTAAAAAATAAAATCCCAAAACAAAGTAAGATACCTTGAGTGAGAGCCAGCAGGCAGGGAAAACCAAGACCCCTAAAGACTTCAGATGCTGCAATGTTCAGATACAAAAGTTAAACAAATTTCAAAGTACAAAAGCCCAATGTGAAATGGAAGAACACGAGAACACGAAGATCCCTGAACAAACCAGACATTTCAGAAAAAAAAAAAATGGGGAAAAGGTTGACATTTAAAACTTAATTGTCCTCTGCTTCTAGTTTTGGTCAAAGTTGAGGGACAGAGATTGCCTTATTCAAAAACAAAACAAAACAAAACAAAAACCCCAAAACCCCCCAAAATCTGAAACTGTAAAAGATAGAAGTGTGGGTGTTCTGCATGTAAGTGTACGCAACACGTGCATGTCTGGTTCCCATGGAGACCCGAGGAGGGTGTTAGATCTACTGGAACTGGAGTTACAGATGGTTGAGAGGCATCCCATGGGTGGGGGGAATCAAACCTTAATCCTCTGGAAGAGCAACCGGACTACTGAGCCATCTCTCTTGTCCCCTTCTTATACTTTAAGTAAGGAATCAGGTAAAACACACAAAGCAAAAGTTGACAGGGTCTCATGGTTGGTCTGCACTTGATATATAGCTCAAGATGGCCTTGAACTCCTGATCATCCCAAGTTCCAAGTTCTGGGATTATAGGCAAACACCATTACACTTGGTGTATGTAATGCTGGGGATCAAACCCAAGGTTTTGTGTATGTTTGCCAAGCTCTACCAACTGAGCTATATCCTCAGCCTGCAACACACCAACTTTTAGGAGCTGGGTACCAGGCAGGCAAGGGTAGCAATCCACTTGCAAGAGTAACAAACAAAACAGGCCCTATATATGTTACCTCACATTAAAGGGGCCATGCTAGAACACAACTCAAGGAGGAAGGGCTCAGACTATGGCTAGTGCTCTTACTAAGTTGAAGGAACAAGAGATAGACACAGAGGGAGCCAAATGGCCAGAACACAAGGGGCAGAGTGAGAGCAATGGTAATATTAACTCCTGGAAATAGGCAGTAACCTATTTCCTAAGGTTCAACAAGAACTGGACTAATTTGGTTCTGTAACAAAGAGTAAAATTGTTACCGCTGAAGTTCTGATGAACTGGCAGTATGGAGACTGGCAGGAAGAAAATATGTGAACCTATTGCATGCTCCAGGGGAGCACAAAACAGTGACTTTCTGAACCCAGTAAAACGTGGAAGCCAGTGTAAACACCTAAGGCTGCAGAAAGGAGTAAGAGTGGCATTGCAGATGGTGCCAGTGGCGCTGAAATAACAAGCTCGGGAGAGTATAGGAAGGGGAGGGATGATGTATAGAGACCGTCTGGTGCAGGGGTGCAGTCTTCCAGGTAATGACAACTGTCAGAATAGGTGTCAGCCCACGAAGAGACTTTGTGAGTGACGTATCCATCTCCAGACTCTTTTGTGGTCCCATATTCTCTAATTGATGGGTTTCCCGGGTGATGCTAGTCTGACGGATACTCTGAATCCTCCCCAACAAAGCCTAAAATCAAGCTTGGAAGGACCTGATTCCAATTAACCTGTGTGTCAGAATCAAACCACAAAGGATTGAAAGAAAGATAAAATTGACAAACAACAATTGCACTTTTTCTTTTGGTAACTGGCATCCAACCAAAAAGTACCAGGCAAGTAAATATCCGCAACATATGAACCACAACTGAAATAAGAATCATTGAATATGAATGTAAAAAACATACAGATGCAGTAAACAGGAGACATTAAAACAGTATGAACTTATTGCATACAAATATTCGAGCAGATAGACAAAAGCATAAACATGCTGAGAAAAAATGGGAGGTTTAAGACATGAAACAAAAGTAATTTATGTGGTTTAGATTAACATTATATAACTCAGTTGGAGTGTATTATAATTGGTTGCTTTATACTCTTTTCTCTTGGTGGAGGGCACCACCCAGCTCCCAAATAATCACATGGAGACTTATTACTTCTAAATGCCTGGCCTTATTCCTCGATGCTTTTCTTAAGTTTTCCCATCTACTTTTTGCCCCTGGGCTTTTACCTTTTTCTATTTCTGTATGGCTTTTCTTTCCTTCTTATTCCTTTTCTGGCTGTGTATTTTGGTGACAGCCTCCCTTCCCCCAAGCATTCTCTTCTCCTTCTTTTCTCATTCCCTCTGTCATATTCTTCTTCTATTTATTTTGTCTGCATGCCAGCCCCACCTATTCTTTCTTTTGCCTAGCTATTGGCCATTCAGCTCTTTATTTCACCAATCAGGCAGGCAAAGTAACTGCTTCACAAAGTTAAACAAATGCAACATAAAAGAATGCAACACATCTTTGTATCATTAAACAAGTATTCCACAGCATAAATAAATGTAATACATCTTAAAATAATATTCAACAACAGGGTATGGCATGAGAAAACTGTTCAAAATGAACAGCTCATACCGTAACAAGGCACTGCCACTCCAATGATGAGGAAACTGAAGACACAGAGAACAATACTAGCCAATCATAAAATGTAAGTAGCTGGGTTCTCAGAAAGAGAGCAAACTATAAAAAGATATTTTAAATTGCTTAAGCAGAAATAAAAATACTTTGCTAGGCATATATGTCAAAATTAAAGATGAGAGAAGTAGCATAAAGGGTTTCTAGAAGAGGCCATGTGCATTCAGTTGTGAGGCTGTGGCATGGTAGGTGATGTGGTATGTAAAGGTAATTAGTGGTAGGTTAAAGGGGGTGTTGTGGAGCACACAGCAACTAAAAAAATAAAGCAAGAGGTAAAGCTAATAAGTAGATACATGCAGTGAAAGTGGGGAAGAATGATAAGAAAGAGATGCAAGAGAGAAAGATGGAATTACACCTAGGATATTAATAATATGTAATAATAATGATGATCAATAACACAGAAATACAGCTTAATAAGAAAAAAGAAGTCATTTATTCTAAAGCTGATACTACCAAGAAAATGAAAAGTAGGCACTAGTCAAGGAGAAAAATATATATTGGACCTCCATCTGATAAAGTACCTGTGTCTGGATTATATAAGGAATACCACTCAATGAGCCTAGTAATATGACTGAAAAGTGGACAAAGTTTTGAGTACACATTTCACTGAAAAGAGGCGCAAAGCCGGGCAGCAAGGGAATGAAAAGAAACCATTACCAGTATCATTGCACATTCATTAGAATGGGTAAATTACAAATGATACAGCATGCTGGAGAGGGCACATAGTAATTAGGCCCTCATACATTTCACATACATTTTACATACATGGAAATGTAAAATGGAATACACAGGTTAGAGAAATTGATCTAATGAAAATGAAAGCACGGCCTAGGGAGAAATCTCAGAGATGGGAATGTGTGCTGCACACGTGTCAGGACCAGAGCTAGGATCCCAGTGTACATGCAAGAGCTGGACATAGTGGCATGCTTCTGTAACACAAGTGTAAGGACCCGAGCTAGGATCCCAGTGTACACACAAAAGCTGGACATGGTGGCATGCTTCCGTAATCCTCATGCTGGACAGTGGGTGGGCGACAGAGACAGGCACATTCTGGGGACTTGTTGAACAGCCAGCACAGTTTAAACTGACCTTCAGGCCAGTGAGAGATCCTGTCAATGGAGGACAATATCCAGCATCAGACTCTGGCCTATACACATGCATGCAGTAGAAAGCACACCTATGCACACACACATATACACTCAACACATGTATGCAATCAACACACACACACACACACACACACACACACACACACACGAAAACATGCATCTGTGCAAAGAATTGCACCCAGGTTGTAGTAAATGGTGTTTCATAATAGCCAGTACCTATAAAACACCCCAAATGTTCACTAACTGGATAAATATATTAAAACAACACAATAGAGTGCTTCTATTTTAAGTAAGAAGGAATAATTACTTAATACAATGATATGGATGAATCTCTACTACTGTATTGCAGTAAGTAAAAAAGTATGTGTACATAGGGAACACATTGAACTGTTCCCTGCATGTAACGTTCCAGCAGAGGTAAAATACATTTCAGGTTAGGGAGTGGAGTGGGAGGTTAACTTCAGAGGGCTGTAGTATAAGCACAAAAGAGAAAAGTGATCCCAGATGGAATATTTGAATATAATAAGAAAGTTAAGAGTGCTGAAATACAGGGCTACTATTAATACAGGCTCTTGTATTGCCTATACAAGAGAATACTTTGTGAGGCCTGAAAAAGGAAAACAGTCCATAATAATTTCAGGGAAGCAGGTAAGAACTTTTTAGCATGTGTGTACCAGGAGGCTCATAAAATGTTCACAGTAGTAATATAGTAATAGAAGTAGACCATGATGGAGATCACAATAGCATGGGTGGTATGTACAGTCACATGATGGTATATGTTAGAGCAGGGATTAAGAGTAGGCAACAAAATGATTTACCTCATGAAAATATTTTTCAGTTAACAACAACAACAAAAAATCCAGAGATAGAACACCTCAAAGGTGTTTTCTTAAGTAAATATGTAAAATAAAAGTCTATGTGTCTAAACAATATTGTGAAACTAAACAAAAAGCAACATTTAGCATATTGTTACATTTGATGAGGAAGGAATAGGTACTGCTCCTGTGCCTGTGGAGGTACATTAGGTACAACTTAATTATTTTCTCAAACAGAGAGGTTGGCATATGGATGATAAACATTTCATATTCTTTGTCTCTTACATGTGTATATTCTACTATGCCACTTTGTAGTTCTCTACTCCATGAAGTAAGTGCCTGGGGATCTTGTATGTAATTGCCAATGTCTCCTTTCCATCAGCTCATAGGATCTTTTTGAAGCCGGTGAGAAGATGATAAAGTGTAAGTCACTCAGTGGAGGCCATTGGGTAGCGTGGCAGGGGCAGAGTTAAGCAGTAGGCAGTAAACAGGCATCTTCCAGCTTTGTTATTATTCTGGAATATGACCCCTGCCATAGTAAGTGATTAGCCTTAATCCTACGTCCATAAAAGGGGAGTGATTCCATGGAGCCCAGAACATTCCCTGATCAAAAATTAGTATATTAAGTTTCCTGAAATACCCTCATCTATTTAGTAGAGATTTTGCAAAACCACTAACTCTCCATAGAAACACAATCAGTAGGATCAACAGGACATATACAGGAATTGTCCCACTACTCTTGCCAATTGTAGTAGGACAACCAGTAAAACAAAGGATGCGATTTGGTCTAAGATGAGCCAGGAGATTCATGGACATACATGGTCATAGCTGAGTTCCATAGTGTAGAGAATCAGAAGTGTCTGGTCCAAAGACAAGATAGGAAGATAAAAATCCCAGTTCAAAGCCAGTTCACATCCCTACCTTTTCAGCTCTCTACATCCTTGATGAGAACCGTTGTCTTTACTCATCCATCAAATCCAATTACGACTTCCTTACCACTATACCCAGAAGTAAAGCTTTGCTATTGGGTACCCTTTAGCTGAATGAAATGGACATATGAAATTAATTGCCATACTGCCCTCAAGAAGTGGCTAGTTCTCTGTATTCAGTGCATTCCTGTTTCATTTATTTTTCTGAAATATTATTGTAATTTCTATTAAAGCTTCAATAAGATTTAAAACATAAAAAGGAGTAAACATACCCCAGTCACAAGGAACCCAATTTCCAAAGACAGAGGCTTCCTAGACACAGTGTGGAGTACCTGCCTACCCCCTTGTGGAATGGTGGTAGTCTTTAACCTGTACAAGCTCAAACAGTTGTGCCCTGGGACCAGGCAGCCCTTACCCACTCACAGCCCCTAAACCATGGGAAAACAGTTAAAGAACACATCTAACACAGTGAACACAGCTAAGGTGTGCTACAACTGTCCCACAGAGTCACCTTATACCTGGCTCCAGTCCTCTCAATTGTATTTGGTGAAATTGTCATGTCCTTAGATCCTCTGTGGGTGAGGGTATGTGTCTTCTTCCAAGTGTGCTTTCTTTCTACCTGGCTGCTGTGGATATGCAAACCAAGGGTGCATTGAGGATGCATCTCATTCCAGTCAGAGTGGCTACTAGCAAGAAAATAGAGGCTGGAGTGACAGTTCAGTGGTTAGCACACACAACTCTTCTAGATGACCTGAGTTCTGTTCCCACCATCCACATTGAGCAACTTACTACCACCTATATATAATCCCAGTTCTGCAGTGCCTTCCTACGGACCTCCATGGGCACACCACGCTCTCAGTCTGTGGCATACATAGAGACTTACCTGCACACAAATAGAAATAAAAATGAATCTTAAAAAATAAAATAACAGCAAATGCTCACAAGGATGTGGGAGAAAGACATCTTTATGTGTGTTGTATAAATTAATCCAGATTGGGAAAAAACAACAACAAAAAACCAAAAACCAAAACTCCTACCAGTGAACATATACCCAAAGAATTCTAAATCGTCATGAGACAGAAATACCCACATTCACATGTTTATTTCTTTGCTATCATAGGATGCTAATGAAAGGAACATTGTTGTATGATATTTTGATTGTATTTTGACAAATAAAGCTTCCTTGGAGTCAGATGGTGGAGCTAGTCACTCGCTGACCATAGAGTTTGGAGGACTGCAGAGAGAGAGAGAGAGACAGGAAGTGGTAAGGCAGGACTGAGACAGGAACTTGGCCCTTTGGACTGAGGAATGATAGAGTAGGAAGCAACTGGCGGCTCTTCCCGGTTCTCTGACCTTTTGGGTTCTCAGTCCAATATTTGACTCCCGATTTTTTATTGATAAGATTCTTTAGAATAATGCTTCAGAAAATTTCAGAAGTTTTCTCTCATATGTTCAATCTAGATGTTAGAAAAGTAAAAAAGTAAAGGGGGAACTATTTTGGAAGTTGAAGTGAGGCAGTGGGAAAAGGGAGCCAGGACAGGAGAGTGCAGCAGGGATGAAGTTGAACAAAGTCCATTGTATGAGGAGTCTCTCCCTGGAGTTCTACTGGCAGGGGAGTCAGGCACCTGTTTGTTTTCTAATGAGAGAGAGCAGGGAAGGACTGGGATTTGGGTGGGCAGGGGCCTGGGGAGGATTCCAGAGGAGTTGGTGGGAGGGAACAATAATCATGGAAAAAAATCTGTTTCCAATAAAAACAAAGAGAAAAAGTACAATGTACACATGGGTGAGAATATCATAAGGAAACCCATTTGTCTTAACGTTCCATTGCTGGGAAGAGACACCATGACCATGGCAGCTCTCATAAAAGAAAGCATTCAACTGGGACTGGCTTACAGTTTCAGAAGCTTAGTTTATTGTCCTCATGGCGGGGAGCACAGAGCACACAAGCAGACGTGACAGCTGAGAGTTCTGTATCTTGATGCTCAGGAAGCAGAAAAAGAGAGAGAGAGAGAGAGAGAAAGAGAGAGAGAGAGAGAGAGAGAGAGAGAGAGAGAGAGAGAGAGAGAGAGAGAGAGAGAGAGAGAGACCGGGCCAGGCCTGAGATTTTGAAACTCTAAGACCCCCCCTTTCCAGTGACACCCTTCCTCCAACAAGGCCAAACCTCCTAATCTCTACCAAGTAGCACCAGCCCCTAATGACCAAGCATTCAAACATATGAGCCTATGGCGGCCATTCCTATTCAAACCACCACACCATATTTTGTATAGTTAGTAAACGCTAATACAAGTGGGACCTCCCTATTTCCCTTTTTCTCTGAAAACAATTCTCAGTAAGGTAGGTAACCTTTGCAGTATTCCCCTTAACTGATCTTGTTCTTTACTGGTCCTAGGTTTTATCTGACAAAATCAGGATTACCGTGTTTCTGTTGGGGCAAAGACTGTTCCAGGAGTGACACCTGTTCCACCTTCAGGGCTCTGCAGCTGATTGACAGGTATCCAAGACACTGAAATGTGGGTTTGGCTGTCTTGGTTGATGGGTATTTGTCAGAGTGAGCAGGAAACAGAATTCTCTGATGGCCAGGCCTGGACCTCACCATTTGCCCACAGACCAAGCAACACATCTTTCTTTCTTCACAGGGAATAGCTTTGGTTGGTCAGCTCTGTTTCTTTATAGCATGTTTTACAGCTGATGTTTTCCAAGGGGATGTTGATGAAATACTTCATCTGCACGAAGGGATTTCACCTCACACCGTAAAAAGCAATGCTTTATTTTAACTTTGCTTAAATGCAAATCTTTCTCAGAAGTATTTTGTGAGTTTATGCTGTCTTCCCTATAATCACACACAATGGCAGTTTTTGGTAATGTGAGGTTATCATGATATACATCTTTCATTGTCTTGTATAGAAATATATATATATTTTTCTGGGCTACTAAAGTTTCATTGTCTTTTTTTTCTAAAAATCACAAATGTTGCCAGTTGCTCTACAATTTTAATCTGTTGTTATATAGGTTTTGGTGGTAGTGGTGGGCAGATATCTCCTGTCTTAGTTAGGATTTCTATTGTTGTGATAAAATACCATTGTGTCCAGGAAGGAGAAGGAGGAGAAGGATGAAGAACAGAGCTACAAAATCATAAAATCTCAAGTCCTGCCCTCAGTGACTTGCTTCCTTCCGTAAGGCTCCATGTTCTAAAGGTTCTGACGTCTTTTCAAACTGTGCCACCAACTAGAGACCAAGTGTTTAACCCCAGGGGACTCTGGGAGACATTTCATGCTCAAATGACAACAGTGAGTGTCATCCAGCAGAGGGCCTGGCATCATCTGCTTGCAAGCTGAGGAAGGGAGATGGTGACAGGTCCTGGGGTTTCCAGCTTTAGCCTTTTGGTAACAGAAGAAAGCAAGATTGCGCATTACATCATGTGTGCATCTGTGAAAGGCCAAGCACTTAGTATGACCACAATAAATGCCAGTCCCCTTTTTCTCCCGTGGAGGGGTAAACTCTAAATTTATTACTATGAGGACATCAAAGGAAGCCACATGGGGTTCTGAAATGTTCACTGACATCTGGATGACAGTGTCCTAGCTGCCTTTTTTAGCGAAGTCTTTGCAAAGCGCCCTTATAGACTAAGCTACGACTGAGGGTTTCATTTTTTAAACTGGGAGGTGAAATTTAGTATCCAGCTCTTTTGGCAGCCCTACCCACCTGCATACCACCTTCGGATGGCAGGAAGCCCATGCTGCATTGCTAAGCCTGCTGCCTTCATTCAGAGCCCAGCTCTCAGTCTCCTTTGGCATAGTCCAGACCCTGTTGGTAAGATCAGGTGTTACCTTAAGCCTCATTACCCCAGTCTCCTAGTGACCAAAGCTGTGCAATTGCTCTTAGGTCTCTTTGACTGTGGCTCTTCATAAGTTCAGATCCAACCAGGCTTCCCGCTCAGCTCAGGGACAGTTCCTACCTCTGATCAGAGGCTAGTTTACATCAGCAGGTGCCCCTTGGCTCTGCTCCTACCTAGAAAAAGAGGAGAGGGAAACTCAATCACAGTGCAGGAGGGACAGGAGGCTTTTAGTCAAAGTGCCAGTCACCAGGGGCCACTGATACCATCGCCCACCAGGTCTGGTTACAGCTCTCTGCCTCCCTGGAGCGCTAAGGGGAAACTAGCAGTGGAGACCTGAGAAGGGGGTGGGAGAATAGGGCAGTCCTGAAGGGGCAGCATGATTCTGACAGAAGTTCTTACTCCTCAGGCACAAAGCATCTTAGAGTTTTGCTTCAAATCACTCTCACCCATGGGGATGAAGGTTTCTCCCCCCCACATCCCCCCCACTTCTCATCTTGCTTTCTGGAGAAATGTCTGCCTGAGAAAAGAACAATATAAAATACATGAAGTACAAGGTTTTTTTGTTTTTGTTTTTGTTTTTTTTTTATTTTTCCTCCCAGGACAAAAGACCTTCTTTCTCTTGTTTGTGATATGTGGTCCTTCCCATCTGTACCAATTGCTGCTACCATGTGTCTTGTGGTTGCTAGGAGAGACAGACTCTGGCCTTGGTCAGAAACGCTCTCCCAAAGCAGCACACCAGCCTCTAGGAAAAGGGGCATAAGGCCATGCAAAGTCAATGCGAAGCTGCTGCCATGCATCCAGGGCTAGGGGCATTCTGTCTTAGGTCCATCTCGTCATCTTATTGTTAATGCATTGAGGCCAAGAAGCTAAGCTTGGTGTGGTTACTTACTACTTTCTTCCCTGTGTGTGTGTGTGTGTGTGTGTGTGTGTGTGTGTGTGTGTGTGTGTGTGTGTGTATGTACAGGTAACCATGTGGGTATGCTTGTTTGTGTGTACATGTGTGGAGGCCTGAAGTCAATTTTTATATGTTTCTTTTATCACTATCACCTTATTTTTGGAAACAGGGTCTCTCATTAGCCCGGGGCTCACTGATTTGGCTAGAGTTGCTTGGCCAGTGAGCTGCTGGGATCTGCTTATATCTGTCTATTGAAAGACCTGCAGAGCGTGGTCCTTCACGCTCCCACTCAGGAAAGGCGACACCCCAAATTACTCACGAGAAGCGGTCTTGATGCTAATAGCGTGAGGCGTTTTTATTCCAAGTGCACTGGGGTCCACAGTCATACCCCACGCAGGGGTAGAGGACTGAGGACCTCGAGGGCAGAATTGAGACAGTTTGTATAGGATTTACAACAAAGCCCACACATAAGTCACCGGGGCAGGGGTTTCACAAGCAGTTTTCAAGTCAGATAAGCAGTTAGTCAGCTCATTTTCTGTTATCTTACTAGGCCAAGATTACGTACTCAAGGGCCTGTCTGCCGTAAACAGCAAGGAGTGTGACCTTGCCTCTTTACTGGCAGAGGACAGGTCTGGAATTTGAGGTTTTAGGGCTTTTTAGATAATATTTCTCAACTTTTAGCTTCCTGTGGTCATTGGAGAGTTAGGCTGTATTCTTTTCATCCTTTCACTTTCATTACCACTGGGGTAACAGGTCTCTGTTACCATACCCAATTTTTATGTGGGTTCTGGAGATCTGGACTTGGATTCTCATACTTGTACAGTAATACTTTGCCATTGAGCCGTTTCCCCAGTCCCCCATTGTTATTTTCTTACCAGAGCTCAGATAGCCTACCATCCCTTCTCCATGATCATTTATTTGCATGAAAGTTCTTTGTGCATCCACTTCATTCTCTAATGGTTGCTTCTGCTCCCTAAAGGGAAATGCCTGTTTCTGGCCACAGTGTTATTGTCACCAAGGAAGTAGGTCTGTTTCCCCCCTAGAACATTTTCTTTGGGCTAAGTTTTAATAAATCACTTTGTAAGCATTGTCTTATTGACTGTGCAATAATCCTGTTGCATGGTTCTTGTTTTGATTTCCCCCTTTCATGGATAAGGTGAATGAGGTTAACATAAAGAAAACACAGCCCAGGCATAAGATGACCTAAGTTCCTCGACTCTCTGCCTCTTGACCTCACTTTAAGGTGTCATTGAGCTTGTGTGTATTAGCTGTCAGCACTCAAGATAACAGAAGATTGTCCTTTCTTCACTCTCGTCTTACTGAAGAGGTTCTGCAGCCCACTAGTGCTAGGACAAAACAGTCTGAGCAGCTCTGTGCTCCTGGGCACTTAGGCAGCCAGACTGAGGCATAAAAAAAAAAAAAAAAAAAAGCCTTCTCTAGAAACAGCACCTAATTCAGTCATTCTCTTGCTATGAGAAAGCAACACGATCAAAATAACCTATGGAAGAAAGTTTACCTTAGCTTACAGTTCTAGAGGGTTAGGAGTCCATTGTGGTGGGGGAAGCAACAAGAAATAACCACAGCAACAGGAGCAGGAAGATCTCCTTAATCACAAAGCAGGAAGGGCAAACTGGAAGTGGGAGCAGGCAATGAACGCTCCTCCCCTACCCTGTGTCATGAATCATACTTCCTCCAGCAAGGCTATACCTCATAATAAAGGTTCTACAACTCCTCCCAAACAGTGACACCGACTGGGAGCCAAGTGGTTATATGTCTGACTTACTGAAAATGTTCTCACAAAATCCCTACAAGCAGGGAAGCCGTAACTCTGGGCTGTTTGACTTTGAAGGATCTTACAGAGGGAAGGCATGGCTGAAGCCATGATAGAGAGAGCACAGTAGGGGATTGTACTAAACAGGCTCTGTGCTCTCAGTTCAGGAGAGGTCCCACTTGCCAGAGTGTTGGAGTTTTGACTTTAATAAGTGTTCTATGGGGTTTAGACAGGGAGGTGACTAGGTCACAGTAGTTACAAGAAATACATTTCCTAGGGATTGAGGCGGTGGCTCAGTCAGAGAAGTTCTTGTCTCACAGAGGAGGATCTGAGTGCTGGCCCCCTCCCCCACATAGAAGCCATGTAAAAGAGCCAGGTGTGGTGGTGTGGGCTGATAATCCCAGATCTAGGGGTTATCAACAGGAACAAGAGGGAAGATCCCTGGGGCCAGCCAGCCCAGCTAAATCTGGACGTCCCAGGCCAATGGGAGATATGGTTAAAATACAAAGTAGGTATCAATAGGCTGTGACATGTAAGGTTGATCTCTGTCCTTCACTTACACATGCATATACACCTCTCTCTCCCGCTGTCTCTCACTCTCTCTCACACACATGAATGCATGCTTGTGTACACACACACACACACACACACACACACCACTCTCACATTGTCTCCTACAATAGGGTCATTCATTTCCAGGCATGCCTATCTCCTGCCCTGCTCTGTTTCCAGGTAAGCTTTTCTCCTTGGCATTTGAATCAGCCTTTTCCTCTTAGGGTAGTGAAACTCCCCTGGCAGTTCCCAGACAAGGCAACAGTAGGCTGCCCCCTGCTTTCGGGTCTGAGGAACATAGATAGCTTTTGAGAACTTGACTTAATTTGGTGCTCTTCAGCTATGTTTCACGTTTCCTTTTAGCACGGGGCTCCCCACCCCAACCATTGTCCTACTTTGTTCTCTGTTGCTGTGATAAACATTACGATCAAAAGCAACTTGGGGAGGAGAGGGTTTGCTTGGCTTGCATACCCTAGGTCAGGGTTCATCACTGAGGGGAAGTCAGGGCAGGAACTCAAGGCAGGAAACTGGAGGCAGGAATTTAGAGGCCATGGAGGAGTGCCGCTCACTGTCTTGCTCCTCAGCCTCACATTCGACTACCTTCCCTATATCTTAGAGAACCATTTCCTCAGGGGTGGAGACACTGCCTCCAGTGGGCTGGGCCCTTTCACATCAATCATTAATCAAGGAAATGTCCTACACACGTGCTTACAGGCCTCCGTGATGGAGGCACTTTCTCAACGAGGTTTTCTCTTTCCAGATGAACCCGGTTTGTTATAAGCTGACAGAACAAAACCTAACCAGCACACCATTTAAAGTTCAGAGACACAAAGAATTTTGGCTGACATTTTAATAGCATGCTTGGTTTGGGCTGTATAGTTCTCGATGGACAAAGCATTATTCGGGTCACTTACAGAGTCCAGGATGTTCCCTTCACCAAATCTGAGACACATCAAAGCTCTGGTGACACCCCCCAAAATGTTAAATCACCATATGAAAATTTAAGTTATTTTGAGTAATTTTCACCCACCCCTTGTTTGCTTCACTAGCCCTCAGACTCGTGAGTCAGTCTGGCTTATCTCAACCACGCTGATAGGTGAGGCTGGGAAAGCGTTTGTTGTGGGGGTTATTCTGTACTCTGCAGGGTGTTTAATGACATCCCCTGGCTTCCACCCAGCAGACACAAGTCTCAACACCTCAGCTATACAAGGGAAAATATCCTTGGAAAGCACCAAAGTCACCTGGAGAGAAAAGGCTCCTACTGGCAACCACTGGCCTGCCCTACATTCTAATCCTAGCATTTTGCTTCTGAGTTGTACTGCCTTTGGCAGATGGCTGAAATACCAATAACTTGTTGACATGTTCAAAAGGAATGAGGCTCACTGTGTTTGCTTTTTGGGGTAGTTCTAAGAACACAATCGCCAGATGCCAATAATTTCCCTAGATTCTCAGAAAACTGGAGTCTGCCTTTTCCACTCCTTACCCATTTCTCCTAGCATAGGAAACATCCCTGCCATTCAAATGAATCTCAATCTCACTCACATTTTATCTGCAAGAAATTTATCCAGTTGAAGCTTGCAGATGTGAAAAGTGACAGACTTTCCCCATGGCTTGTACATAGTTTGGAGGTGCATTGGTTTTGTACCTTCGTGCCTGAGCATTGTGTTCAAGGTGTGTGGCTCCTGAGCTGGCCACTGAGCCTAGTGATGGAATGTGGCTCTGTGCAAGTTGATCCAAATGCTCAATTGCTGGCCAGCCTTATTCTTCTCTGTATACTGTTACAGTCTACTTGTACTAGCAGATTAAAAATTTCTCTTTGAAACTGTGCTCTCTCTGTCCTTCCCCCTCCTCTTGTTGGCTCACAACAGTGCACAAACAGTTAATGGCATTTGGCTTGGTTACATCTTCAGTCCCTGTAGACTGTCCTGGAAGGACTGAATGAAATTGATAGCCCTAGCATTACATTGCTCGAATCCCCAAAGAAAGAATAGCTGAGCGGCAGGAAGGAATGACCCTGGAGAAAACAGCTGTCAAGGACAGCTATTGGTTTATCTTTCATGGAAAGGGAGACGTAATGAATTCTAAATAAAGAAGAATGTGAGGGAGAGCACTTCCTACTTCAGACCAGACTTTGGTACTTTGGCACTTTGGAAGGACTGATGGCCATCTTGCTTGCACCAGGTCCAGGGAGTCTGTTGGGTAGACCATGTTTGAGGAGGGCCACTCACATCCATGTGTCTTTCAGCTGTAAAGTCTTCAGAGGCCAGGGACCCACACTGAAGGAAGGACTGACACTCCAGTTAAGACTGTAGCATGATACCCTCTATAGGTGAGGGGCTGCATATAGGCCAGGCAACTTCCAGGGACCAATTTCACAGGACCTGCTCCCAGAGGACCATGTAGTCCTCTTCTAGACCTCTTTATTCTTTGTTTTCCCCTTCTGCCATGTATGGTTTAGGGTTCTCTGAGCCCAGGACTCAGTAGAGATTTACAGGGAGTGTTCTGGTTTCATTTCTGTTGCTATGATTAAATATTCTGGCCAAAATCAACTTAGGGGAAGAAGAGAGTAATTTGGCCCACAATTCCAGACTAGAACTCAAGCAGAAGGTTGTATCCATAGTCAAGAGCAGAAAGAAACAGAGAGTAGGAATACTCACTTCCTCACTAACTTTATATTCAACTAACCCTCTCTACTCTTATGTTGTCCAGGGCTCCAAACCAGGGAATGATGCCACCCACAATTAAAAATCAAGAAAACCCACACCAACCCCTAGTCATACCCACAAACTTATCTGGTCTAGATAATTCCTCAGCTGAGACTAGTTTCCAAAGAGATTCTAGATTGTGTTAGGTTGACAGTTAAAATTAACCATTGAAGGAACATCTATTTTTGAAGAAAGACTGGAACTTCAGAGGGAAGTGTCCCCTGACTTCACATGTGGCTTGTGAACATTTTTTAAATGTGTGTTCCACAGCAAGGAACTTCAGCTCACATAGACTCAGAACATTAGTCTTAAAAAAGGAGGCAAAATATAGAAATTGTATGGAGACTTCCTTAAAAAAATGAAAAACAGTGCTGCCATATGACTTAGCTATGCAACTCCTAGGCATATACCCAATGGACTCCATATCCTACTGTGGAGACTTTTGTATGTATATAGTTATTACTGATTGATTCACAATAGCAAGAAAATGGAACCAGCCTAGATGTCCATCAGAGATGAATGGATACTGAAAATGAAAATGTGGTGTATGTATATATGCATGTATGTATGAACATACGTATGTACACACACACCACACACACACACACACACACACACACACACACACACACACTGATTTTATTCACATGGTGATAAAAATGAAATCGTGATACTTGTAGGAGAATGGATGGATTTGGATAGTACTATATTTATTCAAGGTCATCCAAAAACCAAATATTCTCTCCCATATGTGGGTCTTAGCTTATGATGTGTGTGTGAGTGCATGCGCATGTCTGCAGGTTCTGGACCAGCAAAGGAAACCTGGATAGGAGAGGGTGTGAGGGGCAGTAGGGCACATGTGACACAGATGTAGAAAGGAGATTATGGGAGAGACTGGGGAGGGTAAGGGGGAAGTGATGGAAGAGGGGGCTCAAAAAAAAAAAAAACCCAAAACAAAACAAAACAAATTTTGCTTGAAAATGGTGTAATTAAAAATTTTAAACTCTCCAAAGGGGGACAAAATAATACTTTCTGTTAGAGTTTTGTCAAGAGTATATATAATATATCCCAAAGTTTAGCCCAGTGTACAACAGAGCCCCAGGGGTTCTCAGCAGCTTGGATGTGGTCAATGAGTCATGAAGAACAAGAACACAGACCCAGGTATGCTGATGTCAGAAGCCAGCCGTTCTCTTCGCTATAGATTGTAGCAGGCGCATTTCAGGACACACAGGGAACCAGGAAAACTGTACCACTGGCATGAAATGCAAATCCATATTCCAGAACTAAGTTCCCAGTCCCCACATTTTCCTCTCACTACTGAGTCATTTTGTTAGAATGTGGAGTGCTGAGGAGCTGATAGAATGTCTTCCCTCCACCTCCAGGAGGCATACTGGAGTAGCTGTTACAGTGGAGACCAGCAAGGATCTAAGACACCATTGCCCTCACATATACACCAAGGCTGGCCTATGGGAAGGTGGAAAAGGGGGCGGAGGTGAGCAATCCTGATAGCAAATGTGAAGACTAAGTTTGAAACAGTAGGATGAGACTTAATAGGTCTGGGGTACATTGAGCACCAGGGAAACTGCCCACAAGGAAACTGATACCAAGAGACAATTCTGCGCCAGGAGACAGAAAGGAAGAAGTCAAGAAAATAGGTTGACAAAAAATCCAAGAGATTCCACGGTAAATAGGTGGAGAAAATCCTTGCCTAGTAATCATGGATGATTATTTATTGTACTACGGTTAGGGCTACAGAATCTCCTTGCTTCTTCTTCTTGAGTTTTTTTTTTTTTTTCTATTTACAGCATCCTTTTTGACCTTCTGGGCAAGTGGTTCTATAAAATAAAATCTTTTTAACTTTAATTTTTGTTTTTTTAACCTTCCTTGAAAATTATGCATGATTCCTAATTTTCTGTTGTAAGTGAAACAATTACCTTTCGTGCATGGCTATGATTGCTTACATTCCTTCTTGAAAAGTCTTACAGCATTTATTTTAATATTGGGCTGGAAAGCATAGGTTGTAACCAATACTCTGCTTGGTGTTTACCTCTGGCTATTAAATTAGGCAACAACTAGTTTCCTGCCTAGTGATAACTTTTGCTCTCATATGGCTTATGTCTGGCTTAATTGTTTCCACATAAGTCATTTAATATGTGTGATCTCAATTGGCCTTTTTAAGTGGGTGAGCAGGTGCTATGACCCCTAGAGGAATATTTTTTTAAGTCCTTAAATTTGGATAGTTTTTTTTCTTACTTACTACAATTAGTATCTGAACATGGTGAGACCTACAGTTGTGAGGGACACAAGATCCTCATGACAGCAAATTGATTCGCAGATGACCAGTGCATTTGGTAGGCGATGAATGGAACTATGGACTCTGAACACTGTATCACTCACTCGTTCAATTAAATCATGGATCTATCTTTGGTGAATGAAAGAACCAGAGAAAGTGAGTGGTGAGGTAGGTTGAGAAACACTGCTTGTCTCCGACAAGTCTTCAGTTGCCCTGCAGCTACTGTGTTTGAAAGGCATGGCGGGGTTCATGGAACCCAGCCACTGCCCCTATGTTTGTTGCCAGAGGCTTCATGTGGAGAAATGATGTGACTTGTCAGATAATAACGTGGGAGGGAGGTGGGATCTGGTGCATGTTCTAGGCTTGGGGCTGGGCAGAAGAATAACCTGGCAGAAAGAAAGACAACTTGGTAGACCCACCTCTGCCCCAGGCAGAGACTTGTTTTGGCTCTTTGAGGACTAAGTGGTTTTGCCCCCTTGTTTGAGCCTCAGAGTCCACATCTGCATCTATCTCTCAGGACTGTAGAAAGAATTAGTGAGATGAGACTGAGCAACGGAATGGATGGGGATGTGTGTGGCTACCATCAGGTGTTCTTAGATGATGATTCCAATAGTGCAGGATGAAATCAGACAGATGATAGCATGTCTCACTTTCCTGTAGAATCATGTACATAGTTCTTCATGGTTGCTGCTTTCTTGGTCCAGCAAAAGGGGCAAATAAAAGTTTGTTTGGGAAATTGTCTCTCCAGATCTAGGGGAGCCAGTGGTTTCACGTTCTCTGTTTTCACAGCGTTAGCTATTTACTTTGATTTAGTGACTCTTTTTTCGATTTGTCTTTCTTGCTAGTTACATGGCACCTTGTGAAACATTAGCTGCAAGGGTCATGTTGTTGAGCACCAAAGAAGCCAAGTCGTTGTTCTTAGGACTCTCCCTACCATAAAGGTCTAAGTCTGTAATCCCAGTGAGCAAAGATATTCCATCCTATAGGAACAGTACAATAATGCTGGCTAACGAAATACTTCCTAACAGGGACATATGTGCACCTGGAAATAACTTGTGTGTAAGACCAATTTGTTTGCATGTAGACATTGGCCTGAGCTGCTGTTAGGGATCTGCCTTTCCTCTAACTGGTGATGTGCATCCTGACCCAGGAGCACCAGGGACACATGGGAAAAGGGTGAAATGAGGCTTATGGAAAAGGAGATTTATTGTGTGGAACCGGTTCATGCGGTTATCGCAGCTGGACAGTCCCACCCTCTGACATCTGGAGAACTAGGGAGGCCAGTAATATAATTCCATACAAGTCAGAAGGCCCAAGATCGGGGGAGCAGTTGGTACAAACTGCACATTTCAGTTTTGAGGCAAGAAAGTAGGGTGGAGAGTGCTATCAAGAAAGCCAGAAGCAGAAGCTGAAGGATGGAAAGCTGAAGCAGGGCCTAGCAATCTCCACCAGTTCATGCTATTGCCAGGGGTACAGAGGCACACGGGAGTAGCCTAAAGGAATGTGTGGCTCATTATAATACTAAAATGAGTGCTTCTGAGTGGAGATTTAAGGTACCAAGGGGGACATGGAAGAATACACAAAGTTGTAGGTAGCATTTTATGTAACATCATATGCAAAAGAAACATACTAAGATGAAACAAAAAGTTCACATTAGGGTTGCAGGCACCCTAGAGTCTATCCCTACCCTGGGTGCACACAAAGAAGCAAGCAGGCAGGTAAGACTGGTGGATTCTCCCTTGTGTCTTTTTCCTAATCATCCTTTAATGGATTAGATGAGACCTGCCAATACTGGATGAAGATGGATTGTCCTTGCTCAGGACAACCTGTCTTGAGTTGATTGGTCAGCTGCAGCTGCAGAAAGGTTGCTCTGCCCAGAGGCCAACCCAGGGCAGTTACTATGCCCTGCATTTCAGTATTATCAGTAAGGCACATACAGAGCCTGCTAGCTAACTTCTGATTGGTTTCTTACCACATGGAGGGTATCTGGTGGTTGCCTCCTAGTGATTAGGGCAAGGTCGGGTAAGGTTGGGGGCTCAGCACATGCTGCTGAGTCAGGGGCCTACATCCTGCTGGGTCTTATCTGCAGCCTCTATGGCTTCCAAAGCAGGGGGCTGGGTTTGGTTCTCAGTCCTGATAAGGATTTTTTTTTTTATTGTTTTGTGTGTTAGATTTTAATCTGAGTTGTGTCTAGTGGACATTCAACCTATTTGGTGATACCATGTCTTGATAGCTGGCCCAATCACTCAGTGTAGCCAAAAGTAGCGTAACTTCCCTGGGAAGAGAGAGGTTTTTAGTTAACTGTTTGAGAATACATACTCTCTGATTTAGCAAGGTTCACGTACCACCGTCACCTTTCCAACATCTTTAATTGAAAACTGAAAAGGTCCGTGGCTCTGAACGACAAATTCAGACGACTGCCATATTATTAGCACACACTACCTTTGCAGTCAAATGATTTGCACTGTAATTAAATGCAAATTGTATTGAAGGATGATTAGCCCATGTGGTGTGTGAGCACTGGCTTAATCAGCAGCAGTATTCATCCAATTTTCTCTCTGCTTCTGATGGGGCACCTGATCAGTCAGGCTCCCTTGCTGCCTGCAGGAGGGCTGGACTTAAACCCTCACATGGGTTTTAGACAGGAAGAAGATAAGCACTCATAGTTTGAGGATGTTCATCAAGTTTTAGTTTTAACTGATATACCTAGACAAAATCAGGCATATTAATGAGGTTGTGATACATGGATATATAGTATAATATTAAAATTAGGTTAAGCTTACTTATGTACCTGTTTAAATGTCACCATTTCTTTACCTTGGAAGTTCTCAAAGTATTTTCCTGCTTCTTAGAGTATCACTATCATTAGTGCCACAGTGGTGAGCAATGGCACTTTAGGGTCTTCTTGCTCCTGTCTAACTGTAACTTAGACCCTATTTATCACCATTCCTCTATCTAGCCACACTTTCCCCAGCCTCTGATTACCACCATTGTATCATCAAATTCTATGTGATCAACTTTATTAGACTGGGCATAGGAGTGAGCTCTCATGGAACGCCCCCTTTTTGTGGCTGTCTTATATCATCCCACACAACCATGCCTATCTCTATCCTTGTTGCTACTAATGATAGGAATATATTCATTTGGTAAGTGGTTTAATAGTAGTCTACTGTAGGGATGTACTGTATTTTCTTCACCCATTCATTAGCTGGTGGCCATGCCGGTTGTTTCAACCTCTTCGGGTAAACAGAACTGGGTGTTTGCTTTGAGTCTGCCTAACCATTTCCCCGCAGGAAGGGAAGAATGTTCTTCCTGAAAATGACAGGAAGGGCTGTGGCATCTGTAAGCATAGTGGGCATGGGTGGCCTGGTTTTGAGTGAGTGAGTTCACAGCTTAGCAACCAAGTCAAGTGTTTAGATCCATCTTTCACATCCAACCCGGTTCCAAGGGCAGACTCCAAGGAAGGGAATGAAGGGAAGACACAGGCAGAGACAACCTAGGATTGGGTGTTCTGGGCTCTCACATGGAGAAGCCACAGTGCCCCAGAAGCTCAGTGCCATTTGTTATATTGAATTGAACAAGACGGAGAGGCAGGTTGTTGTGTGCAGCTGGACAAGGAGGCTGAGTTATTACAGATAAACAAGGAGGCAGATGATTTGTCTCTTGAGGGGATCAGTCTTCAGGCCATAAACATCCAGGGTGCAGAAGGATATCATGAATATATTCTGCACACACTGTAACATTCAAACATGGTTTCCATGGAGGCTTTGCCATGTCCCTGGACTCACTCCAGGGGGATGTCTTTGTCATTTCTCCATGGGTCAGAGGCATTTTTTTTTGTCTTTGATGGCCAGCTCATGTCAACAGCACTCATTCACTCAAGACTTTACTCACTCAGGGTTTTCTCTGCCTCCTAAATCTAGCAATTGTACGAGGATCTCTCTTAATGTTAACAGTGCTAGATAACTCTGCAAAACCCCATGTGTTAGGTTCTATTTGGGATGCATTGCATGTATTTTTTCCCACTTAACTCATAACATTTCATCATCCCCCAATGGAACTATTTGCAGTGTGACTTAATTAACTTCTTCTAAAAGGAAGAAATCACAAATACCTCTGTCTGATGGATTCTTGAGTAGCTTGTAGCAAGCTTTCTCTTCAGACTTTCTTAGACTGCCAGTCCACAAATAATGACATGGTAACTTATTATTAATTATGAAAGCTTGGCCTTAGCTTAGGCTTTTTTCTAATTAGCTCTTATAGGTTAATTAACATGTTCCTATTAATCCACATCTTATCACATGGCTTGGTTACCTCTGCTCTGTACCATATGTCCAACCTCTTCAGAGTCTCATTGGCATCTCTTTGGCATAATTTAGTGCCTAGATCCCTTCTCCTATTTCTTTCTTTCCCAGGAAATCTCACCTATTTCTCATGCCTAGCCATTGGCTGTTCAGCTCTTTATTACACTAATCAGAAGGTGCCTTAGGCAGAGACACACCTTTACAGTGCACACAAATATTCTGCAATAGTAGTTTGTGAAGAGATCAAGCCGTGTCCTGCTTCAGGTTACTCCATATTGCATAGAGGTGTGCTTCTAGTGCATGCCTGGTTCTTATTGGCTTTAAACAATGCAACCCCTCAACCTGGGTCATATGAGAAAAGGGACAGACTGCAGTGGTAGTCCCTGGCCCATTATCTGCCTGTGCCTCATGTCCTTCTTGGGATAGAAAAGTGATAAGCTTCCAACTCAGTCTCTAAGACTTCAACTGAGCAATGTACCCTGTCCTGATTTGGCTTCCTCATACTGAACTTCCTTAAGTCTGGACCCATTGCACCTTGAATCATCTCTGTGCTTTGACAGCCAAGAATGATGAGTGATGGGGTAGGACATGTGTACACCCTAGCTCACCACCCGCAAAGACCCTCTTTGCCCTTTTCTCATCCCTCTATCTCCAAGTTCAGTAGGTTCCCTTTGAACTTTGTACTCCATTTAGCCCTCTCTTGGCCATTCTGTATTTCTTACATCCCAGTGTGATGAGACTAATAATTAATTACATCATGAAGATTGGAATGGAACAAAATAATCCTTTTGCCAATGGTCAGCAGTGCCAAGAGAAATCCATAATACTTGATGACTTAAAACTGGGGAAATCCAAAGAGCTTGTATATTTATTATTCAGTAAACAATTAACACTGTGGGAAGATGCAAACGTAACCTTTTGTATTGGTTACTTTTCTCCTTGCCTTGACCAAATACCTACTAAAAAGCAGACTTCATGAAGGGAGGATTTGTTTAGACTGGTGATATTAGGATATAGTCTATCATGGTTGGGGAGGTATTGGTGACAGGAGCTATTGTGTTGGCAGGAGCATGAGGCTTCTCTATGGATCAGGAAGTGGAGAGGAGAGGAAGCAGAGTCAAACCTGCAGCCTAGCAAACTCTCCTGCTTCAGCTAGGATCCATCCATCACCTTTAACAGTGCTACCATGTAGGGACCAAGTATTTTCAAACATAAGAGCCTGCAGGTGGTGGGGCATTTCACATGCAAACTAGAATGTCACTCATGGCATTGCACAGCCAGCGTGCACAGCTTGTTTATTACACTGACCTCCTGAGATCTGATACTAGATGTATAGAAAGAACTGTGTGACCTAATATTCCCAGAAAGTTGTCAGATACAGAGTTAAAGTCAGCCCTCTGAAGCCCATGCAATGATTGCAGACTGAAAAAAATCTCTGAGATGAAACATTAAACTTCTGTCTGTGGACAAACTCTTAATCTCATTATCCTCAGACCAAGGGGTGAGGGATTAAAAGAAGACAAAACCCCTCTAATACCAATATTTCAAAACACAGGCCATATTCTGACAAATCTTTTGATGAAATCCCAAACAGCCTTTAAGGCCACAGGCTGAAGATTTGTGAGCAGTCTCGAGTGGGAAATCTCTCTCCCTATTGATCACATCATCTTTTGTTCTTGAAAAGGCCATTCTGGTGGCTTCAGAATGAAACTTATGCCTATGGGAGTCAATAGCAGATAACAAAAAGGGGGTCATTTGTATGCAAGCGGGGAATGAAATGTCAGTTTGTATTTGGGGTTCAATTCCCTTCCTCTCAAGGCCAGGGCTCTAGTTTCCTCTCCAGGATGTCAATAGCAGGAGGTGAAGAGTTACCAGGGAGAGTAGACTTTTAAAATGTCCTCACCTTGACAGTCTGTTTAGCTAACTGGTTTCTTTTAGACATGGGCAATGAAGAGACAATAATAGCTGGGATGGTCTTGCATTGACTTGAGGAGAGAAAGATAGATTTTTTTATTTCTTTAGTGTGTGTGTGTGTGTGTGTGTGTGTGTGTGTGTGTGTGTGTGTGTTTTGAGAGAGAGAGAGAGAGAGAGAGAGAGAGAGGTAGAGACAGAAAACAAAGAGGCAGAGACAGAGATAGACAGAGAGACAGAACCAGAGAGAGATCACCATGACTGCTGTTTATTTCAGAGACTTTGGACACTGATGCTCACCCACAGGAGACAAGGAATTTCAGGTCAGTTCATTTTCCTGAAACACAAAACACATGTCACAACCGAGCAGGAGAATCTCAGTGTTGTATGGATCCTCTGTAAGATCCCCTCAGGCCTGTTTGTATTTAGTTATTGTATTAGGTTCAGGATGACGCAGGTCCTGCTGTCCTTACAACAGTAAATAGAATGGTTTTCTGTGGCAGCTGAAGCTAGAGACACATGCACATCGCAAGCCAAACCCATCCTCGAGAGGCCAGCTCTGTGTGTCGGCAGAACTCAGAGAAGAGTCACACATTGCCTTCCTGATGAATTTCTAAAGTAAGTGTGAAACACGTGTACAACCAAAGCCCCATCTTCCCTTTCCTCCAACCGACCTGTCACCTGAACTTGAACCCATACTGAAGCACTTGAAAGCTTTGGTAAAACATCCTTCCCCATCTCAAAATAGAAATGCAAATTTTTAAAAGCCCTGACAGCTTTTAAATGAAAATTTCTGGTAAGCGGTGGTATGTCAAAGTGAGTAATCACCATTGGAGGCATCTGTACGCTCATACAGCAATGTGAAGTTTTCTCGGCTCTCTTAGAAGCCAAGTCTTTTTAAAATTAGACTTGTATTCAGAGTTACTGGTTTAATATAGAGAGAACATTGAATTTCTGGAAAGAGCCTTTGAAATTTCAAAGCATTCTTACGGCCCCTATACAAGAACACTCTGCACTTAGGGGCACATTTGTTTTCCTTTGCACTGCTCTCATCCCGATTTTAAAAATAAATCATAAAAAGCAATTTAGCACCTATGATTTTCTTAACACCTGGAATGTCACAATTTTGTAAACACTTTATACCTTATTTTAGGATTTATTTTGACTGGGAAACAGTCCTTTTGTCTAGCAAAGGCAGTTTGACTAAGATAAACTAGCTCTGGTCACTTGGAAAATGCCTCAAGGGGACTGAAAATGTAGCTCAGTTGGTCCACTTCTTGTCTAATATGAGTGAAGCCCTGGGATTGCAGTCTAGAACTGCATAAAAGCTGACATGGTGGTGCACACCAGTTGTTGCAGTGTGGTAAATATTGTCTCAAAAACAACCAACCAACCAACCAACCAACCAACCAACCAACCAACAGCAAAATAAGCCTCACATAGGACAATTTCCACTTTGAAGAATGAAGGATGGCATATATGGAAAGTGTTGGTGATCAGTTAGTGTTTTTTTCTGCCTTTTATTACATATTTGCTAAATAAAAATTACAAAAGGCCATTGTTTTGGACGAAGCTTTGGAGTGGGTAAGAAACTGAAATGGGAGTCCCTCCTGCTGAGGCTCCTAGCCAACAAGGCGAAATCAAACTCTGACCTATCTTGCACAGAGTCAGGATTTTGGGGGACAAGAGCCAAATTTTTCAATGAGTGAAGGAAGCTTCAGTTGACATTAAGTTCCCTTCTTCTGTGTCACCCACAGACATAACTGAAAGTATCCCAATAGCAACACATTAAAGAATGGCTCTGTCCCTCTGAGGTTAGTTACGTTGAAACAACTAATCTGCTCCTGTCCCCTTTTCCCTTTCTGTTTGTTTAATTTCACTTTCTTTAGAACGTTTGTGTCCACAAAGCCAACCTCTTCTGAGAAATCATCAGTTCCAAAGTACTTCCCTAAGAAAGCACATCTAACAGCATCCACATTGTATACAATGTGTAGTTCCTGCTGGCCTACCTTCATGCTCCTCAATCCCTTAGTCCGATCCAACAGACAAGCACCTGGCAGACCCCAGCTTCATAGTCACTTGGTTTCTCAATCTGTGCTTTCTTATTAGCAAATTTTACTAATATTAGAGTGGAAAAAACTTCAGGTCAAGAATAGGTTCTCTGGTCTGAGTGATGACCCTACTAACACTACAGTTGTGCTCCATTATTCGCTTGGCCAGAGGACCACCCTTAGGAGGAAAGGCTCACCATAAGACATGCTAAAGACATAGGGGGAATAATTACCCTGTAATGAGATACTGTGCTTTTCCTTCCCCAAACTTCCTAGTGTAGTAGCTCACCAGGACATGTAGCTTTGTAAGACTATCCACTGTTGTGGATTATCCAGAAAAGCATAGCCTCTCCTATTCTCCTATCTCCTCATTTATTTTTCCATTTGGTTTTATTTTATGTGGATAAGTGTTTTGCCTGCCTGTATGGATATGTATTACATATATGTAGCACCCACAGAGACCAGAAGAGGCTGTCAGTTCCTCTAGAATTGGAGTTATAGGTGGTTATGAGCCGCCATGTGGGTGCTGGGAGCCAAACCCAGGTTTTTTGTTTTTTTGTTTTTTTTAAAGATCAGCAAATTATCTTAACCATGCGTCACCTTTCCAGCCCCTCTTCTATGTCTTTTTAAAGCATACTTTATTTTACACTTGGGGTTTCCCCAAGTGAGCTTCTCTATTCTTTCACTAAAGTTTCCCTCCCTCCCATGTGGCTGCTTTTGGCCACATGACTGACTTCTATGGCAGCTTAAATAGTGTGACATTTCCCTCTCCTTCCTTTCTCATTCTCAGCTGTTGAGTTTTACCTCTTACCTAACTTGGGGGTTTCTCTTTAGACACTGATAAACTTGATTTTGAGCTTCTGTTTGAATCCATTGTTAATTTACTATTATTATCATTGTTATGATGATGACTAAGAATCCCAAGAAGGGATTCCAATTTCCACTGCATTATTAACCCTCCTCCACCAATCCTCCATTAGGAGGGAGTGTCATGCCAGTCAGAAAGTAGATGAGGAAATAGTTAAATGTCAACTAGTATCTTGCATGTGTCTCCATTTCTTTGGGTGGAACTACAGAGATTGGATTGACCTCATTGAGATGATGAGGGGAGCTTGCTTCTTAGTTCACTATCAGCTGCTGTCTCTGGGAGTGAGAGTGCAAACTGTGGTGCTGTAAAGCTCTCTGCTATTCCCCCTTAAAACTGCATTTACTGCTCCTGTTAGACTAGATAATTCTATCCCCATCCTTTGCTGGTCCATCTCTGACTGGTGAACTTGGCTCACCCCTTTTGCTGACATTGCCTTATGAGAGATCTTGAAGTGAGCTTCCTTCCTTCCTTCCTTCCTTCCTTCCTTCCTTTCTTCCTTCCTTTCTTTTTTCCTTTCTCTCTTCTTTCCTTCTCTCTCTCTCTCTCTCTCTCTCTCTCTCTCTCTCTCTCTCTCTCTCTCTCTCTCTCCCTCTCTTTCTGATTTTATGCATAGTCTAATTCATGTCTCATTTAATAACCCGGGTTAGAAAAGCACTCCTCTTTGTTTGGGTGTATGTGGTAACAATCAAGCCCTCTGGCTGATCTTAAGCTCACAAACTTAGAGAGACAATGTTAATAAAGTAGGGACAGTAGAAGAATCCATGGAGCCTCCAATGGTGATGTTCAGGCTGTGGGTTGGACCTTTGGAATGCAATTATGTACTTAGGAATGAAATGTTTTATTTACTTTTTTTTTTCTTTTTAAAGAGTTGAATCTAAAGGAGTTGGTTGCTTCTACAATGAGCCAATTTGTTTATAGTGTATTTTTTTTTGCAATATAGTAATTGTTAAGATGATCCTTATGAAGTCTACCTTACTCTTAACTAAGAGAATTTCAAATTGCTATACTGAATAACTGTTATTGATAGAAGCTTGGCCCTCTTCCCCACAACATGTTGGAGTTTTATTTTCAGGTACCTCAAAAGGGGACCCTATTTGGATATGGTGACCTTCCAGAGATAATAGAGATGAAGTTATTATTAGCATGGCTCTAATTCTTCTGACTGGTGTCTTTATAAAAAGTGGAAAGAATGGAAGGAAAATAATGTTAAGATACCAACAAAAGAGTTCAGGACCAGAACCCAGCCACACAGCCTCAGAAGCCAATCCTGCCCTCATCTTTATTTTGGATCCTCCCCTCTGGTACTGTGAGACAATATATTTCTGTTGTTTAAGACATCTGATGTGTGGCACTTTGTTATGGAAGACCTAGGGAAGAAATGCAAAGATCTAGGGAGATTTTTTTGATTATAAGATCAAAGGAGGGCATGTGGATGATGAACCTAGAGCACAGTGGTCTAGGTTAAGGAGATAAATAGGCAAAAGAGCTCCAAAAACAGTACTTTAATGTAAGTGATATGATCTCCAGAGGAGGCCAGTGAGCCAGAATCCACTCAAGCAATGCTGCTACTGTGAATAAAGTGACTAAGGTGACATAATCCCCTTCCCACCTGGTTGCCAAGTAAGATGGGTATTTTGTGAATTGCTCCATCTCTACCAAGCCTGGGGCCATGGAAGCAAATCTATTCCCTTTCCTACATGTCATGGGAGTTTATTCTTTTTCACAGTCAAATGGAAAATAATAGTTGTGAGGTATTTGGAAGACCCCACCTCCACCCCACTGGGGTGTTGGGTTTCCTATTTATCTTGGAAATAATGATGAGGAACAAGATTCACAATAAAAAGCATATAGCCTGGCCTTTCTTCTTCAGCAAACATTTCCCAAGAACCTTCTCTGTTCCGGGCTGGTTAAGTGCTGTGGCTGATGCACGACTGATGGAAAGAACACACAATCCATTAGACTTACACTTATTGTTTAAGGAGCAAGCTTAGGCCTGTGCTGCGAAGCCAATATACTCATGTTCATAGGGCAGGGAAAGATGATGTTTCAGTAGCATAAGTGGCAGCAAGCTGCAGGGGCAACTGTGAATTCAGGGAATGGGAGAGACTTAGGGGTCTGGAAAGACAAAGTCCTCCTGCCCCCCAGATCCCTACTGACCATTTTTTGTGTTAGTTCCAGTTCTTCTGATCACACATTGATATTGTTAGCTGTGATGGGCTTTGATTAGCAATGACTTCATTATTCTTGCTAATTCTCCCTAAGCCTTAGCCTCGAGCCTTTTGGGGAGCAAATCCTTCCTCTGTGTTTTTCATTTGAGAAGTAAAGTTCACCCATTTGTTACAAGATTATTCTTGCTTCCGAACATGAAGAAAATTAATGTTTGGAAGTGTTGCTCTGCTCAGCAGCTATTTATCTTGAAACAAAGGCCAACTTTTCAGAATGTGTCGCAATATGTATACTTTCAGGCATGAAGAATGAAGCCCTGAAGAATCTTGTAGATACTTGTATGGTTCGTGAAATCCTGATAGTATTACCTCATGCTCCAAGAGAGACTGAAGGAGTCCATCCTCAGTGGAGAGCCTGGCATGTAGGTGGGATACAAACATGCAACTTTAGCTCCTACAGAGAGGTCTCCTATCCTGATGAGAGCCATGGAGAGATCCTCAGAAGTCACCAGGAGGCCCTAAGGTCTTTGACGTCTCTGGGAAGGCATCAGTAGTCAAATCCATGTTCCTCCTTAGTCCTTGATTATTCCTGAACTGCTGTTTCTTGGGTTTGCTCACTTGTTGTGCCCTGCCTCACCCTTCTCTTCTCTCCTTCTGCCTTGCATTTTCCAGGAACATACTATGGCACTCTTAAGGACTTGCTTAATTTAGCCCTTTTGCAGAAGAACTCCAGACTCCTAATCTTAACTTTATAATTTGGAAATTAGAGAATTACAGAATGTCAGACTGGATGGAACCTCAGACAGATGGGTTAAACTTTAGTATTAAAACAGCAGGTCACTGCTCACATGATATGTGAAACTGATCTGTGAAGACAGTGGAAACCAAAGAACTGCTAAACCAGAGAAAGGACACTGTCAAGTTTAACTACGTTCACTAACTAGATGATCTGTACACATATCCAGCCCTGAACTAGACATGGGAATAATTAAGTTTCTGTTCCTGTCACTGAGGCCCTTTCTTTTTAGCAGGGAAGAAGAATATTCAAGCAATCAAAAAATATAATGTAGCAAGTATCATAGGGTTTGCCCAAAGTGTAAGTGGGGGGGGGCTGTGGGCAAAGGAGAACTGCAACCAGAAGAATGAAGAAAAGAGCTGATATTGACACAATGCCACATGAACCGGCAGTCTTGGCAAATTAAGAAAGATGGTTCAGTTGGGAAGAGCAAAGGTCAGGACTTCCGGTTACAGTAAATGTTAACATAACCAGCAAAGGAGAAAAGGGTGGGGTTGGGGAGGAGGGAGAAGAGAATCTGTATGGCTGGCATGAGAGAATGATGGAGGCAGGATAGGAAATATACACTGGGATAGATTAAAAGGAGCCTTGAGTGGAGGCTGGGGTTCCTACACATAATGGGAATGAGTTAGGGAACCATAGGGGTAAGTCTGTGTATTAGATTCTGCTGGAGGAGGATGGGAACTTGCTGAACTTGGAGGCAAGAACCAAGCTGTAGAATTTCGCTGTCACCCTAGAGCCCCAGGTTTGAGAGATGGAGCCTTTTCAGGTCTGCAGCTAAGATGGCAGGAGTGTCCTGTAACCTTGCCCTGCTACTGTGATAGCACCTGGGGATGCACTCTGCTTGTTTAAAGATAGCCTGAACTAATTGTTCACTAAGCCAATCTCCTTTGCTCGCCATGTATCTTTCCAGCTTAGAGGAAACAGTTAGTTATTGGGATTACCTCTGACTCTGATGATAATTTCTAAAGAGATACTGTAATACCTGATTTTAGATATAAAGGGGTTCACACACTAGCAGGCAGGAGCATGAACAAATCCCACACATTAGATGATAGGGAGCAATGATGGCACAGGCCAAAAATAAACATAGAAAAAAAAGGAACTATGAAATCTCAAAGAAGGGCTATTTTAACAAGATCGATGTCCAAGGGAACTTTAGGTTAAGGCTTAAGCTGTCTAAAGGAGATCAAATATGCTCCAGGTGCTTTTACAGATCTCTGAACTCCAGTGGTGCCCCGGGCTCTGTTCTCACTCTCTGCTACAGACATGGAGCCTGATCATAGCCATTCTTTCTCTGCTTGGAGCTACTCTTGAATACTCACACTGTCTCCCCACACAACCTTAGTTTGTTTAGGAGAAAGATAGAAAGTTCAGCTTAACTGTGCCCTGTGTTCTCCAGTGCAGCCCCTGATGCTGATTCATGCTTCTATTATTTTAAGTTGCAGAGTTCCCAGAATACTAATCATATTCACTGAAGATTTGCACCAGGACCCTGGATGCAAGAGCTCTACATCTGGCTTGGAGACCCTGTCTAAATATGCTTCCCTAGTGGAGAAGGGAAATAGGGAAACCCCTCCCACTTCTAGTGGAAACCACTTTGCCTGTGACTTGAAGCTTCCCAGTTATAGATCTTCCAATGTACCTTGATTTGGGATTAGGGGCTTTTATGAGGTATGACCCTGTCCAGTTAGATGATCAATCACTTCTCCTCCCACCCTACTTGTCATCCCTATTGCCCTTGTTCCTGAACAATTTCAAATCCATAAGCAAATTTTTTAGTGTTGGGAGTTTCTAGATAGAAATGTGCCATTATAGATGAAAGTTTGGGAACTTGTGTAAGGTTGAGGTTGGCACACATTTAGAAAATTAAGAAGAGCGTTCTTATTTGTGGTTCTACTTTCAAGTGAAGCCTTTCAAGAGAACATATCCATATTCAGTTCTTTCAACCATTGATTTTGCGTCTCTTAAAGCCATAGAAGCCTATCTTCAAACAAAGGGTAACATAGGAATGAACTGCATCTTGCTTTCACAGATGGGGCCAAAGCTATCTACTCTGGCCTCCTTCACCATCTCTTTTTGTGGGTGGTCTCTGCAGGTGTCACAGTTGGTAGTGAAATAATCCACTAAGAGGTGAAGATGAAAATTCGGTTCAGCTTGACTCAGTCAGACTGGATCAAACTTTGGGAGTCCAATGCTGGGTGGTTTATTGAAGTTTATGACAAAGCTTACAGGCAGCAATCATTACATTGCTAGATGTACAAAGAAGCTTGAAGTCTGACTACACAGAAATTCCTCTGCAAAGTACATGTGACCATGAAGGAGGGTTCTATAGCTAAGAGGCCTAGAGTCCATAGAGGTCAACAAACTATAAAGTATGTGTGACATACCCCTAAGGATGGGTTCTATTAACTGAAAGCTAAAGATAAGTGTCTAGGGAGGGAGAGTTCAGAATAAACATTCTGGGAGACTTGGGTGAGGGCTTCCTCTACAAAAGGTCTGGAAAAGATTGCAAAAGGTCACTGGCTCCTCAACAATATACATTCCCAGCTTTCTGGGTGGAATTGATTTCCTTCATTGAGGAGACACCCCTGCATTATTAATTTTCCTGGTTTCCCCAGCGTTTATCTGTGAATACAAGGACCTTTGTGCCCCCAGCATCCTTTGTGTCTTAGGGCTCCATGAGCAAGTGTCATTAGTGCTTTAATCTGTTATTTAGAAACAGTGATATGAACTTGATGGGGTGACAGTGAAGTAAGGAAATGATAAATGGTATGCGACTTGCACATTAAACAGTCAAGTAGTGTTTTCCAAATTCATCCTGACATGGGTTCTAATTGAACCCTCTTTATGGCGTTGTTGTTTGTTTTGTCAACATTGCTGCAAGGATTCTCTGTCACATCTTTTACACCCTCCATCTTCATTCCACACTCCATTTCTTTTATTCTTCTGCCTTTGTATTTAGATGTGTTCATTGCTTCCTTTTTGTTTTTCCTGTCTGCATTTCCTCCACAAACCTCTTTAGTCACTCACATAGTTTGTTTTTGTTGTTTAATTTTAATGTGAAATGTTTCTTAAAATGAAGCAAAAATGACAGCAGCTTTATTTGTACTTGACAAGCAGAAAACAAACAGCATTGGCGAATGGATGTACCAGAGTCTATTGAAATTCCACAAAGCAAAACTGAGCTAGCACAGACACTAAGAGAGTGGAGATTATACAGCATTCTGCTAACTGAAAGAAGGCAGATAGAAAACTATACATTGATGGCTCGGAGGTTAAAGCTCTTGCCATCCAAGTGTGAAAACTGGAGTTGAAATTCCCCAGAATCCTTGCAAATGCTTGGTGGATGTGGCAACCCATCTGTAATTCTATCCTTGGAAGGCAAAGGCACAGGGTTCCCAGAGCTAGCTGGTTAGCAAGACAGTATCTTAGCTAGGTTTTCATTGCTGTGATAAAATACTGTGACCCAAAGCAACTTGGAGAGCAAATAGTTTGTTACATGTGTAGGTAGCAATTCATCACTAAGAAAGGTAGGGGCAGGAACTAAAGCAGGGCAGGAACCTAGAGGAAGGAACTGAAGCAGAGGTCAGGGCTGCTTCCTGGCTTGCTTCCCATGGTTTACTCAGTCTGCTTTCTTATGTGACTCAGGACCACAAGGGGTGGTACCACAGCGAACTGAGCATTCTATGTCAATCATTGATTAATACCCTCACAATCTATATACAGGAAACTTGATTGAGGCATTTTCTCAAGTCAGGCTTCTATTCCCAGATGACTCTAGTTTGTGTCAAATTGACAGAAAACCAGAACAACTAGCCCTGCCAGTGAGCTGTGGACTACTTTGAGAGACCCTGCCTAAGTGACTAAGGTAGAAGATCAGCCCTGGGAGACTCCCAATATTGATCTCAGGCCTCCATATACATGCACATTCCACAAACACGTGATCTTGGTATACACACACACACACACACACACACACACACACCACACAATACAACACACACACACACACACACAGACAGACACACACACAGACATACACACAACACACACAGACACACATAATACACAGACACACAGACACACACACACAGACAGACATGTGAAAACAAACCACTCAAAAGTAATAGAAACATTTTTATACCCTGGGAAATAAAAATTCAACAATTTATTGATTGATATCATCTGTAGGCAGTATCTTTTAGATATATGTATATATGTACCTATAATATATATTACATAATTATTTATTTGAGAATTTTACACCATGCACCCCAATTCTGATCACCTCCCAGTCCCTCCATATCATCCTTTACTCCTGCAGTGTCCTCCAAATTAATTAAAAACAAGACAAAGCAAACAAAATCCACCTCACTCTTCCATCTTTCCTGCCTCTCCAACATCTCTTCATTCATCTTAGTGGCAGTGGCAGCTACGGCATGTCACACAATACACGCTTTTGTTCAGTTAGTCCCACCTGCAGATATTCCCACGTTGCAGTGAGTCATTGGTCTGGCTCAGGGCCTCTGGTCTTTGGTACACCATCAATACTGGACTCTCACTGAAACTCTTCTCAGATATCCTGCTGTTGCCCTGAGTCATTGAGATGGCGGAGCTATTGTTCAGCTGGATCAGTCCTGTCATGTGCCCCAGCAGGTCATAGATGGGATAGATGGGGTAGATGTTAGGGCCAGGATCCAAGGCCCAGGATGTGGTTCTGGGTGGTAGTTGAGCTGGTATTTGTTTAGTATTCTAAATCTGGAAGCATTGTTTTTATAGCAGTGTAGCTCCAGGCAATTTATGTTACTTGCTTAGCACAGTTTATCCACTTATAAAACAGGAATAATCATATCTTTTCTGAAAACTTTGTAAGGTTAGTATGATGCTCACACAGCTTCCACTGGGTGTGAGTGATGAAAGTGTTGACTGACAGGGTAAGCCTCAGGAACACTGAACAGATCTTAAATAAATAACTACAAATTGAAGAAATAGGAAATACTCTGTAAGTATTGTCTTTAAAGAGATCATGTGACTCTTCTTGTGTTTACCTGTTTTTTCCTGCCACTGGGTCATTCTATGAGGACGTATTTTCTTTAGACTACCAAGAATCATACAACAAAAAAGGTCAACTCAGCTTTAGAGATCACATGTTAGGTGGGATTCACCCTGATGTAGTTGTACTCTTTGAGTACAGTACACACAGAAGTCGGGGAATATAAAAGCTCAAATGCAAATCAAGATGACTAGACTATGATCAGTAAACTTGGGACACACAGAAGTAGGGACATGCTGGGGACAAGGCACAAGAAGGAAGAGTTACATGCTTAGAAATGTGTAATTCTGTATGAGGCCATAGGACAAGCCTCTCCACCAAACCTCTCTTATACTTTCTCCTCCTCTCTCTCTCTCTCTCTCTCTCTCTCTCTCTCTCTCTCTCTCTCTCTTTCTCTCTCTCTCTCCCTCCCTCTCCCTCTCCTCTCTGTGATATAGCAAAGCTTTCTCTGCTGGGATCATGAAAAAGGCCCAGAATTAAAAACAAGTGTCCAACAGGTGGAAAGCATTTGGCACAAATACACGTATTTGTTTGGGAGACACCTGGGAACTAACAGCTTAACTAGCTAGTTAGTCTTCTATTGGCTTTTATCTGAGCATTTTAAGCTGAAGGGTGGAAGGCCCAATGTGGGTACTCTCATGGATAGCCAATATAAGACCCAGGGGATTCTGAGTGTCCCACATATGTAGCCTATACTGTTGAGTATTTGATGCTTCTAGGACTTTCTCTCTTTTACATCTCCTATTAGTATCTATCTCAACACTCCCCTAGGTTTCTCCACATATAACACCTTCATTTCCTTTGTTTTCATTGGTTTACTCCTTGTATTTTTGTATATGAAATTGTATATCCTTAAACAATACAGAAAACACCTTGTAGTAACCATTCCTCTACCTCTCTCCTAGGAAATGTGTGAATTAAGGATGGTGCTTCAGAGAAAAGGAGGGCATGTTCCAGCTCCCACACACTGTGAGACTCCTTAACTCTACTCTCTGGATTAGTGGGCTCAGGGTTGGACACCAGGCATAAGGCCTTTGACACAGAGAGGCAACCCAGCACACACTGAACCTGTTGAATGTGTTGGTAGGGATGAACTATGCATGCACCTTGTCCTTCAGTTATTTTAAAGGCTTTGAGATATAGTAGAGAGCAGCTAGCAGACCTGAGAAGAACCCATTTGGCTGTGTAATTTGACCCTGGAAGATTCCCTTCATTTTCTAGACTATAAACTAAGGAGATTTGAGTTATTATGAGAAAAAGCCTGCAAAGTGCTAATCCTTTAGCCTGGCGAAAGCCGGAACTCAAATACTTAGGAATTTGGCTGTTTTCCCCATACCTCTCTCTTCTCGCTTCCATAATCTAGGTTTTAACTCTCCTCCCACCCAACAGCGTTCACCATGGCAGCGGTTTTGATTCCGGAAGGGGCCAGGGTTACCATAGGGTTTGACCCCAACCCTTAAGAGTGAGGTTTGATTTTTGGTGGGGACTTTTTTGTCCCGGGTTCCATCACATGGCTTCCAGCCAGACTTCTTTTGTGGATGCTTCATATGCATCAGAAAGTGCTTCAAAGAAGGACACAATAAATTGTGCCGGGGTCTCCCAACCCCAGCAGCCAAGGGCAGAATCACAAGCGGCAGGACTTCTTCCTTTAGAAGAACTCCGAGTCCCCTGGGTAAGGTTTCCTGTAAGCGAGGGTGTTCAGATGGCTTATTTTGGTGATGTTTTTGATACACACCAACTGCTTCCAGGGGCTCCGATATGAAAAGGTCCTGCCAGGAAATCTTCACACAGGAGTAAGTAATAGCACCAACGAATCCACCCAGAAGCCCAGCAGTCATTCTTCACGCTCGCATCCTCCAACGCCCTTACCCCAGACTCCAGTTTTAGACTGGTGTTGAAGTTTCAACAGAGAGGCTCTAGGCACAAAAATGTTCCAAAGTTGGCTTAGCCCAGAGCGGCCCGCCCATGCAAGGACCGGGAATTCCAAGATAAACAGGCTGTGTTATCACTCCAGACTTTGCTGGCAAGAAGCACCGGTTTCCAGCCCCAGAACATATTTTGTGTGGATAATGGACAAGCAGTTACTGCGTAAACATACGAGGAGCTTGCAGGTGTTGTGTTACTTGGTGTTTGCCAACCAGATGTTCTGCTGTGGGACTTGCCTTTTGGCCCACTCTGTGCCTGGAGCTAAAACGAAATGTCACTCTCCCTTTCGGTGAAATAAAGCGATGTTCTCTTGGGAGATGCCCCCAAAATGAGCTCCAGTTTTCATTTGCAAATGATTCATGTATTTGTATCTTTATCTTTCCTTTTCTTTCCTATTCTCCATCGCTTGCTTCCTAATATTTTTTTTTCTTTTAAGCATTTAAATCTTACTTTTGCAAACTTGTCCTCTTGAAATATTTCAAGTGTGACTTTCTTTCCCATGCTCCTGTGCTTTGGACTGGCATGAGATGCAACAGGTGTCACACCCAGTGTTTTAAACAAGGTCCAAGGGTGAACATGTCAAAGGCATGTTTGGTCAGCGAGTTTTCTCTCTCTCTGGCTAAGCCTGCGGTGCATCCGAGGGCCAGTTTGGGGGAGGCTGCGGGCCTTAGACTGTCTGGAAGGTTAAAAGAGGCAGGATCACGAGTGAACTTTGGTTGAGAAACTGAAATATTGGGGCGAGGTAGCTCAGTGGCTAAAGCACTGTCTGCTGTTCCAGGAGACCCAGGTTCAATTACTAGCATCCACGTGGCAGCTCACAACTGCCTGTAACTTTAGTTCCAGGGTATTTGACACCCTCACATAGTTCATACCAATGAACAGAAAGAAAATAAAAACAAACCATTAAAAAATAGAAGCTGAAACATCAGAAACTACAGCACAGTTCTCTCATGACCTAGAAAGGGTCAGTCTGGCTCTCGGCCTGAGCCTAATCCAGAGCAGAGGCTCTTGAAAGCCTGTTACAATTAAGCAACAGGCAGCATGGAGTGGGCCTTATTCTTCTACTGTACCTTTCACACCAAGTTGACACTGGGCCACCGTGCTTTAGCATTTGGATCTTCAAGTTCATCTTTGTCAAGATGCTTAGTGCAAGGCAGCTGCAGCTGCTCTGGCTGTCTGCTCCCCCTGTCTTCTTCAACTGACTACGAAAGGAAGCAGGCCCCCAAACCTCTGAGAGTTTACAGGTTGATCGTGGAAAAGGCAAACAGCATGGTTGGCTGTAGATGACACCCAGCTCCACACTCAAGTATTTTGCAGTTAGCAAAGCCCTGGATGGTTAGGACTGTATTTGTTACCTTATTTGATCCATATTCATATCACCTTTTTGATCATTGATATCATAAGTGGTTTCTAAAACACATCGGCTTCCTTTGTTTAATTCTGAGGGCAAATTTAGGAGGCAGGGGAATTAGGCTCCCTTTCCTGGTGAGGTCTGTGGGTCTCAAAATGAGTTTATGTGACTCACCTGGTCATTTGACAACCAGTAGCAAAGACAATTGGACTTGAAACCCTTAAGTCTAATTCCAAATCAGTTTCCAGTAGCCTGATGGTTCAATGGGGTATGAGCCACTGTTGATGTCCTATGGGTGAGAATACCAAGCATGGATTAATTAACTAGCTTTCACATTCTTTTCCAGCATCACAGTATTTTGGTGTGGAATGTGTCAGATTTGTGAAATCTGTTATTTTGTGTTCAAGGCACCGATGGGTCATTCCCCACTGAACTTGTAGTTGAATTTTCCATCTATTGACCAAGATGATGGAGCCCCCTCACTGCTTTGTGATTCCCTTTGGAAGAAATGTATTTGCTTTCTTTCCCAATGAGAGATTTATGGACAAGTTTCAAGGTTCACTATAGACTGGCAGGGGAAGAGCTGGAATTATAGTTCTGACACACGCAGAGGGTCCCCTACTTTTCCTATCAGTGATCATCGGGGCTTAGATACTCAGTTACAGGAGGCACAGAGCCCTGGTAAGAAGATGTTGCTCACCAGGCTTATGTGGTGAATAGGAGTAAAGTATAGAGGCATCTTCCTTGTGCATTCTGTTGCTTAGGGTTTAACTCATGTTCCCCAGGTCGGGGGTCCCCTGCATTAGGGACCCTTATGAGCTGTTTGTTCCCTCATCTTTTCTGAAAGCCCCTACATGGCTGTTTTTGTTGTAATTATACTTCAAGGGTCTCATATGGCATCAGACATTGAGCTTAGTTCCTGTGTGTGTGTGTGTGTGTGTGTGTGTGTGTGTGTGTGTGTGTGTGTTGAATACATGCATGGAAGGATGAGAAGTGAAACATAGCTAGGGCATTATAGATATAACCTATGTTCCTCCACCCCAGGTGAAATACCATCCACTTACAGTTCAGTCCAACCTGGAGGGTTTTGCTTTTTTATTCTCCAAGCAAAGTGAGATGGTAATTCGCTATGTACAATAGGGTGAGTTATTTACATTTTCCTAGGCCTGGCTTGATATGAGCACCCCATTGTTCAATGAATAAAGTCTGGACTGCTCAGCAGAGCTGCCCAAATTACCCTGAGTGCCTTGCTTTGTGGTACAGTGTCAGTTTGTCAACACAAAACACATCACGCCCACATTCACATATTGACCCTTCCTGCCTGCATCCCCCTGCACCCCATTTTCTTAGCAGAGCATCCCTTCCTGTCAGCCAAAGAAACCTTTGCTTTTCTTTGCCATGGAAGCTACAACTTCTATTTGGTAGACTAGATGGAATTACTAATCCCCCCTTAAAATTAAATCCTTTCCCCTAATCACCTCTGAAATCTTTTATTGCATTTTCATTATATAATAATTATCATGATGGCCTTATTGAATTGAAAGTTTAAAAGCACCTACATCTTGGAAAATACCTAGTATAGTTCAAGTGCTTAAATAATCATCAGACCAGCAACTGACTGAATGAGAGATGAGTGAAGTAGGACCACAAATTTTTAAATTTTGGGGAAAAAAGTAAGATAGTTTAAACACAATTTAAGGTCAGACATTCCTAGTATTATCTACCAGATGGCATTTTTCCTGGCTCAGTACCTAACAAATATTAGAAACTGGGTGAAATTTTGTTGATTGAATCATACACATGCGTGAATAAGGACCCTCCTAGACTCTAGCAAAGATGTGAACAGTTTTGCTACATTTAGCTTATGGTAGCCATCTTTTATTATACCCCTTGCCTCATACATTCCTTTTCTTTGTCCCTTCTAGCCTTAAGAACCAGACTGCTGTGCTATATTTTTAAGATATTAAGGGATTGATCTAGTCGTTGTAAAATATGGGACCACATAAAGTCTTAACAGCTATCTTAAAGCACGACCTTTCTTCCTTGGGTTTCTGGCATCCAAGATCATTAAAAATAGATAGCATGTTAGCCACTTAAAGCCCGGACTTACTGTATCACCACCACTGGTTTTCTCATCCCTCCCTGTGGTTCTCTGAGGTTGAGAAGAGAAACCTCAAGGTCACTTTCAATATCCAGCAGTCACTGCCCAGGGCCCACATGCCTGCCTATTTATAGGTTATTTGGTTCTTTTATTCCCATATTGAGCAACCCTCCTGCCCCCAGTTGTTTTTTTTTTTTTCCAAAAAAAATATTGCTTGCAAAGTTGAACCTAATACTCAAAACATAGGGTTTTAAAAGTCCAAACACTGAGATTAATTAAATCACTCAAATGTTGTTAGTGTTTAAATGTGGGTAAACTCTATTTTTAAAATATGATGAAGCAGTTTGTGATTCAAAGCTCTTTACACTGGTATTTCACTATTAACAGATCATTGGGGCAGCGGCCTTTCCACAGATCCTACTGTTCTCCGCCTCTCCTAAAGCATCTGGGAACAGACTGAACAGCCGTGCTCATCCCCGGGCCACTGAACTCAGGCCACACACTCCATTTCCTATTCCCTCACCCTTCCCACACGGTCATCAACAGTCACTAACCTCTCTAGATGCTAAGTGTTGGAGGCAGCCATTTCCCTCACACCTTTTTCTCTGCCCCACCCCAAGGCTCACTGTCATGTGCAGTACATGTGTGTCGAATAAATACAGACTCTCTCAAAAGGGTAACGGGTCCCCCAGATGCTAGCGATGTCAGTCACCAGAGCACGCTGACATTTTTATTCTTCTTGAGTTCTGTGCTCACCAGCAACGGCAGGCCTTCCATTTTCTCCCTGTCGGAGTACTCTAAGTATGCTTGTCACAATAATGAAAATGTTGATCGAATCTCAGGGAGTGAAGAAACAAGTTTCGGAAGGCTCCCGTCCACTTGCAAAGGCACCAGAGCAGAGGAAGCTGCTGGTGCGAAGTCCCTTGTGACTGGCTGGCTTGAGTGCTTGACAAGCTGCAGAAGCAGACACTTTTGAGTTTTCCTCAGTAACAGTGTCTGAAATCAATACTCTGTCACAGAGCGTGGGGGCGGCAAGCAAGCTCTCTCACACTGTCTCTGACATTTCAACACATTGCTGTTGTTCAGAGGCAGCCCAGCCTCACTCATTTCTGAAGGGGGCAGTGTGTTTGTGTGTGTGTGTGTGTGTGTGTGTGTGTGTGTGTGTGTGTGTGTGTGTGTGTGTGTGTGTCCTGAGTTTTCTCTTCTGAAGTCTTGCACTGGTTCGTGATCTGTGTAAACCAGTGGGAGGAAAGTAGACTTAAAGCCCATGACTGTCTTGTTCTCACAGGCTTTAATTTAGAGAAGTGATTTCTGTCATAGAAAGAGTGGTTTTCTATGGCAGGGTGAGAGACTCAAGCCAGTGTGAGACTCTTCTTGAGGACACCCCCCCCAACAAACCCACACAAGACACAGATGGCTGGTAAGGGCTGGCAAGGGCCACAGTGAGCCCTGAGTGTACATTTCTTTTGCAAAATGTATAAAACATTTAGAATAGAGCCTGGGAAAGCATCGCTGCTCCTGAGTATGTGAGATTTTTATCCAGGCTGTCACAAGTATGTCAGTTATTAGAATTGACAAAGGTGTGCCTCCATCTTAATAAGACCTGAGTATACTTATGGAGCTGTTTGCTGGTTTGCCTCCAGCTTCCCTTGTTGGCTACCCCTTTCCTCTATGACCCTTTTCTTTCAGGACCCTCCCCCTTATTTATCTCTTTTACTCTCAGCTCATTTTTTTTTTTGTTTTGAATGTTTTTGTTTTGAATGTAGCCATGCATCTGGATTATCTTTGTTTTCCATATTCTCTGCCTCCAGTGGAATCTCTTTGTCTGAGAGTGTTCTTTTTGACTCCCCAGCTCCATCCTTATGCTCATCCTGGCTATCTCTGATGCTGCACATGACTGCCCACGAGTGTTTCCATGAGCATTCAGCATGTCTCTACGCCAGCCCACCTGCCAGGTGCACAGTCTGGCTCCCCTTCCTGCATATTTTTTTTCTAGAAGGTCATACTGTGTGTCCCTTTTCAGACACCTATGACAAGGTTCTTTGGACCCAGTGCTCTGATGAAGTGCTGTTTCGCCTCTGAGACTTCTCAGATACCCAAAGCACAAGTAATCAATCATTGTACCTCCCCTGATCTCTTACAATGTTGTGATGCTTTTATAGGAATATTTCTCATCCTTTTGTTTGTTTTTCTGGACAGGGTTTCTCTGTATTGCTTTGGAGGTTGTCTTGGAACTCACTCTATAGACCAGGCTGGCCTCCAACTCACAGAGATCTGCCTGCCTCTGCCTCCTGAGTGCTGGGATTAAAGGTGTATGTCACCAATACCTGGCCATCCTATATTCTTTTGCTGTTAATATTTATGTGTATATAATCAAATACCTAGGATGTCTCAACTCCATACAAAGAACTACAGGCAACTAAGGAATGCCAAGAGCAGGAGAATTAGCCTTCCCCAGGGAAGAGCACACCAATTGGTTATCCAATACCAAACAGTCTATAGGTATGTATATATGTGAATGTAACAATTAATGACAAAAATGGGCCTTAATGTGAAAGAGAGCAAGCAGGGGCATATGGGAGGGTTTGGATGTACAGGAGCAAAGTGGGAAATTATGCAATTACAATATCAAAAAATAAAAGAAATAAAAAGGTTCTTTTAAACAGTTTACATGTTAATTGAGAATTTCATACATGTATAATGTGTATTGATCAATCTGAACTTACTGCATTCTTTCTAATTCCTCTCCTTTACCTCCACCCCTGAAGCTTCATATGTTCTCTCTCTTAAGGAAAACCCACTGACTCTGCTTAGTGCTGCCAGGATGTGCATTGATGTAGGATGGGTAGCTTGTTCAGGAACGCCATCCCTGATAAAGCTTGCTCTCTCTCCCCCAGCAGCCATCAATGGCTAATTGCCTGTGTCCCAGCCAAGCGCTGAACCTTCTGGGTTCCCTTCCCCAAGCATGCTGGGAATTTCGCTGGTTTGGTCTTTGCATGTCTTGCGTATACAGTGGTGACTTCATGTGTGCCGTGGTCCTGCCATGTCCAGCAAATGACATGCTTTAAGGCAGAAAACCTCTTCTCGAATTCTTGCAATCTCTCTCCCTTGATGATCCCTGAGCCTATGCTTGTTAAGGTTCTTTGTAGGCTCCCAATCTACATACCTCTGGGTTTAGAATAATGTTTTCTTAGGATTTTCTTTGCACAAAATTGAACTCTCTGACACATAAAATTATATATGTACACACACACACATATTCTAATACAGTTTTCATTCATAGAGTCTGCTCAAGGGATAGGTCTATTCAAGGAGATCAGGAGACAATGACACCTGTCTCTTTTATTTGATGTCCTATTTATGGGGAAGATATGCATACTTGCCAGTTTTCAAGGCTTCCATGTTCATACTTAGTTCCAGCTTGAGGTACTGAATTCACCACCAGACTTAGTAGTCATGCTCTCACAGGAATATCTGAGTCTGAACAGCTTATACAGAAAAGATGCTTAATTAGCACCGTTGTGGATGCTGTCATCCTTTCACTACCACACCTGCTCTGGGAAGGTCCTCCTAACCATGTCTCTTCATGGTGGATGTCATTACAGTGCAAGCAACTGTAAAAGGGAAAGGTGAGAGGTGGGGAGGGAGCAGGCTCACACTTTTAGAACAACCCACTTTGGGCCTCACCAGAAGTCCATCGTTTTCTCCTGAGGTCAGTATCAGTGACCCAATACTTGCCAGTAGATTTTGCCTCACCTCCCAGCATCACCACACTGAGGACCAAGCTTCTCTTTCATGAACTCTTGGGGAAAACAGTCTATATCCCAGCCATAGCACTTTGTCTTAAGTCGTAGCTTGGGGCTAACTTGGTGACAGGAGAGGTTCCCATCCTTTCTGTATCCATTATCCACATCCACTGAAGCATACTTCCTGGTTTGGGGAGGGAGGCTCTGGAGACAGGGTGTCTGGATTCTAATCCTGACTCCATTGAGGGGTGTGAGCTTGAGCACGCTACCGTCTTCACTGTCTTTGCCTGTAACATGGGAATAATAAAAACGGCTTCAAGGACAAGATCGCAGTGGTGCACATCAAGAAACATCACATACTGATGAAGAGGACTTGGCATGGTACCTGCTGTAACACACACACACACACACACACACACACACGAGAGAGAGAGAGACAGAGATAGAGAGACAGAGAGAGACAGAGAGAGAGAGAGACAGAGAGAGAGAGCGAGAGCGCTAGAGAGCATTGTTATGTTTATTTGATTTTCTCTACATTAAGAGCTGGCTGGTGTGACAGTCTTTGGTGTCAGAAGTATCATCCTCCAGTATTAGGGCAGCTCTATTTATTCCTCCCCCCACCGTGTGTGTGTGTGTGTGTGTGTGTGTGTGTGTGTGTGTGTGTCTGTCTGTCTGTCTGTCTGTCTGTCTGTCCGTCCGTCTGCTCTGTGGAAGCCAGAGGAAGGTATTAGGGTTCTTTCTCCATTGCTTGGTACCTTATTTTTTGAGATGAGTTCTCTCACTGAACCCAAAGCTCTCCATATTGGCTGTGTTGACTGGGTTGTGAGGTCCTGGGATCTGCCTTTCTCTGCTGACCAGTTCTGGGGTCACAGGCTTTTATGGGAGGTGGGGATTTGAACTCAAGTCCTCTTGCTTTCCCAGAAAGTGCCCTTAGCCACTTTAACTGTCTCCATAGCCTTTTTAAAGCAAACTGTCATCAGGTGCAGTGGGCTGTGGGAAGACTGAGTCTTTGGTGCAAGGTGTGAGCACTCCTTTCTTGGTACCAGGGATTGTTATACCTCTGCCCCACCCCTCAAAACAACTGTTCTTCTAAACTTTGCTGTGTGTGTAGAACAGAAGTCATCATGCTCTTTGTTTCTTCTCTGGCTACAGGAAAACCAGAAGCATGTGTTCTAAAAGTATCTGGGGAGGAGAGACCAATGGTACCTAGACTTCTCACTCTAAATGGATCATAGCTGAGGCTTGGTCAAAATCCATTTCATGTTCTTTTGGAGTGGTTAAAGATTCTCTGTCTGGAGTAATGTGTGCATCTTCTGTCTCAATATGAATTTGACACTGTTCCATGCTGTCACTATTAAACCATTTGAAAAAGGCAGCCTGGCTGGAGAGACAGATGGTTCAGCAGTTAAGAGCACTGGCTGCTCTTTCTGAGGTCCTGAGTTCAAGTCCCAGCAACCACATGACTCACAACTGTCTATAACTTTAGTCTCATGGGATCCACTATCCTCTTCTGGTGTGCAGACAAAAGACATAAATAAATAAACAAATAAATAAATCTTTAAAGAAAGAAAGAAAAAAGTCAGCCTTATACAATGCAATTAGAGGTGAATTCATTTGTGTGTAGTGAGTTAGATCAGTGATTCTCAAATAGGGCTCCACATTCCTCATCCTCATACCCCTGGCACCTTTAAGAATGTCTAGAGACATTTTTGGTTCCACAGAAAGGAAAAAATCTTTTAGTAGGTCAAGACGGGGTGCTGTCGAGTGTCATTTAGTGAATGGGATAGACAATTACTTGATTCAAAATGTCAAGCATGCTGAGGCTTAGAAACCATGTGTTATGTTTACATCGCCCTAAAATCTCTTTCACATTTCAACCCTGGAATATATTTAAACATATCTCTCCCTTCCAGCACATGCAGAGTTAACATGACACTGGATTCTGTGGTTTTTGTTTTAACTGCCAAGTCCACCAAGGTGATCAATGTCTCGATTCTTCCCTCATTGCCAGTTATTGATTTCCTCTCAGCTCTTAGTACCCAAGCCCTTGTTGCTGTGATGCAGTGAGTGACATGGGAGATTAAGCAGAGCTCAAACCATCTCTGGAATGTTCTTTAATGAGGTGAGGAAAAATTAGCTAATAAAATCAATTTAGCACCCAGATAATGAAGAGATTAAGAAGACAGGAATAGATCATATTTCTGATAAGAATCCTTTTTGAGGAAATAATTTATTTATGTGATAGATAGATCCCTCTCAGGTCATTTAGAAGTGAGAGTGCTTCATTCTTGAGACAGAGTCCCTGTTGCAACCTACCCCTGCCCCAGAACATTTGAGGCCTTTCCCATGTTTTTCCATTCATGATATTCACAATGCTAGGTGACAAACAGATGCTTTTGTGGTTATTTTCTGTCAGATTTCCCCATGACTCCCCAAACCTTGCCTACATTCCTTCATTGATTAACAAATTAATTTTTCAAACAATGTTCTCCTTGGCTCTTTTAGTTTTGCACTCTGCTCATCATTGAGTGGTAATATTGACAGAATTTGTTCTCTTTTCATTTGAGGAACAGATGAAGTCTACTGAAATACAAAGGTTTATTAGTAAACATTCAAACATCAAACATTCACAGTTAATAGAAACAGTGCTCAAAAAAAAAAAAGAAAGAAAGAAAGAAAAGAAAAGTGTAAGGGCTTCTAAGAATTTCACAGAGAACACAGTTTGTTAAGGGAATTAAGGAAACTTTGATGTACAGGGTAATAAATGAATTTGGTATTGGAAGGTTGAGTGAAAGTTGGCCAGGTAGATGAGTGATGGCCAGAGGCCAGAAAGGATTAAAAGGCATGGGTTATGTGCTGTGGGAGAAATAAAGGGTACAAGATGAATGGCAGGAGATGATGGGACCATGTGCTCTCAAACATGATGAGCTCTCTGGGAAAGGAGCTCAGCCCTTTACTTTCCCGGTGTCTATGCTCATGGCTGGCCTGCGGTCACTTATCAGACTCAGTATTATAACACCAGAAAAGGACTGCAGATTTTACATTGTAAGTCTATTGAGAAATAACATGAATAGAGTTAAGTTCCTGGGGAGGGTGTGTGGTCACATGGAAACTAATCTGGGCAGCACTTTGTTAAGAACCATGGCACGAAGGCAGAAGTACAAGGAGGAATTCTGAGGTGTTTGGGAGGTAGATCTGATCGAATTCAGTAGACCAAACATAATGAAAAGTGGTGTGTGACAGAGGTAGATGTACCATATCTTGGGCAGTGCTGCTCAGGGAATGATTTGTTACCATGTGTGCCACTAATAAAGCCTTTAGCATGTTACACTGCAGGCAGCACAGTTACATGTTAGGGATTAGCATCTTCAGAGAGATGTCAGCAGAGTTCCTGGTTCCCACAGTCATCTTTTTGAGTGCTTTATCTCTAGGTATGTTGGTTACCGGCTTCTAACCCACCCCACTTGGCCTCTCTTGTAACTGGCCAGCATGTGTCTCAGCCTACCTACTTTCTCTGCCTTTTAGGCCTTCTATTCCAAACTTGATAGACACTAACCCTTGTCCATCTCTGATGGCAACTTCCTTTTCAGTCTCACCAAACTCACTGTTCAAGCATTTCCTGTGCATGAAGGGGGTTGTGAATTTTTTAGCCTCATAATGATCAAGTTGGCAATCCTACCTCATTCTAGCTAGAAGAGGGAGGTCTATCTTTTTGTTTGTTTTTTGAGACAGGATTTCTCTGTATTGTTTTGGAACCTTTCCTGGAACTAGCTCTGTAGACCAGGCTGGCCTCAAACTCACAGAGATCTGCCTGCCTCTGCCAAGGGAGGTCTACCTTAACACCAAAGCCCATATGGTTTTCAAAAAAAACCAGGATTTACACAAATTTATTAATATGTATTCCTACTAAATTCAGTATTGGGAACTATTCTTATATACTGATAACTTTGGGGAAAATGAACTGAATTTTATCATGCACAGCATAGAGAAAAGCAAACAGCAAATTCTGTAAAGAGCAAGCTTGCCATGAGATTTGCATTCTGAATCTCCTAAGAAATAGCACTGGCACCAGTTCATACTGTCTTCATATTTTTGATCCTGCCAGTAGATTTTTTTTCTAACTTTTATTCTAGAAGGAATGTACTTAGTGCATTCCTTAAACGCAGGGTGGTTTCTGGTTTTATTGCTCAACAGCTCCTCCTTAGGCATTGGCTAGTGTAATGGAATGCATTCAAGGTCATCTTTGCCATTTAAAATGACGGCTTCATGTAGAGCATTTCTAAATGAAGAGAATTATCCAGGAGAGCACAGAGCCTGATGAGATCTGCACTTGATTTCCTAATCTTCCTCTTTTGAAAGATTCTTCACTTTTCGTGCTTTTGTCTGTAACATGGCCTTTCCAGATCTGATATGAGTAATAGCTGAGGGCATATATCAGACGAACGAGTAGGTAGGAGATTCTTAAATGGAAACTGAAGGTTATGGCTCAATCACTTTCCTTCAGTGCACACCAGGCCACACTGTCCTCATTCTCTGTTGACGCACAAAGAGCATAACCCACTCATCCCATGTGTCACAAAACACATTCCAACTTAAATCCTTTTTGTAACTGGAAGTTGGGTAGGCAAAGATGCTGGATGCAGGATAATTGTGAAAATTGTTAAGAAGGTTTTAGTTTGAATCTGCAAGAGTTAGGCTTGACTCTGAAGAGAGAACGATGGAAAAACGGATGGATACAACCTGTCTAGTATTATCCAATCTACACAGAGCTAGACTGGATATTGCTCTTCATATCCACTCTGCAAGGAGCTTGTGCTAGTTCAGTCCACAGAGGAGTTTGAGAAATTCAGAAACTATGTGTTCTTTGATAATGCCTGACCTAGGGTCTGGAATTTTCAGAATTTTGCCAGACTGTCATTTCCAGTTGGCTTTATGATGGATGGTGTGCGGAATAGAGACAGCCACAGGCACATTGTTCTGCAGGCAGTCCTAGGTCTTACTGGTCCCTGGGTAGGAAGCAAGTTATTCTGTTGTGCTCAAGGACAACACAGTGAACATAAAACAGGTTTCTGTGTATAGAGGTCATCTGTTGGTATAGAAACATGAATTACAATTGAAGTAAAAAACAAAGATTGAGTCATAGTTATACCACCTACTGCCCAAGTTACCTTGGGCAAGACAGTTGATTTCATTGAATGGTCCCCTGTGTTAAACCATAATGCAAAATTCTGTGAAAATTCTTTAGACTTGAAATACTGAGAATGGCTATTTTCATAAAGCAACACTAGAGAGTATAAACACAATTCTAGACATTTGTTATCTCTGAGTTAGATCATTAAACCCTGCCCAAAGAGGACAAATATATATTTAATAATCAAGACATCAGTGATTAAGAATTGTAAAGACTTTATCAATGATTATTAATTTAAAAACATTGACCTTTGTAAAAGTAATGATGCTCAAGGAAAAAAAAGACAAGTGCATAACAAATGCATAATGTAGAGAAAGGAAGGAATTGGAAGTGAGAGCAGAGACAAAAATAGAATGGTAGACTCCATAGTGTCTGCTTCATCTTCTAGGCGCTCAGAAAGGGAGGTGCAGGTGAGAGACAAAGCATCACATTCTTTTTCAGTTTGAGACTGCTGTCTTGTTTTCTGGTTTATTTTTATTTTTGAGGCAAGAAAGAATGAATGAAGACAATGTCTTTGCAGAATGAGTGTTGGTAGCTTCATGATAGTACACATATTACACAATATGTAATGTATTTTTATTCTCCATAAATTATGTTGTCCAAAAAATGATTTGTCTACTCAAGAAGTTAATTTCTTCAGGGAGCACCAGATCCAAGATATCAGTGTTAATATGAGTTGCAGATAGATTTGCTTGAATCTACACTGAATGCCAAGTTTTGTTGAATGAGTAATTGGTTATATCAATTCTGCTCATATTCATGATGCAGTGTGGAATGGAGTGCATGTAGTACTCAAAGGCATATTCTGTTAAGTGGGAAATCGTAGAGAGCCCTTTCACCATGGGGAGGGACATTCTGTTAGCAGAAGAAAGAATCCAGGTGCAGGAGCTAGAGTAAATGCTCATGGCATCACATGGAGTGACTACATGAGTGTACTAGCTGTAGCAAGGTGTGAACTGAATAAGTAAGTAGCAACAGGATGGGGAAAGAGCAGCAGGCTGTCCTGTGGTCTATGCTTTTCTTCCTATGTGAATTCTCAGAAGAATGCCTACCAAAGTGTCCAATCCTACATGGTGATGGGGCTTAATTAGGCAGGAATGAGTATGCACGAACTAAATCTGTATCAGGGCTCTTAAGAGCAGGGGGCTATCAAGTGTGAGATATCAAGACTTTTGTGTTCTGTATAAATAGCATGAATCCCAACCAAGGGTTTGGTATCATAGATTCCTCGATGTGACTTCTTTGCAAGCTAGCAAGCTGCTACTTCGTAGATTTAAAAGCAAAGAGAAAACATGTGAAGTTGAGGGGCAAAGCTAGTGATATAGGAGGAACAGGAGGGGAGGGGTTTAGAGTAGATCTGATCAAAATATATTGTATGCGTGCATGAGATTCAACATAGAAAAGAGCTGTTTCAGATATATTGCAGACCACATACAATAGGTTAAATGTAGGGTGGCAGATAGAGCAAATAGGTAACTAGCATTATTGCTTATCAGGCATAGTTGTTACTTGCTTGGAGGCAGTGGTTGACTGAGAAAATATTTGTGTGAATGCTCTGGAGACATATGCAGTAAAATAAAAAACACGTAAGGTAGAACAGCCCTGGCATGGTTATTTATAAGTACAGTAATTTGGGTATAAAGGAGGAGTTTTATGGAGTAAGATGTTGATGTCTTTATTGGCATATTTGTTAGAGTTGTTGTGGCACCATACTCCAAGACATCATAGGGCAATGTAAATTTAGTGAACCGTAGGTCAGGGTATGACATCCTCGAACTTGACAGGACTACACTGTGATAAAAGGAATGACCAAACGGGAGTGGTGGAGCTGATCCCCCTCTATGAAAGAATTATGGCATAATAGTGAGCTTCACAGGTTCTGATGCTACATGTATCCCTGTATCCCTGTAAACTCAGTACTTCAGAGGCTGAAGCAGGGAGATCACATACTTAAAGCCAGTGTGATCTACAGGGTGAATTCAGGAACAGTCAGAGCAATTCAGTAAGATCTTGTCTCAAAATAAGAAGTGGAAAGGGCTATGGATATGACTTATTAGAAGCAACAACAATATCATCAGCAGCAATAATATCAAATTTGTGAAAGATCAGATGACATGCCATGGACAGACATAACACACACAATGGAAAACGTTGGTTTTTAGTACAGTGAATGACTGAGAAACAGAGCCAGCCTCTTTGACCTGGCTTTGAGAGGGCTGGCCTCCAACACAAAGATCTGCCTGCCTCTGCTTCCTGGGTGCTGGGATTAAAGGTGGTTGCCACCACTGCCCAGCTTGCATGTCTATGTTTTAATAAAATGTATTTGATGTCTTAGTATTTTTAACAAGTTTATGCTTGAATTTGTGCTCTATAAATGAGTCTGGTGGGGACCATGTAAGAGGCACAAGGATTTGAGTGTCAACTCTTTGTGGTCCCATTTCCAGGACCTCCCTGCCTTTATCCTGCCTTTCAAGTCTCCTACCCCAGGTCTTGCCTGACTACTGCCACTATGCATGGTTTAAGCAATGGTGTGGGGATGGTTGGCTTTAATAAGAAGGCCATATGGCATTTCAGAGCATTGCATGTTGGTGTCTGTCTCCACCTGGGGTGATCAATGCTGGGCTGATTTGGGTGAATAACCTGGCAGGGAAGATACTCTGACCTGCCCACAGTCTGGGCTCCTATCATGTCATGGTCCAGAGTCTGCCATATACAAGGGAGATGCTTATCTCCTATAAGTTAGGCTGGTAGGTTTATTGGTAATACAATATGCCTGGTTCAGCTTTCTCTCCGTGGGCTTGCACTGTGTATTGGTCTCGCAGCTTGCAGGAGGAGGCATCTCTGAAGCTAGTGAATCATGCTGATGTATGCACATGTATGCTGGGGGACCTGTGGGAAAACTACTTTTGACCTAGTTGCTGAGAAAGGGGATTCCGTTCCTAAAGGTATGGGCATGCTATGTTATGATACTACAGCAGGGAACTTGGCAGCAGTTTGGTAGTAATACACAGAGCTCCACGGGTTACACTGGAGCTGCACTTGGAAAGTGAGGAATAAGCAGTAGTGATGAGAGGAAACGTCACAATGACAAGAGGATGAGGTGGCTCCTGGTTCCTCATGTGATGCGCTCAACTTTGTTTACTACTCCTGGTGCTGGAAGGATGGTGAATCTCAACTATGCTGGGTCCTGAAGAGAAAGAAGGTTTGGCTGGAAGGCTTCATCATGTCTTCCCTGCTGTAGTGTCTGTATTCTGTGTATTTTCATCAATGATTATGATTCTTCATGTGATCATTAAGTGCACATTGCTGTCATAAAGCACTGGAACAAATCCTCAATCACTGCATTCTTAGCTCTGAGTTGATACAAAGGACCATCTGATTATAACCTGTTCTCTTCTGCATTAATAGGTAAACTGGTCCAGTGACTCAACCTGGCTGTCCCCTCATGGTTTTAAAGTAATTATTTTTTACTTCTCTGCTTATTGACTTAGTATTTACAAGGTAACAAACAGTGAGTAATTACACACACATATATAATATATTACATATACCTATCTAACTCTATCATCTATATCTATTGATTTCTAGTTCTATATCTATCATCTGTCTATACATGTATATGTATATATAATACATATATTATATGTGTATAATATACCTATGAGAGAGAGAAGAGGGATATATTCTTTATCCCTCCTGAGGACCTCTCTGATCAAGATGTCAAGGCAACACAAAATAACAAAGTTCAATTTTAGATATTTTAAAATATCTAAATTTTCTCATTTTACATATTGATCCCAGTTCCCTCTCCCTTCCATTCTCCCATGGTCCCTACTGACCCCTCATCCTATCCCCCATCTACTCCCCAGGGAGGGTGAGACCTTCCATGAGGGATCATCAAAATCTATCAAGTCATTTGGGGGAGAGCCTAGGCCCTCCCCCCTGTCTGTAGGCTAAGGGAGTATCCCTCCGTGGGGAACTGGCTCCCAAATTCCGTTCCTGCACTAGGGATACACCTGGTTCCACTGTCAGAGGTCCCTTAGACTGCCCAGGCCTCTTAACTGAGACCCACGATCAGGTGGTCTGGGTCGGTCCTACGCTGGTTTCCCAATTTTAGATCTTAAACCAATGTATGTAATAACTTCATGAATAACTCAGCACCCGGATGAGTGCAGTATTACGTAGTCACAGGGAAGTAGTAGTAAATAGTGGTAATACACACATGCATGCATACACATGTATGTGTGTGAGAAACACTAAAGCAAGGAGTCTGGAAAAGCTTTCCGTTCCTTTTCTTTAATGCCCATTTTTCTGCCTCATGAACAAAGGCTTCTTGCCTTGGAATTTTGCATTGTGTAGCCAGTTATGTTGACAATTTAGAGGACAAGTTACCTAGTTCTTGGGTCATTTATTTTTGTTACCTACTTAACCCCAGAAGTATTTGAGTCTGGTCTATGACACACTTGGACGTGATGTGTGAAATATGAAGTAGTGCCCCCTGGGTGAGCTGTATTTGAACCCCCAGAAGTCAGATAATGACATGTGCCTTCCATCCTATAGTATCTGTATTCCAAATATTCTCATCAATGATTATGATTCTCTATGTGATCATTAATATGTAAATTGTAGTTATAAAGCACTGGAGTGAACCCTGATCACTGCATTTTCAGCTATGAATGGATGTGATGGGCCATCTGATCATAACCTCTTCCCCTTTTCTGCACTAATTGCTAACCTGGTCCAGTGACTTTTAAACTGCTGTCCCCTCGTGGGCTTAAAATCATTAGTTTTACTTCCCTGCTTATTGACTTATTATTTAAAAGGTAAGAAAGGAGCAACTAATTAGACTTACTGTGAAATAGATTTCTGCTTGCTGAAACCTATTATGGTAGTTATTTGCCAAGGGAATTCTGAAGGAGCAGAGCTGGCTTTGTTTGGCTTCTTTGTGTGTTGTGAGTGGTTTCAATTGTGAGATTGCTTGGCTTGGTTAAGACACTGTTCTCCCTTGGTTTCCACTTGAGAGTGGAGGAGGCTCAGCAGTTATCAGGCAGCCCGAAGTTAGAAATGCCTAAACAATTCTTTATGACTCATTGCTTTGTGAAAGAATGTCAATCCAAGTTACAAGTTCTTTACTGTTCTCCCCTTTACTGAAAATAACTTTATTGTTTTCAATGACAAAGAATATTTCTAAACAACTGTTAAAGGAGGAGGTATTGCTAAAAAGAACTCCTAATGGACCTAGCTAATAAACAAAATTTTAAATAAATTAAAATCCTTATTCAAAAGGAAATAGACACACATTTTTAGCCTAATTCTCCTCTGTGTTTGCCAGTTAAATGACCGTACGTGTTTACAGTGTTGATTACATAGGTACTCCCAGGTTTTAACAGAAAAAGACTACATAACCTATATACCAAATTAGAGAGGCCCAATCCATAAAACAGGCCCAATATATAACATCTCTATTTTTCTCCCTGGGCTTCAAATCAGTGGAGGATAAGGCAAAGTGGTAAGGCAGATGCAAAACAGAATGTTACCTTTATTACTGGCAAAAACTATTGTAGTGAGCTGGGTTTTTCTGATCCTTTTATCAAAGGCACATCTGGACTGGTACTAAGGCAGCCCAAACACCATGGTTCTGCCTATCTGCTGGGTCATCAGTGGGGTGATGTGGTGTTAGAAAGAGAAGAAAACATGAGTGAGGTACTGAGGTTAACTGAGAGTGAACATGCATGCATAGAAAGGAAGGGGACAGGATGTAACATAGGGTGTAAAGCCAGGCGGACAAAATGAAGATGTTCAAGATACGGTAGGGATGGTTACAGGATTGGAGGGTTTTCATTAAAAGTTAGATTGAAATGCAAAGGGTGTTCTAAGCGTTTATTAGAGAAAAGCCACTAGCACACTATTGAGACAGTAGTGGCTTCATGTCTCTATACCACAGTGTTTGAATTTGTTCCTAGGTGGCACAACCAAAATGATACATTCCCCAACCTTTAAGAATATCTGAGAAGTAGGAGGAGTGGGAGGTTGATGGAGTCATTTCAGATCATCTTAAACGGAGACATTGTTATTGTCATGAACTTGGTCAATGTCAGCTTGGCCAAGACCATAAAACAAATATGATTAGGTAAAGTCCACATATCCCTTTCCCTAAGTCTATGATATCATTGTCTGGATTACTAAATCATGTACATGTTTTACCCTTCTCAAGTATAAGTAATCTAAACACTTAGATTTGATAAGGTAGCTAGTATAGCTCTTTAGTGATGTTATATTACTGTAGAGGCATCTGTGTAGCAGAAACAAAAAAAAAGCTCAGAGAGAGAGAGAGAGAGAGAGAGAGAGAGAGAGAGAGAGAGAGAGAGAGAGAGAGAGAGAGAGAGAGATTGGGATTAAAGCTGAAGATTAGAGAAGCAAAGCAGCCAGCCACTAGAGAGTTCTTACCTCTCCCAGTGTTCAGACCAAAAGGGCCATCCACTGAACCTCAGATTGCATCTCTAGACTGCACTGCTCCTCACCAAATCTCAGACTGCTTCTACTGTTCCTGTCTCCTCCCGCTTTATATTCCTCTCCAGTGCTGGGATTAAAGGCATGGACCCCAAGGGCTAAGATCACCTTTGTGTGATCTCTGTTTCTCTTTTAGACTGATTCACTCTCATATAGCCCAGGGTGGCCTTGAACTCACAGATATCCATCTCCCTTTGCCTCCTGAGTGCTGGGATTAAAGGTGTATGCCACCATCACCAGGCTTTTATGGCTGTGGCCAACTTTGTCCTTTGATCTTCAGGCAAACTTTATTTATTAGATCATAAAATATCACCACATCTCTTTTTAAAACCTTGTAAACTTAAAATCTTCTAGTGATCATTTCCCTTGTATGGTGCTATCCAAATGTATGCTTGGGTGTATTTGGGCAGGAATTTCTCATTCTAACTGATGGGTACATAGTGTGCTTAGTAAAGATTAATTTATGACAGTTGGACAGAATAGATTAAGAATAGCATGGCAAAATTTAAGGAATTTTCTAACAGAACAAAAGTAAACTGAAACCTCAGAGGAGTCAATATTCGTAAAAATTTGAAAACAGAACCTAGAATTTCCAGAGACATTGATTATTTATTTCCCTTCTCTCTCCCCAAAAGAGTCTAGCTTTCATCTATCAGACATAACAATATTCTGTTCAGACAGATGGTTAATAGCTTATATTATCCTTGGGAGAGTTTTCTGGTTTTGACCATACAGAAATAGAGTTAGTATTTCTAAGAAATAGTTCATTGTAGGCTGGTAATCCTTTGCTCTATCTAAAATCCTTATATGAGTGAGTACATCCTGTGTTTGTCTTTTTGTGACTGAGTTACCTCACTCAGGATGGTTTCTTCTAGTTCCATCCATTTCCCTGAAAATTTCAGGATTCCATTGTGTTTTTCCTCTGAGTTGTACTCCAGTGTGTAAATGTACCACATTTTCTCCATCTATTATTCAGTTGAGGGGTATCTAGATTGCTTCCAGATTCTGGCTATTACAAATAATGCTGCTATGAACATAGTTGAACAGATGTCCTTGTATGAATGTGTACCTTTTGGGTATATGCCTAAGAGTGGAATTGCTGGATCTTGTGGTAGACTAATTTCCATTTTCCTAAGAAACTGCCACACTGATCTCCAAAGTGGCTGTACGAATTTGCACTCCCACTAGCAGTAGAGGAGTGTGCCCCTTTCTCCACATCCTATCCAGCATAACTGTTGGTGTTTTTTGCTTTTAGCCATTCTGACAGGAATAAGATGGTATCTCAGAGTTGTTTTGATTTGCATTTCCCTGATGGCTAAGGATGTTGAGCACTTTCTTAAGTGTCTTTCAGCCATTTTAGATTCCTCCATTGAGAATTCTCTATTTAGTTCTGTAACCTACTTTTTAATTGGATTATTTGGTGTTTTGGTTTCTTGAGTTCTTTGTATTTTTGGAAATCAGTCTTCTGTCAGATGTGGGATTGGTGAAGATCTTTTCCCACTCTGTGGGCTACCATTTTGTCTTGTTGATTGTGTCCTTTGTCTTACAGAAGCTTCTCAGTTTCAGGAGGTCCCATTAATTAATTATTGATCTCAATGTCTGTGCTACCAGTGTTATGTTCAGGAATTGGTCTCCTGTATCAATTTTTCAAGGGTACCTCACACTTTGTCTTCTAAGAGGTTCAGCATGGCTGGGTTTATATTCAGGTCTTTGATCCTTTTGGACTTTAGTTTTGTACGTGGTGATAGATATGGATCTATCTGCAGTCTTCTACATACCAGTATTTAGTTATGACAGCAACATTTGTTGAAGATGCTTCCTTTTTTCCATATAAATTTAACTCCTTTGTCAAAAATCAGGTGTTTGTAGGTGTGTGGATTAATATTAGGGTTTTCAATTCGATTCCTTTGGTCTACCTGTCTATTTTTGTGCCAATACCAAGCTGTTTTCAGGACTATAGCTTTATAATAGAGTTTCACACTGCCAGAAAAGCTAGGAAAACAAGGAGGGTCCTAAGAAAGACATACATGGTCTCCTGGAGAAGGGGAGAGTGACAAGCTCTCCCAACCAAATTGGGAGCATGGAGGGAAGGGAGAGGGAGTTAGGAGAAAGAGAAGGGGAGAAGAGGAGGGTAGAGGTGGGCATGAGGGAACAGGAAGATTGAGACAGGGAAAGAATAGAGGAGAACAAGAAAAGAGATACTAAATTTAAGGAGAAATCTGTCACTAGGGAAATACACAGAGATCTAGAAGGATGAACCCAACTAACAATATAAGCCATAGTGGAGAGGCTACCTTTAATGCCATTCCATGATAATGAGATTGACTACTCCCTCATATGCTATCCTAGAGCCATCATCTAATAGCTGATGGAAGCAGAAGCAGATACCCACAGCTAAACACTAGCTGAAATTCTGGAATCCAGTTACAGAGAGGGAGGAGTGATGAGCAAAGGGGTCAAGACCAGGCTGGAGAAACCCACAGAAACTGCTGACATGAACAAAGGGGAGCTCATACACCCCAGTCTGATAGCTGGGAAACCAGCATTCGACTGACCCAGACCCCCTAAATGTGGGTGTTATTTAGGAGGACTGGGCAGTCTATGAGGCCTCTAGTAATGGATCAGTATTTACCCCTGGTTTAATAATGGAGTTTGGGAGCCCACCCCACATAGATACTCCCTCAGCCTAGACACGTGGGGGAGGGCCTAGGCCCCGTCCTAAATGATATGACAGACTTTGAAGACTCCCCATGGAAGGCTTCACCCTCCCTGGGGGGCAGAAAGGGGATGGGCTGGGATTTGGTGGGGGTAATAGGGGAGGATGGGAGGGTGAGGGAACTGGGACTGACCTGTAAAACAAACTTGTTTCAAGTGTAAATAAAAAAAGAAAAAGAAATAGTTCAGATTAACCGAAAACAGGGCCCTGGCATTGTCTGTATTGACAAAAGAGTGAGAAGTGAGTGGTGTCAGAACCGCAGACTCTGTTTCTGGAAACTCAAGGGTTAGAAAACCATTTTATATTTGTTTTTTATTTCACTTTAAATTCTGTGTATGTCTATGTATGTGAGTAGAGGTTTGTGCACATGAGTGCAATGTCACAGAGGTCAGAGAGATAGTCACATCCCCTGGGGATGGAGTTACATTACAGGTGTTTGTGAGATGCCTGGTGTGGGAACAAGGAGCTGAATCTCTGTTCCGTGGAAGAGAGGGGGTGCTCTTAACTGCTGAGCCATCGCTCTAGCCACAGATCTATTTTTATTTTGTTTCGTTTTTCAAAACAACACCCTTGGGGCTGGAGAGATGGCTCAGCAGTTAAGGGCTCTTGCTGCTTTCCCAGAGGACTCCAGTTAGGATCCCAGTACTTGAGTCCAGCAGCTCACAACTGCCTGTAACTATTACATTAAGGGATCTGATGTTGTCTTGTAGCCTTTGAGGGCACCTGCACACATGTGGGAAGTGCACTCTCAAGTGTAACACACACACACACACACACATCTCACACATAAATAAAAACAAATCAGACAAAAGCACTTATTTTGTCCTTTGCATATCACTTCCATTGCTGCAAGTGGTGTCAACAACTGCATGGCCATACCTCCAACTCTATTTGTATGTATTTACTGGGTGCATTTATGTCATTCTGCTTTTAATTTCCGGTTATCCGCTTTTGAGTTTAATTTGGTTTTAAAATTATATTAAATGGTTTCGAAATCAAATCAATAGGTATCTTGAGGGAGGAAGGAAGCTTCCATTTTCTGAGCTTTTGCATCATCCTTCTTCTAGGGGGAAGATTTAACATGCTCCATGGATCCTCCTGCAGGGGATGGGAGACACCAGCATACCCCTTGTTAGATAAATCGTAGCACATATTTCTCTTCTCCTTGCATTTTCTGCTTTCTAATATGTTCCCAGTATCTTGGTATAAATCAGTAGCTCTGTGCTAACACACTTTATTCTCTTTGACAGCCTCATATTTCTTCACAGTTTGGATTCATCATAATTTTGTCACCATTTTCCTAGATAAGGGAACTTGGGTTCTGGTCAGTTCTCTGCTACTAAATTTGTGCCACAATGAATACCCGTGTGTTATTGTATATTTTTTTTCTGGCATATCCTTAGGATATAGTTACAGTAGTAGTATCCTTAGATTGCAGATGAAATTTGTATTTTATTAGATGTTATCAAATAGGAACTGGAATTTGACATAGGAATTATAGTATTTTTAAAAACCCTTTGGCAGTATACTATTTTATCTGTATCCTTAGGCTATCATTAAAATTAAAAACACTTTTGGACAGTCACCAATCTCAAGTGAAATTTTGGTTGGTTTTCCTATCATTTTGAATAGTATCAATCACTTTTAATTATCTTGATGGTGGCAGCCATTGATGGGAGATGTTATTCTGTATATGTTTCTCATACTGGTAATAAAGCACTGTGGCCAATGAGATAGCAAGATAGGCGGGGCTAGGGGACAAGGAGGAAAGAGGAAGTGGGAAGGAGGAGTAGAGATGTAGCCCTGGGAGGAAGGAAGACGCCTGCCCCGCTCCCTGATAAGACGACCACGTGGAAATACTTAGATAAGTAGAAATGGGTTAATAATTAAGGCAGAGCTAGCCCATAAACAATAATGGTAATTGGCCAACAGGATTGTATCAAATACAGAGTCTCTGAATGTTATTTGGGGTTCACGTGGTGGCGGGACCATGGTGGCAGGACCCGCTGCAGCCGGCGGGAAGAACCTGCTGTAACAAGTCATTACAAAATGTATATGCATGTTCAAACATGTATAATTTTAAGCATAAATTTCTTGCGACTTATGCCTTCCTAGCACTGAAAGTAAAAAAAAAAAAAAAGGAAAGAAAAACAACAACAAAAAAAAGAATGGAGAATTTGTTTTCTGCTTGCTTTCTGCACCCGGGTCCCTTTTGGTGCATACAAACACAATGCTACATATTAAATGTAATTATGGGAAGCATATTTCTATGTTATATGTTGTCACAAGAAACTGGGTCTTATACAAGGCATAGTCTTAGAGTCTGCTTGTGCTTTAGCAGAACATCATAGGCTGGGTCACTTATGAATAACAGAAATTTCATTTTTCATGTTTTTTGAGTCCAGAAAGTCCAAGATTAAGGTGTTGCTACCTGTTGAGAGTGTTCTTGCTGTGTCCTTATATGAAGAAAAGTAGAAGGGAGAGGGAAGGGGAGGAGGGTCAGAAAGGGGGAGGGAGGGAGAGGGGGAGAGGAAGCTGGAGGCTTCCACAAGTCCCTTATTATGTGGTGATTAGATATTGAACACTTTCAAATAATGTTGCATGGGGTTAAATTTCCCACATGAATATTGGGGTCATGTAAGTAGTTAAGACCATGATTTTTGTTGTGGTGTATTACTCCATGATACCTAAATATCATAATTAATTCAGCTACTTTCTTATTGATTGACCTTCTCTTCATTTCTCGTCTTTTCTCAGTATGTACATGTGTTTAGTCAGGTTCTCTAGAGTAACAGAACTTACATGATAAATCTCTCTCTCTCTCTCTCTCTCTCTCTCTCTCTCCTTAAAGAAGTAGGCTCCAATGCCAATGACAGAATGGATAAGTTAGCAAGGTGAGGGCAAGCAGGCAAAAATCAAAAGCTTCCTTCTTCTATGTTTTTATCCAGGCTTCCGTTAGAAGATGTTGCCCAGATTAAAGGTGTGTCAAAATCCAGCTCAAAGGCTCCTTACTTCCTACCTCAAAGCTCTGAACTAGAAGTGGATTCACCCACTTCAAACCAAACTCCTCCCCCCCAAAAAAAAAACCTCTCATAAGTGTGCCCTCTATTTCTGGAGTTCATTCCAGTTGTAGTTGTAGTCAGGTTGAGAACCAAGAATAGCCACTACAACATATGGACATAATATCTTTATCTGTGATGTAAGCTGTAATGTGTATTTGTTTAAAAACACTTTCAAAAAGAGGAGCAGAAATCACTAGTTTCCTAGAGTCCCAATGAAAGAACATTCAAAACTGAACCTGGCCACTGTCCATTGTCCTGATGACTAGGGAAGTGATCAGATACCTCAGTGAGGAGGAAGAAGTCATGGCCAATTGTGTTTCAAGGGCTGGCCACACATGCATAGCTTTTTTTAATCTCCTGGCATTAAGACTGTATTCCAGAAAGATGCTAAGGGAGTGAGAGCAAATATGGATGTCATCCACTGTCACCTTCATCAGAAAATAACCTTAATTTTCTGAAAATGCTACTCATTTTGCCCATCTCAGTCAATAATGCCTTCTAGTGACCATTTTGGATGACCATTTTTTTTAAAAAATTATTTTAATGATCACTTATGTGTATGTGTTTGTGTGTGGGTATGTGCACATGAGGGCAATGCTCATGGAGGCCAGAAGAGGGCGTGGGCTCCCCTGGAGCTGGAGCTAAAGGCAGTTAGTTGTGAGCTGCCTGCCCAGGGTATTGAGAACTAATTTCAGGTCCTCTGGAAAAACAGCAAGCATTCTTAAGTGCAGAGCCATCTGTCCAGGCCCAAGTTTATATTTCTTAGTGGTGGCAAATTACCCTACATTACAGAAAGTGCTGTGGTCAATGCAGATGCTTTCTTATGAAGAGAACTGCTTCATTCCTATTCTTTTGACATTGTGTGAGATTTAGGTCACTCTTTCCTAGCTATGATCTCCTAAAGCAGAAGTAAAACACAGAATAGGTATGTTGTACTTTATCAAAATATAGCAGTTTTATCTATCACAAGACACTGCTGAGAAAGGCACACTGCAATCCATAGATTGTGGAGAAATCACATTTCTGACAGGATATATAGTGAACTCTTACAGTTAAAATCAAAGGAAAAATAATCCAATTAAAATGGGTAAAAGGGCATGAGCAAGTATTTCTTCAAGGAGGAGAAATACCAATAATCACATGAGAGTGTGCTCAGTTGCCCCAGCACCAATGAAGTAAAGTTCAAAACCACACTGAGAGGGTACTCCATCCATGTCCACCAGTGTGGATAGATGAAGCCTGCTAAAGACATCTTTAACAACTGGGACCTTCCTGTGTTCCTAGTGAGAATGTGAATGGTTGCAGCTTTTATGAAAAATAATTTGGGCTTCAATATAGCGTTCCTATTTGATTCATCAGTCTTGCTTCTTGGGATTTATGTAAGAGAATCTGAAGTGTCTGTTTACCCCAAAGCTTGTACATGGTGTTCATCCCAGTCTTATTCATAATAAGAACAAAGGAAGCAATCTAATTACTCATCAGCTACTGAATGGGAACACAGATTGGACTATTACTCATCCACAGGAATGAACTAGTGATGCGTGCTTCCTCACGGATGAACCTTGGACACAGGTCTTACAGAAGGAGCCAGATGAAAAATAAACATTGTTTTATTTTATTCAAGTGAAATATCCAGAATAGGCAGATCTATAGAAATAAAAAGTAGAGGCAAAGTTGCTGAGTTGTGGGGGGAAGCAGGACTGGTAGTTTGGAGTGACTGACAATGAGTATGGTATTTGCTTTGGAGGTAAATAAAATACTCTAATTTTCATTGTGTCTATGTGTACAACAAAAGCTATTGAATTGTGCACACTTTCAGTAGGTAACGTCAATAAAGGTTTTTTTTTCTGTTTAAAGAAAGAAAGAAGTCATCAGTATATGTATTCAACCAATGTGTAAAATTAATATCTTGAACCAGAAAAGTGTAAGGTCTTTCCTAAAACTCTTTAATTTTGTATCGCCAAGTGTCTTGGTGGAGTTTCCATCTTCTGTCTTGTTTTCCCAATGGGCTACAGATAGACATACATGGCCATGGCAAATGGTGTTTAGCTTGTCCTGCCATTTTCTTTGCCATCCCTGGTGCTCAGAGAGTCTTATGTAATAAATAGATGGAATGTCTCTTTCATTGTACTAAAATAGACTTGAACCATAGTGTCATGGGAGAAAACATTATTCTGCCCCCAGCATTAGTTCAAATTTACTTTAGGCTCCCAAAATGCTCTGGTCTTCCTTTCTGCTCTAATTGTCTTCTCTAATTTCTGCATTTTGGAGCTAGTGGAAAGCGTACAACCTTCTTCCTTGTTAGCCGCTGGAAGGCTGCCTTGCATTCGAAGTTCCAGTCTGAAACATTGCATGAATCATCCTCTGGTCTTTTATCCCACACAAAAAGGGCCTACTTTGCTCTAGACTCCCATTCCATTTGCTCATGCCCATTTCCTGCCAAAGTAACCATTTCTCCCCAAAGAAAATAAGAGAGGTTCTGAGTTCTTCATTAATATCTGCACGTGGGATGAATGAGGAATTGATGTGCAGAGCCCAGCAGTAATGAGGTGATGATCAAAGTGGGCTGGGATGGCCCAAAAGCAATCCTTTGTAATGAGCAATTAATTATTAAAACTGAAGCCTGAGTTTATTCTATTACTAAATCAATCAGCCTGAGCTTACAGCCTCATTAGTATTAGTGGGGTAAATGCCACTTTATTACAAACAGGTTAATATTTTAATTTCAAACATATATGAATTTTATGTGTGTTGAAGAAATTGCATTCTGGACAATTCTCTCTCTCTGTGTGTGTATGTATGTGTGTTTGTGTATGCCTGGTGTGTTACTTATATGTGAAACTTTTATGCATCTTTGTATTTTTCTTTTTCATTTCTCAAGACATAAAGTGGTTTGTTGTGTTCCTATTGGCTGCATGGAGAAACAGTTACATGGCAGTTGTAGTTTCCCTAAGGATGGCCTTTCTTGTGTTTCCTTCCCTCTGCTCACTATTTACTTCATGTCTAAAAAGTACAGAAGAATGTATTGGTGAAGATAATGTGTCTCCCCTCAAAGACTGAAAATCAGATGTTCTGAACAATGGGGTTCTAATGACCAAAGAGTTATTTCAGATCTGAAGAAGTATAAAAGCACTCAATCAATCTATCAATCAATCAACCAACCAACCAACCAATCAATCAGAAGGAAGAGATGACAGCTCATAAGATTAGAGAAGATGCTTTCAAATTACATATATGCTAATTAGACTTAACAACAAGAAGACAAATCAATTTTTAAAAAGGAAGAAGAGTGATGCACAGGAATTCAATAAAGACAAATGTGATTCAGTAGGCCCCATTTTTCATCTTTTCCCTTCCACTCCACTTAATCAACTTTTTCTTTTGATTTGGTTCCTGTATTAAAAAATAGCAATTAAGTCAGACATGGCCGCACAGGCCTGTGCTTCCAACTGTTCGTGACAAGGCAGAAGGATTGTAAATTCAATTACCTTCTGGATTGTAGAGTGAGTTCAGGTCTAGCCAAGAAAATTTTCTCCCAAAATAAAGGAAATAGAGTGAAAGAGAAAAGGAGATGGAGAAAGAGCTGATGCTCTTAGTGATGGAGCAGTGGCCTGACATGCACCTGGTACTAAGTTCGAACACCATCATTACTGAAAACAGCAACAATAACAGAATCAACAGAGACAGTAACCACCCCCACAACAAATATCTGCAGTAGGTACTCCTTCTGTCTGTGAAAACAGTACAATGACTAACTCCCATGGCTCCTGTAAATAAGTCCTACTCTTTCTTGTCCTATAAGGTCAAAATATTTCTGTCCTAAAAATGGAGTTTGGAATTTCTGCACACACATCTATGTACAGCCTATATTATTATGTCTATGCTTACATTTTTGCCTATACAGATGCAAAAATTATTGCTAAAGAGAACTTGAAATAATATACATGTACTGGGGGGAATCTTCTAGAGTTTAAAACATGGTGGAGTTGGGAAGACTTCATTAAACATTTGGGCTTCGTGAAGGCAGGGGATTTTGTCACAGACTCACAGCAGACACTCCGTAAGTACTTGTTAAATGAACAAGTGGGTTAAAAATACAGGTCCAGACAGAAAATCCCATGATATTTAAAGTCTCTTGGCAATGTATTCTAATTGGTTCCCTTTAATCCACCAGGAAGATTTTAGGAAGTGACTTTTTGAACAAGTACAATTTCCACTAACAGCTAGGAGAGTTTTTATACACACCAACTTCCTAACTCAAGGTTTAAAACCCAGCCGCTTTATTTATTTTTAGTGTAATACGAAGAAAAAAAAGGAAGAATTCAATACCATTTCCTTCTAACTTGATTTATAGGTTCTATATATCCCAATGAGGTGTTTTGTGGAAATTTATAAGCTGATTCTAAAATTTATACATAAGTGGAAGGACCTGTCACAGCCAAAACAATTTTGAAAGAGAAGTCCAATACTGAAGGATTTACACTGCTTTTCTTCAAGAGTTATTACAGGGGTCGAGGAATCAAGATGGTGTAGTCTTGGCAGAAGGGCAACAGATCCATTGAGCAGAGTAGAAAGCCCAGAAATACGCCTGGACTTTATGGTCAATTGATCCTTAACAAAGGTGTCATGCCAACAAAATCTGTTAAGGGAAGGAAATTCTTTTAAACAAATGTTTCAGGAATGACTGGACAACTACAAAGGGAAGGAAGGAGATTTGGCTTTACTCTATAACACATGCAAAATCACACCTGACATGGATCATAGGCCTAGACATACAACCTAAAACTACGCACTTTCTAGAAGCGATTGAAACCTTGGGGAAGACAAAGTTTCTTAGAACACAACAAAGAAAAGAAAAAGAAAAGGAATGTTAAATGTCATCAAAACTAAAATTTCTACTCTGTGGTAGCTGTGGTCAAGAGAATAACCCATGGAAGGAGAAAAGGGAACTGCTGACCACATGCTTGTGGGAAACTTGTATCCACAACATACAGAGACCTCTCACAGTGCTGTACTTTAAAACTTTGGGCTTCATGAAGCCCAAACTTTTAATTATGTTTTCCCAACACCTCCATGCTGTAGATTCTGAAAGATACCCCCAGTACATCTATGTTATTCCAAGTGTTCTGTATCAACGTTTTACATTTGTGCATGTAAAATGTAAGCATGAAAATAACTGCAAAATGAGTGAGATAATTGAATATATACTTCACAAAAATGGTCATTTAAAGCATAAGAAAAATTGTTTAACATCAGTAGCCATAAGAGAAATATCATTAAAATTCCTATGAGATGACACTACCTAACTAAAACTAAAATGGCTGACAGTATCAAGTGTTGACATGGATGTGACTTACTGGAGCTCTCAAGAAAGATCTGCAGAAGTTTAAGATGGAACAGATCCCACTTTGTAATGCTACTTGATTATTCTTTATCTAGTTTAATATGTATTTATGCCATAACCTGGGTGTTTTTCTTAAAAATAAATGAAACCATGTGCTCATTAATTGAACTAAGGTATGTGGTACCTGCAAACACTCTCTTCCATTCTTGTCACACACCTTCCCTTTCCCCATTACTTTGAATGCTAATATAATTAAGTATATTTTATATACAATTTTGTATCGTTTAGACTATACATTCCAGTGTTATAAATTATGCTTCAAGTGCAATAGAAAAACAATTCCATAAAAATCCCACAGTTTGTGTACTTGAAGGTTAATTATTTTCTACTTTTTCTTTTATTCCTGGTAGTGTTGGGCCATAAATTTGGGCCTTAAGGTAAGCACTGTTATCATTGAGCTGAATTTCTAGCCACTGCTTTTAATGTAAAAGAAGATGCTAAATATATGAACCTTTGTGGCTTAATAAAAAAAAATTGCAAGCTTCCAAAGGAGAGAAGGATAGCCCTATCCAGCTATGATGTAGATGGACAACAACTAGCATGGCATGATGACCCTAAGGGAACTGTAGTGGCATATCTACCCTGGCAGTAACCAACAGCTTTCTAATACTAAAGACCCAGCGAATAAGAGGGAAACCATGCCTGGTACCAGAAACTGACCTAAATGCCCAGAACTAGTGAAGTCTTGGGTCTTAGAGAACTTATATTTGACACTTCACTAAACCGGGACAATCCCTAATACAATTGTATTTGTCCCTACATCCATGAACAAGGTCAGTCCTCACCACTCATCAAGGAGACATATCTTTGTAACAGAAGGAGATAGTTACAGAAAAACCCAGCTAATCAAGATGTAGAGCTGTGGAACCCAGCCTCAAAGGATACTCCTTCAATATAACTCCCATACCCAAGGCTCATGGAGCAGCAGAAGAAGGGCAGAAAGAGTGTAAGAACCAACGGAGCACAGAGTTTGCAGTAAGATGATTATACTGAGCCTTTACACAGACTGTACTAGGCGGTTTTGTGTGTCAACTTGACACAAGCTAGAGTCATCAGAGGTAAAAGCCTCTGCTGGGGAAATGTCTCCGTGAGATCCAGCTATAAGGCATTTTTCTCAATTAGTGACCAATGGGGTTTGGTCCAACCCATGGTGGGTGGTGCCATCCCTGGGGAGGTGGCCCTGGATTCTATAAGAAGTTGGGTTGAGCAAGCCATGGGAAGCAAGATACTAATCAGCCTCCATGGCCTCTGCATCAGCTTTTGCCACCAGGTTCCTGCCCTGTTTGAGTTCCTGTCCTGACTTGATGATGAACAACAATATGGAAGTATAAGCCAAATAAAGCTCCTTCCTCCCAACTTGCTTTTTTGGCCATGGTGTTCCATCATAGCAATAGAAACCCTAACTAAGACACAGACTGAGCAGGTGTATTCATGTAGTGTGTGTGTGTGTGTGTGTGTGTGTGTATGTAATTAATGGAAAAAGAGGTCAGGAATTTGAAAGAGAGCAAACAGCGGTGCATGAGAGTTTCAGAGGGAGGTAATGGGAGGGGAGATTATTTTATAATCTCAAAAATAAAAGAAATAATTAAAAACTCAAAATTTTTGAGCTTTAAACAAACCAAATTATTAAAAGATATTAAAAGGAGTCTTGGTAATAGAAAAAGGTATGCTTATAAAGGTGTGTCACATCATCTCTGTTCAAATAACAGTGACAATTTACTTCTAATCCTAAAAAGAATATGGGACTCAAGTCAGAAATCAAAAGATGATCTTGAGAAGAAACAAAATTAAAAACAAAATCTTGTGTGTCAAAGCAGAGTAACTCAGTGAGGGCATGCACACATGGCCTTGAGTTGCCTGCGTGCGTGCGTGCGTGCGTGTGTGTGTGTGTGTGTGTGTGTGTGCTGCGTGTGTGTGTGTGTGTTTGTGCTGTCTTACAGTGTATGATTTCTCTTTAGGCCTGGAAGAAAATGCAGATAAGGGCTGAGAAAGGCTGCTGGCAGTACGGATCTTTCTCTCTCTCCCTATCGGAAAACCTTTCTCTCTCTCTCCCTATCAGAAATTCTCTCTCTCTCTCTATCATACCTTAGAATTAATGTTTGCACAGGTTTGAAGCAGGAGCTCCTATCTCAAAGTCTGCAATTGGGCTGGGAGAGATGGCTTAGCAGTTAAGGGCACTTGTTGCTCTTGAAGAGGACCAGCATTCAATTCTTCACACCCATACAGTGAGAGGCACATCATCTGTAACTGCTGTTTCTGTGGGTCTAATACCCTCTTCTGTCTCTAAGGACACCAGGTGTACATATACATGAAGGCAAACACTCACATACATGCAATTAAAAAAACCTTTAAATATAGTAGATAATTTCTCTCCCCTATGTGAATGTATGGATAGGACAAGGAGGGTATGCAAAAAAGCATCTGTGCATCCTGCTCTCTTCTTTCCTCCTGTGAACCCTAAACTGTTCTGATGATGCAATAACAATATTATGTTCATGTGCACACAGATGAAAGTAAATGCAAATTTCTTTGTTTGGAAGAGGATGAGGGCTACACGATTTCCCTCAAAATTATGGGGAATCCTTAATACATTCTTTGTGTCTATATAAATACTATACATGGTGAGTGCCCGTATGTATGTATGTATGTATGTGTGTATGTATGTATAGAAGCATCCAAACTCATCCCATATATACATATGTGTGTGTAAGTCCTTTAATTTTCTGGTAAGAATGGAAGAAGAGCTTCTTCTGTGGACAATTAGATGCCTGCTTCCAGTGGGAAAGACAAATGGATACTCTAGGTCCAAAGCCAAGAAAGAAAAAGACAATGGCATTGGTCCTAACATCGGTCCTCCTGGCAAGTGATCAGAAGAAAACATACACGGAGCTCTCTCTCCTTGGGCACACTGTGTGGATTAGAAAGAGTCCTTGCAAACAGTCTTGGGCAACATCCTAACTACTTAAGACTTGTAATAGCTTTCCTCCAGGAGGGAAGAAAAAACCCTCGATAATGAGCCACTGACTGGATGTTTATGGCTGGCAAATCCCATAACCCTATAATTTGGCTCCTGAAGGCCACATTCTTCTTTGGAGCAGAAGCCCGGGGTCAATTATCGCGGTTGGTAAGCTTTCGTTTTGGGTGTTAGTCAGGGCCAATTTTGCATAAAAGAAGGGTTTCCTCTCTGGCACTGGCTCTCTCCAATTATGGAAGCATATCCTGGGGTTGCCCTAAATCATATGCTCCAGGGAGCTGCGAGGTTACACGGGGACACGGTCAGGAAGACATTTCCCAACGCAGCACCCGGCAGCACCCGGAACTACTCTTTCTTTGACCTTCTAGTTCTCTCGTAAGGTTATGAATTCTAGAATTATAAACCACCTGTCACCAAAACCACAGTACCCACCATTGACTTGTCCTTGGAGTCAAGGGCGCCTCTGGTCTGAATTTGCTTTGATTCACCATCTCTTTCTACTTATAGCAAACTGCTAATCCCTTCCCTCTATCGGTACCCAGTAAAATGGAAGGACAGTTGAGTGCAAGGGTTCACTCTGTGAGCCCATGGTGAAGTTTATACCTTCTCTTCTGAGATCCCACGACAAACTGGGTGAAAGGGGGAGACTATTTCCAAAAGGACAGTGTTACTTTTAGAGAGAATTTGAAACTAGAAGCCATCCCAGGGTCTGGACCACTTTTCTGCATTTCCTACATAAATGACACATTGCTTCATCTTTCTGAGCCTTACTTTACAGTTGTGAGCTGGTGATGGCCACATTTCTTATCCAGAGTTGTTTTGAAAGTTGAAAAACAAAATTGAGATACCTTGAATCAAATGCCCCCATATGTTGCTTGAACACATACAGATGCTCAGCACGTTGTTCCCGTTGTCTTATTAATTAGAAGCTTGACATATGAACCTGAGTGTCAAAGGGGGGAGGAACTTTGCAAGAGATGCAGAGGTAGCAGTGGTTGAGCCAGCCACTTCATCATTGTTTTTCAACCTCTTTATGTGGGACATCCAGACTGCCCTGTTCTACAAGAGGGAAGGGGGAAGGCTCTGTTGTCTCAATCCCATTATTTTGTGAGGTGCCCAGGAGGAAGGCTCTTCTTTGGGTTATGAGTTGGGAGCAAATCCATAGCTTTGCTTTGTGCTTGGGCTTTTGTGACTTGAATTGCAAGCAGCATCCTCTGGCTTTCAGACAAACATCAATGCTCATTCTGCTTATGGCCAGAGAAACCCAGGGAGGGGGATATGATAGCTAGGAGAAGACCCTTGCCATTGAGGGACCAGTATCTGATCTAATAAGATGACACTCCCCACTGCTTTTTCCTCAGTTCCTTTAGGTGGATCAATGATTTTTATCCAAAGAAATGACAAAAGTGATTTATTGTAGGCCTTTTGCTCTGACAAGACCCACAAATAAAACAATTTAAAAGCAAAGTTCAGAACTTTCTCTTGTGTGGTTTTGCAATTGCTACTTTAGAACTCAGTATTTGAAGGGACTGGCCATCTCTAACATTAATGATACCTGCTGTGTGCTAGGGCCATTTCTACCTGGGGTGGATCTACTTAGATATTGTTGTGGAGGTAGGAAAATGTCCCGTGTGTTTGAAAATGCCAAAACCACCCACTGCTTGAACTAGGTTTGATCTCTTTGCAATCTAAAAGAAATATCCCCAAGTGTGTTATTTTAGCACAGAAACATTGGCAAACAGCTTTGGAGACTGCGTGTTTCACATCTTGCTGTGACTTAAAAGCTCACCCACTTACAGTCCTTAATTTAGGCCACCACAGTCTTATTTTATCCTTTCTGTCCCCTGGCTCTCACCTCCATATTTCCCTAACACCCTGGCATCTCCCATTGACTTCAGGAGGCAATGGTCTTGAACCTTTGTTAGAACAGCAGGGCAAGCAGGGGCACCATGCTGTTTTGAGGGATATTTTCTTAGAACTACATAGAAATGTCTGCTGTAGGGGGTGTGGGGAGGAACGACAACCCTTGAAGGTACATGAGGTTTGGAATGATTTGCTTCTGTTTTTGTTCTCTTAAAGAAAGATTTTGGGGATAGAGTGATGTTAAAAATGTTAAAGGCTAGCTCACAATGAAAAAAAAGCATATATAAAAAGCATATATAAAAAGCAAGCTTTACTTCAGCCTCAAAGTCACACTGAATATGGTTACTCTGTGTCACAAGAGGGACATTTTGAGTAATGTCAAAATTGTTATTGTTTAATATAGCATTAAGAAGGTAATCGAGGGATTAAAAAACCCCACAATAAGCTTTCTTTCCAGCATGTGGCCTTGGGGAGCTGAATGGAAGTTGTCTGACTTTGTGGCAGGGGTCTTCACACAGTGAGCTATATTGCTGGCTATGATGACTTTACTCTGAAGTTCTTGGTCACTAAATAATACACAAATAACATGCACTTATGGAAAACCATAGTCACCTGTACAATTACTTCCCAAGTACTTCTTTGAGCAATTTGGAGGATAAGGTCAGTTGAGGAGGACTATAAAAATCAGAGTCAAGAAAATGGAAAATGAAATCTTGTATTAGTGTAAATGCAATAATTATCATAGACAAATCCACAGAAACACATAAAGATTTTCCTCTAAGTTTCCTGATGGCTCAGTGGGGTATTCGTAGTTCGCATTTCATAAAGGAAGAAAGTGACTCACAAAATGGTAGTGAAAACCCCAATGTTTATTAATTATTGTCTATGTGGTGGAGTACTAAGGCAAATAGGCATCAGACTTCAGGGACTGAGCTTATATCCACCTGCCAAGACAACTTCTCCTGTCGGTACTAATAGTCTTCATGTGTTCCAGGGTCAGCATGGAACTTAATAGAAAACTGAGTTGATTCCTGAAAAATGAATTTTTTTTTAAAAAATCTACCTTTATGTACTTCTTTATGTGCATGTAAAGTTTTAGGGTAGGCATATGTACGCACACAGAGACAGATAGAACCAGCAAACAGTTCTGTCTAACTGGCATTAATACAGGGTCTTCAGAAACAATAAGACATGCATGCGGGCATACATGTGTGTATCTGTGTGTCTATGGGGGCTGGAAAGTCCAAAGGTCTGCAGCCAGCACTCTGGTGCAGCTCCAGCTCATGAGTGAAGGCCCTCACAACAGAGCCAGCCGATGGTGTACATTCTGGTCTAAAACCCGCAGAGCCAGCCATGACAGGAGATGAGATCTTCTATGGCCGAAGGCTGGAAAACACCAATGTCCTGGGTCTAGTAGTTGGTCAGGAGGTATTCCTCCTCAGCCTCTTTATTTTATTCAGGTGCTCTACACATTGAATGGGGCCTGACAACCCTTGAGAGAGAAATCTGTTTGACTTAGTCTGGGATTCAAGTTTAGTCTCATCTAGAAACACACTCATAGACATATCCAGAATAATGTTAGACAGCAGAACCAAACAACTGGAATATAACTAGTACTGCGTAATTGTATGCATGCAATTAATACATTATGTAATTGTATTACATACAATTAACCATGAGAAATAAAGGTTGTGGACTAATGTGTGTGAGCCCGTAAAACTCATATGTTGAAGCCATATCTTCCAAAGCAATATTATTTAGTGATAAGGTCCTTAATAGGTACTTAGGTTTCGACAAAGCCATGAGAGTGAGGCTTTTCTAGTGGGGTTTGGGGCTGGGTAGGTGGCTTAGTCAGAAAAGTGCTTTTCCAGAAGACATGATGACCAAAGTGTGGAGCCTCAGCACTTACCTAAGAAGCAGGGTATAGTGGCATGGTATCATGAGAGCCAGAGATGCATAGACAAGATGCCTGGAGTTCACTGACCAGCCAGTCTAGCCAAATCAGTGAGCTCTAGCTCAAATCCGAAAGCAGAGAACAATGGAGGGGGGCATCCAACACTGGCCTCTCATCTCTATGCATACATACACATGTGCACAGGCTCAATACCCCTAGGGATGCACACACACACACACACACACACACACACACACACAGCACGCACGCACGCACGCGCGTGTGCTACTAACCCTTCTCTGTCTTGTGAAGATAAGTGAGATGCCCATCTCTAGTTCAGGAAGATGGCTCTGCTGTGGAATGTGAACCTGGCCCCTGTGGTTCTCTCACGTAGCGTACTGGCTTTTAGAAAGAAAAGAGACAATGACCTAAAGAAGGGATAAACAATGGTAAAATCAGTACACATGCTAACATTGGAAGTGGGTAATATCTCGGGGCCCCGAGCTTAGACAAATAACTGCAGGCAACTAAGGAATTCTGAGGCCGAGAGGAAAACTATTCCCCAGGGAAGAGCCTTCCAAATGGTTCTCCATGGCCAAGTGCTCAGCTCTGAAATCTATGTTAAAATAGATCCAGTAATCCCAAAGCATTGTAGAACAATCTAGTAGTCATAATAAATGGCTGTCAAAGATGAACCAGTAGCCAGTGTAACTCAGTATAACCTTGGCTTCCATTTTTCCACCAAATCATGATGCCCAAGTATCAAGCGTCAATCTGGAAGCTCTTAAATACAATGGTTGGGAGGGAGGAAGCCTTTACAGGAAATCTATGAGACAGCATTTGCTTTTAATAACAATGGCAGATGCTAGAGGTGAAATTCAAGGGTAGACTGTTCCACTTAACACAAACGTGGACTGTGTGTGCTCACCAGTGGTTATTGACTGGGGACAAATGTTTGCCAACAGTGGTGTTCTAGTCCTGGCATCTTGTAATTGATCAGCTTTAAAACATTGGTTCCAGTGGACATGACTTTAAATGGAGCTATTTAGGATAATTTGAAGTCAAATAGAAAAGAAATTTTGCTGAGGAAGAAGAAAAGGGCTCCCTACTTTTGCTTTGAACTAATTTCCCTTTCCAAAAACCTGCATGGAAGCCAATTCCATCACAGCTCTGCAAAGTGGCTTATTAGCTAGTTCAGTTCTGAGTCACTTACGTAAATAAACGTATTCCGGAAGACGAGAATGTTGGAGAGAGAGGCTGTTTGCTGATTGATGAAGCTGTTATTTAGGGTTGCGGTTATTAATCCTCTCTACTTTTCACTTGCACAAGGATTAGATTTTTGCCTTCCCTGAACAAGGGTCCTTAAAGCGGGGCAGGAGGTGGGTCCAGGAACTTTTTGGAGCTCTATGCACAGCTGGAATGGTGCGTAGAGTCTGGCACATTGCACCTGTTTAATACATGTTTGCTGAAAGAGTAAATATGTGAGCGTAGGTTCAGTTTGTCAGGAGGCAACAGGACCGACTAATTCCAGTACATTCATGTGCTCTTGTAGATGGACTTCCCTTTCTGCAGTCCCATGACTGAGCACACACCATTACTTACAGGACCACATTTGCTACTCAGGCTATCTAGCACACTGTTAATTGAGATCTAAGTGATGGGTTCCATTTAAGCTGGCAAGAAACCGCTTGCTTCCTGAGCTATGATTTACAATCACCAGTTATAAGGTGAGGTGGCACTAGATCTTCCTCTTCTGTCACTGCTCTTCCAGGACCCACTGTGGGCCGGTTTTCTGAACGACACTGGCTCACACTGTACACTTGGCACTTCTGCAGACTTTTCTGAAGACAGTGAGAGTAGGGCAGCTGAGGAAACATCGGATGTAGAGTCAGATGACGCAGGCTTCCGTAGCCAGCAAACCAAGAATGGAACAAGTGTCTCTCAGGACAGCACAGATTTCCAGAGCTCCGGTCTTATCAGCTGAGAGTCCTGGGCGGTTGGGAGGATTTGTGTTTAGAAAGTCACAGTGAATGGAAGCTCATTACACACTGTGCTGTACTACCCTGTTTTCAGTGCAAAGTAGGAGTGGCATCAGTGACAAGAAGACTTCATCAGCAGGGGCTCCTCCCTCCCTCCCTCCCTCCCTCCCTCCCTCCCTCCCTCCCTCCCTCCCTCCCTCCCTCCCTCCCTCCCTCCCTCTTTCCCACCCACCCTCAGTGAGGGAAGGGACTTGCTCACAGTACAAACTCCTTTTTTATTCATTGACTAAATTAAGAGCAGTTTAGGAGTTGAGGAGATGGGAGATGGCCCAGAGGAAAGGGAAAGACACATGACATTGAGCTCGAACTTCACATACAGGTGTGCTCATATGTGTGTGCACCTGCATGCATGGTAACACACACACAAACTCACACACACACACATTCACACACACACACACACACACACACAAACAGAGAGAGAGAGAGAGAGAGACAGACAGACAGACAGACAGACAGACAGACAGACAGACAGACGGTCCACATTCGTCACCACCCTACAGCTAAATAGCTATGGCCATGTTCATCCTGTGTAGCCAGGACCAGCAGTTTCCTTGCAGAAGGAACACCTCAACACTAAATTTCATATGGTCAACGTTTTCCTTCGTCACTCCTATGACTTCCTGTGCCCCTTTGCTACTTTAACCCACCACATTAACACACCACCATGAAGCTCCATGGGCGATACAGCTGAGCAAACATTGCTAAGAACTGGGAGAAAAAAAATCAGAAATATTTATGACCTAAATGCTACTAAGTTGCCTCCACTCCCAGGAGGGCAATAAATCAAATGCAGTTTTATCTATAATAGCAAGATAGGAGAAGGCAAGTGTGATAAGAGCCAAGTTATAGACAAATGACTTTGGGGGGAAGAATAATTATTCTTAGCTTGAGGGTTTAAGAAAATAGTGTGAGATTTTAGAGCCAGGTGCTGAAAGGTGAGCATCTTTTCTCAGGAGAGGCAAGAGGGAAGTGAAGTATGGACCAGGGGAATGTTGTGAACAAAGGCATAAAAACAGGAGGACTTTGTCTGAGACCTGGGGATTAACAATGGTAGTTTGATGGTGGAGTGTATTGAGGGAGGCCTTAAGAAAACACAGAGAGTGGAGTTAGGGACCAGGTGTGATTGGTTCTCTATCAGTGTAAGATAGTAAAATTTAGTTTTTAAAGCTTGAACTCATTTATGCAGCAACTGAAAAGCTTAAAAGGTGCATATTTCCCTGTATTGGAGTGATGGATTTTGGTGTTGTGGTGTATTTTCTTTGTAACATTTTGTCTATATTGGCACTTTATTTTCCCTTTCCTTACCTCAAAATTTTCTTGTGTTATTACTGTTCAGTGTCAAAAACATCAAATAGGCTCAGCGCTCCCCGCTCCCCAGCTAAAGCTGGAGACCAACACTTTTTTTTTTGTGTGCTTGTTCATCTCACGTTTAGGCCGTCATGTCAGTGAGACTGATGGGTGTAGCTTCTGATGTTACTAGCAGACACAGTTTCACAACAAACTCCTGGTCCTCTGGCTCTTGCAATTTCGGTGTCCCCTCTTCTGAAATGTTCCCACACCCTTAAATGTGGGAGTGGCTTTGTAGCAGTATCCATTGAGACTGCCTGGCCTATTTTTAAGTTGGGCCATTTGTTTCTTGAACTTTTTGTCTTTGGGGTCTTTGTATGTTCTGGATTTTAATCCTCTGTCAGAAGTAGAGCTGGTGAAGATTGTCTTCCATTCTGTTTGCTTCTTTTTACTCCACCGGTTGCTTCCTCAGCGGTATCAAAGCTTTTTTGGTGTTAGGAGGTCCCTGTTGTCAGTTGTCCTTAATTCCTGAGCAAATCAAGTCCTGTTGAGAAAGTCCTTTCAAGTGCCCATCACACAGCTCATCTTTTTTTCTAGTAGTTTTAATGTTTCAGGTTTCAAATTGAGGCCTTTGATTCACTTGGATCTAATTTTATTTATTTATTTTAAAAATTATTTTTACTTTTATTGAAAATAAATTTGTGTCATACATATACCCTGATCATAGTTTCTTCTTCCTCATCACCTTCCAGACTCTCTCCACTTTCTCACTCCTTCAACTCCATGCTTTCTTTCTTTCTGTTTTAAAGAAACAAACAAGTTAATAAGAAAAGGATAAAACAAAATGGACAAACAAAAGAAACAAAGAGCATGACAAACGTGAGTGTGTGTGTGTGTGTGTGTGTGTGTACACACACACACACACACACACACACACACACACACACACACACACTCACCATAATTGGAAACCATATATGTGAGCAAAAGACCAACAAGATTTTAAAAATGCATGAGAAAAAAATGTCTCCAAAATACCTTTGAGTTCATTTTGTGTTGGTCATTTACTGCTGAGCTTGGGGGTCTTCCTTCAGTGTCCTTTAGATACTCAATGAAACACCCTTGGAAAACAAACATTTCCTTTGTCAGTGATTGTGTATTGGAGATAGCTTCTTGGTTAGGGATGGGAGCTCAGGTTCACAGTGTGGGACTCTGTCTGCAGATCCTATGCATGCTTCCACAGTCTCTTAGAGTTCGTGTGTGTCAGTCCTGTTGTGTCTGAAAGACACTATTCCCTTGGTGTCATCATCCATCTCCTTTGGCTCTTAAAATTTTTCTACCTCAGGCAGGAGAGATGGCTCAGCTGTTAAAGGCTAGGCTCACAACCAAAAATATAAGAATTTTTCTACCTCCTCTTCCACAGAGTTTCCTGATCCCTGAGGGAAGGGGTTAACGGAGACATCCTATTTAGAAATGAGTGTTCCAAGGTCTCTTACTTTCTGCACATTGCACAGTTGTGGGTCCCCGTGTTAGTCCCCATCTTCTGCATGAAGAAGCTTCTTTAATGCTGGATGAATGAGGCACTCATCTATGGGTATAGCTGAATATCATTAGGAGTAGTTTGCTTTTCCTCCAGGTCCATGGTCTGTTCTCAGATTCTAGGTCACCCTAGCAATGTCAGAATGGCTTCCATCTCAGGCAGTGGACCTTAAAATCAAGGCCCACTTGATTTTTAAGCCTTAAAAATGAAGGCTTAATGATGGTGATTGGCTACTCCCACATTTATTCTACTCTTTTACTAATGTATCAAGCAGGAAGGTCACCATTATAGATAGCATGCAAAGTACCTTCCAGTACTATGAACCCTAGGCAGTGAGTGAGTCCCAGTTCTCCTTCTCTGTATTCAAGGAGATGTGTTAATGTCTTCAGCAACAGGGGCTTACCATCAGTTTGTGGAGAACAACCAACATCCTTCGCAATAGCATGAGTTGTTTGGGGATTTCCAGGGAGCCCATTCCTAGTATTGGAGGTTTCGCTTGGTAGCAAGCGATATCTAGTTGGGGCTTTGTCTCCTGCATTATTTGGTGACCCCATTTAATGTTCTTTCATTTACATGTATATTTTAAGACATGTCTGCTATAGTAAGTTTCCATATGACCCCTCCAATGGCCCTTAGTATTAGCTGTCCCATTCCACATTCCTGCTCTTAGCCCCCTCTTCTCTCTTCCTCTCCATTTAATCATCCAGTTCTAGTCTTTCCTCCCCACAGCTGCATATTCTATTTCTCCTTCCTTTGGAGATTCTTCCCTTTTAGTTACTTACTCTGTGTTACACCTTGTGTTTATACTGACAGTAGTGTGCCTATTGAAGGTTTAAAAGCCATCACCCACGTGTAAGTGAATGTGTACTATATTGCATACTATATTTGCCTTTTTAAGTATGGGTTACCTCCATTGAGATGAGTTTTCTAGCTCTGTCCACTTACAGGCTTAATTTCCTTCTTTAAAAAAAAAACAGTTGCATAATAATCCATCGTGTAAATATATCACATTGCTTTCTTTATCTGTCGGTAGATTTCTAAGCTGTTTCAAGTTTCTGGCTTTTATCAACCGAGCAGCAATGAACATGGATGAGCAAGTGTCTCTGTAGTAGGATGTGGGTTGCTTTGGGTATATATCCAGGAGTGGTATAGCTGGATCTTCAGATTAATTCCCAGCTTTCTGAGGAAGTGCCACAATGCTTTATATAGTGGCTGTACAAGTTTGCACTCTCACCAGCAGTGAATGAGTTTCCCTTTACCCACAGCCTCACAGTATGAACTGTCATTTGTTTTATTGATCTTGGCCATTCTGATGTGTGTAATATGAAATTTCAAAGTAGTTTTGATTTGCATTTCCCTGATGACTAAGGATATTGAACATTTAGTGTTTCTAAGTCATTTGTGTTTTCTCTTTTCAGAATTTTCTGTTTAGATTTATATTCCATTTCTTCAAAAGATGGATCATTTGTTTTCTTGATGTCCAGTTTTTTTAGTTTTTTTATTTATTTTATACATAACCCTCTACAGATGTGTATTAGTAAATATCTGTTCCCTTTCTGTACCCTGTTACTTTGTCTGAATGATGGTGTCCTTATCTATGCAGATGTATGAAGCCATTTATGAATTTTTGATCTTAGTGCTTGGGCTATCAGTGTCCTGTTTCGAAAGTCTTTTACTATTCCAATGAGTTCAAGACTGTTTTATGCTGTCTATTTTTTTTTTATCAGATTCAGAGCATCTGGTCTTATTTTGAGGTTCTTGATCCATTTAAGGTTGAGTTTTTTTGCAGAGTGATACATATGGATCTATTTGCAATCTTCTCTATGCAGGCTCCCAGTTTGATCAGCATCATTTGTCTTTTTGTCCAATGTGTGTTTCTGGCCTCTTTATTAAAACAAAATAGGTATTCATGGGTTTCTGGATGTATTTCTGGGTTTTCAATTCAATTACATTGAACAATGTGTCTGTTTTTATGCCAATACCATGCCGTTTTTATTACTCTAGCTCTGTAGTACAACTTGAATTGGGGGATGGTGATGCCTCTGACAGTTCTTTGGTTATCCAGGGTTGTTTTTAGCTACTGTGTGTGTGTCTGTATGTTTCCATATGAAGCTGAAAATTGTCCTTTCAATTTCTGTGAAGAATTGTCTTGGAATTTTGATAGAATTGCATTGAATCTGTGACTGCTTTTTGTAGGATGGCCATCCTCACTATATTCATATTGCTATTGTGCAGAGTGATCAATATATGACTAATTTTGTTCTTCTGCATGCTTCACACAGACATTTAGTTTTCCTAGTTCCATTTGTTGAAGATTAAAAATTATATCACAGCTACATCCAAAAAAAAAGAATGCAAACTTCCCAAGAGGTACAACAATGCTTCATATTTATACAGGTTTAAATAGCCCCTTGGGCCCAGTGAAGCTTCTTTATTATGCTATTATCTGCTCTTAAATTCTGCCTGAGGATGTGATGGGGTGACTTAGAATACTGCAAAAGGGTAAACCAAGTAATAAGACACACCTTGCAGGTATGCCAAGAAATCAGTCTTTCTTGAAAATTAACTAACACTGCCAACTATGTCAATCAATTTAAAAATAAATCATGGGATGGATGATGCCAGGATTTCTTTGCTGTGACACAAAAGCACAAGCAACAAAGAGAAATATGAACAAATTGCCCACCATCAAAATGAAAACTTTCCTACTTCACAGGACATTGATAAGTGAAAGGCAAACTGAGAAGTCTGATCTATGAAGTATGAATAATTTCTATATCTCATCTACAAAAAGTCAAATTTAAAAGCTACACCTAAAGAAAACACAGAAAAAAGTGGTGGGTGTGGCTGAGCATGCCTGAAATTCATTACTGGCTATTGGAGTCTGATCCCAGGAGCTCTCTGACTAGAAATGGCAAGCACCTTACTTTGTTAGAGACACTGTTTTCAGGCAACACTAAGGGAGAAAATACAGGAAGGCACCAGACATATTTCTCATTTCTGTGTATGTGCATGCAGGTATGTACACTTCTGCACACACACATGCACCCTTCCCACACAACTTGTATGTTCATGTTCATTATTTGCAGAATTATTTGCAATATCCAAAATAAGAAACAACTAAAATAAGTTGCTGGATGAGTGTGTGTCTGTAATGTATTTGGCAATGGAAAGAAATGAAACAGTGATACACATTATGAATTGGGGGAACCAGTACAGTATGCCAAGAGAAACAAACAGATACAAGGTATAAAAGAACAGCGCTGATAGAATGAATATCTGTCTGTCTGTCTGTCTGTCTGTCTGTCTGTCTTCTGTCTAGGAAATGTATTAGAGTGTCTTATAGTCAGTGGTCCAGCTAGTCCAAAAATGGCTGTTTACCAATGGAAAGTTCAAGAATCCAACAGTTGTTATTCTACAAGGATGGATGTCTCAGCAACTCTTCAGTATCCCGAAGTAGGCTGTAATGCCAGTGAAGGAGTCAACTGGCCAGGGGGAATGAGGGCAAGCAGACAAAGAAAGGAAGTGTGCATTTCCCACATCCTTTATTTAGGCTGCTGGCAGAAGCTGTGGCCCAGATTAAAGGTGGATCTTCCCACCTCAAAATATATGTTTTAAAAGTGAATCTTCCCACTCGTATTAATTTAATTAAAAAAAATCCCTCACAGGTATACCCAGCTGCTTGGGTTTTAGTTAATTTAGATGTAGTCAAGTTGACAACCAACAATTGCATCACAGTCATGCATCACATGTCTCATATACGAAAGTATATATTGGATATCTCTCCAGAGCCAGAGCCAGGTTACAGGGTCAGGGGTGGGATGGGTCAGCTGGCATTCTGAGCTTGACTGTTCTAAATGGGATGATAATGACACTCAAGTCTGCAATTAAAAACTATTGAGAAATATACCTTAGGGGCTGGAGGGATGGCTCAGTGGTTAAGATCACTGGCTGCTCTTCCAAAGGATCCAGGTTTGGTTCCCAGCACCCACATGGCATCTCACAACCATCCAGTTCCAGGGAGTTTGATGCCCTACTCTGACCTTCTTAGTCATCAGGCACTTGTGTGATCTATAGACATACATGTAGACATAACACTCATGCACATAACAAACCATTAAAAAGGAGTCCTCACACTTAATAACAAAGACAAATAGACTTTAAAGGTATATGAACTGAATCTTAATAAGCTGTTGAAATGAAATCAGAAAAAGTATACTATAGTTGGAGTAAACTAATCCCCTTCCCCCCGTTATTGTTTTTCTTTTTACTTTTAAAAAATGGAGGTGGATTTTGACTACTTTGCCCTATTCCCTGGAAACGGAGCACCAGGAAGGGAGCAGCTGCTTCATGACCTCATGGACACTTGCCTTTTCGTGCAGTTGGCCTGAAGCAATGTTCAGAACTTAAAGGTCACTTCAAGTTTAAATTCATCCACAGTGAATCTCTTTGGCAAAATTGCATAATATTTTTGATTCTTTTATTAATTTTCTAGCAATAGTAAGATTTCCACTTTTTCATTTTTAGCAAAGGTCAATTTTTAATTAAAAACTTTGCCTCAGGGGCTAGAGACAGCTCAGCAGTTAAGATCACGTACTGTTCTTATAGAAGACTTGAGTTCAATTCCCACATCAGGGCTATTCACAATCATCTATAACTTCAGCTCCAGGAGATCTGATGTTCTCTTGCCTCCACAGGCATATGCATGTATGTGGCATACAAAAACTTGTGTAGGCAAACACACACACACACACACACACACACACACACACACACACACACACACCGCACAAATTACAATTAAATCTTAATTTAATTGTGTGTGTGTGTGTTCAGGTGCAGGTATATGAGGAGGTCAAAGATCGATGCTGGCTGGCTCACTGTCCCCATTGTCTTTTGAGACAAGATCTATCAGTGACACTGCTACTGACTAACTGGCTAGGCTGGCCAGAGCCAGCTTTGAGGGGTCTGTGTGTCTCCGCCTTCCTTGTGCTATGGTTACAGACGAGGGAACACACCTGCCATTTTAACCTAGGTGCTGGAGATCGCAACTCAGGTCCTTCAACTTCAACTTGTGTGGCAAACACTTTATTCTTTGAACCATCTCCCCAAGCAATCCAGATTTCAACTTTTAAACGGTTTCTCTTCCTGGTCTTCTCTGAGAAATCTGATTAGGCATAGGACATTGCTACACACTGTTAATGTTCTGCTGGCTAGTCCTAGGTCAAGTTGACACAAACTACAGTTATCTAAAAGGCGGGAACCTCAATTAAGAAAATGCCTCTCTAAGACCCATTTGCGCATGCCTTTAATCCCAGCATGGGGGGGGGGCAGAGGCAGGCGGATATTTGTGAGTTCAAGACTAGCCTGGTCTGCAGAGCTAGAGCCAGGACAGGCTCCAAAGCTACACAGAGAAACCTTGTCTCGAAAAAAAAATTTTTTTTTCTTAATTAGTGATTGATGGTAGCCCAGTCCATTGCGGGAGCCCTGGACTGGTTCTGTAAGAAAGCAGGCTGAGCAAGCCAGAAAAGCAGCACCCACCACCCATCCATAACCTCTGCATCAGCTCCTGTCTCCAGGTTCCTCCCCTGTTTGAGTTCCTGTCCTGACTTTCCTCAGTGATGAACAGCAATGTGGAAGTATAAGACAAATGAATCCTTTCCTCTTCAACTTGCTGTTCCCTCATGGTGTTTGGCTGCAACAATATAACCCTGACTATAACAGTTGTTGAGTTTGTTTCTTTATACTTTGGCATTAAAAACCTTTCAAATTCTCTCACATGACCCCTGCCCCTCTTTCCCCTTATGCTTTCTTCCTTTTCCTCTAGGCTAAAGAAACCCTTCCTTGTCCAAAAGCTTTATGAGTATTCTATACAAGTTTCTTCCTTTATTTTCCCGGTGGTTGAAATTTTTTTTCTTTATCTTTCACATTTAACAAATGTTATTTTGTTTTCAACTGTGTGCTTGATGTCTCTCTGGTATTTATCTTAGATTAGGAAATAGTGTAAAAGAGTATTTGTTCAGATTATTACCAGTCTCCTAAGCTTTTTCTACTAAGTATGCAAGCATGCGTGAATTGTTAGCCACTGGACTCAGAGGACTGGGGACTCTGTTACCACGAGACCCTGATGATCAGTGTCTTTCTGTCTAATTCATACCAGTAAAAATTGCTCTCAGAACTGAGTCTACAATATATATTATGGTTCTTGAGTGTTCCTTCTTCACCTTGTACTTTTCAAATTTGTGCTTACTCTATACAATTTATGTCTAGAGCAATTTGTCAAGCAAAAAGTAAACATGTAGAAATTCATGGTAGATTTATTCAAATATAAGTTGATGTAAAAAAAAATTGGCATTTTCATTTTTTTCCTTTTACCTAAGATGATGTTTTTTCTCTTTGCTTATTTAAGTCTTTATGTCATTCTGTAAAATATTGCTGGTTTGTCCTTATAAGTCACAGATATTCTCAACAAGAGCATTTATTATAATTGTACTCTGTACATATTATGAATGCCTTTTTTTTTTTTTATAATTTCAGCTACTGTCTAAAAATTGCTGTGTGGGGGGGAGTGTGTGCATTTATCTCTTATCAGTCTGCCTTTGAGACTTTTATTAATTAAAATGATTTCCTGGCATATTCTCCTGGGTTATCTGACTGTGAGGTCACACTGCTAGGAATGTCTTCTCATTCATTTTTCAGTCTGTGTGACTCTAATTGTCTCATTTTTCTCACAATGACTAGAACTGGTAGTCTATGAATAATAGTGAAACATGACATATTAATTTTATTTCTATTGTAACATAAATATACCCTTTAGATCAAAATCTGTGACTTTTATTTTGGCAGGCAGGTTTCATCTGTGGCTGTATCTTAGTATCAATTTTATTGAAGAGTTTATTCTTTAATTTTTTTCTTCTGCAATCTATTTTGCTAAGAATTATGTATCCTTAAAGCACATTTTAAAAGTCAATCAATTTGTACCAGATAATCATATTAATAGGCATCTTTATGCATGGGGGGAGTGTGTAATGGTCAAAGGTGTCCTTCCATAGAACCCTTGAATGAAAAGTGACACAATGCCAATGTGTGTGTCACAAAATCTTCCTTCTAATTAGGTCTGTGTGGCACTGAAAGGAAATCTCAGATGTTCAACTCCAACCAGAGAAAAGGGCCCCTCATTAGGAGCCAGTTGGAGGACTCTCAGAAGCCTGAAGAGTAAGCATTGCATCATCAAACTTGCCGTAGGAGACAGGTCCCCAGCTGGTTGGCTCTGGTTCCTGAAACTAGTGATATTTTTCCCTTTGATCATAGAAATTAGCTTAGAGAGTGGAGATAATTTGGGGTTCCTCTGCTTCCCTGTAGGTGTCATGTGCTCCAAACGGTTGTCCCAGGTAGACTTCATGAGCTTCGGAGAGCTTTTGCTAGAACGGTTAACACATGGAGGCTCCGGTGTTTTCCATCTCTGGTGTGTAACTCTCTGCATGACCTCTATTTAGTTTGTGTTGGGCTCTTTGCTGCCGAGAGGGTGGCTGTGACACCGAAATTCCAGCGAAATTTCAGTCTTCTGGGGACCCCTCACTCACTCTTTCCCTCCCTTTCTCTCTCCTTCCCTTTTTTTCTTTTGAATATTTTTGGGCATGATCTCATTCTTTATAACATTGACATAAACTTGCTATATAGCCCAGGCTGCCTTTGAACTCATGGCCACCTGCCTCTGCTTCTACATTGTGAGATACCATGTCCCACTCAGGGGTCTTATTTAAAATGGTAACTTCTGGGTCCCATGTAAACGCACTGAGTCCATGTGGTGTCTCCCACTTCCTCCAAGCCTGGTATGTGTAAAGAATTATCACCCAGGTCTTTCTGTTTGCTTAGTGTCCCAAGAGCTGTGGCTGCATGTCCAGGAAGGCTGCCACCCAGACCCGCTCTTCCTGTTCTTTTACCTTCTTGGGAGAACATTCACTTTTTTAAGGATTCTTTTCAGTTGTTTACAGGTTCTTAGTCCAGTGAGTTTGATTTCTTGCCTCAGGGGCAGAGGGTTGAGTTCCTCATTCTCAGCCTGAGGCATATTATTGTCCTGGTTCATGCCACATCCCTGCTGAATAGATTGCTGGCATTTTAATGAGTCCTGAAGGACACACTGGGATTCTGGGGTCTTAGTCACTGTTGCCTCTGTGGACATCTCCCACCACAGTGCAGGTTTATGGTCCCTAAACATTGTGTTTCCCTTTTTTTAAGTGAAAAAACCAGTGAAAACTTTGTGAACCCTCTTAAAATTAGTAGGTTTCTCCTAATTTAAAGAGAAGCTGTAGTCCAAACAGGTGCTTGGAGGCTAAGGCACGGCATTTACCATACCTGACAGATCAGTTAGCCCTACTTCTTTCTTCCTAGTTTCTGTAACTCATAGTGTTCATGTTGGCCTGGACCAAAGGTTCTCATCCTCTTATCCTGCGTGGTCACTACCCCTTTGGGCGTTGAAGGACTTTTTTTTTTTTTTTCCAGTGGTCACCTAAGACCATTGGAAAACAGATATTTATATTACAGTTCAAAACAGTAGGAAAATTACCATTATGAAGTAGCAACAAAAATTATTTTATGGTTGGACATTAGGGCAACATGAGGAATTGTATTAAACAGTAACAGCATTAGGAAAGTTGAGAACCACTGGCCTAGACCAACACTCCAATTTGCTTATGATACTTCTTTCCCTTCATATATATTTTTGCATGAAATATTTTAATTTTATCTACATGTGCTCAAAATTTCTTTGTGTTATTAACTTCTAAATTTAGCAAGGTAATCTGACATCTAATAAACTCTTAGCAATTTGCTACCACTTACTATATATAGCCAACAGAACATTCAGACATCCTCCATTTTTATTTAGTATACTCTATCTGCTGCAATATCCTATCTAGAATATATTGTGTTTAATAATCACATTGCTTTAGCATCTTCTTAGCTGTGATATTTTCTAGGCTTTCCTTGTTTATGATGACTTAGACAAACTAGAGGGAACTGGTCAGAGGTAATGGTCCTTTGTCTCATGGCTCTGACCTGCATTTGTCTCATAGCTCTCATGTGACACCTGGCACAGCCGACTTAAATAAGGAAGGATTTATTTTGTCTTTTGCTTTGAGAGTTTATTTTATAGCCCTTGCCTCCATGGATTCTGGCTCACAGTGAGGCAGAATATCATGGCGTGGATGCAAGGGGAGGGGTGGTTGTTCACCTCCAGTAGTCAGGAAGCAGAGAGATGGGTGGGACTAACCATGTTTAACCTCAAAGCACATCCTCCACTGACCAATTACTTCCAGCTGCTTACTAAGGGATCAGCCATCTTCCTCCTATCACCGCCAGCTGAAGTCCGAACATTCATTATATACTCAAACCACAGGCTTGGGTTTTTGAGTTGTCTACAGTCTGTGCTGGGCAGCAGATTGCTGCTATCAGTATAGAGACACAGGCAGAGAAGAGAGCGGCAGAAGTTGGAATTTGATGCAGTAATGTCTTCTCTCTTTGAGACTTCACCCCAGTTTTCTCTAAATAACAAAAATAGCTATATTGTTGACTTATTCTCGTACAAAAAGCAATTTAAGAGGATTTCATGGAACTCCTTTAGGAAAAAATATTCTTCAAAGTATGTACAGCGTACACACAGAATTTGAAAGCCAGTACTTGGCTATTGAAAGTCTCCCAGTGAGAGTTGGATGTCGGGAGAAGACCTCTCTTCCAACAGTGATTCAGTTGCTGAATGGATGTTGTAGTTAGAGTCACTATTGTTATGATGAAACACCATGACTGAGGCAACATGGGGAAGAAAGAGTTTATTTGGCCCAGATTTTCATATCACTGTTCATCACTGAACGAAGTCAGGACAGGAACTCAAACAGGGCAGGAACCTGGAGCTGATGCAGAGGCCATGGAGGAGTGCTGTTTACTGGCTTGCTCTACATGACTTGCTCAGCCTGCTTTCTTACAGAACCCAGGACCAGTGGCCCAGAGATGGCCCCACCCACAAGGGACTGAGTCCTTCCCCATCAATCACTAATTAAGAAAATGTTCAATAGACTTATATACAGCCTAATCTTATAGAGGCATTTTCTTTTTTAAAAGCTTTTTCTATTAATAATAATAATAATAATAATAATAATAATAATTTAACATAATTTCCCATAATTCTTTGAGAATTTCATATCACGCACCCCAATTCTTCTCACTTATCAGTTCTCTCATATCCTCCCCTGACCACTGCAGTTGTCCCCAAAAGAAAATTTTTAAAAAATATAAACAAAGAGTGGGGAAAAAAAAAAACCCTTTTTACTCTTTAATCTTTCCTACTTCTCCAACACCTCTTCATTGGTTCTGGTGGCTTTGGGAGCTTTGGTGTGTCACATACTATACCTTTTTTGTCCAATCAGCTTTACTAGCAAATGCTCATCTCCATGAGTCACTGGTCTGGTTCAAAGCCTCTGGTTTCGGGTACACCATCGTCACTGGATCCTCACCAAAATTCCTCTGGGATATCCTGAGGCCACCTGAATCATGGAGATCCTGTGGGTATTGTTCCACAGGACTAGTCGCTTTACAAGCCCCAGTAGGTCCTAGATGGGGTAAATGCTAGGGTGGGCCAACCCAAGTTCCAGCTGTGGACCTGGGTGGTAGCCTGGGTGGGTCATTTCAGGCCAGCGGGGCAGCCTGCCTTAGGGGAGGGGGCAGAGCCATTTCCCCTACACCCATGTCATTAGGGTCAGTTCTCCCTTGCTTGTGGTGAAGGGTGGGGCAGATTTCATCACACATGGCTCCTTTGGTGCCCTGAGATGACACAGACCCCAGGTATAGCTGGACCATGGACCCAAACATGGTCCTTGGTAGGAGATGCAGCCTGGATGACATCTTAGCTCCAAGTGGAAGCACCAGCCACTCAGATCAGGATGGCTCTGGTTGCTGCATGGCCCTTAGACACAAACAAGGCTACAGGTTATGGCCCCGACTCTGGGCTTCCATGTGATCTTTGGTGGAACACAGGCCTTGGACTTCAACACAGATACCAGCTGGGGTAGCACCGCAGATTCAGACATGGTCCTCCACAGCAGCCAGGTCTGGATGTCACCATTGACATAGCTGTTAGCGCAGGCCCCTCAGATCTGCACGACCCTAGTGGCAAGGTGGCCCTTAGACATTAACATGGCCCCAGACCCTAGGTCTCCACATGGCTTTTGATGGTAACAGGAGCCTCATATATCAACACGGATCCTGGGTACAGTAGGGCCATAGAATAGACCCAGACAGACATGGCCCTCAGCCGTAGCTCTGGTCAAGATGTCATTATGGCGTCAGGAAGCAGCTCAGGCCACTCAGGTCTGTGTGGCCCTGACTGTAGCATGGCCCTCGGACCCCAAATAGACTCAGGGGCTGACCTTACCCGGGGCATCCACACAGCCTTCAGTGGCAACAGGAGCCACATCAACCCAGACCTTGGCTGCTATATGGGCACAGACCCAGACATGGCATTGGGAGCAGCCCTGGCCCAGATGTCACCATGGCTCCAGGTGGAAAGCAGGCCACCCACATCAGCCTACTTCTCACTACCTTCATTTTCTTGATTGGGGTTCTTTTCTCAGATGACTTCAGCTTGTGTCAAGTTGTCATAAAGCTATTCAGCACAGGGCCCTTGTAAATCTCTTCTTCCTGGACTCCAGCATCTTACTGGTTAAAGGAAAGTAAAGCTGAGGGGTTGCTAAAGCTTTGGCCAGATCTCACTAATCAACAGTGCCATGCGTGTGACGTGTGATTGAGGAACAAGATCTGGGACAGGTGAGGTTCTCAGAGCTCTTAGGTTTGTGACAGCAATGACACTAGAAGGCATTGTGGGAACACCCAGTGACGCAACAGGCACATCCAGTGATGGAGCAACAAATGGAAGCCTCTGCCCACACTTTGCTTTAGTCTGCATTTTGAAGAAGCTGATGGTTAGAAATAAAGCGTGAGGAACCTTTATTTGGATTCCATGGCTGGTGAGGGTGACAGGGAGGGTGGACTGGGGACAAATATGCCAGGCAGAGCACTTAAGTGAGAAATTTTATTAGAAAGGGAAGTGTGTGTGTGTGGGGGGGGCGGCAAAGAGACACAGAGATACAGAGATCGAGAGGACAGAAGATAAGAGGGAGATAGGAAAAGTCCTGTCTGTACCAAGGGAACAGCAGGAAAGAGGGAGGGAAAGAGAGAGCATAAAGAGAGCATAAGTAGGTGGAGGTCTTTCTCTTAAAGGGGTCCTTTCCACCTGGACCAGTGTACTGCCCGAGTGCATTCTGCCAGGACAGGGGCAGGCCAGCATAATGCCTGAATCCTTACACTGATATCATGTCCAAAGCCATTACTCCAGCTGTGTGAATACTTGCTCAGGACAGACAGGCCATAAGTAAAGGGGATATGGCTGAGGTGGGGTCTCCAGAGGGAAGTCTGTTATCCAGTCTAGCTTTTCATTTCACTACTTATAGCAGGAGCAAGAGGCCTAAGTCTGAAGTCACCCACAGTATTACAGAGCCAGCACTGACGAGGTCACTGCAACAGGTCTGAGTGCAGTTCATCCTTCCCCCTCATTTCATAGTACGTTTTATTTTAAAATCAAGAACTTATCTTCCAGGTTCTAAATTTTTCATGCTGTCATAAATGTATTATTTTGCCTTTGTTCACTTGGGGAGCAAGAAGGAAGGAGGGCAAAAACTAGATGTTAGCATAAAATTCCCTCTGCCTGACTTAGTTAAACAGCAAGCAATCACATACCACCTGCCCCCCCCCCTTTGTTTAAGAGTTGGGTTGGAAGTAGAGATGTACATGTGGTCTGAGAAAAGCAAAGCTGATTAAGAGATCAATCTCTAGAACAGTACTTGGCAAACCTGCCTCCTGTTGCTCAGTGTGACTCATCACCTGTTTTATAAACAAGGTTTTTATTAGAATACAGCCCCATCCATTCCAATGGCTGCCTTTGTGCTGTAAGGGCCAGGTGAGTAATTGTGCCTGAGATCCTATGGCTTCAAAAGATAGTTAAGTTACTACCTGGTGATTCTACCTAAAACAATGTGGTGACCTCTGGTGTAGAGTTATTCAACCTGATTTCAGACACATTTCTATGACCACACCTGTTGGCTTTAGATTTGGAATACTAAGGTGGAAAGCTAAGACTCTAGATTCAGAAACACTGAGGTTCAAAATTGAGTGATGTCCTGGCTTTGGGCAAAAATCCAAAACCTTCATATGCTTTGCTTTCCTAACTTGCAAGGTGAGCATAAAGCCATGGGTTTGCTCCTTGCAGCAAACCCAAGAGACCAATGAAACACTATATTAAAGGTAGTTAGTGAAGAATGATATTTGGCAGTTGCTGGATCAACAGGGAGCCTTTGTTCTGTGACTGTTTTTACTATCTGGCTTCCCACATTCTCCTTTTTTTCATCTACTGGTTGAATCTCTCTACTCTTTCTAGTGTTGATCATAAAGTTTTTTAATTTTTGCCTCTTCCACCTATACAACAATCACCCCTTTCCTTGATCAGGCCTACTCTACCCACTAGACATGGTCAAATCTAGTGATCGAGCTATAGAGACTTTCCCAGTTGGAAGTAAGAAGATTAAGTAGGAAATAACTGAGATGTAATTGGGGAGAAGGAACTGTTAAGGACTTGCAATTCCATCCAGGTAGATTGTAATGGCATTAATAAGGGTGACAGGAGCAGAAGCAAGTGTACTTTGCCATCTAGAAGAAGTACCCATGTCAAGGACAACCACACTTGGAATACTGTTTTACAACAAAAAATTAATGTGTTCATCTTCACCTAAAACTATTTACATTGAAGAACTAATTAATTTGCGGGTCAGACAGCTAATATGTGTTTATCATCCAGAGAAGACACTAAGTAACTAACCAGGCCATCTTACTACATCCTTGAATCACATTGAAGGGAAGTTATCGTTGAGCAGATCCCTGGGACTGCTTCCATGTCTGATCCATAGTGAAGTAGAGCTTGGTGCTCAGAGGCTCCAAGCAAGTGCCAGCAGGTGCCAAGAGAAACTCCTTCAACTGTCATCTTTGGCAGTTGTAAAATTGATGAAACAGAATAATTTGTGCTTGCTTTACTGAATAATTTACTAACCAAATCATTCACAAAAGCAGAAAGGTGAAATGGGGAGACATGGAAGAAATGAGTTTGAACTGGGGGAGGATCAATAGGAACTAGAAGAGTCAAGGGCCTGGAGCTTGGTACTCTCAGAAGGAAGGTAGCTCCCTGCTGGATACACCTCTGATCCCAGGAAGGCAGGATGTGAGCTCTCCTGACTGCCACTATCTCTACAGAGTGCTACTTGACAGCTACGTCTGCTTTCATGGATTCTGAATTTGTCTTTCTCACTCACCTGCTCTTTATCAATGGCTGCTGTCTTAGTTTGGGTTTTTTGCTGTGAAGAGACACCATGACCATGGGAACTCTTATAAAGAAAAGCACTAAATTGAGGCTGGCTTACAATTTCAGGGGTTTTGTCCATTGTCATCACGGCTTGGAACATGGTAGCATGCAGGCAGACGTGGTAGCTGAGAGTTCTATATCTGTAGATAGCAGGGAGAAAGGGAGTTACTGGGCCTGACCTGAGCATTTGAAACCTCAAAACCCACCCCTAGTGACACATTTCCTCCAATAAGGCCATGCCTCTTAACAGTGCCACACTCTATGAGCCTATGGGGGCCGATTTCACCTCAAACCACCACAGCTGCCAAACATATTCTTTGTCTGGAGTAGAGAGCATATCTTGTTAAGATTCACATTTATTTGCAAAGCAGATTCCATTGAATCCTTGTTTGTAAACATGTGCATTTGAAAAATGGTAATTTGGGGAACATTGAGTAATTGACAAAGGATTTTGATTATTATCTTGTTTGACCTGTGTAACTTGTCTTAAGATTGGGGCTTCTGTTGAACAGGCAAATAAGAACCAGAGCTAGGGGCTAGAGAGATAATTCAGAGGTTCTCTGCTTTTCCACAGGACCCAGGTTCAGCTCAAAAATGTCTGTAACTCTAGTTTCAGAGGATCTGGTACCCTCACAGACATACACTTAGGCAAAACACCAATACACATAAAATACAAGTAAATAAATTATATTTAAAAAAGAACTAGATCTAACAAATGCAAATGGCCTTGCTCAGCATTGTCAGCATGGACCTCTCATTCCAAATCTAGTCTACCACAATCTCTTAGTCTCATATTCTACAGAGAAAGATCATGTGTCAAAGGGCTGGCTCTCTGTGACAACCACTTCCTTAATTTCAATCATTTTTGCATTCTTTGTCCCATCTTTTATCCTACACAAACAACAAAGGCATTTTCTCTGTAGTTAAAGTTTAAGATTAAATGGCCTCTTTAAATGTTCATTTTTCTAATCTTATTTAGTACAGGCACCACAGGTACATTCGTCACTCCCTATGCTTTCACAGTAACACATCTTAATTAACTCGGGAGAAACTAGAGTGGTCAAAGAGAAATGACGATTTGGAACCAATTCCAATAAGTGGATGGGGCAGAGATTTTCTGGAATGGCCTCACAGACAGTCTCTTAGTCTTGCTAGAAGGAAGACACTATAGAATATAACGAAATGGCTACACCCAGTTTTCCACTTCTCACAGCTGAGCTTCCTCATGACTGTGACACAATAACAGCAATGACTACTAGTTTTGTGTGTCAATTTACAACTCAGGAAGTTCTGAGACTAGCTGCAAATGCTCATCAGGAGACAAGGAAGTCAAGGACTGAGATTCAAAGTAATGAAAACCCACTGGAGCTGTCTTTGGGGAGCTGTACTGGGCAAAGGTGAGAATGGCCTTGTAGCTAACATCTGTGAGGCTGCAGTTAAATTCTTGTCATCAGAAACTGCGGTGTCAGGATGCTTTCCCAACTGACACATGTGTTCACCAATGCAGAAGTGTCTACCCCCTTTAAAAGCCCCGCTTTCCTTATAATACCATTTACATCAATTCCCAACCCTACTATGGGCTTTGTATGAGGACTTTGGAAGGAATTACTGTAAAGAAGAGACCCAGTCCACCATGAGACAATTTGGAAAGGCTCATCTTACCCCATGAATCTGCCATCTGCCCCCAAACTGTGGAAAAACCCATAATGTAGTACCAAAAGAGATGCTACCATCTCCTTGGGTCATCCATCCTATGCCAGCATTTCTTTGTTTTGATAAATAAATTTCTGCTTATATGGTCTGTGACTATTCTAAGGAATTAATTATTTCTTCCCGGAAGTCAGGAATGGAGGAGAAACTTGACCCTGTTCTGGCCCCACCTGCCTTGAAGCCCCCAGAACTGTGCCTAAATAACCTGATGGATGCAGTGCTTCAGACCTGTAGATTTAGCAGGTGAATGCAATTGACCTTTAGTTGATCTACAAGTTGTAGCAATATTTTAACACGGTCCAATTCCTATGGCTGATTCAGATAGAGTTCAGCCAGAGCACCTAGCCTGATTATACACAAATTGAGACCAACAGCTTTGAGATGGTAATATTGACAAGGGAGGGACCAATCATGGGAGCAGTACAAAGGACTTCTGAGGTGAGTGGGTGACTGAACAAACCATGAATCTCTCATTTCACAATGAGATTAATAAGTGAATGAACAACTTTGGCTTCTCTTACATGTCCAGAATTCAGCCAATCAAGCTTTGCAAGTGGTTGGAGGTCAAAAAATTCTTTTATCTTTTTTTTTTTTTTTGAGACTGTTCCATGGGTAATTGACCCTTATTTCAACCCCTAACCTGCAGGTTTTTGCTTGAACATGAAAGCTTAGCAAGGAGGAATAGAGACTTATTCATAATTATTCCCATCTCCCATCTGAAACACCTTGAGAGAAACAGCACTTGTATGTGTTTCATATGTCCTGTCCCCCTCCTTCACTTTGTGCACATGCTATCTATTAAAGCCCTCCAAATTAGAGAGTTTGGGTAGGAAATAAGACTACCATTTATTTTATTTTAGGGTTAAGGACTCTTTGCAAGCTATTTCCCACAATAGCTTAGATTGTCAAACATCCCATATCTCTGAGGTTGTTGAGATAGTTAGCATTCTCTGACATCTGGTAAACCAAGGCCCTTCTCCATTGTAATATAGAAAAGGAGTTTGCATATAGATAAAATAACAGAATAATTTCTTAAGTTTACTAAAAATTTTTTGAGACTTATGATTAGAATTGTTTTAATCTATGGATCAACTTATGGAAGACTGTTATCTTTGAGTTTATATTGAAAAACACAGTCACTATGGAAGACTGTTATCTTTGAGTTTATATTGAAAAACACAGTCACTAAATATTTTCAGTTTTCTTTTTGGATGTAATGGTGAGTTTTCAATAACCTTTTTGTTTCCTTGTCATTTTACTCCAGATGTATCTCATGCATTTGTTAGTTAGCATTTGTGTTTGCATCCTATTTAAGTTTCCTTTATAGCTGAGTTGTTTTGCCAGTGTTATTAAGTAACTATTTTAAAACAAGGAGGAATTTTAAAGCTCTCCACTACTTACTTCTATATATTGACTAAAATCAGAAAATAGTATGTGATTTGTGATGTCTATTCTTTGGAATTTATTAAGTCTTCTTTTTCTGATTTATTTTCCATTTTTGTTTAGCTTGTTTTAATTAAAATTAAAAATTTATTGTTAGATTTTTGCATTTTTACACTTTCCCCTATTTTAAAAAGTCTTCAGATGTCCCTTGTTTGTTTTTCCATTTTTAGTGCTTTTATTTGAAGCCTTTCTCTGTCTCTCTTCCTCTCTCAACTAAGCATATATGTTAAAGATTTACTCTTTGAGAGGGAGAGAATATCTTTTCAAAGAATAGGCTCTTAGTTAAAAATTTATAGGTACCATGCAGTGGTGGCACACACTTTTAATCCCAACACTTGAGACACTGAGGCAGGCAGTGTTGAGGCCTCTGAGTTGAGGCCAACCTGGTCTACAGAGCTAGTTCCAGAACAGCCAAGGCTATAAAAGAAAACACTGTTACCCCTCCCCCCCAATTAATAGGTTACTTTTGTGTGTGTTCAAGTGCATGTGTGTGTCTGTGTGTCTGTATGTCTCTGTCTGTGTCGGTCAGGTCAACTTGCAAGAGTTGGCTCTCTCTTTCCACTATTTGGATTCCAAGGGATCAAACTCAGGTCACCAGGCTTGGCAGCAAGTGCCTTTACCCACTGAGTCATTTCTCAGGCCCATTTTTTATTAATTATGGGATTGTTTTATTTCCTACTTCACTAAAGTAAATTAATTACAGATCTATTTATTTTACTTTCCTTGAATTCAGTTTATTACTGATCTTTTTGGATATGGTATTGAATAGATTTTTGTTTATTTTAGCCTTAGTTGTTTTCAAAAGAGTACAATGAAGGTTTTACATGATTGTTATGATAAAGTGGCTGTCCACTCAGTCAGCTAGTAAGTCTTTGTCATTCTTTAGTAATTAATGCAGCTAAAATTTTATCCTTCTCAAGAACTCTGATGCAGTTAGATGGCTGCTAGGTTTCAGTATAACTTCTTACCATTCCTTTGTTTAAAAAAGGTGTTTTAAGGTATAAAGATTATAAAGATTATGTAAGAACATAAAAGTTTAAAATGTACGAATCTAAAAATGTTATAAGGTATAACAAGGTAGCTTAAGGAGTACAAATACAAGTTATCAGATTTCTTTCTCCCTCATTATGCTACTGTTGATAGTCTTAACATTGATCAATAAAGTTTAATAAGCTACTAATCCGACTCTGTCAGAGTACAAAACACCAAACTATACCATTATATGATAACTGCAAGCTCAAAATTAAGGTGGTTTTTATTGTGCTAAAGATATCTGTCGGTTTTGAGTGTTGATGCTTTCAACCAAATCATTTCTGACATGAATATACTACTATTTACACAATGCAAATTTCAGTACAGATTATAAACAATGGAAATGCTAATATGTTCTAAAACTTATGTTTTCTCAAACTCAAAGGATTCCCTTTTTTTGATGAGCACAGAAATATTTAATATTTACCAAAAACTATAAAAATAAATATAGTAGATTGTGAACAACGATTCCTTTCTGTGATGTAACTATTGGTATGTTTCCCTGTTTTCAAATTTTACATTGTTTGAAATTTACACATGTTTAGTGATCTGCCTACATTCTTCTTTTTATGATTTTTTAAATTTAAATGAGAAACAATCTTGTTTTACATGTCAATCCCAGCTCCCTCTCCCTCCCCTCCTCCACTGCCCCGCACTGATCCCCTATCTCATTCCCTTTTTCCTCTTCAGGGAGGGTGAGGCCTTCCATGGGGGATCTTCAAAGTCTTTCATATCATTTGGAGCAGGACCTAGACCCTCCCCAATCTGTCTAGTCTGAAAAAGTATCTATGTGGAATGGCTCCCAAAGTCCATTTGTACACTAGGGATAAATACTGATCCACTACCAGAGGCCTCATAGACTCCCCAGTCCTCCTAACTGACACCCACATTCAGGGGATCTGGGTTTGTCCTATGCTGATTTCCCAGCTATCAGCCTAGGATCCATGAGCTCCCCCTTGTTCAGGTCAAGAGTTTCTGTGGGTTTCTTCAGTCTGGTCTTGATCACTTTGCTCATCTCTCTTCCTTCTCTACAACTATATTCCAGGAGTTCAGCTCAGTTCTTAGGTGTGGGTGTCTGCTTCTCTTCCATTAGCTACTGGATGAAGGCTCTAGGATGGCATATAAGGTAGTCATCAATCTCATTATAGGGGAAGGACATTTAAGGTAGCCTCTCCACTATTTCTTAGGTTCTTAGTTGAGGTCATATTTGTAGATCTTTGGGCATTTCCCTAGTGTCGGATTTCTTTTTAGACCTATAATGGCTCCCTCTATTATGGTATCTCTTTTCTTGCTCGCCTGTATTTTTCCCCAACTCAATCTTCCTGCTCCCTCATGTCCTCTTCTCCCCTTCTCTTTAGCAGAAAAAAACAACCAAAACAAAACAAAACAAAACAAAAAAAGCAATGGAATCTTGAAATTCTCAGACAAATGGATGGAACTAGAAGAAACCATCCTGAGTGAGATAACCCAGTCACAAAAGGACAAACATGGTATGTACTCACTCATATATGGATATTAGACATAGAGCAAAGGATCACTAGCCTACAATCAACACTGACAGAGAAGTTAGGAATCAAGGAGGACCCTAAGAGAGACATACATGGTACCCCCAGAGAAGGGGAAAGGGACAAGATCTTCTGTGCAAATTGGGAACACGGTGGGACCCACCCAAACAGGTCAGATTCACTCCAGATAAATATCATTTAACTTTTCCCTGGTCCTGGCACTCCCTCCCTTCATCTACTCAGGAACTCCTCCCTCATCTTATGCTCCTCTCCCATCAAGTACCAGGACCTAAGAAAGTTTTTTTCATTTGTTTGTTTGTTTGGTTTTTTTTGTTGTTTTCTGCTTGGTTTTTTTCCTTTTCTTTTCTTAAATTTACCTTGTCCTGTGTTCTGCCAACATCTTGCCAGGTCTAAGAGGCACCAGAGAATTCCATACAGCCTGGACAGTTGTTGAAACAACCAGCTACCTCAGGATGTAGCTGCACTCCAGCTTTCTCAGGTTCCCCAAAGATGGTTGATGCCCCCACCCCCAGGTCAGCAGGAAGTAATCTTGAGAACTAGACACCCTTATTCCCTAACTTGTCAAGCCTAACTCCTCACTTTTTAAAATAATAAATAAAAGTGGGAATGTAAGGAAGGATTCAGGTGTTATGCTGGCCTGCTCCTGTCACCTGGCAAAATGCACACAGGCAGTACCCTGGTCAGCCCTGGGTTCCATGACTACTAATTTGCACACAGGTGTAAAGGACCCTTCCCTTTTAAAGACATACCCTAGCCCACTTAGGATTTCTTTCCTCTGTCCCTTTCCTGGTCTCTTTCCCACTGTTCCCCTGGGGCAGACAGGACTTTTCCTGTCTCCTTCTTTTCTTCTGTCCTCTCTCTGTCTCCATGTCTCTGTGTCTCTTTAGCTCTTTCCTCTTTCCTGTCCCTCCCCTTTCCCTTTCTAATAAAACTTCTCACTTAAGCTCTGTCTGCCTGGCATGTTTGTCTCTTCACCTACGTCAACCTTGTCTGCCATGGAATCCACCAAGTTTCCCCTCATGCTCATGCTCAGTAATGTCCAACCCTTTCTATGCCCCTTAATTCCTACAAAACTCTTTCTCACACTACATACAGCCTGTTTTATTTTGTGAGCTATTGAGCTAACCAGAACTCTCTGTGTGACTGTGAATTTGGAATTATCCACTGGAGCCTGGTGGGCTCAGCAGTAGCTACACAATCAAAGACAATGTCTCTCCCTTTCCCAGAATCCATCAGTAGCCAATAGTTCAGTAGTAAGGGGTGGGGCTCCTTGAGCCCTTGTCTAATGCATGACTAATTGTTGACAAGGCCAGGCTTGTGCAAGCCCAGTGCAAGTAACCATGGCTTCTGTGAGTTCAGGATTGCAATGATTGCGTGGTACTTTGAGTTCAGCATCTTGCAGCTCTTTTTATTTTCCAGCTCCTATATTCTTTTTACTTTATCCTCTGCAGTATTCCTGGGCCTTGTAGTGGTGGTGTGGTATATGTGCAAATTTAAAAAGTTGCCTGCAATATATCTTTGTATGACATACAGCAAAAGAGGTTTACTCAGCTGTCCACTTTCTTTCATGACCAAAATAAATTGTACTGTCATGCCAGTTTGACTATATGCAAAAGCCTAAGGTTTACTACCAATTTATCCCTGATTGTTTCTGATCTGTTGTAATTACACTGATGAGAAACCAAATGTAGATTTATTAATTTTGAAGAACTATCCATTAGTAGTTTTGGAACTCTGATGGATTTTTTTGTAACTCGCACAATTCCAAAGTTGAACTGCTTTGAATCATTTGTAGACTTGCTTAGGTATGGTTCAGGGTCCCATCCAGTATGATGAGTCATGATTCCCTTTGCGTTTTTTTGTCAAGGACAGTTCCCCTGATGCAATTTCCTTGTTTCTGTTTCAACCCTCTTACTAGATGGATATTGAGATTTTGCATTAATCTTTCAACCTTTTGTCCAGTGTTTGTGATATATTAAGAGTGATTACAAAAAATCACTTGAATTAAGGACTTAATTCTTGTGGCTTCCATTAGGGATAGATGATAGGTTATGCAGCAAATTGGGTATACCATGAAGACAAAGCTTGATTATGTTAAGTGGAGAAAAATGTTAAGTAAGTAATGACTTGAATATAGATGTGTGGCTTGAGAGGCACCATGGAGGCCGGAATAATAGACATGTACTGGAGGAACAGGAACTTGGATTTAGAGGGTTTACACTCAGTGAAGATATTTATATATTTATAAAGTACAAAGTGAGAAGCCACATAACAGATACCAACCATATAATAATATACAAAATTTATTATGATACAGGTGACTTGATTTGGAGGGTAAGGGCTAACCAAATACACACACACACACACACACACACACACACACACACACACACACCAGAGTGTGTGGTGTTCCCAAGTGCATGGATGCAGACATGCATATGCCATGACATATGTCTGGAGGGCAGAAGACAGCTCTCAGGAGGAGTAATTTCTCTCCTGCCACTTTGTAGAATCTGATCTAGGAACTGAACTCAGGTCATCAGGCCTAAGCACAAGTACATCTAGTTTCAGAGCCATTTTATTGAAAGCAAATTACACATTTTTAAATGATGAATGATGATTGTACGTATATGGGAAGAAACATTATGTTCTGATGTATGTTTTCATTATGGAATAACTAAATCAAGGTAATTAAGAAATCCTTTGCCTCATATTAAAGTACTTTGCATTTTAATCATGAAATATTTAAAACCTATCCTGCTAGTAATTGTGAAATATGAAATCCATTATTATTAATTATACTCACTATTGTCTTGATGGGCTATCCTCAGGATATGAACCAGATGACATTAGTCATGAAAAAGAGGGGACGACTGTGGAAAATAGAAGGAGAGGGAGAAGAAGGCAATATTGATTATGGCTGCAAGGACAGCTGAACAGAAAGAAAAAACACAGAATTTAAGGGAAACAGAGGCAATCAGAAATGATGATTCCATTGTTTTCAGAAAGATAATTATATCTTGATATACTGAGGGTTAGTGTTCATGGAACATCCTCTCAGGGAGATACAATAGGGAGTAGAAATCATGGTGTCAAAAAGAATAACTGTGATAGTGATGTAGGAGACACAGCTTATAAGTCCTTTCTCTTCCCTGAACCAAGAGGATTGGAAGCTATTTGTGAAGTCAAGGTAATATTTCATAAATAAAAATGAACAAAATATAATTTAGGTCTTACTTGAGGGTTAAATACTTCTGGTACTGTAAAGTTCAGGGAAAGGGGGGTTGTTACTTGTTTCTGGGGTTAATGATGACTTGAGATGTCCTTTAAGAGTAGCAAGTGTTTAATTTGGTCACCAGCAGGGCAAGGATGTTAGCATTGTTGGCTTTCAGAACTAAGAGGCATCTATGAGATATTATTGTTATGAATAAATGTCTCATAACTCTGTGGTCCTGATGAAGCAGAGACAAGGAATCCTCATGTATCCCTGAGTTTCTGTGCCTTGTGTTCCAGCCCAGTGTTTCCTGTCTGTCTTCAACAGTCAATCTGAAGTAGGTATGTGCCTTTAAAGCTGTAGTTGGGATAGGAAAGCTATTTTGAGACATACAGAAAATAAGGAGTTGGAGTGGTGGGTGCCCCTGCAAACAGGATGAGGCTTAATTTCTTGGAATGAAATAGGATACTAAATTTCACAGAGATTTTCAGTGATTTTGTTTCCCAGGAAATCCAACGTGAAGCATGAAGCTGTACATCCTTAGGAATGGCACCAGTAGGCTCAAGGGAGGTGGAGGGGGTGGCCTCTGTACAAAACTAAAAACAAGCCAGGCTGTAATCTCTTTCTGCTTTCTCATATGAGAAGGCAAGATGCATGCCTGGTGTGAGGAGATAGAATGGATCTGTCAGGAGGTCCATGGAGGAATCTTGGAAGGCTAGCCTTCCACCAGGGCTCCTCTCAGTGTGGGAAATGATTGCCTTAACATTCTCAGCACTCTAACCCCTGCCCTCTTTGCTAGTCGTGTAGATAGAAATACTAGAATCACTCATTCTGCAGCTGCAGGGATGTCCCCATATGTGTGGACAACTCCTTCCTATCTATCATGACATAGCTCAAGTGTCATGACCTCAAAAAGAGCCTGGCTCTTTACATTTCCAGATGCTTCTATTTAGGCTCTGGCCAATGCTTACTGTTCTGTTCTTAGCTGCAGTTAAGACACTTGCTTCTCCGGCCATTGCTTGTGGATTTGCCTAATGATGTCTTGAGCATGTAGGGTCTGCTACACTTGTGTCTGGATTCCCAGCTCTAAAGACCAGTTTCCTGGTCCACCATTGCTGAATTGATGAATGGATGAATGGATAGTATGATCCACTGGGTTTTGATGCATCTGGTACCAGTGTTTTGTTTGCCAGCATCATGGGGTGCTACAGATGGTATGCTTTGCCTCAAAGCATCAAAGCTGTTCTTTCTCTTGTCCAGGAGAGAGTAGGAGGGGCATAAATACAGGCTTTGTGGACAGTCAACACCAGTTGTGCCCAAGTCAGATGGATGCATCATGTATGCTCCACTGGACCACAAAAGCAGAAATAAACAATGCATTTGAACCACCTCTCAACACTCCATGAAAGTCTGAGAAAATTCCCCCGCCCAGACTGAGGCAGCCTGTGCCCTTGTAGACATTTCCCTTTCTTTTTTCCTTGAAACAAATACCATGTGAAACTGTGAGATGCTATTGGCTCCACTCCTATTAAGGGCTTGGCACTCTAGCAGTGTCTCTGCATGTAAATTACCCCATTGCGGGGGCTGGGTTTTACTGTCCTTGAGAAATCTCCGTTTTGTGTTCCTGGGAATAGAGATTTGTGAAATGGAAATGGGGAAGCCTGTGAAAATGTCAGCTGCATCCCTGAGACAAATGGTGGAACAAATTGCTCTCTGTGGGGTTCCATCCAGGAAAAAAAAAAAAAAAAAAAAAAAAAGGAACACCGGGTGTTATTATATCAGAAGCACAGAGACTGCTTTGAAGCAATCTAGAGGGACATAGAAATACAATTTTGTGTTTTGGGAAATTGGTAGAAAGGGTTCAGAAACTGAAGCTGTTGAGATAAAGTAAAAGAATTTCCACATAGAGAAAAGGATTTCCATATAACAACAGAAATATAGGAGATCTTTGAATGGTCTGACTTTGGTCAAGAGGTAGAGTTGTTCTCAGTCCGAGAAGGTGGAGTTTTCCTCAGTCCAAGATTTTTGGACAGTCTTTTCTTTAGTGGATGAAGCGTCCCGGGTTTTATGCTGTAGTATTAACTTTGGCAAATGGACAATGTGTTGCTTGCTTATTTGTGGTGCAGTGCTACGATGAGATGCTGCTCTGGAACATCTGAGTGTCATCTATGAGAAAGATAACAAGGGTGGTGGCAATGGTGGTGATGATGATTTATCAGCTGAAACTCTGGCCCAGAGTTATTTCCCCTCTGGCCCAGAGTTAGTCCAAGGTGGGGGGGGAGGGGCTGGGATGAAGTTCTATGGTCACATAAATCATAGCTAATCAGTCCTTCAAGTGCCAGGAAAAGAGACCCAGATGTGGAATTCCACTTGGGGCTCACACTCCAGGAGCAGCTCTAGAGTCCTGAATGCTGAGGCAGGCAGGGACATGTCTTTTGTCCTGCAAGAGCCCCAAGAGAAGTTGTTCCTGGATCCTTCATCAAGGTCTGGAATGGGGAACTCAAGGCCAAAGGAAGGTATGGCTTGTGTGGAGGGTTGCATGGGTCATACTGAGCAAATAGGCACATTACTCTGATCCTATATACTATATGCACATATTTTCACATCATATCTGTGCCTCACATACACATGTAGGCCAGAAACTACACACACACCACACACACACACACACACACACACACACACCTGTATGAACAGACACACACTCACACCTAATGCCTTTACATCTTTACATGCTTTACTCATTCTGTAGTTTATATTTAGTCTCACACAGATTTGCTTTCTCTGATGGCTCTCCATGCCCCTTGCCCTTAGTCACTTTATACACATGCTTCATAGGCACAGATTCATGCAGATACATCATGCACTTATGTACATTGCAGTGTAAGTTTATTCCCATGTGCCAGTGGCCACACTGTAACTGAATAGAGAGACACCACAGGAGAAATATATATATATGCCTCCCCTACCTATTCTCTGGTTATTTACAGCACAACTCTTTTCAGTTTTTATATACATCACTGATTCTGCCTGACATTTGAGTGTATGACCCAAATTAGTGTCTTGATGAACTCAAATAAAGAAAAATTCTTTAAAAATCTGTTTTGTGGATGTTTCCATGTTTATGCAGCTGCTTCATGACAAGATCATCCAACCATCATAGAGTCATGTGCATTGACATGAGGCTAATTTGTTTGGATGTTCAAGCAGATGAGGGAGTTACTTTTGTAAGTAGTACCATGTAGTCTGCTCATCAAAATTCTCTTCTGTTAGATGAAAAATCTAGGGCCACCCAGAGCATGCTGAGTTCATAGACTGTGGTCAAAAAGGAATCCATATTTGCACAGGGAGCTAGGCTCTTCATCTTTTCGCAGGAAAAAGGATTGGGTCAGATATACTGACAACAGCATGCAAAGCAGAAGAGACCACGTTTGGTTTGCAATTTCTTCTTAGCAGCAAGAGGGGATGATATTTCTGAGCCTGGTGGCACTCCTTCTATCATATAGAGGATTTTTTTCTGATTTCCGCATAGCTGTGAAAAGCTTAGTTGCTTGCTTTTGTATTGCTGCTCTGAAGCCCTCTAACAACACAAACAGAAATTTCTTCTTACAGCTCTACTCAGGAGAGCTAAAACTTGCATGGATCATGGTGGATATCTGAGGACCCATGATGGATTTCACTCATGCCTGAACTTCCACCTCTAGAAGATGGAGCAAGTCCTAGAAGCAATGCCCCATGAAAGGAAGTTCTATATGTCTCCCCAGGTAAATTGCTGCTCTGTGATTTCATACCTTCAGATAGATCCCTCTATAAGGGGTTCAGCATTCACACATGTAAGGGCACCAGAGGTTTGGGGCAAGTAAAAGGAGTTATTTTTATAGGTGGAGTTCAGACCCCAAGTACATAGTTCTCTCTCTCTCTCTCTCTCTCTCTCTCTCTCTCTCTCTCTCTCTCTCTCTCTCTCTCTCTCTCTCTCTCTCTCTCTCTCTCTCTGTGTGTGTGTGTGTGTATTTTCACTGTAGTTTTCCATTAAGCTCTTGAGTAGTTGTATCTAGAAAAAAGATACCTCCTTGATTGTGGTGTAATAAAAGCCATAAGTAAAGTACTGGGATTGAGCCACACCAATGATATTTGGACATCACTAGGGTGATAATCAAATAGTTATAAATAGGCTAAAAGGATGAGCTGATTGTAATCTGTGAACAGCTGTACAATTGTTGATTATTCTCAATCAGTTAATAATTCTCCTCGAAACATATAATGTCATAGTCTGAAATTGTATAAATTGCATAATATTATTTCTTAGATATTTAATTAACTTGGTATCTTTGGGAATAATTTTCTCCTCAAAATGCCTCCAGGAAGCGACCCAGTAGCTGATTAAGAAATCAGTAATTGCTCAGTTGAATAGTTTTACTCCCCAGATTTTTGAGTTCAGAAAAGGGAGCAAAGAACTTTCGGAGTGAATACAATAAGAAACCACTGATGGAGATGGAGATTGGAAGATCTCTGGAATGGGGAGCGGCTTCAAATTGGGAGCTTTATTCACTTGAAGATACTTAATTCTCACTGCCATCTTGTGAAGCATCTTACCCAGAAACTCTCAAAGCTCCACTTTTTTTTTCCTTCTGTGACAGGGTTTCTCTGGGTAACAGCCCTGGCTGTCCTGGAACTCACTCCGCAGACCAGAATAGCCTCAAACTCACAGACATCTGCTTGCCTCTAACTCCTGAGTGCTGGGATTAAAGGCATGCACTACCACTACCCGGCAAAGCTTCATTTTTTTAATACCCAGAAATGCCTCAGCAGCTCATCCGTGTTGACATTCCAGGGCTCTCCTCTGTGTCTCCATGGACTTGGATTGTGTATTTGGGTGGTATGAGTGTTGTTTATTGTACAGTTGTCCCTTCCAGCTCAATCTGTCTAAATCTGATGGATGTTACCTATTTTTATATTCTTTTCTTTGTGCCTCTCCATTCCCTATCACTTTCTCACTCTGTTTTTCTTTCTTTTTAACATCTACATGGGCTGCTAACTTTTGTTACTTCACTCCAATCTACAGAGTCACTATATTCTCCTTATAATATCCCACCACTTCACTAACATGAATGGCAAGCATTTCATTTCAAGAGAGTTATGTATATAAAGGGGCAAACAAAGAATGGAATCCCAGAAATTTAACATCAGATCCAATTGGGAATTTTTTAGTGGACTACACCTCTTCAGTGGCTCCTTCCTGGGGGCTGTGTCTAGCTGAAGGAAAGCTTCTCTTCACCAGACATATATAGTTGACTTGATTTGAACAAAATTCTGAAACCCATCACTTTCATTGACCATTTCTGGCTGTTATTGTGTAGGGCTTACATTATTAATCATTCCCTCAAAGGGTGCCCCTGTTTTCCATACAAGTGCACACCTATTGGTCTTTCCTCCATACTTTTGTTTGGGTCTGGACCCCTCCTTTCTATTCTAGGATTAGCTACAGTAACTCAGGCTTTCTGTCACTTATTGGGCATAGAAAGCTGCTTCCATTATGTTTCATTATGCTACTGGGGGCAAGCATAGGCCCTGATCAAATGGTATCATCTTTCTCATCTCCCAAAAGACCCATGGAGACCAAATTGCATCATTTTTCTAACCACCTTGGAGAATTTCTTCTATCAGGCACACAAAGTAGAAATGGATATAGTTAGGTTTTTGTATTAAATAGCCATGCATTTCTTGATGTTGTTTTCCCTGTACATAAACAGTCCACTCTAGAAAACACAGGTGCTCAATGAATTCAAATAGCCTTTCCAGTTAATCATGATACTAATTGCTAAGGAAATATAGAAATGGAATTGAACCCCAGGGATTTTAGTGGACTTCAAGTCCTGTTATTTGCCCATTTTCTACATGGTTTGTAGAAAGGACCAGCTGATACTGTGAGATGGATTCATCATGCTTTGGGAAGAAAGAGTGTTATTATTGCTGTATACCTGCCCTTGGCAGATGGACACTTCAGGGACATTGGGGAAAGGCCTGAAGATCTGTCTGCTTTAACTCTATGCAAAATATCAACCAGCCCTGACATTGCTCATCCATAGACTGTCCTCCTGGGTTTGTAATACATCAGAAAAGAACAGTGCTACTCTGGGGGCAATTCTAAATCAGCGCCATGCCTTAAGCCTTAGTGGCCTGGTGACATTCATGGCTAAATACTGTCACATGGAAACACTTTTTTCAATAGTGAACTCACTGCAAAGAAATGTGACTGTAGAACTGAAACACACTTGCAGAGGGAACCTGACGAGATGAGAAAGACACAAAAAGTAGACACTATTTCTAGTATTTTGAGACTCTGATACTTGGTACTAGCAGTTAGAGAAAAGAGAAAGAGAATAAGGTTAAAGAACTTGGGATATACATTGAAAGCTTTTGAGCTGGGATGAAATTCCAGCTGCATTTATTAAAAGATTTCCTAGAAACCCCCAGGGACTAAGTGAAGACAATTTAACTTTGTTTCTCCTCAAATGGCCTCCCATCTTATCTTTCACTGATTAGTAAATTTCTTGAGCTGCAGAAACAATTTCTTCCCTTTGATCTGATGCACAGGGGTAATACTTGTAGAAGGATGGAGCAAGGATGTGATTCCTCTTGTGAGGGATGCTGCAAAGAGCCCAATAAACCAAACTTCATGTACTATCAGATGCACAAGAATGTGATACCACCAGGAGAGGTCCATTTTTATTACTCTAACATAAATGGTTTCTTTTACATAGATCATTTTACACCTTTAAATTTTAAATTACTTCTTGTCCTCTCTTGAAACTATAATGTATTTGGTGATTTTATAGTATATTATGTTTTCTATTAATACAAAGTATCGATACCATCCTTTGAGTGTGGGTGTCAATGCATAGCAGCAATTATCCATAACAGAAAGAGGAGAAGGCTGGGTTGTTGAATTGGGTCTGCAGTATGGTTTAATTGATCTGTTTAGCTATTTAATAATATAAATGTTTTTTAACTTTAAAATTTTAATTTTTAACTGACAATAATATTTGTATTTTTAAATACAACTCAGCAAAGGTGTACAATGTGTGATGATCAAACCAAGGTAATGACTATTTCTTCCTCCTGAAATATTGTCATTACTGTGTGTTGGAAATCCTCAACTCACTCTATTCTAATTAATGTAAAATGCACAATAAATTGCTGTATGGTGCAGTTCCTTCACTATGCAACAGAACATTAGATTTCTCTGCTGTAACTTTGGTACCCATTATGCATCCTCTATTTCCATCCACTACAACATTAGTAGTCTCCAGTGAGCTCTTTTATGATCTCTGTTATACTTGGGGGAATTGAGCTGGAACTTACCAGGAAGTCTCCTCCCTGAGGACTAGTCTTCATAGTATGATATGAGAAAGTGCCATGCAAACTATCTAAAAAGAAAAACAATCAATAGTTCTATCAAGTTGTAAAACCTATGGACTGTGACAATGATCAGACCATGAAGATATCTCCAAATATGCAGTAGTGACATTTATATCTTGGAATTTGGCAACAGCTAATTGGACTTAACAGGAGGAAATTCATGCCTGCTACTGTAAACCTAGCCAACTATCTGTGGCTAATGAGGGCATGGACCCTAGAGGAGAGCCTACTACTGTCACTTATCAAGATCAGTATAATTTGTAACTGAATTATACATCCTTAATCATTATACACTCAGATAAGTGTAGCTCTCCTTTCTTTAGCAGATAGAAATCACTACAGATATCAGCAACTGGTCAAAATCACAGGTGGTAAATTTACAATGCACTGCCTATACCTGAGGCCCAGGGAACATTGAGGAAGAGGATGTGGAAAGGTCTAAGAGTCAGAGGGTAAAGACATCTGCTGGAAGGTGGTATCTTTCCTGTATGAGAAGGAAGCCATACTCAGGAAATCTCAGTGATATGATTGTCTAAACAAGACCCGCACAATGATAGTACCAGTTGATATGCTAATGTGGGTTTGTGTGGGGAGACTCTTACAAGGCCCCACCCCTGGATGAAGAGCTACAGACTGTCAATAGCTGCTGAAAGAGGGAGAATCGGGCTTCTTCAGGGATAAGCTAGGTTATCATCTTGATAGGTCATCAGTGTCATGTGATTAGCCTTAAGTACATATATACATATGAACAACATTAGATTGACTCAGTAGGTTGTGTGTGTATGTACATGAGAAATAATAATTAGAGGTAATGAATTTGAAAGGGACATTGGAACAATCTGAGGGGAAGAAATGATGTGCGTTGTAGTATGCACATAGAAAAATCTCAATAAAAATACGGAACCAAAATAATACATAATTACAAAAAGTCTGGGCACTTGTATAAGGATTCTTGAATGTTGCCTAACACACATAAGCATGAGTGATTCTTTCCCTCCACTTCCAACCCTTGCAGGTCTCTGAATATTCTATTATTGACAGTTTGTTTTTTTTAACACATTTTGAGAACATCAGATGAGTTTCTAACAGGATTCCATATGTCATTTCATTTAATTAGTCAATTGTCATGTAATTTCATGTGATTAATGAAGTGAGCTAAAGTAGAACTTGCTTGCAGTGGTAATTTCTGTAATTCTGAGACTTACATGACTTCCATGTTCAGAAAAGAACTTCCTCATGTTCTGAATGCCTAGGCCTCTTACAGGTCAACTGTTCAAATCTCTGAGTGGGGGAACAAAAAGGTGAACTAGGATCCTGTTGTCATTGACTGATATATGTTACTTGTGAATATATATGAATGAATAATATTGTAAATGCTCACATGAATGGTATAAAATGTGTATAATGATAGCACATGTTACAAAGGCCAGGCAAAGTGCTTATCACAGTGGGAAAGGTTTACTTTTAATTATAATTGTGCTATTTTCACTCCCTCTGTTCCCTCTAACCCATTCCATGTATATTCCCTTTGCTTCCTCCCAAATTAATGGCCTCAAATTCAATGTTTACTACTATAAACCTAGAGCCTCCACAAATACAAGTGATATGTACACACACCACACACACACACACACACACACACACACACACACACACTTCCTGCATACTTTTGAAGCTACAGAGAAGAGTTAGCATGAGCATATTTCTTGGCTGTTCTCATTTAGGTTTGATTTATATCTACTGAATTAATGTGATTATTAGTAAAACCTTCCTTTGTCCTCAGAAGTAGTTCCGATTAGAAAAGTGTTTGGATGATGTATTAGGAGGTCCCCCTGGTAAAAGGCATCTCCTTTTAAGGAACAGTGGTCTTGAAGCTACTTTTGAAAGACTAGAAAGTAGGTACCTTGACCACTTCCTGTTTGGTGTGTAGGCATCCATCAGGAGGCACTCTGGGGCATCAGGAATCAGGCTATGATGAATGGAAATGCACATGGCAGCAGGGCTGGAAGGGTCAGGTAACGAATGTCCAATTTTACAGGATGCACTGATGTTAACACTTCCGTCATTAGCTAGTTAAAGATCTGCCTTATGAAAAATGACTTCCCATTTCCAATCTATAGTGAATACAAAATTGTGTCAAGATGGATGAGATGGTGCTTTGAGTAATCCTCGATGAAACTAGTCAGAGAAATGAAACCATTTGTTTCTCCCCCTGGCTCTCGTTATAAAAGAGAGCTGTATAATCAGCTTCGACCAGAACTGACCTGAGGGACCAAGGGACAGAGACTTATGGGTTCTGTGTTTCTGTCATCTGGAGCTGTTCCTCAGTAAGAAAGAGTCAAATATTCCAACGAGCCCTTTCTCATGACAATGTGGAGCATTCAGGCGGAACCTGAAAGGAAAGCTTTCCATGGATTCATGAGCACTTATGTGATGCACTTGGCTTGTGGTCCGCCTGGCTCAAAACTGTCAGGAGGATAGTTGCTGCCAGAGGATGTTGTTACTTCAGATACATTAAGCCTGGAGTCCAGGTTATTTCCAGCTCTGTGATTCCTCAGTACTCAGAAGCTTAGTGTTCCCCATACAGGCAATTCTCTCCTGCCATGGTGCGCATTCAATTTGTTACTAACAGCCTAAACAACAGAGACCGTGGTGAGAGAAGTGTGCCGTGTTAGAGAACACCCTTGTGAAATGTCTTATGACATTATTTTGTACTTCTCTGAGTGATCTTGGAAAAGTCATCATTTTCACATGCTTTACTTTCATCCTCTATAAAGGGTCTAACCACATGACTCAGGTATGGTCTGAAATGCTAGGTCCTTGATCTCTTCTCTATAGCCTTTCAATTTGTACTTGCCCAGGCTCCTAGACACGCCTCTGAGACACTCCTTTAAAAATTGGAATATTTTAACAGCACAAGTGCCAGCTTCTCCATTTGTAAAATTTCTGTTCTTTTTCCATGTTTTTTTGAAGATAGAATGTCCGACTCCTTTGGATGTGTTAACATCTTATAGCTATATTTTCATAGATATCTATGTTATTATCTTTCACATTTGACTATCAAGAGTATTGATTATCTGGGTTCAGTTTCTAGCATTGCCAATAAAAAGACCACCCTTGGAGGACACTTTAAAAAAGATAATATTGACTCTCCTTAGTCACCTTTCTGTTATATATCAAAATACCAGAAGTGATATAGTTATAAAGATAAAGGTGCTTTACCTGTCATTTTACTTTATTGAATTTTGTTTTGTTTCATTTGATTTTGAGAGTCTCTCATGTATCCCAGACTGGCTTTGAGCTACTTGTTCATCCTCCTTTCTTCGCCTCAGATGAAGGATTCGTATGGTGATACCCGTCACATCCAGGATCTCGTGCACATTGGACACACACTGTGCCAGCTGAGCTACACTCAGATTTATTAATTTTTAAGGTTAGTATACAAGCTTATAGGTGTCATTCAGGCATCTTCACAAATGTGGGTCATCATCCTTTGTATTTATTTACTCCCTTTTCCCTGAGCCCTTCCCTATTTGCAGCTTACAGGTGGCTTTCTTTTCACAGTTCTGGTTTTTCTTCACATATATTCAATTCTGTTTTCTGCTCTCCATTGCACTGAAGATCTCTTCCTCCCTGCTTATGATTCTGAGGAAGATGCATTTGGCTTATAGTGTGAAGCTTCCATTCCTTTGTCCATTTTCTCCATCACCAAATGATCCTAGGAATGTAGGAAGCAGCTGGGATACACCAGGACTCACTTCATGGACAGGGACAAAAAGTAAAGAAGATCAGAGGATCATGGCCCCACTCTTGTCTTTGAGGACACATCTCTATAACCTAAAGAGCGCATGTATCACTTCTCAATTATTGCCATCTTGTGGATCAAGACCCAGGCCTCATGTGGGCCAAGACTCTGTTAATACATGGACATTAGAGATGTTTAGTATCCACTCTATAGCAACCCAGCAGCCATAGGAGGAAACTGCCAGGTGTTCTACATCTCCCCACTCACATCTTTACTGTCCTTCCCATCAACACTCAGAATGTAATCGGATAGTGGTCCCCGAGTTCTCAATTTTCTTCTGGACCTTCTGCATCTCTCCCCTTCTAGAGCTCTTAGCTGGATTGTTAGGGCTGTTCTAATTTTTCACAGCTAGTGTAGTTTGCTTTTAAATATAAGAGGTTTTCACATACCCTTTACTAATGGTCACCTAATGGTCTACAGTGAATTTTCTTAAGAACCTCTTCCAAATTCCATGTTTAGATGAAAAACCAATTGGCACAGCCTTGTTTAAAAAGCCATGTTCACAAATATTCTGTGCTGACATGAAACTCAAAAAGATTTAGGAAGTCATGGGTGTTAGATTTTGGATTATGGATACTTATCTTGTGCCAACCTTTTGTGATTTTATTTAAAATCTATTAAAAAACTTTTGTCATTAGTTTTTGTTCTAAAATGGCTTTTTATGTATACTTCTATTCTTCCTTTTTTCCACTCAACAATTCATTGTATAAATTTCTGCTAAATCAATGTCTAAAACAAAGTTTGGGATCTTTAACAGTCTCTTTGTAGCTATTATTATTTTTTGTTTCTACTGTTAGAATAGTAATCCCAAGCTTTATCTTCATTCAACCATTTTTGGGAGAAACTGTTTCCTAACTTGAGCTCTTTAAACTTTCAATCTCATCCTTGATTTATTCTTTCAATTAGGCAGACTAGACTATTACTTGGAAATTTTGTTGTCAGTTCTGGCTTTCCCCTACAATTTTGTTCATGAAGCATCTGTTCAGGGAAGGAGCATCTAAGTCATAAAATAATTCCATAAATAATAATCAGATGAAAAGTCCCCCCCAGCTCAGCTAATTTTAGAGTCACATAACAAACATCTCTTCTAAACAATTTCATGTTTATCTGTCTCCCTTTTAGCTGCCCTTACTCTCCTTCTCCCATGGGCATTGGTATTTTTTTTTACTCTAATGCTCCTGTGACCCCTCCATGTGACATGTCACCACTGACCCGCTGGTCTTTTCAGTGTCTTCTCTGAGATCTGCCCTTTCCCCTTTCCCTCAGACTGGTGACAGTTAGCAAATGCTCTAACATTTTTCCACTGGATGTGCAGAGAAAGATAGTTTTGATTTAATTTAAAAGTTAAGAATGAAAACTTCTTGTGTCTCTTACTCTGAGCTCTCTGGGTAAAGCCCAGTTTTGATTGGTTGCCTGGGGATGTAGCAGGGACTAGAAGTAATGAAAGTAGAATCTGTTTGTTCTGGAGAGCAAACATGAGCCTGGCAAGCCTAGAGACACGTGATCATCTCCTCCTCTTGCCCCTTTGCTCTCTGTGTAGTGTCTTTCTTTCTAGTCTATCCTTCACCTTTCTGAATTTATGTTTTATATTGGGAAACCATTTTTTTTTTAAATTCTACAGGGCTCACAGTAGCTGTCTGATATTCTTCCGATGAATCAGACATCCGGGCTGCACCCTGTGTGAGCACCCCGAACCTTAGCTGGCAGTACTATCAAGATCTTCCAGTGTTATTTTCTCTGACAGAGGCCATGCTGAATGTGTCCTCCCATACTTGGTTACATGCTCTTTGAAGATAGGCTATGCTACAGAGGCCCAAACATAGTTTTAATGGGTTGCATCCCTAGTGTACACTGTGCTAGTTCTGGCTCTGTGCGCCTACTGAGGATTGGAAATATGACTAGTGTGACTGAAAAATAATTTGTTTCAATTTTTAGGTCATTTAAATTAAAAAGTCACAGGTCACCGATGTTTTTCATATTTGACAGTATAGACTCGGAACAGAGCAGCAAAATACCAAGGAGGTGAGTGGCTGAATGGGGGAGCAAAGACAGTCAAGGGTCATCACAGACAATATTTTTGCAACTCTTCCTGTTGCACAGACATCCACCTAAGGCGTGCACGGACACCTCTCTGTCCCACTGGCTCGCCTGGTCTGAAAGCAGGGGGAGGAAGTCTGTAGCCAGGTCCCCCTTCCCACTTAGTAAAAGGCAGCTGAGCAGGATGCAGTTCTTCTCAGCTCCATTTTACTGCTGCCCCTGCTTATGCTTTCCTCCAGGCTCAAGGAGGCCAGCATCAGTCCAAGTACATTGGTGTGGTCCCCTGAGTCACCAGGAAGTGGCAAATCCTCAGAGTGAGTTTCCCCAACTGGGAGGACATCCTGAAACATGCTATAACCCGAAAAAGCCCATGTTTACCTTGTGGCATAAAAGCCCTCTGTTGGCTGTGTGGCCTTGCTAATCCAGGACTTTCTTTAACCTGGCTCAGTAGGTGGTAAGTAAAGAAATGAAATTGCTTTCTGTGACCCAGGCTGGCTGAGTATGCGCCTTGACTAGAGGTTGTTTTTCAAAGGGTAATTGTTTCTCAAGAATTGCACCGAGATTGAACTTTGGCTTCCACAAGTATGTGCACACATCTGCATGCACCCCCTCACATACATTGCCCCCATAAGTGCATCTGTGTATGCCCCCCAACACATCACTGAGAGACATCTTACTAATGTTTATATGATCAAAAGTATCATGCACACAACAGGAGCAAATTGCTGAGTTATTGTTATGACCAACAGACAGATATATGATTAATATTTAGAATAAAGAATTTATAGAAATTAATAAGGAGATGACTGAATAAAAATGGACAAACATCACAATCAGGCAATTCATAGACAACAAAATACAAAAGGCCAACTAATAATTGCAACAATGTATGACTCTGTTATAATCAAATAATTGTAATTTAATGTTATCCTGGCTGCTGATTGCTTTGCCTAGTGGTAGGTAGTATAAAAGCACTGTGCAGTACTGGTGAGAATGTGGGAAGTAGATGTCATCAAAGGATGTCAGTTTCCACAACAAATATAGACAAAACAGACTTTACTCTTTGACAGCCTAAATGCATCTAGATTCCCAGTTCTAGTAGTGTACTCACTAGGAACACTTGTGCATCTGTACAAAGTTTCAGAGATTAGATTACTCATCTGGATGTGAACTCTGTCCCAGATCTGGATCAGCAGAAGCATGGTATATAAAGACAAGAGAAATGTTAGAAGCAGGGTCTCTGTCCTCTGTACCTTCTACCTTTCACTTTCTCATCCTTTGAATAGTCACAAGGAAATACAGTTTTCTTCAAATGTTTAACTTATAAGCACTGTATATAATGTTAGTAATTTAAAAATAAAAAATGGTTTTTAAAAATGTATGGGTGTAAAGTCTCTAAGCTGATGACCAACGTAAAGGAATGGCCTTACTGATGAGCACCAAGCCAGGGTTAAAGGAGAAGTTTGAGAAGTGGAGATGGGAAAATTCTTGGGGCTTGCTGGAATTCATGAACTCTGGCTTCAGTGGGAGACTCTGTCTTGCAAAAAAGAAAAAGAAAGTCATGAGGTGGAGAGCTGTTGAGGAAGATACTCAACATCTACATAACCATCTGCATACCCTCATCAACACACACATGTACACATGCACTCACAAATACAGAAACATACACATACACAGAGACACAGACACACACTCACATACACATGCATACATGTACATACACAAACATACACACAGATACATACACAGACAGACACACACACACACACACACACACACACACACACACACACACACGCACCGCGCCACGTGTTCACTGTCCTATACTTTTGCTCATATGGTCCGTTGAAGCCACCCAACCCCATATGACTGCTGCTCCCAGCCTGTGTCACCTGACCTGTGTGCCCACCGACACAGCATCTCTATTTTCTTTTCCAACAGATCCCCCCTGGGAACAACCCTTCCAACTCTTTATCATGTTCTTGTCTCCTAAACCGTTGGGCTCCTTTAACTTCAGCATGAATGGAGAGGTTAGTTCAGCTGCTCCAGAGTGGCAGCAGTGAGTCAGTGCTCTTTCTGCCAGGCTGCTTTCGCATTCCAGAACTCTTCCTTTCTCTTCCTCTGGGCTTGGTCAGACTCCAAGCTTAAGGTATTCTCAGGGCAGGACGGAAAGAAAAGAAAAGCTAAACAAATGGAGAGATGGCATTTTGTTATAAATATGCTTTATGCTTTATGAGACTAGCAAGTCCTACAAAGCTGTAATGAAAAGGATCTTACAGATGAGCTGATCCAACTCCCACCTTTTTATGTGAACGAAGAAGAAATTTCAGTGCCCTTCCTAATGACACTGAGCTGGAGTTGAGACTCCGGTGAAATCTACAGAACTACCAGGACACTAAATGTTATCCACATCTACAATAAAGCGAGCCACTGACCTTGACATTTAAAACGAAGGCAATGCATTGGCCTTCTTTGTATACTATTATTTATGCAGGATAATAAAGTTAATTTATGCAAAATAATAGTATCATTTTAATTTTCTATGCTGACTTATGGTTATCCAAGCATTTTGGCATAAATCCTCATTAAGTATTTCCAACAACTTTGCGCAGACTGAATTGTTATTCCAGGTTTAATTAGTCTAGGTGCAGGGAGGATAACTGGCTTTCGTATGGACACAGAGTCGGTCAATGTTAAAGCAAGGACATAAATATTAGACACATTACCCTAAGAACAGCACCAACTACAGCCAAACAGCAAAGGCATTTCCAGTTCATAGCAAAGATGTAGCATCTACTCTCTCAGGATTAAGTTCCTGACCATTTCTAGGCTCCAGAGCCTTCATCTCTGGTGTGTTTCAACTTACTAAGAGGTCAATATGGTTATCTTGATCCAAAATACTTCCTTCAAAAGTTATGTCTTGGAATGTTCAAAGATGACCATAGAATCCAAGAATGAAGTCATTATATTAGTCTGATTTAAAAAAAAAATACTCACCCCCTATTTCTGGCATTTTGTTGGAAAGAGTTAAATTTTAATGAAGTTTTGATTATCTTTTAGCCACAGTGATACAACTGATTATGATTCTGAGAAAGGAAATGTAATTAAAACAAAAAAGGTTCTGTCTAATGATAGGCAATGGACAGGCTCCTAGGGAGTGTTTAAGACCCTCTACTCTGCATCCAGAAGCTTCAACTCCCTTTTGTTCCTCCTCTCAGGGCCTCTCTATTGTCTCCTTCCCTTGTTAGTGGTATTTTTGCTCATGGCATTTCTGGGGCAATGCCAACTTTTCATGCTGCACCCAGAGGAATTCTGTAAGTTCCCTCCTTGGAAAAGTTAAATTCTCACAGAGTTGGAAACTTAAGGATGATTTGTTGGGGTTTATGGACTTTTGGACTTAGAGCCAGAGAGGTCAGCGCAGTCACACAGGGGCAGTCACACAGTCCGTGTGTGGACAGATGACTCAGGGGTTAACTGAGATAAGCTGAACACTCCTTGAGAGACAGTTGTACTTCCTGGCAATAGTGTGTAAGACACATACTTGTGCATGTTTCGGGCACCAGCCCCATCTTTGCTTCCCTTCATCCTTCTGGTTGCACATTTTGGTTTGTTCAGTGTTAACAATATATGCTGTGCTATCTGGGACATGTTCATCTCTCCCTGCCTCGTTCTCTTTATCAACGGATCTGATATATGACTTCTTTTTCTAACAGTGGCAGTGGAGACAAATTGCTTTCCCAGGTCAAACCTTCTGTGCTGATTTTTAAAATGGTGTTTTGACTTTTTTTTTACTTAAGTTCCTCTTGCAGCCAGGTACTGTTCTGTGTTTGGAAATAGACTTGGGAATTGCTACTTAAAATTGGCAATTGACTGATTTATCTTCCCCTGAATCTCCTCAACACTGCCTGATCTGTGTGATATGTATGAAATAGATGGCCTTATAGTCCCTTCATTTATTACTAAGGTATAGAAACAGCATGCCTTAAAACAAACAAAGGAAGAAAGGAAGGAAGAAAGAAAGGAAGGAAGGAAGAAAGGCAGACAGAAAGACAGATCATCCCTGGGCTGTCTGCTAAGGTAACCTAGCATTTTTCTCCTTTAAGGCTTGGTGATAGGGTTGGGAAGGTATCTAAGTTGGGAAAGAGCTTGCCTTACAGGCATGAGGACTTGATTTCCATACTCTAGAACCCATGTATAAAAAGCTGGGTATGTTGGTACATACTTGCAACCCCACCACTGGAGAAGCAGAGAGAAGAGGGTTCACTGTCCACATAGCCTGGTCTACTTGGCTAGTTCCAGACCAGTGAGAGATTGTCTGAGAGAAACAAGTTGAATGGAATGGAGGAAAGACAGCTGAAGTTGATGTTTGGTACACACACACACACACACACACACACACACACACACACACAAAGCACACACACACAAGCACAGACAAACACAAGCACAGACAGATAAAATACACACATACACACAAAGATACACAGATGCACACATGGACACATACAGATACACATACAGACATACACATGGACACAAACAGGGACACATACAGGTATACACACACACACACACACACACACACACACACACACACACATTGAACAAAGCATGCTAACTCTGCTGAGGCTCTGGACTGAGTGATGGAACCAGAATGTGAACAACTTGATCTTACTCAGTGTTCAGCATCTGACATACATAAAGTTATGGAATCCCACTAAATATGAGAAATACCTGGCATCTTAATCCTTCAAGCTCTAATTCCTTCTCCAACATGTAAAAACTTCATTCTTTGAAAATTTTGAGCATGTTTGTGATGAATTATGATCCTATCTAGCCTTACTTACCTGTTCCAATCCCCCCAGTCCTCTCCCAACACAACAGTTGGTGGTTTGAATAAGAATGTCTTGCATAGACTCATATATTTGAATGCTTAGACACAAGGGACTGGAACCATTAGTAAAGTTAAAAAAGACTGGGAAGTATGGCCTTGTTGGAGGATGTATCACTGGGAGTGGGCTTTGAGGTTTTAAAAGCCCACACCAGGTGCAATGTTTCTCTGTTTCTGCTCGCAGATCAGGGTGTAGCTGTCAGGTTCCATTCCACTGTCATGCCTGCCTACATGCTGCCATGTTCCCTATTATGATGATAATGGACTAAGCCTGTGGAACGGTAATCGAGTCCCCAATTAAATGCTTTCTTTTATAGAGTTGCCTTGGTCATGGTGTCTCTACACAGTAATAGAATAGAGATTAAGACAACCTATTTATTTTGTTTATATGACCCACTGCATTCATGCAGCGCTGCTTATATGTGCGTGGGCACGATCATCCATTAGAGCACAGGCAACTTACTAGTGGCCAGAGTCCTAAAGAAGATGACTATATCTTCCCTAGCCACCGTCAGCTGCCAATAGCTCCCCAGCTAGGGGAGGGACTTTTTGAGTTTCCTCTTGACCCAAGATGGCATTTTGACAAATTTCATCATATACAGGTAACCACAGGAGGTGCGAGTTCAAGAGTGCAACAGCTATGTTATCCAGAGGATGGCATCTCATAGATTCTACCCCTTCTCTGGTTCTCAGAGCTTTCTGTCTTCTCTTTCAGAATGTCCCCTGAGGCAGGGGATTAATAAAAAAGCTTCACTTAAGGGTGAGTACTCACATCACTTATGCTCAGTGTTTTGGGCATTTATGAAACTCTGTACTAACTGCTGCCCACCGGAAAAAGAAGGTTCTCTGACCAGGGGTGAGCGCCATCCAGGATTATGGACTTAAGGAAGTATTTAGAAGGCAGTATGACAGCATTATCATTCAGCAAAGAAGTAAAAGTAGCAGGTTCTCCAATAGGGCCTCTGACTTCCAGCCATGGGCTTTTTACTGTACCAGGTATGAATTCCCTCCTGGGGTGCAGGCCTCAGATCCAGTCTAACAGCAGTGAGTTGTCCCGTGATAGTGCTGTAACTGATGCGCAGTGCACACACCTTATCTGGCAGATTATTATTACAGCCTGCCAGACTTGGCTTTAAGGATAGTGATGTCACTTCTCCCCAGCAGCCTGGAAAGAACATTTTAGCATTGTGAAAGCTAGCTAGCCATTGGGGAAGCTTTCCAGTCAATCCTATGTTGACTTCTTTATGCCTGGCAACCAGTGTGTTGTGTGTTCAGCAATACAATCTTACCACTTAGTTATGATGAGTAACCCAAGAGCAATGGCAATAGCTTGTGTAGGGGTCTCTGGGAATAGTAAGCTTTCTAACTAGTGGATTTTCATAGGCCTTTTAATACACTTTCTGTCCCCTCCTCATTCTCATCCTCTCCCCCCTCGTTCCCCTTAACTTTAACCTTTAACTTGAAGTATTCTTCTTCTTTTATAACAACGTGTTCTAGCATCCTTTCCAGTTATACTTTTGAGTTGCAAGATAATAGGTTTCCATAGTTCACACAGCGTTTTGGTTAATCTCCTTTTCCAAGATCCCATATCTTCTCTTGTTTTTCTCTCCTTAAGCCCTCCTGCCCTAGTATTCCATCCATTGACTTTCTTTCTTTCTTTCTTTCTTTCTTTCTTTCTTTCTTTCTTTCTTTCTTTCTTGTTTGTTTCCTCCCTCCCTCCCTCCCTCCCTCTCTCCCTCCTTTCTTTCTTTCTTTCTTTCTTTCTAATGTTTTTAAATTTTATTTATTTTTTCTTATTTTACATATTGCTCCCTCCCTTCCTCCTATGCCTCCTGACCACCCTCCCCACCCCCACTCCACAGGGAGGGTGATGCCTTCCAGGAGGTGTCAACAAAATCTATCAAGTCATTTGGAGTAGGGACTAGGCCTTCCCCCTTGCCTCTAGGCTAAGGGAGTATCCCTCCATGGGGAATGTGCTCCCAAAGTCTTTTTGTGCACCACGGATACATCCAATGTCAGAGGTCCCTTAGACTGCCCAGGCCTTCTAACTGAGACCCATGTTCAGGGGGTCTGAGTTGGTCCAATGCTAGATTCCCAGCTATCAGTCTGGGGGCCCATTAGCTCCTCCTTGTTCAGGTCAGCTGCCTCTGTGGGTTTTTGTAGCCTAGTCTTGTCCTCCCTCTCTGCATCTGGATTCCAGTTTGGCTCAGTATTTAGCTGTGGGTGTCTACTTCTGTTTCCATCAGCTACTAGATGAGGGCTCTATGATGGTGGATAAGTTAGTCATCAATCTCATTATCAGGGAAGGGCATTTATGGCAGCCTTTTCACTGTTGCTCAAATTGTTAGTTGGGGTCAGTCTTATAGGTCTCTGGACATTTCTCTAGAGTCAGTTTTCTCTTCAAACCTATAATGGCTCCCTCTTTTATGGTCTTTCTCTCTCTTTTTTTCTCTCTCATCTATTCTTCCCTTGACTCAATCTTCCTAGTCCCACATGCTTTCCTCTCCTCCCTGTCTTTCTCTTAGCTCCCTTACTTCTTACTCACTGTTTCCTCTCCTCTAGTGCTCCCACCAATGGTTTCTTTCTAGTCTCCTGGCTTCCATACCTGCTCCAAGTTAAACATGCAAAACAAATGATTTGAAGCTTAGATCCCCACATAAGAGAGAACATGCTACATTTGTCTTTCTGGGACTGAATGATTTCACTCAGTATATTTTTTTTCTAGTCCCATTTATTTATCTGCAGTGTTCATGATTTCATTTTTCTTTATAGTGAAATAAAATTCCATTGTGTAGATGTACCATATTTTTCCTATTCATTCATCTTTTGATAGACATTTTGGGTTGATTCCATTTCCTAGCTATTATTAATAGAGCAGTAAACATGGTTGGGCAAGTCTCTCTGTGTTGGGATACAGAGTCCCTTCAGTACATGCCTGAAGGAGGGCAGCTGAGTCATAGGGCCATTCTATGTCTGTTTTTTTTTTTTTTTTTTTTTTTTTTTTGAGTGACAACCAGAGCGATTTCTAAAGTAACTGTACTAGTGTACTAGTTTACATCCCCACCAGGATGTAAGGACTCATTTTCCCCATATCAGAATGCTATCAGCTGTATTTTTGATTTGAATCATTTCATCATTTCTGACTGGTGTGAGATAGAATCTTAAAGTGTTTTATTCTGCATTTTCCTGATAGCTAAAGATGTTGGAATCGTGGGAAAAAAAAGAAATGTATCTGAGTGTCTTGTCTGCATGTATGCCTTTGTACCACAGAGGTCAGAAAAGGGTACGGAACCCCCTGGAACTGGATGTATGGCAAGTTGTGAGCTGTAGTGGGTGCTGGGAATTGAATCTGGGTCCTCAGCAAGGGCAGTAAGTGCTCTTAACTGCTGAGCCATCGCTCTAGTCTTCTACCAATCATTTATGTTTATGTTTTTGACCTAATGCCAGGTCCTCAAGTCCATTCTGTTTATCTACGTGATTGTTTTTGTGCCAGTAACATACTGTTTTAAGTATGGTGACATTGTAGTACAACTTGAAATCAGATATTGTGACACTTCTCTCAGTATCTTTTTGGTTAGGATTGCTTTGGCTCTTTTGGTCTTTTGTGCTCTCTATAAATTTTCAGATTGCTTTTTTATGTCTGTGATGAATGAATTGTGAATTTTGATTGAAATTGTATTAAATCAGTAGACTGTTTTTGGTGGGATGACCATGTTCACAAAATTTATTTTTGTAATACATGAGAGTGGGATGTATTTCCATCTTTCAAAGTCTTCCTTTGGTGTTCTTACTTTGGTGCCTCAAAGTTTTCATTGTAGATGTTGCCTGTTTGCCTAGTTTAATGTATTACCAGGTATTTTATCATGACATTTTGAGGCCTGTGAATGGAATTCTTTCTTTGATTTCTTTTCAGTATATTTGTCATTGTTATGTAGAAAAGCTACTGATTCTTGTGCTAATTGTGTATCCTGCCATTTTGCTGAAAGTTGTTATCTGCTGTTAAGAGTTTCCTGGGAGTCATTATACTATATACAAAAAGGAATACTTTGACTTTCCCACTTATTTGTATACCTTCTAGTTGCTTCTCTTGTTTCATTGCTCTAGTTAAGGCTTGAATAGAAGTGGAGAGAGTGGACAGACACCCTTGCTTTGTGATACCGGCCATAGGTTTGTCATACATAGCTTTCATCATGTTGAGACATTCTCCCTCCATCTCTAATCTCTCTATGTCTTTGATCATGAAGGGATTTGTATTTGTCAAAAGCTTTTTCTGCAGCTATAAAGATGATCATGTCTTTCAGTCCATTTTTGCTATGAATTACACTTACTGATTTGTGCATGTTGAATCATCATTCTGTCACTGGAATGAAGCCAAATTGACCATGATGAATGAAGTATTTTTAAATGTGACCTTAAATTTGATTTGTGAGTAGTATTGAGAATTTAACAGCAGAGAGATTGGTCTGTGATTTTCTTTTGTACATGTGTCTTTATCTGATTTTGGTAACAAGGTAATGCTGGGTATTATAAGAAGAATAGGGATGACTTTTTTTCCATTTCTTTTTATGGAATAATTTGGGTAGTATTGGTGTGATTTCTTTGAAGTTCTTGTATTACTCTGTAATAATCTATCTGGTTCTGTCCTTTTATTTTTTTAGGTGGGAGACTTTTTTTTATTACTACTTCAATCTCATTACTGGCTATAGAGAGTTTACATTATTTATTCATCTTGATTTAATTTTGGTATGCCATGTGCACCTAGAATTTTATCTGTAATTTAAACTTTTGCAAATTAGTAGATTATTGCTTTTTTAAAATTAATATTTTAGGAATTTTATGCATTGTTTTGATCATATTCAGTCCTTCCCAGATCCACCCCATTACTAAACCACATAATATTGTATTCTATTTTTTCAAAATCCATCTTGTCCCATTAATGCTGCCAGTACCTTCGAGTATGTGGCCTTCCACTGAAGTAAACTTTTCAGGGGCTATACTCTTAAGGAAAACCGACTTTCTCTTTCTTGGCAACTATCAATGACAAATGGCTCCTCACAGCCAGGGGTGGGATTACTCTGCAGTCCTCACTGGGATTTCGGCTGGCTTGAGCTTGCAGAGGTCTTTGCATGCTGTCACAACATGCTGTGAGCTGCCCTGCTGTGCCTGGAAGATACTGTCTAGTCATCACTGCCTCTGGTTCTTACCATCTTTCCACCTCTCTGCTGCCATGATCTCTGGTCCTGGGAGTTGAAGGGTGTTATTCAGATGTCTGGTTTAGGAAGGAGCATTCTGCAGTCACTTAATCACTCTACCCTGACCACTTGTGGGTCTCAGTGTTAACTGATAGCTACTGAGAGAAAAGTTTCTCTGATTAGGTGGAGCTAATGATATATAACTAGAGAAGGAAATAAAAAGTATGCAAATAGGTGGTATGATTCTGTACACAAGAGACCTTAAAGGGGAAAAAAAAAAGACATCTTATAGCTGGTAACTGCTTTCAGCAAAATGGCAGGATGCAAGAGTAAAGCAGGTATCATTCTTACATCATATATTAAAAAAATAGCCAGAAGAGGGCATCAGATTTATTGAAGCTGTAGTGATAGGAGTTTTGAGTTGCCCAATGTAGGTGGTGGGAATTTCAATTGGGTATGCTACAAAAGCACTCTGTATACTTAGCTACTGAGACATCTACCTAGCCAAAATCATACTGTTTTTAGTACTACCCGTGGTTTCTTGTTTTTCTATTTGTTCACATTATGTTTAATCACTATATTTTATATTAAGTATTAACATCATGTTCTTATGTTTTGTTAGTTCTGCTAAATTTATTTGTTTTTAGGGCTTTGGTTATTTTGTTTCAATATTGTGGTCAGTTTTTACAAATCTCACAATCTTCAATTTTCACACACACAAAGAAGGTACTATCTGATTAGACCTGATTAGTGGTGTTTATGCTCCAGGCATCCTTTCTTCCTTCCTCTTTCCCCACTGCTCTCTCTAAACACAGAGTTAATAACCCTTCAATAGAGAACATAAACGGTAATCCTAACAATTATAAGGTTCATTGGTGAGCCATATTTTTTTGCATTGACTGGTAAGAATGCATGTGTATTCACATCCATCAAAGCATATTTGAACAGATACTTAGATAACTCTACATTTCAGATGATTACTGAATGTGAGCCAGTGGTCAGGAAACAAGAAACAAATTATTTTTTGAAGGGCATTGTATGCAAAGGGGTGCAGTAAAGAAACTGCTGACATGAGCGCTTTGTGATATAGTTAAGGACTTCTTCGTCCTCCTCCTCCTCTGCTGATGCTGCTATGAGAGAGAGCAGAGAGAAAAAGAAGCAGAATAAACAATGTCAGCAGACTGAATATGGCCAAGGCTAAGGAAGCAGGAGAGTGGGAGAGAATAGTAGAGATAGCAAGGTAGCAAGAAACAGAGAGTAGAGCATAGGGAGAGAGAGAGAGAGAGAGAGAGAGAGAGAGAGAGAGAGAGAGAGAGAGAGAGAGAGAGAGAGAAGAGAAAAGAGAGAGAGAGAGCAACAGACATAGACAGCAACAGACAGAGACAGAGACAGGGATAGAGAGAAAAACAAAGACAGAGACAGAAAGAGATGGACACAGAATTGTGAGACCAGAAAGAGCAAGAATAGTAAGAATAGCTGAGTTATAAGAAAGGGGAGTATCTGGTGGGTGGGAAGCCCATAAGCTGGAGGGAGTTTAGGATAGAGTCACACACCCTTTCTGCCAGAGAGAAGGGAAATGACACCTTTTGGAAGATGGGAAACTGTTTTCTCAAGTTCGTAAGGAAAGCTGGCATTTATCTAACCACCAGAAATCCTCCTATAGTCCAGCTGAACTCATTTCTGGATCTATGGACTACCTTCTGGAGTTTGGGGAATTAGAGTATCCTTTGGACAAAGTGGTCACGTAGAGATGAATTGGGGTTGTTGACTATTCAAAAAGATCACTCTACTGTTCCTGTTCTTTGACATAGCAATGATTCTAAAGCTTTATTATTTAATTTGATAGTTATCTATGTGTTTTGATAAAAACACATCATGATGATTTTAAAAGATTCTCTATTTCTGGTTTGAAGTGAATTACTATAGAGCTCACGGGTTAATTTTGTATTTGAATTAATTCTGATTAGTTTTTTTTTTTTGGTGTTCCTTTTTAAAACTTGTAGCTTGATGTTTTATTTATATGTTAAAAGTTTCCTACTTGTTTTGTGTTCAAATATTGCACCATAATCTTCCATCTTCCTGCCTCCCTAATTGTATGTACTTTAGGATTTCCTGTGTCCCAAATACTCTAAAATTCAATCTGATTTATTTATTTTTGATTAATTTTGTTATTTGAGCATTTCATACATTTACACACTGTACTCTGATAATTCTTCCCCTCATCTCTTATTTCTTTGCCACCCCTAACCATATTCCCCCTTTTCCCTATCCTTTGTTTTCCCAGGTTGATGGCTTTCTGGGTTCGTTTTGTGACTCAGTGTTTTAACCAGACCTTAAATCTTTGTGTGACCACTGGACTGAGAGTGTGTGTTGAAGCATTGTGAGTCCATTAGTGGGTACATAGCAAGGCAAGTTTCACCTTGACCCTTGAATCCATCGGTAATGGACAGTTCAGTTCTGGGAGAGGGGGAAGGCTGGTGGGGGCAAGGCCTCCTCGTGTCCCCCCTCCATGGGTCTGTCTTGTAAGTCATCAGTTCAATATTCTGTTGTTAAATTCATCTTGTGAATTAATTTAATTCTATTAGATATTTTCTCAGGCCTGAAATCCCCCCCCACTTTTTTTTTTTTTAACAGATGCTGTTCATTAGGTAAAACCCTACATTGGTTTCTTGTTGCCTTAATCATATTAATTACAGATTTTTTTTCAGTAACTGTGGCTGATTATTTTAATATTGGGCTCATTACAAAGGCCATTCTGTTATCTGAGTGTGGTTATTTGTTTCTGTTCTTACCACACTTAATTATAATGATGACGTATTTACTGTCAGATATAAGTTTTGGTTTTATTTACTGTTAGAGATTACGTTTTAAATACTCAGAGACTCTTCGTCATAGAAGGCTTAATGTTCTGTTGGTCTTTTAGGATATTGGCTAAGTATCATGAGTTTCAGGCATTGGTGGGTTTGGACTAGTTTAGATTTGGTTTTAGTCTTGTATATATTCTGAGATTCTATTTTTACTTTGTTCTTCACATGATGGAGTGTTAAGAATGGTTTAGAATGACAACTTACTCATTATTCCCAGAATTATAATATCTGTCTGTATTTGTATTTATCACGGTCTCTAAAATTAAGATGGGGTGATTTTGAGACAGTGTCTCTTCTGTCTGGGATGTCCGCAAACTCAGTCTTCTTGCTCCAGCCTCCTGCATGCAGGGATTAGGGGTGTGTGCCACCACCAATGGCTCATGAAGCCCAAATACATAAATACAATATTAAGTGTGATGCTGCAACATCTGCATTGACTACACAAGAAAAGCACATCTTTAAGACTATAGCAACCAGGAAGAAACAGTTTTGAAATTTTAAAATTTTGAAATTTATATATACTAATGGTACAAGAATTTTGATAGTATGGACCTACATTTCTTAAATGGAAGTGTTTGTTACATCAAGATTAAACAATTAATCTTGATTCAACAAAATAATATCATAGCGCATCATAAAAATGAATAATTTGTACATTGTTTGAGGAATTATTTGGTACTTTGCCTCTGACAAGTTGAAAGATGTTCATGTCTGAAACCTATCTGTACATTTCATCTCTTGGCTCTAGAGAGACCTTGTTTAGTTTTTTCCATTGTTTTTGTCTTCTGAGGTGATAGGGTTTGAATCTAGGGCCTTGTCTAGGCTAAGCAAACCCCTACCATGGAGCTGTGTGCCCAGTCTCAGAGAGTTCTTCAAGGAAAACCCATTTAAGAGTCTGAGACTTACCATTCGGATGTGACCCACCGAAGGCTGAATCACCCAAGAGACATAAAGCACATTTGTATTTTTTTTTAATGTGTTTTTGTTTCTATGCTTGTCAATGGTTTTGCCACAGGCGCGATCCAGGCAATCTTTTCCAGCCATGGAATTGCTGTTGTGTTTACTCTGTAATATGAGTAATCTGACTCGAGGCATGCATGTCGTCTGGTTATGGTTAATTTCAGTCTGAGACTATATACGATGCTCTGCCCTAGTATGGCACGGAGTTTCTTCTCATGAATTCTCAGACATTTGTTTCACAATGGGCAAAACGTCCAAGAGGGAGGACAACTCACGCCAGATGACTGAAGAATAGAGGGGCAGGCAAGACGATAGCTGTGGCTGGGCTGGTGTATAGCGTGGTGACCGAAACAGGAAAGGGAGTATGTCAGATCGTTGACTTTATGCAGCTGTTCTCCAGAGTTCAGACTCTCCCTTCAATTCTTTGACAAGCAATGTATCATTATAAATCAGTGTTTATTCTTAAATGCATACGACAGCTGCAGGTTGGCTGAGAGGGGCAATAAGCACATGGGGTTAAGGGCTCCAAATCACTCCTCTGGAGGCCAAGGGAATTTTCGGGCTCCACAAAGTGGAGAGGATTCACTTTGGCTTCGTACCTTGGCTCTTCTGTCCCTTTCCAAAATGAACCGTTAAATCTTTGTGTCTGTGGGGAGAATTTATTTGCTTCCTTTTTGAGAAATCTTACTTTGTTCTGAAAAGCAAAACAATAGTTTTCACCAAGCTGTAAGAGGATTCACTTACTCTTTTAAAAATGATCTGTAATCATGTTAGTTCTCAAATCCCCTTGTGATTTGTACATGAAACAAACAAACAAACAAACAAACAAAACGAGTCACAAGAACAAACCAGTCACAGAAATTTTTGTTGTTCCTGGGAAAACAAACTCATCTACTAGGCTATGAAATATAGGGAGATGCATATGCATTCATTTTAACAGGCAACCTTTGGAGATGAGAAAGGAGAAAGTTAACTTTTTATTTCAAATTTGCATGAGGAACATAGTTATTCTTTTCAAACCACTTGCTTTTTTCTCTTGGATCTGGGTGAGATGAGTGAACTTGAGTCAGAGAGCCAGCAACACTGAATGGCCTTCAGGTGGCTGCTTGACTTTCCCAAGGCAAGTTCACTGGCTACAGAAGAACCCTTGGGTTCCTTCTCCTTTTGCTTTGCCATCCAAAGACATTGTATGTTTTTTTTTTTTCAGCTCTTTAACTCCAGCTCGCCTATGCTATGCATGATAAAACTCAAGCTCTTTGGACTTTGCTGTTTACATTATGTGTCTTGTTTTATCCTATACACAGGAATGAATCACTTGAGTTTAGGGGGAAGGTTTATCCAGAGCAAGGATTTTTAACATTTGGGTTCCCTTATTCATTCTAAACAAATGCATCAAATACACAGCAGGCTATGAAGCTTTCTGAAGGTCTTTTTGTGTCACCCAATGTCACCTTTCATCTTGTGAGGATGTGCCCAGGCTATGAAGGCAGGTAAGTGTGATTTTGATACCTTGTCCTGCCACTTAACAACTCTGGGATTTTGGACAAAAAAGACTTGAAATTATGTCTATCCATCATTTAGCTCATGTATTAACTGGAGACCATTGTGTGTGTGTGTAATCTTGCACTCAGGCTTGAAAGGAGATTAGATAGCAGGGAATTTTCTTTAGTAGCAGCCCTATACAGGGCTGTGTGTTTCAAAGATGGGCCAGGCTTCTCCTGGGGATTCACAGCTGGTGGCCAGTCCCTGTCTTGATCTCCATCAATAAGGATCCTAACACCAGCTTGCAACTTTTGTTTCCCAAGGAGAGGTGTTACCCACACATCAATCTCTATGCAGTGTCATCCTTTCAACCTCTGCTTTAATTGGGGGAAAGAAAATGTTCTCCCAAAACACACTGAGTTTCCTGCAGTGGCCCTGTTAGTCTGAGCACTCAGAGGGGAAGGAGAGAGGTGGAGCTTGGTGAAGCTAGTTAACAGTCACCCACTTGTGATCCTGTTTCACAAATTATGCACTTATATGTTTTTGTATATTTTCTGTTTTTCTAAAATTTCTACTAACTTCCAAAGTCTTACTATGGGTTGCATATATTTTCCTCTGTTTTTCTAAAATTTCTACTAACTTCCAAAGTCTTACTATGGGTTGCATATATTTTCCTCTGTTGTCTTTGAACCTGTTTGTGGATTCTGATTTGGTAATTTTAGTTTGTAGTTCAGATAATGACATAGCTTTTCTTTATTTTTACTCTTTTTCTGGGGTGCTGAGGATCAAATCTAGAGCTTGCAAAAGGCAGGAGAGTGCTCTGTTCACTGAATTATACCCCAAGGCCTTCTTTTTTAAACATTTATTCTATTTTGAGGCAGACTCTCATTAAATTATTCAGTCTGGCTTTGAACTATTCTGTCCCCCAGGTGGGACTTCAACTTCCTTCTAAACAGCTGAGACACTAAGCCTGGACACATTTCCTTTTCATGTAGATGGGTGCATCCTGATTTTAATGGTTTCTGTATTGAGAGTTCAAATTATAAATGTTTTCTCCCCAATGATACTATCCACTGGGAAAAAAAATAGCTAAACAAAAACAAGAGATTTTAAAAAGAAGAACAAACTGTGAAGACAATAGGAACATAATGTAAAATTTAAAGTTTATTTTTATTATTATTAGTGTGTGTGCGTGCCTGTGTGTGTGAACACATGAACATGAGCATGAAGGAGCTTTCTAATCCAGAGGTCTCCAATTCCCCTGGAGCTGGTGTTACAGTGGTTGTGAGCAAAATATAGACCTCTGATTTTCTTCAGTTCATGTTTTTAATCACTAGTCATCTCTGTCATCTCCATGAAGAGTGTGACAATGACACTCTACAAAAGAATAGTAAAGGTTAGACAATAATGGCAGAAACATTGGAATTGAAAGGTCAGTAAAGGTAGCATTTTAAGCCAGCAACAAAATGTAGCTGTGTCCTTAGTAAGTAAAATAGGAACAGTTGGACCATAACTAGAAAACAGTTGGAACTTCAGGTTGGACACAATTCAAGGGATAAAAGATTTAAGTGTTTTAAAGAAACACGTCTAGGAGAAGAGAAGGAAGGAGTCTTTCACAAACTTATTATTATTTCTAACAAGGTATAATAAAGATTTGGGAGTTTACTGTTTTCCCAGCTTGATTCCATTTGCAGAAAATGCCCAGATTTCTTATAAATATGCACTTCCAGAACAATAGTGCTTGCCTGGGTGGGAACACAGTTCGTAAATACCCTAAAAATCCTCTGAGATGGTAAACATACTCTAAAGCTGGAGGAAGGTGTGATTGCACTGCTCAGTAAAATGAATGAATCTTCTGATATGCAAACTGCACTTAAAACACAACGTTAGATCAAGGATGCTGCATTGACAGCTATCTCTGGGCAAAATAAGCCCAGGATTACCACCACACCCGGGTATATGGTACGAGCCATGATCAATGGCAAACAAATGCCAGAGATAGATTTCCAAGAATTAGAGTGACCTTGCTGAATAAAGAAAGGCAAGAAGAAAGGGATGGCTTTTTTTTCTGGTGGTCTCTTGCTTTCAATTTGCTCTCTTTGTCTGTCTCTGTCCATCTTTCTGTTTTTGTCTCTGTCATTTATTTGTTTGTTTGTTTGTTTGTTTGTTTGTTTGTTTATTTTTGCATGTGTGTATGTCCTGTGTGTGTGTGTGTGTGTGTGTGTGTGTGTGTGTGTGTGTGTGTTTGTATGCACAGTTATGTGTGAAGGCCACAAGATAATCTTGGGTGTTGTTCCTCAGGTGCCATCAGGGATTTTGAGACAAAACCTGTTACTAGCCTGGAGTTGCCAAGTTGGCTAGGCTCTCTGGCCAGCCAGCTCCAGGGACGACTGTCTATCCTCCCAAGGAAGGAATTATAAGCATGCACTACGTTGCCTGGCTTTTTACAGTGAGTGCTGTGGAATCCTAGTTGAGGCTCTCATGCTTGTAGCTCAAATGCTGTCCTGACTGATCCACCTAATAGTGCTTACTAAAAATAGTGTCCTAGCTTACACCTCCAGAAGCTAACTACAGTGGCTCATGCCACCATTGAGTATTAACCAGCATGCTTTATTGACCTCAGCCCAGTTGCTGCCTCTCTGGGTTACATGGCTTTCTATGGAAATGGCTTCAGCTAAAAGCATGGCATTTTTCTTTTTTAAATGCAGAATCATGCCAGAATGCCACAATTAACTTCAAATACATGGCTTTTATATTTGATGGGGCAGTTCCTGTGTGATGGTGATAACACAGGAACTATTCTGGTGCTAATGCAGCAGCTGAAGGGATAGGCAGAGGCAGACCTGTGGGAATAACCAGCTCTTTGCTTTAATTCTCCTTTGGCTTTTGCATCCTGAAGCTGTAACCGCCTTTGCAAAAATGGTATCGATGAAGTCTACCAGGGACTGGTATTCTTCTAGGGGCTTTTCTTATTTTTCTTTAAATTTAATTTATTGGGCTATCCCATGATCTTGATACAGTCCTAATAATTGTGGGAATGTTGCTATGAAATCCTACATGCAAAAAAAAAAAAAAAAAAAAAAGAAATATTTCAAATTTGATGGGGATTCTCATGTTTCTCAACCATGGTTCTGGAAGGAAGGAAGGAAGGAAAAAAAAAGAAACAAGAAACCATATATCCTTTTTTGTTGTTTTCTCTTTGTATCTCTTCAGAGCCTACCAATATTTCATTTACTCAAATATGATACTAAATCTATGTTTCATTATGTTCCAGAAGGATACTATTGCTTTCCCTTAAAGTTGATCACAGAGGAAGATTGTCGCAGAGGGACAACAGCATGGCTGGGGTGGTGTTGGGGGAATGGCTGGGGAGGTGGGCAGGGAGGCACAGGCACTTGGAACTTTCCAGGTCTCAGCTCAGTAAGTGGTGCAGCCTTGGGGAGGTAGCCCCACTCCCATGGCTGCTGGTGCTTGAATCCAGGAAGGAGTTAAAGACCGATAAAGTTCAGTGATTTCTGCATCAAGTGTGCGCAGTGGAGATTTATGTTTGCTCCTTTTTAGGAGGAAGGACTCTGTGGGTCTGGGCAGGGCTATTTTTCTGGCCACCATGTTTTCTTGTGGTGACTGCTAAAGCCAGCTGCTGCTGTTTGGCTCAGATAAGCTTTTCTGTTTATTTAAGGAGAAGTCAGTGCTCATAAAAATCAGCAAATCTTTTTTTTTTTTTTCCTCCAGGATATCAGGAAAGGAGAAAAGAAATGTTCCTTGGAGATTTCTTAAAGTATAATGTCATTTTAACAAATTCACTGTGTTCTTTCACTATTCTTCCCCTTTTCTTCTTTCTTTCATGCATTCCCCACCCTCTCTTCCTCCCTCCCTCTTTCCCTCTCTCTCTAAAAAGCACTAGTATCAAGAGAGAAGGAAAGAAAGAAAAGAGAGAGAGAGAGAGAGAGAGAGAGAGAGAGAGAGAGAGAGAGAGAGAGAGAGAGAGAGAGAGAGAGAAAGGGCTGGTCGCAAGAAGAATGTGTAAAGTTACAGTACAGGTACCCAAGGGCAAATAGCTTAGAAAAATGAAGTTCAAAATTTGGCTTTGCCTCTCCTAGTGGTAAAAGCCAAAGAGAACGAGTCTGTTTGAGCACAAAGAAAAAGCATACCGGTTTCTTTAAAAGGTAAAGACATTGTTGGAATTTGTTTGAAAACTCCCAGCTGTGGCTTTCATGGCTCAGAGCAGCCAGGTAGTGTGTGGTACATAAGGCAAAGGCTTTACAGCTAAATTTATACTGGTTTAGTAATTCTCACTCAGTCATATTCCAGGGACTATTGAGGCATGGTAGGTATGTGTCATTCTGTAAGAACCCAGGCAGTATTCTACACGTCAGCGTTGCTTCTTGATGGTCTTGCTTAATCTACAGATGAGCACAGGATATATGGAGGTATGGACTATCTGATTGATTTTTTTAAATGTCCAACATTAATATCAATTAACTTAACGGAGCCTTTGATAAGAGTCAGGCATCTGATAGTTGAGTGGCACATCCTCTGTCAGGTTACATGGTGTGGTGGAGTAATAAGGCTCACTCCACTGCACCTCCCTACCAGTGTGCCGAGGGATCCAAGTAATGAGACAGGGATGTGAGCATGTGCTAGAGACTTGTTAAATGGTAGGAACTGAAAATGTGGCTTTATCTATGAGAAAATGGGATTCAATGGGACCTCTGGGCGTCTTCAATGAATACTGATTGTCTGTTGGTGAGAAATGTTATGGTGCAACCCTGCTCAACATTTGTCTCAGAGGGCAATTTCTGTTTGCTCTGTCAGATTCCAGGTGCTCCATCTATATTCATTAAGCCTGCTGGGGTTCTCACTAAGCAATGCTTTCTTTTTCCACAAAAGTCTTACGTCCGAGCTTCAATTTATCTAGAAAGCCCAGGATGATATGTATATATTTTTCTTGTCTCCTGGAACTTGTGATTTACTGAGATCTGCATAATTGCCTCCACATCCACAGTTATTAATGATGTCTGATGGAAGCAGTTTACTAGCCTAAGCACCAAGAATCCTTTTTAGAAAGACGCCTGCCTAAGACGTGGTGGACTAAGTCTCATAACCTGTGTCTGACTAGGAACCTGACAGAAAGAGTCTGTTCCCAAGCTTCCCAGCACACACCAGAGGTCCTCATCCTTGGCTCCTGAGCATGGTGTTTTCCACCAATCAGCACGGATCCAAACAGAACAACCTGACCTGGCAAGACCCCAAAGAGCAAGAGGGTGGAGGTAGTGAGGGTATTGGAGATAGATGGATGGGGAGTTACAGAGAACTAGGAAAAACTAAGACAAAGAAAAAAGAGAGGTTTGGAATAAGAGGTCTAGTAGTCAGACTTCCCTTTGGGCCACCAGTCAAGTCATGAATAATGACATAATATTTATCATTAATTACAAAAGCTCAGCCTCAGCTTAGTCTTGTCCTATTAGCTCTTACAACTTGAATTAACTTACTTCTCTATTAATCTATGTTTAAGCATGTGGCTTTTTACTTTTCTTTCATTCTATGTCTCCTGTGCACCTAGAGTCTCCTTCTCTTTCTTTCTCTCTGCCCAGAAGTTCCACTAATACCTCTTGAGTAACTATTGGATGTTCAGATTTTTATTACACCAATCACAGCAAATGCATCTTCACACAGTGTACAAAGATCCCACAACAAGGTCTCTTTAAGAAGCTGCGCTGTAACCCAATCAGGGGAACTTCTTGCATATGACAAGAGCTAACACGAAGACCCATAACTGGGCAGTGTTCAGACAGTGAGAGACTTTGGGACTCTCAGCCCTAAATGGGATGTTTTCATCAAACCCTTTCCCCCAAGGAGCAGGAATCTATGTGGAAGAGGAAATGGAAAGATCTTAGGAGCCAGAGATGGTGAGTAACTCCAAGGAAAAAGCATCTTCAAGACACAATAGAACTGATACATGTAAGGAAGCACAGAGGTTGTGACAACACCCACAAGACCTGCCCAGGCTCAAACCAAACAAAATCCCCACACTGAGAAGTGGACACAAAGTTCCACTCCTAACCAAGAAGCTATTTGTAATTTGTAATTATGGGAAGGGAACATTTAGTTATAGCCAATGGGATGACAATGAGTGTATCAACGCAGGAATTGTTGGCCAATGAAAAATGTGCGTGCATGCGTGTGTGTGTGTGTGTGTGTGTGTGTGTGTGTGTGTGTGTGTTGTACCTTCTTGGTTTGCTTTGGTAATTTTTTTTTGTCTTTTTAGTATTTTTTGTTTTATTTACTTTTTTTCAAGAGAGAAAGAACATAAAATTGGGTAGTTAGAGAGGTGAGGGGAAATCTGGAAGGAGTTGGAAGAGGGGAAAATGTGATGAAAATATACTGTGTGAGTAAGACAAGAGGTTTAAAGAAACATTTTATAAAAAAAACTACAGCTGTAACAGTTTTATATTCTCTAATCTATGGAACACAGGTTCTGAGATGTTAAAGTAATGTTTTGTTTTTCATTTTAATATTTTGCCTTCTAAAATGAGTAAACACTGGGAGACAGCTTGGTGCTTTACAGACTTGGTATGTAAGCCCTAAGGGCTGAGTTTGAGTCCTCAGCACCCACTTAAAATGCTGGGCATGGCTGTGTAAGCTTGTAACTACAGCATCTAGGGGTAGAGACAGGTGGCTATCTGGAGCTTGCTAGCTAGCTTTAAAATGCAGAGCCCCTGGTTCAGTGAGAGGCCCTGTCTCAAGGACAAGATAGACAGAGGAAGACACTTGCTGGCCTCCTCTGGCTTCCTGTGGCACACCTGCACATTCAAGTGCACACACCACACACACAATTGATTGGCATATCATAATGGTGAAAATTTAGGGAAAACAATGTAAAGTCATGCTTTACAGATACCTTTTGTCATGATCGAATCAGGGCAGCTAGAATCTTTTACTTGAAATGAAATATGTATCAGTTCTTTGTGGTAAAACATTAAGACTTCTCTCTTCTAGATATTTTGGAATGTGATATGTTATTATTAACTGCAACCACCCCAATGTGAACATCTCATCCTGGCCCATGTCCTCTGTTCTTCCTTGTGCCGTCTTCCTTATGGAAAGGAAATGTACTATATAGACTTTAAAGTAGATCTTTATTTTGTAACGAATCCTGGGTCAAGAACATTAATGACTGTAAGGAACTTAATGAGAGAAGGTACCAAAGGGATTTAACTTGGACTTTTGCTATTTGGGAAATGGTCCGTGAACTAGTGGCATCAGCTTTCTTCAAGAAAGATAGGGGCTTTCCACATACTTGCTGGATCAGCATGGCACTTTTTAACAAGATCCCCAAAGATTTGAGTGTGAGTGGAGGGCAGAGAGACACTGTTGCAAACAATCAGTCCTCTGTGTGTGTGTGTGTGTGTGTGTGTGTGTGTGTGCATTAGTGTATATGTGTATGCCTGTGTTCATGTGTGTGTATATGTGTGTTTTTGTTTGCTCAGGCAAAAGTGGCCCTTTCATTTAGTTATGGTAGAGATATAGCCATGCTCATCATTCCTTCTTGTCTAAGTCTTGTAAGCAATTTCTATTTGTATAGTATGTGGTTCTCTTCCTTGGAATGCATTCGAAATGCAAATTCTCAGAGAATACCCTGTGATCTACTGAATCAGAAACTCTGGGACTGAGGTAGCAATGGCCTGAGTTCCAACAGCTTTTCAGATAATGGATGGTTGTGCAGCAGTTCCAGTGTGCAAGCAATCTTGTCATCACAAAACACTCAGTGGAATTTGATAAAGGCAGATGATTGGTGATTTACAACTGACATCATAATTCCACTCTTACCTTCAAATGTATGGGAAATGTATAGGATTAATAATTATGTGTGTAATATTCAGTGTGTGTGTGTGTGTGTGTGTGTGTGTGTGTGCAAGCTAACTCATTCACGCACAGGTATGTGTGTATGTGTATGAGAATGACTGTGGAGGCCAGGGATTGATGTTCAATGTCTTCTCAAGCACTCGCCATATATTTTTTTTTCAAGGCAGGGTATCTCATGTAGATCATGATAGACTCAGCTGGGATGGCTGGCCAGCAAACTGAGGGGATCCTCTGTCTCCATCTCCCCAGTGTTGGGGTTACAAGTGGTGAGCCTGCCTTTTTTTTTTTTTTTTAAATGTGGATTCCAGGGGATAAAACTCAGGTCATCATGCTTGTACAGCAAGCACTTTATTAACTAATCATCTCCATTGCCAATAGTTTAAAAAACATTCTTCAGGATTCTTGACAGATGCTTGCGTTTTTATCAGGGGGAAGCCTTTGGGGAAGCCAAGCTTCTAGCTCTACAAAATCTGCTTTAGTCCAGATGACTAAAACTCACCTGCTGGAAGTTAATAGCCTACTCCAAGTTAATCTAATGCTTTAACTTAGTGTCTTAAGTGATTCACAAAGAATATGTCTAGAAAATTGCATATTCCAGATTCGGCAGTATAGTTAATGCCTGGTCAAGTAATGACGGGCTCTTGAAAGCAAAGTTGAATGACTGGGCAGAGACTCCATGGTTCGTGAAAAGGGTTGCACACGCACTCTGGAGTTCTGAAGCAGACAAAGCCAATTAAACTTAGTGAGCAGATAGTAGTAACTGGGTTTATCCAGTGGGGTCTCCGAGGTGTTCCAAAAGGAGAGAGCTACTTCCCATCTCAAACAGGTTAGGTAATCAAGTGCAGATTGGAATGAAGCATCCAGGCAGTCCTTCCTCCCCAGGGCAACACTGCATCTGCTGAGAGCTGGCCACAGATTTTCAATGTCAACTTCTTGGCTTATCTTGTTTTCAGTGGGAAATATTGTCCATGTGTTTTTTTCTATTAAAACCAGGAAAGTTATAATGAATGGAATAGATGTTTTAACATGAAATAACATAAACTTTGATGCACCAGTTCCATTCATTTTCCCAAATACTTTTCTGTTCTGTTAAAAGGAAATAGAACATACAAACAAACAAAAACCATTTAATATAACAAACCAGCCAATTTTACATAAGGTGATACAGTTTTTATTTTTCACAAGGTACTGTTGGATCTTGTCCTTATCTAAAATTGTAATGCTTTATGCAGTATGGACATGCTTTTATTAGTTTTGGTTTTAAAGAGATTTCAGTGAAATATCCATCATCTTCCTTGTTGACTTTGGTTGGCACCTTCATACACTTTGGTCTCAAGGTCATTTGCCTGGTCCCATTCCTAGATCTACCTCCGAGAAGTGAATTCTAAATGGTGGTTGTATCTATGCCATATGTCAGAGTGTGCTTCTAAGAAAGCATTAATAGAGAGAACAATGTAATAGAAAAAAAAGCACAAGATATTGAGAATTTTCCAAAGCTCTAATGAAAGCTGCATCAGCAATGGTTGATCATTTTATGGGCCAGTAAGCTCATATGCAGCACTGTGGCTGACAAAGTTATGATCTAAGGCTGTGTATGTGGGCATACAGAAGCAGAGTAGCAGATAAAGCTGTATGGAGACATCTCAACACTGCTGAGTGCAAAGATTTATGAGGGACCGTGGTGGGATGGGGAGCCTTTGTGACATCACCAGGAGAGCATAAATGCATGGCTACACCATGTGATGTTTAATTTAAGGACATAGTGATGTTCATCCCACAAGAGAAAAGGATGGATGGAGAGATTCACAGGTTTGGCAAAATTTAGTGATACAGGGAATCAACTGCATTTTATGTGACACTTCTAGATGGTCATGATTAGATCCAGGTGGGAGCTACAGTAAAACAGAGTTCAGTCCAACCTGTGGAAACAGTTTCTAGCTGAGTTTCCCCAATGGGCACTTCGTTTGTTGACAGAAAGACTGACAAGAAACTGCTTAAGAGAGGGAGGGTCTCTCCAAAACAACTGAGCGAAGCTCATATGTACTCGTAGAGGCTGAAGCAGTCAGCACAGGCTGACATGGGGCTGCACCAGGCCCTCTGCATATATATATATATATATATATATATATATATATATATATATATTATAGCTTTCAGTTTAGTACGACTATGGGACTCCTGAGTATGTGAATGAGTGGGTGTCTGCCCTTCCCTGGAGGAATATTTTATTTTTCTGTTGTCCAACTCTGAAGTTATGGTTTTTGTTTTATCTTATTATGTTTTATCTTGTTATATTTGCTTGTAATCCCTTAGAAGCCTGTTTGTTTTCTAATGAGAGACAGAAAGGGAGTGGACCTGGGCAGGAGAGGAGGCGGGGAGGAACTCGGAGGAGCAGAAGGAGAGCACACTCTATTAAGGTTATAATGTATGAGAAAAATAATGTTTAAGAAAAAGGAAAAAATGAGATTACTTTAAATTATAAAGTTATAGTATTATACATAGGACAAATAAATTGATATTAATTATAATTAAACCCCCAATTTATCAGCTAAAAGAAAGACAGGGGGTGCTATTCTGACTGCTGGTTTGAGGGCGGGCCACCCATCATGGAGGGGAAAGCATGGTGGTGGCTCTGGGTGGGCAGAGAAAGCTCCTTCACAATTCAGTGCATTGGGACACTTAGAGCTCAGGCAGGAACCTCGCCTGGCTGTCATCTATAGACTCCACCACCCTTCCAGCTCTATGTCTGTCAGCTAGACCCAATATTCACAAGGTTTCACCACCTCCTCAAAGAGCATCCCTAGCTGAAGCTTAGATATTTGAACATCTGAGCCAGTGCGGGCAGGGCACTTCTTATTCAAAGCCTTGCATAAGGGTTGACTGACAGAGCACAAACCATATGCTAAAAGTGGCCAATGGGCAGCAAGAGAGGTGATAAATAAAACATCCCTATCATCCAGAATGGCTTGGTTTAGTTTAGAAAAATCACAGAGGAGACAAAATTTGAGTTGACCTGGGAAACATAGATAAGGCTCAGATCATTTACTCTCAACAGGGGTGACATCATCCCAAAGTATCTTAGCTACAATCATGTGTAGCCTTCCAAGATACATAGTTCATAAAGAGTTACACACATATACATGCATAAGTATATATACTTTTCCATGAATATTTTCATGCTGGACAAGGACATGGTCAGGTAAAATATGCTTGCATGTTTCATCTATTTTTGTTTTCATAAAGGTATAATCATTTCCTGATGTATCTGAAATAAATGATCACATAATTAGTGGCTTTCAACAATACACATTTATTATCTCATGGATCTGGAGGCTATAGTCTGTGGGGAATTATGATTCTTTTATAGACTTTTCCAACTTCTAGAAGGTGCTGTCTTCCTCAAGCCATGGCACACCCTACTTGGATCTATGTTTCTGTGGCACCTTTCCTCTTTACCTTTTAAAAAGATCTGATGACATTTACCTTTCCTGGATAATCCAGGGTGTTCCTCTTCCCCAAATCTTTAATTTCACTGCAGTATCTTTTTGCTATGCAAGGAATTACATTCATGGGTTCTGGGGAACATAGTGTGGAGGATACTTTAATCAGTCGGAAGATAGTGATTTATACTTCAGTTGGTCACAATTTAGGGAGCAAACAACAAGAAAAAAGAACATAGGGCTCTGTGTAATCATACTCATGGAAAAGGACCTCAGGGCAGAGACAGCCACTGATGACATTTGAGGAGTGTACTATGCCCAAATGTGGACATCATTGCAATATAAGCTGTTTGTTGCTACCGCTATCATTGCTACATTAGGGATTTATGTTTTTTCAAGCCTATGTTTTTCCAAGTATTCTTAAATTTGGATTCATTTCCCATTATAACAAAATAACACAAATTAGTGCTGCCCCCCCCCGTTGTGTGTGTGTGTGTGTGTGTGTGTGTGTGTGTGTGTGTGTGTTACAACAGCAAAAAAAATACTTGGCTATATATTTCTAGAGGCCAGAAGTTCAAAACCAAAGTGTTGTGCTCCACCATAGGCTCTAGGGAAAAACTGCTGTGACTCCAAACATTCTTTGGCTTGTGGTTGCATTACTCAAAATTCTGTTTCCACTGTCACAAGTCTTTCTCCCTCCTTCTTTGATGTCCATGTTTTTGTTTCTGTCACAGGAACACTTCTTACTTGGATGTAGGGTCAATCATGAAAATCAGGATAATTGCACTTACAATAAAGCTTTTTGTCAAATGAGGTTACCTACAGAGGTTACTTGTAGTTGTTATAGGGACTTATCTTGAGGGACACCATTCCACTCACTATTCCTCAAGTCAGAACTGCTTCAAGGGAGAGAGATAATTTTTTTCCTACCAAAGGCATCAATATGCTGATCTTTACCTTGTTTCTAGACACTGCTGGGCAGCAGTGGGGGCCCATGTACCTCATTTACAGCCATCTTGGAGAGGATGAGTAGCCACAAATACTGTTTCAAAGCATCTTCTTGTTTCTATTTTTCCCTTATTTCACTGTCATGCTTTGTTTTGTATTGGGATAAGACTGTCAGACCTGGTGGTTTGTACTTTGCACAGATGCACTGAGTCATGGTTCTAGGGAAATACAAGGTTAAAAGAGAACATCTGGAGATCTTCTTTCTATGTCTCATGGCAGAAGTGGAGGGCAAGGAAACACTCAAGCAAGAAAGATAGAAAGGGAAGAGAGAGGCATGTCACTTCTTACTCCTGGGACAATGACATTACTCCCTTTACAGGGTAGAGTCCTTATGACTTCTGTTGCGGTTTGAATGTAAAGTGTCTTAGCACACTTTACATTTCTCATTTACATTTACGATTCTCAGCTGCTGGTGCTGCTGGCTGTAGAACTTTTAGGGGGTGGAGCCTTGACAGAGGAAGTGGATCACTAGGAGCAGGCTTAGAGGATTTTATTGCCTAACCCCACTTCCTGTTCACTTTCTGCTTGGTGATTGTGGATTCGATGTGACCAGTAGCCTCTTGCTCCTGATATCAGGTCTCTCTGCCTGCTGCCATGTCTTGCACGACACGAAGAACTGTATCCCTTTGGAACTGTAAGACCAAAGGGTCATTCTTTCCCCTTAGGGAAATTTTGTTACAGCAACAAGATAAAAAACTAGCATCTGCTTTAGCAACTCTACCTCTCAACACCGATGACCCCGTGGGGTTCAGCTCCCAAAATACAAACTTAGAGGGGTTCGACCACAGATGTTTTTCACTTCTGTGTTTATTGAGCAGCCCTAATTTCTTTCTTAAACTCAGTTGTGCTTTTCATTCCTTTAAATCAGCTCCGACTTCCAGCTTGCCAGTCAAGTCTTGTGATGAGGGCACCTGGGGTGTGTCCCAGTCTCTGATGCTCAGATCCTTGCCTACTCTCTGGATCCACCTGTGGTCTCCTGAGTCATTGTGTACTCACTTGTTCTCTCCGGATTGGTGTCGCTCTGTTCCTGCTTGTTCTCTCCTGATTAATACCACTCTCTACCCACACATTCTCTCCTGGCTGGCATCAACTCTTTCAGGACTTTCTTTCTCATTGTCCTACCTGCTCTCCTGTGCACACTTCTTGCCGTGGTGTGCACATTCTGCATCGCCCGTGTTTCTGAGACTTCCCAGTGTACAGAAACCATCCCAGGAGCTGCTTATTATGTGGGTTTTGATAAAGTTTGATCCGGTGTTGGCTAGAGACTCTGCATATCTGACTGGTTTCTGGGGTATCTTGTGTCACTGTGGGGACCACACTTCTAGATGAGTTCTTCAGCCCTCATCCGTCTACCTTAAATGGCTAATCATATGTATGAAGGTATCCACCCCCGCCCCCGCTCCCAATCACCGCTGCCGCCAGGGATCAAGAGCTGTGGCTTGTTCCATGCCAAGCACTCAGCTCACTGTATGTGCCAAAAAAACTGATGAAAGTGAATGGACTTACATTACCTCTGGATTAAAATGAAGGATAATTGTTGCAATTTGGCGTTGCTGCCGCCCTTTTTTGCTTTGGTGACTGTGGAGAGGGCAGCCTGGTGCCCTCTGCTAAGTAGACCCCCAGAACCACTGATCTTCGACAATCAAGGGCTCATTTGAAGTATTTTTATTCATGTGACCAAGCTCTCCTCCAGGCAAAAGCAACTATTTAAGTAGATAACATCATCTGGGGGGATGGATTCAGGCCACTGCATTTATGAAGAGCAGACATCTTAATAATGGTTTTGAAATCAAATGTATTTTCTCCTGAAAACTGATTTTACTAAGAACATGTGTGATAGGATGGGGAATTCTTGTTTCAGGGCAGCCTTCCTTGGCCTATTTTCTCTTAGAAGTAACTGCTGGGAGAGAGGGAAAAAAGTTACAGTAATGAAATGAATACTTTTACAGGTCCCAGCAAATCACCCTTCCAAGAGACAGAGGTTCCCTTGACAGAAGCAGGAGGCTCTCTGTGAATTTGAGACCAACCTGGTCTACAGAGTGAGTTCCAGGACAGGCTTCAAGACAATATAGAGAACCCTGTCTCGAAACCCCCCCCCCCAAAAAAAAAAAAGAAAAAAAGAAAAGAAAAATTTAAAGAGTTCATTTTGTTTCTCCTCTCCTCTTCCTCCTCCTGCTTCTCTTCCTCTTCTATACTGAGGATTGAATCTAGGGTCTTACGAATGTGAGGCAGGACTCTACCACCAAACTACATCCCAGGACTGGTTCCTTCTTTTCTGAATTGTTCAGCATAGCTGTTCCCCACTGCCGGGATACGAATACCTTCCCACCACATCACAAGGGAGGGGAACTCAGGTATCTTTCCCTCTAATCCAGACTGAGGCTGAATACTGGGAACATCTAAAATTTGTGTCTAGAAATATTTTTAGAGCTTCTGGGTACCCCTCCATCTTAATATTTTCTTCTTCCTCTCAGTCTCCTGTTTCTTCTTTTCACTTCCTCCCTCTCGGAAGTTCTGGGGATCCGATTCAGGGTCTTCAATGTTTGTTCTAGGCATGCGCTATAAGTGAACCACAGCCCCACCCTCTCGCTGCATTTCTACGTGGTTGCTTTTATCAACAACAAGGTTGCATATTTGCATGCAGTTTTATTTCCCAGGATGCTATGCGATGTCATCATACTGCTAATAATTAAAGCTCCCCACAGGGGAATCTGTTGGAAAAATTGCTGACAACTCAGAATTGCACTTGAAAAGTGATAGACTCCACAGTGAATAGAGAGAACATGCACCTCAAGTTCAGGAGTCCCGGCTCTAGATTGGTCAAGCACCATGGTTACCCCTGTTTCAGTGTTCTGTTTTGAATCCACACAATGGCGATGTTTCCATCCTTAGGTTTCCTACATGTGAAATTCAAGTTCTGAATTCACTTAAAGGTTACTAGGGCGACATAGCTTGTTTCTGGTGGAATTAAAATGAATTGGTTTCATTACTTTTATTTCCATCTTTAGAGGCTTCAGGGCCTTTGGGCCAATTTGGAGAATTTCCTATGGGAAATTAAAGAGCTTTAGCCAAGAGGTCAAGAAGAGGTGGAAAAAGGAACATCTAAGCATCCTGCTGTGTCAGAGCCTGGGTGGGTGGCCTGTGTCACATTGTCTCCCGGTAGCTGTTCAGGATGAACAGAAGAGTCAAGTCACTGGCAAATGTGGCCACAAGGATCTGTTTTCTCTTTGGTGGGGATCATAATTAGACAGTTAAAAACCAGGGTTCTTCACCAACAAGTTCTGTGCATGAATATTCCACAAGAGTATTTAATAACAGCTGAACTCTGGATGGATGTATATTTGTTTGCTATGAACATAAGCTTTAGCACCTAGACAGTGAAGGAGTATCCAGATGAAAGTAAAGCTGACTCAGCTGAGTTTCTCCCTACATCTAAATCGTCACTGGCTTGAAGGATTTATTAATTAAAACAATTTTTGGGGGTGCTGGCAAGATGCCTTAACTGGTAAGTGTGGCTGAAACCCTGAGTTAAATCTCTGATCTCATATGGTGGAAGGAAAAACATGATGTTCACAAGGTATCCTCTGACCTCTACACATATATGTATCTGCACACACACACAGGTGTATACACACAATGTACACAGGTGTGTATTGCGTACACAGGCAACACAATAAAAATGTAGTAGAATAATTTTATCACTCCTTTATTTAACTGCAAGAAAAGAATTGTAGATGAGGAATTTGACAGTCAGCATTGGAATTCTTATTTATTATTGTAAATTTTAACTGTCACATTAGTTAGATAATAAAAATATTTTTAGAGTACATTATTTGGGTGGTTTACAGAAAGAAGATGGTGTATCTAAACTACCAGTAGTTCTTACTGCAAAGACTCTTAAAGACAGCATGAAGAGACGTTATAGCAAAATTACAAAGAGTAAAATTATATTCTGGGCTGATAGTATAGTGGAGGGTATTATTAGTGCCTAGGCATACAGGAATCAGTGCAGAGAAAATGTATTAGAACTCAGATTGTTAGTACATTAGGTGCCATTGTAAGGAATCTTTCTCTGTCCTGCCAGCCGACTCCCAAATAATGACACAGAAAAAGCTCTATTAATTATGAAAGCTTGGCCTTAGCTTAGCTTGTTTCTAATAGCTCTTATAACTTAAATCAACCTCATGGCTTTTAACTCTCCTCTTGTGTGTCCTGCTTCCTCTGTGTCCAGCTGGAACCCCCCTTTCTTCTTCAAGATCTCTCTCTCTGTTCACAAGTGCCTCCCATACCTCCTGCCTAGCTATTGGCTGTTTAGCTTTTTATTAAGTCATTCTCAGTGACATATTTTTACACAGTGTAATCAAATATCTCACATGCTATCATTCAGGGGCAAAGGGTATAGCTAGCTTGAGTGACCTCATGAGGAAAGAGTTGGAGGAACACAGCCCCAATCCACTTGCCTTCCTTCAATCTAATGCCAGGACACAGGTCTAGTAATAAAATAAAATAATTTTTTTACAGGTCCCAGCAGATCACCCTTCCAAGAGACAGAGGTTCCTAAGTGTCTTCTCTTCTGATGCTCAGTAGGAGCATTAGATAAACAAAGAGGATGAAGCAGAACATCAGAAGGCGAGAAGATGCACTTCAGTAGAAATACCAGCACACTGAGAAGATGTAAGATCCAAGGTGGTCTATGGAGTCAGGTGGACACACAGGATGTCTCTCAGGGCAGAGGTGCTAGTCGAGGAGTGTAGAGAGGAAACCTAGAGGGCAGAGTGAAACAACTCAGTACACAGCTTCCATCGGCCCTACTTTTTACCTGTGCAATACTCTCAGGAAAAGCCTACACCATTACTTCTTTATTTGAGAATGGGGAAACAGGCTGAGACAGGCCCTTTTATGACATCATATAATGGACATCCAATGTGTATTATTTTCCCGCTGACCCTGTGTTCTCTCCTTTGCTCCAAATAGCTGGTAGGTCGTTTCTTTATGCCACATCCAATGGAGCATTGGCCAGGAAAGAACTCTGGAGCTCAAGTAACTTGGGGTGTTTTAAATAAGTCTCTAACCCCTTCCAGCTTCTCTTCCTCCTCTTTTCCCTCCTCCACCTCCCCTCCCACATGATCCTCCATGATGGCTCAAATTCTGAGTTCCCTTCATACAAGGCACATACCTCTCCCCCAGAGAAACAATCTCTTTTTGATCATTCCTTTGATGCAAGAGCTAACTCACTACAGTTGCTGTCTCTGGTCAGCTTCAGTATGTGCTTAGCCTCTAGTGAGCATTTCCACGGTCTAGTTTTTGCATCATATTGTATGATGCGCTTAGTGAAAAGCATTTCATAATATAGGGCTTGTTTAGTTTTATGGTTTAGTATTCCGATAGCAGCAAGTTTCTCCTGACCCTTAAAGATCTTTCTGAATTACCTATCTATCTAATCATGCAAAATGTTTATTACATTACATCTATTTCCAAGAGCAAAGTGTGTGTTTTTTCCTGCGTGGTCTAGCTATTGCATAAACCACTCAGGTCTGAATGTTTCCACGGTCACAAGAAAGTTGGTTGATCTTTATGTATAAGTGAGAAGCCATTTGTTTTGGAATCCGGTACGCATGATTTACATATCCCATTATCTGCTTATTAACCAGAGTGCCTTGTGACAATGGCAGACTGTGAAATATGCTCACATGGGCAGTTAAACAACAAGCACTTGGGGGGTTGATCCTGCAATTACATTCCTGGAATAAAGAGGCAAAAAGCAAGGAGGCAACAATGGGATACTCACATATGAAACAGAACCAGGATTTGATGTAATGAAACATGACTTGCTCATGGCACAGGCAGAATATCAAATGATGCATGAGAAATTCAATCCTTGGTATAATCTTTCTATTATCTCCATTGTTTGCCAATCTTCCAGCATGCATGCCCTGTATGTAAATTAGGTTTCTATTCATAAGTGATTATCTTAGTTCATCTCAATTCAGTTTAATTGTGACTTCTGTATTTTAGCTTAAGTTACTACAGGTGTATACAAATCCTGGTAAATCTAGCAACATGATGGGATATAAAGAGTAAAGATACTGCTATCACCATCAGACTGTTCTACAATGTTGAAAGTGAATACAATGAAAGTAAAAACAATGTCCTTGAAAGTAGTCCTAGTTAGAGCTAAAATAAAACATCTAAAAGGCAGCATACATTTTGGGGTTTACCACAGATAAGTTTTATTCTTGGGGAGCAGCAGACAAGTTAATCTTTTAGGCCGTATGTTCTCTGATAACATCAGGTGCACAGTAATATCTTTACAAGGGAGAAAACTAAAAGGTAACTAGTCACTATGGGTCAGATATTTGGATACTCAACATACACTATCTGATTGGATTTCTATAGCAACCCAGGAAGAAATCATTCCTCTGCCAGTTTCTGCTCCACTAAAGCTCTTCTTAGCTAATCAGGCTGTTCAGAGGGGGAACGAAGCAATCTAGGGTAAGGCTGTTCAGCAAAGTTCTCTTTTCTATGAGCTGCCAGAATAAAGGTGATCCTGAGGCTCTGGGAGTTCTGATTCATTCTCTCCTCCATTATGATAGCCTAGTTCCCCTCTAGCCATCTCCTCACTCTGATATGATGAGGCAATGTGAGCTCTACTTCAGGGCTCCCAAACTCTCCCAGTCATTTCTCAATGTTCTCCTGAGAAGAACCCATTTTAATAGTTGAATTAAGCATCAGGATCCTCTTTCCATCTGCAGTTTTCCTGATTGGGCGTTAGGAAACTGGGGAAGCCCCTTCTGTTGTAAATGTAGGAATATTAAAATAGACACAGTGTAACTTGAGTAATTTCAACAGTCTAGTCACTATTCTAGAGAAGATATTTAGTGCCAATAAAATTAAAACCAAATTCTGCCTTTGCTTAGAAAGTAACTTAAGTATGGTTGGAAATGCGCCTTTGTAGAAGCAACAAGCTTCACATTTTGCCTTGCCATTACAGTTGGGCTGCTCTGCCAGGCTTTGCTTCAACGTTGAAGGTCAAATAGTTAACTTATGATAAATGATACTACTCTGAGATTTGAGCCAAGGCAAGAGTGTGGGAAAGCTTATAAGAAAACCATTAAGGCTCCATGGTTGCTGACCTGCAGGGACTCTGGAGCGACAAAGTAAAGATTCTTGTAATGTGCACTTTGGAAGCAGCCAGAGGGCTTGTTAAGCTGGCCTACCCGAGGTCAGAACCCAACAACAACCCCATTGAAATTTCTTACAAACCTGTATCTACAAACCTGCCCTCTGAAATTTCAGATTTGCTTCTTTGTTCTTTTTCTTTCTTCTCTAATTGGAAAGACAAATTGCAAGCAAACCAGGAATTGCCATTTGTCTGGTATTTCCTTTGTCTTTGCTAGTGATTCCTAGCCAAATTCTTCCTGACTTGAGCCTCTCATTTACACCCTATTCACCAAGTCCCCAGTTTTGATACCACCAGCATGCTCTCATTTTTGTTTTTCTGGTGAAGCTCATAAGCCCACTAATAATCACACTCTATGCCAGAGTCTGTGGGGAATTTAAAATGAATTCCACTTTGAACTTGAGTTTTCACATTGTTTCTCATGACCTCAGACCATGTGCCTGTAATGAGAGGTATGTTTCTTCTCTCCCTTCTATCAGAATTTAGTAGATGTTGGCTGTGGGTCAGGAATGTTCAAAAATCTTCTGCATTTGTGCACACACTGTCTCATGCAATGTCAGAGTCCTCATATGAACCAATCACGTGCACAGAGGTATTAAATAACTTGGAGGGGATGAGATAAGAATGCAGGTGCTGGGTTAAAATACCTTCCAGCCTTGTGTGTGTGGCTTTTATATATACATACTTACTTTAGCCATGCTAAAATAGTAGCTAAAATCAAACCGCCCTTTTGATAACAGGAGGATATTTGGATTCTCTCATGGCTATATAGTGTGTCTTGTACATTGATCAAAGCTGTTGACTATGTTTTCTTTCAGATTAAGTCTTTTGTCAAAAAAGGTGAGTAGACATGTCCTAAATGGCTTGTCTTTCTTGTTCAAAGAAAATGCTCAGTAACAACAGGACAGGTCATATATCTTTGTCACACAAGAATGGAGGAATAGGACTATCAATGAAAACATTAGACACATGCATGCACATGTCTACACATGTACATAAAACATACTTTGAATTTTAACCTATGAATGCAATTATTTGTCTTTTACAATTCAACTGCAGAAAGAACATTTATTCTATTGAGAAAATTGCTACTTTGAGTCTTAGAGTTTTATTTAGAGTTTTAATTTGAAATCTAAAAATGTGTGCTTTTTAATTGAGTTGTTTGACAGGAGTCATCCTTAAGTTAAGAGGGGAAGATGGGGGACTGAATAGTCTTATTTACATTTTGCATAGCACATTGTAAGGAAATGATCACTTGCTATGGCAGGTAGTAGTTATGATTGGACAGGAATTGGATGTTATATTTTACCATCATACATCCAAGTGTTCATCATTTATTCAGTCTTTTCATAAAAATGTATTTCATGCTTGTTGTTATGTTAGTGTTGCATTTCAGATTCTCCTGATACTAAAGCCTCCCATCTTGAAAAGAACCTTGTTATGATACTGGATGTTTAAAGGAGGTGAAACAGGATGTTGTAAGGTTGACCCTTCAGAGAAGCTCCTTAAACTCAAGAAGCAAACAACTAACTGGCTTTAGGAGGTTCCTGAAACTGATGAGATTCACTAGGACCCTCCCTAAATATATATATATAATCAATAAGGGGGTCCTCTTAGACTATCCAAAGTGTTTGGAAGAAGAGAAAACAAGTTGAGTTGTTGGAAGAGGCTTAGGCTAACAGATACCCACAAAGGACACTGTTCAACCTGTTGAGCAGCCTATAGGCTGTGTAGCATGGTCTAGGTTTCCAGATTTCTTGAGTTTTTACCCATGTTTTGGTGTGCTTTGGTGATGCAGCTTTCTTTGAGTCATTTATACTCCTGTAACTAATCCCTCACTTATGCTCCTATAAGAAACTCCAATAAAACTCAATTGGTTCACCAAGTTGGAATTCAGTGTTATGAGTAGGTAGCGCAAATAATATAAACCTAGAGACAGATATTGGAGTTCAAACTGAAAATCAGAAAAGCAAACCAGCCAGTCACTAGAGAGTTCTCACCTCTACCAATGCTCAGACCAAAGGCGATCTTCAAACTGCTCCCGACTTCACTGCTCCTCAGATTCACTCAGACTGCCATGAGTTCCTGTGTCCTCCCACCTCATGTTCCTCTCTCTTCTCAGCTATATCATTCCTGTCTCCATGTCCCTAGTGCTGAGATTAAAGGCATGAACTCTTTTAGATGGATTCACTCTTATGTAGCCATGGTGGCCTTAAACTCATGGAGATCCATCTGCCTTTGTTTCCTGAGTCCTGGGATTAAAGGTGTGTGGTACCACTGCCAAGCTTCTATAGCTAACTAGTATAGCTGGCTTTGCATTCTGATCCTTTAGGCAATCTTTATTAAATAATGAATAATATATGATGCTATTTACCCTAAATAGGAAACCAAAAATACATGCAAAATTTTAGTCTTTGGTTCTTCCTGTTTCATAAAGAAAATGAAAAAGAGAAAAAGAAATAACCACTGATGATGAACTGTATGATGGGTTCAAATATTGGGGATTTCAGACTTAGGTAGGACCAAGACATGTTATCTGCTCTAGAATTTCAAAATTTGGGCACATACTTTCCAAGTGAAGAACTAGAAAGTAAAGTGTTTCAAAGAAACTCAAAAACATGAAGAGTTGTATAATATCAGTAAACATAGTTTATTATGTGACAGCTCAGGGTTTGAATGCAAGACAGGAATGCAGTGCAATATCATCCAAACCAAGCAGGACTGTGATGAACACTTCCAGTTCTTCCTAAGAATGAGCAGAGAATTCCAAGGAAAAGGGTACTATTCTATTGGTTTTTTTGTTTGTTTGTTTGTTTTTGAAAGACCATCACTGAATACCATGGAAAAAATTGTACTTAATTTTTCAGCTCAATTTTTTAGACTATGTATGTGTAAATATTCTTCTTTGTTGACAAGGACTTTCAAAATATTTCTAAAACTCACTACTCTGCAATTGTGAGGTCAACCATACCCAATCTAGGGGAAAGCAGAAGGCAGAAAAAGGGCAACTGGCCAATAGTTTGGAGGTAATATAGTACCTGCTCATCTAGTTGCATACTTGCAAAAGAAATATAGAGAGTGTAGGATAGTAGCAGAAACAATCATGAGGAATCACTTATCAGGCTAACACAACATCAATGGAAATCTAATTGGTTTCTACTTTACTAACCTTCATCCTGTCCTAAAATACATTAATTCCATGTGCTTTAAAAGTGTCAGCATTAGGTGCTAGAGAGATGGCTCAGTGGTTAAGAGCACTGGATACTTTTCTAGAGGTCTTGAGTTCAGTTCCCATCACCCAGATGGTGACTCACAGCCATGTGATCTGTAATGGGATCCTATGGTTTCTTCTGGTGTGCAGACATACATGCAAACAAAGCACTCGTACATAAAATACATACACAAAAATATTTTTAGGAAGTAAAAAAAGGATAATGTCAACATTATATAGCAAGCCTCATCAACCACAGTGCCCATCACAAGACCATCAACATGATAGTTCTTGGTCTAAAATTAAGTTAGATAGGCATGAGTCCCAATTGGCAAGTTGCTTTAGTTTGAAGTGCAGTGCTAAAGCAAAAGGCTGTAAGTATCTTATGATTTACACAATTACAACTATTTCTATAGCTGTTGCCCTAAATACACTCTTGTCTAAAGTCAGATTTTTTTCAGTTATGCTAACATAGAAGGAAGGAACTGACACTAATCAATGTGATTTTAATAATCGGTAGACCGAAGAAGCTATTTAAACATGACTCACTGACATTCTATTACTATATCTATCCCCCCAAATCTAGTAAGTAGTAATGATTCAACATTAGTTTCAATCATTAGTAAATGAATTGTAACATTATGTTTTATATTTGCATAGAAAATTGTAATTTGAAAAAGTTGCAATAATTGCTATATGATTTCTTGAAAATCCTGCTGCATACATGGAGAATGTATGATTTCAGCCTTTGAAGTGAAGAAACATTACATGTGAGCTTTGGGACATTCTCCATATTCATCTCTTCCCCCCTCCCCTCAGTGCTTCAGATTTCTTCTTTCACAGCAAACCTGTGATGCTCAAGTGCTCTGTGGGTATCAGCCCTGCAGCCATAAAACTGAACTTGCAAATCCTATTTTGCTGTAGCTTGTGGATCACTCTGCTCACCCATAATATGTCATTCTGGATCTATATGGATTGCAGGAGAAACCTGGGCAGTCACAATCCCTCCATCAGTTCTGTCTGCTTGGCTGAATGAGGCAATGCAATATTCTCCAAAGGGTTTGGTGAACACATGCTAATATTTCCCACCAGGTGCCTTCCTCAGTCTCAAGTCTTGATTCCCATCGTGAAGGGAAAAAAACCCTTCTTTATTATTACAGTCTGCTTATCTCAGGGGAGTACAGTGGCTGTAATGTAAAGTGGAGTGAAGAGAGGGGTGGGGAGAACATGAGGTATGAGCTAGCTTCTCCATTTCAGCCTTCAGAGCCGGGAGATGCAAGAGAAAATGACTCCCATCTGGAGTCAATTATCTAGCATGATAGATGACAAGCAAGCAACTACCCAGATGGAGAAGGGGGTGAGTAAAGGGGACAACCCACCTGATCCTGATTACGTGCACCTACACTTGGAAATCTATTTTTTCAGACATCTTGAATAGCTCAAGTCCGAGTTGAGGCAAGTTCCCAGGGACTCAAAGTACAAACGCAAACCTCAGTAGTGAATGAAGGGGTCATGGAAAAAGAAATGCGGGAGATCATCGCTTAACAAAAGCATCTGAAGTAAAAAATTGACTTCTCATATTTTCAGTGTGCATGTGTTTGTTTGTGCCTGTGTGTGTATGTAGAGCAGAGCGACAACCTTCTGTGTTTGCTTTAGGAATGCTGTTCATCAGTTTTAAGAAGGGGTTGCCCATTAACCTTTTTCAGGAATTAGGCAGTAATCCCCATCCCTGGAATTACAAGGGTTTGACAAACACAGCCTGCATTTTTTTAAAATTAATATTTGTTTTCTTATTTTACATATCAATTCTAGTTCTCTCTCCCTCCCATCCTCTCATGTCCCCCACATCCCATCCCCCATCCACTCCCCAGGGAAGGTGAGGCCATCCATGAGAGATCACCAAAGTCTGTTAAATCATTTGAGGTAGGGCCTAGCCCATGTCTCTAGGCTAAGGGAGTATCCCTCCATGGGGGATGTGCTCCCAAAGTCCTTTCGTGCACCAGGGATACATCCTGGTTTTACTGGCAGAGGTACCATACACTGTCCAGGCCTCCTAACTGAGACTCACATTCAGGGGGTCTGGGTCAGTCTTATGCTGGTTTCCCAGCTATAAGTCTGGGGTTCATGAGCTCCCCCTTGTTCAGGTCAACTGACTCTGTGGGTTTCTCCATCCTGGTCTTGACCCCTTTCCTCATCACTTCTTCCTCTCTGCAACTGGATTTCAAGAGTTCGGTTCAGTGTTTACCTGTGGGTGTCTGCTTCTGCTTCCATCAGCTACTGGATGGAGGCATATAAGGCAGTCATCAGTCTCATTATAGGGGAAGGGAATTTAAGGTACCCTCTTCACTATTGCTTAGATTGTTAGTTGGGGTCATACCTGTAGGTCTCTGGGGATTTTCCTAGTGTGAGATTTCTCTTTAAACCTATAATGGCTCCCTCTGTTACGGTATTTGTTTTCTTGTTCTTTCCTACTCTTCCCCCAACTCAATCTTCCTGCTCCATCATGTCCTCCTCTCTCCTCTTCTCCCCTTCTCTTTCTCCTAACTTCTTCTCTCCCCCCCCCCTTCCTAATTTGCTCAGGAGATCTTTTCCCTTTCCCCTTCTCTGGGGCCATGTATGTCTCTTAGGGGCCTCCTTGTTTCCTAGCTTCTCTGGCGGTGTGGATTGTAGGCTGGTGATTCTTTGCTCTCAGTCTAATATCCATATATGAGTGAGTACATACCATGTTTGTCTTTGTGCCTGCACACCCTGCATTTTTACATGGCTTCTGAGAACTTAACTTAGGTCCTCATTTCTTGCAAGATGAGCATTTTACTGACAGAGTTATGTCCCTGAGTCTAGTCCTTACTTTTATACTTATGTATTTTACAAATCCGGTGCCTACAAAAGGCTCTATCTTCTCTGCTACATTGGAAAAGGAATCCTGAGAAGTTTCCAAGGTATGGTATACGCTATTTAAAAAATAAATTGGGGATAGATGATGTTTTAGTTATTTTTTCAATTGCTTTGACAAAACGCCATGACAAAGAAGAAAGGGCTTAGTGGGGGGCTGACACTTATAGAGGGTGAGCCTGTGACCATTAGGTAGGGAGGGTTGTATCAGACAGGTGGACATGGTATTGAAGCAGAAGCCCAGAGTCTGCATCTTGACCCACACACACGAGGCAGAAAGTTAGCTGAGAATGGCACCGACATTTTGAAACCTCAAAACCCACTTCCAGTAACACAGTTTTTCCACATGGCCACACCTCCTAGTCCTTCCCAAACAGAGCACTAGCTGGTGACCATGCGTTCAGGTATATGAGCCTCTGAGAGTCATCCTCATTCAAGCAGTCACACGTGTTTTATTCATGGATTATCTTTTAAAACATTTAACAAGATTTTATATGTTCACTGTGGTTCAGGATCTGAGTCTTTGTGCGGCCAAAGCAGCAAAGCAGAGCCAGAGAGGACACAGAATGGGAAAAAATGGTAGGCAGTATCTGTTGGTGTGTTACGTCCTAGGATTTTTGGCATGTTATTTTCTTGATTATTAGAGACATTTACAGCTCAGAAAATTGAGTCTTATAGAAGCCAAGTACCTAGCCCAAGTTTCTACTAAATGCGGAGGAAGATTAAACCCCTTCTTCTATTCTTTTCTAAAACCAGTATAACTCCCAGTAGAGTTAAGTGTTTGAATACAGAAGACAACAATTCTGGAGTCTGGGCATTTGTATCAGACTTGGCTCTGGACTATGCCTTTCTGTCTTTTACTTACCAATAAAATGTGCCATTTTTACCTCTACTGTACCCACACGCTGTCTGCTTGTATTGTCAACCTGGTTACATTAGAGGATGGTCTACATTTCATTGACACTGACTACATTTTTGTTCTGAGCTGGCGATGGGCAGAAGAAAGGTTTATATTGGATTAAGGAGGTTGAAGGAGCAAGGTGGCTATTAGTTTCTGTGTGTCTTCACACATAGTGAGCAGATGGATGCTGAGAAGTGCTGGTCCCAGCTCATCCTCACACTACATTAGCTTTCTTTCTCAGTGTCCCCCACACACTGACCACATAGATGTGACTCAAAATTACATGCTTACTGACACCTTCAGAGGCCAGGCTGCCCCTAGACACTAGCGTTCCAGGTCAGCTTTGCAGGCTCCATCTTTGCAGGTTCATGTTCATCATTCCAGTTCCAACTCATCTGCCCACCAAGGTTTTAGGCAAACAGGCTGGTGATACTTTTTCTGATCCTGAAGTGCCTCATTCCAGACTCCTCATATTTCACCAACAACCCCCACAGTTGTGAAGGTCAAGGACATATGTAAAACAGCTAATCTTGCAGTGACTAACCTCTCATTGAATCTTCTTCCCTGACTGGCTGTGTCTAGGGACTGTGCACTTATTTATATTGGCCAGTTTCTCATTAGGGAAAGAACTCTTCAGTTCTATGCAGTGTCACACACAACTCTTTATGTGTAATATATACTTAGCAAAAGTGTATCAAATGATCACTTGCCCCAACTTAAAGGCCGGTGAAAGTTTTCTGTTGAAGTTAGGATGTTAAGACAAATTTCTTCTGGAATTGTAACATTTTTTTTCTTTCTTGGCTTTTTGCTCTTGTGAGATTTACCTTTGCCCCAGGCTCTATATTTCTTAGATTTCTCAGGCCTGCGAGTCTTCCAAGGAATGAAGAGAGTAACGGCTCTTGTGGAAGGACATGATGAAGTAGGTCAGAAGACCTGTAATTGGGGGTCAGCCTTTTAATTTTTGTCAGTGTAACCTGAAAAAAGCTCAATCCCAACTTCGGTTTCTCAAACTTTACTTATCAATAGTATAAATAACAATAGCAACAGCAATGACAACAATAATCTACACTTTTGCTAAGAGACTTATAAAATATGCAAACATCTATGTGGTAGTAATGTTTGTAAACAGTTGCCTGACTGTGGTGGTTCATTTTGATTGACAACCTGGAGTGAGAAGCACCCAGAAGATTCTAAAGGAATCTTTATGTGTTTATGAGATCATTTGCAGAGAGGGTGAACCAAGGTGGGGTTGTTTCCCCTGAATATGAGGCCTGGAAGGGAAAAAAGGATGGCAAAGAGAGAGCCAGCTAACATAACATTCCTCTCTGCTCCCTGGCCTTCATGAGGTGAGCAGCTCTGATCTGCAACACCCTCCCTGACATCTTCGGTTGAAACCCCTGAAACAGAACTCAAACTGAACCCTTCTTTCTTGTTATTTTGCTCAAATACTTTTCCACAATGATTTGTAAAGCTGTATGGACATACTAACTCATCTATATGCAAATTAGGTAAATATATGAAGCATTTCAGAGTTAATGAATTGTATAATTCATTAACTGCTGATATGTTCTTATAGCATCAATCATGATTATTAATGATTTGTCTCTATTTCTGTCCATAGTATTTCACAATGTGACTGTGCTACCATATCTCATATTTCCTAATACCCCTGGTCCACAGAGGTGACTGGATATGCAATTAACACTTTATTTTTATTCAAACCTTTTGTGCAGGATCATCAGGGAACTAATCAGGCTATTATTTTCAGAACTCAAGTTTTTTTTTAATTTGAATAACATTTCTGTTTAAAATAATTATAGAGAGCTGGTAAGGGGGCTTTGTGGGTAAAAGCACTTGCTGCTAAGCCTGACAAACTGAGTTTGATCCCCAGGACTTACATGATAAGAAGAACAGAATTAACTCCTACAAATTGCATTCTAACTTCCACGTGTGGGCTATGTCATACACACACACACACACACACACACACACACACACACACACCACCACCACCACCACCACTACCACCACCACCACCACTACCATCACTACCAAGAACTAAATTTAAAAAGTAGAGCAACTGTAGATACATTAGCTTTTGATCCTGTCATTTATAATTTGTTTTCTGTTTCCTCTTTTCCTAAATCATCTTCCTGTGGAATACTTAAAAAAAATTTAGTGATCTACTTTGATTTCCTTATACTTTTAAATTGACCTAGAATCATATATGTGCATGTACATGTGCACTCATACACACAGAAATTAGTACCACTGATTAGTGACAATGATTTTACTATTTCAGGTGTAGAAACTGTATTTCTATTTAGAACTTTATCTCCCTGTCTAACAAATATAATTGTCCTAAGAACTTAGATATGCTGACTACACACCTCATATCCTTTAAGGCAAATAATACAAAATATAATTTAAAAAATCACAAGGAACTTTTTGAAACATGTAATGTTTTCTCTCTATGAATATTTTTGCATCTGTTATGATTACCTTTTTTGTTAGGATTTCTATTAGCCATTCTTCAAAAGTAGGCAAGGTAGCAGTAAATTTTGCTAAATCTGCTTTATCTTGGAATACTTTTATTTCTATCTACTGCAGAAAGAAGCTTCTGTGAGGAGCACGTAAAATCCATCTATGGGTATGAAGATAAGAACTTGGCACAGATTAATAATATGACCATTTAACAAGTACTAGGTTCTCTCTCATAGGCTAAGGCCTATGATCGAGCCAGTCAGTTGTTTTTGCCCTAGTTAACAATATAAGGCACAAATTCTACATTGTGGGGGTGGGCTTTAAATTCAATCAGAAAGTAGTTGGTTACTCCCACAACACCTGTGCCTCAATTGCACCAGTGGCAATTATTGCATTATTGTAGCTAGAAGAATTCACTGGTGAGTAAGACAGTTGAATTCTTTTCTTGACCTCTAACAAACATGGCTTGTTGTTACAGAGGGGCTGGGATTTCCCCAACTTCCCAGTCTTTTAGCCAAAGAAGGTAGAGATTCCTTTTTGTGTGTGTGTGTGTGTGTGTGTGTGTGTGTGTGTGTGTGTGTTTGCCTTTTTGTGTTTTCATGGTGCTTTTGAATATAGGTTTCTCCAGAGACCAGTGTGTAAGGCAGTAGTAACCCAGTAAAGTCACCTCGTGGTCATTCCTTGGGCCATAGGTTCTCTAGTTTGGTGCCGTTTCTTGCCATCTTTCAGAGCTCTTACACAGTTGCCTAGGCAATATTTTCCAAGGTATTAGCTTTGATTATAATAGAATAAAGTGAAGGTGTTTTATCCTTTCCCAGATGTATGTTTCTTTCCAGTCTACCATTTGGTAAGAATTTTGTTCATTTAATGCTGAGTGATCTTCTGAGGAAGTAAGGCATGAGCCCATCTTAAAATGCGAAAGTTCTATGTCTACTGTGGATAGAAAAGTACTTCAGACACATACGCAATGAGATATTAGCAGCAATTTTTTTGGGGGGGGAGTTAGTGGTGATTTTAATTTAAAAAATATTTAATTTTTATTTTATGTGTATGTGTGTGCATATGAGTATACATATATAAATCACATACATGCCTGGTGGTGATTTTTTAGAAATAGTATGTGTTTGTTTGGATTTTAAATTACTTTATTATAAAGGTTGATTTTTATAAGTTAAAATTTAAATGTTGTGTTATCACTTAACCTTTTAAAGTATTGCAACGACTGGAGAATTAAAAGTGATCACAGGGAAAGGAGCTTAATTCTGACGAGAAGTAGTTTGAGAGAGGGTGATGCATTTGTGGTTTTTCTGTCCCTGAAGAACTGCCTAAGTGAAGAGGATTAAACTCATGATACTTTTCATTCAAAAGTATAATTCAAAGCGAGGGCACACATTACAGGAAGGGAACATTTGGCTTAGTTGAATAGAGAATTTATGTGAGGTAAAATTGTTCATCAATGCATTACCACTTGTCAAGTGAAGCCATGTATGACAAAAAGTCCTTCAAGGTGACATTGTATCTGTTTTTTCAAGTGTAATTCTTGACTTTCTAATTATCTGGCATAAGTGAGAATGTCACACTGAATCTGACTGTGGGCTGGAAAACACATCATCTTGCTGTGAGACAGAGAATGGGCACTTAGTAAGGCTCCTTTGCCATCCATCCTTCCTTTGAATGCACTCCACACCTCCTCTCTCCTGCTGGGGTTCTTCATTGTGGGGGGTAGGAAGTGGAAGTTACAGAGACATTTTCTTATTTCTATTCTTTCCATGTGAAAGAGAAAGACGATTAAAATATTGCTTAACACACCTTCTAGTTCCTATTTGGTCCAAGTCTTGATCCAGTTGGCAATTAGATGGGGATTCTACCTGGGAGCATCTTCAAGCAGCATAAGAGTATGAACCCAGTCACTCTTCCCTTGGAACTCCTCACACTCTCTTAACAAATCTGCCTTCATCTGATAAAAGCCAAACAGCAACAACAATAATAAAAATTATGTCCTGGATTTTATAGAAATAAGAAAGACCCAAGGCTGTGATCTTGGCAATGGCATGCATAGAAGCCAGGGACTTGGGTTCAAATGAATGGACTGTGAGACACTGAGTTATCAGCTGAAATCTCTCCACAGGCTTCATTCACCTCTTGTAGATATCCCCCATACATGGACATTCAGGAGATGTTTGCTGAAGTAGTGAATTCATGCAGCCATCCGGCAAACGCTGCCTGTGTTATTGCAGTAGTTCTTAAATTGTGCTTGTGTAAACCTAGAAGACCAACAAAATGTTCTGTGGTCCTTTGTAAAGAGAGAAGGGAGTTTCAACAAGAACTTTAGCTTTAGTGCTTTGCATAATCAACATACAGGTAAGACCCTGCAGCAGGCAAGCAGCTTTGGTGAGGAATTCTGGGTAGAGACTAAGCTTTTTATGTACAGCCCAAGGAAGGCTTTAACCACACAACATGCAGGGCTTCCCATTTTGTCTCTGAGCAGTTAAAGTCTCCTAGGATGGATAAAACCAAGGCCACATTTCACTATCAATAGGAAGAGCCACAGGCCTCCAACAGCACAAAACATGAAAGGACCTTTGAACTCACAGACTTCGCCTGCATCAAATAAAAGTATTGAGTATCATTTGAAGCAAATGTCAACCTTAAGAACATTTTATTTCTCAAGTTGAGCATAAAGTCTGCTGGGAGCTCCAAGGGATGGAGCCAGTTTGAGAGTGTGCATATGAAGTAACCTGCTGGAGAATGCAAACAATCCCTGGCTGGGCTTTCTCTGCTTTGGGTTTTCATGACATCTAGCCTATAACCCTTTCCATTAAAAAAGAAAAAAAGACGATAAGGTCTTATTTTCCAACCTATAACAACCTTGACCTCACTATGTAACCCAGGCTGGCCTAGAATTTCAGGCAATCCACCTGCCTATGGTATCAAATGCTGGGATTACAATCATACGCTACTGTACCCAGAATGGCTTTGTCTTTTCTTTGTTTACCTGTAAAAGAAACAAACAAACAAAAACTTGTGGATGCAATAAATCTGGAAAAATATTCACAGTGTAAACTCAGACATGATCAAGATAGAGAACATTTATTTACCACAGCATGGTAGGCAAGCTCCCTTCTCCCCCAGCCACTTCCCCACACTTTGGCTTGGCTTCTAATGCAATTAGTTTTCATTCTTTGAACCATATGTAAGTGGGACTGTCCAGTGTGCAATAATTAGTTTCTGCCTTGTTTTTCGCTTTATTCCTTTTGTGATAATTGTTGCAGTCTGTCAAAAACAGCATGTTCCTTCTCATCTCTTTGTGTACACTATTATATGAATGTATATACATTGGTTACATTTCTCATTGTGATCATCACATTCGTAACAAAGCCAATCAAGGGAGCTCAGGGTTTGAGGGCTCCAGAAGCCATGACAGCTGCTTGAGGCAATGGGTAATTCATATATTCAGTGTTTTGTATGTTCAGTTAGGAAGCAGAAAGAGCTGAGAGCTGGATTGTTTTCTACTTTTGTTTTCAATTCCAGCCCACATCTAGGGTGGATCTTCTCATTTCAGTCAACCGCATGAGGAGGACATGCCTCATAGGCATGCTCAGAGATTTGTCTGATTCTAGGTTCTGTTAAATCCAGATTCAGTATTAAGCATGGCAGCAACACAGTTGACCTTTCCAGTATTGAGGTGCATTGGGATCAAAGTGGTCAACACATGTCCTTACCTGGACAATTCTGTAAATTCCTGTTTAGAGCACAACTGTGGTGAAATTTCTGGGTTCTTAGGCATAATTGTGTTGAACTGAGTTTGTTTGAGTTTTGCAAAGTGGTTGGACTAATTTGTATTCTGTCAGCAGAGTGAATGTTTCTGCTTTCTTGTGGCACTGTGAAACCCAGTTTAGTATTCTTTTTACATTAGACTTTTGGATGCTGTATTATCTATGATTTCATTCATGGTTCTCTGATGGCTAGTGCACTTGAGCATTATATATAATAGTATATTATAGTAGTATATGTATAAAACAAATATATACAAATATATTTGTTAGTCACTTGGAACTCTTTTTTTTTTTTACTGCCAGCTTGGTATTTTTATAATTATTTTTCTTGAGATTTTTTTGCCTATGTTAAAAAAAATTATGTTGTAACATGATGTATGGGTGTTTTGACTACATGTATATCTGAGCACCACATGCATGCCTAGTACCTGCGGAGGCAAGAAGAGGGCATTGGATTTCCTCCACCTGGAGTTGTAGATAGATGTGAGCCACCATGTAGGTGCTAAGAATTAAACTTAGGTTTTATGGAAGAATAGCACACGCTCTTAATCACTGAGCCCTCTCCAGCCCCATGCTTATCTTAAAACAAAACAAAACATTGATATTCTTTAAATTTTCTGGATATAAGTCCATTATCAATTATGCACACTTTAGTATATGCATATCAAATACTGGGAGAATGCTATTTCTGAAAAAAGAAAATAAGAAATTAGTTAATTTGGGACATGAGATTTTAATGGTGTCTTTAATATTTTATTTCTGAAAAACAACCCAGTGGAAGGTAACTAGAATAAAGGAAAGGAATAGGTATTCCAGGAACCACATGTAAACATATCAATCCCAACAATTCCCTTCTGCTCTTCAGTTTACCTTTCCATTGTATAATACCTTGTTCTTAGCGTAAATCCTCAGTCGAGCTTTTCATTTGTTCATTTTTATTAGATTTTTCCTTTTATCACTGCCCAGAAATGTTTCCTTGCTCTTTGGTAATAAATGCATTCTCTTATGATAGTTTTCCTCTTACAATGCAATTGCTTTGTTTTCTCATGTGTGTCTGCATTCTATCAGACACTGCTTTTGTGTATGAGTGGGGCTGGTGCTTCACCTTGCTCCATCTGGTTGTGAACATCCAGCCCAGAGTGCTGTCCTCACAGCTGCATTGTCTCCAGGTGATCACATGATGGTATGTCTGGGACCTCTATTCTGCTCATCTCCCTTTGGGTTCATTTTAAGAAATAGAACATTAATGATACAGTTAAATTCTCATGTCCTCATATTAACTAATTCCTTCTCTTTTCAGAAATATCCACGCTTCTGGTTTTCAATCCCATTGGATATTCTATTTTTACTCTATATGAACATGAATCCATGAAAATATGCCATTGTTTTATTTGCTTTAAACTCTTTTTTTTGTGAGTAGTATTGTGCAGGTGATAACTTGAAAGTTTCATTGTAGCATAATTTTTGAGATAGAACCACATTGATATGAAATACTCTCTTTTATTCATTTCAACTTTGGTTTACACATTGCATTGAATGGATAAAGCACTTACTTGTGTTTTTTCTTTTGTTCTTAATGAAAAATTACTATATTTTAGCTTTTTCTTTGACTATTGAAAATCATGCTGTATAAAAATTCTCTCCTGCATCTCTTTATGTGAATTTCTAACTAGTGATGACCAGAAATGTTGAGTTGAAATATTGGCATTGATTACCTATTATAAATTGCTTTACAATTTAAATGTGCCAGTTTCCAATTATCAGTATAGGGTGGGACTCCCCCATTGTCAGCCCTCTTCCAATGCTTGTTTGTGCTATTATGGTTAATTTTGTCCCAAGCTGATATGTGTGAAATAAAACCCTCTCATTGTTTTAAGTTGCATCTCCTGTGTTGAGTGAGATAGCAAGTTTTCATACATTCACTAGAGATTAAAGTTTCTTTGAACATATGTCTCCTATCCTCGCATTAAGTTGGCTGTCACCAATGTGAAGGTGCCGCGCAATGTACAAGGTTTGTTTAGAATTTTAGGTTTAGCATTTTCACAAGCACTTTTGTTTAAAATAAATAACAGGTCATTATTTAAACACAATTGTATCCATTATGGTGATAATCTTGTCTGAGGAGTTTTGTTGTTTTGGCAAAATTACTGTATTTTATATTTTAAATATTTCTAACTGCTTTTGGACACCTTTTGAAAATTGGCCATTGTGTTGATATATTGTTTATGATCCAATAAAGTCACTGGAGATTAGAATGCAAAGCTAGCCACAACCATGGAAGCTGGGCAGTGGTGGCACACACCTTTAATCTCAGGTCTCAGTAGACAGAGGTAGATGAATCTCTCTGAGTTCAAGGCTACCCAGGGTTACATGAGAGTGAATCAGTCTAAATGAGATACAAAGCTCATGCCTTAATCCCAGTACTAGAGAGATATTCATTCTCAGGGCACTTAGTCTCAAGCCACATTGAGGACAGGACCCTCCAGCCTTGGTAGAGCTTTCTGGTGGCTTGGTTACTTTGCTTCTCTGATCTTCTGTGGCTTTATTAGGTCATAAACAATGTATCACCACAGGCCTTCTTTTATAATTTCTATCTTTAACTTGAATGTTACCCCTTTTACTCATTTGTTTGATCAAACTGAAATATTTATTATAAACTCTTTGACAGGACATTTTATGACATCAATGTCATATTCAATTTGTTCATGTTCCATTAGCCATTTCTGTTAGATAGGCTAGCTTGTCAATTTTATATATCTGCCATTTTGGATTGCCAATTCATTGTGCTATTTTGTCACATCTCTCCCCACAAAAGAAATCCCTTCTCACAGAGACATAGGACAGTAAAATTGTTATGGAGGATTTGAGCAACCTGTGCTGGTGATCATCAATAAGGAGACATCAGTGTTACAGAGACCAGAAAACAAACAAACAAACAAACAAAACAAAAGCCAGCCTCTTGTTTGTGCTTTACAAACCAGAGGAGCATAGTGTAAGGATTTGGGTTAATTAACATTGGGTTAATTTCAATCCCATCCCCTCTTCCTTTTAGTAAACTTCTTTTATTTTCAACAAAGGAGGTATGTGAAAACAATTTTGTATTACATTGTCTATAATTAAATTATCTCTGAGTCTTCTCCATTTATCTGCCCAGATACTTTTGTATAATCCCCTTGTAACCCTAGGGCAGTGGTTCTCAACCTTCCTAATGCTGCGACCCTTTAGTACAGTTCCTCATGTTGTGGTGACCCCCAATTATAAAATTATTTTTGTTGCTGCTTTATAACTATAGTTTTGTTACTGTTATGAATCATATTGCAAATATCTGATATGCAGGCTATCTGATGTGCAACCCCTGTGAAAGGGTCATTTGACCCCAAAGGGGTGTTGACCTATAGGTTGAGAAGCAGTCATGCAGGCTGTTTGACAGATAGATGTACAACAAGTACTGCATCCATGCCCCTTTTGTCCATGCCTCTCACCTTGGGTGATTCAGTGAACTTCCCTAGCTAGGTCTTCTCATCTACAGGGAAATACTTAACTTGTCTTCTATAGTCAGATTAAGGCAGGCATTAACTCTATGGAAGCATATTGGAAACTGGGTAATGATTCAATTCCTGCTCCATATCAGTATTATTGCTATATCCTCTTTTTTTTTCTAGGAAAGCAGGAACTGAGTTGATTGGCACATGTCAATGGTATAGAAGTATTCAACACAGATTCATGGAATGAATACATATTAGGTGTTTAATTATTGTGTCCTTGCTGTTATTAAGTAAACTGAACTATATCTAAGTTCCTCCCCATCTCTCTGTGTGGTGTGTATATGGCAGGCAAGCCTGTTGGCGGTCAGGTGTCCTGCTCTATAAAATCCCATCACAATCCATTGAAACAAGCTCTCTCTGGAGTTAGGCTAGTGACATCCTTCTGTCTCCATACTCCCCATCACTAGAGTTACAGGTCTACACAAAATTACACAACTTTTTTTTTTTTTTTTTTTTACATCAGTGCTAGGGATTTGAACTCATGAAGACTTGCAAAGCCTTCACTCTTTATTTTTAATATTTTTTTAAAAATGAATTTTATGTGTCTGCATGTTTTACTTTCATGTATATAAGTGCACTCTGTGCATGACTGATACCCATGGAGGTCAGGAGAGAGTGTTGGATTTCCCTTGTAACTCACTTATGAGAGAGTGTGACTCATCAGGTGTCAAGTCCTATGCTCAGTCAGTAAGTACTCTAAACCATGGAGTCATCTCCCTAGCCCAAGCAGCACTCTTACTACCAAACCATCTTCCTAGGCCATGAATTGTATTCTTTTACCTTTACCCTGGTTATTCCTAATCTTCTTCTTAGTGTCCAGTACTTACTCTTCTATCTCTCAGCATCAGTTCATTAGATGCACGAAGTTTTGCATTTATTTCTTAAGTATTGAATCCTTGTTGCAAAATTATCTTAAGTTCTTCTCTCCTTTGTGAGGTCAGCATCTTTTCAACATTCCTATTTGTTGAGGCACAGAATCAGACTGCTTATCTCTTCATGACCCACTGCCAACCTGTATCCTGAATTTGACTGGAGAATTAAATATGGCAACTGTAATATTTAACTATGCAGGAAAGGCACTGTTATCAGTTGATTCAAAGGGATATGTTTACTCTGCTGTTTCTAGCATGGTACTTATCAGTTCCAAGCCATTTCCAATCCTAGGATTTTACTGATGAGCAATATCTTTTGCTGGCTCAGTAACCTTCTTGATAATTGCACTGTGTTATCAAGCAATACAACCAATGGCCTTTTTAATCAGCACCATATCCCTATATTGAATATTACTTAGAGTAGTGTTTGTCTTTTATCTACAGTGAACTACAACTTCATAAATATTTACCTTTCTGAAAAAAATTGTCCATGCTAAACAAAAGTCTCTGATATGCTAATAAATTTACTGTAAGTGCAGCATTAATTCATTCTTTGAAATGGAAAAATTGCTATGAAACACTATTCACTGTTACCCAAGCATAATATAATATTTCCTATACCAATAATGTCTTTGTTTTGCTTTGTTGAGACATTTCCCTGAACCTAAAAATATTCTTTATCTTATCTTACCAAATACATCCACGGGTCCTTCATAGTACAAAACAATTGTTATCTCCTTCACACAATTTTCTCCCATGCTTGAATTGAATTGATGGCATTTGTCCTTTGTGATTGTATAGGTCTCTTGTTTTTTTTTTTTTTTTTTTTTTTTTTAAACTTTTCAGTGAAGAACATTTTTGAGCAACAGTATCTAGGCAATTTTTATTAGCCTCATATGTCACACATTTCAGCCACAGCATTGTGCACCTTGAAGGCACCCGTGTGACAAAGCTCAGAATATCCAAACAGTAAGTTCCTTGCAGTGGTCATGGAGATTACCAGAACACTCACATTGCTTTTGTTTCCTATTGTTCTCAAAATGGTCCTTGGTTGAAATCAGTACTTACTGGTCACTTTAATGGAATGTAATAACCTATTACATGACTTAATTATTTAGATGGCTAGTTGCTTTGAAGTTATGTCATTCCATATAGCCAAATTTTCCTTGACCTCTGCCTGCATAGCAAGTTTTTATCCTATATTATCAGTTATGGATAACTGAACACCATTGGGGTAATTGCTGCCTGCCTTAGGCCCCAATAGTAGTTTCTTTATACCGCTGACAAAGTAAAGCTTTTTCAGTTTATACATTGATCATCTTACCCATCTATGAGAGTTGGAATCATTGTTTCATTTTTCATGTCCTCTCTGTTAAAGAGATTACACATCATGCCTTTTGCTTGAAGCTCTATCATACCAACCACTAGAGATAAGGGATCATATCTCCCTGTTTAATTGATGTTGGACTTTTATTTGTAATTTGTGACTCAAGTAGCATTTCTAGGCCTGATACAAGTAGTTCAACATATCTTTATGGTTTAACAAGCCAAACCCAGTAAAAGTAAGATGAGCTACAATTAACCTGTAGCATGGAAACATGAAAAGCAATATTTCATTTTGAATCATTGAGATTTTGAGATTGTTATGCAACAAAATATTGACTAACACATCTCCCCAACACTCCTTTGCTTAAAATGTTCACTAGCTTCTCCATGCTCCAAGAACACCATAGAACTGCTCTAGTCTGGCCAGCATTCCTCTTCTTCAGACTATAGCTTCTTCTCAGTTCCTTCCACTCCACACCTTTCCTCCTACAAATTGTCTCCTGATTTTCTACTGCTGCGTCTTTGAATGTCTGTTCTATCACCCTAGATGGTTGTGAGTGACCCTCTTTTGGAGGCTTGTTATGATTGCCACAAGCTGTGTATCTATTTGATTAGAGTATAATATTTTTTCAATAGTTAGCTCACGGGGGGCAAAGGTCTGGTTATTTTTGCTTATTCTTTTTGTTTTATTCCTTTTTGGCAGTGGGCATTAAATCTCTGTCCTTGTACGTGTTTAACAAATCCTGTACCACTGATGTGTATCACCCTTCTGTTCATCATACTTCTATATGTAGTCTGAAATTTCATGCAGGCAGAGGCTAACAGATCAGCTAGTTGTCCAGTGGATCCAACTGATGAGTTATGCTTTGTGATAGGAACCCTATCTCAAACCTATTGGCATTCAGCCTTATTGTTTAGTGAAAGGACAAATAATGGATTTAACATAGAAGATTTTGAACATTATTCTTCAGTTGATAGGTTGGTTCCAAATGCCTCACTTACCCACCACACTCATCAAATGATTGCCAAGTCCTGTAAATATATTCTAGCTGAAATGGTATGCATGGGCAAGACTTTAGAAATAAACTTTCAAAAAAGTAAATATCTTACATACATAATACTAGTCCTCTTTTGGCTCATAAGAAAACTCCAGGCAAGTCATTTATTTTGCCTAGGCTCAGTTTTTTCATCTGCTGCAAAAGGGCAAGTCACTTCTCAAGGACATACGAAGTATTTGGGGGGTAGAATACAGATAGAGGACGGTGGCTGTGGACTACAGTTCAGGGTGGGCTATTTGCAGCTGTTCTTACTATGCCTTTCTCCTCATCGCAGGAATTCTTTCTGTTTCTCATGCATTTTTATCTTTAAAAAATTTGCTCTTTATTTTTTTTGAAAGAAAACTGAGCAACCTCAGCTCCCAAAGACTGAGAAGATTTTGAAGGCAGTGAGATACAATAGACAGTGCAGAGAAAATACAGGAATGGAGCTGAATGTATCTGCTGCCGCTACACCTGAATAAAAGGTACTTTCAGATCACCTTTGACTTCCCTAGCAAAGAGAGCTACCCTCTTGTCACTGAAGTCCACCCTGATTGGTGCTGCTGAGTGGCTGCATCTTCAGCTTTCCTGAATGCTTTTCAAAAAGCTTTTGAAAACCTTCAGAAAGACTGGGTACCCAGGACAAAAGTTGCTGCTGAACTTTTAATTATGGAAGATCCTTCTCCTTGACAGTGCCCAGGCTTCCCCATTAATCAATCTTTAATGCAATAAATTGGCTGACTGTGAGAAGACAAGGGAAGGCAATAAACACCGTTCACAAATCGATAGAGTTCCTATGTGACCCAGCATTTTGCTTTCAGAGTAAATGAAAACAATCATTTTGGTGGCTAGACTTATAGTGCCTGGCTGATAAGATTCCAGAACCCCAAAATATTCAGGTAACTGCCTCAGCTTATACACGTGTTAACTGAAGTGCTCTTGTCAACAAACTAGGGGTCCATAGAGTGGGGACATGAAGGGCTAGCTCTGTCTTAAATATTAACTCATTTCTATCAATCTAATATTTCCATGTGGTCTTATCTTACCAGAGAAAACATCTGGGACTCTTACTCCATTGTGATCTACATCGTGTCTCTCTGTGCCTACCCTTCCCAGAATGCTCCCCGTCTCTTAGACCCACATATCTTGCTTCCCTATTGGTCAACAGTGCTTTATTCATCAACTAATAAGAGAAACATCTTTACAAAATGACATCTCCCATCAGCTGGATCTGGCTTGTATGAGGGCTTTTCCTCACTTCGGGGATAGATTCTTGAAGAAAGGTGTGAGAGGTGACTTGCTGTGATATGGTGACTCTGAGTTCCTGATTCATGTGAGAAGCAAATTGCTCTTGTCCCCTTCAATGTTGGTGTTGAGCAGCACCTAACCTCTGGCTATAGAAACAATCACTTCAGTTTCTTTGACTCATGTTGTTGTGCCTAGTACTGAGATCAGTAATTAGTGCTGGGAGGCTAGTCTCCAAAGAAGCTGGAGCAGAGGGTAAGCTACTCCATGTAGAGAGAATCCCTCCATATTGAAAAATGGTACTCTGCTGAGGGAGGGTGGCAGGGGGGATGCCAGCATCAATCCTAGAAAATTGGGATATTTCCAAGCCCATATGAGAGGCCACAGGGATGCTATGAGTGAAATGTCCTAACTCATAGCAGAAGATGGAAGGAGAGCAAGCTGGTGCTTCCTGGCCTGGGAACTGAACACCCATGTCTTTTGCTAGGAGAGGGGATTCTTTGCAAGAACAGTGAGACTCTTCCTTCAAATGAGGAAAACAATCTCTAAACCCTTCCTTAGACTCGCTGAGCATCTTAACATTCAAATCTTCACAGGTATGTAAAGACCCATCACTGGTATCACATTGGTAATCAGGAAACAGCCATCTGTAGCCACTGAGGATTTATATTTAGATTGTAGCTCTCAACAGTCAAGGGCAGGAGCCACATACTTCTTCTTATTACAGCTTGTTGATAGAGAAGAGTTGTATAGGAATTAATTTCAGATTTATTCATGTAACTTACCAGGGATCCAGGGACTTGTGAGGGTAGAGTACAGGATGCTCTGTGACAGGATACTCAATAGGGTAAATTGGTAGAAAATTAGAATAGATCTTAGAAGAGGTACCTTGTACACCCCTGTCCTATCTTTTCTTTCTATTGCTGGGATAAACACCATACCTGAAGGTAACTTGGGGAGGCAAAGCTTAATTTAACCTTATGGTTTACAGTCCATCATGAAGGGAAGTCAAGGCAGGAAATCAACAACTCTTGAGGCAGGAACTAAAGCAGAGGCTGTGGAGAAACTCTGCTTACTGGCTCTCTCCCCATGGCTTGCTCCACCTGTTTTGTATACAACCCTGGACCACTTGCCCAGATGCAGCACTATCCATGGTGTGCTGGGCCCTCCCACATCAATCATTAGTAATAATAATAAAATGCACCACAGACTCCTCCACAGGCCAATCGGATAGAGGCATTTTCTTAGTTGAGATTTCCTCTTTCTAGATGATCAAGTTGACAAAACAACTAACACAGCTGCTAAATATCCACTCTTGATATACGCCCTCCTCAACTTTCATGTTTTCTCAAATCCGTTCTTGTCTTTCTTCTCATCTGTCTCTCCCTCCCTCCCTTCCTCCTCTTCCCTCCTTTTTTTTTTTTTTTTAACCAAACCCAAGCCATTACACAGCTGCTGTATAGCCAAGCTCCATACCCTCCTTAGCCCTTCTTCCTCTTCTTCTTTCTATAATTTCAAAAGCCTCGCAGGGATACAAATTGATATTAATGAGGTCTCTACATGAACTCCTTCCAGGAACATACATTGTTCCTGCTTTATATTTGCATATCTTATAAATATTTCTTCACAGACCATGAACACTCACTTAAAAGCATGACTCAAATGATTGATGCTTTCATTAATGAAAAAGGAAAAAGGGCAGTCATTAGTCTGCAAAGCTCTACCACGTTAACTGGTGTACAAATATGAGATTTGTGTTCTCTTTGTGTATTGCTGTGTGGTAGTGGGTGGTGGCTCTGAAGCTGGGGTGGACCCTCAGTGGTGTTTATCATCCCATATCTGTCAACTGCTGGGTCAAGGTTACTATTGAGATGGAGAAGACTCATGCTCAAGCAAGTTCTGGTTAACTAGAAGCAATTCTGGGAGAATTTATACTTAACCTGTCAATATGAAGCACATCTCAGCAGCTGGGGGACCGTGCGATTTAGTTTTAACTTGAGTATTTGGGTTGCTGCATTCTAGTGTAAAATACACTCTACTCATGGTCCTGCTTGAACCGTTTACTGCACATGTATTTAGTTCATATGAAGCAATCCCAACAGAACTCTGGTGGTCTCTGCGAGGAAGTTCCCAAGGAAAAGGTTAGTGGGACAAATTACAACTGTTCTCCCTGTTTGTTATTGGGCTACAAGGAGTGCTTCTCGCCACCTTCTGTGTTACCCAGTGTAACTCTCTCCACCTCTCTGGCATAGTTTACTAGATGAGTGACTTAGGGTCATCTTTGAGTGATCAAAACCATTGTCATGATGTCCTTCCCAGGCTATGGATGTTTTTCTTTCCCACTTACTGTTAAAGTTGGGAAGAAAGGCATTATAATGCTCCACAATGTCACCCAAATACCCACAAAATTTTCCCTTATCCCCACACAGGACAAAGTATCAAGGACATAACATACCTAAAACTCCTATCCCAAACGAGAAAAAGATCAGAGCCAAGAATCTTATCCAATAGAGGAAACTCTTTTGTCTTTCTGCTCTTTTGGCACAATGAATTTAATGTGACAGGCCAGCCTTCAGAGCTTTCTTCTTCCTTCCCTTCCTCCCTCACCCATTGTGTGTACAGATGTATATCCACGTGTGTGTGTGTGTGTGTGTGTGTGTGTGTGTTGTGTGTGTGCGTGTGCACCTGAATGCAGAGGTCAGACATTGAAATTGGGTGTCTTTCCATACTCAGAATTCAAGTCTATCACAGTTAATATGAATTGCTACATCCTCTAGGGTAAATGAGATGCAGTGTTATCAGCTTACCATTAAGAACTGATTAGAGTCCCTGGATGATGATGCTATCTGGGTAGTTCATATGTAGTTTCTGTAACAGCAGATTCATCAGCAACAGGGGTGAGAAAAGCATCAATGAGTTGAGGACCATGATTTATGCATAGCCTCTTTTACTGCTTCATTGGTTTCTGTCTTGCAGCTGTCATGCCTGTACATGGGTAGTTGATGACTTACTATATGTTCTCCATAGGCTCACCTATGTTCTTCATAGGTTTGAATATTTGGTACCTAACTTGTGATGTTGTTTTGGAAGGTTATATAAGCTTTAGGAGGCGGAACCTGGCTAGAGGACACGAATCACTAGAAAAGGGCCTTGAGGTTTGATAGCTGGGCCTCAGTTCCTGTCCACTCCACTTCTTAACTGCAGAGTAAACATAGCCAACTGCCTCAGGCTCATAGCAGCCATGTGGTTCCTTCATGACAGGTTGTATCACTTTGAATTGTGAGCCAAAAGGAATAGTTCTCTGCTTAGGTTATTTCTGGTCAGGTATGAGATCACAACAACAAGAAAACTAAACAATGACCAACTAGCTGTGTTTACATAGCACTCATTCTTTCTACTTGGTCATTCCATGGCTTCCATGGCATTTGCCTCTGTTGAGTATGAGCATACAATATTGAGGTCCTCACAGTTTGTGTCTAGCTGGCAGATTTATTTGTATGTCTTTTCCATAGATTTACTTGTCCCTGGAGACCTCTAACCAAACAGACAAGCCACTTGTCACTGCTGTCGTTTTCTAAGGTACTCATAGTCTAAATCCCAGGGTCTTTCTCTTTCCCAGTCGGCATTTAGAATTTAGTTTTAATCAGTTTTCCAGAGTTCTTGTGCAACTTCTGGAGCTTCACTATAATCATAATTAATTCTGGGGCAGATCCTAGGGTTTTCCTGGCCCCTGGCTACAGCAGATGAGAATTTCTTTGAATGCTGCCAAGAGGCCCTTTGGCTTCCATGCTTGGCTATAAATTAGTAGCTAATCATCATCAACTTTGCCTTGTTTTTCTCAGATTCAGAAATAGAAAAGTCATAAATTTCATTGTTCTTCTAATCACTGTTTCTTTAGCAGTCAAGTAACTGTAGCATTGTACACACCCACCCCCTATTCCCTCTACCCTTGCCTCACCTAGTTCATACCAGGGAAAATTCGTGCATCACACACAGGGGCTACTTGTTTTGTGCTATCACTGATGTGATCCTTACTTTCTACCAGCCAGAAGAGGCGGAACTCCAAAATCTTGTTAAAATTCTCTCTCCTAGGACTGATCCTGGTAGCAATCCCATATGATTGCATCCCCAGGAAAGAGACTCTCTCCTGTTCCTCTTAAAATTTTGACTGGCGTATTGTCTCGGTGATGCTGTCTGTAATGGAGTGAGGGAGGAGGCAAGACTGAGTAAGAAGAGTGGTAGAACTGTAACTCTCAGAAGGAATTTTATCCCACAAAAAAAGGGGATAGTTGCCGGATTACTTACAAAGGCAACAGAAGTCCAATAATTATATCTCCTCTAGAAATAGTTTCACATTTTGAATATTTAGATGGATTAGAAGTTATAGGCTGGCCACCATTTAGCAAGTAGCCATGTTTCCTTAGTGGAGACAGGTTCCAAGCTGCCCTGTTGACTACTGAAACATGTGGTGTAACACCCTATTTACATAATGTTTTCTTCCAAATATACATACTTAGTTTAATTGATAAATTAAGTACAACATGAGATTAATGACAAACATATCAAAATAATTAAATGAGGTCATTATAAGAATATAGCACAATTAAATGATTTTGAAACTCATGGTTTGTATATTTCTGGACTTTTCTTTTGCTTAAAAATGTGTGTGTGCGTGTGTGTGTGTGTGTGTGTGTGTGTGTGTGTGTGTGTGTGTGTTTCACAAGCATGTGAGTGCATATGCATGCTTGTGTTCATGTGTATGAGTGCAGGTTCCCAGAAGCCATATCCTGCACATGGAGGTTAGAAGATCAGGTGTCTATCTTCACTGCCCACCCTGTCCGAGACAGGCTCTAGCGTTCTACTGCACACGTCTGGCTTGCTTTGCCTGTAAACTTCAGAAGATTTTCCTGTCTTTGTCTTCTATCTCACCTAAGGAGTGCTGGAATTGCATATGTGAGCACCTATCTTTGATTGGTCTCTAGGGATACAAACTCAGGTCCTTATTCTTGCATAGGAAGCTCTTGAAACACTGAGCTACTTTCTTAACCCATTTTTGGATTTTCTAGTTATATCAGGGTTGAATCTCAGTAGCTGAAATCACAAAACAAATAGCACAGGGAGAGGATTGCTGTATTGTTGTGTGCACACTTGTGTGTGATTCAGGTTTATTATTGCTATTATTTACAGGAATTGTAAGCCATCCTTTGGATTTCAGTGGAAGTTAACCACTTTGAATTTGAGTGTTTCTATTTACTTGTTTTTGCTTGTCGGGGAAACCTCTCTAAGTTAATTATACTTAAGAGAATAATATGCTCTCAGCCTGGGATAATTAGGCAGTCCAATTAACCTTTTAAGAAAAGCAAAACATAGCTTTATAGTGGCTATATCCCCTTCATTAAGGTAGCTTGGCTCATCTTAACTGGCATGTTTGATATTGCTGATTTGCATATCATTTCCCATGGTATCTAGCCCCATAACTCGTAATGAAAGCACATTTTAGAATACACTGGAGATTGACTTAATGGAATTGGCTATATCATAAGCAGAGATTCTTTCTGTGGGCTATGGTGCCATCTTCATATTTGCTGCACAGCACTTAAAGGTACAATCTACAGTGGGGAAAGCTTTTTGAGTAATCATTTTTTAATAATTAGCTTAGGAATAATTTGGAAACTCTCCCTTGCAGCACTTTAATAATGTAAAGGACGCTAGTTCTAGAATATTTAATGGAAAGCTAACTCCTTGGAGATGGTGGGGAGTTAAGAGATCTTTAAGGATGGCTATTAATTATGGCCCAGAGACTTCTTTCTGTTATTAGGAAGCACAGCCATAAAGAGAGATAATGCTCCATTCAGATTTCATAGCACCTCTCCCATTAGACACATAAGGAACTACAGCTAGCAGAGACCTCAGGTGTTAATAAAAGCAGGCATCTCACATATGGAAGGGGACTTTTGTACCATGTGGCTTCTGAGTATAGTTGTTTTGACTCAGTGAGGGAGTGTGCAACAGATCCTTGGAATCAAGTAAATATACCACAGACCTCGCACATTCTAGAGTAAAATCAACTGAAATTACACTCCCCTGCAAGTCTGTCTTTTCCTCTGCTGGATTATCAAGGAAAAGATTCCATAGCATTGGTACAGGAATCACCATCTGGGACCAATGCACTACCACAGTGTACACCTACTTTCTTGTGCCAAGACTAATGTCCCCCAGAAGCAATCCTTTCTGCTCTCCAGGCCTTTCCCATCCCATCCCATCCCATCCCATCCCATCCCATCCCATCCCATCCCATCCTATCCCATCCTATCCCATTATTCTTTCTCTGAATTCTCATGGCGATCAGGACTCAAGGCACATTCTAAGTATGCATAACTACGCTCATCTTTCTAGCATGCTTCCTCTACATTCAGGTCTGGAATAGGCTCCAGTTTCTAGAAATCTGATGGCATCACTAATCATGCTTTTTTTCCTTTTGGTTTTCCATAGCAGGAGTTCATTCCACCTCGTGCCAAGGTGTTTCTGACCTTGGCCTGCCTGCATGTCTGCTTTGGCTCTACCTGAGAGTCACAGGTGACTATCAGGGCTTGGGGTCTATTAGGGCTATTCTTATTCAGGGCTTGCTGTTCTAAGTAGAGCTTGCCTTTGTCTGAAATGTAGCAGCTAATAAGCAGGAGACTTACCATGGTGGTGCAGCAAGTATCTGCTGTGGTTTCACAGTCTGTAACAACCTATGATTTCTTCTTAGCTGTGGAGAGGAAAAAATAGTAAGGGGCAGACTGCACAGCTTAACTCTTTCCCAACTATTTTCTATTGTGTGATCATTTCTCGTATTTGCCTTCTTAAGGGGTGAGCTTTCCAAGGGAATTATATACTATTTGCACTTCCTTTCTTATACTCAATTGTGTGCACTAAAGCCACATTATACACTAATTAGGGATTTGATATTTGAAATAGTTATAATGAGTTTGCCATCAAGAGCATTGCCTCAGCTCATTGCAGACACATCAGCTGCTGTACAAGTGGGAAATGAAGTTGATTGGGCTGAGGCCTGCACACCTGCCCGATTTTAACTTTGGAACACATTCCTTATCCTAGGAAGCATTCATTTCTGCTATCCAGGGCTTACTGCAATGCATATGACACTGTCAGCATCTCTGTTGGCCCTTTGAATGCACTGTTAGCTGGGATCAGATGTAATAGCCTGCAAGACTGATCCCAAACAAGTGAAACTAGGTTGAAAATAATTCTAATCTTGAGCATGAAGAATTGCTATGTTGATGCTGAAAGCAGATTTTTATGGGTGAGAGAAGGTTTGTGAAGCATTCAAGGGGCTGTTACATCAGGATCTACTGTAAAACCACATCAGTCATGTGTGGCCTAGATCAGAAAGAATGGTTTAGGACAGAGATGGAAGGTAAAGTGAAGTCGGAGAGGGCTCAGTGGGCCCTGCAGGATCTGTGTGTGGGTATTTGGAACCTAGATAAAATCAGATGTATAGTCCCAGAATTCCTATGGTGAGATAGGAAGTGGATACTGGAGAATCTCAAGCTAGTTAGTAATATATAGTAGTGAACTAGTGCCTTGTCTCTGACAAGGTGGAAGATGAGGACTAACACATGAGGTTGCCCACTGACCTACACACACACATGATGGGAGATGTTATTCTGTAAATATGTTTCTCATACTGGTTAATAAATAAAGCACTGTTTGGCCAATGGGAAAGCAAGATAGACAGGGCTAGGAGACAAGGAGGAAAGAGGAAGTAGGAAGGAGAGTCAGCATGTAGAGCCTAGAGGAAGCAAGATGCTGGGCCGCCGCTCTCTGGTAAGATGACCACGTGGAAATACTTAGATAAGTAGAAATGGGTTAATAATTAAGACAGAGTTAGCCCATAAACAATAATAGTAACTGGCCAACAGGATTGTATCAAATACAGAGTCTCTGCGTATTATTGGGGGCTGGCTTGGTAGCTGGGCAACAGGACCAGACCAGTGGGGAAAAACGTGCTCGCAACACACACACACACACACACACACACACACACACACACACACACACCTTTAAATATAAAGTAAAATTGCATATCTATCCATTACAAGTGTGTGGGGGGATTAATTTGAATGCTATCAGAGAACTGGACTGTTTATTTTAGACTGAAACAAGTTCTATCTTAGTGGTGTTTGGAAAAGAGAAAGTATAACAAGAGAAAGAAAATCATTTGGGATCATAGATTAGTGTTCACATGTCCATACACTTAAGACTGCTTGTGTCTGAGTCCTACTGTCCTCCAGGTGCAGGATATCTCACAGGAAGAGTTCAGTCACACTTTCCCTTGGTGGCTAGTGTTCACCAAAAGAGGATTTTCTACTTTCCCCTACTTGTCTGGAATTTAGAGGCCCTTGAAGAAAAAAAACACAAAGCCAACCATACAAGCATCCAAGATGATTTAGAGTACCTGGTAAATGCCAAATCAATATCAACCAAAAGAATAAGATGATAAATATTATAAAATTAGACAATATGTTTAAAAAAAATGGGCAAAGTGGGGAAATGGATACCATTGTCAGCAAGATTATTTCTGCAGAGCAAGAAACTGTCTCTAAGATATTTTTTGTCCATATCCTGCACATTAATGGAGCATAATCCATTGAATGAAATAAGCAGGGCAAAGGTTTATATTGCTGAAGAGCCTTTGATTAACTGATATGTCTTTGAAAAGATGAAACCTCTTCTAACATGTGCCTTTATTCTTTTACCTTCTAAGACTGAAAGTCACAGGAGATTGCAATAAATGCATAGATACAGGATGGGGGTATTCCCTAGGGAATGTGTTCATTTGTATAGCTAGTGAAGAAACCTTTAGAAACATACATTTATAACTGCAAAAATAGAGCAAGAGCTGGGCCCAGGAGATTTGAAATGAATTGAACTCCAACACTCCAGCTGTGGAACTAGATGAGGTGTGAATGTGTTGCCATGGTCAACTTGTAAGGAAGAAATCACAGCTATTGAAATATTATCAGTTCTCAGTGCAACCTTCTCACTTGCAAATGCGTTAATATGAACATGAAAGCCTTCCACTGCACACTAAAGCGATTTGCAACTTACCACAGTCCACATAATGCCATGGATTTTCTCAGGGCAGCAAAGAAATCATTCACACTTGAAAATCTTGATGATTTTCAAGAATTGGGGGATATGGTGTCTGGGCTTCAAGGTACAGGCTTGTTATGATCATTTGGGGAGTCACATAATCCCTATGTCTAATTATCCAAAATGTAATATAGTGTGTTCACAAATCAGACCAACATGTATTAATTGCTAAGCAACTTGTGCACAACTCTGTTGTTAATTGAAGTGATTTAAACACAATGAAATCTCAGTTTTGCATATATATTGGTCTTGTTTTCAAGGCCAGTGATGTTTCATAAGCAATTGATTTATTTTACAAATTATTTCTCAGGCAACAATGCAGCTGATGTAGCTACTAAATTAATTTGTAAAACCGAAAACAATACCCTGCTGAGATAAATGCTTAAAACCAAAGAGGGGTAAGAAGGTGGATACCCAGCATCATTGGGAAATGATAACTCATTATGCACTCTAGGTCAGATGAGATGGGTTAATTTTAATCTTTCCTCTTTCCTGAGAACTCCCATTTGTCAAATCTTTTCATACTGTAAAGCAGCCCATAAGTGATGTAAGTAACCCAAAGACACTGACAGCTCATAGGCAGTCCTTCCTCTTTAAATAATCACCATTATCATTGGTGTTTGTGAATGTGCACGATTTATATGTACATGCTTGCCATGAAATTCAAAGGACAACATTGTGGAAGTGGTTCTGAGGTTTAAACTCAGGCCATCAAGCGTTCTAGGCAAGCAGCTTTACCCACCGAGCCATTTCATTGGCCTTGTAGGCAGTCCTTTCTGTCAAGGGCATTCATTGAACAGAAGAGGTGATGGAACATTTTTGTATAGTTTAAATGGCGTTGATTAGATTTGAGTAGGTCTTTTAAGGTTATACATTTTTGTCTGAAAATACCGACTGTCCAATTCTATGTGGATAGAAATGTCATTACATCAATTAATGCGTTTTGGGGTCCCCTCTTAAGGGGACCCTTCTAGAGCCAAGGCACACGGTGTGATTGGAGGAGGCACTACTTGTTTGGGCACTGTGCCAGAGGCAACCTGGACATATAGTTACTAAGAAATTTGAGAAGAATCAGGATACCTGGTACACACTGACTATTCTTTGTGTGAGAGAGAAGGGGGGTGAAGGGAGCAAGGGAAGGGAAGAGAGAGAGAGAGAGAACTAGGAAATGTCAGTGATTTCTGGGGTGGGGCAGAAGAAAAGTGCATCCATAATGCCTGGGGTCTGGACAGCTTAACCTGAAAGGTGCAGGCAGGTCTGTCCTTACTGGGGTATAAGGAGCAGGGACTGACCTAGCTCATGCTACTTAACCAGGACGTTGCCTGAGATGACCAGCCAGTTGGTGATAGGCTCAGCTGCCTTGAAATCAACCTTGGCTGAGATGATGGCCTCATTCTGCTGCTGCTTAACTTTTTTCTACCACAAACTCAGCTCTCTATGCTTCCCGCTGGCTACCTATTTGGCTTCCACTGCTTCTATAACCTCCTTCCCAAAAGTTACAAGTGCCAGGATGAACCCAAAGACTGCTACTTGCTCAGTGAGGTCATCACACACTTGCCAGGAGACCAGTCATCTCTGGGTCATCGTTCTCTATCATCACAGTGAGCCATCACTGACTAGAGGATCTCTGTGATGGTGGACAGTAGCGAGCGCCTGCTCACCATAGCCTCTCTGATGCTGGTGTAGACCCACAGAAACTGACTAGAAAGCGGCTGAAGAGGGTATGAAGCATGATGCTGGCATCCTGGCTTTGCTACTAGTGATGACGGGTGTCTTCCATGGTGGAGAGTAGAAGTCGAAGATACCTTGTTTCTGGACCCAAGCAAAGGATGGGACCATGAGTCTCTTCCCCTACTGTGAAGTCCTATACTCTGTGAAGTCAGTGAAAGTTGGCAGTTCAGTGACCAGAATCCACATCTTAAAAGGGGGAGTTTACCAGACCTCTTGCAATTGCTAAGACAGGGCAGAACTTGCCAATGGACTCACACTTTGGCATCCATGATTCCTTCTATTGGACTCACTCACTTTGCTTTCACTCGGACTGCATATGTGGACATTCTCATTGAACTGTCCTGTATAAGGACTAGTCTAGTCCAAAGGACACAGTGTGAGAGGAAACAGGAAAGCATGGGGCTCTCTCAGAAGGGTTGAGCCTTGGGACACTTACCATGGTGAAGATTCGTGCTTAGCTTGTTAGAACCAGATGGAACAAATTTAGGAAAGCATTCCTGAGTCAGAGAGGCCAACGCAGAAAGCACAAGGGCATGCTGGTATGATGTGTCAAGCTAGTGATGGTATTTTGGTCTTGTTGGATTCAGGAAGAAAGGCTGAAAGGCTAAGGGTGTCACGCAAGAGTGAGATGATGAATCTTGAACTGTCAGAAGCCATGGTGCACACTGATAATTTTAGATAGAAAGCTGGGAGATGGGGAGATGGCTCAGTCTGTAAATCACTTGACTTGTAAGCATGAGGACCTAAGTTCAGGCAACTGGTGATCACATAAAAAGCTAAAAAGTAGAAAGTGCTTCTAATTCCATGACAGTGAGATGGGAAGTAGGGAAAGAGATTTTCCTAAAAAGCTTGCTGAGTGGCTAGTCTACCTACATGGCAAAGTTCCAGGCCAGCAAGAATTCCTACCTATCTCAAAAGAAGGTGAATGACTCTTGAGATTGCCCTCTGACACACATGCATGAATGCATACATACACATGTGTACATCCAGACACACACACACACACACACACACACACACACACACACACACACACACGAGCAAGTAGAAAAAAGAGAAGTTCCTGGGTTCTGTTTGGAAAAGTCTCAAGCACAGACTTCTTAAATTTTTCCACTTGTGAGCCCTTTTGGTCCCAGTGTTTTGTGTGCGTGTGGCTCTGAGTACAGAGATATGCAAATAGGTACAAACCAAATGTGTAATGATAATACACAAGGAAATTTATTTTAATACAATTCATGTAACTTTTGAAATTAAAGAAGAGAACAAATTTGCATATGAGAAAGATGTGTGTACTTATTTATTTTTACAAGAAGAATGAAATCTTGACTACATCTGTGATACTGCAGGGCACACAGCATCTTCCACGTTTTAATGACATCTTGATTTCATAATCATCAATGCTGAGACCTCTGCTTCACATAATCATGTAGTACAAACAACAGAGGTATGTTTAGGGCCATTTCAGAACTTGTTGGAACTCTGTTCTAATTCCATGTTCAGCTAGTTTGCTTTCCATTGTTGTTATAACCCCCATAAAGAAAAGCAACTGGAGGATATTTTGGCTTACATGTCCAAAGTCACAATCCATTATTAAGGGAAGTCAAAGAAGGTCTTCAAGCAAGACAGGAACTTAGTTATAGGCAGGAACTGAAGCAGAGACCATGGGGAAATGTTACTTTCTGGTTTTCTCAGCTTACATTTTTATTCAGCCTAGGACTACCAGTCCAGGACTGGTGCCATGAACAATGGGCTGGCCCCTTCTGTGTCAATCATTAATCAAGAAAATATTTCACAGACATGGCCATAAGGCAATCTGGTGGAAGTATTTATTTAGGTGAGCTTTTTTTTCTTCCCAGATGACACTATCTTGTGTCAAGTTGACAAAACCTAGCCAGCACACAAGCCAAAATTAATTTACTGAGGTCTACAATTCAAACAGCAATTTTAAAAATCATATTTTCAAACAATACAACCCAAAGGTATGCTAAATTTGATACTTACAAACTGAGGAAAGAAGGTGAGAAGCTATTGATTCTTTGATTTCTATGACATTCTCTCCTAGGAGCAAAAAACTTTGTACTCTGCACTTTATAATATGCAGAGTATTTGAATATGAGCCCAGATGTCCAGGCATTTGTAGCATTGCATAGTGTAGTGGTATGCATGTTGTAATTGTGCAAGTTGCATGCTCAGAACCAAGTCTTAGGGAGAATTTAGGGCTGTACCATTGATGAGTGATTCTGGAAACATCTCAGATTCATCACACATTTCCTTTAAAGTTAATTTTTGGTCATTGAATATTTTTATTCAATTCAGAGATGTTTTATTATTGTTCAGTTTCCTATGATCCCTTCTATTGAGTTATAAGAATCCATATAAACAGTTGCAACCCATAGTTAAGAGCATGGGCCCGAGAGAACACCACATTCTAGTATTGTGGGAAGCCAGTATGATTCATTAATACTAGCAAATATGTGGGCACATGCAAAAGAGACCTTGATTATAAAGCCCAGTGCTTCTCAACACATCAATCTGAGAATGCACAGTTCATTCACTGCACACGCCCCAGGCATGAATGGAATTTTTAAAGGCAGCAGGACCTCCTACTAGGTAGCCTTCATATGCTCCATCAAGAATGAAAAATTAACCTCTTGGAATCATTCATTATGAAAATTGAGTGAAGAAATGATAATTAAATCTCCAAGTGATGGCTTGCTAAATCCTGTGGTATGAAATGATTAATACCAGCTGGCCAAGGGCAGGGTAAGGGCTCCCAGCTCCCCAGAGGGGATGCTCCACTTCACCCCACCTGCACACCTGTTCACTGTAGAGTGTCCTTCAGGAGACATAGAAGGAACAAATAGAACCCTGAGCCCAGCTGGTAAGGATTGTTTTTGACACCTTATAGCATGGATGGCCTCAGCATTAAAGTTTCATTTTATATTTTTTATTTCTCATTCAATATATCTCATTTGACTGACTGTGACTTCCTGTGCCTCTGAAAATCTAAAGTGTAACTTATGCAAGTTGAGAACCACATAGCCATAGTGGCTCTGATCTTGAATACAAAGTAAAAACAAAAAAAGGACAGGATGGTTAAATCAATACAAAAGCATCATTCATTTAAGCTTCATTTTCTCTGAGATTGCTCCCCGCCTGTACCAAGGACTTTTGTAAAGACACGAATAGCCTGTCTATCTAATTTTCCACTGCATATGAGACAGTCCACTTGAACAATGCTATGGTCTTTTGTGGGCAGACTGTGAAGGAAGAAGGAAAGGCACGCTTTACTGAGAGGCGAGTCTCACTCTTCAGGCAGTTCATAGGAACAGAAGAGAGAAAGCACACTTCATATTTACCAGGTCTCCCCACAGAAGGGTCTCATAAGCCTCCTAGTACACTTGACTTCTTTCACTTTTCCAATACACTTAGGGTAGGATGTATATTATAATACTCTTTTCCACAGAATTGTGAGACTTAGGAGGAAATGGTCACACTTAAAGCTGAATTTGGCTGTGTGACACTTACTGATGCAGAAGCAAACAGAAGAAAAAAATCAGTAGTTGATCTGTTATATGAGATTATTGAGTGTACCTGCAGAAGCCAACGTGACATAGCCTGTGATACAAGTAGGGTGTATGACAAACGTGTTGTATATTGTGTACGTATGCACACGGTTTGCTCCTATTGCTTCTGTGGTCACAATAGAATAACAATACCAGATTATTCTGCACAACAGAAAATGATGTGACCAAGAAATGTAGTCAGTTAGTAGATATGGGAGGATGCTGAGGACCAATTTACTTTAAGAAGAAGAAAAGTAGATGAAAAGTTAATTCTTTTTTGTTCTATAACTAGAAGTACACATTAAAATGTGACATTCCCTCCAAGCCTCTTTAACTACACCTTCCACTGAACAGATGGCCAGGAGGCGCAGAGTGGAGCTTCCCTTCTGAGGAACTGGGAGCCCTTACTTTGCCCTGGATCAGCTGGTAGCAATCATTTGGCACCAGGGGAGATGGCAAAGCATTTGAAGCTCTTGCTGCACAAATAAGAGGACCAGAGCATCTCAGATCCCCAGACCCCAAGTAAATGATGGGTAGATGTTTTAGTTATTGTTCTATTGCTGTGCAGATGCCAAGCCCCAGGCAGCTGTCTTAGTGAGGACTTGTGTGCTGTGAAGAGACACCATGATCACAGCCACTCATACATAAAACCATTTAATTGAGGTGGCTTGCTTGCAGTTTCAGAGGTTCAGTGCATTATCATCAAGATGGGGAGCATCTTGCTCCATGGGCGGCATGCAGGCTGATATGGTACTGGACCTGAGAGTCCTACATGTTGACTCAGAAGCAACAGGAAGTCAACTGATTGTCACACTGAGTAATGCTTGAGAAAAGAGACTTCAGTGTCCACCCCCAGAGTGACACATTTCCTCCAGCAAGACGGCACATCCTAATAGTCTTTTTGGAGGCCATTTTCTTTCAAACCACCACAGCAACTTAAAGACAGGGTTTGGGGGGGCTTACAGTTTTAGAAGATGAGTCCATGACAAGCCTGGCAGGGAGCATGGGAGCAGGCAAGCAGTCAGGCAAGGCACTGGAGCAGTAGCTTTTGAAAGCTTACATTTTGAGCCACCAGCATGAGCAGCAAGAGCTACCTGGAAATAATATGGGCTTTTATAAACCCAGAAGCCTGCTTACAGGGACAACAATGCCACAAGCTAATCCTCCCCAAAGGGTTCCATCAGTTGGGTACCAAATATTAAAATGTATGAGCCTATGAGGGCCATTCTCAACCCAACTGCCTCATTCTATTTCCTTGCCCCCATAAACTTGTGGTAGTATCATAATTCAAATGGATTTAGTCTGACTTCGAAAGGTCTCATAGTCTTTCACAGTTCCAACACTGTCTAAAAGTCCAAAATCTCTTCTGAGACTCAAGGTGGTCTCTTAATGGTAACCCCATGAAAATAAAAAAGTAAATTACAACTTCCAACGCATAATGGCACAGAATGTGCAATGCCATTCCAAAGGGGAGGAAAGGGGGTATAGTGAGGAAATTCTGGACCAAAACCCAGAAGGGTAAACTTCAAATTCTAGAACTCCATGTCTGATGTCAAAAGACTTAAACAGTATCACCATTTGACTTTTGTTGACTGTAGCACACATCTCTCTTTTGGACTGGTTCTATTCCCTTTGTGCAGCTCTTTCTGATAAACATCCCACAGCTCTGACATCTCCACTACCCTGGGGTTTCCAACACAATCCTTTACTTTCACAGCTTCATACACGGCCTCTCATGCAGGGATTCCTCTCCACAAATCTGACCTCAGTGGCTTTCCTTAGCCAGAGAGAAAGATTCCACACTCCTTTACTCCTGTATCTTTCATGGTTCTAAAGCCTCAACCATGTGGCTGATGCTGCCAAGTTCCTTGCAGCTTGCTTTGGATGGAACCTGGCCCTTAGCCGTGAATTATGTATGCGTAAGCTTTTCTTCGTAGATGCTTTCTAGACACAGGGATTCCCTTAGGTCTTTCCTTTCACAAAATGTAAGGTTAGCTTGATTGCATGGCACTTGTGATTGCAAACTCAGGTTGAGACAAGATTCCTGGAGCAAGATGGCTAGAAGACTAGTGGTGTTGGCAAGTTCTGGATTTGATTAAGAGACCTTACCTCAAAGATTAAGGTGGAAGAACAATTGAGGCAGATGCCCTACACCAACATCAGGCACAGGCACATGCACACACACACACACACACACACACACACACACACACACACACACCGTATACACATGATCACTCATATATATGAAAGCATACATGCACATACACCATGCACATACAATATAAAAAATTATAGTATGGTATAAGGATTAGAATTGATTACCAAACTGGCTGTGGAATAACCTAGGAGATGCCTGTGAAGAATTATTTACACAAGATAGGCATGGGAAAAGTCACTCAAAAGGAAGGCACCACCACTTAGATTTGAGTCCTAAATTGCATATAGAGGAGGAAGTCAGCCCTCCATTCTTCCTGATGGCAGATACAATGTGACTAGCTGCTTCAACTACCTGCTGCCTTCCCTTCTCTGCCATGACTCACTGGATTCTCCAACTCTGATAGAAATTAATCCATCCATCTCTCCCTCCCTCTTTCTCTCCTTCCTTCCCTTCCTCCTTCCTTCCCGCCTCCTTTTCTGTCTCCCTTCCTCCTCCCATCCTTTTTCCATCACAGAAAAGTAATTAAGATATAGTGACCACAAAAACCACTAATTAAGATATAGTGACCACAAAAACTACTAACATGGTCACTCATTCTCAAGTATTGTTTGCCATATTCCCATACATTCCGCAGTGTAGTTATTTGCTAATACCAGCATCCCTGCAGACACAAAAACTATGTGTAGCATCTGATATGCCATACAGCAAACATGATGACAGCTACAAGGTTATTGGGCAAAATTACTTTTTTTCAGCCCCACTGCAGTTTAATGAGACCACTTTTCTATATTCAGTCAGTCATTGATTGACGTGTCCTTATGTAGCATGTAACTGCTAGTTTGACAGAATGGCAAACAAACAGGCCTGTCTCCTAGCTCCTGGGGGCTGGAATCTAAGACTTTTGTCCAGCGCAGCTTTGCCTCTTGTGTGTCCGTGGCTTAGGCTTTGACACTTTGACTCTCTGCCCTCACTGCTTCTCAGTGCCATCACCAGTAAACTAAGATGAGTGATGCTTGTCTTCTCTAAGGTGTTTTGAAATTACAAAACTCTTAGCAAGCCCATGAGGACTAACAGAACTCTACGTTTTAAAAATATATACTTACACTTAAAACAACTGTCACAAAGTGGTGGGAATAGCGGAAGGGCCAGAAGAAAAACACGAATTATTATCTCCAGGAATTCTTAATTTGTGAGACATGAGGTTCCAGCATCACAAGGGCAGACAGATTTAATCAGGAATCCCCACAAAAGCAATCAAGATCAAATGAACTATAATTATGGTAATCAGTTCATGAACTTTCATGTCATGTTCCTAATTTCAAATATTATGAAGTCCTGTATAGTGAATCAATCTGTCATTGAAAAGATAATAAAATTTTCATGTGTGATGGGATGTGGTGTGTTTGAGGGAGAATTTGTCATTTTCTTTTCGTCAGAAGCTTCATCAGGGTCACCATTTACAATTTTTAATTAAAGTGAATGGATCTTTTGAGTCTTTTTTTTTTTTTAATACTAGATTTAATATGGCCAGTTACAAGTCTCTTTTGAATTTCTCCATGAAGTCCTCTTCCTCCAAGTGGCTACTATTCTCAAATCCCTGGTTATAAAGACTCAGGCGGAGCAGCACTTTTCTTTGCAGTGTATCTTGGTCTGTGGTTTGGTTTTGATCTGGTGATGGGTTTGAGTGTCTGAAGAATAGCCTAACATGGCGAGACCCCAGAAGTCAGAGAGGGACTGCCATTACCTGACCCATCCTGTCACCCCTTAGAGTTGGACTCTCACTCCTCTTCCCTGTAGCCTATGGGCATCATATGAATCTGCCTTGGTTACTCCTCTCTGTCTTTGCTTCTAAATCCCCATTTTTCTATCCCTGGCTGACTCTGCTTGATGTTTTCTCTGCCTGAAGCACTTCCTCCAGGTTTTGCCTGGCCATCTTCCATGGAGAATGTCATCCAAATGTCACTGCTCCAGGAAGACTTGCTCTGATTGAACATTTTAGAATTAGCTCCCACTCCATGAGTATTCCAAATCGCATTTACTCCTTCTGTTTTCCTTGGTGTACATGTCACTGGGCGAATCACCTTTTCTTAATACATATCAGCGTCCATCAAGTGCATGGATTATCTACTTATTACCCGTGTTGTCTCTAAGACATACATTTTCTAAATATAGACTTCTGTTTTATTTATTTATTTACTTCCATGTCATCAAGGACTAAATGAAGTGTTATTTCATAGATATGATGTCAGTACCTATTATATGAATGTTACATCATTAGTAGATGTTTAAATTTATATTTTAACTAATTCAACAATTAATCAAGCACCTTTTGTTTTAAAAGAATTGCTCAGGTCAGTATTTTTCATTTGTAGTTCCACAGTTTGGATTTCATAAATGAAGGTCTTTTTGTTGTTGTGTTGTTGATATGAGGAATTCACTCTTTACTTTTACTTCTCTTATTTATCAGAGGCTTTTGACCCTTGAAGCAAGGAAGGTCTTCTACAAATGACTTTCCCCTTTGTGTTTGCTTTTAAGAGCAAACAACACTCCTTGAGGAGATAAATTCCATTCAGACGTAGGCAAGAGGCACTGGACCTACCTGTTCTTCAGTCCCTTAGTTCCTGATAAGGCAGGGTGATCATGTGGCTCTAGATTTCCAAACTGAAGTGTGTCACTAAAAGTTCTGTCCTGAGAGCCAGAGATGTGGGTCAGTGGTTTAGAGCCCTTGCTGGTCTATCAGACGACCTCAGTTCAATTGCTAGCTCCCACATTAGTGAGATTATACAGTTACCATCTGTAATTCCAGCTCCAGGGACTCTGATACCCTTTTCTGGTCTCCTTGGGCACCTGTGAGCATGCACAATCACATGAGCATGGATGCGCGCGCGCACACACACAGCACACACACACACACACACACACACACACACTATCCTTAAGAAGACTCTACTCCAGATCATTGTCCTTAGAATTCATCCTCATATCTGTGAGAGGAATCAATGATTGAAATAATTTCCTTTGGGACTATGCAACTGTTCCAAATGGATCCATTGTGAATGTAGTTTTCATAATCCACATAGCAGTGCCCTTCTTTCATAATGGGTGGAGTTACTTGGTCTTTAGTTGGAGACAGGGTCCTGCCTTGAATCTAGGGCAGGTTTTCTCTATAAAGTCTAGAGATTTAAAGACCCCCAACCAATGTCAGACTTTCCATGTGGATCCTTTTAATATGTTCATGTCTGGTAATGGTGCCTTCAATGATTTCATTACTTTTTTGTGTGTACTGTTAACAACTTATTTGACACCACAGAAGTCTCTGAGGTTGGCACTTTCAAAGAGTCTGTCTTAATAGCCCCTTATAGTGAGCAATCTCTTGTTCCATGACTGTCTGTTTTTATTTACATTATAACAATTCTGTAACCATTCTGTCTTTTCATTCCCAATGAACTAGATTTACATTTTGTTGGCACTGTTTCAATAAAAACAATGACATACAGTTAATGTATGTGACCCTTCTGAAATCTCTGACTAAAACCTCCTTAAAGTGACTTGAAATTCTATTTTTATCTTATAATGCATGAAGACAGACTTAGGAATTGGAGTTGATACTCTGTCACTTTAAAGATTATTGAGACATAATTTTGTGTTCTATGAAAAATGACCTCACAGAAAGAGAAGTCTGAATTTTACCCTGGGTCCAAAGAGGAAGTTTCTACTTGTCTGAAATTTCCTGGCTGATAAGGTAATCTTTGTTATGCCTGTTAAGTCCTTTGGACTACACCTCCTTGCTTATGTTGAGGGGAAGACTCCCATACTTTCCAACATCTTTCTTGACAGATACAATTGCATCTTTGCATTTCTCTTTTTTTATTTTCTTTTCTCCTTTTTTCTCTTTTGTTTTCTTTCTTTCTTTTTTCTTTTTCTTTTCTTTTCTTTTCTTTTTTTCTGTGACATGTTCTCACTATAATACATCTTTAGCTGTCCTAGAACTTGGTATGTAGACCAGGTTAGCCTCAAATACACAGTTTTCTGCCACCTCTGCCTTTCAAGTACTGGTATTACAGGCCCAGCAGCATATGTTAATAGACCGTTAATAGATGGATTGCTTAACAGTCCACCAATACTCTTCACTGTCTGCCTTGACAACTTTGGCCATGGTAAGCAGGACTGAGGTGGTATCTTTGTGATTTGGGTTTGATTTTCCTTATTGACTAATAATACTAAACATTTCAAGTACTTCAGGCCTCATGTATATATTTTTTGAAGAAATGTCTATAGATTTTTTTTGCCTGTATGTCATTGGCTTCTTGTTTTTCTCTTGTTGAATTATAAGGACTTTTGACCAATGTATCTGGAGCCAAACCATTATGAGATGTAGGATTTGTAAATCGCATTATGTGTATTATGTTTTCACTTTCTTGATAATATCTATGGAAACACAAATTCTAAAATTTGATGGAGTTATATGTATGTATATATAAGCATATATCATTTAATAGTGAGAATATAACCTGAGAAATACATTGTGAAGTGATTCATCATTATGGAAAAATTGTAAGCTGTATATGTACATACTGAGCTGACCCCAAGATGCTTGTTGATGGAATTTCAAGCTGTTGTGTGCACATTATACTGATGACTAGATATTGTTACGTGGAACATGGCTATTATGACTTGTGCTATCATTGATACAGCTAAGAACACATTGCCAGGGGCAAAGTCATAAAAATTTTCTTATATTTTTCTAAGATTTCATAGTTTCAGGTATGATGTAAGATCCATTTTGAGGTAGTTTGTCTATATGATATGGCAGACATTCCAAGTCAATCTAGTTTAAATTTTAACTAATTAATTATAGTTGGTAAATAAATTGCACACACTTGTGCAACATGTTATGAAATATGTATACATTGACAAATGGATGAAGTGAGATAACATATGCATTGTTTCACAATTTTATTATTTTTTGTGGTATGCCTTTTTAGCAATTTCAAGGTTATACCACATTATTAACAGATGAAGTCACTATGTTGAATATCATATATTTTTGATATCTAGTTGTCTCAGCACCATTTGTTGAAAAGTGTGTTTTACTTACTAACTCATTCTAGTATATTTTTCAAAAATAATTTTACTGAACATCCAATTTCCTTAGCATGTTTGTTAATAATAAATAAAATTGAGTATTTGTTTTTGTATTGCAAATTCTTTAATACTGATGTATATGTTAGCCTTATTCTAGTACCATGCTAAATTGATTACCTAGCTTGGTAGCAGGTTTCTAAGCAGGAATGGGTGAATTCTTCAACTTTGTTTCTCCTTTTTCAAGACTATGTTACTTATTTTGTATCCATGAACTTCCAAAAGACGTTTACAACTTGCCAAATATTGAAAAATGTTCCTGTGTGCCGGCTGTGAATTGGAAGAGTAATTTGAAAATTTTTGCTATCTAAGTAATGTAAAGGTTCTGTGGACTCCCCTTCTCTACAGTAGAATGATTCCTAACATGAGATCATGTTCAATCCCTGGCCTCAGCATCAGCCAGCAACAGCAGCTGCCACAAGACTAAGTAATTAAACACACACACACACACACACACACACACACACACGATACAGACACATACAGACACACACACACACAAATTAAGTTGTCTTGTCTTTGATCATGGAGTTTCACCTTGCTTGTTTAATTCTTTTGAAATGTCTTTAAAACTGTTTTGTGGTTCTCAGAGAATAAATCCTCTCTCATTGAATTTATTCTTAAGGATTATGTTTTGTTTGTGTATTATGATTGTGTCATTAATAGAATGTTTCCCTGGATTTTATTTTAAAGCTATGTGTTGCTTGAATATAAAAATATGACTATGTTTTGTAGTTTATTTTTACAACCATAGTGGAATATAATTGTACTTTTTACTGTTTGGAAACCACACAGAGACCCCTTGAAGAAAGCAGATACTGTATCTTATTTTGTATAATGCATGCAGTGACAAGGATATAATTAGGAACAGAACAATGGTAAATACTGAGTAAACAAATATTTATTGGGTTACTTCCTTCTTGCTGGCACATTTAAATATGTATGGGGAATGCAAAGGAGTATAAATGCATACTTTCTCCATTTAGTGTACTGAAACTTTCTTGCAGCAATATTTTGCTAAGGATGAATACTTAAAAACAAATGACAAAGTCTACTTGCCTCTTCTTTATGACATACCCCCATAATGCCATTCTTCCTGTCCTAGACCCTATATTGGTGGTGCCTGTCTTAGGCATCTGTCTTAGTTAGGGTTTCTATCAGTGTGCTAAAATACCATGATTGAAAGCAACTTGGGGAGGAAAGTGTTCATTTCAGCTTATAGTTTCACATCACAGGCCATCACTGCGACAGTTAAGACAGAAACTCAAATTTGGTAGGAACCTGAAGGCAGGAACTGACACTGAGTCCCTGAAAGAGTGTGTCTCACTAGACTGTTCCTCATCATTTATTCAACTGTGTTGTTCACCACAAAATGAGGGGTGACACCGCAAAGCAAGGTTCTCCTATTTCAACCATTGTTTAAGAAAATGCCCATTTCCCATTGAGGGATACTCTTTCAGCCTAGATACACAGGAGAGGGCCTAGGCCCTGCCCCAAATGATATGATAGATTTTGATGATCTCCCATGGAAGGCCTCACCTTCCCTAGGGAGTAGATGGGGGAGTGTGGTGGTGGGGTGTCAGTGAGGGACATGGGAGGATGAGGGAACTGGGATTGATATGTAAAAAGATTGTTTCTATTAAAAACATATATATATATATATATATATATACATATATATATATATATATATTGTGCACCACAGGCTTTCCCACAGGCCAATCTGTCAAGGATATTTTCTCAAATGCCCTCTTCCAAAATGATTCTAGCTTGTGTCAAATTGACATAAAACTAGCTAAGTGTATCATCTTACAACTTTATGCAGCTTAGGGTTTTCTGGTATTTGGTGTGGGTTTTCATCAAAATCCTGTACTCTTGATAGAGTCTTGGTATAATTTGCATTTATAAACAGAAAGACCTATGAACAACAGTGCTTAACCCAAAAATCCGAGAGTGAAATATGACTTCTAAGACTCTTCTACTTGGTTTACAAATACCAGGAGGGTTTAACATCATCAATAGGCGTACTTCTGCCAAGAATGCATTTATTTTTCAAAAGAGTTTATCTATTAGCTTTGGAGCAATGCAGTGTTAAAAACTGTCTGTGACTTGTAAATATGACAGGTACTACCTCTGTTCCTGTAGACCTGACTTCTGTATAGCTAGAAGTTCATCATCTATCTGTGATTACAGTGGTGAATGCACTTACCTACTTTTGTTATGTTGAAAAGTCACGAGCAATAGAGGCTTTCTTCATAAATGTGGGATTTTCAAAAGGAAAATGCTTGTAGATATATGCATGGCAGATGTTTCTGGCCAGACAGTTGATTAATTCATTCTATTTAGATAAAAATCTTAATACATTTCAGCCAGAATGAATTAGCATTTGAAGAAAAACTTGAAAGGAAAATTATCTTCATTAACTTTTTGAAACGAAAGGCAGATCATTGGCTTGATTAGATCTTTCATACAGTCTAAAATTATTAGGACCAATTTAAATTTTCTCTCCTCGTTAGTGTATCAGTGTTCCAAGCCAAAATGTGGCATAATCTTAAATAGGAAATAAAGAAACTGCATTAGCCCAATCAGACAGCAACTTAGGTTGTGAGGCGCTGAGAGATGCTATTGAGAGCTTACAAATGTGAGCATCCTCCCAGAGTTGCAATAGGGAAAGCTCACACAATGCAAGTGGGAAAATACACAACAAAATGAGTGAGTCTCTAGGATGTGGGAGTATCCTAAAGGATAGTCAGGTCATCTCAGAGAGGCGTCCAGGATGAATGTAAATGCACTTCATCATTAGAAACCTCATTATTTGTCCATACTCTAGAGACATCCAGTGGAAGCAGATATCTCAGTCACAAAAACACAGATCGTTGTTAGCACGAAGTGTCCACACCTAGCATTGTCACAGCCACGCAGATTTAAGCATCTGAGAAGTAACTCTGAGATTTCCCTGACATTATTTGTTTATATTTCAGGTTACCAAGCAGCCACAACTTCCCACTTAATATTTTATAATTGCAATAAGGGGAGGGGTTTGTGAGTCTAAGAATGCAGTAACTTTATCTTCCTTCCACAGGTTGGACACTGTGTCCTGGAATAGTGCATATGGGGAAAGCTTGGTCCCCAGGGTAACGTTATTTTGAGTTGGTTGAAAGTTTAAGAGGTGGGGCTTAGTGGCTCGTTCTCACCTTAGGGATGAGGGGTCTCTTCCACAATGATGGTGGGAACCTTGTTTTTCTCTTTCTTTGATGTGGCAGTTTGAAGGAGACATTTTCCATGTGTTCATGTCCTTGAATGATTGGATTTTGGATTGGGGGGGCGGGTGTTATGAAATCTTTAGGAACTGGGGCCTTGCTGGAGGAAGTCTGTCACTGGGAGTGGACTTTGAGAGTTCATAAGTTTCCTTCCACTTCCCATTCTTTCTGCTTCCTGTGTGTATGTAGATGAAATGTGATTGGCTAGCTTCCTGCTGCCGTGTCATGGCTCCCCTGCCAAGGTGATATGTTCTTCTCGAAACATAAACCGAAATAACCTCTTTCTTCTCTAAGTCACTTTTGGCCATGTTATTTCATCATAGCAACAAAAAGCAACTAATATACTTGGACCATGCCTTTTTTTTTTTTTCAAGGGCGGGGCGAGGGCTGGTTGAGACAGCGTTTCTCTGTATAACTGTCCTGGCTGTCTTGGAACTCATTTTGTAGACCAGGCTGGCCTCAAACTCACTGAGAGCTCTCTGCCTCTGCCTCTGCCTCTGCCTCTGCCCCTGCCCTGCCCCTGCCCCTGCCCCTGCCCCTGCCCCTGCCCCTGCCTCTGCCCCTGCACCAAGTGCTAGGTTTAAAGGCATACAATACTATTGCCTGGAATTGCCATGACTCCTTAGACTTACTTCTTCCATTTTGTGTTACCTCCATTGCCCTCGTCAGAGGTCAAACTGGTAAGACTGTATTACCTGGGATCTTTTAGCTTGCCAAACAGTGAGATAAACAAACTTGGCTTCTTTTTAAGTTAGCTTTAGCAAATATTTTGTTGTGGTAATAGAAAACTGACTGAAAGCAAACCATCTTCAACTAATATGCTGGAGTTATGTTTAAATATGGCTTTGTTCCTGAGAGGGCAGTCATTCTCAGTATTCCAACAAAGTCCACCTGATAATTAGATTTTAGAGTTTGTCTTTCATGTTCTGTCAGAGCCTTTGTCTGGCCTTTACTAAGTGATATTTGATCCATTTTGTTCAACTGAAATTTATGTCAAAGGAGAGGACCCTGCCAGCCAAAACTTGAGTGGCTAGGGAAGTTTGCCCGGTGTGTCTAAGTAAGCAGGTCTAGAGTAGGTTCACTTTCTCCCCTGACAGTGCACATCTGTCAGTTCTCAGAATCTTCGGAAAGGATGCTCAAGTGATGTTTGTGCAGGTGTCAGTGATTGCTAACATCTTGCAGTACCGCCTGGACATATTTACATTGTTGTGCTCTAGCCTGGAATGAATGACAATGGCATTTTAAAGGTCATCGAGCTGTGTACAGTGTGCTGGACATTTAGAGAGGACACCTCTATCCATTATGACACACCATCTGATTCACCTGACAGTGGCATTTTCCTTTGCCCTCTTCGTGTCCTTTGGCAATTGGTGTTTTATACACCCTGACAGTGGGCTGTGAGAGGAAGTAATCCATATTCCTTCCAAGTCACAGCATTTTAGATCAGGGCAGGATTGCACCACATTCTCTCCTTCTTTTTGAGTGAAAAAAGTTTTATTTACATTTATCTGATCCAAATGACAGTTTTCCCCAACTGTCTAGATCCCTGAGAGACTGCATGGAGCACTCCTCTCCAGAGCAAGGTGTTTGTATGTGTGAACTTCTTCAGTGTGGATCCTGAATAGAAACCGACCATTCTTGTGTTATTTGTTATTGAGAAGTCAGTTACATGTTATCATTTCATAACAAAACAAGTTAAATCTGACAAAATTATATAATATGCAGAAACATATAATATGAGCCATGTAGGTAATTACAAATTATGTGGTACAATGTCACTAAAGAAAAAGAAAAACATCAGATGAACTTTAACAACAGATAGTCTATAAACAAACATATCTAGGGCTGGAGAGAGAGCTCAGTGGTTAAGAGAATTTTCTGCTTTCTGGAGAAACCAGGTTCAATTCTCCAGCTAGCATCCATCCATAAGTCCAGTTCCAGGGGATTCTATGCTCTCTTCTGACCTTCATAGGCACTAGGCATGCATGCTGTGCACATGTTTACACACAGGTAAATCATGAAAACTCAAAAAAGAAATAAAAATATAAAATCAATACAAAAATCGTTAATAAAACATCTTACATAGTTTTCACTGTACTGGTCTTTGAATCGTACTGTATTTTATTCTTATAACCCAAATCTTCACACTAGCCACATTCTATTTGTTCAGACTAAACAACTGTCCACTTTGGTGTTGCTGCTTGGGGCAATACAATTTTCTAGTATCAATAATTATATAAATTGAGTAGGAAGGAAATTATAAATACATTATGTTTCATGTCACAGGATTGTTACCCTTTGTGAACATGAAGGACAACTTGTTGTTATTAGCTGAAACTTCTTGCTATGTCTCTTTCCTTTCCAATCAGAGGCATTATATTGCATTTGCTGTGTTAATCATCACAAGCCATGGCTCTTCTGAGGGGTTCTTGAATCGCACAGCATGCTGCAATGTGACTGTATATGAAAAAACTTCCTGGGTGCATGAGGCACACAGCAAATTTTATATATCGATGTGTTAGGCTATTTTCTCTGCAGGGAAGATAGCTAGGTAATAGCCTACAATTTATCCAGGCACCTCCCTGGATATTGAGCCCTTACCCATGTACTCTCTAGAGTTTAAAAGAAATGAAAAGAAGTGAGGAGATAGAAATGCTTGAAATATTACTTTCAATTTAGTTTAATATGTGTGTCTTGGTTCTTGGTTCAGATTTCCTTAGAAGCTTATCCTAAGACATCATTTAATATAAATAGTTCATTTGGGTTGCACAGAGTGAGAGAGTGAGGCAGGAAAGGCAAGGCAGCAAATAGACTGTGTCTTGTGAAGTCAGTCGCCATTGTGAACCACTGGTATTTCATTCAGAGAATGAGGAAATAGTGTTGAACTGAAGGCTGAGAATTATTGCAGCTAAAACAAAGAGGTAGGGAGTTTGTTACCAACTGCTGAAAGCCATTGGTTGGTTGTGAGCTACTTCTGAGGGATGTTTGTTCCTGTTTTCCTGACTAACAGCACATGCAGATATAGCACAATGTACATGGTCCATCAAAATTCATCCACACAAAGGAAGTAGTGATCTGATGGAGCTGGTGAAACATTGATGGTCACACTGATACAACTTTCAGTTCAACATTGGCTGAAGTAATAGGATTTCAGTGTTGTGTTGACTGGTCTTGTCAAAAAGGCATGTGTAAGAAGAAAGATCTAATGCAAAGTCATACATTTAGCTTGCAAGGGATGGGTTTGAGTGCTGGTGACTGTGATGGGTAATCTTGGTCACCAACTTGACTACATCTGGAATCAAATAAACTGGACAGCTAGGTAAGATTATGAGGGATTATCTTCATTGTATTGTTTAAGATTGGAAGAGCCACCCTGGGTGGGTCAGAAGACTCACACTAAATCTATTCTGTTAACTCATCTATCCTGTTGCTAGGAATTCCATTGTTCTTATTAGAATCTACTTCTTCAGGATTCCAAATTAGACTGAAGACTAGCATCTGTTTAGAATTCCATGGGATTACAGTCCCACATTGTGAGTTTTGAGATATCCGGTCTCAGGAACTAAACAATTGCCAGATTCTTGACCTGCTGTTGGGCCTTAGTGTGAACTGAATATTTAACAATGGACCACCAAGTTACCATGTAACCTGAGCTACTAGTCATGAGGTAACTACTATCTGACCCATGAATTCATAAATAGGATGGGCACAACAACCACAAATTATCATATGGAAATACTTACATGCAATTGACCCTAAGCTGGTCATGAGGGCACAAGAAAGTTATGTGAAGAAATTTTCCAAATGTTTATGGTTTGTACTCCTTGAGGGTGGGGACAGGGTTTGTCAGAAGGTGGTATATGCTTTGAATACATGGTATGGTTTCTTCCATAGCCAGAATCCATCTGTGGCTCCAGGAACTAAGATGTGGGAATGAGAATGGTTTTACTCAATGTTACTAAGAACATTTTTGCTTCCTGTTTCCACAACCTTAAGTTCTGCTGACTTAAAATTTTTGATTTCTGATGAGTAATTACTCCTTTAGAGTAATACAGTGTGTATTAACAAAAGAGGAGAAGTCATCAAACAGGCAATAAGCTTTGCATGTAGGAGATATAATGAAGGACTGACAGTAGTGTAAGCTTCATCTGAGTGTGGTTCCTTAGTATAGCCCCAGTGAACTGTGAAGACTATGCAGATATGACTAGACTCCAGAGATAAACTCACTCTATGTATGGAACCTCTCCCCGATGGGGTAGCTACTCTGTTCATGTTAAAGGGCATTTCTTCCTCGGTTTCTTAGTTAGGGTTTCTAGTGTTGTGATGAAACACCATGACCAAAAAGCAGGTTGGGTTTATTTGGCTTATATTTCAGCATTACTGTTCATCACTGAAGTAAATCATGACAAGAACCCAAAAAGGGCAGGAACCTGGAGACAGAAGCCTGTGCAAAGGCCATGGAGGGGTTCTGCTTACTGGCTTGCTCTACATGGGTTGCTCAGCCTGCTTTCTTATAGAACCTAGGACCACCAGCCCAAGGATGGCACCACTAACAATGGGCTAGGCCCTCCCACATCAATCACTAATTAAGAAAATAACTTACAGTCAGATCTTATAGAGGCATTTTGTCAAATGAGTGTCTCTCTTTTCATAACTCCAGCTTGTGTGTCAAGTTGACATAAGACTATCCAAAATACTTGGTGAAGTTTAGAGAATCATTCTAACTGGTTCATGGTTAGATGGGCATAACAACTCCATGTTACATAGAGTCTTGGCCAACACCATAGTTTTGGCAAAAACACTTGGAAACTATAATTTCTGGTGGTAGCTACTCCTCACTATTGTAAAAGTCGTTAACAACATAAAATATTAATCTTCTTAGTCCACATATGAAAGTACACCTTGTTTGGACATTATAATTCCATTCTTACTATATACGATCATCTTTATAACGTTAACCTAACATAACAGTAAAATACTTTTTCTTCTCCTTATATGTATCAGAACCAGAGAAGAAGCTGAATTATGTTATGAATTATTTGTTTAGCACCCTCTATTTGTAATTTGTGATGGGAGAAAATGATGGAAGTGAAATAAAAATAGATAAGGTTCTTGTCTTAGGTAATGTCCTCTAGCTGTGAAAAGACACCATGACCACTGCAACTCTTATAAAAGAAAGCATTTAATTAGGGCTGGCTTATGTTTCATGGGTTTAATTCATTGTTGCCATGGTGGGAAGCAAGGTGGCATGCAGACAGACATGGTGCTGGAGAAGTAACTGATAGTTCTACATCTGGATCCACAGGCAGCAGGAAGAGAAAGAGAGCCACAGGGCCTGGCTTAAGAATTTGAAATCTCAAAGCCCACCCCCAAGTGACACACTTCCTCCAACAAGGCCATACATCCCAATAGTACTACTTCCTTCTGATGAAGCATTCACATCTCTGAGCCTACGGGAGGCATTCCCAGTCAAGACACCACAGTCCTTGTAACTCAGACTTCAGAGAATGTAAATGAAGTCATCTTTCCAAAAGTATTTACTTTGAGCATCCTACATGTCAGATACTAGGTGCTGGGGGACACTGATCAGATAGGCAGACTTGGAAAATGAGCTGCTGAGGAAGAGAGAGAAGCAGAGAGGAAATTGCAGCTGAGTTATGTCTGCTGAGATTAGGACACTTACAACATATAGGAATTCAGAGCTTTGTTCTTTGCTCTTAGCTCTTACAAGCCCAGATTAGACAGAGATTTTAATGTGTTCACATCATCAATGAAAGAGAAATATCCATAGTATGAAGGTGATGATGGCTTAGCATGCTACTGAGAACTTAATCTTAAGCCCAAGACGACAGATGATGGCTTGCCTTGTTGATAGATTCTATTTGCACCAATAGTCAGAAGCATTCTAAGACTATAGAAACAGGTAGTGGTCTAGCCATTTTAATTTTGTGCCTGCCATGCTTTTATAAAAGTTGAGTACAGGAGAATAATGAGGACATGCTTAAATAAAACAACAGCAAAACAAAATGACAACAACAAAAACACTAGGCAGATGTAGGGGGTGAGAGTGTTCCCTGGTGATTGTATTGGTAGCTCTAGTTAAATGGCCATTTTTCTACACTCTTTTTGTCAGGCCAGGTAGGTTTGATGGACAGGGAGCTGGTAGTGTGGTCTCAGAAATGTGTCTGTATGAGAGCATTTTAAGGAATAGGGTGTAAAAGACCAGACCCTAACATCCCCAGAACAGATCAGGGGGATTTGGGAACTGAATGATAGCCGATATATCAGTTACACTCAGCTCACAACCAGCGGAGGACTCCTGTCTGAGTTATAAACAATGACAAGAATGAAGATTACAAAATAAGATAAAACAATGCCTTTCAAAAAAAAAGTACCTTAACCTAGGGCAGTATTTTTATATCAGTGTGTAAACAGTAAATAAAAAGGTTTTTCTCTCTCTCTTTTATTTTATTCCCTGCAAACTGTTGTCTAGCTTGAGCAACATGTTCTCTCTAGGCCTTGATGGGATTGGGTGGGATGTGATGGAAGCAGTAACTACATCCAACAGAAGTCTTCAACACACAAGAAAAAGGCTGGCCTTTCTTAGACTGATGGTGGGAGGCAAAGGAAGTGTGGCAGCCACTGTGAATGTGATGGAAGGGTTGAATGGATGATGGCAACAGTGACCAGCAGAGATACCTGAGTTTTTGAGCATTTGGCAGAGATAAGGCTGTAAGAGACACCTGATGATTCCTAGAAACATCTGTTGATGAAAAGAGTCTTCATGGGAGAGAAGAGTTCTTTTATGTGCTGGAGGGGCTGCAAGTGATAGCATATGCCTGCAATCCCAGGACTCAGGGAATGGAGGCACAGCAGTCAGGAGTTCAAGGTCATCTTTGGCAGTATAGTGAGTCTATCCTAAACTTTGGAAAATGAGACCCCATCTTAATCCATTCACCAAACAAAACCAAAACAACTATTTAATTTCACTCTTGTGCTGGAGGAAGCATGAACCAAGAAAGCAGTGGTTCTCATCCTGGGAGTTGCAGCCCTTTAGGGGTGAAAATGAGCCTTTCACAAGTGTCACCTAAGACCATTGGAAAACACAGATATTTACATTATGATTTGTAACAGTAGCAGCATTACAGTTATGATATAGCAACAAAAATAATTTTATGGTTGGGGGTCACCACAACATGAGGAACTGTATTAAAGGGCCATAGCATTAAGAAGGTTGGGAATCACTGCTCTAGTACCTCATAAATGTGAGAGCTTCATCTGTTCTACCTTTATTCATATGTAATGTCAAGACAGTGGTTTGGAAGCATTCAAAATGAATGATGCTCACTCGGAAGGAAATTTCTCCACCTACATTCTGGTTGGGATTGCTATCTGCATTCCCTTTCCAGGCACTGTCACAGCTTTGCTTTAGTAGGAAATAATGACAGTTGTTGAATCTTGAGTGAGTCGTGGGTGTAATGACTGACAGGACCGTTTTCTCCCTGTGCTTATGGTGCCTCATCTCTTCAGAAAGAAATGACTTCTTGGACACAGGGAAGTTATCATAGAACATAGACATCACTGTGCCTGCCTTCCTGGGGCTCTTTAGTACTGTAATGTCTCCTCTCTTCCTCTTCATCTGTGTTCATTAATTCTGTGATGTTCCGATGATCCATCCCTTCCCTACACATTGATTCACCTCCATACTCATTACGTGGTTCAGGTAGATCACACTCTGTCCTGTTGGGGCTGTTAACTTTTTTTTCCATCCCTTAATTAGGTGTATATTCTCTCTCTCTCTTCTCTCTCTCTCTCTCTCTCTCTCTCTCTCTCTCTCTCTCTCTCTCACACACACACACACACACACACACACACACACACACACACACCACCATATACTTCAGATGTGAAGGACAAAATTTTGAAATTTATAGCAAAATGGAACGAACTGGAGGACATTAAGTGAAATAAGCCAGCCCCAGCGAGAGGTGCACTGCTCATCTTCTTTCATATAAGGAAGCTACAAATGTCAAGTAGAAGGGTGATCCAAAGGCTAAGCAGATGTCCATGTCTGTTCCACAATCTGAGGCCACATTGTTGTGAGTGGTCTGTGCACCCACCTGGGGCCATGTTGATGTTCATGGTCTGTGTTGCCACCAAGGATGTCTGGGTTGTGGTCCTACTGCAACCTTGGATGTGCTGATAGCCATGGCCTGTATTATCACCGAAAGCTATGGGAATGTCCATGGTCTAAGCCATCTCCTAAAGCCATATTGATATCTGTGATCTGTACTGCTGCCAGGAGACATGAAGATGCAGGTGGCTTGCATTGCATCTGAGTCCATGTTGATGACCATGGTTTGTGCCACTATCTGGGGCCATGTTGATGTCTATGGGCCATGCTGCCACCTGAAGCCACATCAGTGTGAGCAGCCTGCACTGCCCCCAGAGGCCATGTTGATGTACTTGGCCTGTGCTGCCACTGAGGGCTATATTGGTGTCCAGAGCATGTGCTGACACCAGAGACTATATGGATGTTCATGGCCCCTCCTCCCACTTACTGATAAGGGCAATGGAGCTACTTTTGACATGGTATTGATTACTGCAGACAAACAATTGAGAAAGAAGGATATAGAAAGCTCCTATGACAACCCCTAGCCTCCAAAATAAAGTAACAGCCTAGACAGAAATCCATTGGAAAAAGCTCTTAAAACTAGTGACAAGGATGCCGAAGCATAGCTCTTCACAACTGATGACTTCCAGTGGGGAAGAACTTACTGTTCTTTAAGGGGTTAGCCATTGAAAATTTGACCATGCTCCAGTGAGCATATGGGCAACACAAATGCACTTTTTTTTTTCTTTTCTGGGGAGTAGAGGGAAGTTACCAGGCTGGAAGGGGCATTTAAACAACATTGTTGTTTTTTTTTAGAAAGTAGAACTGTGGCAGTCCTTATTAGAATTTGGGAAGGGTAAGGATGTTGGGAAAGGGTGGTGGGACTTGATGCAGACAACATCATATGCATGTGTGGAAATATATCACATTGCCCTACTGTTACCACAATTAATACACATTTGTAAATAAAACAGATGTGAAAAATCACCACACCTGGCCATTGAATTCAAGTAGGATAAACATGAACCTCAGGAGAAACAGATATTGTAGAGAATTAAAGTGGTGGAAAGGATGACCCCAGCTAAGACTCCTAGCAATAGTGGAGAGGGCAACTGAACTGGCCCACTCCTATAATCAGATTGGTGAATACCCCAATTATCATCATAGAGCCCTCATCCAGTTATTGGTGGAACCAGACACAGAGGTTCGCAACCAAGTACCAGGCTGAGCTCTGGGAATCCATCAAAGAGAGGGAGGAGGGAATATATGAGCAAGGGAAGTCATGATCATGATGGAGAAATCTATAGAGACAGCTGAACTCAGGAGCTCTATACTTACAACTGTGAAGACTCCAGGGGACCGAACTAAGCTGTCCATATGTGGGAGACAGTTGTGAAGCTTGGACTATTAGAGGGGCCCTATCTTGTTGCAGCCCATTCCCTATGGTGGGATACCATGCTCAGCCTTAATGCATGGGAGAGGAGCCTGGCCCTGCCCCTACCTATTGTGTCTGAATAAGTTGACTCCTCATGGGAGCCCACACATGAGGAGGAGTGGACAGAGGGGTGACCTGGGGCGGGAGAAGTGAAGGGGAGTAGGAAGAGGAAGTATGGGAGGGAGAACTGTGGTTGGAATGTAAAATAAAATTAAAACATTAAAAAATGGCAAAAACAAACAAACAAACAAACAAACAAATAAATAAATAAATCAAGTAGAGGTAGATTTGAATTCCCTGGCCAGCAGACTGTGCCGAATCCTACAGTCGAACAAACTACAATGTGGAGATTCTATGGCAGCAAACACAAGAAGAAATTTACTAGGGAGAGAACATGAGTTCATTTAGTTTGACAATTATTAGCAATTTAATGCAGTAGGGATGATTATAAGTGAGTGAAAATTCATGAGATAAACAGTTCTTTCAAAGCCCTGGGAGCAGGCATAAGGGTTCCTTCCCCTTGTGTGGAGTGGCTGATATTAGATATTCAAGTCACTCTTCTCCACATTCATTATGTGGGGCTGAATAGACTGGTCCAATCCTAACCTGCTGTGTTCTTCTGCTAACCTGTTCCTACACCGGTGGAATATTAATGACTCAGGAGCGCAGCACTTTCCGTAACCTCTGCTACTTTGTGCTTTGATGGAATGAAGTACTGTTCTGTGTTTAATTACTTAGCACTGGACTTCAGCAGGAAAGAATTCAGTTTTGTAAAATAACAAACTTTTTGGTAATTGCATACATAATCGGTGCATGTTTGGGCCATTCACTGGCTATTCTGGGGACCAGTCTTTGTTTCTCTCCCCCTGTTTCAAGGAATGCCATACTGTTAAGGGCACTGTTCACATGGCCTTAATTAACAGCATGAACAGATGAGTTGAAGTTTAGTCATTCCTGGTTTGAGTTTTAAGGGCCGTCATCTTCTTTTTATTTTTCTTGCATTTTATATTAAGGTCACAGGTTATGATGCCTTTCATTCTTTTTTCTTTTTATTTTCTTTCTGCTGTAATTGGACTTTAGGCAGGGTTTTCCCTGGATATTTTTCTTGGCTAGATTCTTCAGATAACATTTGCATCCTGCTAAAAGGTGATGCGTTTTCTTTTTGTCAAAAAAAAAAAAAAACCAACAAATTGTAAAATTGTGCCATTTTACAGAGCTCTCTCTTATTATGTTCTCAACATAATAAGGACCCAGAGGACCAGGGATAACTTCTCCTTGACCCTAGATTACATGACTATAATAATGTTGCCATTAGCCATAGAGAAAGCGGCTTGTTCCTCATAGGTATTTATATAGCAAGGAAAATGAAAAGAGAGAAATCCTTGTCCCAGTGCTCAGATGTTGGCATAAGCTTATATTTCTTCTAAATTACAACATTAGTTTTAACAATTGCTTTTGGGGTCTAATAATCCAAGAATCTGTTTTTCTGTGTATTTCCTAATATTGGTCATCCTCTCTCTCCCTAGGGACCTGGAAAGAGAGCTGTGTCCATCACAGAGGTCAGGGAACATAACTAGGAATTTTCAGTTCCCAGGAAAATGGCGGGTTTCATCATTTTCTTTCCTACCCCCCACTTCAGTTCAGCAGGCAGACTTTTCCCTGTTGAGGAGAATGCATTACTCAAGGAAAGTGCCGAGCGTCTACACTTTTCTTTTGGAAACTAATAAAGAGCCCAGCAATGATTTGTTTTCTAGAAGAACCATCTAGAGTTCAGAAATTATAGGGCATGTGCTCCAGTCTTGGTGCCTAGAGAGCTAGGCTGGAGTTGCACAGTCCCGCTTGGGTTGTGTCTTCCTGTTGCACACCTGCTCGCTTCCAGGTAGGAATGAAACCTCAGATCATTTTAAGAGGTAGCCAAAGCAGTCATGTTCATGATCACAATTGCTGAAGGTTGGCAGCTGCAGGTTTATAATTCCTTTCCTTTGTGTAAAGTGTACAGCGCTTGCTGGGGGTGGCAGCTCAGTGCTAAAGCTATTGAATAATCTCCAGTGTGCTCCAAGGTTTGGGTAGGGGAGAAACAAAACAAGGTGTGTGTATGTGGAGGAACATAGCTTGTTGAAATGAATGGTAGATAACATTAAGACTAGCTCACCCTCAGCTGTTAGTTGTTTAATTTCAAGGATTACTGATCTAAATTCCTTCACATTTGATCTGCCCCATTCTTGTGCAAACCCATCCTATCCTAACTGCTAGCCTTGTTCAGAAGGTAAGTTCTATCCTCTTCCCCATCTCCACCCTCTACATTGTCAGGAAAGAGACACAAAACACGAGAACACCTATGAATAATTCAAGTCTGAGAGAGAAGGCCATTCCATGACCCAACACAAACCCTTTTCCATCAATCTGCATTTTAAAAACTAATCCTGGAAAAGCCAACCTCCTTCAGACGTGAGAATATAAGGCAGTTCTGATTTGCAAGCTAAGAGGTCTTCAAATAAGGAAATCAATTTACGCCCAAAGTGACATTTCAGTTTTATTCGGTCAGCATTGTCTGGCTTGCATTATTTAACAGGCTGTGTCTACGATGACCTCGGAAGAGTTAAATCTCATGAACAGTGGGCTGAATGCTATCTATTATAATTTTGACTTTAATGATTAGAAACAGGGGATTCATTACTCCCGAATGTCAGCTCTGAAATGGCTTTCATTGCAGCTCATCTATTAGAAGGCAGCACGGCCCCCAAAGATTTTTCTGACCTCATTTAGGTCCTGCGATGCATTTGGTTAAGGTTGAAATCCAGGAGGAGCAGCTCTAGAGAGTATTCTGACTGGCCCTGGTGAAAAGTGACGCCCTAGCTGCATGAGGCAGTGTAATGCTCATCACAGGCCATAAGTGGTGTTGTTTTTCTTTACGTTTGGGGCTCTACCACCCCAACTTTCAAATAAACATGCTGACACATATTCTTACTTAAGAATGCCAAGCCTTAGCTTGGCTTGTTTCTAGCCAACTTTTCTAGCATGAATTAACCTGTTTCTCTTCTTTTATGTTTTGCCTTTGGGCTTTTTAATTTCTTTATTCCATATCTTTCTTGCCTTTTTATTCCATGGCTGGTTGTGTGGCTGGGCGGCTTCCCCCTCTCCTTCCCCTTTTATTGCTCTTTTTTTTTTCTCCTGAGCCTAGATTTCTCCTCCTGTTTATTCTCTCTGCCTGCGCCCCCCCCCAACCCCATCTATTTCTCTTTCCTGCCTAGCTATTTGTCAGTCGGCTCTTTATTAGACAAGTCAGGTGTTTTAGACAGGCAATGTGAAACAGCTTCACAGATTTAAACAATGTAGCATGAAAGATTGCACCATATCTTCGCATCATTAAACAATTATTGCACACCATACATGAATGTAACATATTTTGAACTAATATTTCATAACATATAAACTAAAAAGCTTTAGAGGCAACGTGGGATGTTTTAAACAAAGACATTCTTGAGGGAAATGCTGGGGAGTGTGCAACAGAGAACACACACCTGGAGAATGTCTTGCTTGCTTGGAAGCTGACATTTGACACTCATCTACTATCTAAACCTCACTGATATAAAAGTTAAGGATTGTGTGGTCATTGGGAAGATTCAAAATTAAAATTTTGTCTTGGAGAGATTCAATTTAACCTGTGCTATGTGAGGGTTACATTTCCCCCTGAAACTATCACTTGGTTGGTTAGATTACCTAGTATATATTTAAGACAGTATCATTACCAATATGCCCACTTTTTAAAATGTTCATAACAGAAAATGAAATTTCTGCATAGATAGTTAAAAACTTGAGTTGGAATACCCAAGAACAAGTAAGGTCAGGGTTTGGCAGTTACAGACCAGAGCCAGATTGCCTTCTAGTTCCAGTAAGTAGGGTTTTGTTGGAACACACCCTGACAGGGTCATTTTCAGATATTCTCTAAAGAGTTTATATTTAGTTTTAATCACATGTATTTGTTCGAAGCTCTGTGTATGGGTTTGACTATGTGTGCAGTACCTGTAGTGGCCAGAAGAGGGTGTTAGGTTTCCTTGAGCTGTAGTTACAAGCTATCTAACTAACTCGGGTTCTGGGAAATGGAGCTTGGTCATCTGGTCTTAACTGATGAGATGTCTCACCACGTTTTCAGTTTCAGTTTCCTGTTACTACTTGCCCACTACAGCAGTGGGATTAGGTGGGTATACCCAACATTTCCATTCCTGAAAAGCTAGAGATATTTACTCATTAGCTTTTTGGTAAAATTCATTTCTTGAGCTAGCCTATGGTGCATAGAATCCAGAATTGGTCAGGGTTTATAGAAACCCGATGAAAGAACACGATGCTTAGGTCCAAAAATGCCAGAGAGCTAGCTTAGAAATCTGGTGAAGGCTGGATTCCCAAAGGAAGCTCCTTGACAACTGATGGTGCTACTGTGGCAGGTGCAAATATTCACTTCTGTTTGTCAAAGGAAAGAATCACAGCTAGAATCTGATGGCAGGAGTGTGCAACAGAGAACACACACTTGGAAACATGTCTTGCTTGCTTAGAAGGTGACATTGTCCAAGTTCAGGAGATGGAAGCCATAGAGAGAGAACAGCAACACTTTAGGGAGCAGCGTGGATTCACTAGACTTTAGTCTACTGTTGAAGCTTTTAAAAAGTAATTATTGTCTTGTGTTTGTGCGCCAAGAGGCAAAACCAGGCAACTGTTCTCTGAAGACTAATTGTCCTCACACTTTACACTTAGCATGCTAGCCATGAAAAACAGCAGCAGGCTGGGCTTGGCCTGTTGAATGTAGCTTGCCAATGTCTGGTTCGGATGAAGGACTTCTAAATGCTTTCTACTTCTGTTACTTAGCTTCCTTGTTCCTAAGCTCTTCTTCTAGTTGCCAAATGTTAATTTGGTCTCATCTACTGGGAGATTTAGGAGGAACTGGAAATACTGACTTTCAGCAAAGCAAAGGTAAAATGGATTTCCCCAATACCCACAGAGAAGTATTGACCTGTAGAGTCTAGGACCAGGCATGTGGTGTGTACTTAGCGTGTTACTGAAAGAATGATATCAAGAGGGCATCCTGTCTTGTGATATTATTCTTTCAGGACACCTGGACAGACAACCGTTTCCTCTGTAACACTTCTACTTGTGTATCTCTGATTCTAACACTTGAATATCCATTGGTGAATATGTGAAATGGGCACATTTCTTGCAGAACACTGCATTTATTTTGATTCATTGCCGATGTTGTCTGAGGTGTGCTGGCACAGTTGGGTTTGTATCTGGGCAGGCTTTGATCTCATCTTGCCTAAAATTTGAATATTTTAAATTGAGAAAAAGCTTGAAGTCTAAGCAAGCACAACATTAGCTAACTTTTCCAGGCTCATCTAGTGTGCTATCTTCCTAGCCTTGGTATTTCTCAGCTCTTTTAGTGATCTTAGACAATTAGCAGAGAATTTGTAAACTGGGTGAAAAATCCCTCTCTCCCTCAATCTCAGCCATAATCTTTGGTGATTTCAATGTCGGAATGGACAGGTTTCACATAGTGATTCATTTATTCTACCTTCTGGATGCACCTTGGCTCCAGCTGGCATCCACAGCCAGCTCCTCCCTGTATAGCATTCAATGGTTAAATGATCCCATGATAAGAACCGATGGCTCCAGGCCTCTTGGGAAATCTCTATCAGAAACATTCTTCACCCACACCAGGATTCTTGTGCCTGTGTCCATCTGCTTCCTGTACCAAGCCTTTCAGTTTCTTCTTTTACTCAGTTTATTTCTTCAATTCTTTCAACAAAAGGCAATTTACTAAAATTTCCATGCTGTGAAAGGCCTATGAAACTTCTATTTGTCAACAAGGTTCAATTTATAATTATTCAATGAGCAACTTTTGGATTTCTGGCCTGTCATACCACAGACAGTAGGACATGAAAGGGGGGTCTTTCCTTTCCTTTCCTTTCCTTTCCTTTCCTTTCCTTTCCTTTCCTTTCCTTTCCTTTCCTTTCCTTTCCTTTCCTTTCCTTTCCTTCCCTTCCCTTCCCTTCCCTTCCCTTCCCTTCCCTTTCCTTTCCTTGCCTTTCCTTTTCTCCCCCCTTCTGTCTTTTTTTCAACTTAACTTCTTTATTGATCCTTTGTTAGTTTCACATCATATATCCCAATTCCACTCACCTCCCGGTCTCTTCACGTCCCTCCTCTCCTCTGAAGGAGTAATCCCACCCCCAACACATACACATAAGAATATTTTAAAAACATCAAACCAAACCAAAATAAAGCAAATAAGCAAGCAAGCAAATAAACAAAAACAAGAACAAAACAACCCCAAAACTAAACAAAACAACAACACACCCCTTTCCTTCTCCTTCCTTCCTGCCTCTTGAACACCTCCTCATTCATCCTGGTGGCACTGGGAGCCTTGGAAGTCATAGAAGATATCCTTTGTCAGTCAGCCCCCCTAGCAAATGTTCATTGCAATGAATCATTAGTCTGTCTAGAGTCCTCTGACCTGTGACACACTGTTGACATGGGCCTGTCATTGGAACTCCCCTGGGATGTCCCATGGTCACTCCAAGCCATGGAGACCATGCAGTTATTGTTCCACAGGACCAGTCCTTTCACAAGGTCCGGCAGGTCTGAGATTGGGTAGATGTGAGGGTGGGCCAACCCAAATTCTGGCTGTGGGCCGGGGCGGTAGCTGAGCTGGTCAGTTCAGGCAATTGGGACCACCTGCAATGGGATGGAGTCAGCTCCCTTATGTTGTGCTCTCAGGGTTCATTCTCACTTGTAGTGAGGGGTGGGGCCATCTCACCCCAGTTCACAGGCCAGCTCTTCCCTGAGGGCTGGGGCCAGCTTTCTTGCTGTAGTGTCCAGTGAGAGGCAAGGCCATCTTTCCCTGGGCCAGCAAAGGGTGTGGCTGACTCAGCATGGCACTCTGATTTCATCTCACATGATTTCTATGGGTCCCTCAGGTGACAGTGACTATAGAAATCAACACAGACTCCAGCTGTAGTTGAACTGTGAAGGCAGACACGGCCCCCAGCTGCAGCCTGGGCCCAGACAACATCCTGGCTCAGGGTGGAAGCAGTGGTCACTCAGGTGGGGATGGTTCTGGCCACAGCAGGACACCACCAAGGCCTCAGGTTGCAGCCCAATCCTGGGCTACCTTGTGAGCTTTAGACACTGTCCTCAGCAGGAGCTGGGTCTGGATGTCACCATTGCCTCCGGTGGCAGTGCAGGCCACTCAGTGAGTGATCAGACCCAGGATCTCATGAGTGCTAGGTAAGCACTCTACCACTGAATAACATTCCAGTCCAAAAGAAACACGTTTTGAGGATTTTTTTTTTCATATGAAAAAGACAACCAAAACAACTATTTTGTAAAACTTACTTTCTTTCATCACTTTTCCCAAGAGTATCTGCTAAAACCTAGACACTTCAAGATGTATCTAGATAAAACTAGTAATATTAAATTTTCTGCAAATTTTCTCAGGTAAAATCTGGCTTGCATAATTGCAATTATTCCCCAGAAATAGGCACTTAAATTTAATTTACCTTTTGTTTTGGAGAATCTGAACTAAATGATGGAGGCAGTATTGGAAAATAAATATAATGGGAATCTGGTTTTGTATATCATGGTCCTATTTTGTTTTCAGTATAACAGCTGTGTGCCATTTGGCATAATTACAGGAACAAAAATGAATATTTTTGAGAAATAAAATAAGATCTTGAAGACTAAGATGGTAAATAAACAAACCAAAAATTTATGAATATATGGACATATAATAGTGGGGATAGAGACATTTAAATTATTGACATTGGCACCTATGCTCCTTGTATGAATAACAGTATTTGTTTGCATGCACGTGTGTTCATGTGAGTATGTGTATTTGCATGTGTCTGTATGTTTGCATAAGTGTGAGTATGTGTGTTTGTGTATATTTGCATGTACGTATTTGCATGTGTGTTTGTATATTTTGCATGTGATTGTGTATATTTGCATATGAATGTGTGCATTTGCATGTGAGTGTGCATATTTGCATGAGTGTGTGTATTTGCGTGAGTGTATGTGTGTTTGTGTGTATTTGCATTATGTATTTGCATGTGAGTGTGTTTGTGTATTTTGCATGTGAATGTATATATTTGCATGTGAGTATGTGTGGGGGGGGTTGTATGTGTATTTGCATGCTGAAGGATGAAGATCTATGTTGGATGTCTTCCTCAGTCATACTCTGTCTAAATTTCTGAGACAGACTCTCTCAGTGAACTTGAACAACAAGCTTAACTGGTCAGTGAGATCCAGGGATATTCCTGTCTCTGCTACCCCGGCCCTGGAATTCCAGTGCACACCACCACACCTGCTTTTAAACACTGTGTGTGCTGGAGATCTGAACTCAGAGTTACAAAGTGGTCTCTCTACTGACTGGTTCAAATTCCCAGCCCCTAGCAGTTTCATTTTAGAAAAATAATTACTTATTAATAGGTTTTGCTGTTAATAAAAATAATAACTACATTTTTGTTAAGTAAAGTAATAGTTGTGTCAAAAATAGAAAAACGCTTTTTAAAGTAATGATTTTTCCTTTGAATCTATTACAATTATAGAAACTTTCTTAAAAGAATGCTTTGATTGCCTTATTCACCAACCCCCATATTCTAGTTCAGCAAATCCTTTCACTTAAAGAAGAATTTAATTTGAGTAGTTTAACAAGGAAAATTTTTATCTTTAAAATATTTGTGACAACATTTTGAGATTAATTTTAATATTCATAATAAAAAGGTCAGATAACTAAATTCAAATGTCCTTTTGAGGATAGGTGGAAAAACCACATAGTATTCTTTATAAAAGGAAAGCTTGATGAAATTAGTTGACATGACAGAGCCAGGACCTGGAGGGGGACTGAGGTCCCAGTGGCCTTGTCCTGTGTCCTGAGAAATATGTACTTCTCAGAGACATACTTCCAAGTCTCCTTGACACTATTTGTTGTCTCTCTTGGGGAAAGTATGTTGTTTTAGATTCATGTCTAGAACCCCACCTTGTCCCATAGAAGCTTTCTCAAAGTGACAGCTCAGATGTGTCCCAGCTTTCCCAAGGCATGCACTGCAGAGGTGGAGGCAACAGGACCAGATGTTTAAAGTCATCCTCAGCTGTGTAGGGATGATGAGGTAGCAGTACTAGTTTAATTGGCCCCCAATAATCTCACAAGGAGGGGCACTGTTAGGAAGTGTGTCTTTGTTAGAGAGGGCATGGCCTTGTTGAAGGAAGTGTGCCACTGTGGGGGTGGGCTGTGAGGTTTCCTATGCTCAGGATATTGCCTCTTGTCTTAGTCGACTTCCTGTTGCCTGCAAGATGTAGGACTCTCAGCTATCTCAGGATGCCACTCTGCTTCCTGCCATGATGATAATGTATTGAACCTTTTAAACTATAAGCAAACCACCTCAGTTAAATGTTTTCCTTTATAAAAGTTACTGTGGCCATGGTGTCTCTTCACAGCCATAGAAAGCATAACTAAGACATTAGTCTTCAGATACCAGTAGGTTAGGAATTTGGGAAGTGTGCATTGTTGTGGGAATTCAGTCCACCAATAGCTTGGGGGTACCAGCCTTAAGGTGTGGCTTCTTGTCTGGGGATGTGATCTTTTCAAAGGAGAGAGATAGAGGTCAGGCACTCTCTTGGGTTGTGGAGACTGAAATAGGTGTCATGAAGCAGTATGTGGCCAGTTCCCAGCTCCCTGGGGCAACTGGTTGTAACTTGTTCTGTATTCATGAGTCTGCTTCTCCATAGCATCTCTTAGTGGTGTGTGTGGTGTGTGTGTGTGTGTGTGTGTGTAATATTGTTGTGGTTTATTATATCTTTGTGGTTCTTGTAATAGCACATGCAGATTTTAGTGGCCTTTGGTGAGCCATTGTTTTCTGAGAAGCCTGGAGACTTTGTATAATTGACATTTCGTCCACCTTGCAGTACTGTCTTGCAGACATCTGCCATGTTGTAACATTAAGTCAACATATTGAAAGGCATTATCCACACTAACATGATCGAACCAATAATTTTATTAACAAGAACCTAATCCCCATGGAATAGAGAATAGTTGCTTACAGCCATAAGACAGAATGAGACCTTTCAACCTTTCTCACCAATCTCTGCTTTACCAAGTCACGGTCAGTTCTGGTCCAGCAACTCCCAATAGAGAAAAACCACAAAGAGAGCAAAACAACCACTTTGCAGCCCACTTTGCTAAATTTTTCCAGGTGAATTTTATAAATTTAATGGGATTGGCAAGGACAAGATTTGTCTTACCAAGAAAGCACTTTCATTAAATTGTAATGCACAACCCTAAGCAGGAGACAGCATGTGACAGATTATAGAAATAACAAGGCTCTGAGTGGCCGCCCTGCACCTGCAGCCACTCCACCTGGGGCTGTGATTTCATTGCCCTCATAAACCAAGGCAAGGTCAGGCTTAGTCAGACTTCCACTGAGAAAGCCCCCAGGGAGATCCCAGGTGCAGAAGAGACTAATGTAGATGGAAGGAGAGACTGTGAGAAAGTCTCTTTCCTGTCCCAAAGCAGGCCTCGCTGGAGTAGCCCAGGATGCTGGTAGTGAAGGTAGGAGGAGCCACCTCACCCAGCAGTGGGCCAAACTAGAGGATGTGGGTTACATTTGCCTTTGGCCTTTGTTAAGACTGGAATCAGACTAAGTTTTCATCAACTGCCTACAAACCTGACCTTGCAAATTTGTCCATGTGCAGCTGTTTCTCTTGGGGTGGGGAGGATAAGCCTGGTCCTTTATTTGCTGGTAAATGAGCTGTCCTGTGTGAGCTGGTGCCCATTAGATGAGAAGGAAGCCAGAGTTCCTGAGCCTGGGGAATAATTGTGAGCAGCCAGTTAACCTGGCCATATTTCAGGTCTCCCAATTAGATCCGCCTTTCTAGGTGATCCCTGCAATTTCAAATTTTCCTTCTCAGAGCCAACCGTGCCAGATTATCCCTGATGGTGGAGTATCTCTTCCAATCATACTTTGGCCAACTGCCTCAGGTGGAAGCGGTGTCTCGGGATAGTCAATGCTATGCTGTCAAGATGTACTCTACATAAAAGAATCCGAGGAGTTTAAGGGGCAAGGTGGTGAGAGAGCTATGGTTTCTTTAATGGTAAAGTATTCTGTGGCTTTTAGAAAAGCTTGTGGTTTACTTTAGGTCCTGGAGTTGCAGTAATCCCTCAGTGGAAATCAACAGAGGCACTTCTTAAATGAGAAGGGCTGGGCATGTAGCTCAGCGGTAGAGTACTTGTTTAGGATGTACAAGAGACCAGGTTCAATTCTCAGCACGGAAAAAAGAAAAAAAAAGTCTAGGTACTTGTTAACTGTAAAACAGAATCTGGATTTGGAATAATGCCACAAATTATCTAATAGCCTAGAAGCATTTGTATAGTGATACCTACGGTCTGGAACCTTCTTAGCACCTTTAGTCACTTCTCATCATGGGTAACTCATGAAGATGGGGCTAGAATGTGGCTTCAACAGTAGCTTGGTCAGCGGACTCCCTAGGATTTCCAGGATGTTTAGGTAGAGGAGCTGCCAGAGGTGACAAGACAGGAGAGCTCAGAGGGTTTGTAGCACCTGCAGGTAAGGAATATCAAAGGGTCCCCAGGAACAAGCTGCTACCACAGGGCAATACAGGAGAATCCAAAAGTATGGAGCTGAAACAATGAAGTCAGGAGATGTAAATCTGGAAGGACGCATGTGTTTCAATATGTTGGGGTGCCAGTATTGGACATTTATCTATTCCATTCCATTTCATTTGAATTTTGTTTTGATGTGTTCATGGTGCACAAATATGACCACCGAGTCACTTCTTTACACACTCTGTGTTTTTATTTTTGTAGAATTACTTAGTCTAATAATGCCAAAGGATTCCTTGAGGCTTGTGTAGTGATTGATTTGACAGAATCCAAAGCCTATTTTATAAATCTTCAGTTTCTTAGCTGATTTGTTTCCATTTAAACAACCCAGATTCTTAACAGGATGGCAGGATCATGAGGAATGGTCCTTCCTGGGTCCACAGCTCCCAGCATTTAACCTTCCCTAAGTGTTAATGGTGAGGTGGTTTCTGTGCCTTGTTGCTTCAGTGGGCAAAGCAACTGTTTCAGTTCTTAGAAACTAATCAATGGTCACTGAATATTCAGTAAGCAAATGTTATACCCTGCTTATTAAGCAATTTCCACCACACTCAAGCAAAAGGATAAGGAGGAAAGTGGGTGGCAATCTCTGGTCTTCTTCTATTTATTCTCTCTCTCTCTCTCTCTCTCTCCCCTCTTTCTTTCCCTCTCTCTCTCTCTCTCTCTCTCTCTCTCTCTCTTTTCTCTCTCTCTCTCTGTAGTTTAGCTATAAGTCTGAGAGGAAGAGTTTTGTTGATCTGAAGAAGAATTTGACAAAAAACTTCTCTCTAAAGGTTTCCTGACAGTTAACAAATATATTGTTCTATGACACCTAAAAGGACAACATAATGGCAATTGGAAAGTTGCTACAGATTTAGCCACAACTATCTGTTACACTCCTGAGGCCACAGCAAAGTACACTATTAGGCGTGTAGGCACATGCCTCAGGAAAGCTGGGATACATCTGAGTATTCACTTTGAGAAAGCTTCTATGGGACAAGGTGGAGTTCTAGACAGAATGGCAGCCAGGGTAAGCTAAGCTGGGTTATGGGGCCCTGGCTTTCTGGATCTGAGAGACTGTTGGGACACAGAGGGAGAAATCTGAAGCCTTGGGTAAAAGCAACTTTAACATTCTGATCTTGAGAGGAATAGTAGCAAGTTGTAGGATGAATATGAATATTTCACAAAAATGAAAACTGTAAGTAATGAATTAGCCGAGTAAAGACACAGTTGAGTACCTGAGTGGTATGTATGTGAATCTCTCTCTCTCTCTCTCTCTCTCTCTCTCTCTCTCTCTCTCTCTCTCTCTCTCTCTCTCTCTCTCTCTCTCTCTCTCTTTCTCTCTCTCTTTCTCTCTCTCTCTCTCTGAAAGAGAGGGTCGTGGTGGAATCGTTATGGTTTAAGTGTCCTATCATTGCCAAGAGATGCAGAGCCTGGCAGCTTCACACTCCATCTCTGCTTGGACATCTTAACCACAGCCAAGAAGTCTTTCAGGAATCCAGGAAAGCCACATAATTCAGAACATAGCCTGAGGTGAGGTGTCAGACTGTGGGACTCCTCTTCTGGATTCCACAATAATAAGCCCCATTTGTGCTTTTGGTGGATTATCAACTTCTGAGTGCTCAATTTCATTCTTTGTAAAATGGGGATAATGGTAAAACTTACCTAGAGGATTATTGTGAGGATTAAGTGAATCAGTGTATGTGCAGTTCTTAGAAGAGTGTCAAGTGGGATAACTTCACAGGAGCTGCTGGCAGGGGCTATTATTTAAGAGTCTAATGAGAGCTGTGGACCCTCAGCCCACACAACCACAAACATTCATATCTGCAGGATTTTGCTCATAACGTAACCACACAGTGCCTGTAATAATACTGGTAATAAATGTGCCAGGATGCAAAGAAGCAGGGGCAGGTGGTGGTGGTGAAGAGCCACTATATAGTAGATTTTGATCTTGTGGCATTCTATCCTAGGGACAATGACTTTTCAAGAGAAAAGCGAAAGTCTTCTCCTTTTTGCCAAATATATCACCAAACACAAAATGTGTTTTATGTGAGTGGCTAGTGCTCTAATAGTTGATAAGAGGCCATGCTGGAATTTCATGTTCATTTTGTAGAGACTACTCCAGAGGTTTCCCTTAACAGGACTGATGTTCTTTCCCTTGTAGCAATACTGTATTATATCTGTACTTACACTTAGTGACTTCTTAGAGTTTCCATTGCATCTATGTTTAATGCTGAACTTTTGTTACTAATTGTGTGGATACTTTATGAATGAGAAAGATGTTAGCATCATATGGCTACTGCATAGACCAGGGGTGTCCATTTGTTTCCATTTTTTAAAAGAGAGGTTAGCTTCTCTTAATTATATGTAAGTGTAAATTATAAAATACTCCCTTCACATACTATTAAAGCACAAAGAAATCAACCATCAGTTCTCCTTTTAACTATAAGGCAAATGATTCTGAAGTGCTTGGGGACCTGGTTGCCTTGTCTGGCCCCAAGGATACATAACTTGGTTCTTGCAACTAAATTAAGGATAGCTGAACATTGCTGGCTCTGGGCATAAAAATGGCTTAAGAGCTACTTTTAGGCTGCCCAAGATTTGACTGAAAACCATACAGGAAGGCATATACCTAAACTGTGTGCTAAAATTTCCAGAAAGAGGTATTTGTGGCAGAAGGCATGAGTATATCCAACAGAATGGATGCTAAGGGTGCCAGCTTTCTGTTGTGTGAAAATAGACTAGAAGGCCAACTTCAAGGAGGAATTATTTTGGCTTATGACTCCTGAGATTTCATTCCAAGGTTGTCTGGATTCAAGAATTGGCTCCAGGCAAAGCAAACATTATGGTGTGGTACTCTGGAGCTTCCTAAGGCTTTCTGCTCCTGACCCCCTTTAAAAAAAGTATTATTATTTTTTACCTCCCCCCCCAAACAGTTTACCCTCCTCTTCTCTTCCCAGTCCATTCCCCACCTCCCCACACTGCCCCGTTCATCCACTTCTATTTACAAAAGTACAGGCCTCCCATGGATATCAACCAAACAGGGCATATCAGGTTGCAGTGAGACTGAGCACCTCCCCATATATTAAGGCTGGACAAAGCAACCCAGTATGAGGAATGGGGTTCCAAAAGCCAGCAAAGCCTACTGTTAGGACTTGCATAAGAAGACCAAGCTATACATCTGTGACATATGCAGAAGTCTTAGGTCAGTCCCATGCAGGCTCCCTTGCTGTCAATTAAGTTTCTGAGAGTTTCTATGAGTCCAGGTTAGTTGATTGATTCTGTGAGTTTTTCTGTGATGTCCTTGACCCCTCTGGCTTCTACACTTCTTTCTCCCTCTCTTCTATAGGATTAGTCAAACTTCACCTAATGTTTGGCTGTGGCTCTGTTTCCATCAGTTTCTAGTGAGGTTTGTCTGATGACAGTTTGGCTAGGCACTAATCTATGAGTATAGCAGGATATCATTAGACATCATTGCATTGACTTTTGTTTTTGCCAGTTGTGTTTGTTTCTATCCGAGGTCTCTGGATTACCTAGCCTCTGGGTCCTGGCACTCCAGACAGTATCCACTCCAGTAGTGGATTCCCTCTTGTGGCATGGACCAGTTATTGGTTGGCCATTCCCACAATTTCTCTTGGTGCATCTTGAAATTCTCAGTCTTTTATCTCTCCTTTCCTGCATCCCAGCCTCTTTTCCTCTCTCTTTCTTTCCTACCTGTTTCCTTCTTCCTTCCCTCCTTCCTTCATTTTCCTTCCCTCCATACATCCATCCTCCCCTGCCTACTTCTCTCTCTCTCTCTCTCTCTCTCTCTCTCTCTCTCTCTCTCTCTCTCTCTCTCTCTCTCTCTCTCCTCTCTCCTTCCCTTGCTGCCTCCTTCCTCCCTTCCCTCCCTCCTTTTCTTGCTTTAGCCTAGATGTGGATATGAAGGGAACCATCAGTGGTGGTTTAAGTTGCTTTGGGGGGGGGTAAACAGGCCACCTTGTGTTGGAACTAAACATCTACTGAAGATAATTGATGTTGGGAGACTGAGAAATTTATTGATTTTAGCATGGTTTTGCAGCTAACTCCACAGATTGGAGATGTGCACAAGTGACACTGCAGAGACTCAGTCAGAGGTTAAAGGACCATAAATGCAAGTAGGAAAAGCCAAGCAGTGAAGTCTACCAAGGTCTATAATGAATGTCCATGGCTCAATTTTGGAGATAATGTCTTAGAAGAATAAGAATGTAATGTCTGTGCACTTATCTGTGTAGCTGAACATCTCTGTCACCATACAGATACATCTCACTCAGAGATTTTTGTACATAGTCAATTAATATAGCTGCCAACACTCTTATTGTTCTGTGAATAATCTCTATGTGTGGCACCACCCTTGATGTCCTGGCTCATATTCCATTCCAGTGACTTTTGTCACTGCCTCCATCTCCATCCCACCAACCTTGTCTAGTCTCTCGACTTCCCTGATGTGTCTTTCTACAGCCCCCTTTGATTCAGAACCTATTTTAACTCAGCCATGGTGACTACTAGGGAATCCTGTGTCTCCTAAACCTCAGTTCTTACTTTTGAAAGAACAGCCCCACAAATCCAGACTCTGTGAAGTCAGAAGTCAGAAGCCAGAAGCCTCTGTCATGGGAAGTTTTGCATTCAGGTCAGGTAGAACTCATTTCTCTGAACCCCATGTACCCATATTTTTTTTAAATGAGGGTTTGAGGTTAGATCATGAGTCATTTGGTTTGATGCATGCCACCTTTCAAAGTTATGTATTCATTCATTCAATCATTTGTAGAATGGTATTTCTGATCAGAGCTTTAGTTTCAATGTCTATAAGAGGAAGATATGAGGGTTTGGGGGAGAGTCCCTTTTATTGTGTGAGAATGGCCCCTGCTAATGCCCATGCCCCAGCTAATGATCCCACACTCTGACTCATATGGACTCAGTGTGTTAACAAAATAAATAACATCACAAAACAGACAAAAATTAATTAATTAGTTAATTAACTTTCCATGTTGTTAGTTAGTGTTCTAAGGTGAGAGTGTTAATAATTTCTTGATTTTCTCATTAGTGTAATAGGGGGAATAAGATTTAGCTTATGTGGCTGAGGTCTGGATGGAACAATGGCCCCTAGCAGGCACTCTGTATTTCTTGGTTGCTCATTCTTTTCTCATTCTTACTTCTTGCTAGAGTGTAGATTCCCTCCAGCCATTGTTACCTGGTGAATGACAGCAGTGTGTAGCCTCTGAGCCATGGAAAAGCTATATAGACAAATGTCTGATCTAATTTCTACACTTAATCTAAGGAACAGTGGATATAGTAAGCAAGTGTTTATATAAACAGAAAATTCTGCACCCAGATTTGCTTTTCTGTCTTCCTCTCTTCATGTGAATCTTCATATTTTATAAATGTTCTTCGGCAAATCAGAATGTAGATGATTAACAGGAATAGTAATAGCTAACAACTGTGTGACATTTCACAAACTTTTAAAGGATTTTATAAACATCAAAATAACACATGACTCATCTCCTGTTTCAGGTACTTTGCAAAAGAATTGTAGAGTTCCAAATATTTGAGGGGAAAAAGTATAAGACATTGAAGATGGAGGTTTATGTCCTGCCAGATTCTGCTGCCTTTCAGCCTCAAATAAGCACCCAGAGACATATTAATTATTAAACTGTTAGCCAATGGCTAGGGCTTCTTACTGGCTAGCTCTCTTAATTATTAACACATTACTATTAATCTATGTATTTTCATGTGGTCTTGGCTTACCAGGGAATGCCCAGACCTGTTACCTCTTTGGCAGCTACATGGTATCTTTTATCTCTTTGAGGCCTCTCTGCCTCCCTCTCTCCTCAGCATTTTCCTCCTCTCCTAGCCCCACCTATCTTCCTGCCTCTACTGGACAATCAATGTTTTAATCATCAACCAATAAGAGAAACATGTATAGAGAAGAACATCCCCCATCAATATATGAGTTTGTGTACATGTCAAAACCACTATACTACAGGTTAACAGTATGTCTAAAACAAAAACAAAAACAAAATCTAACCAGGTTAGTGTATATTTTCAATCACTTACACTGTGAACTCAGGGAAGGCTCCAGGGAGGTGTTAAGCCAAAGGCAGAAGAATAAGAAGGAAAAGTCATATTAGAGAATGGGCAATGCATCTACCCTGTATGAAGATGTCAAGGCAGAGCAGAATGCAGTGCTCACTGAGATAGTCAGAAGAAGACTGAAAGGAAGGACAGGGCCAGTTTCCCAGTTTCTAAAGGGCCTTGGTCATGGTCATCACATGAGAGTTAGAGCAAGGTTAAAACCTGTTACAGAATGATGTTAGTTTTGTATTTCTTACAGATTACTGTGTAACGACCCACAAATCAGCTAGAGAATCTCCTTGGAGCTTAGGTGGGATTTGCGTGTACTTTCCACCATGACTTAGGGCCAGCAAGCTTTTCAGTTGTTGCACTTCTGGGCATCTCTTCATGCTCCTCTAAATATTAGGCAGTAAGTCCACACTGGTGTATTTATAGACCATAATGTTTATGTCTCTGACTTGTGTCTTTCCTTGCACTTACTTTATATAAAGGTAAGTTCAGCTTTGCACAGACCCTGTGTGTTTCTTAATATGGCAGGGGATTGGGACACTTGTCCACTTTGCTGACTGTTTTGGTCAGTGTTCTATTACTATGAAAAGACACCATTAAGCATTTAATTGGGGTTTCAGAAGTTCAGCTCATTAGTACACCAGGAAGCATGGCAGCATGCAAGTTGCATGGTGCTAGAGAAGTAGTTGAGAATTCTACATCTGGATCTACTGGCAGCAGGAAGAGAGAAACTCTGGGCTTGGAGTAGGCCTTTTGAAACCTCAAAGCCTACCCGCAGTGTCAACTTCCTCCAACCAGGCTGTACTTCTTAATATTTTCAAATAGTGCCACTACCTGATGATCAAGTATTCAAATCTGTGAGCCTATGGGGGTATTCTCATTCAAACCACCACACCAACCCTTCTAGAAGTGAGTTCCAAACCATGGCAAGTGATGCCTATCAAACATTAACAAACACTTTTGCCTCTATTCAGAATATGCACTAGAGAAGGTATTTCTATGATTGGAGAGAATAACTATGGTGAAAAATGAACAATTGTGTACTGAGGCATGCCCCTCTGGGCTCTCTCACTGAAGTCCTTAAGCCTAGTATCTTAATGTAACTACTTGAAGGTAATAGCTTTAAGAAGTTGTCTAAGTTAAATTGAAGCTCTTAGGGGAGACCTTAGTTCATTATCACTGGTGCCTTTATAGAAAGAGATCATGACAAGGACAAATAAAGATGGAGATCATTAAGACATCTCACTGAGTACCTCCATCAGGTTTGAGAGGAACATAAGTCAGACTCTGCTGAGGAATCATACAAATATTCCAATGTTATGTCACAGATGCAAACACACCCAGCCAAAGCTTTAGCATTCCAACCCAAGGTTCTGCATGAGATAAGAATGAATGGTTCAACTTACATAGGAATGGCTACTATCTTTGAGCTACTGCAATAGTGTGTTGCCCATTTATTACCTGTCTTGAGATAACACTGTGATATATGGTCTTTATTTGAAATTTCATCTATTTCCAGGATGTTCACATGAAAGTGGGCTAGTACAAACTAACTCCAAGCTATCAGTATCCCCTGAGCCTCAGGACCAGAGTATGTGCATGCAAAGATCTGCCAAGTATAGAACAAAATAAAACTAACCTGAAGAAAATACAAAATAAGAGACTCATGTATGAACAACATAAGATATGTGATATAGCAGAACTATATATATATATAGCTAACCTCAGCAACTGCATGTCTCCATAAGTCTGATGGGAGATGTCATTCTGTAAATATGTTTCTCTTATTGGTTAATGAATAAAGCACTGTTGGCCAATAGGAAAGCAAGATAGGCGGGATGAGGAGACTAGAAGGAGAGAGGAAGTGGTAGGGAGGAGATTCAAGATGGAGGACAAAGAGAGAAGAATGCTGGGGCCTCTCTCCGGTAAGATAAGACCACGTGGAAATACTTAGATTAATAGAAATGGGTTAATATTTAAGACAGAGCTAGCCAACAAGAAACAATAGTAATTGGCCAACAGCATTGTATCTAATACAGCACCTCTGTTTGTTATTTGGGGCTGGTGCAGTGGTGGAACCAGGCTGGTGGAAAACTGCACTTAAAGTAAGTCTGGTAGTATAACACTGTCTAATACTTAAGAGTGGGGTACTCAAGCACTTTATGTGGAGACAAGACTGATACATTGATTCCTATGCAAATGATTAGCATTTGTACCCCTCACAAGATGAACTCAGAGAGGTGGGTGCTAGGGCACTACTACGGAGGTCCCTTGTTTTTGGTGCCTAGAACAAGGAAGACCAAATTTTGCACTAAACAAATCACATGGCCACCATACAGTATATGCATTAGGAGGTGGCAGTAATGATGCTAAATGAGGGATTAGCATGAGCTCAGATGTCTCCCTCCCAAATTTCTATGCTTAAGCCTATAGCTCTAATAGAACTAGAAGGAGTATCTGAATACAGATACCCTTACTAATAGATAGGTAACAAGTTATCAGAGTTGAGTAAACCTTAGTTCTGATTTACTTAATATTATATTACAAGGTAACTGCTGGGAAGAAAAATAACCAGTGAGGAACACTTACATAGTCTGGCTTGGTTTTATATTTGATTACCCACCTGTATTAAAAAAAAAGATTTGTTTTTGAAGATGTAGACAATGGGTCATTTCTCTTTTGTCACACAATCCCTCTCTCAGAATCTTCTTGTGTTTTTTTTCCCTAAAAGTTTCAGGCTCCTCCCATCTTCTCTACAGTCCTCTCAGCACTAACTGAAGGCATTCTCCTTGATACATGGGTGGTACACTACTTGAGATCATTTTGAGTACATCAAATTTTCTCTTCAACTAAAAAACAAATAACTTCTGAACATTTCTAGTAACATTGATACACAATGACTCTTACTTTATGGTGCAAGTGTGTGCCTGTGTGTTTGTGTGAGTGTGTACATGTGGAGGCCAGAAAAAGCCAATGGTGTCATTATTAAGATTCTGTATGCCTTTTTGTTGAGACAGGATCTTGCACTGACCTGGAACACACTAAATAGGCTAGGTTGGCTGGCAGTGAGCTCCACGGATCCACGCACCACCACTAATACTGAAATTATAAAGCTTCAGTTTTTAAATGTAGTTCTGGGGGGTTGAACTCAAGTCCCTGCAAGTCAAGCATGTTACTGATCAAACCATCTTCCCAGCTCAGAGAAAATCATTCTTATAGTATGTTCATCTTCCTCATCACATGGCATTTTGCTCACATTCAGGCATGCCTATGGCTCATATCAGACAGAAGATGGTCCTTAACCTTGTATTACTCATGAGAGGAAAAACTATTCTAGGTACGTTCATGTGGTTATCATTATTATTTTGCTCGTGGTTTCTAAGCAATTTCAGTACATCATAGTACTGCAGGTGTAATAAGATGAGTATCTATTTGTGATTTCAGGGGGTGAATGGAGGATCTGTCACAAGGTGTGAAGTAGAAAGCATTGACCAAAACTGATGGGGTAAGCTCACCCCTAGTGGCCTATTTCTGCCAGACAAGCCTTACTATCTACAGGCCCTACAATCTTCATAGCAGCACCACAGCTGAGCATCCAGAGCGTGAGCACATAGAGGGAAATGCAGAATCAGACTATAGCAGAAACATTAATAGACACACAATGTTTGCTCACATAGGTGGAAGGCATGGGCACATGAGTCTATGTCCTTATGTCAAAATTAGAATGAACAGGCTAATCAACGGCACTGGGATAGATTTATTATTCACCCACAAATGTGTATAAAAGAGCCAACCAGAAACATGTGCCTAGTGCATTATTCATGACAACCTAATGGCCTTAGTGGTCCCTGTCTGATGAACAAAAAGCCCCATGGCCATGTGTGGTCTCCATGGGGTTGGCTTTAGATATCCTGTTTCCAAGGATGTGTAAAAGAAGTAGGTAGGCTACTACTTCAGAGGCTCATGGCATGTTGGGTCATTCCTTAAATTGTAGAAGTCTCTGTATCATTCTTTTCTAATCTTTCAGAGACATGGGAGAACATGAAGCAGAAAGAAAAGGATTTATAAAATTGAAATGTGTGATTTTAAAAAAATTACATGTATGTGTGTGGGGGATGTAATGGGAATGGTGTGGAAGTGTTCGAGGATGAGCTGAATGAGTGGATTATTTTATTTTGTGTCAAATTAGTTCATTTGTCCTGAGAATTGTAAATGATGTCTATGTTGCTGAAACTTGATTTTTAACGAAAACTCACCGAAACTGGAGTTCAGAGATCCCTTGTGAGAAAAACTAGTAGAAAGGCTGTCCCCCACCCCCACCCCATTGATGGCTTTCAGCATTAAGGTATCGTCCATGGATCAGGGACCATGCTTTGGGCCTAGCTATGGAGAATATTAATTGAGGTGACACAGACTCTGAAATAAAAAGTATGCTGGATTTTCTTCTGTTTATAATTCTTGAATGTGACTCATTTCCTTCTTAATTCAAACCAAATGTTCATTAGCCATGCATTTATAGACTGTTAAAAAAATGATACCTGTTTCCCTGTGTGATAGGTAGTGTTACTGACACCTGGGTACATTATTGAGTAAAGTAGACAGAGATATTGGCTCTGACATACAGCAGAAGGAGGCTGAACATATCCGGGGAAATAATGAATTACATTCAATCGTTAAAAATGTAAATACTTCAGGAAGTAGAGACCAGGAGTACTGGGTGAGAGGAGGGACAATAGTTTTGTAGAATCAAGATATGTTTGAATGTGATGATGCCACCTTATCAAATTCTGGGAAGTGCATTATCGGGGGAGTTCCAAGTACAAGAATAGTTAGTGCTAAATCCCCAAGGCAGCTCAGTGTTTGTCTTAACTAGAGAACAGCAGGAAGGCAAGTGTCCTTGGAGTTACGGAGGAGTTAGGAGGTGACATTGGAAGGATAACAGTCTACCATGATTGCTGAAGATTTACTCCATGAAACAGAAAGTTACTGAAAGACTTTAAGCTGGGTTATTGTAAAGATTATTATTATTATTGTATTATTGGACTAATGCCATCTTGTGATCAATAGATATGTTCATAGTATCAAGTTAATCAAAATTCAGGCACAAATTACCTAAGAATAATCAGTAAAAATAGTACAGGACTTCTTTCCTTTGCCTAAGTAGCAGGTGGCTTCCATACATACAGTTGACTACATTGTCATTCCTTTACTGTTCAGTGTGACTGGAGGTAGAGTCATTTCTTCTGGTATTTTATACATGTAAAGTTTATCTTAGGAGTTTAACTTGTAAGTTACTCAAGAAAGGCCTAAAAGAAGCAAGGAAAACACAACAGCTGCAGCTTAACAAAACAAACAGTCCCCTTCCCAATTAAATGTATCATATTCACTTTCCAAACCCAAGCTCTTTTTCATGGCTCAAAATACTTTTATCTAGAAGCATTAATTCTCTCACACTCGAGTTGTAATCAAGTAAATTTGACAAACTTTAGTTTCTTAGACTATTAGTAGCAGTCTGGATTCTAACTTGGACTATGATCCTTAACTTTTTATATAACATTTTCATTATTGTGATTTCCAAATACTGTTTCATAGCTTTTACTTATTGTTGATGTTTAGCAGCTGAGGGTCTCTGGCTTCAAGTTGGTTACTAATTTCTGGCTTTAGCATATAGTGCCTTGCAAAATATTACAGGCTGGTCTGGCACTTTCTGTCCTCTGCCCCCAGGTTCCCACATGTTGAATAAGGTGTGTACCAGGAAATTTTGAAACATACCTGTTTACATCATATGTAAAACTTAATATCTTCCGTGCCTTTATAACTGAATTGAGTAAAACAATTGACCATTTATCCCATTTTTCAAATGTAAAATGTCTTCCTTAGAGGGTATGGGTTACCAAAAACAAACAAACAAAAAGACCAGACTGCCTGTTCAGATAAATAGTAGTAACTTACAGTATAAGTATATTGTACTTATGCTTCAAAATTTATTCATTGAATATTCAAGCTTACCAGGGCATCCTGTATTTTGATCATTTGTATGTTTCTTTTATCTGAGGACTCTGATCAAGACAACCACATAGGGGTGGTGAGTTGAGAGTTTGTTTCTCATGGAAATGACATAGCAAAGCAGTGAGAAGAACATGGCAATAAGGGGATGCCGGCATTCTATGCATGTTATCAAGCGAATGGATCTACAGCACATCAGTGAGTGGTTTCTGTCCTCACCAGAGTAAGACAACACTTCATATTTACATGAGTTTGGTTTCAGTACCCAGGTGACATCCTTACCAAACACTGGCCACCAATATCTTACTTTAATAATTCAACAAAAATCCGTTAATATTACTTATAAATTCCATGCTCATTTAGTATGACAGACCAACAAAATGTGTGAGGATCAAGTTAAGCTACCAACTTCCACTTTTGTGGAGAGATGGAGGAGGAAGAGGAAGAGGATGGGGGGAAGAGGAGGAGCATGAAGGGGAAGAGGAGGAGGATGAGCAGAATGAAGAGGAACAGGAAGAGGAGGAGGGCAGCATCCACTTGATTTGAATTTCTCAACTTTTTTCACAGATAGAGAGAAAAATAACCTCCATATTTGAAATGAAGATGAAATTTGAAACAGATTTAATTAATGATAGATGTGTTCAGAAACTTGAAGACAATATCCATGAGCCACCTTGGATATTTGAATGTTGTCAAAGAGATGCTGAGTGGTTTAAACACTGGAAGGAGGCATTTCTTTATAGAAAGACTAGTGTAAGAAGATGAGAGACTTTTAGTAAAAGTTGTAGGAGGAGGTAGGAAATAGGGCGAGGAAAAGTAAATCTGCAGAAAGATAACAGCCAAATACTTTCCAAAACCATTTAAAGAATTCAACTTTAGCTCTAGGTACCATAAGGAAATATGAGTAGAATAAATACATTAATACACCACAAGGCACAGAGGTCAAATAGACCCAACTATATGCTATTTGTAAGTTGCAAGATTTATTCAGTGTGTGTGTGTGTGTGTGTGTGTGTGTGTGTGTGTGTGTGTGTGTAAAACACACACCTGCACAAATGGTCCTGGAGATGAAACATGTCTTTACACATGCTATGCATACTCCCCACTGTTGAGCTATATACTAAACCCCTAAAAGCATAAATAAAATGTAAGATAAATAAAAGTTGAGATTAAAAAATGACAAATACTGACTAAAAGTATTGATATTGTTGAATAAGTTTCAATCAAAATAAAGTATAAGGCAAGAAATACTCTCAAAGACATTTCATAACACTAAAAGGATTGATTCAAGGGCAGGATATGAAAATGTAATAATGTTTACCTAATATTACTTCAAATTACATGAGAGCAAGTTGACAAAAAATTAATGGGGTTAGCACCCTGGAGATATTCTGCAGGTAGGCTGAGTGAGCACTTTTGCCTTCAGGGAAAGAAAAATACAAAACAACCACACTCCTCTATCTGACAAAGATGGTAACTAATGCTTGAGATAGGATGCTGTCAGTATCTCCAGACCCTGTCAGAAGGTTAAGCTGTGCCCAGGTGGGTGTCAGCTTGTGGAGAAGCAGAAATCCTTGGACTCACTGAAGAAAACATCGAGGGAGCTCCTCAGGCAGAAGGGAGGTGATCTCATGAAGAATCTCAGAAAAACCGTCATGAGTAAAGATAAAGGATCTACAGTTATATCATAGCAGAAAATCAGCATCTTAAATGACAAATAATTTTATGAAGGCTGAACCACATGAAAAAATTACAGAGTATACAAATCAAGGTGAGATAAGGGCTTAATGTTGCAAGGATTTTGATTTATAAGAATGAGATCTCAAAAGCTAGTTTATAAAATGCTACATTCATTATGGAGTACTAAATATTAGTTTATATCTACTAAAATTGTGCCAACACTTTAAAACTAGTGACGAATAGGGAGTAGTAGGATAAGAAAAACTCAAGAGCAGAGCAAACAGAAGCATGAGAGAAAATAGCACAACAGAACAGTTGAGAAAATAGCAGTAAGAATAAAATGATAGTGTAAAACCAATTATGTGAATACTGCTTTTCAGTGGAAAACAACCAAAAATTTCAATTAAAAAAGCAAAACTTTAGGCTAGATTAAAAATAATTGCATAGTTATTTTAAAAAGACATGAAGCTTATTCTGTTTATGAATTTGGAAAATAAAAAGATAGAAAAACATTTCATGCAAATTCCAGTGGGAGGAAAACTATTGCAATAGTGCTCGCATCAGACAATACATATTCCAATATAACAGGTATATCTAAAGATCAGTGTTCCCTCCTCATAATAAAGTATCTAGTTTAACAAGGAGTCAGGACATCCTAAATATTTATGGTTCTTCGCTGCACTGAATCAAAGTACCATCATAAGCACAACAGTAGGAAAAACACCACTGTTCTAGTGTTGGGAGATTGTAACAGTTCTCTCAGCAACTGGTAGAACAGCAGACAGTCATTAAGGATAAGGAATGTGTGAATACATAGTTATTAAACATAATCCAATTTAAACACATGAAGCACTGTAGCCAATAGCAACAAACACAAGGGTTTCCAAGAGCAGGAGTGTTTATTAATAAATAATGTTGAACCATCATGTAAGTCACAAGGACAAACAATTCAATTCCTCATAGGGGTTTTTCTTACCACAGTGGAAATAAGCTAAAGTCAGTAATAAAAAGAAAACAATCTGCATTAGATTAAAAATAAATACTAGTAAGACACAAGAACTATAAAACGAGAAATGGGAAAACTGAGGGTGGAGATTTAGCTGAAAAATGGGGAGAGAGGGCAATATGAAGAAAGGGCCAAAGAGAAGTAGCGTTAAGGGTGTTTGCAAAAGCCATAGTTATACATTATTTTATGTTTGCTTAAAAATATATTTGGGTAAAGTTATGGCTTTTGGGGTGGTAATGCTCCTTCCAAAAGCCACAAACTAACGAATCCCCAGTGACAGGCATGGGAAACAACCCTTGAGTTTTTGGTCAAGGGAGTCCAAGAGACTCCCCAGACAAGATAGGTTATTGTCATTTCTCTTGACTGCCTTCCAGAACTTGAATTAAGTCCCTACTGCTGAAGACATCACATATAGGAATTGGAGAAATGGAGCAGGAACTGACCTGGAAATCCCCTATTTGAGGATCACTTCTTATCGTATCTAAGGCATTATGCAATCTATCAAGAAAACAAACAAACAAAAATTGAGTAGTCTTGCCCACAATGATGAAGCACAACAAGGTATTCATTCCCAGGTGCAATAGTGACACATACCTCAGCAGCAAGCAGCATCTGTCTAATTGGACTTAAGGTCCACTAAATAGGAGAAAAACTATTCTTGGTTCTGCAACCTAGCCAACTACTCATGGTTGATGAGGTCATGGATCTTAGAAAAGACTGTATTATTAGCATTTTCCTAAAGCTGTTTAATTTCCAACTTGATTCAAAGTACTTATACACACAGATAAGTGGATTTCTCATACTTCATCAAAGAAACTTCTTTTTGTAGCAGATGGAAAACATTACAGAAACTAGTCAAAGTGCAGAGAACAATTGGCTATGCGATCCTCAACCCAACTAATAGACCTACATCTCATCCTCTACACCTGAGGCACAGGGAACATCACAGAAGATAGGAAAGAAATATTTTAAGAGTCAGTGGAACAGGAAGTCAGCTGTAAGACTGTATCTTCTCCATATAATGGGGAACCCATGGAATCTCAAAAATACAGTCCCCTAAATAATAGCTGTACAATGACAATAGATACTGATATGTCACCATTGACCCATCAATGGTGGGTCTCACAAGGCCCTACTCCTAGATGACAATGAATGGGAAATTTATGGCTGCTAGGGGAGAGAGAGAGAGGGAGAGGAAGGAAGGGAAAGAGGGAGAGAAGAGGGAGGGAGAAAGGGAGGGAGGGAGGGAGGGAGGGAGGGAGAGAGAGAGAGAGAGAGAGAGAGAGAGAGAGAGAGAGAGAGAGAGAGAGAGAGAAAGAGTTTGAGAGAATAACTTTTCTCCAGGGACAAGCCCCCTCCTAGGTTATGCAATCACCCTTAAACAAATACACATATGAGCAACACTAAATGTACAAGTTGTATTTGTGTGTGTGTGTGTATGTGTGTGTGTGTGTGTGTGTGTGTGTGTGTGTGTGTGTACCAATAACTAAAGAAGAATAGATTATGAATTCTAGAGGCAGGACATAGGAGGATTTGGAGAGAGGAAAGTGAGACATGATGTGAGAGCAATACAGATGGATTAAATTCTCAAAATTATTTTTATGTTAAAACAATACAAACTTAAAAACCTCTGAGACACTCCTAGATCAAAGTGGAAATAAGATTGAGTTTATTAGCTATTTTTCTCATCAATATGCCAGAATTTCTGGTATCAACGGATTAAGGAAGGAGGGGCTAATTTGGGCTCATGGTTTGAAGGTGTAGCCTATGATGGTGGGAAGAGCATGTCAGTGGGGGGGGGCATGCCAGTGGGGGGAATGTCAGTGGGGGGAATGTCATTGGGGGGGCATATCAGTGGGGGGGGCATGTCAGTGGGGGGGCATATCAATGTGGGGCATGTCAGTGGGGGGATGTCAGTGGGGAGGAATGTTAGTGGGGGGCATGTCAGTGGGGGGAATGTCAGTGGGGGGCATGGCAGTAGGGGGCCATGGCAGTGGAGAGGAATGGCAGTGGGGGGAATGTCAGTGGGGGGCATGGCAGTGGGGGGCATGTCAGTGGGGTGGGCATGGCAGTGGGGAGGGCACCGCACTTGGCAGGGGTTACACTGTAGCAATGGCCACGGCTGGGCACATCCCAGTAGTCAGGAAGCAGGGTACCAAGGCAGGAATCAGAGCTACACTGTATCTCAAAAGACAGACCCTAATCCTTTTGAAACCTACTTCTTTCAGGTAGACCCCCACTTCATAAAGGGTAAAGGGGAAAATTATAACCATACAATCATCTTAATATATATTATTTGATAAAATTTAACTTATAATTTATAATAAGAACTCTGATGGAGTAAAAATAGAAGGAACATTCAATCTTTTTTAAAATGTCTACAAAAATTACCATTATACATTGTAAAAATATTAAAAGACTTAACACCAGAATGAGCTTGAGCAAGGATGTCCTTCATGGATATCTTTGTTTCTTCTTTATTAGATTCTCTGATCAGCACATTAATAATAGATAATGAAACAAAATTGATGGAATTTGAAAAGACAAAACCTCCCTTTAGATATGTTTGGGATGTACAGACCTTCCAATAATTCTAATATAATTAGAATTACTAGGAAGAATTTTCAAGACCGATAGGTACAGTTTGGAGCTCCAAAAACAAATTCCATTTTGAAGGTAATAATAATAAATTATTAATAAAATACTCTTTGATTTTACAGCCTAAGTTTTCAAAGTAGCCAAAATATCAGGTAAATACACACACACACACACACACACACACACACACACACACACACACACACTCTTTATAAGTAGAACAATTTTAAGTTAAAAAAATGAAAAAAGTCAAGGAATACTATGTTATGTTATGACACAACTGAAAGAAAGATTTTGTAGATAACCCCTAACATGATCTAAATATGTACTGTAGACACCATCAAAATCCCAATAGACTGCTTTGTTATACAGAGATTGGCAAGTTGAATCAAAAAATTGTTTGAAAATGAAACAGAATAAAGAGTAAGAGCAAATGAATCTGCCTCCACTGGGTTGCTCACAGCTCAAGAGATGTATATTAATCAGGATGTTATCTTTTTGTTGTTGTTGTTTATTTATTTTTCTTTTTTATGATATTTTCAATTTAAATTTGAAACAAGCTTGTTTTATATGTCAATACCAGTTCTCTCACCCCCTGTCCTCCCCTGTTCCCCCCAACCCCCACCCCATCCTCTTTCTGCTCCCCAGGGAGGATGAGACCTTCCATGGGGAGTATTCAAAGTCTGTCCTATCATTTGGAGCAGGGCCTAGCCACCCCTCCCTTATGTGTCTAGGCTGAGGGAGTATACCTCTATGTGGGATGGGCTCCCAAAGTCCATTCATATACTAGGGATAAATATTGATCCACTAACAGAGGCCCCATACACTGCCCAGTCCTCCTAACTGATACTTACATTCAGGGGGGCTGGGTCGGTCCTATACTGGTTTCCCAGCTATCAGACTGGGGTGCATGAGCTCCCCTTTGTTCAGGTCAGCTGTCTCTGTGTGTTTCTCCAGTCTTGGTCTTGACCCCTTTGCTCATCCCTTCTCCCTTTCTGCAACTGGATTCCAGGAGATTGGTTCAGTGTTTAGCTGAGTGTCTGCTTCTGCTTCCATCAGCTACTGGATGAAGGCTCTAGAATGGCATATCGGCATATAAGGTAGTCATCAATCTCACTATTTGGGGAAGGGCATTTAAGGTAGCCTCTCCACTACTGCTTAGATTGTTAGTTGGAGTCATCTTTGTAGATCTCTGGACATTTCCCTAGTGCCAAATTTCTCTTTAAACCTATATCGGCTCCTTCTATTATGGTGTCTCTTTTCTTGCTCTCCTCTATTCTTTCCCTGACTCAATCTTCCTGCTCCCTCATGTCCTCCTCTCCTCTCCTCTCCTCTCCTCTCCTCTCCTCTCCTCTCCTCTCCTCTCCTCTCCTCTCCTTTTTTCCCCTTCTCTTTTTCTTAACTCCCTCTATACTCCACCATGCTCCCAATTTGCTCAGGAGATCTTGTTCCTTTCCCCTTCTCAGTGGGACCATATTTGCCTTTCTTAGGATCCTCCTTGTTTACTAGCTTTTCTGGAGGTATGGATTGTAGGCTGGTGATCCTTTGCTCTATGTCTAAAATCCATATATGAGTGAGTACATATCATGTTTATTTGTTTGTGACTGGTTACCTCACTCAGGATTGTTTCCTCTAGTTCTATCCATTTGCTTATGAATTTCAAGATTCCATTGTTATTGTTTTTTTTTTTCTCCTCCACTGAGTTGTACTCCATTGTGTAAATATACCACTTTTTCTCCATACATTCTCCAGTTGAGGGGCATTTAGGTTGCTTCCAGATTCTGGCTATTACAAATAATACTGCTATGAGCATAGTAGAACAGACATCTTTGTTGTATGAATGTGTACCTTTTGGGTATATGTCTAAGAGTGGCATTGCTGGATCTTGTGTAAGACTGATTCCCATTTTCCTGAGGAACTGCCATTCTGATTTCCAAAGTGGTTGTACAAGTTTGCACTCCCACCAGCAGTGGAGGAGTGTGCCCTTTCTCCACATCCTCTCCAGCATAAACTGTCTTTGGTGTTTTTTTTATTTTAGCCATTCTAACAGGAGTAAGATGATATCTTAAAGTTATTTTGATTTGCATTTCCCTGTTGGCAAGAATGTTGAACACTTTCTTAAGTGTCTGTCAGCATTCAGATTCCTCTTTTGAGAATTCTCTATTTAGTTCTGTACCCCACTTTTTAATTGGATTATTTGATGTTCTTGAGTTCTTTGTCAGATTTGTCATTGATAAATATCTTTTCCCATTCTGTGAGCTGCTATTTTGTCTTGTTGACTGTGTAGTACGAGAAACATACCTCGAACTCAAAGACAGATATTATGTCAGAGTTAAGGGTTGGGAAAAGATTTTCCAATCAAATGGACCCAAGAAACAAGCAGGCATAACAATCCTAATATCTAACAAATTAGACTTTAAACTACAAACAATCTAAAGAGATGAAGAATGTCATTTCTTACTCATTACAGGAGAAATCCATCAAGATGAAGTCTCAATTCTGAACATCTATACCCCAAATGTAAAGGTACCCACATTAGCAAAAAAACCATTACTAAACATGAAATCACACATAAATCCTCACACACTTATAGTGGGAAATTTCAACACCCCACTCTCAACACTAGACAGGTCCACAAAGGAACTAACAGAAGTTATGTCCCAATAGGTTTAACAGACCTTTGTAGAACATTCCATCCAAACACAAAAGAATATACCTTCCTCTCAGCGCCACATGGAACCTTCTCTAGGATGGATATCTTTCAGATTGGGTAGACACCCAGAACAGCAGAACAAGGTAGACATCAACAGACTTCTTAGTTTTGTTCAGTGTCTTGTAGGCATTATTATTAACCAAATTATTTCTGAGCCTTACTGAGCACACAGAGGCTAATATTTTACTCCAGTGCTTTTGAGTTTGTGTGTAGTCATGTGGCTTGCTTTGGCTAAGTGAACTGAGAACATCAGTAATGTGGAAACATTTACAGGGCTAAGTTCTGACAAGGACAGTTCCTCAGTTCTGCATGAGAGAATGATTGGTACCTAGGTGCAACACATGATAGAGATCTCAGCATTGAGACATTGGCGTAGTTGTCATTCAGTTGTCGGCAAAGGTTGTATCTGAATCTCAGTGCATGGAGAGTGGATGAATGGAGAATGTTGGTCAAGCTGGTCACTCTTAGAAGGCTGAGATTGAATCATGCAATAATGAGATTACGGCTAGAGGAGAGATACTTGGAACAGGGCCATGCAATGGGGGCTATTATATTTGGCAAGTTATAAGAAAAAGCTTAACCAAAACATGATGTGAGATGTTATTCTGTAAATATGTTTCTCATACTGGTTAATTAATAAAGCACTGTTGGACCAATGGGAAAGCAAGATAGGCGGGGCTAAGAGACAAGGAGGAAAGAGGAAGTAGTTAGGAGGAGTCAGCATGTAGAGCCTGGAGAGACCAGATGTGGGTCACCGCTCTCCTGTAAGATGAGCCACGTGGAAATACTTAGATAAGTAGAAATGGGTTAATTATTAAGACAGAGCTAGCAGATAAACAATAATAGTAACTGGCCAACAGGATTGTATCAAATACAGAGTCTCTGAATGTTATTTGGGGCTCACATGGTGGCGGGACTGGGCGGCCGGCAGGGAGGAACAAAGAGTGGGACTAGGTGGCAGGCGGGAAAAACCTGCATGTAACAAAAACAAATGACCATTTTATAAGCATTAATGAAAGAAATGAAGACATTTCAGAGTCACTTAGGATAAAAAGAAACAAATATTTTAACTTAATAGTAGTGACAAGTGGTGAATGAAAACTTGTGTTTTTCACTAATGGTCAAACTGGTGATTGAGGTGCCTAGCAATATAAACCTAATTAAGAAGTGGCTTACCCTCATATCTAGATAAAGGGGCTCAGATGATGAATGAATGAGTGGCTCTCACATTAAAACCCAATAAGTTCAAAGTATCTAGCATTAAAACAGAGAGCAAAAGTTGGTGGCAATGAAGAAATAAAACTAAAGATACAAATATGCATAAAACGTAACTGAGGGTGTGACTGCTGACATGGGAAACTGATGTGAGCCCACAGCTTAAACCCTATAAGACAATGGTGTTTTGATGATGGACTAATACAGTGGGTTACTTGATTCTTAGAGACCATGCTGATTGAGAGGCTGTCTGAGAATAGTCTTAAACCCCAGGAGGTCAGAGTCTCAGATGCCATCATGCAAATCCATAGGAAAGGAGGAACAACTGGCTGGTGGCTGTGAGCTGTGATCCTAGTTGCTAGAAAGGCTGACACAGGAAGTTCACAAATTCAAGGCCTTCCTGGTTTACTTGCAATCCAGCTGCCTCAGCCTCCCACAGGCAGAGATTACAAGTATACACTAACATACTTAGCTATCATAACTGTTTTAAACCCAGCAGTGATAATTTGAACCAAGAGCAAGTCACTTCACTTTTTAGCAGGTGTTGTTGGCTCATAATTTAATTTTATTTGGAAAGAATACATTTTGTTTTCTTTATGAGAGTGTCACTTCTCATCCTGCAGCCTCCTGTACTTCTCATGCTCAATAGAAGAGTGGCAGCCATTTCTCAATGTGCCATGCTTTACTGCCTTTGTAAGTACAGTAAATATGAATGAGGTTGCCTGCGGTTTCAATCATTTCTTTAACATAGGTGTTGGTGCCCCCACCCATTTCCTTTCTTGTTTCCCTGGGCTGCAAACAGATGATGTAATTTAGCAACAGTCCTGTGCCAGAGAAGTAGACAATGAACAGATTAGATAGATGATTAATAGAATACCTGATTGACTTTCACTTATAGAGTTGAAGGAATGTGTGTGTGTGTGTGTGTGTGTGTGTGTGTGTGTGTGTGTTACCAACAGGAAGCAAGCACTGAGAAAACGAATGATAGCTGAAAATAATGCAACATAAAATGAAAATTCAGACTGCATTGCTTACAATCACTGTTGCCTCTCTAAGATGTTGAAATGTGATAAAGGTAAGTGATTGCACAAGTCAGAGTCTGGAACACTTAGATTTCTTTTATACATTAAAACATTTGTATCTATACCACATGCATATCTGGTGTCTACAGAGGCCAGGAGATTCCTTGGAACTGGAGTTACAAATAGTTGTAAGTTGCCATGTGATTGCTAGGAGCTGAACTCAGCATCTCTGGAAGAGCACCCAGTGCTCTTAACTGCTGAACTATCTCCCCATGCCCCAAAGCTTAAATAGGTTGCCTGATTCACAGTTCTTCCTTTCATTTGGTTCTACTATGAGGGGAAAATGTGAGACTGTGAAAGGCAATGACTTATGTCAGAAAGTTAAGGAGTGGGACAATGGATGAAAGAGCCCCTGTCTCCAATATTGCTAATTTCATCTGTCCTGTGCTTTGGCTATCTGTCTAATGAACTGGTTTGCCTTTCTCTTATTAATATTATATGGGGGAATGGAGACTCATCTAGTTACTTTGCTCAATGTAGCAACTAACTCAGAAAGAAAGTAGTTTTAAAATTTGGCCTTTGAGGCTGTGGCTTGGGTTTTCCATAATTGGATACAAATACAAGGCCTGGAAGGGAATTACTGTGAGATTTAGCATGGCATTATTTAATCATGTATTTAAAAGGCAGAATTCTGCGGGTACCAAAAAACCACAGGATTGGAAAGCGTGTCATTACATGGCCTACCACCTGTACATCTGTGCCTGTTCACCTGGAATGTGGATTTCACCAACTTAATTTTGGTTTCTTCATTCTTCATTGGGATATTAGGGAATGCTCTCCATGTGCCAGGCAGTGTTTGGGGCTGGACTGTGTCCCCTCTAAAGATAAGTGAACTTCTAACTCTTGATACTTGTGAATGTGATCTTCAGTTCCAAATAAGGTCCTTGCCAATATAATAGAAATGTAAGTTAAAATGAGGCCCTAATGAAATGGTGATTCCCTCAGCACAGGTACTGCTGTTCTGTAAGGAAGGGAATAGGGAGATTTATCTAGACAGAGAGAAGAGTTGTCAGATGAAGATAGACACGGGAGACGAGATCTCAAGAAGGCTGAGTTAATGCAGCCCCAAGCCAGGAAAGCTAAGACATTCAACAGCAAGAGAAGCTCCAAAAATATGGTGAACTTTTTCTCTTCTATAGAACCTCTAGACAACATATTTCTGTTATTTCTGGACACCCAGTTTGAAGTACAGATATTCCTCACAAATGTTGGCAATTGAGGGAATGAGCAAAGGAATTTCAAAAAAGATCCCCAAATCAGTAACAAACATATTAGAGAGGCTTACATTTATTTAGCATTAAGAAAGTGTAGATTAAAATTGCAGGCAGTCCTTTATCAGAATGCTTAATGGTTCAAAGCGCTGTGAAGAAGCAGAATCACTTGAAAATACCTGTGTCTCAGAACCCAGCAATTCCATCCCTAGGTGTGTACTGAATAGAAATTCACAAGCATGTTTACTTAAGGCCACGCACTGGACATTCACAGCTGCTTCTATCCAAATGTATTCGAATGCACTACAACTCTGAACTGTGATGTTGTGTTAGTGAATAGATGGAGTTTCTGTTCTGCCTGGTTCCACAGCTGTTTAGTCACGAATAAACACACAGCTGCTTATATTAATTATCAACTGTTTGGCCAATGGCTCAAGTTTCTTTTTGGCTACCTTTCTCTTAATCATTAACCCATTTCTATTAAACTATGTATTATCACGTGGCTGTGGCTTACCTGCAATACTCTGGTGTGTTACTCCTTTGGTGGTTACATGGCATCTCCCTGGCCACTCCCTCCATTCCTCTTCCCAGAATCCTCCTAGTCTGGCAGCCCCACCTATACTTCCTGCCTGTCCATTGACCAAAACAGCTTTATTCATCAACCAATAAGAAAAACATATATTCACAGCATACATATGGACACCCCCCATCAGTAAATGGACAGCATTTAGAATCAGTGAGGAGATAAACTTCTAGGGATTTTCTAGAATAAATTAATTGAGAAGAAAGACACACCCTAAGTCTGATTGACACTATATGGGCTGGCCAAATCCTATCTAAGAACTAATATTCATCTGTCTTTGCTTCCTGACAAGTGTGCTCAGCTTCCTCTAGCTCCTGCCCCCCCCCCTGACTTCCCACCATGATAGACCTTATCCTCCAACTGTGAGCCCGAGTAGAGCCCTTCTTTCCCTAAATTACTTTGAGCAGATATTTTGTCAGTGTAATGACAAAAGTAAGTAACACAACTTCTTTGAACCTGTTCAAAGTCGGACACTTATTAGTACAAAATGCATTTAATGTATCTAACCTATTAGACATCTAGTTTAGCAACTTAGTTTACCAGAATGTCAGGTGTTTGCCATTGTGACAGGCTGGCTGGTTGGTGCTACCGCTCATGGCTTCACTAAGCATCAAAACAGGGCACATGTGATTGTCTCATAGATGAAAATCAGATGTTGAAGAGAGATGGAGAAGCGTGCAGTCAGAGGAGCACTCCCTACTCAACATAAGAGAATCTTGAGTAGCAAAGTGAATGTTTTATCAAGCCAGCTAGAGATAGGGTTTTACAGATCACAGCCTGGTGTCAAACTCCCTAACTGATTTGCTGAGGGTAACTTTGAAATTCTGGTCTTCCCACCATTTCCAAAATGGGATTACAAGTGTGGAATACCACATCCAATTTATTTGGTACTTGGTGTGGAATCCAGGGCTTCATGAATGTTAGTTAAGCATCCTACATGCCTAAATATATCCTCAGCCCCTACCTGCACTAGCTACTCTATATAGAACATCAACTTCAGGGCTTCATGAATATTAGGTAAGCATCCTACCCACCCTGATATATCTACAGTTCCTATCTGTACTTGCTACTCTATATAGAAAATCAACTTATTTAAGTGTCTGGACATATTGATAAAAGAAACTGTTATCATCTACACCTGTGTGGAAGCCAGCCCTCAGAGTTTAACCCAAATGTTTTTCAAATGTGATTAGAAGCAATCAATATACCCTTTATATCTCATATTCTGTGATGTATGTATTTTTAAGACCATAAACTTAATCCCAAACTCCAAATTGTAATGATCTTCAAAATTGAGTTTGCTTTATAGTCTTCTTGAGTTGATGGCAACTCTGACTATTCATAAAAATCTTCTTTGATTTTGGAAATAAGGCATGCTGCATTGGGCCCCATCTACAGCCATTTCCAGGGCTGTGTTCACTTACAGATATTTTCCATGCAACACATATGACAGATACTGAGATGGACACTTGCTATATCCTATTTACTTCACCACATTGGCCTTTGGGCTAGTTTCAGGTTTTTTTCCCCTGTGGGTGGACCCTAACCTTGAAATTAAAATTAATAGATACTGACTTGATTCAAGGAAATATGCTGTTTGCCCTATTTCATACTCCTATAATTTGATCAGATGGATGCAAGGTAAAAGCACACTTATTATTGTTTACATATGTTGGGTGTTTATTTCTTAATTTCCTTACCATATTGGTAGATGTACATCTTAGACATTCAGGTATCTTCCTGGGAATGTCTTATCATAAACAAGTTTTTGAAGCATTCAGCATCAGCACCCAACAATAAACAACTTGTCTTTAGCTCTTCCAGCCTTAGATGGATTAGAATGAAGCTGCCAGACTGTTCTAATCCAGCAAAACCTATGGTGACTAAATGGACTGTGGCCTCTAGATATGCTCTTGGAAAGGAAAAGGACACTAAGGAACAACCAAGTAAATGTGGATAAGGCAAGTTCTGATTTAGTCAGAAGTTGGTATGTTGATGTTGGCTTATTCATTATGCCACATGTACCTCTACAATTTAAAGTATGAATAGCAAGGGAATAGATGCTTTGCTATTTTTCTATAAATCTAAAACTATTCTGGAAATAAGAAAAAAATAAATAGATGCAATTGACATAACAGCCATTGCCTTTCCATCTGGGCAATCTTTCTGCCCCTTAGCTCGATTCTTGACTTTTTGTCAGACATTTTTCTGTGATTTAGAAGGAGCTGAGTTAGATGGCTTGGGGCAGTTTGGATTGGAAACAGCTGAATTCCTGTCTTGGGGTATCTCTGTCAAATGTGAGAAATTGATGGATGGAAACAAATGAGGAAGAGCCCCTCCTAGGACCCCTCCCACAGAAAAGTGGAAAACACGTGCAGTGCCTGCCAAGAGGCCTGGAGGGAAATTCCTTCCTGAGATGGAATTTATTGACTAAAATAACTCAATCTCTGTCAGAGATTATCTGGAAAGCGGTACTGCACGGTGCATATATCACAACGTCTCTGGAAGTATTTTCAAGGTGAGTGTCTGAAAGAACTTTTCCCCTATTTTTGAACAGAAATATGTTTTCCTTTTTCCATGTAAAGTAATATGCAATCATTCTTCAAGAATGTGAAAGTACTAAAAGCAAAACAATAACTAAAATAAAACAGTAGAACAGTGATTTTGTTAAAAAGGAGACAACTCTTAATATTATATACACATACATACATACATACACATATATATGTATACATATACATATAGCATACATATACATATATATTATAATTTAGATAAGTATTTTTTTTGACAGAAATCTTGGCAATTATTGCTCCTGGAAATATCACCTAAAATAAATTACTTTAGTACTACACTTCTTTTTCTTCAAGTTTGGTTTTATCATACTCTATGACCCTGTAATTTATCAGATAGCTACAAAAAGAAAAGAAACCCAGTCTTCTGTACACATGGCTGGGCATTTCTTTTTTTCCTAATTTTCTTAGCATATTGGTAGATGTGCATCTTGAAGATTTAGATATCTTTCTGGGACTATCTAGTAATCAACATTCTTTTTATAAGCATAAAAATGTGCCTTTAGTATAGTCTTCCTGACATGTTTTGAAGCTCAGAACATCTTTTTCAGGTACTCCCTCTTAATTTCATGCTCCCCTCCATAGTTGCGCTCTGTAAATGTATTACTGAAAAGTAAGGGATTCTGGGAAGAACTCAGACACATCACCTGTGCAGTGCCAAAGGATGGAAATCGGAGGCAAATTGCAGCACATAACAGATGCCCATGGAATGCAACCTCGCATGTGTCAAATAGAGTTTGCGCTAGTAGATTTCCTCTGTCATCAGCCCACTCATACACATCTTCCCTACTCTCCTTAGCATTTGTCTACACCAGGAAAAGTTTCCTGCCTCTAACTTGAATATTAAAGAGGAACAATCACAGTGTGTGATCAGATAGTGTTTCTTTAATTAAAATATAAAATACAGGCCAGGAGTGGTGGTGCACACCTATAATCCTTGAAGCTTTCAATGCAGACTTACTGAAACTTGATATGCCATGCTTTGTTGATACTCCTGGGAGACCTGCCTTCTCCTAAACAGAAACAGAGGAGGAGTTGATTGGGTGATGGGAACAGAGGGCTGAGAGGTGAAGGCAATGGGAGGGGAGGAAGGAAGGGGAACTGCAGCCTGGATGTAAAATAAATAAATTTATAATAATAATAATAATAATAATAATAATAATAATAATAATAATGAGTTTAACTTGTGTTATTCTACATGGAAGACATAATTTCTTCTGAAGTCATATGTTGCCAAATAGAAAGCCCAGTGCCAGGTATAGGAAGGATAATGACTCAGAGATATCCTAGAGATTCACTAAATAATATAGGTTATTGCCAGTGTTCTTGGTTCCTTCCAGAGCTTGATGGTAAGATCCCATTGTTAAAGATACTACACACTTTGATTGTAGGACATGGTGGAATCAAGTTAGTACTAAACAGGGAACTTCCTCTCTGTTGGTTAGTTCTCTTAGTACTGGAAGGTGTTATGTAGGCTGCTGGGGGGAAAGTTAACAATAACAGTTTCCAAGCTATAAACCCCATGAACCATAACAATAACAACCATCATGGCAAGACATGTTTTCAATAGTGGTAAGGCTGTTATAGGGGTAACCACATGCTCTCTGATTGGGTTTAAGTTCCATTCCACAGAAGGAAATACATGCTTAACACTGTAAATCCAGCAAAGATATGCTTAGGAAGCTCACAAGCCCTGGGGTTGAACATATTACTATTACTTTGCTAAACTATTGGATGAGATTTTGAATATGGAAGTAAGAGCCGCATTACAAATCAGAAAAGACACTATGGGACACCAGTGTTTATGGAGTTTCTTTCCCACCTGGTCCCACAGCTGATTAGCCCCAAATAAACACACAGAGACTTATAATAATTATAAACTGTTTGTTGATGGCTCAGGCTTCTTACTGGTTAGCTTTCCCTAAATTATAAACCCACTTCTATTAAACTATGTATTGTCACAAGTCTGTGGCTTACCCATAATGCTCTGATATGTTACTCTTTCAGCCTCTACATGGCATCTCCCTGGCCACTTCTGTAAGTGTCCTCTTTCCAAATGCTTCTCATCTCATAGCCCCCTACTTACTTCCAGCCTGGCTACTGGGCAATCAGTGTTTTATTCATCAAACAATAAGAGAAACATATAGACATAAGGACATACCCCATCATACCAGAAAAGAGGGGAATTCTTATTTGAATTCTGACTGTTACTTAGTATCAGCAAGTTACTTTGTAAGTTAGAGGACTCTGATATAAGTCAACTCTAGACATTTCTACATTTGTTGGGGTCAAAGTTGGGAACTCTGGTAGTTCTTTCTAACAAGCTATGCTTAGATGTCAGTATCTAATACTCCAATTAAAGAGACAGGTAATAAAAAAAATCAGAGAAAAGAGATTTATTCAGGGTGGTAATATGGGGAAAAAGAACATATAAAGAGATCCAGTGACCACACAAATCTATCTTATGGGTTCTGATTTGAAGTTTAGGTTTAAATAGATAGTAAGAAGTAGAAAAAACTAGTCAATTCTGTTGTACCTGTTGTGTCTTCCATCATTGACTCATCATTGTCTGGATTCTTACCTGGAAGGTGGACTGAAAAGTTGTGAGACACTCTCTTCATTGGAGACAGGCTCCTTTAAGGGTACCAAGCATTAGTCTTTTTCATATGAAATTTGGGGAAACTCTAATTTCTTCAGTTAATACCTCCATAGTCTGATAGCCAAAGGGCCCAAGTGACAATGATTAGGATATCTTTGCTCTTGCCAAGATAGTAGCAATAGTACAAAGATTTAGATACCCATGCCATAAACAAGAGTGAAGTGATGTTGAACTCTGACATAATCCTGAAGAATAAATGCCAGTAGCCTTATGTCCTGTGCAATCCGTGCTTTTGCTTTGAGCTAACCCCTTCTCATCTTCACAACTTCTCCATTCTTTTATTTGTTGACAGGAAGTGAGGAAGCCAATTCTACTTTAAATGTTGTATATGGAGTCTTATTTGGGTTCTTAACTTTTTTTTTGGTAGAGTCTCTTTTTTGTTGTTGTTTATTAATTAAAATATTTCTTTGTTATGAACAGTTTCCTTCCAGTCTAGTTCCAGAGTTGTGTCAGCCCCAAATAACACACAGAGACAGTGTATTAATTATGAAACTGTTGGCCTGTTACTAGCATTTCTTATTGGATGGCTCTGTCTTAAATATTAACCAATTTCTATCAATCTAAGTGTTCCATGTTGCCTTATCCTAATGGAGAGAGAGTTTGGACCTCTTCTCTCAAGTCTTACATGTTGGCTCCTCTATACTACCTCTCCCAGAATCCTCCTTGTTTCCTAGCCCCACCTATGTTGTTTTCCAATTGGCCACAGGGCTTTAATCATTAACCAATTAGAGAAACATATATAAAGAATCACATCTCCCATCATTTCTTCTTCTCTTTTCTCCTTTCAACTCCCCCATATGTACATATATTTCCAAATATAATCTGCTGCTTTCATATTACATTACTTGTGTGAATGTTTTCAAGGCTGGCAATTTGATACTGGGTGGTATATTCTTCCCTGGAAGATGACCTCCTTTCCTGCTCCCAGCTTTCCTCTGTTGCCTACAGTTCTTTGTGTAGGGGTAAGGCCTCATGTGCTTAGATACATTTTTTTTTTGATGGTTGGTTTTTATTTTCATTGTGGTCTGTTTATGGTATTGAAATTCAATATACTTTAAAAATAATCCTTTAAGGGTTTTACTGTCAAGCATCCCAAGTTAGTCAGTTTAGTGGGGGAAAAAGTCAATCTTTTCAGTTTGACCTTCATAGATGTAAAAATCTACAGAGTCTTTGATGTGGTTTATGATCTGCTTATCTTGATACAATGCTATTCTTCTTTGCTTGCACTTTGTTCTTCATTATCAGGAGTACAATACAGAAATAAAAGGTGTCTTTGAATGAATGGAACTAAGTCTTTATGAAAACAGAAGGACTGTGTCCCTGGATTTAAAACAGATCTCAACTCTTGGCCAGTGATGAGTCTTACACAAACCATCAAAGTCCTGGTGATCAGACAGTTGACTGAGAACAAAACTCAGGCAGGGGATGATTTTTCACAGACTGAGTGCTAAGACCTCTACAGAGTCTGCTTGGAGTGTGACCTACATTGCATTAAAAATGAATTTGTGTTCAGGATTACATCATCCCTTGAGAGGTCTCTGGGATAAGGGTGAGAAGCCATGGAGGCCCTTTCCTTTTAAGCTATGGGCTTTACCATCTTACAGTATTAACATTTGTAACAGGTGATGAGAGAATTCACAATAATCTCTGTACATCTTGACTTGAAGGGTCTCTGGCCTTATATGAATAGTTACTGTTCATGTCCCTGAACCCATTCATCACTGGACAAGTCTGAGCTCATGTCTGCTTCTTAATACATAGAGAGTATATAAATCCAGCCATTTCAACTGTGGTCAAACCATTCTTTCAAATCATTAAATTATATAAGGGATTTTATCATACAAGTCTTGGCCTTTGTAATTTATCATTTTGAAGAAAGACCATGCCTACGTGTTGTTTAAAAATAATTCTCAAGTACATATTCTACCCCCAATACAATATTTGCTCTAATAGGAAGCTGTAACAAGCAGAATTAACTTTCTATTCTTTGATGTATGGCAATGGTCTTGTCTTTTATTTTTGAAATAATGTTAAAGGCTTTACATTAATTAAAGTTCAATAGGCATGTTATAGATGCCCGAGGCTGTGTAACTGGATGACTGATAAATTAATATGTTGAGAAGCCTCAAATGGGATCTTATTTTCAGCTGACTTCAGGGTGCTGTGATTGTGTTGAGCCAGCAGAAGCTGCAGTTTCTGAGAGAGCCATAAATGTGGACACAAATGTCAAACAGTGTCCTTCCAGTGCTGCAGTTTTACTCCAGCAACCAATTTCCTACTCATCCCTTAAATGTATGTAGAGGTCTTCAATCATAAAAATCCCAAGCTTTGGAGGAAATTGTAGCAGTCACCCATGTAGTTTCACAGGTCTAGGTAGACGTGTCTCTGTCATGGTTTACTGGCCATAGGAATTCTAGGGATAAGGACTCTGCTCAGTTATCAATTGTGAGGGTCCATTTGAAAAATAAATCTCATTGCATGGGACAAACATTTAATGTATTTCCATCCCACACTGTGGGGAAGGAGCCTGGCTTGCACATGATGTTGGCCATGTGATCTGTTAGTGCTGAGTGCACTGTGGCCTGTGGAGATGTACAGGTCTGCCCAGATCAGGAAAAGTAACTCCACTCTTGGCTGGGTTGAAATATTTGGATTCGGATTACTTTGCAGGTTATTCATTATTTTCAGAATCTATCTTCAACTTATAGATGGAGACAAGTTTGTTTCCATTCTCTGAAGTTATGGGTATCTTTACAACCTGGACACATTATTTGCTCATATCTCCTGTTCTCTGTGCTTTCTTCTTCTTGTTTAGATGGCGGATTTCTCCCCTTTGTCAACCTTGGTGGAACAATCTTGAATATCTTCAGTTCTACCGTGGTCTGGCTGGAAAATGGCTCCTGTTGTCATCCAGAGCTTGTTACCCAGTGTCTGTGCACTCTTCAATCCCCAGTTATGGGGAATGGGCCCAGAATTTGTCAATTCATTATAGATGGTTTGTGAGCCACCATGTGGTTACTAGGAATTGAACTGAGGACTTCTGGAAGAACAGCCAGGGCTCTTAACCTCTGAGTCATCCTCTCCAGCCCTGAATTTGTCAATTCATTAAGTGAGAAGTTAGGTTCTGTTGACTACACAACTCCACCTACTGTCTTAGGGATGGAGTTCTCTCTATGAAAGAAATGGAATGCAACCCTATAGTAGTAGGATGTTAGTCTAAGAGAAATTCTTACTGCCATGATACAGGTGGGCCAGGTAAGGTTCCTTTCCTGCCTAGGGCTATAATAAAGCACAAAGCAGTCTACTGCTTTAGAAATTCAAATTAAATGCAGGTAATGGACATGAGTTATGAAAGAGGATATGATGCACTAATTACTTTTCTAGGTCTAACTTTGTCATGGAATTTTCACTTCTTTTTTAAAAATTTGGTGGTAAATAAGTAAAAAAAATCCATTAGATAGTGAAAATGTAAAAACTAATGTTATTCTCCATAGCTTCAGAATGGCTGTTATAATTGAGATGTGGTAACAGGATCTAGTAAATTTTAGCATGAGTTTGCCTTTCATTTGCAATCTTTTTACAGTAAAGTTTATAAAGAGAGACGGGGAGTAAAACTTGCTAGAAGATACATTCAATGGTAATATTAATGTAGTTGACTAGTTGACACTTAACTTTTTTTCATAATAACGTAAAAGGATTCTACTAAACATATGTTTCTACTCAATTTTCTTTTCATTGCAAGAACACAAGTTTTTGTTTGTTTGTTTTTTAAGAGTTCATATTGCTCACCATTTATTCACTGAATCCAGGTCATTTTTTTTCTCCTTTTGTCTGAGGGATGCTGGTAACTGTAACAACTTTGGCAAGAGGATCCCACATAAGATTCAGACTGGAATCCATGGGATTGGAGTAACTGCTATGGAATATCTCTCTCTCCCAAGCTCTCATATTTTATCTTATTGTTTTACCACAGTAAACCTTTAAGGGAGATATTCTTATCTTATTATAGGAGAAACTGTGGCCAGCCTGCCCCAGCAGAAGTTGCCTTGCCCAGGTGCCCAGGCCAGCCTGTATGTGCAACAGACACTTCCTGCCTGAGCTAAGCCTGCTTCTACACTCAGAGACTGCTGACAAAGAGACATCTGACCAGAGACACCAATGAGAAACTGACAATGCAGCAGAGTCAATCACCTGAGCCAATAGGACCTTGGGTGAAAGTATAAAGGTGGGTCTAACTTCTTTGATAAAGGAGTCTGCAGCATGTTCTGCTACTCACTGACTCCCAGTGCCTGAGTTGTTAGTGCTGCATCTTCTCACCCCTCCCCTAAAGGGTGTCAGAGCAGGGCCACCTGCAACAATTGATCTCATCTTAAAGAGAAAGAAGTTTGCAGTTCATATAATCAGATAGGCATCCACATAGCAACTTAAGACATAAGTGGCATGCAAGCATTTACCTCAGATTCCTTAAGCCTATTGGTAGGACATACCCACTCAGTATTGATTCCAAATTTTATGCAATTCTGAGGATATATAGTCCTCATGAATGCCATTTAACTGAGATTCATGAATGTTACCATGTGAGACTGGTCTGGGAGGCTTGTTTAGAAAATTTTCTTGAAAATACTAGGGAGTCAATGCCAGAGGTAGAGTTTGAACTTCTAAATATAAACCATCTCTTATTTGTCTGGACTTTAATTTAAATACCTTCATTTTAAACTAATAAAAGAATTAAAAGAATTCCATATGGCCAAACTATACCATGCCTGGGTATTTACCAATGGACTCCATGCCAACCTAGAACAGAGATACTTGTACATCAGTGTTTATTGCAGGACAATTTAGGATACCTAAATTATGGACCTAATTGTCCAAAAAAAAAAAAGGAGACATGGATAAGGAACATAAGGAACATGTAATACGCACACACACACACACACACACACACACACACACACACACAGAGAAAGAGAGAGAGGAAATTTTTCAGTAAAGAAGAACTATGGAGACATTTTTTTTCAGTAGATAATTATAGTAAGTACATTTAGACAATTTCAGAAAAAATAATGTCTTCCCTCACTGTAGTTCCTAGATTTTGTATAATACACAAATCATGCATGTGTGTCTATGTATGTATGACATGAACATAGAAATGAAACTGTCTAGGAGAACAAAAGAGACATATGTTAGTTGAGAAGGACAGACAAGGTCAAGTAAGGGAGTAGAAGGAGAATACACTCAATATATAATATATGCACAAAACCTAAAAAAATACATTTAATGAGTATAACTATGGGAAATAAATATCATGCTTTTAAAAATAGTTCAGATGTATAACGATGACGATTTTGATCCTATTATATAAAGTTCCTCCAGTGTCAAATCCATATAGAAAATGGAGAAACCATTGGCAGAGATCTCTGGAGATCAGAGTAGGAAGTTATTGTTTAGCAGGTATTAAGGTTCCACCATGGTAAGATGAAAAGGCTGTGGAGATGGAAGGGGGAAGTAGATGCTATGCAACAGTGCACTTCAAAGTGGTTGGAAGGCACCAGGCATGAGTAGTTGCGTAGTTGATCAGGGATTGGTGATCAAGTGACTTCCAAAACAATATAAGCTATGACTGTTGCCTCTGGTGGTTTAAAATATTGCCGAAGAAGACAACACACTTTAGATATAGGGCTTGCAAGAATCTAGCTAGCTATGATCCAAAAGCCTATCCCTTGAACTAGCTTTCATCATATAAGAGGTGCTGTGAAAGCTGTCAAGGGAGAAAAAAAAATCAACACTTACTTAGATGTGATGCCTACAACCATAATTATGACCATTTTGGCAAGATATCCCCAACAGGGTACTTATGTCTTGTCAGTAATGAACAACTCTCTAATTGACTTAAGACTCACTCAGTAGGAGGAAATTTATGCCTGATACTGGAAACCTAGCCAGTCTAACCATCCATTGCTGGTAAGCCCATGTGCTTTAAAGAAGCATCTCCTACTGCCACTTTCCCAAACCAGTATGATCCCTAACTGCCTTCTTAAAGGTAGTTATTCATTTAAATACCCACAGATGAATGTAGACCATACCAGTCATTGAGAAAATTTCTTTTGGCAGCAGACTGAGACCATTGCAAAAAGCCACAGCTGGTCAAAGTGCAGGAAACAATAAACTGGGAGGTGCCTAGCTACAATCAATACATCTACAACACAACTTCTACACCTAAGGTTTAGGGAACATCAGAGAAGAGGGGGTGGAAAGATTATAAAAGCTAGAGGACCAGGGCATCTACCTTAAAATTGCATCCTCTCTATATATGATAGGGAAGCTGCAGCCAGGAAATCTCAACATTATGGTTGCCTAAATAAGACCTGAACAAAGACAATGCTAATAGACTAGATGAAGAGCTACAGGCAAATGATTACAGCTGAGGATGTGAGAACCAGCCTTAGTGGTTATCTAATACCTTAATGGTCAGCCTTCAATACGCATCCATATGAGCACCATTAAATTGGTGCAGATATGTATGTGTGTTTGTTTATGTTGCGTATGTATGGATATGCAACAATAATGAATTAACCACCATGAACTTGAGAGGAAGCATAGTGGTGGTGGGGGCCTTGGAAGGAGAGATAGAGAGGGAGAAACGATGGAAATGCAGCACCTATATATGGAATTGAAAAAAAAATTCAATGGATAAATTGTATGTACATTACATATACTTTACCTCAAAAAAAAAAAAGTCACCTATTTTCTATGTGGTTTCACTGGTAAACTAAGAAATGAAGGTCAAGGACTGAGGCTGTAGCATTTGAGTCAGGGACCAAATGGACACATTTATCTTTCTCTCTTAGATCTTGTTATTCTATTATTTTTATAGTAAAAAGCCTTTCAGAGACAACCCCCTCTTTAGAAAGCTCTCCAACAGTCTCCCTTTTTAGAAATGAACTATTTATCCTCCAATTATTTAAGCCCAGAGTGTTACTAAGAACAAAACATGCCTTGCTCAGAGGAAAACAAATGAGCAGGGCAGATCTGTAACTCGATTTCACCCAAGTGATATAATGGAACCTTGAAGGGAGAGAAGCCAGAGCACAGATCTTCTCAAGGAATGTGCATTGCCAAGAAAAGAGTGATGCAGGGGAATGTACTGCAGCTGAAGGAGAAAGCAAGGATGCAAACAAAGAGCTGGGTGCAGGGAGATGGCTGTGTCCTTTTCTCACATACACCCAAGAGTGATGAGTACTGGTGGTTGAGAAGATGGACATAAATTCTGTGTTTTGCTTTCTTAGTTTTCCTTTGGTTTTATCTCATGGGAGATGATTCAGCTTCCACTGATATTGGTTTTCAGGACTATGTAGAGAAATCTTCTGGGTCAATTAGGCACCAAGGCCACATTTTATTGGCTTAATTGAAGCCACAGATAATCTGGAGAACACACTGGTTGTATACTGCACACCTGGCAGTGCCCCGGGCCGCATGTTGACCTGGGTGTGAGTTCCAGAGACTGAGCCACTTAGCCAATAGTGAGGGACACTAAGTAGCACTGCCCCATCTGGCATGCCCAGCCTTCATTTCGTGGGAGGAAACATTTTCTGTAGGAATGTTTTGTCTAGTGACAGTGTGGCAGGGGAAGGAACTGTGAAGTTTTATTCTAAAGTGTTTTGTGAGAAATGTATGGGGTAGAGTGTGATTGTGCCTGAGAATGTAGACAGGCACTGAAGATGTTAAAAAAAATATGAATTGATTCTGTCAGATGGAGGTAAGGCCAGCAGGAGACTGAGGTATAGCATCTTTTCCTAGGAGCCAGGGTGGCCTATGACCTCTCTGGATAATGAACCATGGGGTTGGTAAGGAACAAGGACACTGTCCTCAACACCACGTGACCTGAAGGAACTGAGCCCTGTTTCAACTGGTGACTATGTGAAACCAAAGAGCTTGTTAATTTCTTAAGAGAGACTTTAGGTATTAAGAGTGGCATGAGCAACGAGCTTGGGGAAGAACCAAATAAGTTAAACACAGAGGAAACTGCCCAAGAAAAATGAGAAGGGACTGGCGGCTGTAAGCAGGAGCCACATCCTAGAAGCATGAATGATTCCATTTGAACACACCTTACAGAGTGGGGTGAAACCTAGGGCCCCACATCATTTGGTAGTCAAGTGTTCTGTTACTGGGCTACAGGCTCCGCCTTCCTTTTTTCTTTGAGACAATGTCTCACTGAGCAGTTCCAGGCTGGTCCTGAACTCTGTGTAGCATGTAGAATGTGTGATCATCCTGTGTCAGCCTCCCAGGTAGGTAGGACTCTATGCTTGCACCTTCAGGCCTGGCTTTCTTTCCTGCCTTTAAGCCAAGACTTTTTATGCTGCATGCTAATTCCTCTTCTTGTCATGGCCATCCTCCACCCCAATTTTAGGGACGCAAATGTAGTAAACTGGGCTGAATGGACATCTGATCTGGACATGACGAACAGCTTCCTTCCTCTAAGCATAACTTAGCTTGTTCTTTTAAATACCATCTGTGACCTTCACTCTACACCTTTCATACAGGTGTCATTTTTGACTCACAGATAAGGGAAATGGGCAAGGGTATGAACTTGTCATATTATCATATTATCGAATATCTTCTGCATATTTATCATGGATTTCACCAATTTATTTTTTTTTTGCATTCATTCTCAGGAACACTGCAAAAGGCAGGCATTAGTAAATCCTAAAACTATGAAATATCCATTCCTTGGGAGCTCAAGAGAGGCAGGAGGAAGTGAGGGGGGTTCTGAAAAACCTGCAGGCAGACTGGATATCTCCACCCAGTATCTTAGGCAACCCTTGCACGTATCTCTGCTAACCATATGTTATATATCCCTAACTGTAAAAAAAAATACCAGACAAATACATTTAAAAAAGAATGTAGGTTATTTTGGCTCTCTGGGTAGGTTATTTGGTTTCAGTCCTTGGTGTGGTGCCCTATAGCTTTGGAATTGTGGTGAGGCAGGGTATCAAGGTTAGAATATTTGGAAGAGCTGCAACAGAGAGGTAGGGAAAGAGGAGGTCAGAGAGAGAGAGAGACAGAGAGAGAGAGAGAGAGAGACAGAGACAGAGAGAGACAGAGACAGAGAGAGACAGAGAAAGAGAGAGACAGAGAAAGAGAGAGAGACAGAGACAGAGAGAGAAAGGGGAAAGGGGAGGGGGAGAGGGGAGAGGGAGGAAGATAGAGTGGAAAGAGGAAGAAAGAGGGGATATGGAGGGGAGGGAGGGAGGAAGAAGGGAAGAAAGGGAAGAAAGAGAAGGGAGGAGAGAGGAGAAGGGGAGGAGTGCGGAGGGAGAGTGAAATAAGAGGGATCAGGAACAGGCTTGTAGTATCCTCTTCAGAAGCACCCTCAGCACCTCCCAAGGAACCACAGGACTGGTGAGTAAGCCCTTAGCTTATGTACCTTTGGAAGAGCTTAAAGGTCCACACATCAGCATCCCACAATGCACAACTACAGATGGCCTTGCCTGCTGCACTCCCTGGTGCTTCAAAGACTCCTTATCTGGGTGTTGGGCTGGCAGGCCTTCTTCCCAGCCAGCATCCTGCTGTCATCCCAAGGCTCCAGACTGTTCCCCAACCTTATCTTCCCTGATGTGTATTCTCTCCCCTCCCCAACTCTGCTTAGGTGCTGGTGTTAAATGTTCTTGTCAGAAGCAACTATTTACAGGCCATTAACAACAAAAGGATGATGAGGATGAATAATGCATGCTGCCAGTCAGCGCTTTAGTATTCAGCACAGGCCTCCTCCCCAGCGAGGTGTCACCCAGGAGCTTGCCAGTTTCTGAAATCTGAATAATGTGAAGAAGCAATGGCAGTTTACTGTGGGCAGGTCGAACCTTATTCTTTGTCAGCGCCTATCCTTTGGGAGAAGAGCAGAGGAAAGAGGGCTTTGTTCAGTCTGTTCTGTGCAGGGTTGTTCGCCTCCCTTCTCTAACATGTCCCCATCCCCCACTCCCTGATGGTAGCATACCACACAGGTATTTTAACCCGGGAGGCCCAGCCACAGCTGTGCAGTGACTGCAGTCCACACCCAGATGAATCTCCACATTACTATAAAAATCCTAACTGAATTTCTCCTCTAGTTTCTTTGAAAAATGAGGTTTATATGAAGTGAATGTATTCAAAGGACTAAGTACATCTACAGCAGGGATTTCATAGGTAACTGACAGGCATGAGTGCGCACGCGCATGTGCGCCACACACACACACACACACACACACACACACACACACACACACACACACACACAGCAACATGACATCTCCAAGCTGTATGTTTGACACAGGTTTATCTGCTTGCAGACTCATAGAAGAATTAACCCTGAATGTGAAAGGAATTGAGATATGCCAAAAATAAGGTTGGTTGTGAGAGATGAGGGACAGCTAGGGAGCAGGTGATTTTAACTCTCTGATGGCCCAAGATACTTGGGTAACCTTGAAGCTCTCTGCTCCTTGAGCTACCAGAACTCACATTGTCTACCAACACTTCCAAGTCTTTCCACGCAGTCTGTCTTTCTTGAATCCACTGCTAAAAAGTGCAGTGTGCCTGCACTGTCAGAACAATTTACAAATCTTTTGTTTGAGATTCATTAACAAACAGGGCTCTGGCTCATAACATCTTTCCTGGGAGCTGGAATAAACATTTCTTGTTTTACTTTCTTCTCAGACTTTGTGAAGGCACAAAGTGGGTCATCTCAGGTAGAATATGTTTGCAGTGTCCATGGGGATCAGAAGATGTCTTAGCTACTCTTCTCATTGCCTGATAAAACAGTCCAACAAAAGCAACTTAAGTGGGAAAGGGTTTATTTAGCTTGCAGTCCCAGACTACAGTCCCCTAGAGTAGAGAAATTATGGAGGCATGCATTTTTCGGGGCTGGTTACCCTGTGTCTATAGAAAAGCAGCAGAGAACACCAAATACATTCCAGCTAGTGCTCAGTTTACTTGATAAATTTTATACAGTCTAGGGAATGGTCCTATCCGCTACTAAGATGCTCTTCCCATCTCAATCTAATAAAAATACATCAAGTCTCATCCTCAATTAAAATACTCTTCCTATCTCAATTAATCCAATTGACATTTTATATATACATTTCAAGTCTTCATGCCAGCTGAGATCAACCACCACAGAGGGCCATATTAGAAACTTCAAGAAGTCATGATTCTTCGGTTTCCTTTTTTTGTCCATGATTGTGACTAGATAGATTCTAGCAAAAAAGAAAAAAAGAATGACCAATAGGGGACTACTAGCAATCACTGCTTTTGTTTTTTTCTGGGTAATTTCCTATTGCTGACATGAGGGAGAGCAAATTAATCTTATCCTATGATCCTTCGAATTATCATCTTAGGCACTATCTCTTCCATTTGTGTATCTGTGTCACTATAGAGTCAAGAGCACTATTTGATGATAGCAGAGGTCCATACTATCAACAGTTTGTAGTCGGTAGTGTTGTAGATTCAATCCTACTATGATATAGAGGAACCAAGGCCTTCTGAAGTCATGGTCTCAACAGGCATCTTTGACAATAGTGAGTTACATGTCTTCCTCTACATGAGGACATGTCCCAGGCCCTGCTTCATATGCATTCCTTTCTGACTTCTGTAGCATGAGATTCCTGCAAAAGTGGCTTAGAGTTCACAAGTGTGAGGATATTGTCCTGGAGGTGTTGTTGGTCAGATGGTTGCTGGCTGGGTTAGATCACCAGTTCTCTTCCACCGTTCCTGGGAATTCTGCTTATAGGGCAGAAGTAGGACTGAGCCACAGTAGCCCTCAGCACAGGTTCATCACAACTTTTATTCCCCATTTTTCTTGCTTTACCTTTTCCCAGTGCCTCCTAGATGTTTCTGAATGTTTTTACAATGCTCTAAATGCATGCAACCCTTGGTGTAGACCCCTTTAGGAAGCAGGATGGAGTCCAGCTTGTAGTGGTCACCATTTTGAGTTTGACCTTTCACCTTTCTTTTAAGCAAGAAGCATAGCATTGTAGTTAGCTTCCCAATTCCTTCCTCTGGCACTTTTTCTGTGATCTTTACTTTCAGTTGTGTTCTCTGCCATGCCCATGTTCACATCTTCTACATAGCAATGCTGGTATTTGTGGGCACTGCTTTTCCTGTTCATCTGTTTGCTAATCTACCAACAAAACTCTTGGCATTTGGAAAGATTCCTGGTCAACAGTCTCAGTGTTGGTCAGGGCAAGAGCCCCTTCTTAGCTTTCAGATGCCCAAATGAGAAGTTGGTTTGTCGTTGATGGCTCCCTGGTCAAATAGCCCAGGCTTACTTAATTGGATAGTTCTATCTGGAGTGGTGAATTTCAATACGAAACACAAAAGCATGAATATTTCCTGTGAAAGTCCACTATTAAAAGTGATGGGTCAAAGCTCAGCTCAAGTAGCATTGGGGAATTGGTTCAATGGGGTCAGAGGATGACCTCATCAGTCTTCTCTTAATGACCTTGAATCTGCTTCTGATGTTCAGCCCTTGCTGGTTTCCTTTCTAGTATCCTACCATCATTTGCTTAGCAGTGTCCCACTAAAGACTTATATTCCTGACTTAACTTAAACCTTGTAACTAAGAAAGAACATTGGTCTTTTCCTTATTGAGTCTTTTCCTTATTGTGCTTCATGTTAAATAAATGTGTGTTATGTTATGTTCATAGGCAACCTAGATTTTTTTCCCACAGAATTATGAGTTATTAGATCTTCTGAAATTTCTCTAAGATAATTTTTTATAGCTTCCATCAATGTGTCTTTGTTTCTCTTCTCTTAGTAGCTCATGGAGTGTTGCACATTCATCCCCTGGTACCCATAGGGACTGGTTTCTGGAGTCCCTAGGATACCTGACAGTGAGGATGCTCAAATGCCTATGTAATGGTGTAATGTTTGTAACTAACCTACACATATCCTTCTACACACTTGAAATCTTCTCTAGTTTAGTTCTCATACAAATGCCATGGTAAGGGTTGGTACACTATTGTTTAGGTAATAATGACAAGGACAAATGTTCAATATAGGCGATTTTCCTCTAATAATTATGAGCTGTATTTGCTTGAATTTTTAGGTAAATAAGATGGATTTTATGTCTTTACAAAAACTCTTTCATTTGTCTCACACCCCTGTGAATGGCTCCAGTGAGATCCAAGCCCATTGGTGAGGCTCTGTTCCCTTTCCATGTTGCTTTTAATGCATATATTCTTTGCTACTGGAAGAGAAGTCTGTTTGATATGGATCACAAAAGGTATTGTGGTAAACTAGGTATATCTGGATTTTTAGGAACAGTGAATTAACATAGAAATAGTTATTTTGTAGCTTCTGTATTGGGGCTTCTGAAAGCAGACTGAGAAAATGTGTGGCAGGTGTGCATGCAGCCTTTGACAGAAATCAAAGCAGATGGAACATAGGCTGTGTTGGGTTGGGTCTCCAGATCATGTCCCTGTTTCCAGAATGATCACTCTGGTTGCCTTGGTCTGTGCTGGGTTTTTCTGTTGTGCCCAAATTCTGAATGCCAAAATCACCAAGTGACCCATTCCAATGCAAAGTCAAAGAGTTTTTTTTTATTGTTTAATGAATTAACTGTATTAACTTAGTTTATTCAACATCCAACACAGCGGTAGAGTGAGAAAGACCGGGAGGGACTGAGGGGCAAGGAATTTATTTGGGCTAGAGCAAGGGGAGTGTCTGGGGTCTGCAACAATTTCAGGGTTTGTACACTTCTGGGCTTGGACAACCTGTCCTGAGTTGATTGGTCAACTGCAACAGGTGGGTTCTATGTCCTATAGGCCCTCCCAGGGCAGTTGCTATGCTCTGCATTCCACTGTTATCATAAATGACATCCAGAGCCCACCAACTTTTTGGTTCTGATTGGTTCCTTGTCACATGGAGAGTATCTGGCTTCCTAGTGACTAGGAGGCTGGGCTGGGGAGGAAACTCAGCACATGTTGTTGAGTCAAGGGCTTTTTATCTTGCTGGGTCTTTTCTGCAGCCTGTCATGGCTGCCAAAGCAGGGAGCTGGGTGAGGAGCTGGTCCCTTCACTTCATCCATCTCTATGATGTACAACACGAATCAAGTTCCAGATGGCACTTCATGGTCACCTTCCTGTTTGTTCTCAGATAATGAGCACAGGCAATAGGAATGTTTTTACTCACAGCTTTTGGTGTTACTACTCAGCTTCTGCTCTTGTGGAGCTCCCCACCTTGAGACTTCTATATCCAAAGCAAATCCAGCTCCTAGCAGCACCTCCAGAAATAAGGAACATGAAAATCATGGAAGATTAGAATGGAGGAACAATTCCCTGGCCCTTTTCAGTAAGACCCCTGCAGTTGTGCAATTAATTACTACACAAAGAGGAAGTGGGGCTGCCTCTGAGGCAGTGAGGAAACATCTCATTTGGATTCTATTTTCCAAGATAAGGAAGAAGTATTTGAAGGCTATTTAGCCCCCCTCTAGTCCTTGAAACTTATGGATGGTTCTGTCAAAAGTGAAGGTTTTAAGAATGAATAATAAACACACTTTACTAGATAACTACCAGTAATTTGCCTCCTCTCTATTTTTTCTGAGATGGATTAATTTCACAGGTACAGGGAAGACCAATGATCTGTACAACAGAAGAGCAATTTGCTCCCTCCATGTTTGGCAGACACCCCACTGATAGATTGTAGGTTAGGCTTTCTCATTGGGTACTCTGTCTCTACAGGAATCCAGAATTTTCAGAGTTAGTAAGGAGGGTGGCTGACTTTGCCCCCTATAAGTGTTGCTTGTCAATGAAAACAGTCTTCCTTTGGGCACATGCTCCTCATTCTACCTCCAGCGACAGTTCCCTTGGGGCTTTATTGTCATAACTCAGTAAGACTGTCTCAGGAGAATTGCAGGTAAAAATTGTAGCATCTGCAGGCAGCTGTCCTCAGATACTTTATGTGAACATTTTTGGTGGAATAGCTTCCGATTTACAGAAAATTAAAGATCTAAGACAGTTCCCATTTCCTTATTGCTTCTCCTAATGCTAGTATGTACCAGAGTAGAAGGTACAGAGCTGCCCAGAGAGGCTCTAGATGGAAAGTGGAACAGAAATGAAGGATTAGAAACTGTTGGAGGCATTTCAAGAATTGAAGGCAAATCATGAATTGCTGTCAACAGAAGTTTCTGTTCTGCCTGGCCCTACCACCATTCAGCTCCAAGTAAACACACAGGGACTTATATTAATTAGAAACTGTTTGGCTGATGGCTTGGGCTTCTTACTGACCCTCTCTTAATTATTAACCCATAGCTATTAATCTATGTATTTTAATATGTCCAGACCTGATACTCCTTCTGTGACTACATGGCATCCCTCTATCACCTTATCTCTGCGTCCTCTGCCCAGAATTCTCCTTGTCTAGTAGGCCCGCCTATACTTCCTGCCTGGCTACTGGCCAATTAGTGTTTTATTCATCAACCAATAATAGAAACACATATACCGAATGACATTTCCCCATCAACTTGCAGGACTGTTATAGTAGATGAAGAACATCAAAAAAAAACAAACCCAGAACAACAACTTTGTCTCTTTATGAGGATTTCATCCCCACACAATCTGGCCCTGGATACCAGAGTATAAAAGATGGGCAGCCTTTGGTTAACCCAACAACTGGGACTAAAAAAAGATCTCATCTTAAATAGACAGCATATTCATTAGGTACAAAATTAAATCTGTAAAAACTCTTGATTTAAATTCTCTCCTACACTTGTGCTTTCCAGAGATTGACTCTTCTTTAGAAGCAACTGTGTTTTTGTGTGGGTCCTGGAGACAATTTTCCTGGAGACAATTATTATACAAATGCACATGTGTGTACCTCTTTCACTTTGTGTGCAAATGTTACAAGTGTGTGGTGTAAGCATGTGTGTATTGATGTGTATGTCACTGCACACATATGCACAGGCCAGAGGAGGATGCAGGTATCCCTAGCGACAGAAACTGAACTTGAAGCTGATGGATTGCTGGATGGGCAATGATCTCTCAGGATCTTCCTTTGCAAACATTGCTGGGGTTACAAACACACATGGTTATTCTTGGCTTTTGCTTGGGGATTCAAACTCAGGTCCTCTTGATTGCACAGCTAGTACTTCTACCCGATGGACCATCTTGCTTATTCCCCCGATACCCCTTTTCCAAAATAAAAAATATAGCAACTGCAGTTGACAAATTTTATGTCAACATTTTGGTGAATAATTAGAGATTTACAAAAACTTGTGATTATTTTAATACTTTTCTCTTAAGAAAATACTTATAAGGAAGTATTTTCATATCTCCTCATTGGTTTTCTTAATATTAATATGTCATGTAACTATACAGCACATTTATCAGATTTAGATATGTAAATCAGCACAGTACTATTAATGAAAGTACAGAATTCAATTAGGCATCATAGGCTTTCTCACTGACATTCATTTTCTGTTCTGGGACTCAATGAAGGATCCTGCAATGAACAATAGACAGATCTTTCTGATCAACACCACACTCCTTTCTTCCTCCACTCTCCCTCCCTTCCCTTTGAAATTATGTAGTAAATCTGATATGAATGCCAACAGGCTTGCCATAGACCTGCATGATTTATAGGAGATACTGATTTATAAAGCCACCACTGTGATCATCATACAGAAATCTTGTCAGACCACACCCTTTCCCTTGGTGAATACTGGTGTGTCCTTCCTTACTCTATGTTGTGATAGTTTTGTCCTTTTGGTGATGTCATAAAAATGGAATCAATGTGCAACACTTCAGGACTGGTTTTGCAAATCCAGTACACTGTCCTTAGACAGAGGGTGTATCAATACCTTCGAACTACACTTTCCCATTTACTTACTAATAAAATCCCATGTGGCTGGACCACTGCTTTTCATTGATTTACCTATCAAAGGATATTTTACTTATTTTACTTCCTAAATTTTGAAATTCAGGGATTTATCATAACCATACATAAAAACCTTGACTGAAAAATATTTTTTGGTTCTAATGAAAATATTTTTAAGACTTTTTAATATATTTTGATTATATTCTTCCGTTCCCCCAGCTTCTCCCTGATCCTCCCTGCCACCATACATAACCAACTTCATGTTCTCTGTCTCTCAAATAAAAAAAAAAAAAACAAAGCAAAAAATCAAAACACACACTAAGAATTCCATAAAATGAAAAGTACTCAAACAAACAAGGCAAAACCCCCATCCCCCATGGAGTCTATTTTGTGTTGTCAAGTACTCCTAGGCATGAGGTCTGCCGTAGGGTGTGGTTAATACATTTAAAAATGATCATTTAACATGTGATTGCTAGAAACAAAACAGAAACAACTCCCTTTACCTCAAAGTGAACAGTATAAAAGGAAGAAACAAAATATAGATGTTCTTGAGTGAATCTCAGACATACACAAAGGCAGATGAAGCTTTGAGAAGATGTCTTTGCTCCATTTTATTCTATACAATTCCTTAAAAAATAAAGACCTTTAAAGACTGCTAGTTTTAGTGCATGAAATTTATATCCATATCTATCTAACCATCATATATGTATATACACATACACACACACACACACACACACACACACACACACACACACACACATTATGGAACCACAATCTTAAAAAGACCACCTGAGAACCTGAGATGTTCTAGCTCATATGTACACATATGTACAGTCTTCACTGCTGTTTCTTCTTCTCCTCCTTCTTTTTCTTCTCCTTCTTCTCCTTCTCCTTCTCCTTCTTCTCCTCCTCCTCTTCCTCCTTTTCTCCTCCTCCTCCTCCTCCTCCTCCTCCTCCTCCTCCTCCTCCTCCTTCTCCTCCTTCTCTATTTTTTGCATGGCTATATAGCTTTGCTGCGTCTGTGTCTCCCCAGGACTGGAATGCATACCCAGTATGCATTAATACTACCCATCTTTCACCTTTGATCATGAAGTGTGTTCTACTTGTTTCCCCAGGATCTACTCATTTGATGTGTAACCTATTTTATTTATTTCCATTGTTATATGACACATTTTCTAGAATATGTCTAACTATATATATATATATGTATATATATGCATATATATATTTACATATATGTTCCATTGTTGAAAAATAGTTATGTGACTTAATTTTTTTTGCATGTACCTATCAAGAATACCCATGAATATGGTAAGCATGAAACTGCTGTGTAGACAGATTTGTGTATTTTCTCCCTTGGGTAGGGAATAAAGCATCTAAACTGGTGACCACACTCCCATTCTGAGAACCATATTATAGGAGTTTTGGATATTTTTTGGCCTTGTCAGCAGCTAGTATCACTGAACTTTTGTAGGAAATATGTAGGAAATAGAATCTAATTTTGGTTTTATTTTGCATTTTCCAGACTTGGAATGAGTTGGAACATATGGAATTTGGGTGTTTTGACAGAAAATTTGTGAAATATTTGCTTATGAAATGTAATCTTAAAAGCTTTTCATTATTATCTCAGTAAAAATTCTGAATGTCAGTTTTTTTTTGGGTTACAAATGTTCACCTATCACGCCCCCAATTTTCTGGCTCGAATGTGCATGATTTCCAAGTATCTATGATAGACTGAAGTGTATCTTTTCTTTATAGGATGTGTTCTTTCAGTCTTTTGAAAATTTCTCTGTTATCTCAACCTCAAGAAGACTAATTTCCATATATCTATTTCCTAAAAGTTATAAAGCTAGATTGTTTTTTCCACTTATGTCTTTAATCTCTCTATAATTAATAAAAAGCTGTCTAGGTAGTGTTTAATAGCAAGGATTTTAAAGGCAAGATCTGAACTTTAAATTTCAGATTACTGGTTTTGTTTTGTTGTTGTAGATCTTTCCCTGGATAAATTACAGCCTGAACAGGCCACCTATCTTAGGGTTTGGGCTTTATTGTCTCTAAACTAAGTTCAGTTTAAATGCAATTCTATAATTGTAGTCAAGTATAAAATAAACTAATATTAAGTAGTACAATTCATATAAGATCCATAATTTTATATAGTGTAAAGTAGAAACTCAATTTTATTTTTTCATGTGAATGTTTCAATTGTCTCAGCATTATTTATTAAGAAATCCATTTTTATTGATTCAAATTCTACATGCCATAAATCAGTTTCTGCACATGGCTGTGTTTGTAGCTGTTGTTGTATATGATCTTGTTTCTGTGTTTAGGCATAGAGAATGCATTTCTTTATATTCATTTTTTTTTAATGAGAAGTCTTGATTACCATACTGAAGTTTCTCTGCCATCTTTTGTAGGGGGATATATATATACATATATATGTATATATATATATATGTGTGTGTGTGTGTGTGTGTGTGTGTGTGTGTGTATCATATATATGTCATGCTAACGCTATCACTGTACTCCCTGATAAACATTTGAAAATTGCCAAGATTCATGAAGAAAGCAGCTTATAAGTTAGAATTGCATTAAATTTAAAAAATTCAGTAACAGAGAACTGACATATCTATGGCATTGAGGCTTTCTGCTATAAGCTGAATATCTCTACCTATTTCTGTGTATTGCCGCTGTCATTTAAATACATTTGCAATTTTCTTCAAAAGGCCTTGAATGTCTTACATTAGATTGATTCTTCATTTCCTTGTTCTGTGTCACATTGACACTCACTGCTTTATTTAAATTGAATTTGATGGTTATGCTTTGCTACACAAATGCAGCTGACTTCATATCAAGCAACCTTCTCAGAGTCTTAAGAATTTTCTTAATTTGTACTTTCATCCTTTTAGTGGAGGCCTTTCTACCTTTGTGATCATACCTGTTCCCATGACCACACCTGCGCTTTCTTTGTTTCTATCCAGATGCTCTGCTGTTCCTTGTCTTATTGCATCATCTAGAGTTTCCAGGGTTTGTGGAGCACAGGGAGAGCACTCAACCTCTGGGTTTGCATGAATGGACAGTGTTTTATTCTTGGCTCAGTTTCATTTGCTATGCAATTGTCAGGCAGTCCCTACTACTCTCTTTGGTTTAGAGTGTTGTCTTCAGTGGCTTTTGGATGTGACCAAATACTTTTGTACCTGAGGTTGAATCATCTTTTCTGTTTTAAGTTTTCCTTAATAATTTCCATACAGTATTTATATTGTCTCAGGAATTCAGCAGAATTCTCTGAATACTCATTTATAAAAAATGAATTCTCAAATGTCCTAATCTTGGTATATTACATAAATAGACACACTTATTAAATGTCTATAATGCCATTCAGCTTTTAAATATTTTTCTTAAATGAGTGTGCAGGCTTGAATGATCTCCCCCACCCACTCTCACACACGCATGCACACACCATGGTCTCCTGCATGTGAATCATTGATCCCTAGTTGGTAACATGGGGGATGTTCAGGATGTGTGGCCTTGCTGGAGGTGGGCTTTGAGGTTTCAAATGCTACTCTCCATTCCCAGTTTGCTACCTTGTGGTTGGAGATGTGCAGCCCTCAGCTCTGAGTTTTCAACTCTAGCTATCCTTTCTGCTGCCTGTTGCCTCTGGGCTCCAATCCTCTGGAACCAAGAGCCACAAAAAAATATGTCCTTTTATCAGCTGCTGCTGTGCTCCTGAGCTACTGAGCTACTGGTAGCAATGGCTTTGCCAGAGGCCACTGAGAATATACAGCAGGTAACAACTAGTTCAGAATATACTCAAATAAAACTGGTTGCCAATGGAGATGAATACACAAGGACAATTTCCCAGGTGTTTATTGCTGATTCTAGGTCAGGCATGAAGTGAGTTTAGTAAACATAACTTTCCCAGCAATAGACTTTCTGCATGTACTCTTAACTTCAAGGTTCATGCAACGAACTGCTCATTGTTTAAGTTCTGAATTTCAATGTCACTTTCTGTCTGGGAACCCTGAGCACTCAGAGCTATGTCCTTACCTTTCCCACCATACCCAGTCAACATGACCAACCTAGCCTGAGAGACACTGTGTAATCAATTTGGTTCTGTTTCTTATTGTTTACTCAAGAAGTGCTGTGTGACTCTGAAAATATGATTCATATTTTCCTATAGGTTTTGCTGTAGAAGTAGGAGAAAAATGAGGTGTGTGTGTGTGTGTGTGTGTGTGTGTGTGTGTGTGTGTGTGTGTGTTGAAAGGAAGATGTAGTTGAATGTTCAGAGAGAGGTGTGAGAAAGGTAAGAAGTGTGAGAGAAGTGTGAAGAGATGTAGCTGAGCAGGTAGAGAGATATAGAAGACACAGCTGATTAGAAGAAAGATGTGTGTACAGGAGAGATGTATGTGAAAGAAGACGCATATGGCTTTGTGGAGAATGTAACTGTGTGGAGAGAGATGTCTCTGTGTAAAGAAAAAGTGTGAAGGTATAGCTGTGTGGAGAATGAGTGGAGAATGTAGCTACGTGAAAATAGATGTAACTATGTATAGAGAGGCATGGCTGTGTAGAAGAGAGTTGTATGTATATCAAGAGAGACATAAAAAGAGATATAACTGTGTAGAGAGATTGTTGAGAAAGATGAAGTTAAAGAATTTTAAAAATGCTATCCTGTTAATAATTTCTAATACCTCTATGAATACTACTTTTTCTAGTTTATTTTTATTTCTTTGTTTTTCTTTATCATGGTGCACATTGAGTGAGGTCCCCTCATGGGTAAGTATACTTTCTAGCACTGAGCTTCACCCTAGAAGAAGGTCCTCCTGTTTTGTTACTTTTACAAGGCTGCTTTATTATTATCTTATCATTTTATTTATATTATTTCTAGAACACAGACACTTCTGTGGCAGTCCTCTATATTGCATTTTCTTTACATTTTTCTCTCATCTTATTTCCTTTCCCATTCTTTTTATGTTTATTTTCTTTTCTTCTATTTTTTATCTGCTTTATCTAAGTCATTTACTTAGTTTCCCTTTAATACAGCCTACTCAAGTGACTACTTTTTCTTCAAATATTGAATTCACTCTTTAAATACACATTTGTCATGTAATTATTGGCCAAACAACATATACATCAGGCTTCAGGAAGCACACACATCTGGAAAAAATGGAAACAAGAGCAGAATTGGGATACAGGCTCCTTTATCCTGCCTCCACTTCTAAGGCTACTCTGAGCAGTCAAGAAGAGTAGATGTCAGGGCTCAGACCTGGCTCTTTCCCTCTTGGTACTGGGAACAGGGAACGAACGCATGTGCAATGTGACAGTCCTGTGTTTCGGTCCTGTTTTACTGTTCCAGGTTGTCACTGGGAAACACCCACCTCTCCTTGAACACAACCATACGGTTTAGACCTGAGTCCTGGCTTTTCCCATGTGGTCCATCTCTTCAGGTTTTCTTGAGGTCTACTACAGGCTAGCCACACTGGACTGTTAGTTGTCTGATTAAGACAGCCATTCTTCTAAGTGTCTTTCTAATTCCTTCTGTGATTTATTATTTCAGTTATTTTGAAAATGTGTTTTTTCCTAACTTTTCAAAATTTATTTTGCCTCCCAACTTTTTATCATGGACAAAAACAACAAAAATAAAGACAGTTTTGAAAAAATGAAAAGTAGGATGCTGAGCAAATGATTCTCAGTCCATAAGGGTTTGCCCTGCAAGGAGTTCAGGTTCCCAGAACTCATGAAAACCTCATGCAGTAGTGTGCCTGCGATCTAGGGAGCCTTTGGAGAATGGGGAGGCTAGCCATGAAGCTTATGAATCAGCTAAGCTGTATGTGAAGGAGCAAAATAACAGAGAAGGCTGGTGTCAACAGGTATAGGAGGTTGTCTTCTAGGATCCACAGACGTGTTCACCAGCATATAATACTTCAAACAAATTTGCATTCTTCATAGCTTTGTTAATATTAGTTACATATTATGCATATTGCTTCACACAATTATTAATCAGCTAAGATAAAAGATAATGCATATGTTATTATGTCATACTTTACATCTGCTGATTTACTGTTTTACTTCATGTAGATTTCATTTTCTTCATGTAGGCTTCTCATTCCAGAAGTGTCTGTGTTCTAGAATATTTTCTTTTAGCATCTCGTGTAGGATAGGTGTGTTATGACAGACTCTTCTCGGGTTTTTTAAACTTTTTATAGACTATTTAAATTTTAATTTTAATCGTATTATTTTCCTGGAAATGATATTGGTGGGGAACTCTGTCTCCCTTAGGTATTTGCAATCCTTCTCCATTCTGATTTCTGTGCTTTTTAATGAAAGTCAGGCATTAATTTTTTTCTGGAATTCCTTTGTGTGTGATCTATTTTTCTCTTGTTTCCAAGGCTTTGTCTTTGACTTTAACACTTCATTGCTCCAAGGCTTATTTATCTTACTCTTTGTATTTATCTTACTTGGAGTTTGTTAAGCATTTTAGATGTCTGGGTGAATATATTTCTTTACATTTGGAATGTTTTGGCTGTGATTTCTCCCAATATAATTTTCTTCTCTGTAATTCCCTCCACGGACACAATGATATACCTCACCTTATTCCACATTTTAAAAAATCTTCGTTGCGTAATTTTTCTTACTACTTTTAATATGTCATAATCTCTTTAAATATATTAAATATGCATTTTAAAATAAATGTATTTTTCCCCCTAGTCAACTCATACAACACGGCACTTACTCTATCCATTTGCCACCTCAGGGTTTACTGATCTCAACATCCTTTGTAGCATTTTTCTGACCCTCAGAAATAACCCATAAGTGGAAGCAGGATTACAGCAATGAGTGAATAAATGTGGAGAAAATTACTGAAGACATCTGTTGCTTCAGAGAATTTAGGAAGTAAATCAAGCATGTCGGAATGAAATTGGGAAGCTCTCCATCATCAATATGAGGCTATTACACAGAAAATAAAATTATCAGAGCTTGATTAAGGTTCCGTGGAATTAAATTGTGTTTTGAAAAGAAAGTATAAGTATTCTTTGAAACTCAAGTATTTTCCTGGGGAAAATTTGTCTTGTAATACATTGATGGTATTTAGTTACTAATTTTGCCATATATCAAATTTAATTTACCACTTTGTCCAATATTTAAATACTAGAGCTATGCTTACAGTTTAATAAGCCCTGTGTGGAAAGTGGGGTGCATGAATCAATCCTACTCGAAGCCATACTCCCACTTCCGAACCCAAATATGTGACATTTTACCCCCGAAGCCCCACCCACAGTTAGTTTCTGTGCTCCAGCCAGTTTTAACTTGCTGATTTCCAAATCAGATGATATAAAGTCCTATGAGCAACAGGGAAAGAAATGCTTGCCCCTGTCAGTGATGAGAACAGTGGGGGAGCTATAGCTTTCTGGGGTACAGAAGAGTGTCCCCATGTTCTTATCAGTAAAATGTTGGTGAAGGGAGAATCAGCAGATAATTTCTAAGTTATGTATTGGGTCAGACTTTGCATTGGTACTCTTATAACCAATCTCAACAGAACTGTAAAATGTGAATTACTGGTTCTACCTTAGAGAAAAGAGAATGGATTCTAGTAGTTTCCCTAGGTAGCCTAAACCATTTATTTGACTTCCTTCCTTCTTTTCTTTTTCTTCCTTCCTTCTTTGCTTCCTTTCTTCCTCTTTCTTCCTTCCATCCTTGCTTCCTTCCTCTCTTTCTTCTTCCTTCCCTCATTTCCTTCTATCACTCTTTCTTTTCCTTTGTTTCTTCCTTCCTCCATTTCTTCCTCCCCCCCCCCACCTCTTTCTGCCATATCCGACTTAGCAGTTTCCACTTGCTGCTCATCCACTATAGGTAATCTGCCTACATCTGCTAGCTTGTTCCCTCAAAGACATGAACCTGAAAATACTATTGTCATCTGTAAATTTTTTAGTGCCCTATAATTGCTGTCAAAATAAAATTCAACTCCTTCCCCATGATCTGCTATATTAGTTAGCTTTTCATTGCTATGACAAGACATCAGAGACAACTAACTTGTAAGATGAAAAAGGTTCATTTTAGTTCACAGTTTTGGAGGTTTTAGTACATGATCAAATAGCTCCCTGATTTGGTATTTGTGATGACAGTACCCCAGGATGGGAACACATTGTAAATTAAAGCTGCTTATATCCTTTACAGAAAGCAAAAAGAGTAAAGAAAAAGATTTTGGGGCACCACAATCAATAACAGTACACTGTCAATGACCAGTAGACCTGCCACAGGAGCCCGCCTTGTGAGAGTTCAAGTACCTCCTCACAATACCACTCAATGTGTTTAATGTTTGAATTGGGGCTGGGGGATAACCATCTAGGTATAGCATCCTTCAGTCTTACCTCCTCTATTCAGGCCTGAGTTCCAATACACTTGATTTCCTCTGTCCTCTCAGCTCATGAATTATTCCTAGCATGTAGAATATATCTGGCTCGGATTACTTAGATGAATGGATAATGAGTAGGTAGATGGTTAAATCCCACCAAACAGTAGCGAAGCAGGAAAAATCATACATGAGTATATCTGTAATCTATTTTGTGTTCATTGTGTTCAACTTACCTATGTGGCTTTTTCTTAGAGGTCAAACTGAGGGTTTAGAGTTTTTGAATCATGTTTACATTCAGTAAAATCTACCCTTTTATTATAGTTCAGTGAGTTTTGAAATATGCACACAGTCATCAACCTATAACTAGACTCCAGGCATCAAATATGCCTATCCCTTTAACATATCAAATCACCATCTTCATAGTTTTGCTTCCTCTAGAAGGTCAGTATAGAATTATACTGAATATAGACTTTTGTGTCCACTTTCTTTCAGATACAGAAACATGTTAAGATCAACCATCTTGTGTGTACCAGTGGTTTGTTCTCCTTTACTACTGTGTTATGCTATGCCTTCTTGTGCCTTCAACAATTAGTGGACATTTGCAACTTTTCCAGTGTTTGGCTTTCATGACTGAAGTGTCTGTGAACAACCATGTCCAGGTTTTTGTATGGACATAAATACTTTTTTCTCTTGAGTTAGATAGCTGATGTTGTCTGTCTAACTGTCTAAAGAACTCCCAAAGTATTTTCACAAACGGCTGCACTTTGATTTTTGTTTGTTTGTTTGTTTTGTTTTGTTTTGTTTTGAAATATGTTTCCCCAGTTAGATTTCAGGTGTTTCAGTATCACTGAAACAGTATCACTACTGGGGTTGTGATTAGTGTTATCAGCCTTTTTAATTTAAACATTTTAAAAGATATCTTGGAGACACAGTCTTCAGAAGAAATTCTGAGATGAGCCACCAAAATGATACAGGCTATAGGTATTGGTCAGATTAGTTACGAAGCAGGAAATATTTGGAGCACATGTGGCAGCAGAGAAATCTCAACCACTGCAAACAGAACCAGTGGTGACAGAAAGGTGTTTATTGTGGGATGTGTAGACACATGCACACAGTGGATACACATGGAAAAAGACCCTCTGCAAAGTTGGGGGTGGGGTGGAGGTTGGAGGTTAGGGTAGGGGATGCTGTGGGGGTGGGGAGAGATCCTCTGAAAGCTGAAAAATCCAGTCTCTTCTCCAGGACTGTGGATTTTAGTCTCTGAGGAAAATTTCTCTCCTAATTTAAGGTTGGTCAGCTTGAAGAAAACAACTGTTATGTGACATGTCCTGATCGAGCCTTAAACCTGTTGAGTCCTTCCATGAACAGGAGCCCCTTTGGTGAGAGACTGAGGCCCACAGTCCTTTGTTTTGAGCTACCAGACTTTTGTCTCACTCAAATCAGGAGAGCGCTGAAGAAGCCGGCCACTTTGGAAATTCACCACCTTTATTATCCAGCCACCACCTCTTTCCCTGTTTACATAACTCCTAGTTACTCGTTATGGATGTTGTTGGTTTGTTTGTGGATAAGACAAGGTCTCAGGTGTCCCAGACTAGCCTCAAACTTGCTATATAACCAGTAATGATCTTGAACATCTGGTCCTCCTGCCTCCATTTCCCAAGTCCTAGAAATTACAAGTATGTCCTCCTCCTTCTCTTGGGTTATGTAATGCTGGGAACCAAATCCAAGATTTTGTGCTTGTGGGGCACATATCACACCCACTGAGCTCCATCTCCAGATCTCAATGTGTTACATTGTATTTTACTAGTAACTAAACACAAATGCTTCTTTAGGCCCTTAGGTGTTAGCTACATGTTTCCTTGGTGGAAAGTATTTTATGTTGCTGTCCTGTTTGTAACTGGCGTGTTCTGTTGATGAAGCTTTTGTTTATTTTGTTTCAGTGTTTTGGTTTTTGAGGCAAAGCCTTATACAGACTGGCTTCTAACCCAGGATCTTCCTGTGACATCCTCCTTAGAACTACAGTTACAGATTGTGCCACTATGTCTGTCATTGTTGACTTTGAAGAGATCTTTGCTCTCAATCTCAGGGTTTTCTTTTCTTTCTTTTCCTTTTTTCCTTCTAGAGCAGGAGTGGGGGATGAGGTCTCAGGTACGGCTCCAACTCACTATGTAGCTTCACAACAGCCTCACATTCGCCATCTTCTACGTTTACTTCCTGAATGCTGAGACTAGTTATAGGTCACCAGGACTGGTCTGTCTCCATTGTCTCGATGGTGTCTTCAAAGACAAGAGTTTTAAAATGATAATGAAGTCTAATTTAATAGTTTTTGTCATTTACCATCTCTTTTCTGTTTTTACTGAAAATTTTTACGTAATACACTTTTATCTTGTTTTTTTTTCTCTTCCTCCAGTTCAACCCAGATTATCCCCACCTAATAACCAGCCCAACTTTGTGATCTTTACCTCTTCTCCAAATACAAAAAAGAAAAAAAAATCAAGAAACAAAAAAATTCCCAAGCAAAAACAAAACTCAAAGCAAATAAACAAACAGCCAATAGGACAAATATGTTCAAATAAAGCAAAGTATAGCAAGAAGTCCACAAAAATATTTGTTTTGTGCTGGCCAACTTCTCCTAGGCATGGGGTCTGAAGGACAGTTGCCTTGAAGTGAAACTGCACCAGAGAAACTTAATTTTTCCTTTGCCATCCAGTAGCAAAATGCTTTCCAACCCTAGATTTTACTGACCAGCTAACAGCTCTCAGGCATTCAGTGCTCTTGATTGATATTTTACTAACCATGGGTCTCATGTTCAGTCCTTTAGGAAGTTGAACTGTGACGATCACAGGGCTTACATACAAAATGGGGGTGACTTTCAGAACATTTTTATTGTTCTACTTTGACTCTAATCAGTTTAAAACTTTCATCTCTTCAGTGATCATGTTCATCCAAATGTTTTAAAACATATTATTGAGATTATAATATCATTTCCCCCTTCCCTTTACTCTTTCCAAACCCTTTCGTGTATTGTCCCAGCTCCCAACTCTTTCAGATTCATGACCCTTTTCTTTACTGCTAACACGCACACAATCCCCACTACACACACACACACACACACACACACACACACACACACACACACACACATCCTAAATATAGATACAATCTTCTCAGTCCATGTAATGTTACTTGGTATGTATAAGATAACTAATTAGTGTGTTCTTACTTGGGGAAAATTGTTTCTACTGCCCTTAGAATTCTTTAGTTGCTTGCTTTTTGGAGCCTACTCCCTATGATGGGATACCTTGCTCAGAATTGACACAGGGGTAAAAGTGGGGGTTGACTTGATCCTGCCTCAACTTGGTATGCCAGACTTTGGACTCCCCAAGGAAGGACTTACTGTGACCCTTTGAGGAATGGGTGGGGTGCAAAGGGGGTAAATGGGGGGGGAGGACAGGGAGGGGGAACTGGGGATGGTATATAAAATGAAAAATAACAATTTTACATAAAAATTAAATAAAAAATAAAAGATTCTAGAAAGAGAAAGATGTTCTTATTTGACTGTGGTTCTTTGTCTGTAGTCGAAGCCTCCTGAGCTTTCTCCCTTCCATGTTACCATGTTTATTTGTGTCATCCTTGCTCAGGTCATGTTTAAGCAGCCATGTTGGTGAGACTTCCTTATCTAAATATTTTTAAATTATGTGTTTTATGTCATGAAGTATTCATCAGAGACAATTTATTGGATAATTGTTTGTTTGGAATTTTCAATCCTGTTTTGATCATTTTGGCCCCCTTGAAAGTACATTTGGCTTGTGTAGATCACTGGGATTATGTTCTGTGATGGAGAGAACTAGGATTACAAAAGAAAAAGCACTAGCATATTGAGACATAGAGTCAGACAGTGAGTACGATTGCATTAAACATTGTGGCTAACAGATTGACTGTAAAACAATAGCTGTGGTTGCAAGCAGAGCATAAAAACAATTCTTAGCCAGCACACCTTAGGTATTTTCTTACTCTTAAATGAGTAAAAGCTAATTGTGAGGTGATAATAAGTATGTATTTGATAATTACACTTAAATATGAAATTAATCATAACAATGTTAGAGACGTTACAGGGGATGATAAGAAAGAATTCAGAATTCATTGTAATTAAAAACATATATTAAAAAGAAAGTAAAATAGTGTTATTAAAAGGTAGCATTTTATTAGCATAAAATGTATATTAGACGTTCTGGGATAGCACTAATTTTCAAACATGTAATTGTTGTTTTAAGAGAAGAGAAAGTGTAGGATTATAAATCCTCAGGTAAAACCGTAGAAAGCAGGGAACTAAATGAAAGTGATTAACAAATAAATGCAGTTAATAGAAAGTTACATAGAAGATATTATTGAAACTGTATCGGTGATTATTTTAAAAGCTAGTGGGACTAGAGAGATTGCTCAGTGGGAAAGAGCTTCTACAAGCTTGAGGACCTGAGTTCAGATTCCCAGAACCCCCATGTAGAGCTATGCTATAGGGTAGGCCTATAGTCTAGGCACTTCTAGGATGAGATATGAGGTGGAAACAGGAGAGTCTCACAAACTTGTTAGCTAATTACTAGCCTGGAATATGCATTTATGTGTTGGTGAACAAGTTATTCTGTCACAGACAAAGTGGAAGGAAAGGAACAATATTTGAGGTTGTCCTTTGATCCCTCTTCGCGTGCGTGCATGCGCGCGCACACACACACACACACACACACACACACAGAGAGAGAGAGAGAGAGAGAGAGAGAGAGAGAAAGAGAAAGAGAGAGAGATCAAAAGGAAATTATCAAATATATTTATTAGACAGATTTTTAGAGTGATTTGAAGAGCAAAATTAACTATATATTATCTACAAGAAACCCATCATAGTGATGAAGACACAGATCACTGATGTTAGGTTAAAAGTAAACCTATCAGAAAACCTATCTGATATATCATTCTAACATGAGTCAAAAGAAAGCCAGAGATGCGATATTAAATCTCAGAAAATGTGAATTTCAGAATCAAGAAAGTTATCAGGAGTAAAGAGGGCCATAACTTTGATATAAGGGGCTAGGTCTCTAAGATTGCAAAATAATCCTAAATATGTATGTGCCACTAGACTTTCTGAATGTGTCCAGCTAAAACTGTGAGGAGAAATTCATGATTATAATTGAAGACCTAAACAGTCCTCTCTCAACAACTGATATATGAAACAGGCAGAAAATCAATAAGGATGGAGTTAGCTTGAGCTGAAATATCAATCAACCTTACGAAATTGCCCTCCATAGGCTATTTCATCTAAGGACAAGATAAAATTCTATTCTTGAACACTCACATGGCACACTTATTACACTGACCCCCTTCTACATGTATTAGTGTTCTTTAAAAATAAAAATCTTGCCAAATTCTCAGATAGGAACAAGATTAAAGTAGAAATCAATACTCAGGCCACCCCTCAGCACCAGGAAATGGCAAGTGAAAGCAATGGTGAACGAAACAGAAGAAATAAAAGAAACACAGTCACACAATTTTAGGAGCATGTGAGAAAAAAATTGTAAGTAGACTGCGTGCTTCATATGACAAAAACTGGAATGGATAACCTAAGCAACAGAAGAAAGCCGTGTTTTTATTGGTGGGGCTGTAAAACAAATGCATATGCCTAGATCCTGACAATGATTGCATAAGCTAATGGATAAAACCAGAAGAGATGACAAGACCTATTGCTGTAGCAAAGACAAAGCAAAGGAAGCAGAGTTCATTGCTATGAGCATGTGAAATGACATGCCTACAATAGAGTAGTATTGGTTATAGACCAAATGGTTAAGCAAATATCTATAACTCAACCCTGGAAAAATTGCATAAATAAATAGATAAAATAGATGAATATTGTATAGAATGTGTCCAGCAGACTTCCCACTCTTTAAGGGGGCTCTACACAGTTACTTTTTGCAAACAGCCCTGTGTAGAGAGTGTGGGAGACTTCACAGTGCAGAAATCTGGTGGACACTCCCTCTAAGTGATGCCATTGTCAAGGGCAGTATGTTACTTCGAGGGTAGGCACCCTTAACACAGGATAGTAAACATGGCTCTCCCTTCTGTGCCTTTTCTAATACACCCATGAACCAGGTCCTTACCTCTTGACAGATATTTATCCATCGAGCCATCTCCTTCGCTGTCCTTACATCTCCTTTTCAAGACTTTCCAGGTCGTTCTCCTCTTTCATGCTTCATTCATTTATTTATTTGACATGGTTTTTCTGTGCAGTGCCTCTGGCTTTGAACTTGCCACCTTCCTGTCTCCAACTCCTGAGTGCTAGAATTACAGATATGTGTCCCAACACCTAGCATCAAGATTCTGAAACATTCTGCTGGTGGTCTAGACAGGCTGGTTATTTGGAGCATTGTGGGCACATTAACACGGTGGTTGTTTGGAAAGCCTGAGCTAACCATGGGGTGTGGTGAGTCACTGCACCTCTTGTTTGGGTTCCCTCATTTGTAAGGCTAACCAGAAAGAAAGGGTTTCTGGGCTTCCTCTCTTCCCGTAGAGCTCTATGTTGGTAGATCATGTATTCACTGCTATACTACAATTGCCGTTTCACCCTGGTTTGTGACTAAGACTTCAGTGTAAATTAGGAAATTAGGGTTTTCCATTCAGGGAAGAGTGGTTTTTTTTTTTTTTTTTTTTTTTGGGTTGGGTAGAGTGAGAGACTTGGATTTTCTTTCTAGAGATGTTGCCTTTTTGGTTCAGTGCTGGCTGGCTGTCTCACCCACCAGGAAGGAAAGAATAGAACTGATTATAATTGGCTAGTTATAGTACCATCGCACAGAAACGAGAGAGATGGAAGTCAGAGTGAATGGCTAGCCTTTGCCTTGCCCTCACAGAGAAAAAAAAAGCTGGTGAATTTTAGAAACATAGCTCTGCCTATTCACCCAGGCACTCTACCTGAACCAACAGCTAGCTATTCGTGAAACTTTCCACATTAAACTTGCAGTTCCAGTAAAGTTCATGGCAGCCTTGAAAGCCACAGAAAGAGGTGACAACACACATTCTTCTTGGTCTGACGCAGAGCAGCTAAGAGCAGAAGGCTTGACTGTGGCTGCAGAGGGCATGGCCACAAGCTGTGTTTCTACTATGAGCCAGCCCCTCCACACATGAAGGGTCTCTGCTTGGGGGCTTTATGTGCTTTGGTCCTAATCCTTCTCCAAATCCGACAGCATAAATGCTTCACAGAAGGGGAAACTGAGGCCTGAGGCACAATAAATAACACCCGGTTCAGTTCTCTTTAGGGCACTAATCTGTACGACTGCCCCCACATCTGCTAACTCCATCCTCACTCTAGAAGGTCCTCAGCAACACTTTCTTTGACCATACAGAATATTCAAAGGATTCTTTTTTCCATAATGGTTTCCCTGTGTACACCACGTAGAATAATGTTCTACGTTCACATGTTTTCCCCTTTGCAAGTCAGTAAATGCCTGTAGAAAGGAGGCTGTGCTGCACTAAACTCTGAGTCCTCAGTACCTGGCAAGTGCTGGGTGCCCAGAAAATATTTGTTTATTCAGAGTCATAGAATTCACAGGAGTCCTGGCCAGAATAAAACCCAGACCTCTCGACACATAGCATGAATGATTTCAGTGGCATGTTATTACCTTCAGACCTCTAATCCCTTCCAATGTGCAGATTATCTTCTGTATAACAACCCCTTTGTTTCCTTACCCCAAGCCCTGCATGGCATTTCTTTGAGAAGAGGGAAGATCTTCAGCACTGTTGTTAATACGAACACATGTACTTGCTGAGGGCCTACTGGGTGCCATCTGTAGGGTCACGATATGCCAAAGCCTGCATTTGTAAACTTCCCCGTTGACCCCTGAAGGTCTATACCAAGAGTGGTGCCATTATCTCTGTTTACTAATAAGAAGGTTGAGGGGGTGTGAGGGGGTGTGCCAGCTACTGGACCAAGTTCTCTCTGGCATGAAGACTTATGTAGCTTAGTTTTAGGTGGGCCCCTGAAATCCTGAAATGGGTTGCTCCTTGGGGTTGGGATAGATAGAGAGCAAGAAAGCCTGGGAAGATTTATTTCTCTGACCTTTTATTTTCCTTTTTGGAAAAATAACGGCAATGGGTTTGTTTTGCTATGCCAGTTTCAGAGGTCCAGAGGCGGGTAAGTCAGTCACTCCATTTAATCCCGCAACCATCTACTCGGGGCTTTGAAACAGGATTCTGAGTACTTCCAGCATTTCATCTCTATATATTCTGGTTTCTTACAAGGTCACGTGGAGGGTACGGCTGAGAGCATTCCAAAGGGATTATGCTCAAGCTGCAGCAACCTGAAAAAGCAATTGATAAAGGCTTAGCTGCTCACTAAGGCCTGGAGGGACAATCACACACAGAGAGCCTCACCAAGGTCTGTGCCACCTTATAGCCCCCTCCCTGATAGGCTGAATTCGTATTGGAGATTAAGATGTAATGACACAATGAACTGAGACAAGAAACCATCAGAAACTGTTCTTTATGGCATTATAGGCTATACAGCATTATGTGCAAACACGGAGGGGGTATTTCAGGTGCATCAGTGGGTTTCTATTTATATACATTTTAAAATTTGTATGGATTCACTGAGGGAAGGGCTTTGTGGCCTGCAGTCTGTGGGAACTGGAGAGAATGGAAAGTGCATTTCAGTTAGGGAGTAGGAAATTGCGAGAGCCACGTGGAAGGAAAATGGACGGGGCGAGGGCTGTGAGCTGAACCGCACACTGTCATTGCACAGCATTTAGCGCAGACCTTTCACTCCACAGACGGGTATCAGTGTGTGTGAAGTCTCTTCTGTGGTACTGGAACTCAGACATGGGAAAAACAAAGCAAAACAAAATAAAACCCATCACCGCAACACACACGAGGTTTTATCATGAATGCATCGCTTAGTTACAGTCACAATGTCAGTGTTTTTGTTCAATCTAAGTGACAACCAATATGGAGGTGTATTTTGATGCTAAGACATACATAGAAGGCGTTTCATATGATTTGTTTAGAATGTGAGGGGCGAAGAATTGTGAAGTCTATAATATAGGACTAACTCTGCTGGAATCATTCTTCTCTCCACAAAATACTGTCCCTGCCTGAGTAGGTACAATGGCCATATAATAATGGGTAAACTGAAGTGTCATATTTACAAGAACTGGCAGAAGGTGGCTGTGAAGAGGAGGCTAGGGTGGAACAAGGCCAGGTGGGGTGCAGTGTCCCAAATTGTAGATGCTTCCTTGAGCTGCTAGAGAACTAGACTAGACAGTTAGATAAGGGCTTCTGGCAAAGGGTGGCAACTCTGGCAGCCAGTGGGGGGCCCAGCAAGTTCTTGACTTCCTTAAAATCCCAAAGATGCAGTTTTCATTCACTTTGCTATACCTCATCTCTACCTCTTTGAAGCCAGAACATGAGTGCAGAAATGGGTCTCTCTGGTTCACAGCTCTCTTCATGTGTGTGTCTATGCACAGCTACATGAATACACGCAAGCATGCAATCATGTCTGTGTATACACATAAACATGTCCCTAGCTATGCATTTATATGTATCTATATATGTATGTACCCACAAACTTGCATATGTATGCAAATATATACATATACATACATTCATACAAACATACACACAATGCATACACACAAATTATCTGGGCAACTTTTACATAGGAAAATTTAATGAGAAAGATATACATTGAAAACATTGAACAAGTTATTCAGAGCTTGGGAGATAGCTCAATGGGTAAATTGTCTGTTGCATGAACATGAGGGCTTTAATTCAAATCTCTCTCATCTAAATAAAATTTGGATGTAGTGGCATGTATTTGTAAGAGCAATGATGGGAGATGGAGCCTAGGTACAGAGATCCTGGGGGAATTCACTGGCAAACTAGTCTTGCTGAAAAAGTGAGCTTCAGGTTCAGCTAGAGACCCTGTCTCAATAGAATAAAATCTAATGTGGAGAATAATGAAGGAAAGACATTTAGTGTTGATTTCTGACCTCCTCATGTTCATGGGCAGGTAGTGCACACACACATGCACAACATACTTTAAAAAAAACTAAGTTTAGAGTTTCCTTTATGGCCTGCCCTAATGTATTCGGGATGGAGTTTGCAGCATGTCATACCTTCTTACACGGTACATTTAGTTTCAGAAGTAGGCAGAAACTCAGTTCGTATAGGATGCACAGGGCAGCAGAAGCAGAGTGTCTGTGGAACTGGCTGCCAGCTGCTGCATCAGTTTCCTTTTCCTACACAGAGCAACGCAACCCTTTCCTGGGGCTCAGGCAATGAGTTGAGGATGGCTATCTTAAAACTCTAGGCTTGGGGGTGTGTGCCTTGATTTTTTTCAGGGCTGAATCAAGGATGCCTGTGACTCTGGCTCTGAGAATATCAGTTGCCAGCCTCTGGGTTCCTAGTAGCTGGACTGTAAACCATGGTTCTCAATGTCAGTATCCTCCTCCTTACCTAGCTATCAAGAAGCCGCCCGAGGAATTGGAAGCCAACTCAGAGGCATTGAAACCAAGTGCTTATGAGCACAGCCATCCAGTGGCATAAATCCAACCATCCAGAGCCATCACCCGAAGCCACTCCTGCCATTCTGTGGGGACTTTAAGGAGGATTACACTCGCTTATACCCTAAAGAGTGCTGAGGACACTCTTTCCCATACACACATTTTGGAAGAAAAGCTGGGAGGCTGCTCTTGCCTAATAATTACAATAGCCATGTGTTCTCCCAGATCTAGTTTCCCAGAAACACATTGTCTGGCCAGGTGTTCTGAACTTGACTTTGGGAAATACAGACATAGTAAACACTTTCACCACAAAGAGACCCTGCTGTGACTGTCCCCCTGGAATACAAGTGTAATTGAGGGTGGATATGGAGCCACTTTTAGAGGCCCTGCTCTGATTAGGTGACAAATAACCCTGCCCAACCTGGGAAATAAACCCCACACAATCCAAATGTTTTTATTTGTAGTTGACGGTATCAGTTATTTGTTTTTTTTTACTTCATTGGTTAACTTGTGCTACCATTTAAAAATATCGTAACCTGGGGACCTTAAACAATAGCGATTTATTTCTGGATGCTAAAAGTCCAGGAGCAAGGTTATGGCTAATAGGTTCTTGGTAAAGGCTTTCTTCTTTTGGATTGCAGGTGTGTTGCTATGCCCTAGTGTGGCCTTTCTTCCTGCAGCATACAGAGGGCCTTTCTTTTACCATAATTAGTTCCCAAAGACAGAATCCCCAAATATCTTACTGACGGCTACTGCATCGGCATCATTTTGGAGAGATGCATGTTCACAATGTATGTTCATGCAGTTAATAATGATGATGCTGACAAAACACTTCTTTGGAAAGAGAGCACTTGAAAGCTTGCAATTCACCTAAAAAGACAAAAACTGGGCCTCATTTTATATAAAATATACAGAATACTGACTTTTGATGCATTAATAAGCTTGTGGCCTTTGTACTATTGACATTTCTGAGGCTGTCATGGATGGTTCCCCAGACTCAGAAAATCTCTATTTGGATACAATGTGGTTTTATTTGCCTCACAAAAATTCACCATGGTGTCTATTTTGAATTGTCACTGCACAAGTCAGCTTGTTCAGAAAGATTTTCAAGGGCCTGTGAAAAGTTAGGAAGGAAAATGCTCTGTAAATATGGGCTGTTCCCTTGTCCTTTTTGGGCTGGTGGTATCACTTCCAAAAGGGTGACCATTTTCATGTGTGAATGTGTGTGTGCACATGTGCAGGTGTGATGTTTATTTTGGCATGTGCAGTCTACATTGCTCTGCTATCACTGGCCTCAGGCTGGGAGTGCAGCCGCCCAGAATGAGTGCAATCACCTTCACTGCAACCGGTGGGACTGTCCTCAATTTACTGTCACATTTGGGAGAGAGAAAAGTCCTGAGGATACATTTGCTGTGTCATTTGCTGGGAAGTGAGAGTAATGCTGATCTGGGGGAGTGGTGACCCTTGGGACTAACTTCTATGTGTGTCATATAAATTGTGAGCTGTACCATACAATGGGGAACCAAAACATTTGGGGATGGTGCTATCACTTGGTAGGGTCACCCAGCTGAGAAGAGGAGGTGAAAGCAACTCAGCTTGTTGATGACATTGCTAACTCAGCTCCTGGCAGTGCTGGGGGTGACCTTTCCCACTGGGCCCACATGGTTTTCATGTTTCTCCTTAATGGTGTGTAAATCTAGATGACATTTATAAATTTCCACATGCCTGGGAAATTTAATGTCCCTTTCATTATATTTGTTGTTTGCTACCATGGTGAAACAATTTTCTTGAAATTAAATATACATTCTAAAAAAATTTAGTAACCTATCTTATTTCTTCAGCCTGTATGTGTTTTGCTTCCTCGATTGTTTATTTGTGTGTGTGTGTGTGTGTGTGTGTGTGTGTGTGTGTGTGTGCATGTGCACATGTGTGTGCTGTGGTGCACATATGGAAGTAACAGGACAACCTGACTAGCCAGCTGGTTTACTTCATTTACCATGTGTGACCCAGGGATTGAACTCAGGTCATCATGTTTGGTGGCAAAGACTTTTCCTGCTAAGCCATCTTGCCTAATTCAGGAGCCTTGTCCAGGCATTGTTGCATTGATCATTCTCTGAATCACCTGTGTTAGACATGGCTAGGCCATTGTTAAGTACCTATAGTGCATTGTTGCAGTGTTTGCAAGCCATAGTAGCAAGTTACTTACCTACGATGTGATACTAGCTAATTCCTTTCTGGAGAACAAAAGGGGAACATAAGCATTGTTTATTTGGAGGCCTACGGAGTTCAGGGGAGGGTGCAAAGCACTTTGAAACGCTTGTCTTCCTGGATCCTTACCGCACACCCAGAGCCTCTACTCCCCATTATATAGCAAAAAACAAGAGTCATAGAAAAACCAAGGGACATCCCCAAAACCTCATGTCTGGGATTTGAGTTCAAGTTCATATGATTTTGAGTCTCACAGGCATTGCCAAAGTTATTAATGAATTACCAGAAAAATTAGATATAAGACATGGATATATTTATTGTAGACTTGCACATCATAATTAGTAATTTGAAGTGAAGTTGTTTTCATTAAAAAATTATACCCTTGTTATACAAATAGACTCTATTACTGGACTTAACTGTAGCACCTTAAGATAGTAAGGTCCTAGGATGTCACCATGGTAATGCTGCCTGTCACATTTAGAATTCAACTTCTTATGTGATAAAGGAAACAAAGACAGACTGTCTTTAGTGTTGTAGGAATCACCCTAGATGCTCAGGAGAGCTCGCTCAGTGGCAGGTGATGACACAGTTAAAGATGTGCTGACCACCATGTTGGAAGTTCCTAATCAAGACATTCAACTTCCCAGCTTGAAAGCCTGTAGTCTATGCCACTCCAGCCCCTGGTGACTCACCCTCTGAGTTCCTCTTCCCAGAATTCTCCTAGTCTGGTAGCCCTGACTATATCTCCTACCTTGTTACATCCTGCTTTATTCACCAACCAATAAGAGAAACACTTCCTTACAGCATACAGAAGGACATCCCTCATCAGGAATAGGCTCTCTAGTTTCTAGTTTCATTTTTGCAAGGAATAATCTGAATCTCAGGGAAGGCATACAAAGGACACATTCTCCAAGGCAGTGATTCCATCACCTCCCACTGTTTCCTGGTAGCATTCATTTGCTCCTGGGAAAGGTAGCCCCTTGCACACTTCAGTGAGGAAACATTGACCTTAGTATTTATGTTTTAGACATCAAGTGTAAATTATCTCTAACATGCATTCTGATCTGACGTTTCTGGGCTTTTCTATAGATTAGAATCAGCTCCTAGACCAAGTATCTGATCAACTGGTTTAAAATATATAGGGAAAGTCCTGAGGAATAGAAAAAACAACAACAACAACAACAACAACAACAACAACAACAACAACAACTTTTAAATTACCCAGGCTCTACAACATGAAATCACTGACATACGACTATTTTGATATATAAAATAGCAGCCTCACATATTAGTTTGCATCCCCAAATCCTAAGTGATTATTGCTAATAAGTAAATTGGAAAGAAACAATTTTAAATATTTTGATATGTTTGTCAAACCAAGTACTCAAAGTATTTCAGCATTGCAAATGAGCAAGTGTGTCAAACAATCTGGTCTTGACTCTTGTCCAGTTTAGTTATAATCATCCATCCATCCATCCATCCATCCATCCATCCATCCACATCTGTGTTCTGAAGGCCCTTTGTGTGTGAAACACTATGTTATGCTAAAGGGTCATTAGGCTTAATTATGCTTTATTGAAAATCCCTAATCACTGAATTTATGAACTCAAGAGATGAAGCCAAGATTAGACAATGTTCCAAGGGGTCTAGTATCTGGAGGTGAATGTGCTATATGTGACCTTCTCAAAACAAGAGGTGACCACTTTGGATGTTTTGTGTACAGATTTTCTTTCCTAGAATTCTGTTGCTAGCATATATCACTTCCAAGGAAAGCAGGCTGTAAAAGAGAAGCTTCCAGTGTAGAGTTAAGAAGATTAAATATATATTGGATGCCTGAGGTGTTCAATGGTCTCCTCCCTCTATTGTATCCTCATTTCTGGGGAAATTGTGAGTAATTTACTGGTGTTAGTCATCACTTCATGCTTATCCAGAAGTGGTTAAGAACTATTTGATGCTAACACAAGGCTCTAAAACACAAAGGGGTCATCTGGAGGAAACCACACTGGCACTTGAAGAGTTAAAAGAGGTTGAGATGGAAATCCCACTCTTTCTATAATTTATGGGTGTTTTTAAAACAATGAAGGAGGGGAAAGCTTTCCCAATATTAGAATTCAGGGCAGAGATGAGTTTGCAAACTCAGCTAGAACTCCCCACCCACCCCTCTCCCCTTACAAGAGTCCTTCAGTCTTTCTCAGTTGAAGGTTTTCAACATAATGAAAATCCATCCCACTGGATGGGCAGGTAATGCAACCTCTTCACACAACAGCCTTCTTTCTTTGGGGCATTTGAGTGGAGCCATTCAGGTGCATGAAGTATGCATAAGCGAGTGGGTAGAATTTCAAGTTTCAGCCATTGGTGGACTGTAATCCCTCCAAGTAGATATTTAGTTCAGCTGAGAAAGTCATCGAGGAAGACAGCACGTCCAGGCAGACACCAACCAATTATGATCTGGGCCATTGAGGATCAGAAGTATGAAATGAGTTTTAGGGTGAAGAGAAACGGCATAAATGACAAGTGGGCTGTGGGCTGACCTAGCAATACCTTCTGATAACAAGAAGGCTATTTTTCAAAAATTCTTTCAAAAGAACAAGTGGCTCCTATTACAGGTATCAGATGTTTGAACTGAATCACAGTCCCTAACTGAACCTGCTATTGCAATGTCATATGGTAGCCTGTTTGCCAGTCAGGGCAGGTATCCATCCTTCAGACATGGCTACCTGGGAAGGAGTCTTACAAAAGCTAGGTGTGTGGGATCTGAGTTGACTTGCACTGAGCCTGCCTTAGGAATAATGACAAGGATCTGATACCTGCCAGAAAGTCAGGGTGTGTTTAGAATTCTCTCTTTTCTCTTGGTTCTGTATATAACAATAACTTTATATAATACCCTGCCAGGCAGAGAATATCAGGAATACATCCGGGACCTGATTCTCATGGAGTTTAGAAACTGGTGAGAGCTCTGAACAAAAAGCATGAATCCCAGAGTGGGTGTCTCTCAAGAAGCTGGTTAAAAAAAAAAAAAAAAAAAAGAGAGAGAGAGAGACATGAGTGCTTTGGTCTTTCGGTGGCTACAGGGCTCTGAAGATTTAAAGTTCTGGAGACCTGCAAAGGCTGTGAATGCCATGAGATTCAGTTTTTACTTTATATGATCATGAGGACTTGAAAAGTAGAGAGAGGAGAGGGTAAATGGCAGTGGCAGTAGACAAGAGAACACAGGCATGCAGGGCAGGGTCTGGAGCTGAACTTTCTAGAATGATGAATTGCTTCTGGAGAGTGGCAGGAGACAAAAGGAGTAGACAGGCCAGTCTGTGAATGTTTTCACATGGAAGATTCCATTCTGTGGCCTAACCACTGGCTACTCTATGCATTTAGAGCAGAATGTTAGGACATGAATTTACAACTGTGTCCAGGGTACATTGGGGGTGGGGTTGGATCAGTTGCTCTTCCTACAGATACTACCTACTGTTAGGTCTCAAACCTGGGACTGATGGCTGAGATGTCCATTAATGTGTCAAAGCATATTCTGGCCACCTGGTTTTCAGCATCCCTAAGTTCATAAGTGTTACAGGGTCATCCTAGCTGGCATACCCCGCCTCCTCTCCTGAACTCTCCGGCCCAGGGTCTGACTGTCATTTCCCTCATATTCTCTGGATTCTATATATCTCAACCATCTTGCCTATGCCAGTCTCCTGGCCAGTCTTTTGGACCAGGGTACCCCCTTTGGTCAGTGGCTCCTCTCTTGCTATCCTTCCTCCTCACATGGCCAGATACAGTCTGGCCAGGTTCATTCTGGACCCTTCCAGATGCCTCAAGCTATGCTTTCCCTTTGATTTACAACAAAACATCTTATCCACCATACCTAGAAGCAGTCATGTCCTCCTTTTATTTGTTTTTTTCTTCACCTAGGTTGAAAGAAGTTAGAGTCTTGAAACACAGATGTGAACCAAACTGGATTCTTGTCTAGAGGAGTTCATAGATATCAAGAAAAAAAAAGCATAGAGAAAGGCTCACTACCTGTGGTACAAGCTTCAAGAATGTATAAGAGGAGAGGAAAGAACTACTGGGACCACTGTAGCCAGGCTGTGTGGGATTTTGACTTGAATTCAGCTAGGAACATGGGAATGGGTTAAAGGAAACTTCCTAGGAATGGTCATTTTGGTAAAAGGGCAGGTGTCAACTTGGGAAAAAATGGGAGTTGTCAAGCCTGGGGGAAGAGAGGTGAGCAGGGCAGGTGCAGAAACTGCTAAGATGACCAGCAAAAAGAGCAGAGTTAGGGACATAGAGAGCAAAGGCAGAAGGACTAATGAAGAAGGTGAACATAGGAAAATGTGACAAATGTGGGCACCAAGGAAAGAGAGGTCAGGAGAGGGGGGATCAGTGGGGAGTAATGGAGGACACTGAGCATTCATTAGTGGCAGCTGCTACAGCCCTGTGCCTTCCTAGGCCGGGATGTGATGATGACGCTAAAGTTTTCATTCTCCCTTGTTTCTCTACCACACTGAAGAGAACAGTCTGGGCTTCACAGGACCACTAGTGATGAACAGATGCACTTTGTTTTTCCTGTCTCCTGCATACCTGTGCTTGCTTTGACATCCTTTCTTTTTGGTACTCTAGTCTCCTCTGAGAAAATCTCCTACACGCCCACCCCAACCTGCTCCATTCTGTCTGTTCTTGTTGTGGGAATTCATTCCACCAATAGCTTTGGGGTGCTGTCCTCAGGACATAGCTGCTTGTCTGTGGACTTGATCTCATAAAAGGAGAGAGACAGAGGTCATACTGTCTCTTGGGTTGTAAAGACTGGGTCAGGCAGCATGAAGTGGCATGTGTTCAGTCCCCAGCTCCCTTGATGTCAGCTTTGTGAGTCTGTTTTCCCCATAGTATTTCCTAATAAATTGATGAATATATATATATATATATACATATATATATACGTATATATATATATATATATATATATATCTTTAAGGTTCTTGTGTCATGTGCTTCCCATCCTATTCTGCTCCTACCCACTCTGTCCCTATCCACTCCCATATTAGCCCACCTTCCCATCTCCCACCCCCATCCTGTTCCTGACTTCCACTCCGCCCTGCCTATACAGCTGCCTCACTCACTGGGCTTCTCTAATATATTCTATACAAACCATGTACCTCTCTGTGCAATGGATAATGTGAATAGCTTTGGTCATGCAGTATCTTTGTTTACCTTCCCTCCCCCCATTTTCTTTTCAATGTAGAATGCTGTAGTTAAAAATTTCCTAGTCTTCAGAATCCAAGACTCTGAATGGATTCTAGTGTCACTTTAGTGAGAGAAAGATGGAGTTCTCTTCTACTCTCTAGAAATTACAAAATTAAGTCTGGTTGAAAATAAATCAACCAGAGAAAGGAACACGCATCCATTATATGAAGGACAGGTAAAGGCAGGTAACATCAAGAATGGAAATGGAGTGAGCATCTATTATCCTAGCTTGTGTCTCCTCTTCATGGTTGCAATTTGGGTTATATATTAGTGATTTTCAATCGGGGAGATAAATGGAGGAAAAGAACAATTGGTCAGGACAAAGTTTCCCAGATTCCAAGTGTGGACTTAATTCTGGCCTTTCTCCCCAAGAGTTACTCTTCCTTGGTTATGTTGTGAGAAAGAAGTGGCTGAAGACAGTGCATGCTTCCAAAATGACTCCCCTCATCAGGTAAAGTAGCTTCTGAGGGACCCCTCCCTTCACTGCTGCAGTCAGGGGAGCTGGGGTGGAAGCAGGAAAGAGGGTGGCCCTGGTTTTAGAGCACTGGGTGAGTGAACACATGCATACAACTTGGTACCAGTGACCCACTTCTTATTAACAAGACATTTTTGTATGTTGTCTTTCTCACCAGAAAAAGTGGAGATGGGGATACTACCAAGAATAAAGTGAGAAAAATCTTATGCGCTGCTCATTACATTGCCTGGGCTATCATAGGTGCTCATTCAGTAAAAAGATCTCTCTGGTTTCTTCTGCTACTAGACTCAATGACCAGCAATCTGGCCTGCAACAGATACTTCCTTTTTTGTTCTCTTTCCTGTCTCTAGTAGACACTAAAATTGTCAGTGCAGGATCTTCTCTGCCTCTAGGATGCACTTTCATGTGTATAGTGTCTGTTAATCCAATATTTATTGAATGAATAAGAAATGTGGTTAGGAACATAAAGCATACCCAAGAGAGAGCAGACTGTGATTTTACACCATATGTGACTAGAAAGGATCTGATGTTAAAGACTATCTTTTGTGTAGAATAGACATTGGGCTGGGTTCTCTTTATTTTCCCAAAGTACTTGCTTTTATATTTAATAAAGTAGAGGTCAGATGATAGCTCAACTGATAAAGTCGTAACACTCATAATGACCTAAGGTCAGTCCTTGGAACTCATGCATGAAAAACCTGGGCCTAGTGGCCCATGCTTACAGTTCCAGTGCTGGAGAGAGGCATAGACAGATTCTTGGGGCTCACCAGCTGGTCTGCCTAGCCTGCTTGGTTGTAGGAGATTTAGACTGGGGCAATGAGATAGCTCAACAGGTAAATGCACTTGCTTCCAAATCTGAAGACCTGAATCTGATCTCTGGGAACCTCATGGTCAAAGGAGAAAAGAAACTTCCTGAAGTCATGCCCTGCCTTCCATATGTGCTTGAGAGCACACATAGAAAAATGATCACATGCAAACATAAGAATAAAAGAATAAATATAAAAGAGAGTGAAAAAGAAAAGAGGTAGATAGCAACTAAAAAAAGGCCAGCTGAGGTTGTCCACTGACCTCCACAGGCATGCACACACACATGGACCTGCAAACATATGAATGTAATATGCACACACACAAGTGGGCTCATGCATGCATACATGTTCATGAATATCCTCGAGAAGAGAAGAATAAGCTAATATGCAAAGACACATATGCCACTCCTTTAGAAGCTGTCAAATCTGCATTTGAAAAACCGTATGTTTCCCACAGTGACAAAAGCAACACATTTGAGTCTCCTATGGTGTGTTAAACCCCACCAGCAAAGCAAATGCCTCATGACAGATGATTGATAGCTATTTTCCCCTGACAGCCTCTGGCACAGAAATCTCCCTTCACACCAGTCTCCAGGGGTGGCTAGAAGAGCAGCTGAATGAATTAGCTTGCTCCCCCCTGACACCATACTGTGCAGGCCTAAGCATGCCCTACACCATAAACACACAACATTCAATTGACCTTTAGCTTATCTATAAACGCAGAATGAGCTGCGTGGACCCCGCTCCGCCAAGGAACCATTTCAGCAAAATTTATTTCCTTTACTATCCATAAAAATAAATCGCTCTTCACAAAGGGGAGACAAAAACATATACTCTCTTCCCTTAATAAGATTATTATGAAAGAATGGCCTCTCTGAGCAATCATTATTAGGAAGCATGCTGTCAAGTTTTTATTCTGCTGGGATAAAAACTGGTGGGCACCCTGGATGGAAGGGTGGCTGTTCCCTTTGTGTTGATTCAGTGATGGGGGTCAAATGGTTCTAAGGTAAATGAACCTTTTTCTTCACACTGGCCTTCATTATTTTCTCTATGCATTGCCCCAAATCTGATGAGACATGTAGAAATAGCTTTAGACAGAAAGGAACATCACATCTAGGCGTCCACACACTTACACACAGAGACACACTGTATGGGCCCTGTGTACTTCTAGAAATAGAGTGAAGTTCCATAATAGTTTTTAAAAGACCCTGGTTTATGTCACTGAGCTTTATTTTCATGCTTGTGACACTTGGCTCAGCTACAGTGTGGTCAGAGATTGGTGGTCCCAGAATAAGATGAACCCCAGCAGTACCCTCTTGTTCCTAGGGTTCATGTTCTGAGATTCCCAATGGATACCCGAAGTCTTGTATAGTAGTAAACCTGTGTTTACTGTGTTTCTCAACATGTACATGGCTATGGTTAGTCTATAAGCCGGGCACAATAAGGTACTCACAGTAATATCTAATGATAATATTATATGACCATGCTGAGATATCAATTATTTAGAGCTTACAGATTTTTTTCTTTCTGTATTTTTTCAGTTAATAAACCTGGATTGTGGTTAACCTTATGTAATTGAAGCTGCACAAGATGACACAGAGGTGGAGGTGTTCTGTATGCTGCACTCAGAACCTGCTAAGAAAACCCTTTGTGGACCCTCACAGTGGGTTGCTGTCCTTGTGAAGATGTAGAAGTTAGGGATTAGACATGTGAGCCCCTGGGCTGAGATCCCATGCTAAGACTGAGTAGAGGATGGTAGGGCTGCTTCTCTTTAGAGAGTGGGAGAATAGCTCTCCCTTGTGAGGGGCACTGTGCTAATGGTGGTGGCGATCAAAAAAACAGGCATCTGTCCACAGACAAAAGAAGAGTACCTATGGCAGGAAGAGCTCCCAATTCCTTGGGTGAAACAGGACCATCTTGTCAGGGAGAACTTGAAATATTTTTGAGGTTAAACAACAAAATGATATCCTTTGTCATAGATGAGTTGTTCCTGGCACGTCAGCTGAGAACAAACAGGACTAAAATTAAGTTTAGGTCCAAGTTTTCAAAAATGACTTATTTTCCCCTTTACCTAAATTGTGTGTGTGTGTGTGTGTGTGTGTGTGTGTGTGTGTGTGTGTGTGTGTGTGTGTATGCTTGTATCTATGTGTGCCCATGCAAATATGGAGGTCAGAGGTCAATACTGAGTACTAGCCTCTATTACTCCTCACCTTATCTTTTGAGACAGGCACTCCCCATGAACTTGGGACTTATCAATTGGTAAACTATGTCACTGGAAGTCCCAAGGAGCTTTCTGTCTCCTGGTGCTGGAGTGATGGATATGTGTCACTGTACCCAGATTTTCTTTGTGGGCTCAGCATCCTGGCTCTGATCCTTATTATTTCACAGTGAGCATTTTGCCCCCTGAGCTAACTTTCCAGCCCTCACTCTGCTTATTTCTGACCACATGTATATTTAATAATCAGAACATTGATTATAAGCAGAAACATAAATCTAAAAATCACCTACAATTTGATAGGTTAATGACCTAAATGTTAAGAGCAAATCATGACTGATTTTATTTGCTAGATTTTCACTACACAAAATGTATTTTTAAAAGTCTACTTTGTGGGCATATTCTCTTTTTATAAGATTTGTTTTAAGTGTGTGTGTGTGTGTGTGTGTGTGTGTGTGTGTGTGTGTGTGTGTTCATATATATGCAGAGGCCCCCAAATGACATCAGATACCCTGGAGCTGGGGTTACAGGTTGTTGTTAGCTGCCCCATGTAGGTGCTAGGAACTGAAGTTGTGTCCTCTGCAAGAGCAACAGGCGTTCTTAACCACTAAGCCAATTCTCCAGCCCCCATTTTTTTTTAAAACTGGGTTGACTTTTCCAAATTGTTCTTCAAGGTATTATCTTCTAGTGTTTTAAATATGTATTTTTTTTAAATGTGTGTGAGTGTGTTGCCTTTCCTGTATGTGAGTGCACTATATTTGTGGCCAGCGTCCCAGAGGAGCAGAAGAGGAAGTCAGAGCCCCTGAAACTTGGATCACATGGCTGTGAGCTGCCAGGTGAAAGCTGTGCAGTTCCTTTGCAAGAGCAGCATGCAGTTCCTTTGCAAGAGCAGCAAGAGCTCCGAACCTCAGAGTCACCCCTCCTCTTATCTTTCCTGGTGTTTTAGAAGCACCCTTTTGTGTGTAGTTATGGATCCCATTCCTCCTAGGTGTGCTTATGTGCTTTCCTTTCTTTGACTGTATTATTGCCAGCGAAATGCTTGTTTTGGGGATTACTGATGTCTTACCCAACACTCCATTCAAAAGTCCATTTGTAATCTCAACACTTGGTGGGTAGAGGCAGGAGAATCAGGAATTCACTCTCAGCTACTTAGCAAACTGGAGAACAGCTTGGGCTGCGTGAGACCCTGACTCAAAACTAACAAACAAGAGCCATTTGTCAAGCTAAGCTTTGCTACTTTGTAACTTTTCCCCCTTTAGTAAATTGAGCCTGGAGACATATTTCCAATTGCATAAAATGGTTCATATTAACAAGAAGAGATCAGTATATATGGATGATATGTAGTGATCAGACTAAGATATCTGATACATAATATCAGATAAATATTCAAACACTTATCATTTCTTTCTACTGATGTAACAAAATATCTAAAGTAAAATATAAAGCAGAAAGGTATATTTTTGCTCACAGTTTTGGAGGCTTTAGTCTGTGGTCAGATGGACCCACTATTTAGGGGCTTGGAGTGAGAGTGAGACAAAACATCATGGCAGGGACTGCATAACAAACTGTTCGCCTTCTGCTAACCTGGAAGCCAGAAAGTGGAAGGAAAAGGAATGGGGGCCGTGCCAGCGTTCCCTTGAAGGATATGCTTCCTTGGGTTAGGCCATACTTATTAGAGGTTCTACAATCTCCCAGAGGTGGCTCTGGGGACAAGGCTTTTAATACATGGGCCTTTGGGGGACCATTGAGATCCAAATTAAGAAAAACCATCTGAACTATAACATTTCCCAAGTGGGTTTGCAATTCTTCTAGTAGTCATTTTGAAGCCTATAATTAATTGCCAGCCACAGTTACTCTGGAATTAAATATTAGCAGTCATTCCTCCTAACCAAGCGCCGAACGTGCCAGCCATTCAGAATCAGAAGTACATGTTCCCTTTGGAGGTGTGCTGAGGTGTGCTCAAGCAACTCCACTACTAGAGAAACCTACATCCTTCCATGAATGCTTTATTTAAAGAAATACCAGCAGTGGTTGCAAAAACAGGACATCAGCACAACAACCAGCACTGTTTTCTTGTTTTTGTAAACATACAAAATGCATACAGAACAAAATAAAAAAGGATTCCAAGGCCAAAGGTATGAAGTAAGCTACATTCAGAGAAGTCCAGCTTTTCCCAGTTCCTCTCTGGTCTCTTTTATGCATGTTTATCTCCCTTATAATAGTACTAGTATTTGTTTCCATTTATTTTGTTGTATTTAAAATAAAAGAATATGTTTCATATTACTATTTAGAAAATGTGCATCTTGTGTTTACTGTGGGAAAATGTAAGTTATGAACCACATTAGTAGAAGAAAGTGTTTGTGTGGGCATTATTTTTAAATTTAGTTTTTATTATTGTTTGGAAGTGTATAAATGTGTGGGCATGTGCATGCATGTGCCAGAGGGGGGCAGACAAGAATATCAGACCCCCTGGGACTGGAGATAAAGGCAGTAGTGAGATGTCCTGTGTGGGTTCTGGGAACTGAACTTGGGTTCTTTCCAAGAGCAGTAAGTGTCCTTAACTGCTGAGCCATCACTCCCAACCCAAGCATATTTTTTAGTGTTTCCTCTTCCATGTGAATAGTTTCATAGAACAACACTTGTTCTTTGTCTTGCCTTTCTCTTTAGCAGCATATCCCAGAGCCTGCTTTCTTCAAAGACGTCAAGACCATTTTCACTCCTTTTTATGATGACATAGTGTCCCCTGTGTGATTGCAAGCATGGTTTACAGCTCCCAGTAAATAAACACTGAAGAACGTTACTATAAATACACTAGGTTGAATCCCCATGTATATATTTCTTTTCATACCTTTGGCAGTGTCCTTTAGGAGTATAATCCCAGAAAGTGTGCAGCTCTGTCAAAGTGTGCAGCTCTGTCAAAGTGTGCATGTTTCTAAAAGCTTGCTAATGTAAGTGGGTTAAACATCACCCAGTTTCCACCATAGGGGCTATAATGCCTTGCATTCCTATCAGCCACGTGGAAGAGTTCTAGTGTCCCCACAGTTGTGCTAAAAGGCATGCTGCCAATCTTCTAAATTTTTAGTGATTTGACCTATTTGATGAAAAGTGGAATCTTAATACAGTTTTAATTTGTATTTTTTTCCTTAGGTGTGGCTTTAAGTATCTTTCCTTTAGAATTAAGGATGCAGTGTTTTTCTGTTAATCCTTTCATAGTTCCTTTCCTTTCTACTTACTATTCAGAATCTATCATTCAGTTTTTGTACATAGATAACATGTTTACATATGGACAATGGGTGGAGAGGACAGTGTTCCAGGCCAAAGAAATGGTAAGGATGGATGCAACAGGAGGGCATCTAGACATAAAAACTGAAAAACAGTATATAGAGTCTAGTGGAGGATTTCCTCAGCACACAAGGCTCACTAGCTCTGGCCTCAACTACCCTTCTGACCTTAGTCTTTTTCTACAAGCACCTCTGTCATATGCTGTACTGGTACCTCTGGATGGCTGTTAAAACTGCAGGTGCCCATTGAGAGTAAGTCATGGTCATGCACACAGTTTCCGAAAATAGAACATGCATCGAATTATATGAAAAGTATACCTCATAATTAGGTATAATAGTTATGTTGTGCAGTTCAGGATCAAGTATTCTGCCTTTTCCTTATCCAGAGTTGTTATGGACTCTACTCCTGCTGGAGCTTGGCCCTACACATTTAGAACCATGGTACTTCTATTTGTACATGCAATACCTGCTCATATGTAGCCACCATAAAAATACATACACACTACATGCATATTTATAAGGTAGATATAATGCTTGATCTAACACTATTGTTTTCATATGCAAACTTCTCTTTACCAAACAAATTCAGGGCAGAGATCATATGATCTACTTTAGTATTCCCAAATTCATTTTGGAAAGCAGAACACCTAGAAGATGTTCAATTTATAGTTTAAAAGCTATCTATTTATAAATATGAATGGCTATTGTTAAAGAATGATGGAAAGGATGCTAGAAGTACAAATTGAGACAATGTTCTAGAAAGTCATAAATGTCAACCTGAAAGTTGGTTTTGAATATATCAACCCATAAAGAATACCAGTTACATGTGTGGAACTGTGCTAAATACAGTATGACTTCTTTGGCACAAAAAATGTATACAGTGGGTATTATTTTATTCTAAAGATGACAATCTGAGGCTTACTAAAGTTATGTTCCTTGACCAAGGTCATCAAACTCAAGTCAAGTTTGCTCTGATGACCTCAAAGAATGCGTTCTTTAATAATAAGTTGGGGCCTCTCTGGTAATGGATCAGTATTTATCTCTAATATACGAATGGACTTTGGGAGCCCATCCCACATAGAGAGATATTCCCTCAGCCTACACACATGGGGGAGGGCCTGGGCTTTGCTCCCAATGATATGACAGACTTTGAAGATTCCCCATGGAAGGCCTCACCCTCTCTGGGTATCAGAAATGGGATGGGATAGGGGTTGGTGGGGGTAACAGGGGAGGATAGGCGGGAGCAGGAACTGGGTTTGATAGGTAAAACAAGCTTGTTTCAAATTTAAATTAAAAAAAATATATAAGTTGGGGCCTCTTGAGTTGCTCCAGTATAATGAAGCTAAATATTTTTACTTGGAGAAGTTAAGATGTTTGGGGTTTCTAAAATAGTACCCAATAAAAATTGTTAGTTTTATGTCCAAATCCAGCACACACTGAAAAAATGAAGCTGAGAAAACTGGAGATTGGTTTTTAAAATAACTTTTTCTTCTAAAAAGTCAGCATCAGTGAATAGCACTTGGCACAAGAGATGGGCAGGCAGTTCATGAGGGCCAGAATTAGGCGGATTTAGTGAGTTTTGGAGTGCAGAGCCAGGGTAGTTGTTCCTTTACAGAGGTAACCCAGGCAAGGCTAGGGCTTCGCTGAAGGGTAGTTCCTTCCACAGAGGTAGTAGGGATGGAGCTGGGCAGTCTGGAGATGGCTGCAAATGTACTAAGCATGAAAGCCACTCCATATTCTCTGTGATACTGAACCTGAAGGTAGAAAGAGTCACAGGTGCTTTGATGATCCCATTCCTTAGGCAATGGACAGGTTTCCTCCTCTGAGGGACACCATCAGTGGTGATGAAGCCTGGAAACCAGGCAAGGCTTCCTCATACTGAAGATTAACAGATCATGTCTGCAAAGCTTGGCTGCTAAGCTGGCATTGGGGGAAAAGTAGATGATACAAACCCCTTATTAGATGAAAGGGTCTGTGACAGCAGATGTGGACCTTGACCTGCAATTCTGTTGCCAAGAGAAGAAACATTTTGAGGGACAATGACATGTGTCATTTGTGGAACTGGCTTCAATTTTTTTTTGCTTGTTTTGTTTGAGACAGAGTTTCTCTGTGTAGCTTTGGCTTTTCAAGAATTTACTCTGTAGGCCAACATGGTCTACAACTCAGGTGTGTGCCACCACCATCTGGTTTGCTCCAATCTTGGTAAGAAGTAATGCCTAGTCGTTTAAAAAGATGTTCTCTTAGGCTACAGAGATGGATCAGATGGTAAAAGTGCTTGTAGGGTCAGTCTGATGACCTAGATTTTATCCCCAGAATGTATTCAAAGAAGCCTATGGTGTGGTCTCTATCTACAGTCCCATCCAGCATTCCTGAAGTGGGATGGGAAGCAAACAGGCCCATTAGCCTGGAATACACAATGTATTGGCAGTAGCAACAAGAAACCTTGCCTCAATAAGATAGAAGGTGAGAATCTACTCCCCAAAGTTGCTCTTTGATTACCTCAACCCACATCCTATGCCTTGGCAATGTGTGTGCACACACAGGCACACACGCAAACACACACACACACACACACACACACACACACACACACACACACACACATTAATTTTTAAAAATATATTTCTTCATGAATTAGAGTGTTTATAAATGGAATTTAAGCACACTTGCATAATGTATTCAATACTTTCAGGTTGTGCTAAAGTATAGATCTAGGATCCAAATCAAATGTTAATTTAAAACTCCATTTCATAGAGAGAGTGTTTCATTTAACTTTCTCACAGAGTTTGTGGAATCCTAAGAAGGTGAAGAGGACTCTTTCTTTTTGGTATGTTCTGCTTGTTTCTGGACTTATGATGATCTCCTTTCTCTTTTTTGTTTAAAGAACCCAAGTACACTTTGCTTTGTAGATTATTGCAAAAAATTTCAAGTTTTAATTGGGTTAGGTGGTATGTGTCCTCTTTTGAGTGGTTTATCCCAAACATTTCTGTAATTGGACCATCTTGAAAATCAAATAAACCAATTATAAAGATAAGAACCAGAAATATTAGGCCTCTGTAATACACTGTGTAGATATCAAATGTGTATTTAAAGGTCCTAAATGTATTTACCACAACTGATCTTTGAGTGTGCATTCAATGTAAGGGAATACATCTTAATTACCATTAACTAGAAGGAGTCAGTCTGGTATATAGACTAGAGGAGCCAGTTGTCTTTATACTGGCCAGGCCTTTGCATATGTCTTGATTCAGCTAGTCACCATTGCTGTGGTCTAATACAGGGTTACAATGGTAAGAGAGAGACACAGTACTCCGGTGAGATAACACAAACAAAAGTATTCAAGTGGCATGCATGCTAACAGCATACCCTGCAGATGACTCTCTTTAAGATAATCTTTGTTCTTTCATTTTTCCAGGTGCAGGGTAATTGTGCTACAGCACACCCAGAGGACACATGTAGCCAAGCTGAGGCATGAGAGCAGCTCATTTCTGTTGAGAATTTGCTGTAGTTCCCTTCAGTAAATACTGTATAGTCACAAAGGGGCACGCAGAGGTCAGCTTGCTCCCCAGGATTTCAGCAAAGTTGGACTTTTAAAAAAATATATGGGTGGTTAACAATACTGTCTGATCTTCTTGAGGACCTGGGTTGGATTTCCAGCACCTACATGTCTGATCATAACCATCTGTAACTCCAGTTCTATGGAATCTGATGCCCTCTTTTGGTCTCCATGAGTATCAGACACATTGTGTGTGTGTGTGTGTGTGTGTGTGTGTGTGTGTGTGTGTGTGTTAATGTCATTGGTTGTGTGTATAAGTCAGAGGACAACTTGTGGATGTTAGAATGCTCCTTCCACCACTTGAGTCCAGGGTATTGAGCTCAGGTCATCAGGCTTGTTAGCAAGTGCTTTTACTCAGTAGGCCATCTCTCCATCTTGGATTTTGTTTTCTAAGTACCAGGTTTTCATATTGTTATGTTAAGAATGGCACTTATGCCTGGATGCTGTCCTTCCTCATCACTCAAGTCCAGGATCTTTCTCTGTTTTCAGTATCTAGCTACACTTGCTCATAATGTTCCAGTTTTTAAACTAGTGTCTTTTGACCCAGGAGTAGGGCTCCATATGAACCACACACTGCTATGTACCAGTCTTTGGCAGAGAGCCTGGTCCCTAAGTGGAAAAAAAAAGGAGAAACCTTTATTGTTCCTGTTTGAAAAAAAATCATTCAAATAATTCCTGGAAGCATTGTAATTACTCCCAGTGGTGATTTATAAAGATTCTCTGAAGAATAATTAACAACCTCACCATACATCAATTATTTAATTAATCAACACTGTAATTACTGTTTAATGTATTCATGTACCCACAGTCTCCTCAGTTTGAACACTGTAGTTTGACACCACACTGCTTATTTTCACTGATGACTTTATAAGTAAGCCCTTACCTGATGCCGGTGAGGCAAGACATCGTGTGAACTTTATAAAAGTGACTTTGCTTTCGCTTTAACAGCACAGGTACAATAAGGTCTACTACAAGACAGATGTAGAGAGACTAGTAAGACTTTCAAAATGGGCTGGTGAGCAAAGTCAGTGGGCAAAGGTGATCACCATCAAACCCAATGACCTAAGTTCCAAGCCTAGCAACCTCCTAGTGGCAAGAGAGAACAAACTCCTGTAAGTTGTCCCCTGACCACAAGTATATCATGGTATGTGTAGACACACACACACACACACACACACACACACACACACACACACACACACACACACACGCATGCCCAGACAAATAAATAAACAAGCAAACATGTTAAGAAAAAATTTCAAATTCATGTCTTGGCTCCAGCAAAGGGAAAGGATATTTTAGGTTACAGGATTCCAAGAATACTGCAAAAATACTTTTGGCGCATCTAGACTTAAGTGACAGCATTGTGTTTGGTTGAACATACAAAGATGGCAGGTACAATCTGCACTTTCTGAGATCATGTTCCAAGTCCATAGAAGCATACAAAAAAAGGCATGCAGTATCCTGAGACATGGAGCAGAGCTGCCAACAGTCAGCTTACCAGAAAAGGCCACCACGGGAGACTTAGGGGGGTGGTGACAGAGAAGTTGGTGTTCCCTGTCATTGACTTCGGTTAGAAATACCGAACACCTCTAACAATTTGTGTATAGTGCAGAAGGCAGGGCAGGGGCAGGAGTGCCCAGTGGAGAGGCAGGACCGTGACAAGGATCAAGGACTGAAAGTGCCAGGGAAAGGAGTGAGTGTGCTCAGATCGCAAGGGAAGTCACAATTTCAATCAAAAGTCAAGTGCAGTCAGCAGCATAAGCCTGGGATCCTGAGAGGGGCAAGCTTCCCGGAATGTTCTAGAAGAGTGGCTTTCCAATTGTCTGTGTAGATACAAGGCAAGAAATTTATGAGGAGTCTCAAAGGTGCATGTTTGTTGGTGCAATGAGACCATTTCTGGAAACATATAGGGGTTCTCTCATGAAACATCTGGCTGTCAGTCTAGGTACCTTAGCCAGATAGTATTGGTCTAGTTCATATAGTCTTAGGCTCTTATGTAAGTCTTGTGAAACACACAGAGGGTACAACATGCCTGGAGCTTTCCAGGCTAGTAAAGAAAAAGAGTCAAATGGCGCATGCATGTGCACACATAATAATGTTGCAGTATTGGAGAGAATCCCAACTCCTATAGGTAAGAAGCAGGGATAAATACTATCTTTAAAAGCAAGAAACATGTAATACATCCCATTAGCTACAGGTGTGGTATGGTGTATTAGAACCCTGAAATTTATTGTCTTATCATAGGAAAGTCTGTGTGTTTTGGCCATTATCTTCCCATTTCTCTTCTCTTCCAATCCCTGGTAAACATTATTTGATGATTTCTCCATAAATGTTATGTTTCCAGTTTTCACATACACACAATATCAGACACTATTTGTCTCTCTTTATCTAGCTTATTTCACTAAGCATAATGCCCTCTAAGTTCATCCATATTATTGAAAATACTTGTAACTTGCTGAGTGGAGTAGATCTTAGGCATTCACACATGCACACCCACAGCTAACTATGCCAGGTGATGCTATGCTAACAGGCTCCATTGTGGGAATTCCTGCATGGGCATATTTAAATAAAAGCATCATGCCAGAGACCTGAAATATTTACAAAAATTTGATGTATCAATTGTATATGAAAATAAAAACATACTGAAAGAACAAAAATAATATTTACTAATCCCTTGCAGAAAGCAAAGGTTCTAAAACCTAGAGGGAATTTATTTCATGTCTAGAGCCCAGTGAACATAGTAAAAGGGGAAAAATGCCACTTAGGAATGAAACCCCTAGGTTTTGAAACAGGAATGCCCTGGTTAATCAGCCTGTAGCATTTGTATTCACATGTCACGTCTTAACTCAGCTCTGAGGTACTTCTTCCATTTTAATTTGGGACCTAAACGGTCATTTTAAGAAAACAGGAAACTCTGAAAAACATCTGAGTGCCAGTAAAACAGAACTCTATGGCTTTGCCATCTTCTCCTGCTGAACCACACATATGTGGTTCTACAATATGAACCACCCTAATTTCTAGCTGGATTGCCAGTGGATGTGGACTGTCGATGATTCTCCTGACTTCTTGTCATGTTGACACTTTTTAAAATTAAAATTGAATTTTTAAGAATGTATGGATAAGATACCAGATACCACAAAGAAAGAAGCATCCTTTGTCCCTGGAGTTTCATAGTATTTGCTTGCTACTAGGAGGAAATGAATTGGCCACTTCTAGTACTGTGGGATCTTTATGAGGTGAACCCCGAGGTTGCATGGTCTCTGCTTCCAGCCCCTGGATATGTGCTCCACATCTGGTTCATTCTAAGAGAGGCTGTGTGTGCTAGTGAGATGAGAAAGTAGGGACCACACCTCACTGAAATACTGGAGCAGTGAGGTTGCCACAGCAGAGCCCAGCTATCAACAGGCCTTTAGCACAAGTGAGGTGACCAGGAAATTGAGTTAATATTTATTACCCAATCCCATAACTTGCATGACCTTTAACACAAATATGGACCCTGACTGCAAAGCTGAATCCTGGGAGATTTGAAATTCAGGATTGACTAGGTATTACCACGACTATGATTTGTGTATTTACACACATAACATACACATGGCCTCATGCATGTCAGAGCTTGAACTCAAGTGGGGTTTGGCAGACACAGCAGGAAAGAGCAGTCGACAAATCCACACATGTGTCTTTGATTAAAACTTCCATTTATAAGACCAATTATTTCCTTAAAAGGCAGTCACAATGACAATGCACTTATTGGCAGATATGCTTTTTATGTTTTGGTTAAAAGAAAAAGTTGGAATTCTCTAAGAGTATGTGAAAGAATAAAATATGGTGACTAAAATGTCAAGATTTTTCAATGACCATATCAGTAATCAGTGTATGAGAACTTATTCATAATCAGTTTCAATAGAAGTATAGGTAACATGAATGTTGATTTAAATGTTTCCAATGTGGTTAAAAAATATTAGCCTTAAATAGTTCATGTCAGAACCAATGTACTTGGACAGTTTCCACACAACTGTGACAAATAAATTTCAAGTGCTCATAATGAAAATGACAGGATAAACATAGTATTTCATAAATTAAATATATCTCTGCAGACTGCATTCTTAGACAACTTGACACCTTGATTTGAATGAATGAACATTGTCTCAGCAATTCTCTGCTCAAGTGCTTAGCTTAAGAAACGACAGAGTCTTGGGGCTGGACAGATGGCTCAGCAGTTAAGAGCCCATGCTTTTTTTTGTGATCCACCAAGATTAGGTTCTTTGCACCCATGTGCAGCTCCCAACCATCTGGCACTCCAGTTCCTGGGAATCTGACACCTTTTACCCTCCTTGGGCACCAGGCATGCAAGTGGTACACATGTATACATTTGGGCAAATACTCATACATATAAAAATAAATAACTCAGTTTGAAAAAATAAAAACTAATGGTGATGTGGATGTGACAAAGTCACACATGTACAAATGTACACACATAGACAAATTTAGGTGCTATACCATACCAGTGAATATTTGAATGGCAAATAATTGCTCATCTGTACAGATCTGTGGCTTATAGGTTTTACAGGTTTTGTCTTACAGTTTTAAAATGCATATGCATTATATCTGTAATCAGGGAAGTAAAAGGTTTGCCAGTATGAAAAGAATGATGACATTGGCACTTGTTTTATACAGTGGGTAATGGCTGGGATTCTGCTAAAACAGTAATCCAAAGACTTGAGTCTTTAATTGTGGCTGGTCACAGGGAGACTCAGGGAGGAGGAGTCCTGAAAGATACAAGGCAACCATGTGATTTCAGAAGCAGCTCACCAGATAAACAGTGCAACTGGATGTTCCGAAGGCAAGAAATGAAAAATATCAAGGCTTCCAAGTGATAGGAATATTTATCTGCCCTTGGAAAACCAAGTTTTCTCCCACAAGTGCCATGTATCCTCAAGCAGCAATGGAGCAAACATCAGGAATAAAAATACTTTTTAAGGGAGTTCAGGGTTATGGGAAGAGGTGAAGGCTTTATTATTTTGGGCTCTCAGTCAGCATAACCCTGCTGTACTTGTTTATCTCAGGTACAAAACTGTCTTTGTCAACCAGTCACTAGGCAAGCACAGTGACTTTCTTGTCATTAAGATACCGATTCAACCAAACAAATTGCTAGGAGACTTCCTGGAAAGCTTAACTTCATACCGTGGGTTCTGAAATAGTTTGTTTTTAGAGATATAAAAAGAAATGCTTAGTAATGAAGACTTTTATTTTACATTTGGTAGCAAACCTAAGATGACAAACACCAAACTGAAAAGTTGATTTTTGTATGGTAGGTTGTAAAGCTTCTGTCCTGTGAGATTTGATAATAATGAGGACAGGAATTAGTTATCAATCACTCTTTACCTCCTAGAATGAGAAATGACTGTCTTTAGTCCTCAGAGAAGAACCAGGACAAGTGTCTGTAGACATCAACATGATGATACCACGTTCCCCTCACTTGGACTGATGGAAATGATTCCCTATCTCAGTGTCAGCTGGGACCTCCTGAGATGGGGCCCTACTGGGAGGCATGGAGGATGACTTCCCATCTCCTAGAACTACCACAGAACTGAAGTCTTAGCCCTGGTTGGCACAAGTTTTGAGCAAGAGTTCCTGTTCCTTTTTGAGAAAAATCTACCTGAAGAACAGAGTTTCTATTTATTTGCATTTTCCCATGTGATGGTTTGGACATGAACATTGTGCATCTGTGTATAGGAACAGCTGGGCTTCTCCAAAAGGAAAATCTCTGACAATGGTAATGTTTGGCAAGTCTGAATTGACAGGGTTTGAAGGTATGTGTCTACTCAAGGAATTTTTTTTGTTCATGTGATGCATCTCCAGTATAACAATATCCATTGGCATAATTAATTGGTTTTTGAAATATGTAAACTCCCTTTATATGTTATAACTCAGAAAGCCACACACACCTGTCACATATTGGTGTATTTTGTCAGTTTTTGGATATATCCATTATTTCTCTAAGAGAACAAAATTCACTTTTAAAACACATTTTAATTGTCTTCTTAATTTTCATCTACAAGAAATAAATACTAAATTTCTTGAAAGCTAATTAATGTATGTAAACTGAGCCATAGAAAGGAATTTTAGGTCATTCCTCTCATATCATCTTAATTTCCCAATCAGGCAAATATTAGAGATGATACTTGTTGTGGCCAGTCTCTGGACCATTCTCTTTTCTGGACACATAAAACTCTAGGATGTGAGAGATGAAAGTGGCACCTCTTATGTTTACAGGTCATTGTTTGGGGCCTACTGGTATAGACAGAAGTGCCTTGGTTTCATAACCTTCCATCCTGGCCATTTGATTGACACTTATGTCTCCCCTTGAATTCCTTAGCCCCTCTACCTGCTGTGATTTATGCTACTTCTCCTGGTGTCTGAATGTCATTGTAAGCACTGATTGAACATGTTCTGCTCTGAGAAGTCACAGCCATCTGCTCTGTCCAAACTAGATTCCTCACTTAGAACTCATCTGAGACTCTACCATATGCTGAGAACTGTGTACTGTGCAAGGCATGATAGTGGAATACTTGAATAAACGTTTCTGACTCCTTGAAGCTTGTGGCCTAGGAACAAAGACAACTTGAAACTCCCAGAGACATATTTAGGTAGGAAATGGGAATCCCAGTGACCCACTGCAACTCGGGGGTATTTTTCTTCTTTGTCAGCTCTTTAGTATCTGTAAACCCAAGCAAAGATTATGATCTTAGTTTTGTGGTCATCTCTTAGTAGAGTACAAAATGATAAGCATGAAAGAAACAGAGCCCAAATTCGGCTGTGGCGGCTTCCTGGGAAATCTCCAGGTGCCTGAGGGCCATCTTGCTTTGCAGCCCCTGGAAGTCTGTTCGTTAATAAGACAAATAATCTGTCCTGGCCTGGTTATGTTGGTGAGATGATTTTTTTCCTCCTCTTCCTCCTTTTTCCTTTTCCTATCTTTCTTTTCCTCCCCCTCCTATCCTTCTCCATCACCATTCTTCTGCTACTCTTCTTCTACCTCATCATCTCCTTCTTCCTTTTCTTCCTTCCCTACTAGAACTCACTATGACCCAAGCTGACCTTCAACTTATGGCCATTCTATCTCACCCTTCCTCTCTAGTGCTGGGATTTCAGCCATATGCCACCTCACTTTCTGGTGTGAACCTAAATCTTCAGAAATTTTAAATACATCACTTATCCTCTACATGTTTATTTTGGGTCATTTTGAAGAAACGATTGTCCAGGTGTTCCTCATTTTTTGTGCTCTTTACTTCAGTAGTGGCTCAAGTTGCTTGTTACCATGAAAATGACATGCTTTATTTCTGGTCACAACTATTGTCCTGGTTTTCTCTGCTGCTATCCATTTGAGCATCATGTTGACATGTTTTTAACTATGGCAACTGTTCCTGGGAACAGTTGGGAAGTGGCTCTATGTGTGAGGTCCCATTGTGAGTGGCCTTTAGAACCAACCTCAGTTCCCTTCATGGCCACAGCCTTCTCAGTTTTCAGATCTGTTTTCAGCAGCCTTATTTTTTGTAATAAAGTATTCTGTGACAACTGCCTCAGAGCAAGAAACTTCACAGTCATTGTTACAGTTCTAAGGCACATCCTTCTTGAGGTTTAGATGAGCCTTCTCTGGAAGTCTCTCTGTTTACACTGGTAGCCCATGCCCAGATAAATAAAGCTCTTCTTGCAAAAGGCAAAGCCAGCATGGAACTTTTGTCCTGCTTCTTCATTCCCTAACCCCAAGTCATGCTTTGGGCACCATGAAGGCTGCTTTCAAATGTGGATGCATGCTGACCACTGGAGGTAACAAATCTTTTTGGTTTACTTTGTTAGGCTTGGGCTTTTGACATAAGAAATTCAGCCTCAGAAGCCCCATGGAACACTGTTTTCCCTCAGTAAAGCCAAATATCTGGAAATGACCTGGTTATTTTGCTCTCTTATGTCAGCATATTATCTTCACCACAAAGGGCAAGCTATAAGAGACATTTGACCAGCTTCCAGGGAAAGAGAAATGAATACACCACAGCCCTGTGGAAGACGCTAAAGGTCAGTGTTGGGTCCATGAGTTTAATATGTGGAATAATAAGGATTGGGAAAAATAGGCTGAATAGATGTTGATTCAGGGAGAAAGAACTTACAACAGAGACAGATGAACGCCAGCAGGTTCCCATCCCAAGGATGCCTCCAGATACTCTCTGTATCTGTCCAGCAAGCAAGAGAGCGCTCTGGCATCCCTATTTCAGACCTAGTTCCCCCAGGTCACATCAGCACCTGTCCCAACACCAATGGGCAATGGGCATAGTCAGTGCAATAGGTTCGAACAGAGTGAGGATCTCACTACATGTAACTACAGGTGTGGATGAGGAAAACTGTGCAGGGTTTAGAGAGTGGAGAGATCATGCTTGGAATCATGAAGATAACCTAAGAAGAAAAGATTCAAAATATGATGATCTATGCCTAGTTGATGTCACTTGTCAGGGCCTATGAAGCAATAGGAGTATTTCATAAATACCCAGCTTTAATGATTGCTGGCCTTTATTGCTAGTTTTCCACATGTAACAAACCCTGTAAAATTCTAAAGGACTTTGAAAATGCTGGCATTCCACTGGGATTATGGATGAATGATGCCTTAAGATCCCTGGAGCTTTTGCACTTTTGCAGGAAACAGCATTAAATGAGAATTGAAAGGTAGATGCAAAATTAGATAGAGAAATTTTCTCATCTGCTGCTATAATTCCATTCTGTAGTTACACAGCCTTGTAACAGTGCTGTCTCTCCACCCCTCCAAACCAGTAATTTGGGAATTTTCAAGCAAGAAAACAATTAATTTAGAGCCCAAAGCTAATTGGAATCAATAGTTAATGTTGCTTCTCAACTCTCTGAATTAATTACAAAATGATGTATGCTCACAGCAATGGCAGACCATATAGATTTCTATCTAAAATTCCCCCCACCCAGGGACATCTTTTCAACAAGAAGTCGGTTGTATGTAGTTTATCATGTCATGCCTTTGCCCATCCTCCTTCTAGGTTTTCTGCTCTTCAAATTTTGTGTCAAGAACAATGTTAATATTGAGGTGATAAATTAGATACACAGGAGATAAAGAGAGCGTGTCTGGAATCAACGTTAGCAATCACTGGAAGGTCATGAGAAAGGCAGAGGCCAAAAAGACAGAAGGAAGACACCCTCTGAATTGGGCTGCAGCATCAGATGGAGAACCTACTTGATGAAGCATGAGAGAAAGGCAATAGCTTTGACTGAGCTTTGACAGTGGCCTCTTGGTAAGGCAAGGAAAATCAAGGAGCTGAGAGTTCAGAAAGCTTTAGAATGAAAAGATCCTTTAATGTCCTCAGAAGAAAAATAAACTCAGATTCAGGTGTTAGAGCATGTCAGCTCCAGGCCAAGAGATGGGGCACCATTGTTTTTTCTCTGTAGACAACATCCTTTCTCAAACTGGCTGCTGAAGAAATCAAAGGATAAATCTGAAACAAATGATATATATCTGGAACTGCTAAGCCTCCTGTAGATTGGGAGAAGGGACATTAAAGGTTACAAATAGTCATCTAGAGAGTGACTCCAAAACGAGATCTGTGAATAATATCAGAAGTGATGAATTGACAATTTCTGAGTCTACTGTCCCTTAGCAATGGCATGTGGATACCCAGCTGTCATAAACAGCAGCATGGCCAGGCAGACAATTTAATTGGACAAGGGCTGACCTTGCTTTGGAAAAACATGGGAGTGATTTTTTTTTCCAAACAAAATTTGAACGGCCTAGATTCTAGAATATTGGAAGGTCTGTCCCAAGGGACAAATGTTATAGTGATGACAAGTGTATTGCAAATCTAGCTCCTGTTGTTGCTTCATTTGTGAGATTGGAACTCCGGGATCCCAAAGAGAATTTCCAGGAGGAAAGTACCAGAGACAAGGGTGGTGTAGACTGGTGTGGAGTCTGGGAGTTTGAATTCAGATATTCTGCCTATAAATTTAGCTGGGCTCCTGGGACCCTACTTTATGACATGGGATGAGTCCAGGCTTCAGTGTTTTAACAGCTAAAAATAAGAACTTAAGCAGCAACTGCAGTGCCAAATAAATAATAAAATGTAGTAATGGAGAACATTTATTGTTGCCTGATACTAAGTTAAGCATTTTATGATGTATTGATTCGACTCCTAACAATCCCTAGCAATTCTGTTTCAGTGAGAGAAGAAAAACCAAATGAAACCAGTCCAGGTGACCTCTTAAGGTCAAAGAGCATCTGGACCCTGGGGCACCAATATAAACCAAGCAACTTCCAATAAAGGGCATAACACAAGACCTTCCTGTGGCACATTTTCTGGGAGATCAACAGAATACAGACAGGCCCTGAACAGGCACGTCCTGCTTTTCTTCCTTTAAGGCTATGTATGACATGTGCTGTACATGGTAGGTACGAAATCAAGGAGGTGGATGGAAACTCAGTATTATTGCTGAGTTGGGACAGACAAGCCACTATTCCTCAGCATTTCTCTCCCTTTAAAGTAAACCATGATCTTAAATCCCCCTGAAGTTTCTTCCCAGCCTTGGAAAAGACCCCTCACAGGCAAGAGAAAGGAAACCATAAATCCTCCACACTGGAAAAGAAATGTTTACTTTGTAAAGGTAAATTCAATTTTGTCTTTAAAGTATAATGAGTGAAGTATGAAAAGTCACTGGAAGGCAAAGGTCAGAGGAGAACAGACAGCAGCATAAGATGGGATGGGAGTGGGGGACTTGCCGGATGGGGATGGGAGACAAGAGACAGACAGCCATAACCATGCTGCAAGGCAGGCTGGGATGCTGGAGTCAGATCTAACTGTGGCCAGTATTGTGTCTCAGCAAACAAAGCCCAGCTGTCAAGGGAAGGGAGCGACTGCACATCTGGACAAGGAAGCCAGTGAATTATGCATGGATTATCTCTCACTTGTGCAGGAATTTCTGTGTGCTCACGGCAGAGGAGCACAAAGAAAGGAAACTTGCCTTACACCTGGGGTTTAATTTAGAAAGGATTGTTTTCCTAGCTGACAGAAAAGCCATCTGACCCGCTTTGAGTCCTGGCTGCACCTCAGAGCTCACAGTGAGCAGAGATGAAGGGAAACCTGGTGGTGTGTTACGTTGTTATGCTCCAGTGCACACTACGGGTGTTTGTGCCTATGTATGTGAATGTTGATATGTATGAATTTCCACTGTCAGCCCTGTGGGGCATGCACTAAACACAGGTCATGCAAAAGAGACTGAAGTCCACCTGCCTTGGGTCCTATGCATCGTCCTCATCTTAGAGCGCTTTCTGATAGTCTTCAGACCTATGATGCAGCACTCGACTGCATACTGGGAGCTGGACAAGGAGGTTTTTCACTCTGGTTGGGATGCACAACAGTCTCTGTGTTTGCAAAATGTGGAAGGTCATGGCGAAAACATCCTTTCTCTTTGCCTTGCAGCCACAGTTATTGTGCAAGGCCATGGTGGTACCTCATTGAACACTGCTGTGACTGGTATTTAGTCACTTTTGCTTCGTTGCATCCATAATGCTGAAGAAAACATCTTGCAATAGGTAAGGCTTATCTTGGCTCATAGCTTCAGAGGGCTCATTCCATGGGAGCAAGGACTACAGCAGAGGGCACTCAGATTACTGCTGGCCAGGAAGCAGAGCACATATGATCAGATCAGCAGCTGTCACCAGTGACACACCTACTGCAAGGTCTCCAACCCCCCTGAAAAAGCACCACTGGCTGGGAACACACCCTTCTAAAGCACAGACCCAAGGTTCAGTTACATTTTTAAATGCAAACCATGCTGTGTTTAAACACAGGTCTTCTTGCAACAGAATGCTCTTTCCCTCCAAGTACATCCCATCTCTCTATGAGCAAAGGTGAAATGGCCCTTGGCCTTCAGAGGGTTCTTCCAATCAAACTGTACAGCTGTTGGCTGCAGTGATGGGCTCCTGGAGACATGGCACACTTTCATGCTGCGACAGCATTTTCCAAAGCAGGCAATCAATTTTCCAAAGCAGGATGACTTTATTGACTGAAGAACAGGTTCTAGCATATAAAAGACTGTTAAAATATTCCTTTCAAATTAGCTGTCCACATCCGAATGGGAAATATCTTTATCTATTAATGCCACAAGGAAGGGGTATAGGGTTCCTCCTTTATGTGAACGAGCCTTTCTGGAAATCAATAATGGGTGATAAATGTAGCCATTATTAAGGTGGGCATCCTGCTTCCTCTTTTACTTTGATGTAACTTTTCACATCTGATTATTTTACATAGTTTTTAAACCCCAGATAAGCCAGATGTGGTGGCACACACTTTAATTCCAATACTTGGGGGTTACAGGTAGGCAGACCTCTGAGTTCAAGGCTAGCTTTGTCTACATAACAAGTTGCAAGTCAGCCAGAGTCATATCTTGAGACCCAGTCTCACAAAAATTGATAATATTTTCATATATGAAATAGCATTTTATGTAATCACATGAGGCACATTTTGAACACATTTTGGAAGAAGTGTATTGACACAACCCCTATCTCACTTTGTCATCACTGTTTGTGAGTAGTAAGAACAGTAGTAAGAATATCATCTACTCTTTTAGAAATTTTGATTTACTTTATTAGCTACCAGCACTATACTGTGTAGTAGATTAGTAAAATGCAGTCTTTCCCATAGATGTTTTCAACATGATAAACTTACCTTTGCAGCAATGCCTATGAATTTCTGCTGACAAAAAAAGATAAAGATGCATTTCTGAGAGGGGAGGTAAGGCATTGCTTTGTCAGTGGGAAGCCAAAAGAAAACCTCCTGCTTAGCAAAAGTCCCATCTGGGTTTCTGAGCCTGAAAAGCTAGCCAATGGGCAAGGGGATGATATGCTACCCTGGTTTCCAGGGTGATGGGAGATGGCACCCAATTGGGGAAGCAGAAAGAAGAAAACTGGGCATCCCTGAGGGATGTGGGCCCAAAGAGACAGACAATGGACCTGGACCAAGGCATCCCTGAGATATAGGGGTCTAGGTATACAAATAAGAGACCTGGACCAGGGAAGCCCTGAGGATGGAACCTAAAGGCTGTGGCATAAGTGCCCAATCCTTTCACCACACTGCATGGTTGGTGGTTGGACTTGCACAGAACAAGATAAAAATGTTTAATTTCTGGTCATTTGCTTTTCTTGTGATGTGAACTCCATATCTCCAATAAAAACACTGTAGACCTGTTGGGGGGAAACCAAAAGAGATGTTAGGAAGCAGATATCAATGGATACTCAAGCCTGAGGAGGCTGTATGTCAGGGCAGATGATGAAACTTCCCATTGGAGACTAGTGGCAGGTTTGGGATTATGTTGCTCACTCTCATAGGACATTGTGTGTTTAGCAGTCATCTTCTGGAGCCACTCTTGAGAGCTGATGTTATCACTCTGGAATTTTGCAAGATGATGTTGTCAAAACTTTGATACCTTGAAATTGACCACAGTGTTAGGATTTGTACTCCAAATTTTGAGTACAGCAGTCAATGTAAATGAGGCTCTCTCCAGCAACTCAGTGGCAGTCCCCAGCTGTGGCGCCCTTTCCCCTGCTGCCTCCTAGGCATCATCTCAGATACAACGTGTTCCTAAAAATCACTGTGGCTCATGCGGGAGGCAAGACTCCCTTAGGCAAGGTGTCATCAGGGAACCCCTTGTGCTCATAGCATCATTTGGACAGATCAGGATTGTAACATAGCCAGTGATATTGTAGTTTGCTGTTATATTCACAGCCCCCACTCCTACCCCAAATTGTCAGCAACTTGAGGTCAGGGTCTGGGCCTCTTTGAATCTCCATCACTCCCATATCTTGAATAATGCCTGGTATGTAGAGAAACCCTCAAAATGTGTGTGATTAATGGATAGGCGAAACAACCAGCAGCTGATACATCCTTAGCTGGGCATGAGGGGAATGATGTGGGTGACCAGCATGGGCTGTGCATGTTCAAGTCAGCGATTTCCAAAGAGAAGTGGCAGGAATAAAAGGAAGTGGGAGAGGAGGATCCTTCCATCCTCGTGTTTAATTCATTCTGAGCACCAAGGAGTGAAAACAGACCCCTGAGCATTCCCAGAGGAAGCCAATCTCTGTGCTGTTTATTTCAACAGACACCTCGGCTCACTACTCCATCTCCACAGTCCTGTAACTCTTCATACATGTCTGAAAACTGCTATGCTGCAGGTTTTAAAGTCACAGTGATTTAAAAATAAGTTTAGCTAGAGTAGACTGAGACCTTAGGAGGTGGCTCCTGGGATAAGTGTACTTGCTGGACAAGCATGAGAACTTGAGTTCGAATCTCCAGCATCCAATAAGTTACATGGATGTAGTTGTTATATCCAGCACTGTGACATGAAGACAGGAAGTTTACTGTGACTTCCAGGCCACTAGCCTAGCTCCAGGTTCACTGAGACACCATGCCTCAGAGGCATAAGGTGAAGAGTGATAAAACAGGATTCCCAATATCTTCCTTTGAACTCCTTATGTGAGCATGCACCACACACACACACACACACACACACACACACACACACACACACAGAGACACACAGAGAGAGAGAGAGAGAGAGAGAGAGAGAGAGAGAGAGAGAGAGAGAGAGAGAGAGACACTAGAAAAAGCGCAGACTGTTACAGAAAACATTTTTGCTAGCAAAGAGAAAATGACAGTTGTCCCATTGACACATTGAAAGAAGAGTTGTCATAGAAAAATCTTTAGGAAACCCAGATTTGATACCCGTTTTCTTATTGTGAAAGACCATGATATGGTACCAGTGTGTTTGTTTTCAGGCACATTTGGTAGAGAAAGAATGATTTTGATGAGAATATTAACTGTCTTATGGTGTGAGATGGATTATCTAAAAGAGAGATGGGCATGGTTTAAAAGAGAGTAGGGAGGATCTTCTACTATGCTAAACACTTGTTACTTCTACTCAGAGGAGTTTTAAGCCTTAAGTGAGACAGAAACGATGAAGTAAAACATATTTTCAACAACAGAATAATTTGAAGGTGCACATGCTGTTTACCCACCTGACTACATCACCCATTTGCAGATAAGCAAATAGAAACCACAGGCAAGATCCTACTGACAGAAAGACACTGTGCATACAATAATTTGTTATTTTCATTTCTTTTCCCCTTCTCTGAACCAGGTGATAATGAGTGGATTTTTATAGAAATGAATCACCAAGTTCCAAAATTGGCCGGGAAGGCTATATAAAGCTATTTAAGAAAACTAGTTATGATGGTGGGATCCTTAATGAGTAACTGGCTGCATTCGGGGTAGTGAACACACTCTTTCCTCCTTGCTCAGTTTTGCTTCAGTCAACACTCAGGAAGTACTTTCCCTTTTTTGCCTGCTCTACATCCATCCATCACCATCCTAAATATTTCAGCCAATGGTCTTCTCTGACATACCCAGAAGCAGAGACTATAATCCTATTTTTATCATTTCTAGTCAAGTGAGAGAGCCCAAGCTTATTATATATGTGATATATTACATACACATATACATTACACACTCATATGTATATGTAAATCCTTTGAAACCTGCTCAAAGGCATTCTCAGTTTGCAATAGCGATGGGCCAGGATACTTAGATCAGAGCTCAAGCCAATCTGTGTCACAGACACTAAGTTTCTAAGTGGCTCCTGGAGGAAGATCTTGGTCTCTGCTGCCCCAGTGTTTGGTCTCTTCCATATTGTGTTTTTGAAAGTCCCCAATGATGTCAGACTTTGTGAAGAACGGCTGCCGGATAAATGAATCCTAAATAGAACTTCCGGGTCTTAACCTCAGAACCAGGTGGTATAAAAATCTTTGGTGACAAACACAGTGTCAGCAGTGATGAAGAGTCATTGAAGAGTTATTTTTTTTTCCTTTTTTCTTTCTTTCTTTTTCTTTTCTTTTTTTGGACACAGGGTTTCTCTGTGTAGCTTTGGTGAATGTCCTGGAACTAGCTCTGTAGACTAGGCTGGCCTCAAACTCACAGATTCGCTTGCCTCTGCCTCCCAAGTGCTGGGATTAAAGGCATGCACCACCACTGTCCCGCTCAGTATTAAGTGAGTAGAAATCTCCAAGCACAAAATATCATAGCATAAGCAAAAACTCAGAATAGTCTGTATATTGTTTGAAATATTCACTGACATTCATCACCCTAACACATAGCCTGAGTTCTTCAAAACCATGTTCTTTTCACATCCATTGGTACATTTCTAAGTGCATTCGGCAACATGGTTTCTGCCCCTTGGTTTCTGCTTTCTTCCACACACATTAAAATTCGCTTCTTCTAACCAGCATGGAATCCAGCCATCCTCATGTCTATAATGTGACAGACGCTTCTTCCTTTGCAAGTCTATTAAAATATTCCTTCCCACAGGAAGTTCTTCTCAGTCATCCATGTTTGATATGGGAACAGGGTAGAGAAGTGATACACCTACTGTTTTGCAATTGCATACCTGAAAATACATCGATTTAGTTCTCCTCAAATACTAACGAGAAGACACTAGAGGGAGGATGGATGGAAGTTTTTTTTTCTCTGAACTGAAAGTATCCTAATTACAAAGGATGTGTGTGTGTGTGTGTGTGTGTGTAATTTAAATTAGGAACAAGCTTGTTTTACATATCAATCCCAGTTCCTGCACCCTCACGTCCTCCCCTGTTCCCCCCACCAACCCCCATCCTATCCCCTTTCTGCTCTCCAAGGAAAGTGAGGCCTTTCATGGAGAGTCTTCAAAGTCTGTCATAGCATTTGGAGCAGGGCCCAGGCCTTCCCCCATGTGTCTAGGCTGAGGGAGTATCCTTCTATGTGGGATGGGCTCCCAATGTTCATTTGTATACTAGGGATAAATACTGATCCACTACCAGAGGCCCTATAGACTGCCCAGTCCTCCCAACTAACACCCACATTCAAGGAATCTGGGTTGGTCCTATGCTGGTTTCCCAGCTATCAGACTGGAGTCCATGAGTTCCCCCATGTTCACGTCAGCAGTTTCTATGGGTTTCTTCAACTTTCTAGCATACAGACACGTTGGTTTCCTGGGTGACAGACATTCATATATTACAGGTTCAAAGCACACTTGTTGATTTCCCCTGTTTTGGCTGGATTGCTGAAGAAATCATCTCTCAAATGCCGGGACAGCTAGATAACCAGAAAGAATTCATTCTTAAGTTCCATTTGGGTATTTTCAAGGATGAATTTATCTTCTATTTGAGAATATAGAGATTTCCTAATATTCTGTCCCTATTCCAAGCTCCAAGCTGTTCCTTCTTAGAGAAGTCAGTGAGATGACAGCATTGCTTTCAGGCTAAAAATGGACTGAGCATGTGCTTTGCAAATAGTGGAGGGCTGATAATATTTTAGAGTGGGTTTGGGAGTTGTCTAGAAACTGATGGATGCGGGAAAGGTCACTCCGAGTCTGCAATTAGAGTGGACTTGAAGGTGAGCCGAGGAGAGGAGATGGATTTATTAACTTCTAATTATGGTGAATTGGTTCTTGATGGGGCTGGCTATACTGGAAGAAGGCTGTCTACAGGAGTCAAGTACATAGTCTGAAAGAGATGGGTGAAATGTTTCCATGACTAGAACTTGTCAGTTCTTCCCCAGCCTCCTTGTTCATTGAGCACAGAGGTCAAGCCAATGGGTTCCCTCTTCACTCCTTTCAGAGCCAGAACATCACAATGGTCCATCTGGGAGCACACCTGTCACTAAGTGCAGCACATCATGCCACATATTTAAACATCCTGGCATTCATAAGCCAAAAGTGATATGGGGATTTCTTTTTCTCCACAGAAGAGATAGGATATATTTTGGGGACTGGCATCTCTTTCAGCAAGCTTACTCCTAACCATGTGTGTTATAAGTGCAAGATTTTAAAGAGCCTCCCGTGGAGTGCTGTCCTGGGATTTATCAGCTGCAGTTATTACCTGTGTGCAGGCTCATCACTGCAGAGGTCTGGAGCTGACCTGCATGCTGGGCTGCTTTAGCCTAGACCAGCACAGGGAAGACTTGGGATCTTGTTAAAGTGCAGGTCCTCATTCCGTTGGTATGCCTAAGCACCAAGTACCAGGAGTTGAAGTTTTTTTTTTAAGGGAAAAGAATGAGATGTCATTAAAACACTGGTTTTGAAGATGATTGGAGCCCATCTATCTGAAGGCCTACAAAATTTCTAAAGTCATTCTAGGTCTGGAAATCCTAGACAACATTTTACACACACATGCACGTACACACGTGCGCGCGCGTGCGCGCGCACACACACACACTGAACATTAAGTACTTGATATCAGAGGGCTATAAATGAATTACAGCATTCATTAATTTTACTGAAATCATCACCAAAATTAATTTAAGAAAGGTTTTAAAATCCTAATCTTCAAAACCACTCCCCACATTGCTGTCATCGATTCCAATATTGATTTAAATTGAGATTTGTTTCTATTCCTTGACCAAGGATTTTGATATGGGTTTTGTGGACTAGAAAGGGCACCACTGTAGTCTTAATGTGCCTTATACCCACCTGTTTAAGCTTTATCACCAACAAGCATCCTTAAGAGATGGGGTCTTTGGCAGGTGATTAGCCTCATACATAGGTGTGGGGAAGTTATTTGCCCTCTGACCTTCTCCCCATCTGCTTTCTACCATGTGAGGCCACAGCACTAGTATTCTCTGGAGGACTCAGCCATCTGGGAAGCATAAATTTTGCCTTACCAGGCTCAGAACCTGTTGGAGAATTAGCCCTGAGCTTCCTGCCCATAGAACTTGTAATAAATGTAACTCCACTGTTTACAAATGACTCAATCTCTATATTTATTTTACTATAGCTGTATGAATTTCGTACTGTTACAGATATCAAGTATAAAATTATAATTATTAAACATCTTTCCTCAACATAAGCTAAGCATCTAGAAAGGCTTGCATCATAGGAGAATCTTGGGCACATTTGAGCTTTATCAAAGACTTAGATGATTGTAATGTACAATGATGGACACCACTGGCCTAAGGTTTCACAGAGAAGACATGGTTCTCGGTAATTGCATCCATTTGACACATTTGCTGAAACAGTCTGTGGCTAAAACGAGAAGCTTGGGAGATACCAAAATGAAGACAACCTGCTTCTTGTCCTCAAGATTTCAATACTGTATAGCAGAGATTCTAAATCTCAGCATTTGTAGCAAGCATTCCATCCGATATACTACCTTTCTGATAAGGAATCCCTGGTTCTGAGTTTGTGTTCAGTTAACGGTCTGTGTGTGAACATTAAGTGTATCCACCTGCTTTACTGAGTGGTCCTGGGAAACGTTCTGTACATATGGGGTTTGGAGGGGGAAGGTTGAAAGGGAAAGCCATTTATCTCAGCTTTCTGCTTCCTGTGATGACCCGAGGCTTTCATTTTAATAAGGAATTCCTCTCCTGGCAGAGAAAGAAAACAGATGGTCTATCTTTAAGTACATAATGTATGTTTCCTTCACATTATTTTTGGAGAGCATAAAGTATGATTAAGGGAAGTGAACTCGTACTGTGAAAAACAGGCTCTGTAGTGCCTGGGATGGCTTCCATATGCACTGGGTGATGGCTTTTCCTGATCCCCCTGCCGTCTTCAACAAAATGAACAACTGTTACTCTAAGAGCGACCACGTGGCTTCAGACACTGAATGGCTAGTTTAGGTAACACACCAGGCTTCCCCAGGAACCCTACAATTCAAGATTATTACTTGGCACTAATACAATTGGAGGAGATGTTGACCAACTCACTGGAAAAGTCATGTGCCTATCAGCTCCTAGGAAGTAATGCTCACACTTTCCTTCCCTTTCTGAACACAAGCCTATCATCTAATTTGTCAGTTTAACATGATAATACACATGAAATACACAGAATAATATGCATACAACAATTAGTTTTGATTTCTCCTGACATTTTTAGAACAAAATATTTATAAATGATTCCCAAAAAGTATATAGGCAGTACAATATCAAGTAGGGTTCCTAGGCCCCTAGTGAGCAAACACAAACTTATAATTACAGGAACAAATCACCTTGATTGGCTCCCATAATTCCAGGTTCAGAAGAGATGATACAGCCTGATGTCTCCTCCCCCTTTCTCCTGGGGTTCCTGTGGCTGTACCCCCCTCCACAGGTAGATGTCAGTCTCAAGAAGAAAAGGAAAGCCAAGGCGTTTCTTTCTCATATTTGTGCGTTTTGATGGTTAGAGAATGTGACAGAGTTCCTTCTGGAAAATCTCCCAGAGAAGTGGGAAAAGTATTCATGACAAAAGTCTCATTCCCTGCCTGGCTGCTGTGCCTTCCTTGAAGGCTGTGCAGCTCGTTGAAGTCTTCCTTTGTTTCAGAATAGGAAAGCCAAGGTTCACCTTCAACCCCAGGCCAGGGCCACTAGATTAAGAGGAGATTTTTTAGTAATGGGCTACTTTCTACAGAGGGAACATTGTCAGCTATAGCAAATCTATCTGATTTTCCAGCCAGGCACACAAAATTCCCAGGTTCCTCTGCTTCTGTTGCCAAGTCTCAGCTCTAGAAGGCTAAAGTAATATCAAACTGCATGGATGGGGTTGGGATCTTCCCCATCGCCACTGTGTGTGTGTGTGTGCATGGGTACATGTGTATATGGTGGGGGGAGTAGGGGCTGGGGTGTGGGGAGTGTTATACACTAAAGGGGTATGCCAAGGCTGGCTTTGTTTTTCTAATTGGAGGGTAGATACTAGGGTGACAGTCCTAAGCTGAAGTTTGAGGGTAGAGCCTTTATGATTGTTTTTTTAAAAATGTATTATTCACACACACACACACACACACACACACACACACACACACACACACACACACACACAGAGAGAGAGAGAGAGAGAGAGAGAGAGAGAGAGAGAGAGAGAGAGAGAGAGAGAGAGAGAGAGAAGAACACAGAGACACAGACACAGAGTGAGAGGAGCCATATCACACACATATGGAGATCAGAGGAAAACTTTGGAGTCAATGCTCTCCTTTCACCTGGTTTTAAGGCATAGTCTCTCTTGGTTCTAAAATTCCTTATGTTTCAGGATAGCTGATTTTTGCTGGGTCTCATTCTTCTGGGTGAATTGTTTCTTCCTACCATCTCCCTTCTCCCATATAGTCTTGCTGCCAAGATGAGTCACACACTCACCTGTTACAAGCACGTTCCCACCAGCCTGGTCCCAGATCCATGACAGCCACAAATAACATGAAGAGACAGTGTATTAATTATGAAACTGTTGGCTGTTTACTAGCATTTCTTATTGGTTAGCTCTGTCTTAAATGTTAAGCCATTTCTATAAATCTAAGTGTTTCCACGTGGTCTTATCTTACTGGAGAGAGGATTTGGACCTCTTCTTTTACATCCTACATCTTGACTCCTCTCTATTACATCTCTTAGAATCCTCCTTGTCTCCTAGTCCCACCTATCTTGCCTTCCTATTTGCCAACAGTGCTTTATTAGCCAATAAGAGAAACATATTTACAGAATGGTATCTCCCATCATCTTCTCTTCTCAAACTAAGTAAAAAGTTGTAGCCATTGACCAACAGCTTTATTCATTAACCAATGAGAGAAACATATTTACAGAATGTCATCTCCCATCACTCACCTGTCCCCTGTGCTCTCACTATGAGGTTTTGCCTTGCCACAGACCCAAATGGAACAAATTCAACAGATCCCTTGCTGCAGGCCTGTGAATTGTGAGCCAGTTAAGCCTTTCATCTTTCAAAGGCAGTTGCCTTGTATATTGTATTTCAGCAATGGAAAGCTGACTAGCATACACAAACAACTAATTTTCCAATTCTAACAATATAAAGATACATCTCCTACATTTCAAAAAATAAAATCATACTTTATGTGCTTTCCTTCAAGTCTGCTTGCTTTACTCGGTTTGATATTTTGGAGACTCATCCATTTCATCACAGCAATACTTCATATTTCATTGCTGAGTAATAAGCCCCAGTAGAGATTTTACTAAAGTATGTTTACACAGTATCCTCTTAAAGAGCCTCTGGCTTATTTCAATTTGAAAATAAGAAAAAAAATCAAATTAATGCTCCCAGTTTCAGAGACCATCAGGTATCTCTTGCCTAAGAATGGTTTGTCCTCTCAACTGTGGGGCTTGGTCTCGGAAGGAGGCAGAGAACACTCTCTTTCTGGCGGGACACAGACCAAGCCCCACAGGTCACTTCCGCCCCTGGCTCCACCCCTCAATGGGTGTGGTCAGTGCCATAGAAGCAGACACAGTGAATATCCCACTACAATTGATTAATGGTGTGTCGCGCGCATCCTTTGCCGATAAGGAAGACGCGGCAACCGAAGATGTGTCCAGCAGAATCTTTATTGTCGCGCTCTTTACATGCTGATGGAGAAGGACCCCAAGCCCCGAATACGCACGGCTTAAATAGCCTGCAGGGCGACGTATTCGTCTGTAATTGGTGCTCCGCAAAACGCCCGAATGATATAGCTTCTCTGATAGGGAGAGCTACCATATAGAAATTACCATACAGTGGCGCATGTGCAGTCAGCATGACTAATGCTGTAAACAAGAACCAGGAAACAGGAAGCCAGCGCCATCTTGTAATGGCGAATGCGGCTCCCAACATCTCCCCCCTTTCTTTAAAATTATATGCAAGGCCACAATTAACACTGTGAAGTTTCCGATCAGCCCGCTGAATCAACAGTTTGAGCGATCAAGGAGATTACACAGTGAAGGAGGCCCCTTGCATCTGAGATCCCGTGCAATGGGAACCTGAGCCCTGGGAGATGCAAAGGTCTGTGCAGAACAGCATCCTGGTGCAATGGGAACCTGTGCCCGTCAGGAGTGCTTGGAGTTCTGACAGCGTCTCAACGGCTTAGCATACTTAACCATACTTGGGGGATGCTCCCTGCTCAACAGCCAGCATAGCTTGCACAATGGCCACATTTTTAGCATGTTGTTGTCTTTTGAATCTGCAAAGCAACCAAAAACAGAGGAACAGTCCCAAAAACAAGGTCGTTCCAAACATTCCTACACCGACCCATTCCTTAAAGTAGGAAAAGGCGGAGGACATCCAAGAAAACAATCCACTTGTGACAGAAATATCCAAACGAGTGGAATTAATCTGAACTATGGCAAGACGAAGTTTTCTCATCAATTCATCAAATTCTACACTCCAATTAGATAGCAACAGCGAGGATAATTCCTTAGACAAATTTGCTGCTTTTGTAAAATTTTCATATTGAATGGAAGTTACACAAAGTCCAGGTAACTTAACTTCACATCCCAATTGAGCCAATTGCCATAAAATTTCTAATTGCTCCTGAACCAAATCAATGCGCTGATTAACAATCATTAACCCTCCTTTTAATCGACTATTCACAGAGGCTTGAACATCTATTGCTTCACTAACTGAGGCAGACAGATTGTTAAGATGTTGAGCAGTGGCTACCTGTCCCTGTAATGCTAAGGACGACACGGTCAAAGAGGCCCCAACTGCCGCAGTCGCTATAATAGCCACTATAGCTGCAGTAATGCCAAAATCACGTTTTTGTCGAAATAAAGTTAAAGAATTATTAGTCTTTACTGGCATTGGCAAAAACCTGGGCATACGGGCCACAGTAGCAGAGGAAAACTCACTAGCATTCCAGCAAAGGGCAAAAAGGCATCCTGTATCATTACATACAGCAAAAACGAACGGGGGCCAGACACAAACTGGAGTGGGATCCACCCATTTCACATTAGAAATCGGTGACGCTGACACGTCACCTCCGATCTTGGTGCTCATCTGGGTTATCCCCGTTGATCCCCCCAGGATGGTAACCATAGGCGAGAGATCTGTACAACTACCCCTTGCACCACAAAGTAACCAAGCATCAAAAGGATCAATATCATATCTCCAGGGATTCATCTCTATAAAGTTCCCAAAGCCTTCTAAAGGTGAGAAGGTAAAATGTCCATTTAATGGGTGAGCTCTGCGACTCTGACAGCCAGTCCAAGGAAAAATTGAGGAAGAATCTGGGTGCCCACCAATGCAGAAAGGTGCATATTGTGGTTGATGACGATGGCGGCCGCGGCTCATCCCTGAATCGAGGTGTGGCCACCATCCAAAGAGGACAGTGGCATTAGCAGAAATCATCTTGGCAAGCCCTTTTCCAGTAGTAACTTCCTCCCCTAATTTGGCATAGGAAAAGTTTCCTAACTTAATACAAGGATCTTTAGATGACTGGTTCACAGTAAAACATAAGCTACCATTAATAATCCAAGTATCATTGTTTTGAATAGGAGCCACATCCTTGGATATTGGCAAATATGGTAGCCCCAAAGAGTCATTAGTCGTAAAAAATCGTGGAAAAACTTGCGCATCATGCATCACCGGCATCGGCCGAGGGAAGGTCGACAGGATTCCCCAGCGTATCTCTTGACTCGTCGTCTGCGGGCTCATCAGCATTCCTAGCATGGTCAGGATCCAGAGCGGGGCCATCATGCTTCACCATCCGAGTCAATCGTGCTGGTACCCAAATTGGATTTTCTTGACCCTGTGGGAAAACACAAACAGCTCCCCTGGATCTTATTAATATAGGATCCGGTCCTTTCCATTGATTATCAAGTACATCTTTCCATTTTACAAGCTCTTTTGGAGATGTATGAGTGACATGTCTGTCTGCAGCCCATGTTGGTGGTGTCATCCCTGAGCTGATGGTCCTTGGCTCTATAGGAAAGCAGTTTGAGCAAGCCAAGAAGAACAAGCCAGTAAGCAGCACTCCTCCATGGTCTCTGAATCAGCTCTTGCCTCCAGGTTTCTGTTCTGCTTTAATTTCTATTCTGACTTCCTTAGATGATGAACAAATGAAGAACAGTGATATGGAAGAGTGACCTAGCAAACCCTTTACTCCCCAAGTTTATTTTAGTCATGGTATTTTATTACTGCAATAGTAATCATAACTAGGTCACCAATACAACTATGTACCTTTCCATCTAAACTAGTTAGTCACCTGCCTTCAAGATATGCTGGTGCTTTAGTGGCACAGAATTTGTGGATGTAACCAATCACTATCTGATTTGATTTGGGCTCACGACATGAAATGTAACCCATACCAAAATGCTGCTTGTGTGGCTAAGAACCTAAGACTAGATAGGCCAGTGACCTAGGAGAAAACCAAATACTACTATTTTTAACAATAAAATGACACCCAATGGCATTCTGTTATACTCATTAGATTAATGACTTGTTCAGCCATCATCAGAGAAGCATCCCTCCAGTCTCAGAGAGAAACAAATACAGAGAGAGACCCACAGCCAGAAAATATGCAGAGGGTGATAAATCTTGGAACACCCAACTCTAAATGGGATGTCTTCACCGAATCCTTCCCAGAGCTCAGGGAAATCTGTAGGGAAGGCAGAAAAGTGTGTAAGAGCCAGAATTGATGGAGAGCACCAAGTAAACAGACCTCGGAGATGCAACAAACCTAGCACAATATGAACTCAGAGAGACTATGACAGCATGCACAGAGCCTGCATATCTCTGTATCTGATAGGATCCTAGAATTTAAAGGAAAAGAGTGTCATGCACCCATCCATAACCCAGAAGCAATTTTCAAGTGCCAATCCTTTGCAAATGAAAAATTAATTGACTCCAAGGGACTGTCACTAAGGAAACAAACCACTTTAAGGATAGGTCCCCATGTCAAGCCTCCTGAGTGCTGTCATTAAAGGTGTGGGCCTTTACCACCCAGCTGCATCCATTTCTTTTAAACTACAGTATATATATGTAATCAAAAAAACCAAAAACAAAACAAAACAAAAAAACAAGAGACTGTCATTAGGGGGAAAAAAAAAACACTTTACGGGTAGGTCCTCATGTCCAGCAGTAGATGGTTATCACAGAACAAACTCAATAATAGTATATTTGGAGGTTTCTAGTCCTATAATTATGTTAAGTCAAGGCATTCTCTCTCTGTGTATGTCTCTGTCTCTCTGTTTATATTTACTTCTCTCTGTCTCTGTCTCTCTGTCTCTCTGACCTTCCAGGTACTTTACATATATATCATGACTCCTAGCTTAGGATTTTTATGGGATCCCTGTGTATGTGAATGTGTATGTTTCTACATCTATACACGTTTCTTCTACTTTTCCTTAAGCTCTATTTCTTCTGTTTTTGTTTTGTCCCATTCTGATTTGTTTGTTTTTGTTTTATGTTATTATTATTCCTTAGATATTTGTCTGTTTTTAATGAGAGACAGCAACAACATATGGGTGAACAAGGAGGTAAAGAGGAGCTAGGAGGAGTGGGTGGAGCATAACCAGAATATATGGATTATACAAAACAATCTTTCAATAAAAGAAAAAATACTAAGAAGCACAATCATTTTTATTTCCATGTAAAGCCTTTAATACAAATATTTGAAAATATCCCTTGTGTGAGACTCAAGTTCATGCCATGTATTTACAACATTAAGGAACTGAAGTTACTTTATCTTGATTTGCTTTAGGTTATCACTGGATAGTAATTATAATTACTATTATAACATCAGCAACAATGAAATTGTTAAGAAGGTCAGTTTTGTGAAAGGTGCTCAGAATATGCAATTGGCTTCAATGAAATGCCCACAAGATGTTTTGTAGCCACTCTCAAAACCAATATTTTTGCATGCCTCTGCACTTCAGCTGTAAATTAATTCCATTCTAAAATTTATTTCAGTGGCCAGAGTTGCACATGGTCACCATCCCACCCATGGGAATGGGTAGAAAGGAAATGATTAGAGATTACTCACACAGTCCCAGAGGGCCCCACCAGCTGCAAATTGTGCTGAACTATTCTTTGTGAGTGTAATGGGCTGATTTAAATCAAGTTTCTCATATGACTCAGCCAATTGCAAGCCAACGCATCCCTGATTCCTTCATTCTGTCAAAAAGACTAAACACAAAAAGACAGGTACCACCTAGTTCCATAGTGTAGTGGTTATCAAGCCTGCCTTACAAAAAGACAGGCTTCTAGACACTAGGAAGAAGTGCCTTTATGTCTACTATCTATTAGATTTTAACTTGATTTGCTGGCTCTAATTTACAAATTATTGACAAAAGTCAGAAATCACAACCCTGCTATTGAGGTCTATGTTCTGAACCATCCACGTTATAAAACTACAGTGCCTTCTGAGTTAGGGTCAGTAAATGACTACTGGCTGTAAACACTGCTGGTGCTCTAAGCCAATTTTGTTTGTTTGTTTGTTTTACCTTGATTACATATGTATACTGTAGTTTAAAAGAAATGGATGCAGCTGGGTGGTAAAGGCCCACACCTTTAATGACAGCACTCAGGAGGCTTGACATGGGGACCTATCCTTAAAGTGGTTTGTTTCCTTAGTGACAGTCCCTTGGAGTCAATTAATTTTTCATTTGCAAAGGATTAGCCCTTGGAAATTGCTTCTGGGTTAGGGAGGGGGTGCATGATTCTCTTTTCCTTTAAATTCTAGGACCCTATCAGATACAGAGATATGCAGGCTCTGTGCATGCTGTCATAGTCTCTCTGAGTTCATATTGTGCTAGCTTTGTTGCATCTCCGAGGTCTGTTTTCTTGGTGGTCTCCATCAATTCTGGCTCTTACACACTTTTTGCCTTCTCCACAATTTCCCTGAGCTCTGGGGGAAAGGATTTGGTGGAGACATCCCATTTAGAGTTGGGTGTTCCAAGATTTATCACCCTCTGCATATTTTCTGGCTGTGGGTCTCTCTCTGTATTTGTTTCTCTCTGAGACTGGAGGGATGCTTCTCTGAGGATGGCTGAACAAGTCATTAATCTAATGAGTATAACAGAATGCTATTGGGTGTCATTTTATTGTTGCATCCCTTTAGAAAAATATTAGTATTTGGTTTTCCCCTAGGCCACTATGGAGAAAACTATTTTCAGAGCGGAAGATGGGGTAAAATACTATGGAGTTGCACACAGAAAGGTCCATGGGAGAGGAGAGGAAGCTATCCTGACTATGGCGGGGGTGTGTGCTGTGAATAACGGCATGGGAAGGTTTGAGCTTGTGGAGGACAGTAGAAGACATTGTGGTGTAGTGGACTTTCTCTGTCCTTGAAGAAGCAGCCCATTTACATCCTATGGTCTAGATGGGAAAATGAGACTGTAGGCCAACATCAGAAGCAGCTGTAAGTTCTGAATTAAGGCTACAAGTGACTTCTAATCTCTCTTTGTGTCTCTCTATCTCTCTGTCTTTGTCTCTCTGTCTTTGTCTCTCTCTTTCTGTCTCTCTCTTTCTCTGTCACACACACACACACACACACACACACACACACACACACACACACATACACACCTGGTTTAATGACACCTATAGAATTTCTGGCTCAGATTCAAACTGCCAGCTAGGATACAGATATCTTCTCAGGGTCAGTAGGCTAACAGGACAAGCAGGTACTAATCATAACTAGCTATCATCTTAGAGCCCCCATGTATGCTGCTCATTGAGGAAAATAATGAAGTAATAATGGCCATATGCATGCTCTGAAAGGACAGCCAATGTAGTTAACCATGCAAATCTTAAATGAACATTAACTATTGGCTACTAATCAATAAATCAGAGTTGATTTAATGATGACTTTTCAGAGTCATAAGACAAGATGGGACTAAATTACTGTAAGCAGTAACAAGGTATGGTCTGAGTCAGTTCTGTATACTACTTTTGAGAAACTCACTTGATTCAGAATAATAGTTGAAAGTTAGTTTAGAGCATATAAACCAAACAGTTATCTACATAAAGAAGTCTGGATGACCAATAATATTAGAGAAAATAGAGTTGATATGGAGATCATTAAGAAATAAAAATAAAGATACTTTATAGCATAACAGAAGGATTACTTTCAGAAGCGAAAAACAAAACCCAAAACATGCAATCATGACTCTAAAACAGTGGTTCTCAATCTGTGGGTCACAACGACTTTGACAGACCTCTATCTCCAAAAATATTTACATTACTATTCATAACTGCAGCAAAATTACAGTTATGAATTAACAATGCAATAATTTTGGGGTCACTATGACATAGGGAACTATACTAAAGCATTGCAGCATTAGGAAGATTGAGAATCACTGTTTTTTTTAATAATGCTTGTAAAAGTGATGAGAATAAAAATCCTACAGATTTATGAGGCCAAACTGACAGATCCATAGTCCCACATGAACATTTCACTTGACACCTCCAAGAAATTTATGAATAGGTCAACTAAGTTGATAGAGTACAAAAAGTTGCTTGTGGTGGTGTGCTTACAATCACAGCATTGGTGGGCAGATCCCTGGTGTTAGCTGGTGAGACACTCTAGCCTGCCTGGTGAGTTCTGGCCAATGAGAGACCTTGTCTCAAAATTCAAAGTGATTACACCTGAGGAATAACACATGAGGGTGACCCCTGACCTCCAAACCCATACACAGTACCTCTACTCACAGGAAAATGACACAGAAGACAGACGCAAAAAATACAGATAAAGAAAAATTGTTAGAAAAACAAAATCTGAATAATGTTGTGTATATATGAATAAATATTTAGATTTATGATATATATGCATTCATGTGCATAATATATTAATTATATGGTTAATGTATAACATATAGAGTGTTTATATAAATACACATATTTAATTACAAATGTTACAAATATACAACTTGTATACATAAATATATATCAACCAACACATAGAAACTAGATCCTTTCAAGCCCTTATTTAACTTTTAAAATAAACATTTACCATATGTAGTCCACAAGAGAAATCTGGTACATAAACAGCATTAAATTAAATATATAACAGATTCTGATGGAGTTATATAAAATGAGAAATAAACATTACAATCATAGGTATAAAACTAGGTACACTTGGGATCAGCACATGTACAGGCAAAAAATTTGCAAAGAGGATATTGCAAACTTAAAAATGTAAAAAAGGTCATGATTAAAACTGGAAGAGAATTATTTGTTTGTTTACTTGTTTTTTGAGACAGAGTTTTCTTGTGTAGCTTTTGGATCCTGTCCTGGAACTCACTCTGTAGAACAGTCTGGCTTTGAATTCACAGAGATCCACCTGCCTCTGCCTTCTGAGTGTTGGGACTAAAGGCGTGTACCACCACTGCCCTGGGTAGGAAGGGAATTCTTAGACAACATAAAAAATAAGTAAAATCACAAATTTAAAAACAGTGAGTTAGTAAATTGAAGTAGAGGTATGTACCAAAAAAAAAAAAAAAGAAAAGGGAATAAGGAAAGAAGCAAGCAAGGAAGGAAGCAAAGAAGAAAGTAGGGAGGGAAGGAGGAAGGAAAGAGGGAGGAAAGAAGAAGGGAAGAAGGGAGAGAGGGTGAAGGGAGAGAGAGGAACAATTAGGCACTATAATCAGATTTTAAAAGTAGCAACAAAGTGGCAAAATGCATCAATTCCTATGATAAAGATGAGTATTGACTCTCATGAAGATTTTTTTTTCAATAAAACCGGCAATATTATGAATTTTCAAGGGAATATTTAAAATGTGAAAAAGCTGTCCCTGAGGTTGTGAGAGTAAGAGAGGGGGCTCACTATGGGCTCAGGTGCAAGTACAGACCTCTTAGAATGGCATGTCCCCTGTAGGACACATCCCTAGGACATCTACATGGTCACAGGTGTTAGCCCAGACTCCGGGCATCCATGGAGCCCTTGGATATCCGTGGGGTAACAGGAGCCATGGACATTAACACAGATCACCACGGCTACCTAAGATCTATGGGCCCAGACATCACCATAGCTGCAGTGGTAAGCAGGCCACCCATGTCATTCAGACACCCTTAATTCTTCAGATTTGCCTCTCTTTCCAACACATGCTCCCTTTTGTCTCTTTCTCCCATTTCCCCACCAATTCCTTGCTCTTCATAATGGGTCTTGACCACACTATGACACAGAACCTGGATAGCTGACAGCTGATTTCTACCCACCTAGAGCAGCTGATAGCACACATTTCTGTATTGTTGGATTGCATTACAGTATTTTTCCTGAGTAAGATTGACACATGATCTTTCAAATTAGTAAAAAGTTCTCTTTTTTAACCTATTCAATTGGTGAAAGTAAGTTAACATGGATGGTATTTACACATGATCCCTCAGCCACAGGCACTTGGTCACCCTATTAGAATTTTACCTTGTTTCATGCTCTGTTTTAGGAAATTAGCACATTTATTTGATCATGGACACAAATGACATCAAAGAATAATGTAAAGATGGAGAAACAAGTGATCAAGATCTACAAATCTAAAGGATCTTAAAATTATTTTAAAAAATTTTTGAGAATGTCATACAATGTGTTTTAATCATATATTCATTCTTTTCCCTATCCTTCCCATATTCACCTTTATCTCCCTACCCACCCACAGTCATGTTCTTTTTTTATCCAATGAGTGTAATTTCTGCAGGGTACAAATACTTTTGGGTACAGGACCAACCCTGGATTGTGCTTGACCTACAAAGGGTAACTCTTTTAAAGAAAACTGACTCTCCCTCTCCAGGCAGCTATCAATTGTCAATGGCAATTGACATGGGTGCAACTTTAGGTCCATCTCCCCATTATATGCTTGGATTTGACTGACTTAATCTTGTTGAGGTTTTTATGTTTACTGTCACAACTGCTGTGAGTTCATTTGTGCAACTGCCCTAGTGTGCAGAAAATACCATTTCCTTGTAGTTACCTATAGTCTTTGAGTCTTCCCATCCCTTCTTCTGCAGTGGTTCCTCAGCCTTGTAGGGACAGTGTGATAGAGATGGCTCAATTAGGGTTAAATACTCCACACTCTTATTCTCTGAACCTTGACCAGTTATGTATGAATCTTTGTATTAATATCTACTGCTAGATGATTCACTGCTAAGAGTTGGGAAATGCACTAATCTCTGAGTATAACAAGAAGCATTCAGTTTAATGCTATATCAGTTTAGCATAATACTTGTTTTTCCCCTTGGGCCTAATACTCATCTAGCCACTGGATCTTGGTTTGGAGTAACAGTATTGTTTTCATCCTATGGAGTGGCCTTAAATCCACTCAGAAAGTGTTTGGTTGTTCCCAAAACATTCAGACCACTATTACACAAGTCAGCATGTCTTGCCAAGCCAGATGTTATTTCAGCTCACAAGGCTCACATCTGGCTGAGATCAATGATTACCTTTCTTCTTCTATCATGTACCTAGTCCCTTCTAGCACTGTGAAAGCTAGCCACTAAGGAAGTGCATCCATTCTTTCTATTCCTGTTTAATATAGTTCCTGAAGCCTTAACTAGTGCAAAAGCCATCAGTAAGTATGAATATGAAAGGAAAAATATAGCATCTTCATTTGAAGATTATGTAATTCTGTACATAACACTAAAAACTTCACCATAAAACTCTTACAGCTTAATAGCATGTTCCTTCCAAGCCCCTAGAATCTACTCACCCAACTTCATGATCTTTCTTCTGTCTCAAAAACAAATAAATGAATAAAAAACCTATACACAAATAAGAACACCAAATGACAAAAAATATCAAAAAGAACATGCACTCTAAAATCTGGAATTTGAGCAAAGGACTACCAGTTTACAATCTACACCACCAGAGAAACTAGGAAACAAGGAAGACCCTTTGGAGGACATACATGGTCCTCCAAAGAAGGGGAAAAGGACAAGAACTCCTGAGCAAATTGGGAGCATGGGGGGTAGGAAAAGAAGAAGAGGGGGGAGAAGAACAAGAAGGATCAGAAATACTGAGAAGAGGGAAGAATAGAGGAGAGAAAGAAAAGAGGTACCATAATAGAGCCAGTATAGGTTTAAAGAGAAATCTGACACTAGGGAAATGTTCAGAGATCCACAAAGATGACCCCAACTAAGAATCTAGGCAATAGTGGAGAGGTTGCCTTTGATGTTCATTGGTGACTACCTTAATTGCCATTCTAGAACATTCATCCAGTAGCTGATAGAAGCAGAAATAGACACCCACAGCTAACCACTGAGCCTTACTCCTGGAATCCAGTTGTAGAGAGGGAGGAGGGATGAGAAAAGGAGTCAAGACCATGTTGGAGAACCCTACAGAGACAATTGACCTGAATTGGGGAGAGCAAGGGACCCCAGGTGTAAACCTGGGGAACCAGCATTGGACAGAACCAAGCCCTTTGAATGTGGGTGCCAGTTAAGTGTTCTGGCAGTCCAGGGGACCTCTAACAGTGGAACCAGTATTTATCCCTAGTGCACAAATGGACTTTGGGAGTCCATTCCCTATGGAGGGATACTCTCTCAGCCAAGATACACAGAGGAGGGTCTAGGCCCTCCCCCAAATGATGTGACAAACTTTGATGATCCCCCATGGAAGGCCTCACTGTCCTTAGGGAGTATGTAGAGGGGTGGGTTGAAGGGGTTGGTAGGGGGCATGGGAGGATGGGAAGAAGGGGGAATAGGGGATTGATAAGCAAAATGATTGTTTCTAAATAAAAATGTGAAATTTATTTTGTGTTGGCCAAATACTCCTGGGCATGGGGACTGCCCTGGCACGTGATTGATACATTCAGTGTCACTCCATTGAAGAAAATTGATTTTCCCTCTTCATCTATTCATCTGGTCCCTTAAGTCCTGAGGAAAGATGTGAAGAACTTATAAGCAATCATAACTAGCATCCCAGGGGCAAGAAAAAGGGAGGGAGCAGGGGTGTGAGGAAGGGGTGTGGTCAGAGCGGTGTGAGGGGGGTTTGGTCACAGGTCACAAGGGTGTGAGGGGGAAGTGGTCACAGGTCACAGTGGTGTGAGGGGGTGTGGTTACAGGGGTGTGAGGAGGGGGTGTGGTCACAGGTCACGGGGTGTGAGGAGGGAGTGGTCACAGGGGTGTGAGGAGTGAATGGTTTCTTGTTTTGGGGTGGGACTTTGTGCCCACTTCTTTTCCATGCTGAAATTTTGTCTGGTGACAGTCTTTTTGAGTTTGTATGTGCATTAACCTTGTTGTGTTAGGGAGATGTTGTTTTCCCTTGCAAGCTTTCTACCCCCTTTTCCACATAGATACCTGGGCCTTGAGGGGAGGAGTATGATAAAAAAATTCAATCATATTTAGAATTGAGTGCTCCAATGTCTCTCACAATCTAGTATGTTTTCTGTTATTTTCCATCCAGTAAAAGAAGCTTCTGTGATGAGGCTTGAAGGATGCATTGCTTTACAGTTATGGCAATATGCCATTTAGGTATCACTTTATTGCTATGTTCCTTTGGCAGAATAATAGTCAAATGGTTTCCTCTAAGGCCCATGATCTACCGAGTCTCAGGCTTGGCTACTTCGGCAGTATCAAGCATGGGCTCCATCTTTAAATTCAATTAAAAGATGGTTGGTTTATTCCATTACATTTGTGCCACTATTGCATCAGTATATTCTGTGGGACATTGCTAGTATAGATCATAGGTTTTGTATCTGAGTGGGAGGAGAAAAGTTCCATGAATGCTATTCAGAAAAGGTTAAGCTCCTAGTTGGGAAAAGGTTCTATTTCCTCATGTTTGATAATATAAGGAAGTGATGTCTTCAACAATAAAGGCCTTACAATCACATTATAGAGAGTGATCAATAGACTTGCCAATAGCCTGTGATGTCTGGAGGGGTATTCAGAACCCTTAGGGCAAAAAATGAACAAGCTGTAATCCATTTCTTGCACTAGAAGTTTTATTTGGTAGCATATGCTATGTTGCTTGGGACATTGTCCCCCATTGTATGGTAATTTCATTTAAATCATCTAAATTGTTTTTATGTATTTTATGAAACTTCTACAGTAGTAATTTTGCATACAACTCTTGAAAAGGTCTTTAGTGTTAGTTATCACTCCCCATAATTTCTTCTTTACCCTGCTTTCCATGGCTTTCCCATTTAATCTACCCTTTATAGCAAGGTACTCTACTTTTCTTTCCTTAAAAGATTCATTCTTCCACATTGGGGCCTTACTGGAATAACCTCTGTTGTTACTCTTTTTAAAATTTTATTTATTCATCTTTTTATTTATGTATTTATTTATTTCACATCCTGGTTATGGTTTCCTCTTCTTTTTCTCTTCCAAGTCCCTTCACTATCCATCCCTCTGTTCCTATCCCCAATACACTCCCTTTCTGTTTCTGTTTAGGAAAGGGCAGGGCTCCCACAACAAAACATGGGATATCAAGTTGCACTAAGACTAAGCACCTTTCCCTGTATTAAAGCTGGTAGGAGTGTGAGGAGCAGGTTCCCAAGAGCTGGCAAAAGAGTCAGAGTTCCCATTGTTAGGAGTCCCACAAGAGGACATGTATGCAGAGGGCCTAGGACAATCCCATGCAGCCCCACTGGCTGTCAGTTCAGTCTGTGTCAGCCCCTGTGAGCCCACTTGATTCTGTGGGTTTTCTTGTGGTATCATTGACCTCTCTGACTCCTATAATCCTTTCTTCTTGTCTTCTGCAGAACTCCCAAACCTCACCTAATGTTTGTTTATAGATCTGCATCTGTTTTTATCAGTTGCAGGATGGCACCTCTTTGATGATAATTGGGCTAGGTGCCAATCTGGTCACAGGAGATGGCTAGTTCAGATTACACATCTGCTATTGCTAGGAGTCTTAGCTGGGTCATCCTTGTAGATTCCCGGGAGATTCCCTTTCATCAGGGTTTTACCTGAGCCTGAAATGTCCCACTTTGCAGTAGTCTCTTTCAATACTCTCCCCCTTTGTCCTCCTCAACCTGAGAACATTGCTCATGTTCTTATCCACACCTGCCCTCAGTTCACACACGAAATCTCTTCTGTTTCCCTTTCTCAGGGAGATTGGTCCCTCATGAACCCTCCTCTTATCTACTCTCTCCCAGTCTGTGGATTGTAGCAATTATCCTTTATTTCATAGCTAATATCCCCTTATGAGTGAGTATATACCATGTTTTTCTTCCTGGGTTACCTCATTCAGGATGATTTTTTTCTAGGTCCACCCATTTGTCTTCAAATTTCCTGATGTCCTTGTTTTCAACAGCAAAGTAATACTTGTTATTCTAAATGAAACACACATAGCTAGAGCTTAAAAGCTAATATTCACTTGTAAGTGAAAATATACAATGCCTGTCTTCCTAGGTTTAGCTTTACTCAGGATATTTTTTCAGCTCCATCCACTTGCCATTAAAAATGTTATTTTTTTGTAACATCTTAATAATAATGCATTTTGAGATGATCACATTTTCATTATCCATTTTTCAGTTGGTAGACATTTAGGCTATTTCCAATTTCTGGCCATTGTGAATAGAGCAGCAAGGAACGTAGATGAGCAAGTATCTTTGTAGTAGAATGTAGCGTCCAAAAGTGATATAAGTAGATCGTGATATATAACTATTATCAAGTGTTTTAGGAACCTCCACACTGATTTCCATGGTGACTACCAGTTTGCATTCCCACTACCAATGGATAAGTCTTCCACTCTCCTACATCTGTTCTAACATCTTCTGTTGTTTGTTTTTAATCAATGTTGGATGTTCTGATTAGATGAAATCTGAAAGCAGTTTTAACTTTCATTTCCCTGATGGTTAAGAATGTTGAGATTCTTAAAATATTTCTAAAACAATTTATATTTCATCATTTGAGAACCCTATTTAGTTCTACACTCCCCTTTTTTAAATTGGGTTACTCATTTTTTGATGTTCAGCTTCTTTTTCATTTTTTGAGTTCTTTATTTTGAACACTAAATCTCTGCGAGATGTATAATTGGTTAGGGTTTTCTCAGTCTTTAGCCTGAAACTTTGCTTGACTAACTGTCATTTGCTCTGCAGAAGCTTTTAAAATTCATGAGGTTGCACTTTTTAAATTGTCTTAATGCCTGTGCTATTGTCTTCTTCAGAAAGTCCTTTTCTGTGTCAATCAGCGCAGGTGAAATCTCTGCTTTCTCTTCTATAATATTCAGGATAGCTGATCAAATGTCGAGGTCCTTGAGCAATATGGAGTTAATTTTTGTGGGAGATGGTAGATACAGATCTGTTTTTGTTCTTCTACATCCAGCTATCCAGTTTGACCAGCATGATTTGTGGAATATACTGCCCTTAACCAGTGTGTGTTTTGGCTCATTTGTCAATTTTTTTAAATAATGCTACTGATACCCAAAACACACAAAAACCCAAAAGGAAAAGAAAAAGAAAGCTATAGGCCAATATCCTTTATGAACATAGAAGATAGATGCAAAAATTCTCAAGAAAGTATGTGTGAAATGAATTCAAGAACACATAGCAAGGATTATATATCATGAACCATTTTAATTTTTGAGGCAGTGTCTCCCACTGAACCTGAAGTTCATGAATTCATCAAGGCTGAATGGTCTGTAAGCTTATGGACACACTTGTCTCCACCCCTATTCTAGCACTAATGTTACCTATTTTCATAGAAAACCTTCACAGTTGTTTGGGTACTGGGAATCTAAACTCAGGTCCTCCTGTTTTCTTAGCAGGAGCATAATTCACTAAACCACCACCATACCTCTCTATGCATTTATGTTTTCATTTGGGTCTTTTCAAACCAAAGTATTTTGGTAAAGTAAAGTGCCCTGGTGGATCTGGTCTTAGAAACCCAGATAGTCTGGGGAATCCTGGGTTTGAAGTTTGAAGTTAGTTTATTCTCCTCTCATTTTTCTCCTGTGCCTTGAAATTTAAAACTCATGGATTACATTCATAAAAAAGAAGTAGAACTGTTTATCATCTCACTGCCTGAAAAAGCACATTCCATATTCCATGATGCATTGTTGCCAAGGAACCATGATGTTGGAGGCCCTTTGTAATACTTGGAGGATGAAATCAGAATTTACATTTTTTACATTCCTATAGAAATAAAGGCTTCAAAGGTTTTTTAAATCTGATTTCTGCTCCCTCCATCCCTATTTAAGGGACATGTTGGTACCCATCTGTTGAGTCAGAGCTAAATTCTCCATGAGCAGTCATGCAGACTTGGAAGGATTAGAACTTACTCCACAGTGTTTGGCTTTATTTCAATCCTAGATCTTAAATTAGGGAAAACAACCAAAATTCGCAGGCACTGACTGGCCTTGATGACTAACACAGACTCTTTTCTCCTCTGACCCACAGAATAGCAAAGGGCGTGCCCGCAAAGAGTGCTCCTGGGAAACACAGGACACTCTCTTTGATTCCTCGAAGTTTCCTTCTCAGATGAACTTTTATCGTATCTGGCAAAGCTTTACCTTTTTTTTTTTTTTTTTTTTTTAAAGCAAAAGATTGTGGATCTTTGAGCTGTGAAGGTGACATTCTGTGGAGCTGAGGTAGAAACTTAAGCCATGTAAGTTGTATATGAGCCATTCATACAACTTTTAAGCTTTGAAATTCCTTTCATATTATTTGGCCATTTTTCTATTAAGCAAGGAAGAGGATGTCATGATACTTAACCTACTAACCATCTCTCCCCACTAGCTCTATTCTGAATAAATGGACTAGGGTTGAATGGAGTCAGCTCTTGCTGCTAGGGACTCTCTGGAAGACTGCTTCCTACACACACACACACACACACACACACACACACACACACACACACACACACACACACACCATTCTTCAGTCCTGACTTGTGGCAGGAAAATTGCCTTTCCCTCCCTCCTTCCTGAGCCTGCTTTACTTTATACACAGAGTGATATTTCAGTGACTAGTGAGTAGAATGGATTGACTTAGAACTGGCAAAGCTTCAGTGGCACTGTGTGTGACTGATTTTCTGTCTCATGTCACTCAGGCTCTGCACATTTGCCCCCAGTAGGATTGGAGAATGTAGAAACTGCAGTTACACAGTAAGGTTGTCCTATATTTAACTCTTGTTCACTTCCTCCATAGATGTGGAACTTCTTTATTAGTCCATCCTGGCTCCCTTCTCATTTCTAAAACGATGACCTGAATTCCCACCAACAGATCCATAACATATTTAAATGAAGTTATAAATGGTACTCTAATATCTAGAATATGAGACATGCTTGGTAAATACTAATTTTGTCTGTTGTCAATTTTCCTGGGAATTAATGACTACAACTCTCACCTATTTTAACTAAAAATGCATTTTTATTATTTGAACCGAGTATACAAAATTAAAAGGTTAGGGAACTAAGGAGAGGCTAGATCTCATAATATTCTTCTTCTAGTTTCAAAAATTAGTTAAGTTTTGAAATACAGCAGCTATACTCCTATAAAGGCTGCCAGGTAGGTATTGGTTTCATTGTCATTGAGAGAAGCCATAGTTCCCAGAATGCACTTTCTCATCAGCTGTCACACTAGGTAGTTCCCAACCTTTCAGCCATGACAGTACACACATGATCAGAAGTAGCAACTACATTCTGAAAATAAAATTCCATCCCTACTTCCATCAGTCTTTTCTCCAATGCATGTCTTTGATGTCACTTCCAAACATTAGGTGTGTATGATTGTATGGGTTTCTCTGTGGAGTCACCGTTCTATGCCAGCATTTCCAGCATTTTGCTATTCTTTGTTACTGTGGCTCGATAATATAACTTGAAATCAGGTATGGTGATGACCACAGCACTGTTCTGTAGGCTCAGCATTGTGTTGGCTATTCAGTGCCCTTTTTATTTTTGAAACTTCCATTGAAATTTAGGACTTTTTTCTACTTCTGTGAAGAACATCCTTGCAAGTCCTATGGAGATTGCATGAAATCTTAAGCTTTCGTTAAAATATCCATTATCATTATTCTGCAAATCCATGAGCATTAGAGATTTGTTAATAGAAGTTCCTCAAATGGAGAGGAAAATGATAGAAGAATGTTGATAAATCAGAAAGGAAAATGAAGAGTAAGAGAAGCAGCCCAAATGGGTGGGTACACAACAGGTCATATTTCTCTTGAGTCACAAGCTATGTTTAATGCTAGAACTAAAGATTAGGATGGCAATCAATACTCAAATTAATGGAATGTCTTCATTAAACCTTTCCTCTAGGAGGGCTCAGAGAACTGTATGGGAGAGGAGGCTGAAAGACTGCAAGGTCCTCAAGGGATGAATGACACCAAGGAAACAGTGACTTTCAGACACAACAGGACTGATGCAATATGCATTCACAGAGACTATGGCAGATTCACAGATTCAAGTAAGTCTGGGTTCAAGAGCCGAGAAGTACAAGTGCAGACAAGTGAACACAACCTCCTATCCTCAATCAAGAAGCTATTTCCAATTGACAACCACTTGCAAAGGAAAATTCAGTTTTCTTCAATGGAATCTCACTGGATATATAAATCACACTAAAGGGAGAAACAAACAGAAACTAAATTATAAAGTGTCATATTTAAATGTTAGCCCTTCATTTAGCCCTTCATGTTAGTTTATTGTACCTGAAAATAAAAAAAAATAATCTAACATTTAAAGAAGTAATAGCCTAAACACACAGGAGGTTTAAAAATGGATTATTTTCCTATTTTAGAAAAATGCATAACTCAGCTACATAAAAGAGGCATAAACACTCAAAGGTACTATGGTAATACTTTGTTTAAGTCTGGTCAGCATAAGCGAGTTTGTAAACAGACAATTTTTGAAGAGAATTGAATAATTTGGACATGAATTATGGATTAGATAATACATTAATATATTTATTTTGATAATCATGCTTATGACATAGACCTGTGCTTCTGATAATGCCTTTGTCTACTTATTAACTTCTGGAAGAGTGAAATAATGATATGTCTGACATGTAAAGAATGTTCCATGACTAGGGACTGAAGAGGTGACTGCTCAGTGGTTAAGAGCGGTTGCTGCTCTTCCAGAGGACCTGAGTTTGGTTCTAAGTACTCATGACAGACACTTGCTTGAAATTTCAGCTCCAGGGCATCTAATACCCTCTTCTAATGATTTCTGGCACCAGTACAGCCATTGTAGTAGTTAGGCTTTCTAAAGTTGTGATGAAATACCATAACCAAAAACAAGTTGGAAAGGAAAAGAGTATTTGGCTTATATTTCCACTTCATATTCTATCATTGAAGGAAATCAGGATAAGAAGGCAAACCAGGCAGGAACCTGGAAGCAGGAGCTGATGGCTCTGGGGGGGATACTGCATATGGCTTGCTCCTCATGGCTGGCTCACCCTGTTTCCTTATAGAGTTAGGACCAGTAGCCCAGAGATGGCACTACCCACAACTCCCCCATTGATCACTAAATGAGAAAATGCCTCATAGGCTTTACTATAGCAACATATTATGAAATCAATTTTCTTAATGAAATCATTCCCTCCTATCAGATGACTTTAGCTTATATCAAGTTGATATAAAACTATTCAATACACCCATAGTTTGGTTTAAAAGCTTCTTTCTCTCTCTCTCTCTCTCTCTCTCTCTCTCTCTCTCTCTTCTTTCTCTCTCTCTCTCTCTCTCTCTCTCTCTTCACACACACACACACACACACACACACACATATACACATACACACACACACACATAAATAATTAAAAATAATAAAATATAAGGATGTTCCATTCTGGATATGGTGACAGGGAGATCAAGAGTTCAAGATCATCCTCAGACACATAATCTGAGTTAGAGTTAGAGGCCAGCTTGTGCTGCATGAGAACAGGCTTCAAAATAGATGATCTAATAGAAAATGTTGGCAGGGAAGATAAAGCAAGATTGCCAAAATGTTTGCAATTGTGAATAACACACACCATTTACACCTTTATTCTACTTTTCCACCAGATCGAGACTTCCCATCACAAAGCGTTTTATAAAGTTGAATCAGATTTTATGTAAAAAGAGAACTTAGAAAAAAGAAAGAAATATATATAACTATAGGTGCTGGATAAATTGATAGTCATTTATAGACACAGTGTTTTCATTTCAGGAAACTGTAGTCTCCTAATTGAGATAACTCTTGAGTTTTAGAATCTTGTAAATTGTTACATTCTTTTTTATTATAATTGACATATATTTGCAGTGTAAATTGTTGATTTAAACTTTGGGGATCTTTTTTTTATTCTATAAATTTTAAAAAGAAAATAACTATGTAAGACATAAAAGAATAGGCCATCCCCACCCTCAGATATGTCCTCTTGGTCGTAAAAACCTCATCTGTATTTGTTTAACAGTCTGTGTGAACTGACAAACTTGACAAGCTGGTGGGGGATTGCCCAACCTCTTCATGCTTTCTTGTTGATTGAATGAGTGCTCACTGGGGAAATGAGAGGTGAGGGATCTCACATTCCCCCAGTTAACCTCAGATGCAGAATTATACCAGCTGAAAGCATGCATGACATCACATCGCCTAGTCACATACTTGCTTCCCTGACCAGTTCTGGCCAGTGGATAGGGATGGATGGAGTACAAACCCAGGCATCCCAGATCTTCTATGTAAGTTCCACCTAGGAAGCAGACGTTTGTGGAAAGCTTCCACCCTTCCCATTGTCGTCTTTCTTTCACTTGGCCTTTGTGCATTTCTCTAATGCACATATTATCGTCCTCCGGTCTCCTTGACTACTTAGTGTTCCAAGGCTGTATCCATAATACTTGCTAAGATGCTCATTCCTTTCCCTAATAATCATCAGTAGTTTCTGAAATGAAGAATCATGTAGTGACTTTCCAGCTTCATATTCAGAAATGCTCTGAAAATCCATTCCCTTGAATTGTGGTCACCCACTGTCCATTGTTTTCTCCTGTTCGGTGGGGGAGTGTACACATGTGTGCTAGGGTATGAATGCTGAAATCGAAGTACTGGGTGCTCAAACATGCATGGCCTTAGCCTAGAACAGTTATCTACGTCTCCTCTATATTTTGAAATTAAGAAATATTTTGCAGTAAGATTCTGTTCTGGAGACCTTTTGCTGAAGAGGATTGTTAAAAAGAGCATTGAAGAAAAAAAGTGATGAACAATCCAATCAGCCATATTCATCATTCTCACTGTCACGCATGTCCTCCAGCTGATAAGTAGGTGTTGCAGAAGTCTGGCTTATGGAGGTTTGCATGCATAGGCTACAGTGTGCAACTGTACAGACAGTGTCTGCTCAAGCTATGTTCCAGACACTCAAAAGAGAAAGACGAAAGAAGGAACACCATCAGCGCAATGCCCATATTAGCTGAACAGTGCAAATAAGGGGCTTCAACAAGTCCATTTTCATTTATATTTGCAGCAGCTCTGTATCTAGATGTGTAACTTGGATGCCATGCAAGTTGTCCAAGGCCAGATTGTCACCTCCTTGCTTCTTATGTTTATCCACTTATTAATGCATTTATTATTTACTATGACCTGATGCTTCAAATATACTTTGAGAAAAATAAGTGTGGAGCTTATCCTGATGGAAAAGAGGTTACATACAGTAGTGTAAGAATATAGACCTAATGCGTAAATAATCTCACCAATAATAAAATAGTAAGAGACTGTTATACACATTGTGGAGGAAAAGAATATTGATCCTGAATGCATCATACGGGAAACTGACTCAGGTTTACCAGGGCTTGGATAAATAATAGGTAAGATGAGATGTGGATGGTGATAGAGTTAACCAGGCCAGAAGGCTGTATACAGGAAGGACATTCCAGACTGAAAGTACTGGCTGTGGCAAAGCCCCTGTGCTGGCTAGACCACAGTGTGTTTAGAAAACTGAATCTAGCAATATGAGCTAGGTCAGAGGCCAACTAGGAGAGACAATCAGAAAGAGAGTGGAGACACAGACAAGCTGCAGATGGTACAGATCAGCTTTGGGGATTTTGCATGACACTCGGAGGGCTGTTGAGGATCTCTCTACAGCCAGATGGTTAATGGCTTCAGCCAGTATCACTTAATATCAGCAGTTCAAGCAAGAGTCACCGAGAGCTTTCATTAAGTTATTGGCATTAAAGCAGGAGATATCTGGAGAGAATTCAAGTTTGTTTAGAAGACAAAAATCAATAGCACTTGAGAATGAGATGGTATCAGACAATAAAAATAACAAGGACGGGGAACCAGGAGATGGCCCAGTGGATAAAGTGCCTGCTACCTTTGTATCCCCAGCACCCTGTAAAAGCTGGGTGTGGTGGTACAGGTCTGGAGCTGGCTAACTAGCCAGTGTAACCAAAACAGTGAGCTTCAGTTTCAGTGAGAGATCTTGGGGTTTTTTTTTGTTTTGTGTTTTTATAAAAATAAGGTAGTGTGCATCATGCCTCCACATATGCATACGAAGGTATGTTCCCTCATGCACACATATGTGTATACACACACAAGTACACACACACACACACACACACACACACACACACAGAAAGAGAGAGAGAGACAGAGAGAGAGAGAGAGAGAGAGAGAGAGAGAGAGAGAGAGAGAGAGAGAGAGAGAGCGAGCCTGGTGGTTTATTAACAGTTAAGATACACTTGCCATTCACAGAAATAACAAACATAGCAATAAGGCTGGACTAGAATGTGGAGAGAAGTGTTTTTCTCCAGCCTTTGGTTCTATAAGACCAGCACAGCATTTAGCCCTCCACTAGAGATTGTGAACAGTGAGCTCCCTTACATGGACCTGAAGTTCAGAGGTGGCTCTGCCTGTAAGCTGGGCTCACTGACATTGGGGTAGTGGTTGGTGTTATGGAAGATGAAATTTCTCTGGAAAGCCAAGTGTGATGGCCCATGTCTCTAACCCTACCCCCTACCTAGCACTTGAGAGACAAGGGCAGTAGGGCACTGAGTTTGACAGAAAACTCTTATCCCAGGAACTACATCTAAAGAAGAATGAAGCTGTCACTTGCAGGAAAATGCATGCAGCTGGACATCATCATATTAATTGGATAATGTCAGTGTGGATCCTAGATATCACAGAAGCATAAACCCATCCATATAGATGACGTGGAACTGGGGGACAAAGGAGAGTAATGGGAAGGAAGAAGGAAAGGGCCTGGGCTATGAGGAGTAAAGAGCGTTTTGTACCTGCATGAAAATGGCCTTATGTAACCCTGTACACTAAACTAAATAAAATAAGAGTAAAAATAAGGGCTGGACAGAATCTTAGAATTTTAGACACAGCTAGGAGAAAATCTATCCAGAAGGGGAAGAAGATGAGCTCGTTAACATTTCTGCAAAGGAGAACACAGTGGCTGAAAGGAACTAAGAGGAGGTGGCACCTTTGAAGCCATGGGACCATCTCCATAGGGACAGGGATCTGTGTCAAGAACCTTTAGTCATCAAGACGAGGGCCAAAGACACTCCATTAGGTCTGTGATGTGCCTCAGCTTCTCAACCTACTTTCCAATGGACTCAAACATTAAATGTTTTAGAAGTAAATTTGTATTCTTTCCATCTTCCCCAATGATCACTCCATCCCTTCCATTCCCTGCTTCCTTTGACTCCTCCTGACACCCAAAACCAATCAACCCCATTCCCGTTCATACCTCTCTTAGCTCTAGTAATGCCCTTTGCATCTTACACTGTGGTAGCATTGTATATAGAAACATTACAGTTCATTTATTAAAATTGGTAAGTTTGTTTTCTTTTCCCCTTCAGGCTGCATAAACAAGCCTTTTAAAAGTAATATTTTTGTTTATGCTTAGAAAATTTCATACATGTATGCAACGTATTGTGATCACATCTCTCCATTACTACCACAGGATTGGTCCACAGGCAAGGCCAGTGATTAGTTCCCATGTGGGGCCTGGGATTGGTGGACGTGTGAGCTACGTTGTGATGGGTGCAAGTATAGCCCCTGATTTAAATACCATACTCATGTCACATATACAACTCCAGGATGTTCAACTAACTTTTCATGTCAGCTAGGAGACATGCCTCAACTTTCCCTGGTGCCTTTCTGTAAAGCAACACTAGATTCAATAAAAGGCTTCTCCCAGTGGGATTTTCTTGCCTAGTTTAGATCTTTTCCAAGGGTGGAGAAAGTTGAGCTACTAGCATTGAAACAAGATGGCAATAGCGGTTGTAGTGTGGCCAACCCAGCAGCAATAACAGTGACAGTAATAGCAGTAGCACTAGCAACAAAGGCAGCTGGAGAGATCCAAAAGCAAGCAGGGTCAGGAACTCTGGGGACCAGATGCAGCTGAGACAATGGGTGGTACAGTGAGATGACAGGAGGCAGAAAACAAGCTGAGGCAGGCAGGAGACTGTGAAGAATTGATAGCGAGAGACTGTGGGGCTCAGTTAGTCGAAGAGCTCTTGGGAGGTACCCAATCTGAAAGGCCCAGCTTTCTGATACATATGGCCCAAGAGCTCTAGCTTATGTTGGAAGTCAGGAGTCCCAAAATTCAAGACTTGGAAGCCATCCACTCACCTTCACTTGTTAATACCAATGTTAGCTTTTGCTGTGAGCTGCGAACCACTGACCATTCAGTGTGGAGCTGCTGAAAGTCAAGGCCCAGGACAATGAGCCTCCTACCTGAGCATCCAGAGCTGCTTAGAGAATGGAGGCATACACCTCTGCCTAGTTTTCAGGGCATAGAAATTATCATCTCTGGCTCTGTTAGTCAAGCCCAAGAGTCCTTGACACTCAAGGTCCTAGAATTGGCAACTCTGAGGAAGACACCCTTTGCTAATTTATAATCTCTGAACAGGCAGAGGAAACTAATAATCCAGCCAACCAAAAGATAACGATTTTACTCACAATAAAAAGCACAGCAGGCATAATGGCCTTAGGTGGTCTGATCCTTTGATCTCTATTTTAGATCCAGGAGTCTCTGTCCACAGCTCAATTCCAGATATGGTACCCTGTTGCTATCTCTCCAGTGTACTAGAATATCTTTACCCCAGGGATTTGAAATAGCTGTTGCATTGGCCTGGAATTTTCTTCCTCCAACTTATCTACGTAGGTAATTCTAACCTTCTTCACATTTTTGTCAATGGATTTTTCTTTGGGCTGCTAGCTCACATAAGATAACAATGGAGAGTTATTATTAATTATGAAAGCTCAGCCTAAGTTTAGGTTTGTTCCTAACTAGTTCTTATAACTTAAAACTAACCAATATCTTTTAATCTGTTTATTTTACAGGGCTCAGTTACCTTTACTTTGTAATTTCCATCCTGCTTCCTCTGGCATCTGGCTGGCAATTCTGCCTTTCTTTTTTCCAGAGATCTTTCTGCTCTGAAGTCCTAACTATATATCCTCTCTAGATATTGGACATTTGGCTTTTTGTTAAACCAGTCACAGTGACATATCTTTACACAGGAAGATCAAATATCTTGCCATACAACTTAATGCAAATGTCACACTGGTACCACATTTATCCTGCAACATACTGGGACTGCCATTTTACCAGCCTTTGAATTTGCATTTCAGCTTCTGCCTTTGTCCTCTGAAGATAGAGGTTGGTTTATGTTCCACTGGATCCCACAGCCGCTTTGCTCCAAATAAACACACAGACGCTATATTAATTATTACACTGTTGGTTAATGGCTAGTACTTCTTACTGGTTACTTTTCTCTTAATTATTAACTCATATCTACTGATATATGTATTTTCACGTGGTCCTTGGCCTACCGGAGAATGCCCAGACCTGTCACTTCTTTGGTGGCCACATAGCATCCCTTTTTGGCATCTCTCTGCCTTCCTCTCCCCAGCCTTCTCCTGGTCTGGTAACTCCACCTATGCTTTCTGCCTGGCTATTGGCCAATAAGTGTTGTATTTATCAACCAATAAGAGAAGAGAAACAAAAGGACATTCTCAAACCTCCCTCTTTGTACTACACTGTCCCAGACACAGTGATCATCTCAAAATCCTGTTCTGAAGCTGATCTTGCTACTGTTCTCAGTGCTATACCACCTCTTTCATCAGAAATAAACTAGAACATTAGCAACTCTCACATCCAATTCTCCTACATAGACCTTAGACACAAAGTATTTCTTTTGGGCTTCCTTGTATTTTCCAAGCACCTTAGAGAGCACTTGAATACTGTGTACATTTAGTACATTTCATCAATGAAGGAATAGACAGCTAAACTTCTGGAGAGAGAAGGGCAGATTATGCAAACACTTTCAAAATAGAATGGGCTACCCAAAGCAACTGATGATGTATGAATGGTATTGAGATGGAGAACATTGGATGGTGGACCCAACTATATGATGTAAAAGTTCCATCTTCCAAAGCAGGTAATGTGAGGAAGAACCAGCCTGATAATTTGGGAAGAAAGGGTGACTGCTATTCATACTGTCAGTGTGTTCACTGTGAGTGGATTACAAAGCCTCCAGCAACAGGCTGTGGAGAGTTAACAGTTGTAGGTTCTAATGAGGCTCTTGGGTTGTTAAATCAGAAGTAGATTCTTAAGTAGCTTTCTCCCTTTAAAGTTAGTATTAATAAAATAGTTACTGTCATGTGGATTCATTTGATATTTATGGATGGATATGGATACACATTTACTTGTAACACTGGTCTATGGAGAAACAGCATTTGTATATCCTGGGAACTTATTAGAGATGCAGACTCCTTCCCATAATTTTCACTTGGCATTTTTAGGCAATTTTTATTTTCATTCATTAAAGTTCAAAACATGGCAGTCCTCAGCAGTGAGACTAGGGTGCCTCTGAGCCTCAGCATGTCAGCAGTTCCTGGTGTCTGACTGGGGCAGAGGTTCAAGGTCTGTGCCAGAAACAGTAATGAGGGTGTAGATGAACTAGAAACACTTGAGAACTGTACAGCAGAGGTCTTCACCATCTTCTACTCTTAGAAGACCTGAAGTCCTCAATGTCCATCTGTAGGTCTGGAGGCCTAGACAAGTCAGGAGTAGTCTTCTCTTCTCTTTTTAAAAATATTTTTAAAAATTCATTTTTTAAAACTTTCATTTTATATTCCAAGCACAGGTCTCTCCCCTACTCCCTCACTCTCCCAGTCCACCCCATTTACTCCTCCCAATGGATATGGGCTCTCATGGGAAGTCAACCACTTCTGGCCCATTAAGTTGGGGCAGAACCAAACCCCTTCTCTCTGCATTAAGGCTGAGCATAGCATCCCCTCATAGGGAATGGGCTCCAATAAGTTAACTCATGCACCACGATAGATCCTGGTCTTACAGTCAGGGACCCCTCAGATCAAGCTACACAGCTATCTCCCACATGCAGAGGACCTAGTTCTGTTCCATGGAAGCTCTAATGATGGTTGTCTAAAATTCATGAGTTTCTGTGAGCTTGGTTCAGCTGTGTATGTAGAGTTCTCCTTTATGATCTCAGCCTCTCTTGTTTATTTATATATTCCTCTTACTTCTCTTTGACTGGATTCTTAGAGCTCAGCATGGTGCTTGATTATGGATCTCTGCTTACATCAATTACTAGATGAAGGTTCTATGATGATAGTTGGGGTATTTACCAATCTTATTACAGGGGAAGGCAAGTTTGGGTACCCTCTCCTCTGTTGCTAGGAGTCTTAACTGGGGTCATCCTTGTAGATTCTTGGGAATTTTCCTAGTACCAGGTTTCTCCCTAACCCCATAGTAGCTCTATCTCTTTCATTGTTCACCTTAAAGATCCTATTCCCTCAGGTTCTCATCTCTGTTCCCTCCCCTTTACCACCCCCACCCCAGTTTAATCTAATTTCCCTTTCTAGACTGATCCATGTTTCCCTCTTAGGGTTCTCCTTGTTACCTATATTCTCTGGTGCTGTGGATTGTAGTCTGGTTATCCTTTGCTATAATCTAATTCCCACTTATAAATGAGTACATACTATGTTTGTCTTTCTGAGTCTGGGTTACCTCACTCAGGGTGGTTTTGTTCTAGATCCATTCATTTGTCTGCAAATTTCATGGTTTCATTGTTTCTCACAGCTGAGTAATACTCCATTGTATAAATGTACCACATTTTCTTTATCCATTCTTCAGTAGGTTGTTTCAGGGTTCTGGTTATTATGAATAATGCTGCTATAAACATTTTTGAGCAAGTACCCTTATGGTATGATTGAGCATCCTTTGGTTATATGCCCAAGAGTGGTATATTTGGGTCTAAGGACACAGTAAATAAGACAAAATGATAGCCTACAAAATGAGAAAAAATCTTCACCAACCCCACATCTGACAAAGAACTAATCTCCAAAATATATAAAGAACTCAAGAAACTGGACATCAAAATACAAAATAATTCAATTTAAAAATGGGGTAAGAACTAAACAGAATTCTCGTCATAAGAATCTGAAATGGCCAATAGACATTAAAGAAGGGCTCAACATCCTTAATCATCAGGGAAATGAAAATCAAAACAACTATGATATATCATCCTATACAAATCAGAATGGCTAAGATCAAAAATACTGAGGACAGCTTATGTTGGAGAGGATGTGGAATTGGGGGAACACTCCTCCACTGCTGGTGGGAGTGTAAACTTGTACAGCCACTTTGGAAATCAGTAGGGTGTTTTCTCAGAAAATTGGGAATCAGTCTACCTCAAGGGTGGCTTTGTCTAGTTTACCACTAGCAGAAATAGTTGCAGAAGTGGTAGCTTATGAGCATGAAAGAGAAAAGACTGAGATAATATGAACAAAAGTGGGAATGTTTAAAGACAAGTTCAGAGTCTTACAATGAGATTTGAATTAACAGAGCCAGACAGAGGTTAAAAAAAAATGTGTGTGTGTGTGTGTGTGTTACAGGTATATGTTTGTATGAAGTCATATGTTACTTTAATATGGAGGCATGCTCTGAGAACTGCTTTTCTAAGTGATTCGATCCTTGTGATCATAGACATTTACATAATAGAATGACTATGACATTACTGGGTGGTTGTGAGCTTATGTTTTGTAGAATCAATAATTTATGCTGCCCACCACTGACTAACCCAAACATTATTATTTGCATATGAATACATACATATGCATGTATAAATTATGTATCCTAGACATTGCAGACACTGTTGCAAACAGTCTTCCATATTGCTTCCATCATACTCAGGACTCTTGTGTCTTTGGTGTTTCTGCTTCTTGATTTTGAGGACAAAGTCACCCTGCATAACTTAGGCTGTCCAGCCTTCAGCAACTGTTTCTGCTGTTGGTCGATATGAAATGCTACTGTCACCTTGGCTTGCACTCCTGATTCATATTTGGTCATGGGTCATTTATACCCTTCTGAGTGATAATGGCAGGATCTTTGGGACTATGGTTCACAAGCAAGGACATTGGTAGAAATCTGCCCTGGCTAACATATAAAGTGGCCACAGTCTACATTAATTCTCAGGAGCCAGCTGTCCACTTAAATAGAACTCGATTTCTAGTTGAGGAGCTGCTGCAAGAGGGACAGTCAGTTTTCTCTAGGAGCTTGGCCCCTGTGAATACTGCACATTCCAGTGGAAACTGTGCATCTAAGAATATGAGGGAAGCATAAACTGATTTTTTTCTAAAAGACAGTGTAGGATAGGGCATGTGGACATGGGAGGAGTTGGAGAAGGGGTGAATATAATAAAAATGCACAACCAAATAGACATCTTTAATCCCAGCACATGGGAGCCAGAGGCAGAAGGATCTCTGACTTCAGTGCCATCCTGGTCTACAAAGCTAGCTCCAGGACATCCAAGACTATAGAAAGAAAACCTGTCTTGAAAAATAAAAACAAAAACAAAACAAAACAAAACACACCAACCAACCAAAAACACTCAAAGAGGAAACATTATGTTTTGTTTTATTTTTTCTGTAAGTCTGTATCTGTGTATGTGTGTGCCTTTCTGTATGTATGTGTACCTATGTGTGTCAGAAGTGTGTGTGTGTGTGTGTGTGTGTGTGTGTCCTTTGTGTGTGTGCCTGTGTGTCTGTACCTGTGTATGTGCACCTGTGTCTTGCCTCTGTGTATACCTGTGTCTATGCCTATGAATATGTGTGTACCTGTATCTGTTCCTATGTGTATATCTGTGTCTGTATCTGTGTGTGTTTCTTTCTGTGTGTGCATATATACATATGTGCTATGATATGGGTATGGAGATTAGAAGCAACTTGCAGTCAGTCTATCCTTCTATGATGTGGGCTGTAGGGATCTAATTCATGTTATTACACTTGGAGACAGGTACATTTACACACTGAGTCATGGGATCTAAAACTGGCTTTTCATGCACAAAGATACAATCAATGTTTTGCTAAGTTTATCTGAATTAATTAATTAATTAGTTGTCTATCTGTGTATGTGCATGTGTATGCACCTGAATGCTCAGGATTTCTCATTGAACTGGGAGCTAAGCTGGTGATTAGAAGGCCCCAGCCACCCTCCTGTCACTGCCTTAATAGCATTGGGGATTATGGCATGTGTATATGCCCACTGTTATTTTAAGTTACTAAATGTAAAAATCTTTTTTCGAACATTGAATTTACGTGCAATGCACTGTGATAACCGTCACCACCCACTACTCTTTCTTGACCTGCTACTACTCCCACCATCTCCTTCTTTCCTCCCTTTCCCTTTTATTTATATAAGTTCCATGCAACAGTCAGCTGTTCTGCATTTATACCTGCAATGGCCAATTGTCTTCGTTAGGGTTTCTACTGCTGTGACAAAACATCGCGACCAAAAGCAACTGGTAGAGGGAAATGTTTCTTTCAGCTAACAGTTCCATATTACTGTCCTTTATTAAAGGAAGTGAGGGCAGAGGGCAGAAAGCTGGAGGCAGGAGCTGATGCAGAGGCATGGAGGAGTGCTGCTTACTGGCTTGTTCACTATGGCTTGCTTATCTTTGCTTTCTTATAGCAGCTGCCTGGAGGTGGCACTACCCACAGCAAGCTGGAGCCTTCCACATCAATCTCTAATTAGGAAAATGCACCAAGGTTTACCCATTGGCTAGTTTGGTGAGGGCATTTTCTCAACCAAGGTTCCCACTTCCCAAAGGACTCTAGCTTATATCAAGTTGACATCAAAGCCAGCCATGTCTTATCCAGAAAGCAGTGAACCACTGAAATCCTCCCAATCTTTTGGCCTCCCTATTCCTTCCACCCCTTCTTCTGTGATGTTCTTTGGCATCCAAGGATATTCTTACCTGGAGACAAACATTCAGGAGTGGTGTATTCTCAGCACTTTGACCAGTCATAGTCCCTCTTTTGAGCATCACTGACTAATAAAAGAGGCTTTTCTGGCCAATGTTGTGTGCTACACTAATGTATGGTTATAAACTTAAATATTTAGAAGGCAGTCAGCCATCAATAGAAGATTCCCTGGTAGCCCCTGTGACTTCCCTAGCCACAGGCACTTGAACCAGTTCTACAGTGCCAGCCACTTTCCCCCTCCAGTGGAGTGGCTCTCTGTACTTGACATCTACTTTTTTATCTGGGTGCTAGCGATTTGACTCAGGTCCTTATATTTATGTAGCAAATGTTCTTACCCATTGGCTATCTCACCAGGCTCCTACTTGCCCTTTCATACAGCCCTAGACCAGAGTCTCTCAAGTATAATAACACTAAAAGTTAGGGAGAACATTTCTTTTTATTTGTGGAGGAGCTATAAAAAACATCTTATGCCAATTGTCAGTAGTATTGGGTTCTGTCTTAGTTAGGGTCTCTATTACTGTGAAGAGACACCATGAACATTGCATCTCTTATAGAGGAAAACGTTAAATTGGGACTGGCTTACAGTTTCAGAAGGTTAGTCTGTTATCATCATGGAAGGACATGGCAGCTTGCAGGCAGACGTGGTGCTGGAGAAGGAGCTGAGAGTTCTACATTTTGATCCTCAGTCAGCAGAAAGAGACTGTGTCCCACACTAGACATAGCTTAAGCATATTAGAACTCAAACCCCATTCCCACAGTGACACGCTTTCTCAAAGAAGATCACACTTCCTAATAGTGCCACTCACTATGGACCAAGCATTAAATACATGAATCTATGGGGGCCATACCAATTCAAACCACTACAGATTCCATTTCCTATGTGCTAATACTTCCTCTGCTATGACAACCAAAAATGTCACCAGGTATTTCTAATTGTTCAGTGAGATGAAAAAAGGTCAGGTGCGTTGTGTTTGGTTGAGAATGATGTCTTAAATATTCATCTTTGTGTGCCAGGTTGCTATTATTTGCAACCTTAAACCTGGAAACAGTTAAGAAACCCCAACATCTGACCAGGAGTTACACAGGGGAAAGCTCTTGTCAGCCCCCAATTAAGCTTGCACTGGAAATTCCCGGGTATGTAGCAAAAGGAAGAGTCATCTGCTGTTTTGTTTTGTTTTACTGATGTGCTTGAGGCAGAAAGCAAAGTGATCTGGGTGTGCGTGAGAGAGATAGAAAGAGGTATTTTCCTAACACAATTAGAGCCCGGAGAAATGGCATGCAATTAGGTTGAAGAATGCCTTGTTTAACATGCACTTGGCATAACAGAGCCAGCAGGTTGCAAATTATGGGATATAGATTTTCATTAGCAGGTCTGCATAATGCATTTTTGTGCATTTAAAGACGCAGATTTGAGGGTTGGTAGGAAGTATGTAAATTCTTTGTTGCTCTAACTAAAGCTTAGCATTTCCAGCCCTGAGTTTTTGTTGCTGATTCTTCCATTTAAGCACATCTTCTGGGCATTTGCATTTTGTTTTCTTTTCTTTTTATTTATTTTTTTCCCCACTATAGTACATTTCTATCAAGGGGCTGCCATGGGCTATCAATCCTGTCAGGAAATTCATCTCAGAATCTTTTCAGGACTAGACAGACTAGGCATGTGAAGTTGGACCATCTCCTCCCACACTCAGCCTGGAAGTGAACCCACCATTTGTGGGTTCTGGAGCTCTTAACCTTACCATTGCCATATCCACAATTTTCTCTCCAAGTTTTTTTACTAGAGAAGTGTTTTTCTCATTGACCAGGACAGAGAGGGTGTGGCCACTTCACATTTTCCAGTTGGTGCTTGACCTGTGGGTTTTGACATTTTAAATCATTGCTCAGATGACCATTTTAAAACTTAAAAAATTACTTTAGCACTTCTAGTATGTTCTATAACATATTCCTTGTTTTTGCCAGAGTTGTCCTTTGATATCTCAGCAATTGCCTCCAGGGTGCCCCAGAGATAACAAAACTCATGGTGCCCAGGTAAAATGCTATGACATATAAATGGAGTGCAATCATCCCATCTACAGCAGCCATCTTCATGTCACTTACAGGACATAAAGCAAAGTCTGCCCATGTTCAATGTAGTTGTATTTTTAAAAATTATTCACCAATTTCATTTGTTTGAGTCTGTGGATACAGAACCCATGGATAAGAAGACCACAGGTATAAAAGTGTCACTGTAATCCATCTGCCTTGGTTCAAATCACCATTTGATAGCTGAAATGTACTTCTCATCAGATGCCATACTCAAAATACATTACCTTGGTGAGACTTGATCAGTGTTATTTTTTAAGAGACTTTTATGTAGCTCCAGCTGGTCTCTCTATGTAGTCAAGGATGACTTTGAACTTCTGATCCTCCTGCCTCCACATTCAGAGTGTTGGGATTACAGATATGTATCACTACAACCAGTTTTATATGGTGCTGGATATTGGACAAGAGCCCTACACATGCTAGGCAAGCAGTCTGTCAACTGAACCCCTCTCCACTCTAGGTCTGAATAGTTTTGACTGACACCATGACACATAAACAGATGTCATAGTTTCTTGCTGTGCTAAGAAATAACTATCAGGCTGCTGGAGTATAGGAAAGAAGGAAGTCAGCAGAGTCATTAGGCAATGTAGAGCAAGGCCTGAGCAGCCTGAGAGAAAGGAGGGGCTTAGGTGGATCCAGGTAACTGACTTACCAGTGCTATGAACTGTTTGCAAATCTGAATATCCTTAGACTGTGGGTGCTGAGTCTGGGAAGGTTTGCTCAGCACTATATGAAATGCTACAGATTTGATAAATGCCTGGGTCCCTGTGTGAAGGGCATAGTTGAGATTCTATAACTACATTAAGCAGCATGTGGGTGACATAATTCAATAATCATTAGCTCATGTTCTGCTGTTTGTTCTCTCTTTTCTAGCTCTCTTTGCTATTTTATTCTACCCACATTTCTGTTCCATGTGTCTGTTGCTACCTTCATCCTTCTATTGTGCTTTAGTTTGTTCCCCAGGCCCTAATTACTTCTGTCCTCTTTTAATATTTTCATTTGTGAGTGTGTGTGTGTGTGTGTGTGTGTGAAGAAGAGCTTGTGTGAACCATGACATACAGGTGAGGACAGAGGACCACTTGTGGGTTCTGGAGCTCGAACATGTCAGACTTGAAGAAATACCTTACCATTGGCCCTAAATATGTCCAGACAACAACAAAGATTTTTCTCTCCTCCATGAGTTTTCTTATGTGTTCTTTTAAAATTATTATTGTTTTATAAACAACTTGCAAAAAAAATCATCACCAAAGGAACGAGACTCCCATCTGCATCTCAGTGAATTTCTCTGCACAGTTAGAACGACTTTTCTAAAGCCATGAAACTTTACACTGGATTTTACACTTGTTGGCATCCAGCCTCGGTTTGGGTTCAGGTCCTGAGTCTGGAAAAGAGCATCAGTGCAAGGAAAATTCTGATCACCTGGTGGATTGCCCTCAGGGGCTCTGAATAGCTCCAACCATATTCGCTTACACTTTAATGGAGTTTTTCTATCAGGCTTACACGAACAACTTTATTATTAGATGCTAGTTTTGACTTCTAAGAAATACATTGTATTTAATAAATACATGGCAATCGTTATAAAAGCCCACATTGTTCCTCTTTATACTTCCCCAAATACACTTTGCCACTCCTTATTCTAAGCATAGAGTTTAGGCGTTTTTGCAAGCTTAGCTAAATATCAAGGCAGACACATTCTGCTCTTGCATCGCTTATGGTATCTGTCGGCTAAAAAGTAATAGACATGGGCACAATGCTTTAAGGACAATAACATTCAAAGCAAACAATTTCATACAGTTTTCTTTTTTATAAGAGGGTCCCACGTCTCAATCTCTCTGTGAAAGGCACTCTTTCCCCGTCTCACTCACTACACCATACTGCCACCAATACGCTCCTAACTATGTTAAAGCTGGATCGCTCCATCCCATATTTTACATTGCATCTTTTCCCATTAGATCATACTAGCTTCTATGATTGATTCTATATGCTTGGTGTCCAGGGAACTTTCTCTCAACAGTTGGCACTGTGTGTGTTCCTGATGCCTTTCCCCTATTCTGTGTGTGCATGCTTAACTCTCCTTTCCAGAAGTGTGAGACATGGTTAATGTTCCAAGTATTGTTTTCTCATATGTGCCTAACTATCTCTATTGCTTCAGAAATAGTTAGCAATTCTAGATAAGAAATTTGAGAAGCATTAAGCCCCTGATGAATCTTAGGGGGGAAATATTTGAGAAAGAACAGAATTTCTAGGGAAAATTACAGCTTTTACTTGTGTGGACTGACAAAGTAAAACTAAAAGCCTCCCAAAGAATCAACAATATTATGAGAGAGAAAAGAATCTACAACCTACATGAAGTTTGCAGATTCCTATGTTGCTCCATGGTCTACTGGTCTTGACTAAGTGAGAACCTGTTTTGATGGGTATCTTGCCCTGAGTGATCCCATTGGACTAGTCATATGCTGATCTGACACTAGGATGGATGGCTCCAAGCATACACTTTTACTATTGAATATATTCTTATGCACTTATCCACCACCACCAAATTGAAAACCCATGAGAGTTAGAGCTAGAAGAACACTTAGCTTCGTATCCTCTTTCATAACGAGTCCGTCACCTGCATCCAGTCCTTCCTCCTCTCCTAATTTTTATCCTTTCTTGTTCTCCACTATGTATTCTATTTCTGTATTCACATGTACATTTGTTTACATAGACAGACACCCACAGATGCAAACACACACAAAAGCATAGGGAAAGAGACAGACAGACAGACAGACAGATGGGCACATGTGCATGCACACACACATGCACACAATAGGCTAGGATACATATTTGAAAGAAAGCATTTGTTTCTCTTTTCCTCCCTTGCTTCCTTCCTTCTGGTCTTTCTGTCTTCCTTCCTTTCTTTCTCTGTCTCCCTCTCTCTGTCTCTCTCTCTCCCTCTCTCCACCCTCTTTCTGAGTTTGTACAGCATTCTAAGTCCTCCCAATTTCTGAGGTTTATGTATGATTTCATTGCTACTTCATTCATCATAACAAGGAATTAGAACCAACATAATTGTCTATCAACAGAAAAAGAAATAATGAAAATTTGGTATATAATGTGTCTAACAAGAAATTTCCTTTATTGTATCTGAATATGGGATGAATATTGATGGGACTGATTGATAGTTTTGAATGTGTGGTTTGTATTTTTATGAAGTGTTTTTAAAAATTCCTTGTAAAAAAACTTCTTTTGTTTTTTTGAGATTAATATAATTACATAATTTCCATGTTCTCTTTACATTCTGCCACATACCTTTCCCGTGCTCTTTAAAACTATTTTTTCATAACTTGTTATTACATGCATATAATATGTTTAGATATATGTGTATGTATTACTAACCATAACTTGCTCCGGCAGTAAAGTACTATTTGTATTTATTGTTTTCAGGGTTGAATATTTAGTATTGGATAACCAATTGGAATGCTGTTTCTTGGGGAAGACTATTGCATATCAGGAGAAAATCATAATTACCTATTAGTGTACTATTAAAGGGGTTCAAATAATTTCTTACCCACTTGTTTTTTGTCATACTCTCATTCTTTCAGGGCTAACTCCTAACATGTGTGTGTTTGGAAACTTCTTCAATGTTAAACGAAATCTTCCTTATCAAGGGACCCTATAGAAAATTCCTCATCAGGAGTTACTTGTCTATTTTGCAATGATGTTGCTAACTTATCTGCTATAAAATGGAGAAAAGACAAGGCTCAACTCCTTTCCTTGCTGGGGACAGCTGGGTGTGAAACTTCAGACAGCTGTTTTACAAATTGCCTGGCCTTTAGGTAATCATTTCCTCATCAGAGCAGCAGCTGGGAGATGGGGGAAAGGGTGCTTTCTTTCCCAATGTCATCTTCACCTCCCCATGTCTGCACAGCATCATGACATTACTCAGGTACAATTAAGTAAAAGCAATAATATCCCAGAGTAATGCTTCTATTTTTTTTTCTGGCCAGTGTGTTCAGTGCAGAAGAAATCTCTAGTTTTTGTTGTCATGCGTGGGCTATGCAGAGCATTTGGTCATTTCAGGGGAAAGTGATGAAGGTGAACACTATGTGCTCACTAAGACATACTTATAAACCAGGAACTGGACAGGGAGCCTGGTGGATCTTTTCATAGAATCTAAGAGTCATTGTGGGAGACGGTCTCATGGTCTCCACCATGCGGCAGGGACAATCACAAAGTTCAAATGGCTTACTCGGTTAAACATAAATACTTGACTTCCGGAATTGAGCTGAACTGTTAGAATTGTGGTAGAGAAGCAACATCAGGGTCTAGCTGTTTGAACTGTGATGTGTCACCACCACCTGATGCTGATCAAGAGATCCAACCACCTGGACCCTTACTTTCCATTTGGTATGATACTTTGCTCACTATGAACCCCAGCCCAATAATGGTTTACTACCAACTTCTTTGCTTTACTACACAAGGCATAATATAGAGGCTTGCAGAGAAAAGTAAACAAATGCATCTAGCTATAAGAAACTCATCTTTCATAGCAAAAACAGTATGTGTTAGCTACTCTAATCTCTCATTTATGTTTCTAAGAAAGTACCATGAATCAAGACAAATGTCATTCTGACTCCTTCCAGGGAATAATCATCAAATACCCTTGGGTCTCCTCTCTGCTCTTGAATATTAATTTCTGAGTTGTCAACAGCCTGAGCAGGACCTGGGCAGCATCCTGCATTCTGAGAACTTGCAGGAGGCCATCTTTCAATAAATTCTCCCTGGAAGGAAGGAAATAAGAACGTAATCACATCATGTGCAGCTTGAACAAGATCTGCATTGCTACAAATCTGCTTAGCTCATGGGTCTGCTCTCTCCTCCAGCTGTCTAAATACTGCTAAGCTCCAAACCCTGTCATACTTCAGCTTCCTACAACAAATCTTGCCCCGTGGCCCTTAGGCCACAGTGACCTTCTTCCATCCAGATATCCCATGTCATCTGTGTCTGTACCACACATTTCAGAACTTGTTTGAATTTTCTTATATTGTCTTGGTTCTTTTTAAACCAACATTTTTTTTTCTTTGATACTGGAAGCCACACCAGTAATCTCTTGTTTCATGCCAAACTTAGCATGATGAAGGAACATCGAACAGTAAACAGAAACATAAATGCACATTCAGTTTTCAAACTCTGATGTTCAGTTTTGTAGAACTTGGCTCACCCTCATAAATGTCATGCATACTCTAGAGTTTCAGAGAAAACAGTGAACAATAAAAAATGGCAATTTAAAACCCTGAAGTCTGTGGCTGGGGAAATGACTTAATCACTGAAGTGCTTACTGTTCAAGCATGAGGATCTGAGTTTGGATTCCCAGCACCACCATAGACAGTTGGGTGTAGAAGCATGTGCCTGACATCCAGTGGCCAGGAGGCAGAGACAAGACAGGATCCCTTGGGCTTGCTGGCCACTCAGTCTAGCCAAGTAGGTGAGCTCCAGGCTCAGTAAGAGACTGGTTTTCAAAAAGTAAGATGGACAGCGATTGACAAAGACACCAGATGTCAATCTCTACCCTCTACAACCATGCACACTCTTACACCCATGTGCACACACATATGTGAACACATGCACACACTACTTTGACGTACTCAAACTTTGAAATATACTAAATGCCATTTTCCTATCTTTTTCCCCCTATTGACATCCAAAATTGAGAAGAGGCAGGCACTGATGCTGGCCTGACAAAAGTTGTTCCTAGGAAGAACTCCTCCTTTTGGGTAGCTGCTGTTTTTGCAAACTGTCCTGGTAATCTAGACCTGCAGCTGTTAGTAAGACTTAACAATACACACAGAGCTCATGACACAATGTGAACCCAAATGCAACAGAAGTTACCATCCAGAGTGCTGGGGATGGACGTAGACATTCATGCATGCTTCCTGTTTACAATGATAGTGTATTTCTGCCTGCCATCTGTGAGACTCCTTTATCTTAAGTGGGCATAGCATGCATGGTTGGTTAAGTGGGTGCATGGACAAGTTAGGAGTTCATAACTAAGCAGATATTTGCAGAGGACCCTGAGCACACTGGGACTGTGGTAAACAATGCTTTAATTTTAGCACACATGATGAGAATCCCTTGAAGACTTTGTAAAACACCCATTCTCTAGCCTGTCCCTAAAATGTCCCATTTGGGATGACTGTACCTTAGTCCTGGGATCTGCATTTTTATGTGTCCAGGGTCTGCTGCTATCACAGTTTACTCCCTAAGTGCTGTAAATTTTGCAGAATGGCCTTGACTGACCTTGACTTCAGGCATTCATCCACAATGATCTAGCTTTTGCTATGCTTTTCCTACACTCAGAATCTTCTGGAAAAATATAGAACACAGTATAGAAACTGCCTGTTAACAAGAAAACCAATTGGTAAAGCTTAAAGAAAGACTTTTGGGGAATTAATTCAGTTTAATAAACTGTCTCTCTAAGCTGAAGTGGGGGAGCTTTGTGTTTGATGTAAAAAAATATTGTTACTGTGATGTACTTTATCTCTTTGAAAGGACTGGTTTAAAATATTGGTCAGCATCTCCTTTCCCCCTATGAACAGAATCCTTGCCTCAAACTCTGTAGATACATAACTACATTCCATTGCCTTAAATATTAAAACCCATGCCTGCTCAATTCCAAGGTGACCCTGTCCTCTTAGATGGTATCAATCCATCAGGGCCATTTACTACCCCTTGGCTGTGACTGAATTATTGCTTTCTTGTCATCCCCAGGACATATAGCACTAAAATTCTAGCATTTGTTAAGCCAGTTCCCAGCCTTTGAAATAAACTATATGTTTTTTTTTTCCTTTTCATATCACAGATTCCATGAAAGACAGTCCAGAGGAAAGCTTCAGAATACATAATGTAGACAGAACTCTTCGGTGGGGCAGGGGGATGAAAGGACAAGTTAATTTTTGAGTAGGAAGTAAGGCATGAATGATGACTTACAATGGAAAGCAAGAAGTTGCTCCAAGCTATATTATCACGTTATCCTCTGACTTTCAATATCTGTATTATTTAATTGGATTATATTGAAGTCTCAGCAAATGAAAATTGAATCATTCAGAGATCAATGAAATTAGTAACTACACACCTACTTGATATACATACAGTAAGGCTCCCCAATACTCACTGTATATTAGAATAGTTGGTGTAAGAATTAAAATTTTTGGATTCCAGGTCTTTGCCCTGAACATCCGGAGCTTAATTAGAGAGGTCCAATATAGGTAAAAATCGCAAAAAAAAATTGTTAAAATCTGCAGCCAGTATTGAGTGTCATCATTGGTGGTAGCTAAGCTAGCTTGACTGTCTTCCAAGAGTGTCTTATTACACATTCACTTTCCAGAATTTTGTGAGTTAAACCTACTAGTCATGGGAAATTGACTTGAATGAGGGTTTTTACAGCATGGAAATTTGGAAATTGATACATGTTACATAATCATCTTATTCCCTCTTTAGAACTGTTCCTAAGCTTTTGTAGACACACCATTGTCCCTAAGGAGGACAGTTTCACTTCCCATTTAAACACAGACAACTTAGAGTAGAAACTGGACACTATTGATGGTTATGGTAGGACAGTTTGCTTGAACCAGAAATTATACACTTTAAATATGCTAGTTGTAATGTTCATTCCCTGTTGAGTCAATAAAAGATAAGAGAATTTAAGAAAGTGCCTCAAATTTATTCACATACACTGAATTAAGAGATCAGGTTTGAGGTCAATATGATGAGCTGACAGTTTAGTGGCAACTATGGGAATATTATTGGTTAGCACAAGATGAATGTAAAGCAGATTCTTACTTTTTTAAGTCAATTTATAGAGCAAGGAGAACAGTGATAATTTTCTTCCTTTTCAAAAAATTTCACTCTATTATAGGAGAAAAGCAGGTTCTTTTTGTCTGAGTGCGGGATGAATCTTCAAACCTTAACATTAAGTTGCTTCTAGTTATCGTTTTTTTTTCCCCTTAAAGTTTCACATATGTGGAAAGATATGGGATACTGGGTAAGTATGGCCTACTCCACTTAGCAGTGTAAGCTCTAGTAAGAAAACTAGTATGGAAGTTCCTCAAAAAAGATAAATTTACCTGATCCTGCTATACCATTTGTGGATATGTACCCAAGGAGTCAAAGTCAGCACATCATAGACATGAAGGAAAACCCTTACCTGTTGCAACACTACTTACAACAGCCAAGCTACAAATTTGATCTAATGCACATCAGTGGATGCATGGATCAAAAGTTGTAGCACACATACACAATGAAATATTATTCAGCTGCAGAGAAAATACAATAATTTAAGGAAAATCAATGGAACTCTAGCTATAATTTTAATTCAGAACTATCTCTCAGAAGATGGCTGAGCTGGTAGAGGCACCTGCTACTAAACCTGATAACCTGAGTTTGATTCCTGGGACCCACATAGTAGAAAGAGAGAACTGACTCCCACAAGCTGTTCTTTGACTTCTGCCAATTGCTCTCTGTCCTCTATATGTACACCATGACATCCAAGTATACACACATACATACATACATACACACACACACACACACACACACACACACACACACACACACACAGAGAGAGAGAGAGAGAGAGAGAGAGAGAGAGAGAGAGAGATACACACACACACATATGGATAAATAAGTAAATACAAACAATGTAAATTCTTCTTCACAAATTGTTAACATACACAAAAGATTATTAGTGATTTGTCTGAAGAGTCACTCTTTAGTTAACCACCATTTCTAGTGTGGATGCAGTATATAACGAAAAAGAACAGAGAATTTCTTTTGACTTTCATTCACCAAACTTTTTTAATTATTAATGTTAAAAGTAAACACACACAGTGACAAACCCATTTTTGAGTTCTATGAACCTTGATTATCTAGACAAGAAGCTATTTTGACAAGCTGTAGGTATATGGATATTCTCTAGTTATACCCTCTGTAACTGTATAATACTATAACATCAACTAGGGGAAAATTGCACATGTGGGTGTGTTCCTGTAAATCCAGATACTTGGCAGGTTATGGAAGAAGGACCGTTTGAGTCCAACAGTTTGAGGATACTCTGGATATCAAAATCCTGTCTCTCAAGAAACAAATAAAAATAAAATCTAATACAAAGTAGGGACGGCAATAAGATCTAGTGTGTAAAGGGACTTGTTGTCAAGCTCGAAAACCTGAGTTTGACAGAGATCATTTCAAATTTTGTCCTCTCATTTCCACTGGTACACACTGTGACGTGGGTGCCCACACAAGACATACATATACTCACAAAAATAAGTATAATATAAAATGTAAGTAAGAGACTAAAGGTAAGAATAGTATCCTCTTCAACTCCATCAAAGACCACAGAAGGATAATATATAAACTCTAGAAATGACAGAGACATCTCGCCTGGTCAGTTACCCGTAGTTCTTCTGAAATGTTCCATCTTCAGCCCATAGGCCATAGTGTGTGTGGCAGACTCCTCAGCAAAGAAGGAAATTTTAAACTGTCCATCTGTATTGGCAATTTGTCAGTCCTGCAGACTGTCTGGTAGATATTTGAATGAGGCAGAAACCCTGTAGCATTGTCCATCTTGTTTCACCAGTCATTTTCCTGTGGATCCTGCATGTCCAGTTTATGGAGCATAAAGTCAAACAGTCCAGACAAGAGCAGTATCTTGTCCAAATAGCTAGTTTTGCCATACTGGAAGTAAACTCCACAATGAGTTTCTTCGATGTCCAACTTCCTTTCTGACACAGGTGGTGTTGCCAGGAGCAGTTATGTCTCACTGTCAAGAAAAACCTTAAAGCATTTTAAATGCCATATACTGTAGGTCTTTGAAAGGTTTGAAGAATACCTATTCATCTCAAATGAATACATCTCTGTATATCTAGAAATCCTAAGTAACTTAACTATAAGTTTTGACTGTTATAGATAACTATCTAAAATTTGTACTAAATTATACATTAAATTAGCTATTAAACCCAATACCTAAACAAGAGGAGAAATATACATATCACAAAATAAACCTTAAATTTGTATCAATAAATGAAAATCCATTTCAAAACAAAGTATACATTTTTATACCACAATCCCCTTTTTTACCTTTAAAAAGAGATTGTTTGTGGTCATTACCATTTATAATCAGCCCCATTTAGGTGGAAAACAAACATTTATAAACAATATTTGGGAATTTGGGCATCATTCTTTCTAAACTGCTTCCTGCTGGTAGGGGGCACTGTCATGGGGCTTCCTTATTCCAGCTGTTTTGAATGTTGATTACCTGGGACACTGTTTCAGGGGGTCTTGCTTGATCAAACCATGTTAATCTGGAAGGAATCCACAGATTTTTATTTTCTGTAGAAACAAAAATAGAAATCCTTTTCCCCAGTAATTTGTCCTTGGAGTTAAATTTTGAAGTCAAAGCATTTTTAAAATATGTAAATTGGATTAATCTAGCAGCATTTCTTTTAACAGTTGTTGCTATTTCCTCAGCAGTCAAATAATATAATTATGGTTATAGTTTTCCATAGTTAGGATTAAAGATAAGCTACATATAGGACTTTAGACTCACAAAGATAGGATAGATGATAAAATATTTTCTTTAAATCTTGCTAAATGTTAATGGACTAAATATGGTTATCTATGGTTCTTATTTGATAACTGTTTTGTTATGTATTTTGCTATGTTAAGGTTAAAACCCTTCTTTTATTTTAGACAGAAAAGAGATGATCAGAGATGTCATTCTGTAAATATGTTTCTCTTATTGGTTAGTGAATAAGCACTGTTGGCCAATAGGAAAGCAAGATAGAAAGGACTAGGAGACAAGGAGGTTTCCCGAACAGAGAGGAGGAGATTCAATGGAGAGAGCAGAACGCTGGACCCAATCTCCGAGCCTTCAACTAGTAGCTGATAGAAACAGAAGCAGATACCCACAAGTAAACACTAGGCTGAACTCCTGGAATCCAGCTGTAGACAGGAAGAAGTAACGAGCAAAGGAGTCAAGACCAAGCTAGAGAAACCCACAGAAACAGCTGACTTGAACAAAGGGAGCTCATGGACCCCAACCTGACAGCTAGGAAACCAGCATAGGATCATCCAGACCCCATGAATGTGGGTGTTAGTTGGGAGGACTAGGCAGTCTATGGGGTCTCTGGATCCTTCCTTGCACTGCAACACCAACCTTTTGAACTAATATACCCACTGGTGCAATAGTGGACTGAATTATGAGGCAACCATTTATTTTCTTATTTGGTATGGAGGCTGTAGCACAGAAGGGATTTCGTGGCTGTTACTACAAACCTGATCAAATGTGCCTAGCATGGGAGATCATAGGCCCTGGAGAGGGAAACCTACTGGTGATGTGTTGTCAAGGGGACACACTGTCAAAGTGCTTACAAAATACACATGCTTATGCAAACACATTTGTGTTACTCTCAATTTTTGCCCAAGAATCTTTTTCTTGTAGTACTTAGTGGTTATGCAGACTCACAACTGCTCAAAGTGCAGAGTACAAATAACTCTGAGTGCTCAGCTGTAGATGGATCATCTACATCAACCTCCACATTCAAAGTTCCAGAAATTTCAGTGGTTAGTGATCAATGCAGAGTCATAACTGCTCAAAGGACAGAGTATAAATAGCTCTGAGGGCTCAGAGTTGATTGGGTCATCTGCATCAAGCAAGGTGTAGGAACTTGGAGGAAGAAGGATCAGAGGGGATGTTCATGATTGGAAGATGGGAAGGAGAACTGTGAAGGTCTGACTTCTGAACATGACATGGCTGTCACACAAATCAACCCTCAGCAGGTATGATTACCAGCACAACATCAAGCTATGCAAATGCCAGCATGGATGGAGTCAGGGATTCAGAGGAGGAGCTTTTAAACATTTACAGCTACTAAGGGAATGAGTCACTTTCCTTTCTGGATGTGGCAGCCAGTAGGTTGCTCATCCCCCAGTGGATGATTCCACACCCACGCACATATGGACAATGCTAACTGGACTCAAGGGGTTATTATAACAAAAATAAAATCAGGGTATGAAGCCAAGAGGGAGGAAGGGTGGGGGCACCATGAGAAATAGGAGAGATGTAGCAGTGGATATATATATAACCAACATGTATTATATAAGTATATAGAATGTTCAAAGCATTAAGTATTATTCAAAGGGAGTAGCAGGTGAACTTAATAGACAGTTTTCAAAAAGAGAAACACAAATAGCTAATAGCTTTTAAAAAGTGTTCAATATCCCTGTCAGTGAAATGCAAATTAAAACTACTTGGAAATATCCTTCACCTCAGTCAGAATGGGTATCATCAACAAACCCAGCTATAAATGTTAGAGAGAATATAGACAAAAAGAAACCTATATTAACTGTTGATGGGGATGTAAAGTAATTCATCCATTGTAGAAATCAGCCTGACATCACAGACTCAGAAAACTAAAAGTAGAATTACCCTATGACCCAGCCACTTCACTTGTGGACATACAACCAGAGAATTCCTTATTCTTCCATAGAGATATTGGTACCCTGGTGTTTACTAGTAGTGCTCTATTCACTATAGAAAATAGTTGGAACCAACCTAATTGCCCATCAAGATATGAATCAAAATTATAAATATGAATATTATACATCTCTGTAGAAAAAATGAGATTCAAAATTTATAGGAAAAGGTGGGGTTAGAGTATATAATTTTAAGCAAGATCATGTTAACTCAGAAAGAAAAGAGAGCATATGTTCTTCCTCATGCTGTGAATCTAGCTAATAATATAGGTATTTATGTAAAAAAGGCACTTGTGGGCTCAGGATAACATGCATTTAAAAAGAACAAGAAAGACTAAGTATTATGGGATATGGAAGGACTGAATGTGGATAACAAACATGAGCTATAAAAGAGTATATAAAGTTAATTGTTTTCCCATCTCTAATTCTGTCTTGGGTGTTGTGCTTTTGGTGGTGGCTAAGTATATAAAAATTAAATCTGTAGCAAAAGAGTAGAATCCAGTGCAGAATGCCACAGTTTCAGAATCACTGTTCTAACTATATACACTATTAAGATGTGTATACTTTGTTAATTTTGATGTATGATTTTTAAAAATTTTTCAAGGATTTTATAATAAAGCTTGTAAAATCTTTAAAAAATAAAAGGAGAATATTAATGTTTGATTTATAGGACTACTGGTATTTTTACAGATATTTATGGACACTGGTTTTATAATTAGATCAACTTCCATTTATCTTAGATAAGTTTTTAGTACCTTGGTATTTGACTATCTTTCAAACTCCTTTATGTAAAAATTGTCTCCGAAGTGGGATATAGGACATATTTTACAATCATTATAAAAAGAAAATGAGGGCTTTGGTGTGATATGTTTATCTCTTTGAGACATAAACAGTATTTGTTTATGGACCTCAGTCTTCCTTGAACTCAATATATTGTGTAGACAGCCTTGAACTCATGGTGGTTCTTCTGCTTCAGATCTCCAATCTCTGGGGTTACAGGCACCATACATGATTCCTTACTTAATGCATTTAAAAGTAATATTCATTATCACTTTAAAACTATTTATAAATATTTGGAGAAGTGTGAAGATTATTATTTTATTGTGCAAGTGTGGCCAAGACACATGTATGTATTTTGTTCATTCTTACTTAGTAGTTTCTATAATTTCTTTCTTTCTTTCCTTTTTCCTTTCTTTCTTTCTTTCTTTTTTAGGTAGAAAACATTTTATTTTTTTCATTACAACTAATCATTGCAGAAACATAACTTGTGTCAAGTGCCCCAGCGACTACACGTCGTTTACGTTATTTTTATTTTACATATCGTTCCCAGTTCCCTATCCCTCCCTTCTTCCCTCTCTCCCTCCTTCCCTCTTTCCCTCTCTGCCCACCTTACATGCACCCACCTATTCCCCCTCTCACTTCACATATAGGGTGATGCCACCCAGGAGGGGTCATCTAAATCTGTCAAGTCATTTGAAGTAGGGACTAGGACTTCCCTCCTGTCTCTAGGTTAAGGGAGTATCCCTCCATGGGGGATATGCCCAAAAGGTCGTTTTGTGCACCAGGAATACATCCTGGTTCCACTGTCTGAGGACCCTTAGACTGCCCAGTGTCTGTGGGTTTCTGCAGCCTGGTCTTGTCCTCCCTCTCTGCATCTGGATTCTAGTTTGGCTCAGTGTTTAGCTGTGGGTGTCTGCTTCTGTTTCCATCAGCTACTAGATGAGGGCTCTATGATGGTAGATAAGTTAGTTGTCAATCTCTTTATCAGGGAAGGGCATTTATGGTAGCCTTTCCACTGTTGCTCAAATTATTAGTTGGGGTCAGTCTTGTAGGTCTCTGAGCATTTCTCTAGGTTCAGTTTTCTCTTCAAACCTATAACGGAGACTGGATCAAACTGGTTCAGACCAGTTTGAGCCTGTTCAAGACAGTTCAGACTGAATCAAAACGCTCCAGACAAGTTCAGACCATTTCAGACCAGTTCAAGCCAGTTCAGGTCTGTTTAAACCAGGTCAGACCAGCTCAAACCGGATCAGACCGGTTCAGAAGGGTCAGTCCAGGTCAAACTGGATTTAACCAGTTCAAACCGGTTCAGACTGGCTCAAACTGAATTAAACTAGTTCAGACCAGATTAAACTCGTTCGAACCCTAATTAAACAGGTTCAATCCGGTTCAAACTGGTTCAAATCAGATTAGACTGGTTCAGACCAGTTCAAACCAGCTATCAGTCTGGGGGGGCTCATTAGCTCCTCCTAGTTCAGGTCAGCTGTCTCTATGAGTTTCTGCAACCTGTTCTTACCCTCTCTCTCTGCATCTGGATTCTAGTTCTACTCAGTGTTTAGTTACTTGTGGATGTTTGCTAGATGAGGGCTCCATGATGGTGGATAAGTTATTTGTGTATCTCATTATCAGAGAAGGGCATTTATGGTTGCCACTCTTGCTCAAATTGTTAGTTGGAGTCAGTCTTGTAGATCTCTGGACATTTCTTTAGGTTCAGTTTTAGGTTCATTTCTTTAGGTTCAGTTTTCTCTTCAAACCTATAATGTCTCCCTCTTTTATGGTATTTCTCTCTCTCTCTCTCTCTCTCTCTCTCTCTCTCTCTCTCTCTCTCTCTCTCTCTCTCTCTCTCTCCCTCTCTCTCTCTCTTTCTTCATCCCCTGACTCAATCTTCCCAATCCCATGTGCTTTCCTCTCCTCCCCTTCTTTTTCTCCTAGTTCCCTCTCCACTCACTGCCCCCCCACTCCCCATGTGCTCTGGAGAACTTGTCCCTTCCCCCTTCTGTGAGGGACTTCATATGAATGTCTTAGAATCCACCTTGTATCCTAGTTCCTCTGATGGTGTGAATTAAAGGCTGTTGATCCTTGCTCTAGGTCTAAAATCCAAATATGAGCAAGTACATACCATGTTCCTCTTTTCGTGACTGGGTTACCTCATTCAGGACAGTTTCTTCAAGTTCCATCTACTCGCCTTCGAATTCCAAGATTCTGTTGTTTTTTTCCACAGAGTAGTATTCCACTGGATAGATGTGCCACAACTTCTTTATCCATTCTTCAGTTGAGGGACATCTAGGTTGCTTCCAGGTTCTTGATATTACAAATAATGCTGTTATGAACATAGTTGAACACATGTCTTTGTTGCATGGATGTGGATCATTTGGGTATATGCCTAAGAGGGGGATTGCTGGGTCCTCTGGTAGACCGATTCCCATTTTCCTGAGGAACCACCATACTGATATCCAAAATGGCTGTACAAGTTTGCTTTCCCACCAGCGGTGGAGGAGTGTTTCCCTTTCACCACATCCTCTCTATCATAAGTTGTCATTGGTGTTTCTAATTTTAGCCATTCTGGCAGGAGTAAGATGGTATCTCAAAGTTGTTTTCATTTGCATTTCCCTGATAGCTAAGGATGTTGAGCACTTTCTTAAGTGTCTTTCAGCCTTTTGGATTTTCTCTATTAGAATTCTTCCTTCAATTCTGTACCCAATTTTTTAATAGGGTTATTTGGTGTTTTGTTGACTAGTTTCTTGAGTTCTTTGTATATTTTGGAGATTAGCCCTTTGTCAGATGTAGGATCAGTGAAAATCTTTTCTCAGTCTGTGGACTGCTTTTTGGTCTTGTCAACTGTGTTCTTTGCCTTACAGAAGCTTCTAAGTTTGAGGAAGTCCCATTTATTAATTGTCAATCTCAGTGTCTGTGCTACTGGAGTTATGTTCAGGAAGCGGTTTCCTATACCAACTTGTTCAAGGGTACCTTCTACTTTCTCTTCTAAGAGGTTCAGTGTGGCTGGATTTATGTTGAGGTATTTGATCCATTTGGACTTGAGTTTTGTGCATGGTGATAGACATGGGTTTATCTGCAGTCTTCTACACACCATCATCCAATTGTGACCGCACCATTTGTTGAAGATGCTTTCCTCCCCCCACCCATTGTATACTTTTAGCTGTTTTGTCAAAAATTAGGTGCTCGTAGGTGTGTGGGTAAATATCATGATTTTCGACTTGATTCCATTGGTCTACTTGTCTATTTTTGTGTTTTCAGGAATATAGCTCTGTAGTAGAGCTTAAAGTCAGGGATGGTGATTCCTCCTGAAGTTCTTTTATTGTACAGGGTTGTTTTGGCTATCCTGGGTCTTATGTTTTTCCATATAAAGTTGATTATTATCCTTTCAAGATCAGTGAATAATTGTGCTGGGATTTTAATGGGGATTGCATTGAATCTTTAGATTGCTTTCTGCAAAATTGCCATTTTTATTATGTTTATCCTACCAATCCAAGAGCATGGGAGATCTTTCTATTTTCTGGTATCTTCTTTAATTTCTTTCTTTAAAGCTGCAAAGTTCTTATTATATATGTCTTTCACTTATTTGGTAAGCATGACCCCAAGATACTTTATGTTGCTTGTGGCTATTGTAAGGGTGATGTTTCTCTGATTTATTTCTCAGCCTCTTTGTCCTCTGAATAAAGTAGGGCTACTGACTTTTTTGAGTTTGTCTTGTATCCTGCTAGTTTGCTGAAGGTGTTTATCAGCTGTAGGAGTTCCTTGGTAGAGTTTATTGGGTCACTTATGTAAAATATCATATCATCTGCAAATAGAGACTGTTTGACTTCTTCCTTTCCAATTTGGATCCCCTTGATCTCCTTTTGTTGTCTTATAGCTTTAGCTAGAACTTCAAGTACAATATTGAAGAGATATGGAAAAAGAGGACAGCCTTGTCTTGTTCCTAATTTTAGAGGAATCACCTTAAGCTTCTCTCCATTCAGTTTGATGTTGGCTGTTGGTTTATTGTATATTGTTCTTATTATGTTTAGGTATGTTCCTATTATCCCTGATCTCTCCAAGACCTTTATCATGAAAGGGTGTTGAATTTTGTCAAAGGCTTTTTCAGCATCTAGGGAGATGGTCATATGGTTTTTCTTTTTCAGTTTGTTTATATGGTGGATCACGTTGGTAGATTTTCTTATGTTAAACCATCCCTGCAACCCAGGGATGAAGACTACTTGGTCATGGTGGATGATTTCTCTGATATATTCTTGGATTCGGTTTGCCAGTATTTTATTGAATATTTTTGCATTGATGTTCATCAGGGATATTGGTCTATAGTTTTCTTTCTTAGTTGTATCTTTGTGAGGCTTGGGTACCAAGGTGATTGTGGCCTGGTAGAAAGAATTTGGTAATGAGCCTTCTGTTTCTGTTGTGTGGAACAATTTGAGGAGTATTGGTATTAGCTCTTCCTTGAATTTCTGGTAGAATTCTGCACTGAAGCCATCTGGCCTTGGGATTTTTTTTTTTTTTTTTTTTTTTTTTGGTTGGAAGGTTTTCAATGACTACGTCTATTTCATTGGGGGTTATAGGTCTATTTAAGTTGTTTGTCTGTTCTTGATTTACTTTTGGTAAGTGATAGTTACCCAGAAATTTGTCCATTGCTTTTGAATTGTCAAGTTTTGTGGAGTACAGGTTTTCAAAGTATGACCTGAAAGTTGTCTGGATTTCCTCTGTGTCCATTGTTACGTCACCCTTTTCATTTCTGATTTTGTTAATGTGCATGATCTCTCTCTGCTTTTTCGTTAGTTTGGATAAAGGTTTATCTATCTTGTTGATTTTCTCGAAAAACTGCTCTGAGCTCTGAAAAGGCTGAGTCTATTATTACACACCTATTAGAGGTAATGGCCATTATGGGCATACCTGCACAAATAAAAACTGACAATGCTCCGGCATATGTTTCCAACAAATTGAAACAGTTTTTTGAATATTATAACATAAAGCACATAACTGGTATACCACACAATCCTACAGGACAAGCAGTAATTGAGAGATCCAATCGTACCTTAAAGGAAATGCTCCATAGACAGGCAGGAGTAACCAAGACACCCAAACACAGATTACATAATGCTTTATTAACATTAAACTTTCTTAATGCTAATGAAAAAGGACAAACAGCTGCTGAAAGGCACTGGACAATAGAAAAAACTTCTGAACTAAATCAGCCGGTGTACTTCAAGGATGTATTGACCTCAGTATGGAAACCAGGATATGTGTTACGTTGGCGTAGGGGTTTCGCATTTGTATCTACAGGAGAAGAAAAGCTATGGATACCGTCTAAGTTGATCAAGATCCGAGTTGAACAAGAGAAACATCTTACTGAAGAGGAATGACAAGTCATTCAACAAATTGGGTCCCACAAAATGTGTGGAGACCTCTCAAAGGTAGGGGAAGTGTTCTTTTCTTGTCTTTACAGTAAAACAGAGAACACCTATCTTCAAACAACCAAGAGACAAGGAACATGTAGGTACCTACAAAAGACAGCTCTCCAGAAAGAATCATTTAATGAAGAGTAATCTGATTTATGGTAAAAATATTTAAGTCTAATAAACTGTTTCTATATGGAAATCTATTTCTCTTCACTATTTGGTATTCCTGTAGTCCCGATTCATATAAATCAATGCTGGCTTTGGAGTTGGATTTGGCTTTCCTTCTCTAAATTCAAGCATGTTGTTAAGATTGAATTCACAGTTTCTGCTTTATATCAAGAAGCCAATTGATGTAAGGCAGAAGAAAACAAAATCTAAGGACTCATATGTTTATATGCACTTTTTCTCTCTGAAATCCTCATTTTCTCTTATACATGTTAATGCTTATTGTTGCCTTTCCCCCTAATGCATACCGTAAAACTTGAAAATTTTACTTTGATATTGATATTTAAGTTTTCCACAAGGAATAATAACAGTTCCCAACAGCAATCCTTGAACACTCCGGAAGGAAGATGGGGCCCCAAATGGACATTTCCATTCTACTCACCCTGATGCATCTGAACTACAAACTTCACCCTTTAACCGGTTTGGGACTGCTTTGCTCAAGACAACTCCTGACTAGCTAGCTGTAATGGTGCACCTTCTTATTACAACCTGGCCAGAGTTCCAAAAAGAACTTCAGTCAAATATTTTCTGCCACACTATGAATACCTACATATGTCACAGCCAATTCTGTTGAAAAATTTGGTTGCTAAACATTTTCTCCCTACAGGATCCCATGGAGCAATCATCGTCCCATTTCAGCAGGAAGTAATCTTAAGATAACGACGCCCCTCTCCCCACTCTTGGAATTTAGGGATAATATTCATCTCCATAGGGTTGGTTTTAGTTACTTGGGGTTGGGTATGGAAAGTGATATTTAGACTCGGTTATCTCTTTTAGACAGGAATAGGGTATGGTTGGGAAAGGTATGGTTCAGTATGATATAGGTAGATTGGCCTACCTTCTTGTGAATTGTTTAGTAAGAGTGAGATATTAGTATTTCAGCTTACACTGTTATATATTCTTATCTGTGGTAATCTATATACTGGAAGAATTGTATATTATATTTTGTCATATTGTGTGAAATCTTCCCATTTATGTTTCAGGCACATTATTCTCCCTATATTCTATGTATGTATACTTTGTTTGAGTTCAAGACATTTTGTATATTGATACAGTTTAGGATATTTATCTTGCTGCCCTCTTGTCTAGACATTTCTACTCTACCTCTACTTTAGGAATTTACATGTGCATAATTATATTGTTTAGGTGTGTATCCTTGCTTTTCTCAAGGAAGTTTTAATCAGGTTTTTAGCTAAGTTCCTGAGTATTATAGATCATCCTCACCCGTGTTTCCTTTGCCTATGAGATTAGTCAGCAATAGATGCTTAATCTCCAATCACTTCATAGACCTGCAGAACACGGCATTTAAATGTTTTAATATTAGTACTCCGTTGACATGAGACACTGTTGCTCCTGACAGCACCATGCACTTTCCCGAAAGTATGTTGGACACTGTCGTTGCTCCTTCTCGAGTTCACCCTCACTTCGGCCATGGCCTCTTGGGCAAAGAACTGCCCCTACCTTGACAACTGATCTGGACATGCAGTCCTATGTGCTTGCAGGAGACAAACAGAAGACTGCTGAACCTTGCCAAGTCAGGGTAAGACAGCCTTTCTTCCTCCCTGCTTTTGTTGTGATCTGTCAGGTACTCTTGGCCTTAGCCAAAACTGGCTGTACCAACATTGCTCTGAGACCTTGGGTGACTGTCCAGGTAGCTTGCTGTTTCTGTCTTCGAGGCATCTTTTGGAAGTTGCCCATCCGCACTTCCTGTCTATCCTAGTATTGCTATTTTCCTTCTCAGGTCTTGATGAGGTTGTAGATTAAACCATCACAACTATTATTCTCTCTTCATAGTTAGATAGATTAGGTACTAGGCTTAAGCTTATTAGCTTAGGATAACTCTATTGTAAACTGCGTTATGTCTTCATCCTAGGACTAGATATGTAGGTCGTTTTGTTCTCAATTTTCCTTTTCTTAGAGCACACTTGTTATTCACTGTTTTGTATATTTTTGTATCAAACCCAAATCTTTTCTTTAGACTAAAAGGGGAATTGTAGCGAGATATTCACCTTGTCTGCACCTGTGGCTTAGGCCACGCCCATTGGGGCGGAGACAGGGCCGGATGGGAGCGGAGAGAAAAGGTTGGGAGAGGGTCGGGCAGCCCTTTTGGGTGGTGGACGCTGGAAGGCTCAGGATCTGCTGGAACCCGCCGCGTGCATCTGCCTATGTTGTGAGTTATTTCTCCCTTAATAAACTTCTGTTCGGCCTAATTGTTTATCCTGATTCTTATTAAATCACAATATTTGTTGAATTGCTTTTTTTGTATTCTTTTCCTGGTTTCTATTATATTGATTTCAACCCTCAAATTGATTATTTCCTGGCATCTACTCCCCCAGGGTGAGTTTGCTTCTTTTTGTTCTAAGGCTTTCAGTTGCGCTGTTAATTCTCTAATGTGACTATCCTCTGTTTTCTTCATATGGGTACTTAGTGCAATGAACTTCCCTGGTAACACTGCTTTTAAGGTGTCCCATAAGTTCAGGTATGTCATGTCCTCATTCTTGGTGAATTTTAGGGAGTCCTTAATTTCTTTCTTTATTTCTTCTTTGACCCAGGTATGGTGCAATTGCCCATTGTTCAGTTTCCATGAGTTTGTAGGGTTTCTGCAATTTGTGTTGTTGTTGAATTCCAATTTTAAAGCATGGTGGTCTGATAAGATACAGTGGACTATTACAATTCTTTTGTATCTGTTGAGGTTTGTTATGCAACTAGTATGTAGCCCATTTTACAGAAGGTTCCATGTGGAGCGGAGAAGGTATATTCTTTTGTGCTTGGATGGAATGTTCTATAGATGTCTGTTAATTGACATAAATTAACATTTATGAGACATAAATTGAGACATAAATTCTGTTAGTTCTTTTGTTTCTTTGTTGTGTTTCTTACTGGTGGTCCTGTCTAGTGGTGAGAGTGGTGTGTTGAAGTCTTCCACTATAAGTGTGTGAAGTTTTATGTGAGCTTTGAGTTTTAGTAGTGTTTCTTTTAGAAATGTGGGTGCTTTTGTATTTGGGGCATAGATGTTCAGAATTGAGAGTTTGTGTTGATGGATTTCTCCTGTGATGAATACGAAATGTCCATCTTCATATCTTTTGATTAATTTTGGTTTGAAGTCTAACTTGTTAGATATTAGGATAGTCACACCTGCTTGCATCTTGGGTCCATTTGATTGGAAGATCTTTTCCCAGCCCTTTACCCTGAGGTAATGTCTATCTTTGAAGCTTAGGTGTGTTCCTTGTATGCAGCAGAAGGATGGATTCTGTCTTCGTATCCATTCTGTTAGCCTGTGTCTTTTTATAGGTGAGTTAAGAACATTAATGTTGAGGGAGAGTAAGGATCATTGATTGTTAATGCTTGTTTGTTTTAGATTTGTTGTTGGCAGTGGTATTGTGAAGATATTTGTCCTGCTTTACCCTTGGTTTCTGGTGAAGTGGGATTATCTGTTGCCTGTGTCTTTATGAGCATAGTTAACTTCCTTGGGTTGAAGTTTTCCTTCCAAAACTTTCTGCAGGGCTGGATTTGTAGATACCTATGGTGAGAATATGGCTTTGTCATTAAATATCTTGTTTTCTCCATCTATAGCGGTTGAGAATTTTGCTGGGTATAGTAGCCTGGGATGGCATCTGTGGACTCTTAGTACTTGTAGAACATCTATCTAGGACCTTCTGGCTTTGAGAGTTTCCATGGAGGAGTCAGTTGTAATTTTGATAGGTCTGCCTTTATATGTTACCTGTCCTTTTTCCTTTGCTGCTATTAATATTCTTTCTTTATTCTGTATGTTAGGTGCTTTTATTATTATATGTTGAGGGGTCTTTTTTCTTTGGTCCAATCTATTTGGTGTTCAGTACGCTTCTTGTACTTTCATAGTCATGTCCCTCTTCAAATTGGGAAAGTTTTCCTTAATGAGTTTGTTCAATATGTTTTTGGCACCTTTGAGCTGAGCTTCCTCACCTTCCTCTATCCCTATTATTCTTAGGTTTGTCCTTTTCATGGTGTCCTACATTTCCTGGATGTTTTGTGTTAAGGATTTGTTGGATTTATGATTTTCTTTGGTTGATGAATCCATTTCCCCTAGTTTATCTTCCATGCCTGAGATTCTCTCGTCCATCTCTTGAATTCTGTTGGTTATGCTTGCATCTGTAGTTCCTGATCATTTGCTCAGTTTTTCTGTTTCCAGCATTCCTTCGGTTTGTGTTTTCTTTATTATATCTATTTCAGTTTTCAAGTCTTGAATCTTTTCCTTCAACTGTTTTTTTTTTTCTTGGATTTCTGTACTTTCTTTAAGAAATTTATTCATTTCTTCCAATTTTTTATTTGTTTGTTCTTCTATTTCTTTAAGGGATTTTCTTACATCTTCTTTGAGGGCCTCTATCATTTTTATGATGATAATTTAAGTCGTTCTCTTCTGCTTCATCTGCTTTGTTGTGTTCCCTTCTAGTTGGTGTATATTCCCTAGATTCTGGTGGTGTTATGCTTGTCTTTCTGTTGTTAGGTGTTTTCTTGTATTGCAGTCTTCCCATAGCTTCTTCCAGAAGGAGTAGGTGTTAGTGGGGGTCTCTCCCTCTCTCTATGGTACTTCCCTGGTGGGCTCAGGTGGGTCAGCTGTTTGATGTCTGTAGTTCTGGGTGGTTCAAGCTCTCTAGGAGGTCTCTCCACAGGCAGGGGCCTGGTGATGCAGGTCAAAGATCAGGCTCCAGCAGAGGACTGGTGATGGGAGTCAAAGATCTCAAGGGACTCAGGATGTTCTTTAAGCTGATAGGAAGATCTAGCCTGGGTCTGGCACTCCCCAGCTGGGGCCTCTTTAGCAGAGGCCCTGCGATGGGGGTCCAAGGACCCAGTCCACAGGAACTTAGAGTGGTCCTGCAAAGATAGGTGGATCTCTGGGAGGGACCCAGAACTCCAGTAGAAGACCAATGGTGAGGGTCAGAGACCTGGTAGGTGGAAATTACAGGTGGTCCTGTGTGGATAGGCAGGTCTATTGTGCTCATATCAGCTCTGAAGTTGGCTGGATTGTTGGCTCTACCCTCTGTCTCGTGCTCAACCAGAGCTGTGGGACAGTGGTCAGGGTAGGGCAGAGGGTAGGGGGGAGAGCAGGCTGTCAGTGGGGGTGGGTGGGGTGTATCAGAGCACTCTCGATGGGGACAGGACACAGGGGCAGCGGGATCCGGACAAACCCAGGGAGTTCCTGGGGAAGGGTGTAGGGGAGAATCCACCTGAATTGGTCCCAGACTCACCTCTAGCCAAGGCTTGGTGATGGGGGACAAAGGCTGGACTGATACTCAGGATGTTTCTGCACTGATAGGCAAATCTAGCTGGGACCTGACACTCTCTAGCTTAGGCCTCTTTAGTGGATGCCCTGCGATGGGGGGTCAAGGATCCAGCCTGCAGGAACTCAGAGTCTAGTTTCTATAATTTCATGTTCAAGTATAGATAACTACTATTGCTGCCATTCCATCCATTCATTAAGAACTGAAAATTGCAAATACTTCTGGCTGCTCAGCTGACTTTGTAGTGTCTTCTGAGAACACCAGGCAGGTAATGTTGGATTTGACACTTACCTGAGAATTTAGCCCCCTCTCTAGTGAATATTGGAAACCTGGTGACATATGCTGGACATTTTTTTCCTTAACAAAATGGAGGTCAAAAAGTTTGCATATTACAAAATTTCAATGACTGGAATACTAATACTTTACAAGAAAAAAATTAACATTCTTTCACATTTTCAAGTGCTTGTAAAACTTTGCCATCCAGTCTCCAGCTGGAAAAACAACAGTGTAAATTAAGCCTGATATGATGTCTCTAGTCACCAAGCTTCCTGCAAAATTATTTCTTGTGGGAGTTACTTCCTCCTCATGGTGCCAGCGCATAGCTTGCTACAAGTTAGGCTTGCTTAGGACTTATCATAGACAATTAAAAGACACACACACACATACACACACACACACACACACAGACACACACACACACATATATATATATATATCATGGATTTTATATACACAGACACACAGACACACACACACACACACACACACACACACACACACACACACATGGATGACCAAGTCTAAAGGGGCAAAGGGGAATGTTTTATTGTAGAATATTTTGAGGTCAAAATAAATTGAGGATTTATGAGTAAAACCCACCCAACCTTGGCTCCTTTATCCCTATTAAATTCCAGATCTTAAAGTATTTATGAGTTACTTCTCATGTGCCAAGCCCTGGGTGGAGATGTGTAATTCAGATGGGAACCCATGCATTCACATTCTGTTAGAGTGGAAACTTCCTTATATATAGAGGCCTCCCAGCTCTTTCTGAGAGTTTGGTCAATGCCAAGTATGGATGAGTACAGCAAATAGATCCTTAGACAGATACTGGAACAATGGCTGATTTTCCTCATGTGTAAACAGGTTAAATAAACATAGTGCACCTAACTAGACTTGTGTTAAGGAAAAAATCATATAAACACTTGTTTATGAAATGAATGTATAAAACTTATTTTTTAAGTGAAACAAACCTGTAGGAAGTTGTACTTATACAAACTGATGTTTTGACCTCAATTTATAAATGTATAGGAATGACATAGTGAATCCCTATATTCACCAATTAGGTGAACTCATTGCCTGGGTAGCTGCTCGTTCCCTGATTAAAGGCACCTTGAGATTCATGCAGTTCATTAGTGAATCTTCTAATGTGGAAGTAGTATCTATCTATCTATCTATCTATCTATCTATCTATCTATCTATCTATCTACCTATCTATCATCTATGTATCTATCTATGCATCTATCATCTATCTATCTATTTTTTTTGGTTTTTGAGACAGGGTTTCTCTGTAGATTTTGAGCCTGTCCTGGAACTTACTTTGTAAACCAGGCTGGCCTTGAAATCTCTGAGATCCACCTGCATCTGCCTCCTGAGTGCTCCTATTAAAGGTGTGTACCACCATTGCATGGCTAGATCTTTTTGCCCCCCAAGATTCTGAACTTCAATTTCTAGATAAAAAGTATGGTTTCCATCACCATAATTGAGTTTTCACTCTCCAAACACTGAAATCTTTATAGGACATAAGCCCTTGAACATAATCTATCTTAGAGGCAACTGTTCCAGAATATGCATGTCCTGGTCTCAATGCAGAATGATCCTCTGACATGTAATTATTAAGATTACTTGATTAAATAACTAAGCCAAACTCCCCCATCTCATCAGAAAGACTATTTTCTCTTCTTCTGAGTATCTTATACACCAGATTAATCAATTTAATGAACATCTAGTTATTAGCATGAAAGAGACCCAAAGGAATCTATTAGAACACTGTTTAGTCCAATGGAAAGAGAAGTCCACACATGAAACATAGAATGGTACCCAATAAAGTTCAACCTTTATGCCAAGAGTGTAGAAAAGGAAAGAAAGCTTCTTGGAGCCAGAGTAACATGGGGAAAGAGATGGGGAAGGTAGTATCTTTAGAAGCTCTCAGTGTTGTGGCTCATAGACCACCCTTATTAACATTCTCCGGAAATGTGTTACAAACAGTGTTCCCAGGCTCTCTCCAGGCTGACTGATCAGAAACAGAAGCCTCCAGGGGATTTTGATGCAAATTCCTGTTTCTGATCCACTGTCCAGCCAGATCATGCCATTTTCACTTTACCACACCATGCCCTTGATGTGATACCAGACTAGAAAAATTTAGAAAGCATCAGGACATGTTCAAGGCGGGCAAACATTTAAGGTTGTTTTGAAAATTTGTCCACCTTGTGGTATCTATTTGACAACACACAAAATACTGTCTTTTTGTTGTTGTTGTTCATCCTGGTAGTTCTTAGTTCTTTTTCTAGACAGTAAATGATGGATGAATTCATAGGCTTACCTTAAATGATTGTGATCTGATGATATTAAATTATAGTGCTAGAAAGGCTAGAAGTAAAGCTACATCTAGATATCCTGGCCATAAATTTGACTGCATAGAAGAAGAGTGTGTTGCTGAATTTTGATTGCCAACTTGATAGGAATTCAAGTCATTATGAAACACACCTCTAACTATGTTCATGAGGGTGTTTCCTGAGCAGAGAATCCCTTGATTGTAAGTTGCAGCATCCTATAGGCTGTGGTCCCAGACTGAATGAAAAGGAGAATGTGAGTTGAGCATGAACATTCCATTGCCTGCTCTCTGAGTGCAGACACTTGTCTCAAACAGTTGCCATGCCTCAGCTTTTATTACACTATGACTGACTGCATCTTCAAACTATGAGCCAAAATGTGTTCTGCCTTTAAGCTACTTTTGTCACAACAATGCATGAAGTAAGTAATACAAGGGAAAGCATGCCTATCATTAAATATTCATGAAATTCATAATACCAGATATTATTTCTTCAGACTTTACTACACTGGAACTTGGATTACTCCGTGGCATTCTGAAGACTTTCCCTCTTTCAGTGTTGGCCTATTCCAATGAGTGGCAGAACTAACACTTGGAATAATATTCCTAAAGAATCACATTACTTGCATAACTCTCCAGTGTGTGGGTTGGGAACTGTCTTAGTGCTGAGCAATTCTTGCATGTGGGAACACTTCTATACTAAAGTAATTATCTATCCACATGACTGATTTCTTCACTTAACCAAGAAATCATGGAGGAGAAAAATAATGTATTAAGTACCTTGTATAATTCTTTTTCCATAGTTCTGGAATTTAGCACTTTCTGAAACTGACTCAGAAAAAATGTGTCATGCATGTTTATTTAATAAGTGAATATAATTAGCTCTTGGCCATAAGACTTATGCTTCTCTTAGAATTTTACCACAATCCCTTACACTTGCATATTTCTCCTGTTACCTTCTAATCTTTGGCTCTAGGAATCCACTAGAAAACCTCTGTTTGCTGAGATAATTTTTCTCCTTTTTTCAAGCCTTCCATGGTCTATATGTATCAAATCTTAGGGTGCCATCACATTTGGTATTTAACACTTAAATGTGTTCACCACACATCCTGGTCCTCTTTGCTCTGAGAGAGAGAAAGCTGGGGAACAGACTTCTCTGTATGTAGTGAGGCTGCTTCCTCACCTGTGAACTTGTTTGTTTCTAAACTTCAAATGAAGACTAGAACTTTGTTGTTTTGAGGATTTGTTTTGTTTTTGTAGGTCTGTAGCATGGTAAGACATGTGTCAGTGACAAGTCAATGACTCCTGTCACTTCTAATTCTAAATGAGTTATCTACAGTTGAAACTGTGACTCTCTCCTGTGGCATCCATGGAGACCCTCATGCAACTCTAGACACTTGTTTCTACCTGTGCTGCTCCAAAGACCCCAGAAAGGCATTCACACTATGTCTCCTCAAATGAACTTGTAGATTTCTATTAATGCCTTCTTGGCTTTAGTCTGACATCATCCATTCTGATATGATTACTAATTCCACATCTCTGGGATGATGGAAGTTTTAAAAGGAGTTCTATGTAGCTGTAAGTCAGTATGCTTGAGACTAAAGTAGTCCTCAGGGTCAAAGCCAAAAAGTGAGTAAGAAACTGTTACAGGAATTGTCTGTCCTGATAGTGTCAGAGGAATTCCTTTTCTGGTTGTGGTCTGTTTCGGTGTTGACCTGATGGGTGAGCTCCTACACAGCTGGAACTCTCAGACTTCTGCCTCAGTCCTCAGGGTCAAAGCCAAAAAGTGAGTAAGAAACTGTTACAGGAATTGTCTGTCCTGATAGTGTCAGAGGAATTCCTTTTCTGGTTGTGGTCTGTTTCGGTGTTGACCTGATGGGTGAGCTCCTACACAGCTGGAACTCTCAGACTTCTGCCTCAGTGGGAAAACGTAGTCTGATTTCATTTCTTCCCTGGCCCATGACATCCTTTTCAGCAATCATGTGGTATATTTAGTTACCCTCCCTTCCCTCCCTTCTCCCTTCCCCCTCCTTTCTTTATATTGTGGGGAGGGTTTATATTTTTTTTCTTGTTTTCAGTTCTCTAGAATTTCTTGCAATATGTTTTGGTCATAGTCATTCCCTTTTCCATCTCCTCCAAGATCCACTTCCCCTTTCCTACCTGTCCAACTTTGTGTGTTGTTGTTTTTAATATGTTTATTAAAATTTTTCACATAAAATATATTTGATCATGTTTTTCCCTTCCCCAACTTCTTCCAGATTCTCTCTACCTCACTACTCACTCAATTTTATGTTCTTTCTCTCAAAATAATGAAAAATTAAAAATGAAAATAAACAAATAAATAAAAAGAAACAAGAAAAAAAATGGTAAGACCAAAAAAAAAAAAGAGGCCAACCAAAACATAATGAAACTAAAAGTTCATTTTGTTTGACTACTCCTGGATCCTCCTTGGAGTATGGTTGATACACCCAATGACACTCCATTGGAGAAAACTGGCTTTTCCTTTGTCAGTGGATATCAATTGTAAATAGCTTCTTGGATTGAGAGATGACTCAGTGATTATTAACACTTAATGCTCTTCCAGAGCACCCGGGTCTAATTCCTAGTTTCCCGTTTGTGTGACAAGCTTTTCTTGGAGAGACACAACACACTCATCTACTCACCCTAGATAGGGAGTCTGTAATTGGTCAAAGTATGGGACCACTAAAGTTCAGCTTACTGAATCAATGAATTTTCTAAGGCTTACTTAAAGGGGCAGACATACTTCAAAGACAGCTGCACCACCAAAGCTGGGACCACTCACAAAAGCTGGGAACCTGGAGCATACAGCTGCTCTGGTCTAGTCTTCTTAGTGTGTGTGTGTGTATGTATGTATGTATGTATGTATTGGTATGTCCACAGATATTTCTAATAATTCCTGCTTAGTCCATATAATGCTACTTGCATTTATATTTAGGGAGCTGGCCATTTGGCAGTGGAAAACCATTTACCTGGGGAAGATCACCTCTTCTGCTGTTAGCTTTACCCAGTTGCCTATATTTTTTCCCAGAAAGTTGATGCCTCATGGGCTCTCCTCATCTACTTTGCCATGTCCATTGGTCCTGTTGGCAAGATTTTATGGGTGTAGCTTCTGACAGTAGGAAATACAATTTTAGAGCAAACTCTCTGATACTCTGGCTGTTACAATCTTCCTGTCCTCTCTTCCCAAAATGTTCTGAGTCTTAGGTGGGGAAGCTGTGTTATAGATGGATCTGTTGGAACTGTACATTTTAGTTGGTTGTAGTGTTCTGTAGTAATCTCTGTTGCAAAGAGAAGTTTCATTGATGAGGGGTGAAAACTACACTTACCTGTGGGATTAAGGACAACTATTTATAGATTGTTAGTAGAGATTATTCTGGTTTAGTAAAATAGTGATTGTGGATTTTCCAATAGCTATGACTTCACTAGCACTAAGTTGTTATTTAAATTTCCAGTACCAGGCAAGATTTCTTTCTTGTTGAGAGGGTTTTAAGTCCAATTAGAGAGTTGTTGGTTACCACCAAGTTATGGGTGCCACTACTGCATGTTTAAGATTATTGAGCTATGATAGTCATTGATGTGTTTCATAAGTGTTCCAGATTTTAATAGGTACTAGGAATTAGAACAGAATTCCACATTCTTGTTCAGCAATTACCTTTATTTGCTGAGCCATTTTCGCAGCCCCAGAACTGATTATTTTTTTCAGTGGGAGGTGGATAATATTCCTGAGACATCAAGGCAGCTCAACACAGTCTGGATGTCAAGGGAGGTAATTGTCACAACATACAGACATAGTGGAAAGGCCCAACTGACATGGTAAGTGATCCCTCCCTTAACTTCCTTAAGAAGGAAGACTCAAAAACCCTTGAAGTTCAAAAACAAAAACTTAAAAATGACATTCCCAGAGCTAGGCTCATCTGAAGCAGAGGACAGCCACGTTGGGGAATTAATAACCGAGGCAGGTCTTTGTCATTCAGAAACCATCCATTCACTTTTTGTAGTTCATTTATATTTGAGGATTCCATCCAGGAGTACTCGATTGACAGTCTTTTCTCTCCACCCTCTGTTTCCTCCAACTTTTATTCAAATTGACACCTATTCTCTCTCTCATCTGAGGTGCTTAGATTCAGATCTTTAGATGTGAGTAAATTACCTGGAGGAACCATAGAAAACCAGGAATGTAAAAAGGTGTGATGGCAATGGGATTGGCTGTTGCTCTAGAGGGGTGAATAAGAGGACTCAGTTGTCATGTGCTCACTTGACAAAAAGGAGCAGTGTTCTGGTTACTAAGTCATTTGGACCCATCTGTCTTATTTTATTTTTTTTTTAAACAAGAAAGACTAGTCCAGCTTTGCCACTGTGCAACCACCAATCCATAAAAGGAGTTTTGTGGCCTGACATTATATTGCCCTCAGTCAAACAGCAGCCTTCTTTTTTAGCATTTTCCATTCATTCCTGGCCAACAGCTCCACTATCCCCATAGGACAGTGACGTTCACTTGTCATTATAAGCACAAGTGCAGGAAAATGCCAGTCACCCCAGGCAAGAGCTTTTGGAAGTATTGCAGCTTTTAAATGCCTTCTTTTGAAAGAGCTGTGTACTTTTTCAGGAAAGATTTAAAACCACATTATATAAGCTGTAATTAGTGGCTTCCCACTCTAGCAAGTGTACTCTCTTTAAAGTGTTTTCTTGACTGGCTTGCAGGATTGTATTTCATTGTTCTTCAGAGGGCTGAAGAATAATGCTTCTCTTTCCCTTTTGGTCTAGCCCAGGAAAATGCAAATCTTCCAAAGGTGTACAGTCTAGGAGACTGTGGCTGGTTGTTTTCAAGTCTGTTGACTAAACATACAAAGCAACATTAGATGTTTCCTTCAAAACATATTTTATTGCATTGCATCTAGTTTTTTAAATTTCATTTTTAGTATAAGGGTGACTCCTAATCTATGCTGGTTTGTGCACTTTATTATAGTCAATAACAGATACAGACTGCATAGAAAACACATGTATTGCCATTAACTGGCATTATTTCAGAGCTGAGCCAAAATGAATTTTGTTCATTAGAAACAAAGCTAAAAGGGGATATGAGAGAGTGAATTGTAAGGCTATAAGGACTTTGTATTGGATCTCTGCAGCCAATCTATACCTCTGAACCAGAAATAACTCTACTAAAGTCATTTTGTCTTTGCTAAAAAGGGTTTTTGGAAGATCTCAAAAGAGGAAATATTTGTCATTATAGGAAGACAGCTGGTTGACTGCTATATCAGCATTCCAGTGCAAGCTGAAGGTGATGTGACAATCACAGCAATGAGGATGACCTCAGGCCACTATCAACTAGAGATCAAGTCAAACATTGTGCAGTAGTCCACACTATGCAAAATGACAATGACATATTATTCTTAAAGGTAAACAATTCAAGTTTAGTTCTGATTTAGAAGTGGACTGGCCCACTGTCTGCCATAAACAAATCATTTACAGTCCTTGGTCTCTGTTTCTCTGTCTGTAAAATGAAGGACTTAAATAGATAACTTTTATGATCCTGTCTACAGATTATCTGGATTAAATGACAGGTCATTCTCTGTTTGGGCATTAGAATTTAACCCCCAGACTTTAGTCAAATATGCCCTGGAATGACAAAAGAAATCCCATAGACAATAGAGATAATATATTTGAAAAGTCTCTAGGTAAAAATAGGGCCATATAAATAGTATATAATAGTATATGTGGATCTTGTTGATAATGATGTTGAGCAAGGTAAATTAGGGATGAAGAAATGGCTTAGCAGTCAAGAGTACTTGTTCCTGTTCCAGAGGACTGGGTTCATGACCCAGTATCTACATTAAGCAACTCACAACCACCTGGATGTCCAGTTTCTGGGAATTTGATGCCTTCTTCTAGCATCTACAGTCATCTACACACACACACACCCACACACACACACACACACACACACACACACACACACACACACACACGCACACTAATAAAATTAATCTTTTAAAAATGGAACTGATAGGAGGATTTTGCAATCAAGGATTTGTGTATTATTTAATAATTTTTCAAGAAATGGTTTCTGGGTACTAGAGAGACTCTTACCTAAGCAAATGACTTCCTATTGTCAGTATTTAAACAGATTAGAAGACATGGGAGGGATCTGAGTGAAGAAGTAGAGACAAGATTGACAACAGCCCTTGATGCCACCCAGCAGCCCATGCAAGTGGTGGCTCAGCCATTTGAGAAGGCATATTTGGAACAAAAAGTAATAGGGCAGATGGATATTGATTATTGATTTCAAGATGGAAGTACAGAATCCATGAGCATTATTCCATTAGCCTGTAGCAGAGAAGCCCTTCCTTTCATGGTGTAGGGTGCATTCAAGAATGAAGTTGTCCAACCAGAGCCTTTGCTTCCCATATTTGTATACACTCTAGCCATATAACCCATGTTCACTAACAACACATGTACACAATGATGAGAAGTACTAGAGTGGTACATGAGCCATGGAAGGTCCCCCTTTTGTTGCAGTGCATCCACTTCTGAATGGCTTTGTGATATTCTTAGGAAAAGGTGAGATATCAGAACACAGGAACCCAAGTTCCTCACACTCAGGAAAGCTGTCCTTGAGTCATAAATACCCACACTGATGCACTCTGAGATGACTGAGAAATATATCTGTATTATATTCTGCAATAGAACTTTTAAAATATATTTATCCACCATGATATGAGCCCTGGTTTGTTTTCTATTACTGTAATATAACATTCTGACCAAAAGCAACTTGTGGAGGAAAGAGTTTATTTTGGCTTACACTTCCATGCCACAGTTCATCACAGAGGACAGTTAGGGCAGGAAATCATTCAGGAACTTGGAGGCAGGAACTGAAACAGAGGTCATTGAGGAATGCTGCTTACAGGCTTGTTCCTAATGACTTGTTCATTTTACTTTATTATACATCCCAGGACCACCTGCCTAGGGTAGCACCAACCACTGTGAACTGGGTCCTCCCCCATCAGTCATTAATCAGGAACATCTGTAGACAGGTATCTCCATGTAGTGAAGTCTGTGTATGATAAATAACTGGAGAAGGACTCATTAATAATGCCTTAGAGATACATAGAAAATTTGTTGAATCACACATAGTTTATGGATAAACTTCTGAGTTGAGAAGTGCTAACAGTAATCAAAATTCCAGTGTAAGAATGAGAACAAGTGGAATTTAAACCTGGGTCTCTCTCTTCCTGGATCTTTCAGTCATGTCTATATTTGAATTGATGGGTAGGACTCTCAATTATTTGCTGTAAATCATATAGATTGCAGAATTATAATAGGCTAGCCTGCCAAAGACAAGGTGCGTATAAACATCCACACAGAGTTTCAACAATGCACTGGGAATTAACTCTGCTATTTAGATTCACTGTAGAATTTTTAGAGGGCTGTGACATCCATAGATGACTAATTAACCTGTGCAACAAATCCATTTCATGTGCTGCCTTGATACAACCAATCATATCTGGCTTGGTGTTTGCTCATTTGGAAACTGATGAGGACTCCCATTTAGACTTAATTGCAGTGCAAAGGTTGACAATTATCTTCTCTATAGAATCATCTGATGCTTTCATATCATTGTGAGTATGTGCCTATAATTAGATACATAATTTGTCTTGCAGAAATTGTAGCCCAGTCATTACCTGGGTCTTATGCCTGTAATTAGAAATTCAAAAATACTGAATAGGAAATGGGGGTTGGTGGGGTGGTAGGGCCAATACACTATGAAGATCTGTATGGAGCTATTAGTGGGAACTCAGTAGCAACCAATATCCTCCTTTATTGCTGCCCTCTATGAAAATTAAAAATAATTAGGATGTGTGGAGAAGGTAAGTTATGGAAGAGTAAAAACAGTTAAATAGTTGTCTAAGACTTGACTTAAATCACTAAAAAAAAAAAATCTCATGGACACCTTCAATTCAAAATTTGAAATCAAACTTGTCACTTCTGGCCATTGCCTACCTCCTTTCCTTCTTCTTTTGTGTTTTCTGTTTCAGGTCAGGCCAGGTATCATGGTGTCAATCCAAAGTCAGGGCTAGCTAACACCTTCCTTCCAACCAAACTGGCATTGATTTTTGTGAAGTACTTACAAGCAAGTTGCTCCAGCCTGTGCACACCACCTCTGCCACGCTGCCTGCATCATGATTGCTTGATGGTTTCTCAAGAACATTGTTCTGTTGTTCCCTTGCTCTTGCTCTGCCAGGCACTCGGGTTTCTCCTGATTCCAGTATCTACTCACACACACATGATCATGACACTCCAAAATTCATAAGCTTTAGACTGACTACTGTTTCCTTTATGGCAGCCACTTAGTCATTCATACACTTTGAATTCTGTGCCCACTAATGCTCCCCTAATACAATCTGTGACACAGCAGTTGCCAACTTCATTGATGGCTTTAGTGAACAGACAATTAAATGTGCCCATTAGTTCTGTTCTCTCTAACAGCACCTGTGTGGGTATGACTTGCCTTAATTTATCAAAGGTTTCCTTTATGATCATGTTGAAGATCTGGCTTATGCCATTGACTTGGAATTCTACTCTTTCTAGGCATATAACTTAAAAATTTGGTCTTTGCATTGTGTCATTGTGTTCCCTCCCACCTTACCTCACCCCCAACACACACACACACACACACACACACACACACACAACACACAGAGAGAGAGAGAGAGAGAGAGAGAGAGAGAGAGAGAGAGAGAGAGATTGTTTCTATATCACAGTTCCAATTGCTAAATTGCCAGCAGTCCTATGGGGATACCCACACACTAGGAACTGAGGTCTCCTGTCAATAGCCACCTTGTAGATAGATGCTTCAGCTCTAAATGCCTTCAAATGCCTACACCCCTAGTAGCAGTGTGCGTGAAACCTATGAGAAGTACAGACTCAAAACAACCCAAAAAGCTGTTCCTAGATTCCTGACTCTCAGAAGTCACCTAAGATGGTGACTGTTTGTGGGGTAATTGTTTATACCACAAGAGACACTTAATTTAGCCACTAATACATTTTTTTGGTGACTGTCATTCAAAGAAACTGCAAGGAGCACCCCTTTTCCTCTTTTTAGATTTGAACCATGGGTATTTTGTTGCTTTTAGGACAGACATCTAGGTGGTAATTGTTAGTTGAAGTTCAACACCTGGCCTTTTTCTCCAACATAATGAATGTCTCAGTTGCTACCAGGAGAAAGTAATGATCTAATTTTTTGAGTATTTGAGCTAATTAGCAGTGTGATGAAGTGTGGCATGCCAAGCAATAAACATCTGGACTCAATCCTCTAACAAATTCTCTCATAGAAAGAAAGTGATAGCAATGAAACAGACATTAAATTACAAAACATCAGGCCACACAAAGTCCCTTCACTTTGCAACTCTATTTTAATTACTAAAATTTCTGATTGTATTGACTGAAGAAACCTCAATTCATCTCTACAAAATTGAATCATGAAAGAAAAAGATGGACATGAAACTACCAGAAAAGATTTCATGTAATGTGCTTCTCAGAAATCCCAGGAGGAACTGAATAATCTTGTGTATTTAAATATACTGCAGATAATTGAAAAACCATAACTTACAGGTTTATGTATATACAATCAATTAGTATATACATTAATTTAGCAAGTATTTATGCTAGCCTGTAGCCAAACATTTCCGCACCATCAACTGCTAACTGACCATCACCAAGTATCTGGGATGGCAGGAAACTTGAAGTGTGAACTTTTTAAATGGTCACGGTTAGAACTCCCCTTTCCCTATACTGCAAGACACTAAAAACAAATGAAGAAAGCATGCAAGCAAGCACTTATACACAATCCCCGGCCCCAATCAGGGAAGAGGTGAGCATGGGCCCCTGTCTCAGGCCCAACCTCTGCTTGCCCTCTTTGGGATCTCCTGGCTTGGTGACTTGTCCACTCGTCCCCAATTGCCCAAGCAATCCAGAGCCTGCTGCCATCACTGTGCTAGTCCCGTCCCCAGTTCAGGGGAGAGTCTAGTCAACTCACCCCAGGTGGATCAAGCCTTCTAGAGTCTGCTGACATCCCAGTACTAGCCCTGGCTCAACTCACATATAGAGGGAGTCCCTCAGAGCCACCTGCAGCGATCGTGAGAGACCCATCTAAGTATTGCGCCTGCTTGCACACACCGGAAGAGAATCGTGAACCCGTACCCACCAAGAGAGGAAGAGACCACACCTGCACCCACAGGAAAAAGGGATAGAAAGACAACGATATAAGAACACATTCAACAACAAGAAAACCAATATGATATCACCAGAGTCTAGGGACTGTACACCAGCAAGACTTGAACATCCCAACATCTATGAAGCAGAAGACAACAACCTTAAAAACAACTTCATGAAGATGATTGAGACACTAAAAGAGGAAATGAGAAAATCCTTTAAAGAAATGGGGAAAAAAGACAAAGCAAAAATTGAAAGAAACAATTCAAACACTGCAAGGTTTGAAAGCTGAAATAAAGGCAAAAAAAAAAAGGTCTGAGGGAATGTTGGATATAAAATAGTTGGGTAAATGATCATACAGATGCAAGCATAACCAACAGAATATAAGAGATCAAAGAGAGAATCTCAGGTGTTGACGATACACTAGTAGAAACAGATTTATCAATCAAAGAAAATCTTAAGTCCAATAAATCCCTAACAAAAACTATTCATGAAATATGGGACACTGTGAAAATGCCAAACCTAAGGATAATAGATATAGAAGAAGTGAAGAAACCAAACTCTAAGGCACAGAAAATATATTCAACAAAACCATAGAATAAAGCTTTCCTAACCTAAAGAATGACATGTCAATGAAAGTATAAGACACTTAGAGAACACCAAATACAGTGGACTGCAAAAGAAAGTCCCCTCACCACATAACAATCAAAACACCAAACATACAGAATAAAGAAAAAATATTAAGAGCAGTAAGGAAAAAGGCCAAGTAGCTTTAAGGTGAACATATTAGAATTACACCTGACTTCTCCATGAAAACTCTAAAAGCCAAAAGGTACTGGATAGATATTCTACCAACACTCAGAAACCAAAAGTTTTCAATTACTATAAATGGAGAAACCAAGATATTCCATGACAAAACCAGATTTAAACAATACATATCCACTAACCCAGCCCTACAGAAAATACTGGGAACTACAAAGTAAGGAAGTTAACTACACTGACAAAAACATAGGCAATAGATAATCCCACTTCACCAAAAGCCAAATGAAAAAGAGGGGTAAATCTACACACAATACCACCACCACCACCAAATCCAAAACAAACAAGAATTAACAATCAATGATCCTTAATTTTCCTCAATATTAATGGTCTTAACTCGCCTATAAAAGGACAAAGGCTAACAGAATGGATATGAAGACAGAATCCATCCTTCTTCTGCATACAAGAAACACACTTCAACTTCAAAGACAGACACTACCCCAGAGTACAGGGTTGGGAAAAGATTTTCCAATCAAATGGACCCAAGAAACAAGCTGGTGTAACTATCCTAATATCAAAATTAGATTTCAAACTAAAATCAACCAAAAGAGATGAAGAAGTTCATTTCATATTAATCACAGAAAACATACATCAGGAAAAAGTCTCAATTCTGAACATCTATGCTCCAAATATTAAGGCATCCACTTTCATAAAAAAAAACATTACTGATACTCAAATATCACATAAAACCTCACACACTTATAGTGAGGGACTTCAACACCCTACTCTCAGGACTAGACAGGACCACCAGACAGAAACTTAACAAAGAAACAAAAGAACTAACAGACGTATGACCCAATTGGGTTTAACAAACATCTATAGAACATTCCATCCAAACACAAAAGAATATAGCTTCTTCTTAACACCACAAGGAAGCTTCTCTAAAACTGACCACATGCTCAGCAACATAGCAACCTCAACATACACAAAATAATTGTGTATCTTATCAGACCACTATGATTCAAAGTTAGAATTCAAAAACAACACAAATTGCAGAAACCCTACAAACTCATGGAAAAGGAACAATGCACAATTGCACCATTCCTGGGTCAAGGAAGAAATAAAGGAAGAAATTAAAGACTTCCTAGAATTCAATAAGAATGAAGACACAACAAACCCATACTTATGGGGCACTTTGAAAGCAGTACTAAGAGGAAAGTTCATAGCACTAAGTGCCCACATTAGAGAACTAACAGCACAACTGAAAGCTCTAGAATGAAAAGAAACAAACTCACCCTGGAGGAGTAGAGGCCAGGGAATAATCAAATTGAGGACTGAAATCAATAAAGCAGAAACAAAGAAACAATACAAAGAATTAATGTAACAAAGCCTTGTTTTTTTTTTTTTTTAAATCAACAAAATGGACAAACCTTTATCCAAACTAACCAAAAGGCAGAGAAAGGACATGCAAATTAGCAAAGTCAAAAATGAAAAGGGGGACATAACAATGGACACTGAAGAAATCCAGAGAATCATCAGGTCATACTTTGAAAAGCTGTACTCCACAAAATTAAAATAATTAAAGGAAATGAAAATTTTTCTGGATAAATACCACTTACCAAAATTCAATTTAAACAGACCAATAACTTCTAATGAAATAGAGGCAGTCATCAAAAGTCTTCTAATCAAAAAAAAAAGGAAGAAAGAAAAAAGAAAAAGAGAAAGAGAAAGAAAGGAAAAGGAAAAAAATAAAAAGATAAAACCAGCCCAGGGCCAGATGGTTTTAGTGCAGATACTCCCCAAATTGTTCCACACAATAGAAGCAGAAAGTTCATTGCCAAACTCTTTTTAGGAGGCTACAATTACCTTGGTACCCAAGCCACACAAAGACAAAAACTAAGAAAGAGAACTACAGATCAACGAACATTGTTTAAAAAAAATACTGGCAAATTGAATCTAAGAACACATCAGAGAAATCGTCCACCATGATCAAGTAGGCTTCAGTAGGCTTCATCTCAGGGATGCATGAATGGTTCAATTTACAAAAGTCAATTTAATCTACCATATAAACAAACTGAAAAAGAAAACTACATGACCATCTCACTAGATGCTGAAAAAGCCTTTCATAAAATCCAACACCCTTCCATGATAAAGGTCTTGGAGAGGTCATAGATAATAGGAACACAATAAAAGCAATATACATTAAACCAACAGCCAACATCAAACTAAATAGAGCAACTCAACATGATTCCTCTAAAATCAGGAACAAGACAAGTCTGTCCACACTCTCTATATCTCTTCAATATTGTACTTGAAGCTCTAGCTAGAGCAATAAGACAAGGAAACCAAGGGGATACAAATTGGAAAGGAAGAAGTCAAACTTTCATTATTTGCAGATGATATGATAGTTTACATGAGTGACCTGAAAAACTCTACCAGGGAACTCCTACAGCTGATAAACACCTTCAGCAAAGTTGCAGGATACAAGATTAACTAAAAAAAAATCAGTAGCTCTACTATATACAGATGATAAAAGATCTGAGAAAGAAATCAGAGAAACATCACCATTTACAACACCCACAAAAACATAAAATATCTTGGGGTAACACTAACCAAACAAGTTAAAGACCTATATAGCAACTACGAGCCTTTAAAAAATTAAAGAAAACACCAGAAAATGGAAAAAATCTCCCATGCTCTTGGGTAGGTAGGCTCAACATAGTAAAAATGGCAATCTTGCCAAAAGCAATCTACAGATTCAATGCAATCCCCATCAAAATCTCAGCACAATTCTTCACTGGCCTTGAAAGAATAATACTCAACTTTATAACAAAATACCCAAGATAGCCAAAACAACCCTGTACAATAAAGAAACTTCCAGAGGCATCACCATCCCTGACTTCAAGCTCTGTTACAGAGCTATAGTCTTGAAATCAGCTTTGCACAAAAATAGACAGGTAGACCAATGTAATTGAATTGAAAACCCTGATATTAACCCATACACCTAAAAACACCTGATTTTTTTTAAAAAGAAGCTAAAATTATACACAGCAAAAAAGAAAGCTTCTTCAACAAACGGTGCTGGCATAACTGGATGCTAGTGTGTAGAAGATTGCAGATAGTTCCATGTCTATCACCATGCACCAAACTTAAGTCCAAATGAATCAAAGACCTCAACATAAATCCAGTCACACTGAACCTCTTAGAAGAGAAAGTGGGATGTACCCTTGAACAAATTGGGGAAGGAGACTGCTTTCCAAATATAACACCAGTAGCACACACGCTGAGATCAACAATTAATAAATGGGACCTCCTGAAACTAAGAAGCTTCTGTAAGGCAAAGGACACAGTCAACAAGACAAATGGCAGTCCATAGACTGGGAAAAGAGCTTCACCAACCCCACATCTGATAGCGGGCTGATCTCCAAAATATACAACAAACTCAAGAAGCTAGTCACTAAAACATCAAATAATCCAATTAACACATGGGGTATACAACTAAATAGAGAATTCTCAATAGAGCAATGGCTGAAAGACACTTAAGAAAGTGCTGAATATCCTTAGCTATCAGGGAAATGCAAATCAAAACAACTCTGAGATACCATCTTACTCCTGTCAGAATGGCTAAAACCAAAATGACCAAAGACAGTTTATGTTGGATAGGATGTGGAGAAAGGGAAACACTCCTCCGCTGCTAGTGGGAGTGTAAACTCGTACAGCCACTTTGGAAATCAGTATGGAAGTTCCTCAGGAAAATAGGAATTAGTCTACCACAGGATCCAGCAATTCTACTCTTAGACATATACCAAAAAGATACACATCCATGCAACAAGAACATCTGTTCAATTATGCTTATAGCAGCATTATTTGTAATAGCAAGAACCTGGAAGCAAGGTAGATGCCCCTCAACTGATAGTGGATCCATATGTATCCCTAGTATAGGAATGGACTTCGGAAGCCCATCCCACATAGAGGGATACTCCCTCAGCCTAGACACATGGGGAAGAGCCTAGGCCCTGCTCCAAATGATATGACAGACTTTGAAGACTCCCCAAGGAAGGCCTCACCCTCCCTGGGGAGCAGAAATGGGATAAGATGGGTATTGGTGGTGGGCAGGGAAGGAGGGAAGGGGGAGGGACCTGGGGTTGACATGTAAAATAAGCTTGTTTCAAATTTTCATTAAATAAAAGAAAGAACTGATGCACATATACAATTTATCTGGGAGATAAACATATTCCTAGACTTCAAAATACTTCTCAGGACTGTGCAAAGTACCATTTTCTAACACAAACTACTTTGTGACTCCCCAGAATGAAACAGGAAGAAATGTCAGAAAAAGACCTCAGTAATGGCTGAACCCAGAAAGAAACAACACAAAACATACTTACTGAAAGGAGGGCTAAACCCCAAGGTGCAAAAACTGAACCCCTTATTTATAGTAATGTGTGTGGAAACTATGTGGATTGGGGTCTTAACATGGATTTTGTAACTCACCTCCATCTGGGTCAAAGAGACCAAGGAAACAGGAAGACCGAGAAAAGTATATCAGCCACTTTAGCTGGACGCTCAACACTCTATGGAAAGCTAAGATGTGAGAGCATGATGGAATCTTTTAGATCATTTAGAAATATCTTTTTTTCCTAAAATATAACTTGTTCTTCAATAGTAAGTAATTTAAATGAGATAATACAGCATCAGTACACAGACTTAAAAGTAACAAAAAGGGGATGGGAAACATTAATGACAATAATTGTGTGTGTGTGTGTTGTTGTTGTTGTTGTTGGCAGGTGACCAAGGAAGCTAGAGAGGACACTTGCTCTTGGTTTTGTGGAGCTAGAGTTACAGAAAGATGTGACTTGTGGCTTGATGGAAGTCCTGGGAATTGAACTTGGGTCTTCTGGAAGAGCCGCAAACATTTTTAACTGCTGAGTCATCTCTTCAGCTCCATGATGCAAATATTTTAAACCCTAAGGAGTGATTACCTTTTAAAGAAAGATCATGTATCTAGAATGAGAGAAGAGAAGCAGGAAACAGCACATTTATCATAAGGATATGAAATATGAACCGACAAACCAGAAAAAAGCTCACAGAGAACAAGCCTAAAATGAAAGACACAATAAACCTAGAGGAAGTCACAGTAAATTGTATAGCACCCACAAAGCTATTCAACATCCTTGCTGTTTCTAGAGGAGAAATGCCAAGCTATCAGTCAAACAAGTGTTTTTAATATTTATTTCTATGTTTAGAAGTGTTTGCTTAAATGTAATTCTCTAAACCGCGTACATGCTGTCCCTAAGGAGTCCAGAAGAGAGTGTCAGGTCCCCTGGGACTGGAGTTACAAACAGCTGTGACCTACCTTGTGGGTATTGGGAATTGAACTCAGCTCCTCCTCTGAAAGAGCAGCCAGTCTTCTTAACCACCGGGCCTGAAAAGCAAATAGTTTTATCAATAACTAAAAGTATTTCCTACAACATGAACCTGAATAGGAAAGGCTATGAAATATGCCAGGGTACAGTTAACAAAATGAAGTCATCAGATTCTGCTGTATATTCCAGTGACAGGAGTGGTCTCAATATAACACAAGATTTGTTTGACAATCAAGGTAAGTGATGGAAAAAACATAACAGGAAGTAGGGACAAATGTGTTGTGATATTTAGTGGTGTTGCAGAGGGAAATGGGTATGGTATCAGACATTGTATACATACACAAAAGAGTAAATAAAAGATAAAGGTAACTTACAAAGGAAAGAAATAATGAGGTGGTGTGTGTGTGTGTGTGTGTGTGTGTGTGTGTGTGTGTGTGTGGTTTATCCTTAACAGTCCGTGGAAATGTGTAGGGCAATACCCGCAGGACCCTTGAGAAAGAAGTGTGTAGACTGTTCATCTTTACAGTTCACAAAAAGTGTGTGTGTGTGTGTGTGTGTGTGTGTGTGTGTGTGTGTGTGTGTGTGTGTAAGAGAGAGTGAGTGAGAGACAGAGAGATAGGGTGAGTGCACAAGCACTACTCCTCAGGGCAGGGCAAACAAGCATCTTTATATGCATGAAAAGAAGCTAATTCACAACCCCACTCTCTCTCTCCTCTTGAAGCCTGAGCTCTCTCAAGTGTCTCTGATTTATTCAACAGTGTGTGATTCTTTAGTAAGTAGCAATTAGTGGTGATGATGGATGCTAATACTCTCTTAAAGTAATTCCAAAGTCTAGCACAGCATGGGAAAGGATGGAAACTCCCTCCTTATGAGGCAAAATAATCATCAGCCCCCACAGAGACAGAGGTTTTAAACTAGTACCCCTGCAGAGGTACAACAAGGACCTTTCCAAACATGTATGTCAGATACCCAAGGATGAATGAGGAATATTTTTATTTTCAAGTTCTGATTAATGATAAAAGTTTAAAAAAAATCAAAGGAATTCCTGTGGGTGTTTTTTAGTAGTAGAGAAGGTGCTTAGCTTTTACAAAGCCCCGAGTTTCAATCCGAGTGTGCACACACTCATCACCTTAGTTTTTAAACATTAGCTTAGTCTCTTGGGATTCCGTTCTTCTCCAGCCCTTTGGGAAGGCAGTGCAGGACAGTGGCTATGCTGTGGTGTTTGGAATTAGGAATATCATAGCCTTGCTCTGTAGAAGTGGAAAGAAGTGGGAAATTGAAATTGTTGAGCTCCCATCTACAGTAAGCTGTACAAAGCCTGGCAGATATACATTGCTCATTTTGACTCTTGTTTTTAGGGGCATTAGTTACCTTTCTGGTTGTCATGACAAAATGCCTGGCAGACGTATTGGATCACAGTTGTCTTTTTGGGGGGTGGGAGGGGCTCAGTCCATCTTGGTGAGGATAGTATGAAGGGATAGAGCAGTGACAAGCCACATAGCAGAGGACGGGGACTGCCAACAGCAGAGGACGGGGGCTGCCAACACTCAACTGTGATCCTTCATTTTCTATTTTGCTTTCATCTGGGAACCTAGCTCATGAGAAGAGACCATCCATATTCACTCTAGATGACTTCCGCACCTCGGTGAATCCTCTGTGTGAATGCCCTCACAGGCACTTCTGTGCTTTGCTTTTCTCCCAGGTGAGTTTAAATCCAGGTGACTATGAAGATTAATAATCACAGGGAACTGTTAATAGCTAATCTGAGTTCCCATGTAATTCTTATCTCTGTGGATAACTGGCAGGCTATTTCTCATTAAAATGTTTGCAGTTGTCAACCTTCAGAAACCAAGCAAGGTCAGTCACTAATGTCATGTTATAGCCATTACTTAAGGTAACAACTGAGGACAGTGGTGTTAGCTGTGAGTGGGATGTAGACCACAAATTATATAAAATGGATTTAAAACTTAAAACACTGCTGGAAGCCAATTGAACCACCATATGGTTGACTTATTTTTCTCTCTGATTAGAGATATTGGGTCCTTCTGCTTATAAAAAAGCTGGTCCTCTTTTAGGGTGGATAAAACAAACTTGAACTGGAGCCACTCCCCATCTGTATATATACATACACATACATATGAGTATACACACACATATATATGTCGCATCTACCTCGGCTAGCAAGGAAACACGACCACAACTCTTCTTCAAGCAGTTTATTCAGGAACCTTGCATATCAGCTCCTGCTTCTCCCAGCCTCAGCAAGCCCTTAAATGTGCTCTCACAGCCCAATCAGCTCATGCCACCTGGCGATCCCGGATAGGCCACAGAAGGAGGAAGCGCACCAGATCCATCAAGCACTTCCAAATAAGGCTTGTTTACAGCTAAGCTTGAACTACCTGGATCCAGCCAGGCACCATCTTGGGGCTGTGGCTTCCCACATATATACATATGTATACAATGTACACACACACACACACACACACACACACACACACACACACACACACACACACATATATATATATACATATATATATATATACGTACATATATATGTATACACACATATATAACACATACATACATACATTCATACATACATTATATATGTATATATATAATCTTAAAAATGAATTCATTGGTACTGGCAAGATGATGGTGGGAGCAAGTCATAGGAAGTGGCTGCCTTCCTGTTTTGTGAGTCACACGAGCAGAGGTTCAGCCCGGTGGACCTCACTGTGGTGCAGTTCCATTCAATGCTCCTCAGGAACATATAATCCAGGATGACTGTTCTTTGCTGCAAGCCCTTCAGAGCAGTCCCTGTTGGCATCAGCCTACAGCCTCCTTTTGTCTTGGGCTTTCATCACTCTCTCTGCTGAGAGAGGAGATAATGTCTGTTTTTAGAACTATTCATGAAATACTGGCCATGGCACAGCAGCTTCCCTGGGGAACCTGGTAATTAAGACAGTTGCTTAATTAGTATGATGATGCATGTGTCTGCATTGAACACCAAGCACTATAATTACATTGTGAAGCTCAGAGGAGCTCTCTGAGTGCTTAAGGTCAGCTTTCTAGGCATTAGCTTGTATCATGGAGATGAGTGAGCTGCTGACTGTTCCCAACATGCTTTCAAACCCTTGGGAGAGTTGGAATGATGGTGGGTTTTGGAGTCATGTGATCTGTCTATAATGCATCTCTCTGCCACTCATGGGAAGTGGGGTGCAGGGCTTGGGTCTTCAACTCTGTGAAGTTTGCTTCTTTCTGTTAATAGAAATGGCCATGTGCATATTATAGTACCATTATAAAAAAATAATGTTAAAATATTCTAGGAGAATATAAGATCAAGTTCTTTAAAAGTCCATAGATGCCACCTATGTCAGCCAGCCAAATTGAGAGAGTGAAAACATATCTGGTACAGGTATGTCCCAACTTTCATGTGACACAGACCAAGGGTTATGTAGATACTAAAAGCCATTTGCTGTGTTTCCAAACGCTAAATTTAACTGGGTAGTTGATGGGAGATGTTATTCTGTATATATGTTTTTCATACTGGTTAATAAAGCTCTTTGGCCAATAGGAAACAAGATAGGTGGGGCTAGGAGACCAGGGGGAGGAAAGAGGAAGGAGTAGGGAGGAGTCGAGATGTAAATGGGGAGGAAAGAAGATGCCAGCCGCGGCTCCCGATATGATGACCCCGTGGAAATACTTAGATAAGTAGAAATGGGTTAATAATTAAGACAGAGCTAGCCCATAAACAATAATGGTAACTGGCCAACAGGATTGTATCAAATACAGAGTCTCTGAGTGTTATTTGGGGCTCACGTGGCGGCGGGTCCATGGCAGCAGGACTGGGAGGCCGGTGGGTAGAGAAAAACTGCTGTAACATAATGGTGTCAGAAGTGGGATTGTCTCTATCATTTCTAGAGTTAATATATTATCCTTCTGTGGTCTTTGAAGGAGTTGAAGACAGATAGTTATAGTTATAGTTTTCCTTAGGATTAAAGATAAGTTACATATAGGACTTTAGACTGACAAAGATAGGATAGATGATATTTTCTTTAAGTCTTACAAAATTTTAATGGACTAAATATTGTTTACTGTGATTCTTATTTGATAACTGTTGTATGGTATATTTTGCTATGTTAAGGTTAAACCCCTTCTTTTACTTTAGACAGAAAAGAGGAGATGATGGGAGATGTTATTCTGTATATATGTTTCTCATACTGGTTAATGAAGCTCTGTGGCCAATAGGAAACAAGATAGGCAGGGCTAGGAGACCAGGGGAAGGAAAGAGGAAGGAATAGGGAGGAGTCGAGATGTAGACCTGAAAGAAAGAAGATGCTGGCTGCGGCTCCCAGATAAGATAACCACGTGGAAATACTTAGATAAGTAGAAATGGGTTAATAATTAAGGCAGAGCTAGCCCATTAACAATGATTGTCATTGGCCAACAGGATTGTATCAAATACAGAGTCTCTGAGTGTTATTTGGGGCTGGTGCAGCTGTGGGCCCAGACTGGCGGGCTGGCAGAAACATACATGCTACAGATTGGCGCCAAACCTGCCGTAACAGGTGGTATACATACATACATACATACACACATATTTCCCCCCAGTGACTATATTTGAGGCATCATAAACCCTATTTCAGAATACATTTTTCACAGAGTAACAGGCTGAAACCATGAAGGTTGTCCTCGAATTCTCAAACCATACTTTTCACCTCTATTCACAGTGCCCTGGCAAAATGTAAGCTATGCATTTTTCTAGTTGTTGTTACTCAGAACAGGAAGACAATACGTATAAACAGTACCCTAAAGTGCAAGGAGGAGTGTGTGTGTGTGTGTGTGTGTGTGTGTGTGTGTGTGTGTGTGTGTGTGAGTAAGATGCTATTAGGTGACAAAGCCAGGTGTTTTTGTTTGTTTGTTTGTTTTTGTTTTTGAGACAGAGTTTCTCTGTAGCTTTGGAGCCTGTCCTGGAACTCACTCTGTAGACCAGGCTGGACAGGAACTCACAAATTTCTGCCTGTCTCTGCCTCCCAAGTGCTGGGAGTAAATGCATGTGGCACCCCTGCCTGGCATAAAACAAAACAACACAAAAAAAGCATTCATATAGAATCCCTCAAGTTCAAGGAGCACCTTTCTTCTCAAAAGCAACCTGGAGTTAGTCTTCTTTTGCCCAGAATGTAAAGGGCAGGCTCTTCTTATGTCAGCCAATCCCCTCTTGCCCCTCCTCCACAAAGCTGGACTTTCACTCTGATAGCCAGACTACAGTTGTGTCAGAGAAACTTTATAATCTCTTAGTCTTGACTAAAAAATACCAATGGCCAACAGCTTCTTATGCAATTGCAGAACCTTTTCTTTAAACTAGCAGGCAATCTGGTGTGTTCTCTCCAGACATGGGTAAGAGAAGAGAAAATACAAAATGCTAAATGCCCCAATGGGAGCTGTGGGTTCCCCAAGACAAAATGTATTCTCTAAGAAGTCTTTAGTATAGTACCTAACTCCCAAAGGCCAGTACTAGCCAAGAATTAAGAAGAGGGGCCTAGAGTTAGGGATAAGGGAATGCTGGAATAGTCTGAGAGTAGGATATTTCACCACACACAGTTTTATCACCCAGGAACATGGAAAAATCATTCAGTATGAGTACTGGTAATTATGAAGACCTATAGGGAAACAAACACTTCACCAACTCTAGCACTAATCCCAATCCTTGTTCGAGCTAAATAGATCAGAACTCTAACAAATATAAGAAAAGCCAAAGGTCAACTGAGGCCCATGAAGTAAATTAAAAATGTGATTTATAGTAATCATGTTTTGAGAAATACTCATAAAATCTTACCCTTTAATAAAGAGTTTCTGTGAATTATTTTATGATAATATGCATGAAACCAAAAAGATAAAAGACAGGTTGTATGGGTGATAGGTTCTTTTGGGTGGCTAGTTTTGTTTTTTGTTTGTGTGTTTGTTTGTTTGTTTGTTTGATTGGTGATTTTTGAACTTTGCAATTAGATTTTCCTTAATGAAAATTCTTTGGTTTTCAAGTTAGAAAGGATGGCACATTTGGAAACACAATTAAAAGTTCACACAGAACATTTAAATACATCCTCTCTCCCAAATAATTTTTTAGTTGAAGATGGTGTAAGTTATTGTCCTCATTGTTTTAACCACATCCCTGATGAAAAGCAACTTAAGGAATGAAGATTTATTCTGGCTAGCCTCACAGATGTGAAAGCATGGCTGTTGGAGCACAAGCAATCCGGAGTTTCCTCTTTTGTCCAGATCATCCATGTTGTATGTGCTGCCCACTTGCTAGCCACTTTGAAGCTGTCTTGGTTCTCAGAGAGACTGTAGTACTATTGCAATACCTGTGTTCAGACAACCCTTGATTTACTTAAACAGTAACATCAAGGTCTGAGAGAAGCGATGCTGACCGCTAGCTACCCCACACGAGATGCCAGGTGCCTCTTTTGAATTTTACCTCACATCACCAGAGAACAAAAATAATGAAAGACAGAAAGCACAATGAAATAATTTGAGGGGCTATGGTGATGGTTCTTTTAGCCAAGTGCTTACCATGTAAACATGAAAGAAAGCCTCAGTTTGAATCTACAGCACTCACAATCTGGGACCACAGTGCTGGGGGGTAAGGAGGCAGACAGGGAAGCAGAATCCTGATACTTACTTGCTAGTAGGCCTATCCAAATCAATGAAGAGAGATCTTGGCACTAAACTGTGGTAGAATATGACAGAGGAAGACACCTGAAGGAGATGTCTGGCCTGCACATGAATATGAACACTCTTGTGCAAATATACCTTCATGTTTACACACACACACACACACACACACACACACACACACACAAACGAACTTGTATACACACCCACCAAAACAATTTTATTGACTTTATGGAACTTGGCACAGTACAGTGTTACAATTGTTCTATTGGTGGTTATTGTCCAATCCCTAATGTCCATATTAATAATTTACACTTTATCCTAACTACACATGAGAAAAAAACAAGGAATATACCTCAAGTATCTCCCATTCAAAAGGTAAGAGAACATTATAAGACTCAGATCTTGAATCTGGATATAGTAGCCTACCATGTAGGAGGCAGAGGGATCAAATCTTAGGTCTAAAATCCATTGTCTTTGCAGAGGTTTTTGTTGTTCTTCAACAAAGCTTTAAGTCTAGTTTTTGACTTGCTGATTTGCTGACTAAGAAACACAGTGTACCAGACATGATGCTACACACATATGACCCAAGCATTTAGAAGACTGATGCAGGAGATCCACAATTTTGAGGCCAGCCTAGGGTACCTAGTAAGCTTTAGCCTAGCATGAGCCACAAATGAGACTGTGACCACCAGCCTGCAAAGAAAGAAAAGAAGCCCAATGTGGCTTAGTTTAGCCTGTTTCTGGCTCTGAACTTGTTGACAGGAGCCAGTTGTCCTTGGTCATGAGTAAGTGAGAAGATTCATAGTAACTCACACAATAGGATGTATTTGTTAGGATAATGTCCTAGAATGGTTACTAAAGGAAAGACCCTCTCTCCCAGTGTAAGGGTCAACCCAGGAGATAAAATAACGAACAGATATGCCTGTTATACCAAAAACCAAGAAAAAGATGGTACGGCTGTTTATAAACACACCCAGGTAAAAATTCTTCTGTTGCCTGGATAGCATAGCTCTACATGTGGAATGGGGGTGGGGGGATGGGAGGGGAGGGTGGTCAGGGTGCATATGAGGGGGGAGAGAGAGTAAGAGGGATGGAGGGAGGAAGAGAAAACTGGGATAGACATGTAAAATAAAACATATATATATATAAAACCACACACACACACACACAAAAAAAAAAACAAAAAACAAAAACTATTCTTCTCTTAGTGTCATAGTGCCTTGTTATAATTAATTCTGAAAAACAGAGGGTAGGTTCCCTTAAATCACAGCTTCTTCTGTCTAGGCCAGGGTCACCAAAGCAGTGTTAATGACTGTACTCCTCTTGAAAGGGTCCAATCCCTTGGTTACATTTGGTTGTGAAATCAAAGTTCCTGTTTTGTTTTTCTTTTGAGTTTCCTTCTGCAGGGTTCCTGACTTTCCTATCCTTTCCCCCAAAACTTGGTGACTTCATACCTGCAGAAACTTTCACTTGGCTCAGAGGAGAATCATACTCTTAACATGCTATGACAATTAACTTGTGAACAGTGCCTGGGTAGGCTAATACATTGCAAGAGGAAATGAATTACCCCTCCCCTCCACGTAATCCCAGTCTTCAGGAAGGTCAGAAAATACAGTCACACTCACAAGAGCTGCTATCTGACTGATCAAACACTTGCATGATTTAAACAAAGAACACTTATCTTCCTAACATATTGAATGCCCATTATTGCCACTTGAAGAACACAAACTGTCCTAGAGAGGTTTTCAGAAGGAGGAAGGTAAAAGGATATGAACCTGTGTTTTTTAAATCACAAACAAAAATTCCATTAAACTGTAAATATCTGAAAGGAATTTCTATTCATGCATTGGTAGATATGATTATTAGTAAGAATATTACTGGATTAACACTGATTTACAAACCTGTGCTTCTGTCAATCTCAGAAAAAGAATGTATCCTAGGGTCTGGGGTGCATGAGATCTGTAGAGGTTCATTGTTATTTCTGAGAAGGAAAGAACCTTAGTGTTCCAGCCTTCTTCCACTTTCTCCACATGGCTGTAGTCTATGAAGCTGCCTCCAAATCGAGCATTTGACACCATAGTTCAAGGAAAAAAATCCCTCTTCTACTTATGATCTCTTCTGAGTCTAGACTCCTGGAGTGGCAGAAAATCTGTATTTCAATATCTTGTCATTGGATAGCAAAGAAAAGTAGTCTTAATCTTGGTTCTGATGTGATGAATCACACCTTTGTATTCTTGCAAAGGAAACACATTTTTTTTAGCTTTGTTGGTATCATGATAAAAATAATAGTAACATATTCCATGACTAACCTACTGTGTTTAGTCTAAGTATTTCTGAAATAGAACACATTTAATCTTCTTTCCATTAGGAATTCATCATGTCAGGTGGAATGTTCATTACTAAAATATAGTAATGAATACACACACTACATATACAAACATATGTGTATACACATATGCATACACATATAAATATGTGTACATGTATATACACACACAGAGACACACACATAGATACATATATATATATATATACATATATACATACATACATACATACATACATACATACATACATATATGAAAGAGTTACTCACTCTTTCAGTAGCTCATTATTTTATATCCTGGCCATGTTAAATTAATCTATGTGACAGATATCACAGGCTTCAGCTGAGTAATCCATTTGCTCTCATTGTGTGATAATTGCTCACAATTTGTGTTTCCAGCCCAATTTCTCTTTTGGATCCTAATCTATCACCTAACTATCCCTTCCTCACCACCTTCCAGGAAATAGAACCCTATCATTTCCTATGATGAACAAGGGCAGCGGCTTTCTGCTGTTTATAGACAGGAAAACAAACACAAAAACAAAGCCCTGAGATTTGTTGTTTATTTATTTCTACCATTCTCCAAATTCCCACCACAATTCTAATTATCACCATGATCTCTCAATTTTACCACCTACTTAATTTTCACTGTCTCTAATTTATTTTTTTCTACTACCATAACTATTATAATCCATCATAATTTGTCTCCTGCTGTATTGTAACTGATTTCTAAGACCGATCTTCCCTCCATTCCCCATATTTATTACATCATCCGTACAATAGCTTGGGGGATGTTCCCATTTGAGTCTTGAGATATGATCCTGGAAACATGGGCTAAAGTTGATTATGAAGGACTGCATCTTCCAAGATGTCTGGCACATAGCAGGTTTACTCAAAGAAAGGTATTTGGAAGCTGTAGGACTCTAAATTCGTTGCCGTACAACACACTTCACTCAACAGCTAATGACAATCACTCTAGGAAGGTACTTCCTTGTTCTTTCCTTGATTAAGTCTGGAGCCATCACCTCATTTACATATTTTTACATAAGGAACTGCTAAATGTCAGAAGTAAGTGAAAATCTTAGATAAAGGTAGAAATGTCAAGCTACAAATTCACTGAAATTTTTTGTTCAAAAGAAATCAAATGACCACCAGACTGACAGCTGGGAAACCAGCATTGGAGCAACTCAGACCCACTGAACATGGGTCTAAGTTAGAAGGCCTGGGCAGTCTAAGGGACAGTGGAACCAGGATGTATTCCTAGTGCACAAAAGGACTTTGGGAGCACATTCCCCATGGAGGGATACTCCCTTAGCCTAGAGGAAGGAGAGAAGGCCTTGTCCCTAATGCAAATGACTTGACAGATTTTGATGATCCCTCCTAGAAGGCATCACCCTCGCTTTGGAGTAGGGGGTGGGTGGAACTGGAGGGGGCGTTAGGGGACATGGGAGGGAGAGGAAACTGGGGTCTATATGTAATTTTATATATAATACAAATTATATATAATTTGTATATATTATATACAATTATATTATATATATATATTATATACAAATACGTATTTGTATATAATACAAATTTTGTATTATATTTATAAATACTACGAGAGAGAGAGAGAGAGAGAGAGAGAGAGAGAGAGAGAGAGAGAGATAAAAAAGAAACCAAATGAACATTAAGAACTAGATAGAAGTACTTAGAAACTAGCATTCTAAAAGAAATCATATACAAAGTTCATCTGTAACAACACCTGCAAAGTGTGGCTGTGACTATGGATTGATATTGACTGTGAATTCTGAAAAGCTGTGGACTCTGAAATAGCTTGTAAAGCTCTCTGGAGGTACCATTCCCTGTGGGTTAAATGTGTTTCTTACACTAGATAATTCCCTCACTGTATTTACTGTAAGTTCACAGAAAGTCTCATGCTCTTAGGTGAACTGTCATTTTTAAGAAAATATTAATTGAAATAAACCTTGGCTGGAATTCATAAAAGTCACACACATCTTTGATGTTTTGTCCTACTTATGGAATAAGTATGTATAAATAGTTCATATAATGATCAAGAATAAGTGTTCTGTGTTGACAAACACAGTGTAAATAGTTAAGAGGGCATAGACCTCAGAGATGCCAGCCAAAAAGTCAAAATTCACCATGTGCTTAAGGTGTGAGCTAAAACTTCTATTTATTCAGGAGCCATGAAATCTTTAAAAAACGTCATTTTATATCTATTCGTGAAAGATCACCAATTGAACAATATGCAGACCAGGCTTGGAGAGAGACCTTATTAGTGCCTGTTGTGCAAGCCTAAGGACCCGATTTCAAACCCCAGCACCCATGGAAGAAAAGCAAGAAATGGTGTGTGCACCGTATAACCCTAGCACTGGGGATGCAAAGGCAAGAGGATCCCTGGGGTCACTGATCAGAACACAGTGTGCCAGCAGCCAGCTCTGGAAACTTCTGCTTAGAAATAAATTTCATTTCATTACTAATTTCATTGGCAAAAGCATGTCACATGGCTGTGTCTGAGTGCCACATATATGAAAAATGAATAACCCTTCCATGGAGAGAAGAATAAAACAAACATTTGCTTAAAAATTAGTGGAAAGAATACAATCTATACCTTTGGTATTGGTAACTTTTGGTGTAGCAAATACGTTTTTGGCCTGAATTCTTATAATCAGAAAGAGCTTAGAATCATACTTTTTTTTCCTGACAGGAGAAGCAGTGTTGTTTACTTTCTCATTTCATGGGTGAGTTGGCAGGAAAGATCTCTGCTATGATACAGTCACTATCTTGTGGGACATCATACTCTCACATCAAATGGATGAAATTGTGCTGTTAACATATAGGAAACTGGAAATAGCAGGGTCATTAACCCTGCTGAGATGTGCAGTTTCCACTGGAATATAGATAGAAAGAAAAAGTATGAAAACTCTTACATCTGGTACCTCTGAAATGCCTGAACTTCTGAGACATGCAGCATTTGGGGAGGAGTTTTTCAAGGAAAGGATCAATAACCTAAGAAGCCACAGACTTTGGTAGCTGTCTTTGGATTTCCTACATAGAATGTGAGGGGGGGGGTGCTCCCTGGAGGGATTTCTTATCAGGCACAAAAGGCTGGGTGAAATGTAAGGTTGTCAAGAGTCTATAGCGAATGATGATGCTAACTGATCTGAATCAGTGCGACCATGATCAGAAGCTCAGTGGTGGAACAGGAATCCCAGAAGCCTATAGCAAGTTCTGGTATTAGTAACTTATCACATTGCTGTGTAATACATAACAGAATGCATGACAGAAGTAACTTAGGGGAGGAAAGCTTTGTTTTGGCTCAAGAATTTAGAGGATACTGTCCCCCACATTGAGGGAAGCATGGTGGAGTAGCCTAGCTTTGGGCAGTGTGACTTCTCATGCCTTGATGGATTAGGAAGCAAAAAATGAGCCCTGAATTAATGTGGGGCTGTAATCTTCCACAGCATCTGTTGTAGTCTGTGTTCTGTTGTGTGAAGAGACACCATGACCACAGCAACTTTTATAAAAGAACACATTAAATTGGGGCTGGCTTATGGTTTCAGAGGTTTAGTCCATTATCATAATGGTGGGAAGAACATCAGCTCACAGGTAGAAATGGTGCTGGATAAGTAGCTGAGAGTTTTACATTCCCATCTGCAGGCAGCAGGAAGAGAAAGCCACTGGACCTGGCTTAGGCCTTTGAAACCTCAAAGCCCACCTCCAGTGACACATTTCCTACAACAAGGCCACACCTCCTAGTCCTTTCAAATAGTGCTACTTCCTGATGACAAAACTTTCAAATCTGTGAGCTTCTGGGCACCACTCTTATCCAAATTACCTCTCTATTCCCTGGCCCCAATAGGCCTGTAGCCATATCATAATGCAAAAATATCTTCAGTTCAACTTCAAAAGTCCCCTTATTCTATGACAGTCTCAACTGGGTTTAAAAGTCCAAGGTTCAAAGACTTTTCTAAGACTCATAGAAATCTCTTAACTGCTACTCCTGGTAAAAGTCACTATCAAAAACAGATCACATACTTACAATATACAATGGGACAGAATATACATTACTATTACAAAAGGGAGGAAAGGGTCCATGGTAAGAAAATACTGGACAAAGCAAGCCCAGACATCACCACGGTAAACTCCAAACTTAATCTCCACATCAGATATCAAAGCACTTTGCAGATCTTCAAATTCTTTCAGCTTTGTTGACTACAACAAACTTCTCTCTTGTGGGCTGGTTACACACCCAGTCTGCGTAATTCCTTGGCAGGTATCCTATGGCTCTGGCATCTCTAATATCTTGGGGTCTCCAAGGCAATCTGGGCTACATCTCCAAGCAATGACTTCTCCTTGATGGGACACCCCTGACTCATACCAGGCCTCAATGGCTTTTCCTAGCTATGGAAGGAGATTCCATAACCCTTTTCTAGTATGCTAGACTATAAATCAAGAATCACGTGGCTGAAGCTGCAAAGTTCTGCTGCTTGATGGAGCTGGAACTTGGCTCCATTGTTCAAATACATTTTTAGCAGCATTTTGTTTCCAAATACATTCTGTCACTGCTTAACCTTTTCTTTCATTCATTTTCACAAGTTGGATGCTTAGCTGGATAGGGTCTTGCTCTGAGTTTTATTCCATCAAGCCTAATGCTTGCCTTTAAACTTTCAATCCTCTTGAACACTGGAAAGAGTTCCTTTATGATTCCTGTGTTCACTTATAATCCTGTGTTCATTTTCTCCTCAAGCTGTACATTTTGCTTTGTGTGTGTGTGTGTGTGTGTGTGTGTGTGTGTGTGTGTGTGTATGTCTGTGCTCAGCTTGCTCCTTTCTATTGTAGATCTGCATAAAAGTGATCACTAACAACCAAGCAACACAGTCAACACTAGGCTGTCTGGAAATCTTTTATGCCAATATCATTAATCCAAAATTCTTCAATTTAGCCTCAGGCAGATTTTCCAGAAAAGGGCAGAAAGCAACCATATTCTTGGCCAAAGTATCACAAGAACAATCTCTATGTCACTTACTAATGTTCTCCTCTGAAACCTTTTGAGTCAGACTGTCATAATCTACAATGCTCTCAGCACCACTGTCTCCTATGCTCCTAGTATGGTTCATTAGGCACCATTTAAAACACTCAACTGCTTTCCTAATCTAAAGTACAAAAGTCTACATTCTGCCAACAAGTGTCTTGATCACATCAACACCCCTTTCCCTGGTACCAAGTCTGTCCTATTGCTGTGAAGAGACAGCATGATCACAGCAACACTTATGAAAGAAAGCACTCAACTGAGGCCTGCATCCATTTTCTGAGGTTTAGTTCTTTATCATCATGGTGTGTAGCATGGTAGCATGCAGGTAGACATGTTGCTGGAGAAACATGCATCTGGATCCAAAGGCAGCAATTCCTTCATTACTGGGCTCCATTAACCAGCAACACCACCTCCCAATGTGGCAGTTATCAGCAGTGGATGAAACACTCCAATACATGCACTCATTCACTCATGGGCCATGCACTTCAGATTCAAGCCAGAACATTCTGTTAATAAGAGTTTATTATTATCTGCTCTGACCGTGTACAGCATCTAAGAAAAATGGGATTGTTATTAAAACTTCCATTATATGTGACCAGAATAACTGAGGCTAAAGCTTTCTTAGGAATTAAAATGTATGTTTCTCTACTCTGAGCCATGAAGATGATAGACGAACGTCCAGGGAACACAGACAGCAGATAAAAGGGCACTAGTCACAACAAACAATAAGGAGTACAGTCTACTCATTTTTTTTTGTTTTTCCACATTTTAATAAATGTTTTAATTAGCATATATCCTCTCTCCTACATCTCTGCTACTGTTCTGTATTGGTTATATTTATGGCAGTTGAAATTGACATTATTCCAATGTTTTAATATATCTATACAAGAAATATTTTCCCAGGTGGTTCAGACTTTTGAAAGTTTATTTTTTTTAATTTATGAGATATTTATTGGGTCTGCTTTTAAAAATAGAATCTATTTTCAAACATAATATATGCATAAAAAATATGAACCAAAGTTAATGAAGTTTTACAAACTAAACACAACTGTATAACCAGCATGTCAATAACATTATTGTCAGTCATTGATAGGTTTCCTGTGACTTCAAAAGAAGAGGAGTTATTTGTGATGATAAAAGTCTACTTGGGTCTTACTAGAGAGGGCTTTTTTCTTCTTCTAATTGACTATATAAAGAATGTCCTGTGTTCATTGTGGGTATTTATGGATTTTATTTGCCCAGGGTACCTTCCTCCATCTTATAAACATTGTGGACTTAGATGTGGAAAGTTCTCTTCTCATTCAACAGTTAATTACTTGCATCCATGCAATGCCTCAGAAAAGGGAAGACAGCTTTTCTGAGCTGCAACAGATGGATGCTCCTTTCTGCACATTTCACTCTTGCTACAGATTCTGAGAACAGAGCAAAATGATTGATATTCATTCACATCCCGTGGCAACACAATACTCAGACTATCTTAGTAACATAGGGACCTCTGTAGTTTTTACATCCTAGGTCTCCCACCACATACCAGTTTCCACATGCATTTTGAGCTGCTAATCTTTCCAATAACCTACACGTTGGTTCTGATTGTAACCAAGGTTTGTTTTCTCTTGCTTGCAACAAAACTGAGTGATGTTTATCACTAGCTATTATTCTTCTGCTATGTAATTAGGGTATCCTTCTCTCAGAAGGATACATACTGTGGTCTTTTAAACTTGCCTGTTATCAAGCATCTAAACTATGTGTTTGATACTTTATCTTTTCCCCTCATTCCCTCCCCACCCACTCTCTTTTCTGTCCTTTGTAATCCCATTAAGAATTTTGTAATGCATACACTTTCATATATGCCTAATAGTTTACTCATGAGTTATTGACTGGCTCCTAGGATGATTCCATGATATAGCAATTGTCACTAGTACTGCAACAAACACTGGTGTGTGTGTGTTTGTATCATATGGCTCTTTTAACCATTTGGGTTACCAACTGATGTTAGTTATTTCCATGGACCTAGCACAGTTTCAATGACTGTGAGGAGTAATGGGTGTTACTGTCCCCCACCTGGCCAACTCTGTCTCTTCAGCCTGTTCAATTTCTCTGCAGGACAGATGAGAATCAGATTCTCCCACAAGTAGCTGCAGCAGAAGATTTTACTCTCAAATAGTTCTGTGGTCTCTGAGAACTGTCTGAGAACTCTGAAGGAGTTAAGGGCGGAAAGAGGATTTATTGAGAGCAGGAAGTAGGAAATGCCCACATAAAGGAAATGTCTCATTACATTTTTTCATATTTTCTGCCTTATTACAATAAAAGCATATTACTCTCATAGTTTAAAATTTCAAGAGAATAAACCAAATATGTGCTAAATAATTAAAATGGAAACAAACACATTATTAGAGAGATTTAAGGTATAAATGGGGGTATGTATAATTTTTCATGAATAAAATATGTCAGAATGTTAGCAACTTATATCTCCTCCTGATGTTTTTATTTATATTACTTAATTATAATTTTATATATTTTGTTTCATGATAAACTTATTTTTCATATTCTTAAGAATCAATAAAATTATGAAGATTTAGAAATAAGAATGTTTCAATGAGGAGAGAAAAGTTTGAGGCAGAACTCCCATCTGACTCACAAGGTGCTCAGAGAAACGGGGACCAGGGCTGAGCCCTCAGCTACATGGAAATGCCACTTTCAAACAATGAGCCCCCTTACGGTATTTCCATACAAGTTCTCTCACACGTCTCAACTCTGATCCGTGGTAAAACATTTAAACTTATTCCTTACTCCTTTTCATTAAGACCATTAAAGATAACTGTAATGTTTTCCTCCTCTCTCCCAAATTTTGACCCTATTTATTTTCCTTTCCTGGTGATGCTGCATAAGAAAAGACGTCATTGCATTAAGTAAGGTAAGACTTCCTATAAAGTATCTTCAAAGCAGGCCACCAAGCCCTATCTCCCTGAGCTCTGGGTTTCAGATAGGCTGGTATGGGGCATGGAATTGTCAAAAATGAAGAGCCTAACTGGAGTTAGGCATGACAGGAAGGATATGAAGGAGAGCAAGATGGTGGTAAAGAGAAAAAGGGGAGAATTTTCTCCCTTTCACATGCTGAGTTTTCATGAGATGGTTGCAGTGCACTGTAAACTGTCCATCTCTGTTCCGTTTCACCCATGTTCAAGACTTGTATTATTTTTCTGAAGGCGTTTTTACATTACTTTCATTTCCTTTGAATGCCATGTGACTAATCTATGCATTTAGACAGGATTATTGGGATGCTATTCTCAAGCCTCCCAGCTAGGCTTGGGGAAGTAAGACACAGTCCATGGCAGTCTTTGCATAATGGAGAGAGAGAAGTTCACATTGACCATGACTGCCAGGCGGCTGTGAGCAAGCCCAATAAGTCAAATGAGTCATCTGTCCACTTACTTTCTGCTCAGGGTAACAGGCAAACTGTGACAGAAGCTGAGGTATTAAATTTATAGTTGTGGCGACCAGGCATTTGAGGGACTGGATGTCTCAGTTGATCTTAAGGTCCTGTAAATGAAGAAGTTGATCATTGCAACCATGATCAATTATTTTTTTTCTAATGAGAAGACTTTTGTTTTCTTTCCTGATAAGATGATTCCTTCCTGGAAAAAAAAATCTTGGTGATGGAAGATTACAATTATGTGTGTGGGAAGTGCCTCAGGCCAATAGCACAGTTCCTGAAACAGATATGTCAGGTATGAAAGGGGTGCAGGTAAAAGGCTGGGTGGATGAATCAGATGGCTGTGCTATCTTGGGGTCTCCACGGAGCCAGAGCTGGAGGGAGACTGGAGCCATCACTGAGAGACTGCAAGAAGGAGGGGATCCTGCATCTGAGGATGCTGCTGAGACTTGAAGCATCATTTTTCCTAATCCTGCAAGAACCTGGAAGCATGACTGCTGCATACTAGTTTGCATTCCTTAAAGAAGCCAGCCACCAATATCATCTTTAAAATAGCTTCTGACATCTAGTGCTTATGATCAGTGAGACTTCTAGTTTGAATTGAGCCTGAGAAGAAGCTAATCACTGGGTTCTGAAGATGGAAAGCACTGTAAGCAGCTAGTGTTAATGGTTTCATTTACATACAGTGGAGGCCCAAGAAACTATGCATATTGGATGCATCCCGAGTTTGGATGTATACAGAAGTTATGACCTTACCATAGTCATGGGACACAGCTGACACTTCCCCAGGATTTATTGCGCCCCTTTGTGTTTCATTTGATTTGGGCACATGTGCTGAGAACACTTAACAGGGCATCTATCCATTTAACAAATGATGACATGCACAATAGCATGTTGCGAATGATAGATCCTTTGCTGTCTAGAACTCATTCATGTAGCATAACTGAAGCTTTAATATATCCACAGAGAAACTCCCACTGCCCTTTACCTCATAGCTGTGGCACCTGTATTATTTCCCCTGTGAGACTAAATTGCAGAGATCTCATTTCAGTAGTGTTATGCACTATTTGTCTTACTGAGAACAGCTTAAAGCTATCAAAGGCCAGGCTTTTCTACTTTCTTAAGCTGAACAACACTCTGTTATATTAGCTTACCAAGTTTCCTTCATCCGTTTACCTTTGAATTAGCATTTGGCTTGCTTTTGTGTCTTGATGACTAAGAATTGTGGTACAGGGAGCATGGGAGGTGAGCGGTTGGGCTTCTTGGTATCCTCCTGGCAGTGATGGACTGCAGCCATCAAACTGCAAGCAAAGTAAGTTCTGCCTCTGTTAAGCTGTTTCTGTTGGGTCTCTTATGAAGATGGGAAAGCCACCTAACACATAGTGCTGGTGTGAGTATGAGTTCTGCAGTCCCCGAGTGACGTGAAACAAGTCATCTCATGGCTCCCTGCCTCAGTTTCCCTATATGTGAAGTTTGCTGTGACTATTGTATATGTATGATGCACATACATATACAATATGTACTGTGAAAATAACAGCGAGCATTATCGTTATTGTTGTTATTACTATACAGGAAAATAATCTTGGGAAATTAAAACATGGTGTTAAGAGATGTTGCACATTTACAATTTTGATAATCTACAAATTAAGTAGAAATTCATAAAATAATGGAATGAGCCCTTCACATGATATGTATATATAATAAAGTACATTTCTTCATTGGATTGAAGTACTTTTTACAATAGTCATTTCAGGACAAAGTATGCAAGATGATTTTTTCTTTACATGTCTTTTTGAATTTTTATTCTACTCCTGCAGTACCTCTACAGTCAGCACAAACAACATATACTAGATAAACTGGCTTCCCATTGGTCAACATAAGAAGGGAAATGTACTTTAATTCCACCCAGCCCAAGCCCAGCTGTGGTGCTCCTGCCATCTGGAACCCTTGCCACATCTGGGTGTGATGAACTAACTCCTAACTTCGGCCTCAGACTTACCCAGCCAAGCCTGCTGGATGTGCCAATGTGGGGGCAGTGGAGTTAGCTTTGGTGCTGAGAAGCCATTTGCTGGTGGTGTTGGGCAATCGTGGAGTCGTAGCAGCAGAGACATCAACATTCATGTCCAAGCTCAACTTCTTGATTAGCTTCTATTTAAATAGAAGTGTATTGAGTTTTTCAGCTGTCTTGGCAACATCTGATCCCAGCTGGGAGAGGAAGGATGTGAGTCAGAGATGGGGAGAGTTAGCTGGCCTGGTGCTGTTCCAATCCTCTGAGGAGGACCATGTCTCCTGGAGTTTTGCGCTGCATTTATGAAAGCCTGTGGGGAACCTGAGCATTTTGTAGCCATACTCGAGCAAAGCCACCCCGGAGCCCATTCTGGAGTGTATTTCAATGCATGATAGCCATCAGTGCCAGTCCTGTCGTCTTGAGCATCACAAATTAGTGATCCTCAGGAAATCACCCAGGTGGAATGGAAGAAAACCAAGGCTGAGAAACAAAATGTAGTACCTGCCTCAGCATGGAGCCTGGGTCTGTGCTTCTGCAGACAATCTCACAGGACCATTTAGACAATTGGAGCACATTTGTTCCCACTTACCACTTAAAAAGAAGTAAAAGTTAATGCCCATCGTGCTTCATTAATCTAAAACGTGCCTTTATGGTCTTCCTCCTTCTTCACCTCCCCCTTTCTTTTCATGGTCTTCCACGCATCTAGGTGGCATGGTAGTACGCAGAGAGAGGCATGTATCTGAGGTGTACACTCAGTTACTCAGACTCTCTCCTCTACAGAGAGAAGACGGGATAGTTAGCATTGCTATATGAAGAGGGACAAATGGGCCAGTGGCTTCTAGTGGACTTGGATGGAAGGTTTTCACACTCTCAGACTCTTATTTTTTTCCTACAAAATGTGATTTCTTTCTTTTTCCATAATCAAGCAGAGTTTGGGCTAGAGGGTAAAATTGGGGAGCAAACTGCTTATCTTCAATTTTTACTTGTTTTTCTTCCCTTGTTGCTATGTTCTGGCCAATAGGGTGGTTCTGGCCAATGAAATTATTTTGGTGGTGCATTTCTTGAAGATCTTAAAAGAAAACCTTCCAGATGGCTGTGCTTCATCAGATGATACTATGAAGTACCAAGGATGGCTGCAAGGGTAGGTAGCAGAAGGCTGTACTTCTATGATAATAAAGATATTTCAGGGAAAACAATCCAGAGCCTTGTGTACCATACTCTTATCTTAAAAGACTTAGAAGCACCTGTCAAAAACCTTCAACTATTTTAATAGAGCTGAAAAGTGGGTCTGAGAAAACAGTGTGTTGTGTGAATGCAAACACATTACAGGCCACTCTGGTGGGGCAGAATCTAAACTCAGTTTTGTTCTGTGTGTGCTCTGCAATGTGGAGAAATTTCTAAACATCTCATACCTCCATTTCTGCATGTGTAAGAGCCACAGGGTAGGCATGAGGCTTAATTAAGAACAAGGGATTAAAGCACATTTCTTGAGTGCTGTCTGTTTTATTTGTTTTGATCATATACATTTCTTTCTTCTTCGCAGATACTAAACTGCCTTGGATATGGACAATATAACCCAGGTGTAAGATTTTCAGAGAAATATATTGATAATGCAAATGCCACAGGTTGTTTTGTCTAACAGCATTCTCCCTAAATGACTATGCATTTTAAATGTCACATAGAACACCCAGAATCTTTCAAAGCATAGACTGAACTCTACCACCTAAAATCTTGCTAAAATATAGATTTCCAAGCCCACCTAAGATCCTTCTGTGTATAGGAACCTGAAATGTGCATTTTAGTATAATTGTTATAAGCATTACAAATTTTGACAAGAATTTATTTTATTGTATTTATGTGCAAGCATGTGGTGTGTGTGTGTGTGTGTGTGTGTGTGTGTGTGTGTGTGTGTGTGTGTGTGTGTATGTGTGTGTGTGTGTGTGCAGGGCACCCTCCCAGAGGCCAGAGTTGGAATACAGGTCTTTTGGAGTTGGTTAGTCTTACATGTGTCCATGGGCTGCCTGATGCAGATAATCAGAGCCATATTCCCAACCGCTAAACATTACAGTTTAAATATTACAGCTAAAGCCCCAAGTTTCATCACATAGCACTTTAACAACTATTTTCAAATCAATAATTTAGTAGTACTTATACCTACTAGAGTATCACAATTGTTCCACCATCCAATATTGAGTTTAATAATCATTATGCCATTATAACCAAAATTTATTTCACATCTTAGAGCAGTGTAGTTAGGTGCCTAGGTTTATGGGTACCAATGCTGATTGTACCCTTAAAAACTTTGAGATCACTAGTTAAGTAGGCCTGATCTGACAGAAACCAAGGAACACAGATGCCAAGTTCTGCATGCCATAAAATCAGAAAATACGCCCATTGTGACATAGTAACCGTATATCCCCTGCACAGTGACCTCCAAATGAACAGACACCTTTGTGTCAGTCCAGTGTGAGATTGTGCCTTGTCCTGGAGCATCTGTGACTCATCATTTCTAGCCCTGCCTTACCTAAGCATCTATGAAATGCCTTTATGCAGTTACAATTCCCATCACTTTGCAGGATATAGCCTTTACTCTGAAGAGCAGATGGAACTGTTACCAACAGACTCACCATATGATCACTTCTCATCATAAAACATTCTCTAACATAAGTAGAGTGTGAGTGTTTCATCTGTATACAGATGAAGAGTTATAAAACTTCATTGACTGTCCACATTCTCATGGCACATCAGTAGTAGAGCTAGCACTCAAATTTAGATTTTCCATCAGAAACTGTAGAACTTGTTTCCAGATTGTAGAAATAGATAAAGACACAATTATGGCTGTGCCTATTTATACGCCCAAGGACATTGCATGCAATACACAAAATGTGTTCATTTCATAAATATTTGCAAAGAACTCGTGAATGGAAGTCTGCAAAAAATGTGGAAAGTTCAGGGAAAGAATGACAGAGTCTCCCTCTTTTCAGGACCTCCTGAAGTAGTAAAAGATGCAGATATAGAAGCCACTATTACAATCTTGCTGGATAAGAGCTGTGATCAAGAAAATGATGCCATAAAGCAGCCTCTGCCTCTCAGCCTCTCTAATCCAGGTGTTGATGCTCAACCATGTTCAAAGAGAGAAGGGGAAGGGGTAGAAATATCATATGCAAAGATGGGAACTGGTAAAACTGCAGATAATTCAAAGTAAGGAGTCACAGGTGTGATAAAATGGGCAGGAGAGAGGCTAAGGATTCATGCAAGTCCCTAATATTCAAAGGACAATGGCTGTCTGAATGGTCTAGACCAGTGGTTCTCAACCTGGGGGTTACAACCCCTTTCACAGGGATTACATATTAGCTATCATACATTTCAAATATTTATGTTATGATTCATAATAGTAGAAAAATTACAGATTTGAAGTAGCAATGAAAATAATTTTATGGTTGGGGTCACAACATGAGGGACTGCATTAAAGGGTTGCAATATTAGGAAGGTTGAGGACCACTGTTCTAGACTGTACTTTGATCCAGTGAAGGAATTTTAACTGTGGGATGAGGTAGGATGTGAGCTTAGGAGAAATTTTCACAGATAAAGAACTAGACAGAGAGTGAGGTGGAGGCTGATTAGGTCAAGATAATGATTTAATAATCCACTGGAGACACAACAGTGCCTGGAATTCCTGCCTGTTAATTCATGCACACACAGATTTTTTCTCATTAGGATGGAGTCATTATCTCCAGAGAGGAAAGGGAGAATCAAGAACACTCTGTAAGTGATTCAGTAAGGAAAATTAATCTTTTTAAAAAAGAAATGATGATGGAAAGTGGTCTGTTTCCATAGCTTTCAGATCTCTGTGGAGCATCGGGTCCCTGCGGTCTTAAGTGGACAAACAGAAATGAATGTGTAGGTTAGTTCCAAGTAGAGTAGTTCCACATACACTTCATGCACGTCTTTTTGAAGCCTGTGAGGTGCACAATGTGGAAAGCATAATGGTCTGCTCACTCCTTCCCTTTCTGGATGGCTTTTCCATCAAACTCAAAGTGTGTATACTTGCTCAGAGGCTAACTTACACTCATGAAGCTTTACCTGAACTTCCCAATGACAAGTGACCAAAGTACATGGGTGACAAGTACCTCAGGCATCTCAACATTATGCAATTTTACTCCATTTTACTCCAGGGAAACCTGTCAAAGTGTGCATCCCATCTGCATGAAGGATTGGGGGTTCAGGGATGACACCACCTGCCTAAATAGTAATAGCTGGGCCTGTGGTAGGCTGCCCTGACCAGCACACAGGTTCTACATTGATATTTAAGGATCATGACTAAGCTGTTGCTGGCACTAGAGTTACCTAACTCTGTGACAAGTAGATTTCAAGCAAAGGAAGCTGAACAACGGGCATGAGGGCATGAGGACATAAGATGGCTCAGTGGTAAAGAACACTTGCTACCCTTGCAGAGGATCCAGGTCTGGATTCCAGCACCCACACAGGAATTCATAACCATTTGTAACTCCAGTTTTAGGGAATATGATGCCCTCTTATGGCCTCATTGGACCAAGCATGTGTTTTGTGTACTTACATACATGGAGACAAAAGAATCATACACATAAAAGAAGTCAATCTGAAAAATTAAAAAGATGCTGTGTGAGTTATTTGAATAATTGTATATAGGAGAACTGGAGGTATATGAAATCAAGAAATAGATCAAATGTGATTACAGTGGACAGTGGGCTTTAAACTAAATCTCTCATACCTGGTTCACTTACAACCTGATTCAGAAGAGCTGTGCCTTTAATTACCAAATATACACAGTGGCAGAAGCTGTGCAGATCGATCAGGCTCACACAGCTTGGTTTATCTTGGGTTTATCAAAGGATTCAGGATAAAATTTCTAAAGTTCAGTGAACATTGAAATCTAAGTTTCAAGATGTGCTACATCCTCAGCTTCCATTTCTTTATCTATAAACTGGAACAATTATGAAGTGGGATTATGCTGAGGAATTAGGGAATGATAGACTGACTTAAAACATTTGGCAAAATGACAGCATATTCAAGCTACAGATAAATACCAAGTGATACAGACAGATCATCTTTTATGTAAAATATTTGGGGCCAAAAATCCTTTGCATTTTAGAAATATTTTTACAGTACTTACATGAACCAGTGCTTGTGAATCCTCAGTCAGAAAACCCCAAATCCTAATATTCCATGAGCATCAAATTTCAGAATCTGAAGCATATCACATGATCAAGTCAGGGATGCTCAACCTGTACACTGCCAAAGTCTTTCTTTTCAAGATATGTGTATATTTTCTTTTGTATCTATGTATGTATGCATTTGTGTTACCATGTTAGATTTTCACACATGCAAGGGCCTGATATGCACATGAAGGTCCAAGGACCTCAGGTGTCAATCCTGACCCTCTACTGTGATTGAGACAGCATCTTTGTGTTTCATGGCTGCATCTGCCACAGTAGCTGGCTTGAATGCTTTTGGGGATGTTCCAGTCTCCACATCCATCTCCTTGTAAGGAGCGATGACAGACAGAATCTACCTGGGTTTACATGGGGTCTGGGGACTGAAATGGAGGTTCTCATGCTTGCACACAAGCACTTTACCCACTGATCCATCTCTTCCACTTCCACACTAGCTCCTCATACTCTTGACTCCACAGTAAAAATAATCAGCTCGTTTGTACCATGGACTTCCATCAATGATTCAGGGGATTATCCACAGTTAGCTGGAATATTTATGTCTTTGAGAAAAATCTTTCAGAACGAACAAACTTTCATCTTCAGAGCCCTTTTTTCTTTCCTGTTCTAGCTCTTTGGTTTCTGATAGGCATTTTGCTGCTCAATTTATTTGGACACTGTAATCTTTCTTTATTACCTCACTTTGCTCAATGAACTGTAGTAATTTTATTTGCATTTCCACTGCAGACTGTGATCATGAAAAATAAGATGTGAGTTACACTGTAATAGGGTAAAAACTGTACAGGATTGCTTTAATCTTCTTCGGCTTCAATTTCCTCTTGGGTTAAATGAGAGCTTTCTTCTGTATCTCACCACTGTTGTAAGGATCAAATGAAACAGCAGCAATAAAGTACATGATAAAGTTTAAAGTTCTGTTAAAGGTGAGAGCTTTATTTCATTGCTGTTGTGCAGAACGAGGAAGCTGGAGATGAAAACAACCATGCATCAGCTGTTAAGTGCTAGCTCCTGCTGAAGGGGACTGCTGATGAGTATGCTTTGTCATCTGAAAGTGACTCTTTTCCATTTAAAGAGCAGCAGAAATGTTTCTTTAACAAGATGTGCCAGTGAAAGGGCCACAGGACTGATAATTCATCTTTGGGACATAAGGGTCAAAACACTCACACAAGTCTGATCTGGTTTGGATTGTGCATATTTAACTTTAAGATCTATAAAGTGGACAGAGTTGCTGAGGTGAATTTGTGTTCTGTAAGATCAAGAATTATCTGCCAATAAGGATAAATAAATAAATAAATAAATAATGAGATTTTTATAGGAAACAGAGACATGATGAAAATGGAAACCTAAGAGAGACTGGACACCTCAGATATATAAAATCTTTCTTCTGATTCATGTGACTCTATCTCCACCTGAGTACTTTACATAGTATGACTTCCACAGCTAGGGCTTTATTGCTGTTAAAAGGCACTATGACCACAGCAACTCTTATAAAGGAAAATATTTAATTTGGGCTGACTTACAGTTCAGAGGTTTAGTCCATAATTGTCATAGTTCAAAACACGGTGGCATTCAAGCTAAACATGGTGCTGGGGAAATAGCTAAAAGTTCTCCATCTGGATTCACAGGCAGCAGGAAGAGACACTAAGCCTGGCTTGAGCTTCTGAAACCGCCAAGTCACTCCAAGACACAGTTTCTCCAACAAGGCACACCTACTCCTACAAGGCCACATCTTCAGCAGTGCCACTCCCTATGAGTCTTTGTGGACCATTTTCATTCAAACCAACACAATGGCCTTTAAAAATATACATTTATTGGGAACTTGAGACATGGCCTTTTGATTAAGAGTGCTTGTTGCTCTTGCAGAGGACCCTAGTGGGTCCCAACCCATATCAGGCAGGACACAACTTCCTATAACTTCAGTTCCTGGTGACCCAGCACCCTTTTCTGCCTCCATGGCCTGCACACATGTTTATATACCATCTTCCTCTCTATAAACATATAGGTAAATAAAGTAGGATGAAAATCTTATTGATACAAAATATGTGTAAACCCATGTTTAATGATTGCTTTAATAGCTTGGGTGCCTATCAACAAAGGACTAGATGAAGAAATCATGGTAGAATTAGTTACTATGGACTTTTCAGTGAACCTTAAAGAGGAATAATATTACATCATACATAGGAAAAGGGGTGGAGTTGGAGATCATGATGTTAAATGTCAGAAAAACAAATACGTCTTTTCCCTTGTGTGTGGACTCAGTATCTTAAAATATAGTGACAATACATAAAACTGTAAAAGGGACTGCTTGGGAAGAGGAAGGAGAGAGAAGGAGGAAGAGAAGGGAGAAAGAAAAAGAAAGAAAGGGTGAATATTGCTGAAGTACAAGCTAGAGGTGTTTAAAATGTAATAATGAAACACATTATGTACATTAGTATACAATGAATATAAAGCATGAGACATATAGACGAGTTTAAATAATAACACACAATTCTCTATCATAAGTTTCCTATAACTGATTTCATTAATTTTTTGTTGAAATCTTGTATCTACAGACAACTTCTGGTTACTATTAACAACTATAGTTGTGAAGTGAATATTGGTAGCCATTCAGTGTATGTTAGCAAGTAGAATGACAGAGACAGATGTGAGGATGTCACTCACTCATCAGCAACTTAAGTGACATTTCGCAGAATCTAGTAAAAACTAATTTTTGAATAGGGAAATGATAGCTTGTTACTCTTTGTGCCATTGGCAGTCCAGTGACTTCAAGCACATTTCTCCAAGTTTAATATGCACCATTGGCATTTTCTCCATGAATATCTTATGTACATACTGAAGCCACAAATGAGCAATGGTCTGCAGCATTTTCTGATTTCTGTGGTACAGCTAATTCTGTTGTGCTTTCTTTAGAGTGACAGCTTGACCCTCTAAACGTGAAGGAAGCAAGAGATGAACGGCATCACATTTACTAATGATTGTTACAATAACCACAATTTTATGAGAATATTAAAAAAGTATAGTTAAATGAAATTGGTAACTATTAAGCATTGAATTTATCTCTTTATGCATTTAACTGATAGAAAACTCATATTCCTTATTTTTGAAATAATCGATATGACTATCAACTATAGTTATAATTAAAATTCAGATGTCCTAATATGATGAGAATTGACTGCAATATATCACTGACTATTAAGTGTCTGGCTGTGTGAGAAGACTAATACTATGTCACAAGATTTATAAATGTGCACAGTATCTAGATTATGATGTTTTGTTGCTGTGTTGTTTATGATTTAGGGCCACATGTAATCCAAATTGGCCTTGAACTTGCTATGTAGTTGAGTACTTTGAATTCCCCAGTCTCCTGCCTCACTCTCCCAGGTGCTTAAAATCAATTCAGTAAACTTCATTCACTGTCCTTATGTTTTAAATCAGATACCTTCCCCACCATGCTTCCACTTTTATGCCCTTTCCCCAACTGATATTACTCTTTTGAGAGAGTGAGTGGGTCCTAGCTATGAGAACTGGGTCAGTAGAGGTGATCTTTGAAGGTTGTATTCACCCCTGACCTTTTCTCACTCTCTAGTTTTCCTTGTCTGCAACGATGTCAACAGCTTCCATCACTTGCTCCCACCTCCTGGAGCTAGCTGCTTTGCCACACCTTCCCCACCATGATGGATGGAGCCATCTGAAACCCAGAGCCAAATAAATCCTTCTTCCTTGAGTTGTTTCTGTCAGGTATCATGGTTCTCGGCACCAATAAACTGTAATTTCTCTCCCTGCCTTGTCAAATGTATTTGAATGACAGTAGCTTCCTCAAAACTCTGCTCTGATAGACTTTGCATACTCAAGTATTAGAGTTGATTGAAAGGGATTCAATATTGCATAATTGACAAGCAAATTCACTCCTCTGGGTTTTGCATCTCTTTTCAGTGTGTGTGTGTGTGTGTGTGTGTGTGTGTGTGTGTGTGTGTGTGTGTTGTGATGCACACGTGTACACACGTTTATGGAGACCAACAGAAACTTCAGGTGCCATTTACAACTTTTTTTGAGGCAGGGTTCCCACCAGTCTGGAGCTCACCAATTAGGCTAAACTGCCTGGTTGCTAAGTCAAGGGTTCTTTTTCTGGCTCTCCAGTTCTGGAATTAAAAGTTTGAGTCATCTTATCATGTATTTTTACATGGGAATTGAGGATCAAACTTAAATCTTCTAGCCTACAAGGGAGATTTGTTAATTTCTGTTAACTTGACATAATCTAGAACAACCTAGAACTAGAAAGACGGGACTTCAATTGAAAAATTGCCTCCATCAGCCTGGCCTGTGGACATGTATGTGGGGCACCTTCTTGATTAATGATTGATGTAGGAGGTCCAGCCCACTGTAGCTGCTGCCATCTCTGATCATGTGGGCTGGGCTGTATAAGAAAGCAGCTCAGAGGGCATAAACATTTCTCCATGGTCTCTTCTTCCTCTACCTTCCCACCCTGACTTTCTGTCCCGACTTTTCTCAGTGATGGAGTGTGACCTTGGGGTGAGCTGTAAGATAATAAACACTTTCTTCTCCAAGTTGGACTTGGTCAGTATTTTAGCACAACAATAGAAACCAGCCTAACACATCGGACAAGCACTTCATCAGCTGAGCTTATGTCCTGAGCTCCTGCAATACACATTTCTATGGCCATTAAAAGGAAATCCCTTCAGAGAATCGTCTTAAAACCATGCTTTTGTCCTCATTAACTTTATTTTATTTTCCACATTAGCTACAGCTTAAGAATTCTTCTAGACTGTGGTTCTCTGTAGTCCTTTGTTTCATTTTCTACAGGCAAGATACTTCTTCTCCTTACTTAGTCTAAAGTTTTAGTATTTGAAATTGATCTCATAAGCTTATGAAAGGCACCTACATGGATGATTATTTTCAAGTTCAAATAGGTTTATTTATTTATTTTTATTATTATTCCTTGTCCCTTGAGAGGAGAGTGCAAGAGTAATGGATTAATGTATAATCAATCCACATGAAATTTGACAGATATTTTCTAATATTGTCTTATGGGAATCCAAACAGCCTGTGCTCTTTATAGTGACAATTCAATCCAATCCTCCATTCAAATGATAAGAGCACGACATGTTTGGGGACCAGCAGCAGAGACTCAGCTATTTCACTACCAATAGAAAAGCTAGCATGAAGGATTCCAGTCTGAAACTGGGACATGGGGACATGAACAGGGCTTTATGAGCTTTGACCAATGAAGATTTTAATGATAGGGGACAGGAGCCCTTTGAGCATCATCTGTGTCACTCTCCTTCACTCAGCCAAAGAACTAGAAAGCAATCAGTATCAATCTGGAAACTGCTAAGTGGCTAAAATCAGTGAGCAATGCTGGTCTGACTAGCTCTTGCCTAAGAGCACTTTGTCAGTCTTCTTTGACCAATTGAACAGTTAGAGCCATTTGCTGCTTATTAGTCAGCAGAGAAGACAAGAGGGAACTGTAGCAAGGATTTTTACAGTTCCAATTTTGAGTACAGCTGGCTTAGCACACTAGGCCCAGGCTTGAGAATGAGAATCTGTCCTTGCATGACCCATACTCTGCTTGATGCTGGCCCCAGAAAATAAATCAGTAGCAAAACTTTACAGACTCCGTTGTGTACAGAAGACATTAATGAGGATGCAGTGTGCCAAGTCCAGTGGCAGTGTGGGAGACCTGTTAGAGTGCCACATATAACTCAGGCACACAAAAAGATGGGAGATGAGGTGACAAGGACCGAACCCTTGGTACTGTGTGGAATCTCCTTGGTTCAGGAGGATCTTCTCAACTTTAAAAGGGCATGGGAAGTTTTGAATGTGAAAATTGTCGTTTGGACCCTGAGTCCCCCCCTGCCTGATCTTTGACCCCATCACTGGGCCTCTGCTAAAAGTGAGTCTAGGACCAGTTCAAGCTGAATTCCCCACACCCTTCCTTGGGAGCTCCCTGGGTTAGCCCTGAATCATGCTTCCCCCTATATCCTGTCCCTAGATAGTACAGTTCTAGTACTCTGATCCACAAACAACCCCACCCAGAACCTGCCCTTCCCCACCCTGTGTCCTACTGAGCTATGGTGGAGCACTGGGCCAGAGTGCTGGTCCAACAATCACTCCACCTCCAGGGAACTTCCTGAATCTGCTCTGAGCACATTGGACCTGCCTATCCATGTGGGACCACCCTGAGTCCCTGCCTGACTAACCTTTGACCCCCATCACCAGGCCTCTGCTGGAGGAGAGACCTCTTAGAGAGCTTGGATCATCCAGAATTATAGATATTGAGCACCTGACCCACCTACGACCACCTTGAAAGTAGAGTAGAGAAAGAGATACTCCACCTGCACCCACTGGATGGGAAGACGGCAAAACGAGAAAACACCAAACAATAGAAAGATAAGCATAACACCACCAGAATCTAGGGACTCTACACCAACTAGATCTGAACACACCAAAGCAGATGAAGCAGAAGAAAACAACTTAAAAAATATCTTCATAAAAATGATAGAGGCCTTCAAAGACAATGTGAGAAAATCCCTTAAAGAAATGGAAGAATAAACAAACAAAAAATTGGAAGAAATGAACAAATCTCTTAAAGAAAGTAAGGAAAGCCAAGAAAGAAAAATCAAACAAAAGAAGGAAACAGTTCAAGACTTGAAAACTGAAACAGAGACAATAAAGAAAGCACAAACTGATGGAATGCTGAAAATAGAAAAACTGGGCAAATGATCAGAAACTACAGACACAAGCATAACCAACAGTATACAAGAGATCGAAGAGAGAATCTCAGGTGCTGAAGATAAACTAGACAAAATAGATTTATTGACCAAAGAAAATCATAAATCCAACAAATCTTTAACACAAAACATCCAGGAAATGTGGGACATCATGAAAAGGCCAAATCTAAGAATAATAGGCATTGGAGAAGGCAAAGAAGCTCAGCTCAAAGGTGCAGAAAACATATTCAACAAAATCATTGAAGAAAACTTTCCCAATCTCAAGAAGAACATGCTTATGAAAGTACAAGAAGCATACCGAACACCAAATAAACTGGACCAAAGAAAAAAGACCCCTTGACACATAATAATCAAAACACCTAACACAGAGAATAAAGAAAGAATACTAAGAGCAGCGAAGGAAAAAGGTCAGGTAACATATAAAGGCAGACTTATCAAAATTACACCTGACTTCTCCATGGAAACTCTCAAGGCTAGAAGGTCCTGGATAGATGTTCTACAAGTACTAAGAGTACAGGGTACTATACTCAGCAAAATCTCAATCATTATAGACAGAGAGAACAAGATATTTCATGACTAAGCCACGTATATATTTTACAATATATATCTACAAATCCAGCCCTACAGAAAGTTCTGGAAGGAAAACTCCAATGCAAGGAAATTAATTACGCTCACAAAAACATAGGCAATAGATAATCCCACTTCACCAGAACCCAAAGGATAAAGCAGGGCAAATATCTTCACAATACCACTGCCAACAACAAACCTAAAACAAACAAGAATTAACAATCAATGGTCCTTACTTTCCCTCAAAATTAATGGTCTTAACTCACCTATAAAAAGACACAAGCTAACAGAATGGATATGAAGACAGAATCCATCCTTCTGCTGCATACAAGAAACACATCTAAGCTTCAGTGACAGCCATTACCTCAGGGTAAAGGGTTGGGAAAAGATCTTCCAATCAAATGGACCCAAGAAGCAAGCAGGTGTGGCTATCCTAATATCTAACAAGTTAGACTTCAAACCAAAATTAATCAAAAAGATGAAGACAATCATTGTGTATTCATCACAGGAGAAATCCATCAGCACAAAGTCTCGATTCTAAACTTCTATGCCCCAAATACAAAGGCACCCACAATCATAAAAGGAACTCAAAACTCACATAAAAACTCACACACTCATAGTGGAAGACTTCAGCACCCCACTCTCACCTCTAGACAGGACCACCAGACAGAAACTTAACAGAGAAACAAAAAAAACTAACAGAAGTTATGTCCCAATTGGGTTTAACAGACATCTATAGAACATTCCATCCAAATACAAAAGAATATAACTTCTTCTCAGATCCACTTGGAACATTCTCTAAAATCGACCACATACTAGGCAACATAACAAACCTCTACAGATACAAAAGAATTGGAATAGTCCCCTGTAACTTATCAGACCACCATGCTTTAAAGTTGGAATTCAACAACAATACAAATTGCAGTAGTCCTACAAACTCATAGAAACTGAACAATGCACAATTGCACCATACCTGGGTTAAAGAAGAAATTAAAGACTTCCCAGAATTCAAGGAGAATGAGGACACAACATACCCGAACTTATGGGACACTTTGAAAGCAGTGATACGAGAGAAGTTCATTGCACTAAGTGCCCATATGAAGAAAATGAAAGGTAGAGAATTAGAGAATTAGAGAATTAACAGCACAACTGAAAGCCTTAGACCAAAAAGAAGGAAACTCACCCCAGAGGAGTAGACGCCAGGAAACAACCAATTTGAGTGCTGAAATCAATAAAGTAGAAACAAGAAAAACAATACCAAAAAAAAAAAAAAAAACCAATGCATCAAAGAGTTGGTTTTTCAAGAAAATCAACAAGATAGACAAACCTTTATCCAAACTAGCCAAAAAGCAGAGAGAGAGAGCATGAAAATTAACAAAATCAGAAACGAAAAAGGGGACATAACAACGGACACTGAGGAAATCCAGACAATTTTCAGGTCATACTTTGAAAACTCATTTCAGGGGACAGGCTCAGGGAACATGGTATAGGGCCAGTCCTCCGGTGAGGCTCAGCAAGCCGACTCCAGGTTATTCCCGTAAGTACATGAGCATTTAAAGGATGTTGGAGAAAACCTTGCCGTCTCTCAGTTCTGTGTCTTGCTGATGGCTCCCCTCATCTTCTATCATGCCTGTTTTCCTTCACTTTGAACTGTGTCTCCGCTGTGACATCCTATGCAGGATTCTAGGCATTCATGCACTTCTGGTTCCATTTTTATTGCATTTTGATTTGATTGAAGCCTTGTAGCACTTAAGAGTTCCTTGAACTTTCCTTTTTCATTTACTCTTGTTTCTGCACCAATGGTTTAGCAACTCTTCTCTTCTGTTGGGTCCACCTTGACCTTCCTTCTCTACACCCCCTTTCAGGTGAGAAAGTCACCGCTAAGCTGATTCATAGAAACCACACGGAGGTGGAAAGAACAGGTCTGAGCATCTGTTCTTTTCAAACAAGGTGATAGCCCCAGGGGCCTGTTTCCTCACCCATAAAAGAGCTAGCAGGGTGTGGTGGCTAATATAGCTTGTCAGTTTGACAGGATCTATATTCATATAGAAGACAAACTTCTGGCATGCCTATGAGGGAGTTTATAGACTGGATTAGTGAAGTGGGAAGATAAATGAGCCTTTCCCTAGGCCGAAGCTCCAGACTAAACTTAAAAGAGAAAGCAAACTGACCATAGGCAGTCATTGTTCCCTGCTTCCTGACTGTGGAAGGAATGTGACCAGCTGTCCAGTGCTCCTGCTGGCCATGCCATCCCCACCATGATAAGTTGTGAGCCAAAATAAACTCTTCCTTCCTTAAGCAGTTTCATCAGATATTTGATGAAACAATGGAACAATGTGTTTCCACTTTATTTTCCCCTCTGCTGCCTTCACTGAGGCAGAATCTGACCCAGGATTCCCTTAGTGTCTCAGAGATCACAATGGAGCAGACAGGTCTGAAGTCTCTAACAGCTGACTGTGAACCTCCACTCTTTCACTCAATACCCTCCAAAGTGCCTTTGAAGAACCCTGGGGCTCACCAAAACTCAGAGGGGAAGGGACAGATCTAGGTAATGGCTACATTTTCTTGCATTATGATTGTTGTTATAATTATGTTGTTATAATTTTGCTATAATTATTGCCTAAGAAACACAAACATGAGACTCAGGGCCCACATGGAGTTTATTGAGAGAGGGGAGAGAAAGGGGGATAGCTGGTGGCCAATCAAAAGCAGGGGAGAGAGAGAAAAAAAAGAGGGAGAAAAAGGGAAAGAAAGAGAGAGAGAGAGAGAGAGAGAGAGAGAGAGAGAGAGAGAGAGAGAGAGAGAGAGAGAGAGAGAGAGAGAGAGAGAGAGAGAGAGAGAGAGAGAGAGAGAGAGAGAGAGAGAAGGAACCAAGGAGAGAAAAGGAGAAAGAGAGAGCAGCAGCACAGGAGGGGGTGGATGTTGTGCATGTGTAACTGAGTCCTCTGGCAGCCAGGTAAAGCTTGAGCAGCCAGATAAAGCCTGAAGTAGCGATGACATGGCCATGAGCATCCTGCCCATCATCAGGGGTGGGGTCATCAGACTGCTGGTTCCTAACAATGATGACATGATTTCATGGAGGTCCCATGCAGAGGGCAAGGCTTCAGAACCATTTTCTCCTTGCTCCTACACAGGGTCTATTTCATACTTCTCTGCCTCTTGCCCTGTTCCTGCTCACAGGGTCCTCAGAGTACTGTGGTCAGTATGGAAACATGTCCACTTTTGGGAGACATTGGACTGAAACAAACAAAAAAAAAAAAAACCTAAAAACAACTTTTGTTTGGGGACAAAGCCTACAACTTTGGGCTTTCAGGCCAGTTTTACAAATACAAGCATGGAGTTGGCCATTTGGATGGATCTAACTGAAGACAGACTTGGCATTATTCTATATGTCAATCATCTATTAGCCAGCTCCCCACTTTGTTCTCTTTCGTTTGGGATACTGTGACCTTAACATAGGAAACTGCACTTCCCTGTAGCACTTTCATTTTTTCGAGGCTTTGTTGTTTTATAAATAAAACCAGAAAACATATTAATGAGTGATTGAGATATATGATGATATTAGTATTATACTGATCACAATAACAACAAAGGAACAAACATCAGTGTTAAACTTATGATGCCAGTCAGTCATTGATGGTGTGTTTCCATATTGGAGTAATGTCCTCAAATTTCCAGAGAATATTTTTCCTTTACAAATGAGAAATGAAGCTCACAGATCAATTGTCTCTGTCTCTCTCTGTCTTTGTCTCTCTCTGTCTCTGTCTCTCTCTGTTTCTCTCTCTCTCTGGTTCATATGAGGGTCAAGGGAGAACTACTTGAAGTGTGTGGTCCTCATATTCTCCCTTGTTGGAGGGAAGGTCTCTACTATTCCCTGCAGCAAATGCCAGATGAGCAGGCCCACAAGTTTGGAAGAATCCTCCTGCATCCACCTCCCATCATGCCACCTGATTTTAAGCTGGTTCTGGGGATTTGAAATCAGATCCTTATGCTTGTGTTGTAAATTATTTCTCCACCCAGCCATCTGTCTTCCCAGCACACAGAAGTCAATTTTGGTTTTGGGGATTTTTTTTTCTTATTTTACATATCGATCCCAGTTCCCTCTCCCTCCCTTCCATGCCCTACGCCCCTTCCACCCCACCACACCCACTCCACAGGGAGGGTGATGCCTTCCAGGAGGGATCATCAAAATCTGTCAAGTCATTTGGAGTAGAAACTAGGCTCTCACTCCTGCCTCTAGGCTAAGGGAAACCCTCCATAAAAATGTGCTCCCAAAGTCCTTTTGTGCGCCAGGGATACATCCTGGTTCCACTATCAGAGGTTCCTTAGACTGCCCAGGCCTTCTAACTGAGACCCATGTTCAGGGGGTCTGAGTCGGTACAATGCTGGTTTCTCAGCTATCAGTCTGGGGGCTCCATTTGCTCCCCCTTTTTCAGGTCAGTTGTCTGTGGGTTTCTCCAGCCTGGTCTTACCCCATTTTCTTATCACTCCTCCCTTTCCGCAACTGGATTCTAGGAGTTCGGCTCAGTGTTTAGCTGTGGGTGTTTGCTTCTGCTTCCATCAGCTACTAGATGAGGCTCTAGAATGGCATATAAGTTAGTCATCAATCTCATCATCAAGGAAAGGCATTTTAGGTAGCCTTTCTATTGTTGCTCAGATTGTTAGTTGGGGTCATACTTGAAGGTATCTGGACATTTCTCTAGACTCAGTTTTCTCTTCAAACCTATAATGGCTCCCTCTATTATGGTTTGTTTTTGTTTTTATCTTGTTTTGTTTTGTTGTTCTCAGCTATTTATCCCCTGAGTCAATCTTCCTAGTCCCACATGTTCTCCTCTCCTCCTCATACCTCTCTCCTAACTCCCTTTCCATTCACTGCCCCCCCACTTCCAATATGTTCAGAAGATTTTGTTCCTTTCCCCTTCTGTGAGGGACCTTGTATGAATCTCTTAGGTTCCTCCTTGTATCCTTGTTTCTCTGGCAGTGTGAATTATAGCCTAGTGATCCTTTGCTCTATGTCTAAAATCCACATATGAGTGAGTACATACCATGTTTGTCTTTTTGTGACTGGGTTACTTCATTCAGGATGGTTTCTTCAAATTCCATCCATTTGCCTTTGAATTTCATTGGTTTTTTGTTTTTTTCCTGGTGAGTAGTATTCCATTGTGTAAATGTGCCACATCTTCATCCATTCTTCAGTTAAGAGGCATCTAGGTTGCTTCTAGGTTCTTGCTATTACAAATAATGCTGCTATGAACATACTTGAACACATGACTTCATTGCATGGATGTGGGTCATTTGGGTATATCTAAAAGTGGAATTTCCGGGTCCCAGGGTAGACTGAGGAACCACCATACTGATCTCCAGAATGGCTGTACAAGTTTGCACTCCCACCAGCAATGGAGGAGTGTTCCCCTTTCTCCACATCCTCTCCAGCATAAGATGTCATTGGTATTTCTAATTTTAGCCATTCTGACAGGAGTAAGATGGTATCTCAGAGTTGTTTTGATTTGTATTTCTCTGATGGCTAAGGATGTTGAGCACTTTAAATGTCCTTCAGCCATTTTGGATTCCTCTATTGAGAATTCTCTATTTAGTTCTGTACACCACATTTTAATAGGGTTATTTGGTGTTTTGGTGGTGACTTTCTTGAGTTCTTTGTATATTTTGGAGATCAGCCCCCTGTCAGATGTGGGGTTGGTGAAGATTTTTTTCCCAGTTTCTGGGCTGCCATTTTTTTTGTCAACTGTATCCTTTGCCTTACAGAAGCTTCTTAGTTTCAGAAGGTCAATCTTAGTGTCTGTGCTACTGGTGTTATGTTCAGGAATCAGTCTTCTTTACCAATTGTTCAAGGGTACCTCCCACTTTCTCTTCTAAGAGGTTCAGTGTGGCTGGATTTATGTTGAGGTCTTTGATCCATTTGGACTTAAGTTTTGTGCATGGTGATAGACAGGGGTCTATATGCGGTCTTCAACACACCAACACACCATCATCTAGTTGTGTCCGCACCATTTGTTGAAGATGCTTTCCTTCTTCCATTGTATAATTTTAGCTCTTTTGTCAAAAGTCAGGTGTTTGTGGGTATGTGGATTAATATCAGGATTTTCAATTTGATTCCATTGGTTTACCTGTCTACTTTTGTGCCAATACCAAGCTGTTTTCAGGACTATGGCTCTACAGTAGAGCTTGAAGTCAGGGATGGAGATGCCTCCTGAAGTTCCTTTATTGTACAGGGCTGTTTTAGGCTATCCTGGGTCTCTAGTTTTTCCATATAAAGTTGATTATTATCCTTTCAAGTTCAGTGAAGAATTGTGCTGGGATTTTAATGGGGCTTGCATTGAACCTATAGATTGCTTTTGGCAAGATTGTCCTACCTATGCAAGAGCATGAGAGAGCTTTCCATTTTCTGGTTTTCTGGTATCTTCTTTAATTTCTTTCTTTAAAGACACAAAGTTCTTATTATATAGGTCTTTCACTTGTTTGGAAAATGCTACTCCAAGATATTTTATATTGTGTGGCTTTTGTAAAGGGTGATGTTTCTCTGATTTCTTTCTCAGGCCCTTTATCATATGTATATAGTAGGGCTACTGATTTTTTTCCTTTTAGTTAATCTTGTATCCTGCTAATTTGCTGAATATGTTTATCAGCTTTAGGAGTTCCCTGGTAGAGTTTTTCAGGTCACTTATGTAAACTATCATATCATCTGCAAATAGTGACAGTTTGACTAGAAGTTATTTTTGATAATATTATGACTTGTGAGTTTTCACAAGTAATTTAAAAATATTTTTAGTTGACATAAAAATGGCCTATAAAACACACACACAAATACACACACACACACACACACACACACACACACATACACACACACACCACTAATTGTATTGCAGATTTTACAATGTTAAGGGAAGAGATGAGTTTTTTTTCTAGGAACAAAACATTGCATGGTAAACATTATTTACCTTAACAATACAAGCTGTAGCTTTTGACTCGAATATTCATACATTAAGCACTTATACATGCATTAATGAGGGTAGTAGCTTGTTTTATTTTAAAAACTATATAAAAATTCATGTGTTTATGAGTGTGCAGAACAACTGTCAACATAGGTTCCGTGGTAGGCAGGAAGTCTTTGCAGGTGTCTTGGAAGGTTTGTACCTGAGCTTTCTCCATCTCTGTAAGTAATTTAGGAGTATGATAAAGGGCTTTTGATTTTTTGTATTCAAGGTAGCTGCCTGTATAAAAGGCATGGCCCTACTTTCAAATGTGATACACGTAGGAGCTGAAAAAACAGCTTTTAGGATAGAAAGCCAATAGCTGCAGTAAGCAGCTGCCTGGCAGGCCACGCTCCTGTTCAGTAGCCTTTCCTGTGACATGGCTGTCACTGTTAAGCAATTTCTGGAGGCCTCGCTCATTTGGCTCATTGTAACAGAGCTCTGGAGTTCTCAGAGGGCAGATCTGTGCTCTAGGAGATTAGCACACAGTCTTATCTTAATGTGAAACCTGCTGCTGTCACTGAGTAATGCTGGAAAATGAGAGAATGCCAATGCCTGTGAGGAATTGGCAACACCTATGAATAAAATGGTTACAACAACGGTGGGCATACAGTAAGCATTTAATAAACTTGAGGTACTATTATCAGCTTTCAGTCAGATATTCTCTGGCAGCCTTCTTCCTAATGAGGTACCCTATGGGGACACATTTCTTTTCCCATGAGGCTAGGGTTTCCATTCATACCTGTGCTCATTTATACTCTCATATTGAATACATGTTGACAGGTACTGATACATAACACTGTATTGATATGTTTAATTTAATTATTCAGCAAATCATGCAATTCTAAATGCTAATCTTTTAGTGATAGCCCGTCTAAGAAGTCTGTAATGGTCATTCACAAACCCCAAAGATCCTTGGTCTTATAGATTTTCTGTACTCGGGTTCTTTACTAAAAAGGGATCTTTAAAATGAGGGAAAAAACAACAACTAGCCCCAGGCCACATGACAGGTGTTTGATTCATTGATTGCATGCTGCTTATTTGATTCACTTAGCCTTCATGACAACCTCACAAACAGGGATTGCAAATTCCCTTTTGACAAGTGGACAAACCGAGGCTTAGAAAGGAAAGATACCCTTCTAAATTCTGTTGCAGAGGCAGATTCCCAGCTTGTGCCTCTCCTCCCACTGAGAGACACTTCTTTGTTCCTGAGGAGCAGGCAGTTCACCAGGGATGCTACCCTTTGCAAGATATGCATCCTACAAATACTGGCAGGGCACCTTCATTATTTGGTGGTGCCCTCAAGTTGCAGGGCAGCTCCTGAGGCTATTGTATTCATCGTTAACTAGAGGTAGACTTGTAGTTTCTTCAGCCACAAACAAGGTTCCTGTTCAGAAATGGGATTTTAAAAAAGACTTAATGGAAAAACTCTGCAACTTTTCTCTCCCTTCCCCATGTCATTTCAAATCAGAACCCATAACACCAGACCTCCAAATGACTCAATGAATCCTTTGTTTAGACTAGAGGACCATTATAACCACACTGCTTGTCAAGGAGGACACAACTCTGGGAAGAGGCTCTGAAAGGAGTCTACAGCTTTCTTCAAAATACCTCCTCATAAAAAATCTCTGTTTGCCTTCTTCAGTATGTTATAGCTTCCAACAGGGACAGGGGATTCCAAAGGGCCTGGGAGTCTCATAACTAGATATAGTCTACATATTCGAACCCTCTGTGAATTATCCTCCAACCTTAAGTGGATGTGCAATATCTTGGTACCTAGTAAAGAGGTCACTTTTAATTTCATGTCACATGCTTTTATGATTTGTGTTGATCCTTGTTCTTGAAGATCCAGAACGTTTGCTTAGTCCTGTTCTTGTTAGAACTTTGAAGCTTTCTTCACTGTGTGTGGGTGAGCCACAGGATAGCTCAGCTCAGATCTCTGGATGTGAGGGACATTCATAGAGCTTGCTTCAAAACCCAAGCGTTCAATACTATAGTAGTACAGCCTAAAGAAGGCTCAAAGGAGAGAGTGTCTTACGCTAATTTCCAACCCAAGATCCTAAATGTAAGTGAATGACAACAAAAATAGGAGATCTTGAATGGAGTGATGTACTAAAAGTACATGGAGATGAGTAATGCTACTTCCAGTTGTGGAACCCTGTGCACAATATATATGCTGCCAGATGACACCATGTTTATTGCACTGCAGAAAATAAAGAGAACACTGTGGCAGTGTGAAGGGTCCAGATTCCTTACATAACTAAGGTCTGGACCAACAACAGGAATTTCTGAGCACATGGGCTGACAAATGCCTTTGTACTGAAATCCGGTCATCCTCTATAAAGCTATGCTAAGACCTAGGGAGGAGGAAGTGTTTGTAAGGCAGATTGACACTCAAGACGCTTGGAAGAGACTCACTGACTCTCTGAACAACCTGGGGGCACTGCATTCACTCTGTTTTTTACATGGAGACTGATCTAGGATACTTACTGGGACATAGGACACTACACTAGGGCTGGGGGTCCTCTACTAGATCTGGATCCACAAGATGTAAACCTTTATATTATTTTTCTCCCACCCTTCTCCTCTCAAGTTCAATTCATCTCACCTCTAGACAGAAACATCTGTTTAACAAGTTGAACAGGAAAGGAGTAAACGTTCACCAGGAATGCCCAGAGCCTTTGCTTCCTTGGCCTTTGTGAGGCAAAGACTGTGGATGCCCCACTGTCTATCTTGGTTGTGACTCAGGATGGCTCTTCTAGCTTGAAGGAAATGAAAACAGGACATGCAACATGCAGGCAGAGGACACACTTTGAAGCAACCACCTAAAGGACAAAATGACTCTGTCTGTCTGTCTGTCTGTCTGTCTGTCTGTCTGTCTCTGTCTCATCTGCCCAGTTCCAGGAGTACAAGGGTGAGCCACCACAGCCAGCATTACTATGCCCTCCTGGCCATATTTAGGCCAGCAGAAGAACCACTGTTGATATTGAATCACTTGGTATGACAGCATAGCATAGCATAGCAATTCCTACTTCAGCACCACCACATGCCACATTCTACTGTATTGTTTGGGTTTGCTGCCCATTTCTGGTTTGGCCTGACTGTCAGGGCTGAGCAGACACTGTTGTGAGAATGCTTAGTCTGAAACTGGAATTCCAAGGCTCAGGTGGATGCCCACATAGCAAGCAGACCCTTCCAAGCCCAACTGTGATGTCAGAGTTCAAATCATAGCCCTATAAGGTTTGGCTGGGTCCCCAGGGATTCATGTGTGGGGAACTTGATCCCCAGTCACACAGATGAATGGTACTTGAAGGTGAAGGCTTTGAGAGCCAGAACTGGCATGACAATGAGCTAATGAGCTATCAATAAAATGGCTTTGTTACAAACATACGTTCTCTTGGGCTCATCTACGCTGTTTCTTCATGTGGTGCCCTGCACTATTTCAGGATTCTGCGGGGTCCAGGAAGAAAGGAAGTACCAGCTAAAGGCCTTGATTAGACACACACTGCCTGTTAACCTTAGACTCTTTAGCCTCTAGAACTTTGTGAACCATTTTCTAAAAATACAATACCTTATTATTCCACAATACAATATCAAGCCTTCAGTATTCAGTAGCAGCAACAGAAGACAGATATATACAAAGGCTTCTAACAATAAAGGTCTGCTTTGCATTACACTTTGCCTAGTTTATATCTCCATCCAACATATGCCATAAAAAGTGTAGATGGATACAATGATTTGGCTATAGCAACAAAAGGTTGGGATAAAACTCAGACTCTGATGGCCCTGGGACCATGGATTCCAATTTGCCACTTGATGGAATGGAAAGCACAGGCCTCTACATCAGAGTTCTCCAAGAGCCACAGGCTTCCCAAAAGGCTTTCTAGAAGCTCACTTAAAGCAAGGGGGAAAAAACCAAACAAACATGCTGCATGTCTGGAGAACTAGCTCCGCCATTAACAGCACATACTGCTCTTGTAAAAGATGTGAATTCTCTTCTCAGTATTTTCGTCAGGTGGCTCCCAGCCACCTGTAACTCCAGGGTGTTCTAATGTGCTCTTCTTGACTCAATAAGCATCTGCACTCATACTTGCAAATGCACCTTCTGCATATACACACAATTAAAGATAAAATAAATCTTAAAAAAAATCAACTCCCAAACCAACAGAATCTACCTATTGCAATGTCTCCTGATCCTATGTGTGATTATAAAGAGTCAAAGCAAAACAAAAATCTTCCGAGAGCTCCCTGTTCAAAGGCTACTCCTTAGTAAGCTGGTCCTGTCACATGGCATCTCCATCATCTAAATCTCTGCAATGTTTAATGGCAATCCATGGACAGCTCCAAGTACTCTCCTTGGCAGGGTTCTGTGCTTCACGAAGGTCAGCTGGAGGGGCACTTTTATTTCTTCCTGATGGTTTCCTTTTGCTCATTTGTTTTATTACCCCCTGACTCAATTCTTGATACCAGATATTTCTTCCACTTACGGGGTTCCCATTATTAGTCAGAGCCCGGGGAATTCTCATCAGGTCCTCCAGAGCAAGGGTGGGGGGACTTGCCTCCCTCCCCTCAATTACAGCTGTGAGTCAAGGATGTCATCTTTTGCCTTTTCCAGCAGCAGAATTCTCCACCAAGGACAAGTGATTTGTAACAGGATGCCTGGTTCAGATAAATAGCCACAGGAGACCAGCATGAAGAGATGACTCTGGGGGTGGGGTGAGGCTAAGCAGGGCCACCATGGTTTTGCTCTGTGCCCCTTGCTATGATTAATGGATGCCCTCTGGGGACCAAACAGGTGAACTTAAATAGTAGCTCCAAATAATATATATTTTGTTGCAGCTTGAAAGAAAATTTTACTTAAAATAAAATCTTAAAATAGCCTTTGGTGTAACTACTCTCTTTTTTCCCCCTGCCTGATGAAAACAAGAAAGATCACATTTCAGCTCACCTTAATTTTTCATGTGTGCGTATTTTAAATTTTATTTTTCTCACAACAATAGGATTAGTTCATCCTGGCCGTGTACCAGAGGGACTCTTGAAGAAACTAGGAAATTATAATTTAAGAACCATCCAATTCAAACTACAGTCATTTCACTCAGCTTCAATAAAAGTCTTTCCATCGTTACATGTTATAATTATGTCACCGCAAGCTATATAATTCAAATTAGACGATGATTACATGCCATATATTAACACTAATTGTGTAACTAGACATAACCATATGTTTATATGTGGATTTAATTACCAGCTCTAAAATTCCTATCAAAGGAGATGTATGTGGCATATTTTTTAAAAGAGGGAAAGTAGCAAGGAAAAGTCCCTGCAAGTAAGCATGAACAGGAACAGTTAAGCATATGGAGGAAAGCATTTAATCCTTCAGGTGTCTTCCCCCATTGCTCTTCGCTTTATTTTTGAAAAAGCATCTCTCATTAAACATGCAGCTTCCTTGGTGTTAGACTAACTGGGCTGCAAGTCCCAGGAACCTCCTGTCTGCCACCCTTCCCCAGTGCTGAGGGCACAGGTGTGCATTCCCTCTTTTAGCTTTCACATGGTGCTGGGCATCCCAGCTTGGATGCACAGTGAGTATTTCACTGACTGTGCCATCTCCCCAGCTCTGCTTTGTGCTGAACAAACAAACAAACAAACAAACATGTCAGAACAGTCTGAAAGTCTAGTAGCACCAAGTGCATCAGCTATAATTCTGCAGTGACACAATCCTCCTCCGGGCTTACTCTTGTCCACAAATGTTTGTGAGCTTCAGAGATCCTGGCATCAAATCTGAGCTCTGTGTCCTCAGAAGACATTTTTTTTTCTTGGTAAGAGGCCATTTTTTATTTTTTTTCTGCAACCCTTGACCATCATGCATCAAGTCTGCAGAATGGTGGTATACTGAGTAAAATCAGACCATGTGGAAAAACCTCGAAAGCAGTGTTTCTCAACCTGTAGGTAACAACCCCATAGGGATTGCATATCAGATATTTACATTATGATTCATAACAGTAGCCGAATTACAGTTATGAAGTGGCAACGAAATAACTTTATGCTTGGGGTCACCACAACATGTGGAACTGTATAATGGGTTGCAGGACCACTAGTTGAAAGGAGAGTTAAGACCCACTGGTCTAGTGGGAGCCCAGAGCTAGGAGCTCATAACTTATGACTCCCAGGTGTGTTTAATTTTTCTGTGCCTCAACAGGCCCATCTGTAACATGGCAACAATGTCTAGCTATAGCACATCTTATTTTGCTGGGGGACTTGGGGTGGTGGCCACACCGTAGGGCATGGTTACAGGTGTACAGATGTGACCTTTTATAAAAAAGAGAGAGGGCTGACTCCTGCTTTCTTGGCTTGTGGTTGGAGCATCCTGAAGGGATTCAGGAAGACCACAGTGGTTATTTGCCACCATTGCATGAGTGTTACCTTAATAAACACCCGTCAACTCTTTATCTGGATATGGGTTAACTCCTTTAAACCTGCCATTAACTAACTCCTAAGGTTACCCTAAAACCAGAATGTGTTATTACATGTAAGGAACAAGAAAATGGCACTTTTTGAGAACCGATAAAATGCAAATGCTGTTCTTTTTGTGTTCCTAACAGGTTGGAAACCATAATTTTCTTGATCCCTTTCTATACTCAGAGAATTTTCAATTTGGTTTATTTATTTATTTTTGTTTTTTGTTTGTTTGGTGTGTGTGTGTGTGTGTGTGTGTGTGTGTGTGTGTGTGTGTGTGTGTGTGTATTTGCATGTTCATGGCAGTGCCTGTGGAGGCAAGAAGAGGGTATCAGATACCTTGGAGGAGGAGTTACAGGAGATGGGAGCCAGCAGTCATGGGTACTGAAACTGACCTCTAGTCCTGTGGGCCATCAGCAAGCACTGCTAACTGCTGAGCCATCTCTCTAGCCCCTAAAGAAGTTTTGCACTTGTAATGTTTTTTTGTTTGATTATTTTGCTCTTTAAGACCGGGTTTCTCTGTGTAGCCCTAGCTGTCCTGGAACCTGCTTTATACACCAGGCTGGTCTTGAACACAGAGATCCACCTGTCTCTGTCTCTCAAATGCTAAGATTAAAGGTGTGTGCCACCACCATCCTCTGTCCATATAACTTTTACCTTTGAAACTTTCAGGATAGATTATCATTTGAACATCAAAAATACACCACATCAACTTCTTTTGATGTCCCCATCACAGAACGGTGAGGTTTTTTTTTGTTTGTTTGTTTGTTTGTTTTGTTTAAACAGCTCACACAGAAAATCAATTGAAAAGAGTTTGTTTTGTGGCCACATGAAAAAAAATTAATTTTGGCAAGCAACAGAACTGACCACTTTTTCACAAGCCTCTATTCTCCCTTTCCCACTTTCTTCTACTTTCCCAAGTACCATCAGCATCTGTAGTCAGTCCTCCTCCTCTCTTTCCCATTTGCTTACAATTTCCATAACAGTGCTTTGCTCAGATGCTTGCATTATATCTCCTCCCTGCCTGCCAATAACTTCCCAGCATTTCTAAGTTGAGCTATTACATTGTTTGGATTGAGTGAGGATTGAGTTCAAAGGCTGGTCGGCAGAGACTCCGTGGTGGGAGACTCAGAAAGGGGTAAGTGAGGCTAAGGGGACAAGAGAGTTCTTTTCTCAGTGCAGTGGAAACAGAGATGGGAACATGAATGAATGAATAATCTAACTAGCTGGTATCTATCTCCCTACCTATTTCTTACACGCCATTGGCTAGCCATCACTATGTATCAGTCCCTATCTGTCTTCATTCATATCAGACAGCTATTACTGCTTTATTGCTGTTTTTATATATCTCAAAGTTGATATGCCAAGTTCAGAAAGCTCCAAGGGAGTAATTCAGAATAACTCGGTTGGTATCTGTACACTCATCAATATTTATTGGTCCTTAGGCACATAGGGCAAGATCTTGTAGAATCTGAGAGTCATATTAATTTCTGTTTTCTTCTCTGTCTTGTGGGCTTTCCAGAATAAAGCCATCTCCTGTATCCCTGAAGTGATAGGAAGTTCATGTGTTTTCAAGATGACTCACATCTCAGTACATAAGTATCTCATGGTGCCATTGGGAAGCACAGGTGTGGACATACAGAATTCAAATATTGTCAAGAACAAGTTGTTTGGGACTTAGCTCAAAGGGTGGATGGGAAACAGAATGGCATGAGTAGGGCAGCAACGGGCAAGTACCAACTCAAGGAACAACCCTCAAGCAGAAAGAAACAAGGCAGGGAACAAGCTCAAAACATGTATTAAGCACACAGCTCCAAGAGAGCGCTCATAACTATTTACTAGAGAGCTCTAAAAGAGAGATCATAGCTCTCTAATTATCACTGGTTGAGTGTGTTGAGTGCATGCTTTCTGTTAGGCACCGAAGGGGAGTAGTAAGTAGAAAGCATATAACAGGGTTTCTAGTTTGTGGAGCTGATAGGTGTGAAATAAGACAAATAAGTTAGTATATTTGTAAAGAGATGAATAAGGACACATTTGAAGAAGAATCAACAAAATAAGGATAAAAACAATTCCTCACTCTTCTGTCATTATGACTGTACTCTCCATGTGTGTTTCCCAACACAGTTGCCAAAGGCAGTAGGTGTCCCCAAGAGCACAAAATGTAGCTAATGTCACAGATTGTTTTATTTTAGTCTTAATCAATTTAAATTACAGCCCATATTTGACTAGTGGTTAATTTTTGGACAACACAACTCTACGGCATTAGAGATTTTTGATTTTTAAAACAGATTTATTTATTTTATGTACATGAATGCTCTATCTCCACGTTGAACTTAATGCCAGAAGATGGCACCAGATCCCACTATAGATGGTTGTGAGCCACCATATGGTTGCTGCGGAATGAACTCAGGACTTCAACAAGAGCAGCCAGTGCTCTTAACCACTGAGTCATCTCTCCAGCCCCATAGATTTCTGTTTGAAGACTGGGAATACATTTATAACTCTGTATTGTTCATGACTTTTTTTGGTTATGGACAGGTACAATTTAAATCTTTACTACTATTGATTCTTTAATGGAGGACATAACACATCATATATATATATACTCAGTTAATAATAATACATAGGCCCAGAACAGTCAAAAGAGGTGGAAAACTGATGGGGTAATGTCCTTTTGTATGTATGTTTCTCTTATTGGTTGATGAATAAAACACTGTTTGACCAATAGTCCGTAGAGGCAGGAAGATAGGTGGGGCTAAGAAGATAGGTGGAGAATTCCGGGAAAGGTGGGCAAGAGGAGCCTGCCACAAGGAGAAACACCATGGAGGGATGGGGAGAATAGGATGCACCAGGCATTCTCTGGCAAGATAAGGCCATGTAGAACTATATATTAATAGTTATGGGTTAATTATTAAGACAGAGTTAGCCAATAAGTATCCCTAGCCATCGGCCAAAAGATTAATAGTTAATATAAGTCTCTGTATGCTAATTTGTGGCTAAGAAGGATGGTGGGACCTGGCGGGCCAAGAAAACTCCACAACAGAAAATCCACCCCATAACAACAAAATAATAGGAATCAATAAACACCACAAATTGATGACTCTCAAAAAAAAAAAAAAAAAAAAAGTACATGCAGTAAAACAACAGAGGCGGCAGCGTGTCAATTCATAAATATTAGGAAGCAAGATTTCTAGATTTCTCATATTTGAAGCTGATTGCCAGACTCTTTCAATGTGGCCCAATGACAAAATACATCAGGATAGCAGTAATAGTACCTGTTTCCAGCTTCTAGAACATTCTTATTCTTGGAATCTCTCTTTATTTTCCTAAAAGTCATTCGTATGTAGCCAGTTCGGTTGTTCTCAGGGCTATCTGCTATGTTTCATGCCCTACACTATATCACAAATGAGCACTTAATGCCTTCTGGATGCTATTGCTCTTCTATTTTATTTCGTTCTCACAGTGGTCTGCCTGGCACTGGTAGTTTTCTTTAGAGCTGTTTTGGGAGTAGCTAGAACCCCTGTGGTGTAGCATCCTCTTTGAGCTCAATGCATCACTTCACATAGAGGCATTCACACTGAGAATCTAAGAAGTTGCCTTGAAGCTGTGGCATCTGATCACAGGGTATGAGACAGCCTAGAAACATTCTTGTGGATGCCACTCCTCTCTCCCATCCCACCCCCAACTCTTCACATGTTTCCATCCTTAAAGTAATACTCACAGTACTGAGCCTTTGAAAATACTCAAGCAAGCTATTTCTTGAATGTATTCAGTGACTACCCCACTGTTATTTTAATTATATTTTAAGATATTGCAGATAACATAGACTACCTCACAGCAAGTAACTCAATCAATAAAGAGCAAAACTTTAACGAGATAAGACAAGCTTTATCTTTTTCATACTTCACAACCAGATTAATTCTGTAATTGAGCTTTCCACACAGTGCAAGAGGATGTTCATATTTCCTTGAAGCTCACTCATGATCATCCACACAATTCTTCTTCTTCTTCTTCATCAGGAGCCAGTTAGGTTTTGCCTTATATAAGATTCTCCTTGCCCAGATTTCACAGCTGAATGTCACTTCTCTGGTATCAAGCTTTCCTGAATGCCAGAACCTGCTTCTGAGGACCACTGATTGTTTATCTGCCTGTGTATCAGAAGTAATTGCTGCTGGCACTTCATTTGTCCTCTTGTCAGACCTAATCACATGACAGCCTTAGCTCCACACTCATTCTGCACAGCAAAGAATTACTGGCTGCACCTTGCTGTTGTGTGACTTACCAGGGATGTGTGAACAAATATCTCCTTCTCTCAGATAGAGTACAGACAATAGACCAAATAAAAGATCCCATCCTAGTCTCATTTGTTGAGTCAAATGAGTTGATTGCAGTTACCTGCAGTGTTTAAATGACTCAAAGACAGTTGCTTCACCATGAGCCCAGTATGACCCACAAATGCTGCATCCCTAAAGCTCTCTGCACACCTTGTAGGCAGCTCAGCTGGTTAGAGAGTTCCTTCACCAAGGGATAGTTTATTGCTTTCACAACCTTATGGAAGGGCCTATGGATCTGGAAACTTTCTGAGAAGCACTAATCCATGAGCTCCTTAAATCTCAAAATCCTTCCTCCACCATCCTTTCTCTGGAAGGGACCGTTTCAATTCAGGTGAAACAGCTGTGCAACGTTTGCCAAGCCAGTGGGTCCCATTAAGGAAGTCTGTTCAGAAGTACCAGACTCACACATCTGGTTCTATTGTTCTGTCCTTGTTGCCATCTCAGAACTACATGTCTAGATACTATCAAGAAAGGATGCTCAGAATTCACATGCGTCTTTCAGAATTCTAAGGATGCACTCATAGTTTGGTGTAATTCTGAAAGGAGGTAAGGTATTTTTCTTTTTGGACTTCTCTCCAGCACTGTGACTTTTGGACAGATGTTACTAAATGAGTAATTATTAATGAACATGCCCATATCTACATGTAAGCACCTATATGCTATAAGAATATCCTATAAGCTTCTAGGGAAATACATTATAACATATTGTTTTGATTATGGATTAACAGAGTCTTCAAAGCTGAATCTACCTGGGACCAAATCTTTATTCTCCCACTAAGTTTATGCAAAAATGGTGACCAGTTGATTCATATTTTTCATCTATTAGACAGACGTCAGAGTGGTACTTAACCCTCAGTGTTGTTAAAAGGGCTTTGTGAATTATTATAAGGACTTAGGTGAGCACTGGCCTCTGAGCCTATTGGTATGGACACTATCTTAAATGTCCCCAAAGTGCCAAGTGCCTATGACTTGTTCTCCAGTGAAAATAATTATTAGGGCAGGGAGAAGTAAGAAGTGACACCTCGGAGAAGTTAGTTAGGCCATTGGGGACATGCCCTTACAAGGGTTAGTGAAACCATGGACTTTACAATTCTCATTTGCTTTCCAGATGATACAAGATGTGCAGCACTCCTTGCCATGACCTGGGTCTCACAACAGTCCCAAAGCATAAGGGGCAAGTGGCCAAGGACTGGGACCTCTGCAGTTGTTATCTGAAATAAATCTTTCCCCTCCTAAGTTGATTATCTTAGGCATTTTGTCACATCAATTGAGAACTAACACAGCCATGAGCAACCAGTGAGCACACTGTTAATATTTTACTGTCATTATTTGGGAGTTTTGATAACTGGTGTAGTATATTCTCTAATGACCTATCCAGGCCTCACCCAGTAGGTGCCCAGCCACTCAGATGGGAGGATTGGCTAAGCTGGTTGGGCCTCTTTCCCATATAGTCTTTCCTGGAATTATATTCAGCACTGTTATCTATGTGTGCATCAGGTGAAAGCAGACTCTTAAGCTTTAAGTCTGGGAGCCATACAACCCCCCCCCCAAATATATTATTTTGTCAAAATATCAGAACAAGTCTAGATTTGTAGACATGAAAAACATTCTATTTAAAAGAGAAATTTGTTAATATTAGATTACAAAATAGGGTGTTCATTCAGGGAATTATGGAATGACTATAGGCCTCTTAGAAATAGCTTACCAAAACTTCTGTCTCTCCCATAAGTCCTTCATATATCTACACATGCCATACAGATGGTCAAAAACTGAGGCCAGCTAATAGAAGGCTTCCGCATTACCTTCATTGTTCATACATTTCTGCCTCCCTTTTCCGTACTCGCTCATTGCATTCTTGCCCTTGCTATCTAAGCAAGTGGTCTGTCATGCATCATTAGTCACCTGTTAAGAATCACAGTATCAGCATCTCTGAGTGTGACCAGTGACTAGAGCTACAGAGAGGTGACATAATCACCTCTGCCAATATCATTGCAGCAGCTTCTCTTCAACATGGCATAATTATCTCTAACTCACATACTCATTATTCATCTGATAGAGAACTTTTTGAGTTCAAGATAACCATAGAAAGAAATGGGGATGAGGGATGACATTCAGCAGTATAGTACTTCCCTAGCATGTATAGATTGGTCCAACCACAAGCGTACATGGACCTTGGAACTCAAAAGCCACTTTCTTCATCTTGCATAGGGCATGCTCCTGCTCAGAGGTTTGTGATGATGAAGCTCATGCTGTTTTATAGTACCACTGTGATTATTTAGCCAGCTCAATTTTACTCAGGACCAAGAGGACCATTTAAGATAATAATATTAACATATCCATAGACCTCTTGATCTTCAAACAACTCTAAAAGCATTAGCAAATTAATTTTCCCAGAACTCTTAGGATGCAGGTAATTATTTTGACAGTAGGACAGAGTGAATCTGATAGCATATTGACCTGTGCTAGCCAATGAAGGCTGGAGCTACAGCTCTAATCCACCCCTTGTCTCTTCCTATTCACCATTATATCCATCACGGGACACCCAGGTGTCCCCACATCATTGTAAGGACATTAATCTCACTAGCACTTATTGGAAATATTTATTACAGGCTCAGCAACTCCTCAGATTTTCAATTGGGTAAATATGGAGAAAGAACAAAGAGGATTTGGTTTCATATATTAAACAGAATTGGTCACCAAAGTAACCACAGGTGCATGGAGAAATGATTGGGTCAAGAAAAGGGAAGGTTATGGCTATAACAACGTGAGTTTGAAAGCTGGCTTTCCAATACACACACACACACACACACACACACACACACAGAGAGAGAGAGAGAGAGAGAGAGAGAGAGAGAGAGACAGAGACAGAGACAGAGACAGAGACAGAGAGAGAAGCAGAGAGGCAGAGAGGCAGAGAGAGACAGAGATAGAGAGACAGAGAGAGAAACAGAGAGACAGAGGGAGAAGCAGAGAGGCAGAGAGAGACAGAGAGAGACAGAGAGAGAGAGAGAGAGAGAGAGAGAGAGAGAGAGAGAGAGAGAGAGAGAGAGATTAAAAAGTGTTATTTCATGTTTCCCTACAAGTCTAAAGATACAGTTCTCAGGACGATACTGTACTATGCAATTAATTTTATGTGAATCCTGCAAGCATTCAAAGCCCTTCTTTTTGTTGTTGTTGTTGACTTGTAACTATAAAACTAGAAGTATAAAACTACTACCCTTTGTGGAAAAACAATGATTCTTCCTCATTGAATAGTTTGGTTCATTTGTGAATGACGAATTATATTTGTAAGGGTACTTTATGATTCTTGACTGTATGCATCTGACTTTGCTGTGTATTATGCAAATAAACACTATACTATCTTGATTGCACACAATTATGGCAAACTTTAAAGTCAAGTAGGATAAGTCTTTTAAGTTTATTATTTCAGAGTTTAAATTCTCTTTCATATTTTATGTGTCAATTCTATAAAAAATACTTTATAAAATATCTATAACGGTTATGTTTAAAATGCAGATAACTTGCTGGATAATAGCCACCAAACAATATGTTATCTGACCAATGGGCATGTAATTTCTGACAAATTCATCTGATAGTCCTTAATTTGTCTCTGCAATGCTTCATATGCACAAGTGTCTTTTTTGTTGTTGATAAACTAGTGTTTAAGTACTTTTAATTTTTTTAAATGTATGAATGCTCTGTCTGCATGTACGCCTGTATGCCAGAAGAGGGTACCAGATTCCATTATAGACGGTTGTGAGCCACCATGTGATTGCTGGGAATTGAACTGAGGACCTCTAGAATAGCAGCCAGTGCTCTTAACCACTGAGCTATCTCTCCAACCCTTATTTGAAAATTTCAATTGCAGTATACATTAAATTGCTTTCCTATATTGATTTTAATTTTTTATTGTTCATTGCTGCTGGGTAGAAATAAAATATTTCTTCCTACATTGACTTTTCTCTATCAGTCTGTGTCCTATTATTTGCCAAACTTATTTATTGATTATAATTCTTACTGAGGATTTTCTATGTGTAATGTATTTGTATTTAAAATTCTAATATTTAGAAAATCAAAAAGATTTTTATCAGCAGTTTTTTCTAAGTATAATAGTAGTTTTCCGTTGCATGTGCTACAATTTTTATTTGATATTATATCATATAAATCCTGGATTCTGATTCTCTTCTGAAAAAAGTTGTATTATCTTTTTATGTAGCATACATTAAATTTGTGAAATTTGTATTTTCCTGTATGGACCTGGTTCTGGGTCTCTGTTCTGTTTACTTTTCATGTTGTTCATTGCCTTATGCTGTTATTTATTATTTTTGAGCCTGATAGTATTTTTAGTCCCTAGCACCCATGTCAGGAAGCTCATGACCGTCAGCAACTCCAGCCTCAGAGGATCCAGTACTCTCTTCTGGCCTCCCTGGGTACTAACACACACACACACACACACACACACACACACACACACACACACACACACACGAGTAGTAAGTAAAAATGCGTAGAGGGGGAAAACTTGGAGGAATATTTAAAACAAGGAATTGATTGTTTTCAGATGTATCAAATCCAGAGATCTGATGAGAAGGAGAACAAAAGTAGAAAATATCACCCGATTTAATTCATTTTTTTGTGGAAATAGTGGAAATAGTTCTTTATAGAAAATGAGGTCTACAGTGATGTGGAAGTGACGGTATTGATAAAATTTAAACACTAATGAAGGGGGGAAAGCTTGAGGATCTACATGAAAACAGACTTCAAGGGAGGGGAACATCAATATGCATCTCTGACATGTTTCATCTGATGAGGAAAGATGTGATTCAGTGGGTCCAGAGAGAATCTGGGCATTTTTGTTTTTTAAGAAATGAGAAAAATAGGCAATTTTAGCATAAAATGTTATTTCTATACTAATACAAATAAATTTAAATATTGAAATATAGAGCTAATAATTGAAGAGTCAGCCTCTTGGATATTGTGAAAATTTGGAGTTTACCATATAACTGCAGTTCTTACCTATTTACATATGTGATACTTTACTTCCTTGTGCCCATCTTGTAGATAGTGTGGCACTCAGGCATGGAGTCAGATACCTGCTGCCTTTTGAATAAAACCTATTGCCCAGGACACACCAACAAAGAATATGATATTCACAGTTCTGCCAAGGTACTCTCTCTGGGTTTATAGATTGACTGCAATGAAAAAGCAGAAGCATTCTTAATCGATAACCATAATTTCTTTGACTCATATTTCCTTCTTAATTACTTATACCTGCATTTTGTCCTCTCTCTAATTTGTAAGGATATTTAAAGAATTAATTACCCTAGGTTATAGATAAATTTTGGCCCCCATCCTTGACTCTATGAAGCATCTTATAGAATGGCTACCCTGCTTCTCTGACTCTGTCATTAAAGGCAGTTGGTCAGCAGATCAGAGAATTAGCTTAGTAATGGAATTATATCAGTTTTTCTTCGACATGACTGCCTAAGACATACATTTTAATGCACAAGTTTCTAGCTCTTGAGAGAATGGTCCCATAAAACAATTTGTATTTAAAATTCATTTTCATCTATAGTTAATGAGAATATCATTTTAAATTCAAACTATCAAGATCTTTTTCACTGGCACAGCAAGTTTCACTTAGCTTCATAAATTTAATAAAATCTGTCTGTCACATCTAGTCAACACTGTCATGTTTGACTTCCAATAGAAACAACCAATCTTGTCTTAGCTTTATGAATCTAAAATTAAATGGTCATGGATCCAACAATTAGTAATATATTGTCAATGGAATGACAAGGATTAAATCAAATGGATTTTAGTTCTTAAATCTCTGTAAAGGTTTTTTTCATGAACTTAATAGTTTTACTAAAGTCCTCTTTGGTGTAGTGCAGCCTCATGCCAAGCAAGGTCATTTTAATGCTAGCATCATCTGTCTGTCTATAACAGTCAGTGCCCAGTGTAAAGGTAGAGGTCAGTGCCCAGTGAGGTTTAGCATCTTGACTAGAACTAAAAGTGTTCATTCTTATCACCAATTTGCAACAGTTAGACTACATAGTCACTGCCTTGGAAAGATCTAGTAAAAACAAAAACAAAACAAATCTCTTTTACTATGAGACACTGTTTCCCTATTAATTATTTAAAAGAAACAAGGTATGTTAGTAAAGGATTTGTTTGGAAAAGAGCAAAGTGAGGAAAGAGAAGGAAAAAAGCAAATCCTTATGGAATGCATAGCATGAATTAGAAAATATTTAGATTCTTTTACATGTAGTAACTCAAGCTACACATTATTTTACATTACAATTATGGAATCACAGAGAGATAAAAATGAAAGCAGTGTGTATTGAGCTTTTTCTACAGAACAGGGAGCACAATGATGACTATATACTAATTGTTTCTAGGTCCTAAAGAAAACAATATTTAAAGTACTAGTAAGGTATTTTATAGACAAGAGAACGTAGAATTCCAAAGGTAAATAAATTGTCTAACCATCAATCAGCCATAGAGGCTGTGACATTTTGTTTCCTGTCACAGTGTAAATATTGCATACTTGAGCATTCTACTATACTATTGGAGGTAAGAGCATTTGGTCTTAATATTAATCAGGCAACAGGCCAAACTTATAAACGATGACAATAAATTATGTATATTGTTTGGGTTATGGAATTTACTGTGTAGCTAACATTCACACATACACAATTAGGTATAATTGTATTTTCCTTTCTAGCTTACCATTTCACTTTTCTTCCAGCAACTAGATGAGCTTCTGTATGGAAGATTTTTGCATTATTCCTGGAATGTAAGGGACCTGGAGTAGGCCACTTGGTAACTGGAAATGAAGCCCTGCACCATCAAGCAGAGAACCTGTGCCTCTGGAAAACTAGGCAAGAGGAGAACTGCTAAAGGGTTACAGAAGGGAAAAGGGGACAGCCTTTGGATCCTCCGTGTCTCCAGAAATCAAGGAATCTTCTGACCCAAAGTGGGAGCTTCATCTCTTGCTGATCAACCATATCCCTCCCAAACTGGAAGCCTCCTCTCCTAGCTGAACAACCAGATCCTATCTCATTAATCTTCCCACTTCCTTCTTTCTAGGCCATGGGAATTCAGTTTTCCATGTGTGAGTTTTCTACAAGAAAAAAAAATCCCAGAGGAATTTTCCTTACATAGACGATACTACTTTTATGGGCATTTGTGCATCAGCTGAAACAATGACTTCCTGGCTCTGGCCTGGAAGACAGGGCCACAATCTTTCATGGGGTTTGGTTGTCCTATTCCTAACATCTGACCTACAGAGGTCAGAAAGGAATACAGAGCCAGAGGTTTCATGGTGATGTGGCAGTTCTATCTGCAAGGCCATGGCCCTGGTAATCCCAGTTCCTTCCTAGTCCTGAAGAACTAAGGGTCAGGCCCTGTCTCTAGCAAGTAGGTCTTTGTTACGAGTAGGTTTTTCCCACCAGCTGCCTGGTCCCACTCTTTGTTCCTCCCTGCCAGTCACCACCTGGTCCCGCTGCCACATGAGTCCCAATTAACATGCAGAGGCTCTGTATTTGATATAATGCTGTGGCCAGTTTCTATCATTGTTTATCAGCTAGCTCTGTCTTAATTATTAACCCATTTCTACTTATCTAAGTATTTCCACGTGGTCATCTTATCGGAGAGTGGCGGGCCAGCATCTTCTTCCTCTCTGCTCATGCTGACTCCTCCTTACTACTTCCTCTTTCCTCTGCCTAGTCTCCTAGCCCCGCCTATCTTGCTTTTCTATTGGCCACAGTGCTTTATTCATTAACCAGTATGAGAAACATATTTGCAGAATAACATCTCCCATCAGGTCTTGCCATGATTTTTCCCCATTTTGGTCTTTGGAAATGATCAGAGGATGGTGAAGTCAACACTTGGCTTAAATACCCTGCTGTAGGCTGTATTACCCTAAAACTCACCCTGAACTTCTACTTGCCTGGTATAACCCTAGTTGGGATAGAGATTTAGGAGGTAATGAGATCAAATGAGGTTATGAGTGGTATCTGCAATAGAATTGGTAGGCATGTAAAAAGAGGGTGGGGAGATATTTTATTTTCCCCTGTTCTACATGAAAATAAATAGGAAAGCCACATGAAGACACAGGAGGTCAGGAAGCCATTCTTCACCAGGACCCAGACATGTTGGCCCTTTGAGCTTCTAGCTCCTCAGCTGGTACTGGGGTTTTGTCTTGTTTGAGCTTACGTGAGTCCTGACCGACCATGCTGTCATGATCTCTGTAGGCTTCTTTAGGGGTGACTGCCTTATTGTGGCTGAGACCAGTTTTCTTGTTGTTATCCTTACACTCTTTCCAACCCCTCTTTGGAGAAGTTCCCCCAAGCCTTGGGGAAAAGGTGTGTTATGTATGTCTCATTTTGGGCTGAGCACTACTGTAGGCAGTTTTTCCATCCCATCCCACATTTAAACAACCACTCTGAGGGTTATATTAATTGTAAATGCTCAACCAATTTCTCAGCCTTAATATTAATTAGCTCTTATATTTCAAGTTAACCCATATTCCTTTTTATGCTCTGCCACATGGCGGAACCTTTATTAACATGGTACATTCATCCCCTGCTCCCTCTCCATCTGGCTTGCAACCCTTCTGACTCCACCCTTGTTCATCCCATCATTCTCAGTTTGGCTTCCCCACCTAACTGTATCCTGTTCAGCTATTGGCCAATCAGCTTGTTTATTAAACCGAACACAGTGCAAAGGAATATTCCACAGCACAATACACCACCTAGTATTTTCTGGTCAACACTACATTCTAATGAACTCCTTTACTCCAAATTAAATACAATTCCCTACTGTGTAGCCCTATCAAAAACTTTTTATGAAGTAATATAGAAAATTATTTTTTCTTCATGCATCTAAGTTGGCTTTCCAATTATTGATAACTTAGAAAGTTTTGGCATCATATGATTGAGGTTTTTATTTTTATTAATATTCATCTCAAATACTTTTAAAAAATTATTAGAATCATAGAAAGTTAGAGGCAGATGTAGGACTTTCACACCCTTTCCATTATAGTTTATGCAGGACCACACCCCCCATTATCAGCATCCTTTATCAAATTGCATTTGTGTAAGTGATTAACTGTATTGACAGGTCACTATGACTAATGGTCTATACTTTAATTGAGGTCACACATTGATAAATAATGAGTAGTACAAGTATATGAGAGTGGTCAAGTTTGTAATGATGTGTATTCACATTTTAATACAGAGATAATATTTTAACTTCCCTGAAATTTCTATGCACTTCATTTTTTGTATTTACTAGCCTTGTAAGCCCTGGCAACCATGATCTTTCTCCCATATCCATAGGTTTTGCCACTACCAGAATATAAAATTTCTGTAATCATAGAACATACAGGGAGAGAGAGAGACAGAGACAGAGAGAGAGAGAGAGAGAGAGAGAGAGAGAGAGAGAGAGAGAGAGAGAGAGAGAGAGACCTATTTCACTTAGTCATGTGAATTTAAATTTCATTCCTGTCTTCTTTGGGTTAATAATGGTCTCTTTTCATCCACTAAGTAATATTCCATGGTGTATATAGCCATTGACATATTTAAGCACACTTTGATTGCTTCCAGGTTTAATTAATCACAAATACATATCATTCCTAATATGTAAAATTATATATTATATGATAATACAGTTGATATTATTGGTGTTGTTGCATAATTTAATAGATATAGTGTAAGTATTAGAACATAGGCTTGATTTTAAAAGACTTCATAAAGGCCAGAGCCTACAGCCTGGAGCTATCACATCATCTCTCCCTGCAGCTAGGACAGAGGTTAAGATGTCTGTGCTGTAACTTGAACACTCTCTACTTGTGGCACCTGGTCTTCTATACTTTTTGTCATGTAGGCTATGGTGAACTAAATTGTGTGATGTGAAACTTCCAAGCCCCTGATTCATCTAATCCACCCTACCATATGTCTCATTGTCATAAATATTTTAAGCTTCACGATGAGACTAGTCAGAATCTGTATTTTCTGATATATACTTGGCATTGAGACACCCTTGTTTCTGTGGGAATAAGCAGACTAAATTTTGGCCTTTTGTAAGCTGTTTTGTATTTGGTTTCTCCCTCATGTGAAGTATATTTACTTTAAACATTGAGCATGGGCTCCAGCCATTGATTCATTTTGGCATTCATGTCAGGCACTTTGCAGAAAGGAAATATTTGTTTACTTAACCGTTATATTTAGCTTTGTTTTTGTATTTATTTTTGATAATTTTAAATGTTACCTTCTAACATTTCATCAAACTAACCACTGACATGTGAATTTCTTTTTTTCTTAATGATCAAAACTTATCAAAATAAAAAATTCATTAATCATTCATTGATTCATAAGTTCCACCAGTGACTTGTCATGAGAAAGTCACTGAGGCACCAGAGAGCACCAAATGAGATGTGGAAATCTCTGCTTCCCAGGTATACACAGTAATAAAAAAATAATACCAAACCTCACAGTAAAGATATAATTAAGAGTTGAGGGGATGAGAGTTCTAGAGGAAGAAAACCAAATTTTAATGAGAGAGTTCCAAGAAGATGCTTTGAAGGAGCTAACAATAACACTTGGTTCTGAAAAATGCATGGAAATTGCTAAGGGACTCTTTTCAAGGATGACCAGTGTTGACAGTCAACACAGTTGATGACCATGAGAAATAGCAAGAGTCCCCAAACCAGCTCCTGAAGCAGAGCAGGGATTAAGTGTTGGCTTTCTTGAATCCTCTAGGTTTTTTCCAAGTGTGATCTTTGCTGAACTGTTTTTAGTTTTCTGAGCACTATCTGAGGCTACCAGATTATACTTGGTGGGATTTTATTGAGCTGCTTATCATCTCCAGGAGAAACAGTATAGAATGAGAAGGTGAGAATCTCATGTGGCATTTATAAGATCTGGGACTGAATGCTGTTTGTGGGGCAGGAGTTCAATACACAACAGGGCAGTAGAGGCAATGAAGCAGGGGTCATCTAAGAACTTCCAAGAAAACATTGTCCAGGAGAAGGAGAAGTCAGTAAGAAAAATCTGTGTGATTGTCCAGAATCTGGAAACTGGTAGAGCTCTCTTCCTGTTTCAGTGACACTTTCAGTTCGTGCATTCATATGACCCTAATATCAAACTGGAAAGATTACCTTGTTACCAGTAGTCTTCATTCCTCTTCTATTGCTGGGATAAAATAACATGACCAATGTGGCTTGTAAAAACAGCATTTCATTTGGGTGTACCATTTCCAAGGGTTAGAGTCCTTAATGGCACAACAAAGGCATGAAGGCAGGAACAGCTGTTTGATCCACAAGTGGGAGACAGAGAGAGACACGGCAATTGTGCAAATCTATTTAAACTTCAAAGCTTTCATAAGGGACACATCTTTTTCAACAAAGCCACATGTGCTAATCCTTCCCAAACAGTTTCACCAAGTGTGGACTATGTAATCAAACATATTAGCCTGTGGGGGTTTCTCTTACTTAAAGTACCACATTCCATTTCCTGGTCCCCACAGAATTGAGGTCATATCAAAATACAAAATGAAGGTCCCAGTAGTCTCATAGTCTTCTGGAGGAGATTAGCATTGGAATCAGTGGGTAAAGGCTACAGACTCCCTACTTATGATATTTCATGTTTGTTTGCCTGTTTTTAACAAGCACATTTTCAGTAGAGACTTGTAGTCAACACTCTGTTTGGAATAAGTTCAAGAAAGAATGTAATAAAAGAAGCAGAAATAAGAATTAGAAAGGAATAGAATAATATCACAGTCCTTAAAGAGAAGAGCAGACCTAGTAGTACTGTTACCATTATTTTAATAAATGGAATAAAATGGTTGTATTTGGCCATGAATCTGAAAAAGACATGAGGAGGGGTATATGGAAGGATTTAGAACAAGGAAAACGAAGGGGAAAATTATATAATTATGTTATAGTTTTAAATTAAAAGAAAAAGAATAGGTGTGTTTGCTAATGGTGAAGAGGAAAACGTAAAAATGTCTTTATTTCTATGATAAATTGCTCTTAGTTAGGGCATGAATATTCCCATTCATAGTGACAGGAAGGAAGGCTGAACTGTGGCTGAGATGTGAGATGTGAAATAATAATAGACAGACTATGCATAGGCTGATGCTTGTCTCCCAGGGAAACAGAAGGCAAGTCAAAAGCAGAGAATTATGTTGGCATTTGAGCCCAGGAAAGAAAGTCTCACACACTTGTGCATAGAGGGAGTTGGAGAATAATGGTGGGGAAAATCAATGAGAGGTCCATGGCATTCTTGACTTATCTGATCCACACTGATAAGATTTGAAATGTCACCAGGAAATATTTATTGTATGCTTCCTTCAGCCAGTCCCAACTGCATAATTCTACTACTGTTTAGGGTAAGGTAAACTTTCTAAATAATTTCACGTAATTTTAAAAACATTTATGTTATATGTATTTTACAATACTCAAACAACATGAGTATAATCATACATAATTATAATTTTTAAGTCAATAAATATACAGGTTGGATATGCCTGCTTAAAATATTACAGGTATGATGCAAAAAATATTAGAGGTTTCTAGTTTAACTAAATATTGAAGGGTTTAGGAAGCAGATGAGTTTCAGCTTGAACCCTACTGCACGGTCCTCTGGTAAGTTTCCTACAGGTTCTTAGTCACCTCTAGTGCTTTTATTCAAATTTTACAAGGTGCTCTGGATACAGTGCAAATTGGACAATTATCATTAAATATTGAGAAAACCCAAAGAGATTTATAAGGAGTTCCTCCATATCCTCTACCTTAAGAGTAAAAACAGAGAAATCAGTTGCAATATTTATTGCAGACCTCTGTCAAAATGAAATGATAAACATAAAACAACCCTTAAAAATCCTTACATGTAGTACTTGGAATTTAGCATATTAAACTTACTATATGTCTATTCATATGAATATGTGGGGTGCACATGCACACACACACACATACACACACACACACACACACACACACACACACACACACTGCTTCTAGTTTTTCCCCTTTAAATTATATTATGAACTTTTACCTTTTGTTTTGCTTTTCTTAACATTAAATTTTATCCAAACCACTTTGCTCTGAATGAGTATTTGAGTCCATCAAACAGATGTAAGGCATGTTCTCAGTAACCCCACAGGACTTTTCTACTTGATTAGTTTCTATTTTAATCTAAATGGTGTTAAATAAAGCCTTAGGCACTTCCGCAGTTATTTCCTCAGGACAAATTCCATTAAGTGAAAATCAGTAGGTCAAAAACCGTATGTTTAAGATGTGCGTGCATGCGTACGTGCGTGCGTGCGTGCGTGTGTGTGTGTGTGTGTGTGTGTGTGTGTGTGTGTGTGTGTGATGTATGTTTAAATTATCCTCTAGAAATATATTTATACTCTCAAATTAAGCTCCTACACTGGACATCAGTACCATCCCCACTAATTGATGGTATCTCGATTTTCACATCTCTTTAATGCTCATATGCACTAAATATGTATTTTTAAAATGTTATTAATTCGATCTTTACAATTGAATACATAAAAAGAATTTCATTTTATACTACAGGAGCTCCATTTAATCCCACTTTTACTTTAACAAACAGTTGGTACATGTCTCATCATAAAAACTTCAGTCTTGCAGAAAGTGAAGCCCTAGGAATACCTGCATTGCCACAGGTTGGTGATCAATTGCTTTAGAACAGTTTAACATGCTGGGCATAACAGAAAAAAGGAGAACATTAAATGAGTGATGGTCCCTCTCACTGATACGACTTCTTCAAAAAGCAATGGCTATCTCTTCTTTTATAAGACCCTCAGAATGAGGAGTCTCCCCGTTTCAGTTGGCACACCCAAGAACTCAAAGTCCAGTCCAGCTGATGCAACATGCAAGAGGCTTTAATGAACAGGATACGTTTGCGCAAGCAGGCTTCCTCGGCACGCAGGCTAGAGAGAAGCAACATTTTTTCTGGGTTCAGGTATATTTAAAGGAAAAAACTACAAGCTTAGGGTGGGGCTGTGACTCCCTGTCTGCTGAGTACTTGACCAGTCATGGGTTATTCTCCTTGAGGCCCTTGAGGCCTGATGGTCTCACTATTTGGCCCAGCAGGACCTTAGGGCCTCAGGGTGTGCTAATTAATCTGGCCTGGGCAAACGGGAGTCACAGCTATCCCTGACGGGATGAATTCTTGGTATCCTGATATCTTAGAGCCTTGTGAGGGAAGTTGCCAGTGTTTTTCTAGGTCAGACTGTCCTTCATTTTAAGTGAGGGGTTCCTTAACTTTGCTTTTGGTCTTTCACTTTAATGTGCTCATGTGCACTCACACACACACACAAAATTATAAAACAAAGAATGTTTTTGACTTACAACTTTTTTCGGAAAGTATTGACAATTCCTTCTTTGATCTTTTTGCCTTTGCACCTCCGTTATTCTCTATTTGTTGACATAATATTGTCACGAGGAAAATAAATAAATAAATAAATGTAATTGCATAAAACTAGATTTGAGTGTCAGTTACCACATTCGGAGATCATTGTTACTATTTTTATTATTACTATCACTAATATTATTTTTACTTTAAATCTATTGATCATTTCAAATAGAACTAGGCTTGGGAAACATACTGGGCTTTGTGTTCCCATTGTGCTACTATTCTAGCCCTCCTCTGGTTGGCTAGAAAGGCCATGCTTGTTTCTAAATTTACAGGACTGAATTTTCTTTAGCCCTGTCTTGGGTCTCATTTTTCCCTAACAATTCATTCCAACTCCTTCACCTGCATATCACTGACAGAGAGATACCAGGGAGAAAGGAAAGATCTGTAGAGGACTGTCTGTCTGCCTGTCTGAAAGGACAATTCTCCAGCATCCTACCCTCCTCCCACCAGATGTCTCTATTTGTACATTGTTCACACTCAGAACTTTTGGTATTCTTTCAGGCTTGATCCTTCTGGGCAGTCAATAAGAACCAATATCTAATTTATAGAGAAAATCTTCTATGTTTATATGTTAGAGAAACACTCATACCAAAAAAGATTTTTAATTAGTTGGTTCAATAAATTGTACCTTGGTGTAGTCGTTACTTTTTTCTTTCTTGGGTTCCTTTATGGGATACTTTATGGGATAAAGGTAGGTGTGGGTGCATGTGTGTGTGTGTGTGTGTGTGTGTGTGTGTGTGTGTGTGTGTGTTGTGGTGAACCTCCCCAGAAAAAAAGTCTGTCATATGATAGATGGGTGGATAAATAGACAGATAGATGCAACAGGTATTAAATAATATGTAGATGGATAGATAAATACATGGATAGATGATTGATAGGTAGATACATAGATAGATAGATAGATAGATAGATAGATAGATAGATAGATAGATAGATGAAAGATATAGACAATAGAGTCATAGTCACTTTTCTATTGCTATCACAAAACACAATAACCAATACAACTTATAAAAGAAAGCATTTAATTAGACTTATAGTTTCGAAGGGTTAGTCCATGATGGCTGAACAAAGGCTTGGCAGCAGAGACAGTTGAGAGCTTACATGTGGATCCATCAGCAGGAGGCAGAGAGCACTAACTCCATATGGATTGAGACTTTTAAAACCTCAAATCCCAGTGACATACTTCTTTCAGCTGGGTCACACTTCTGAGTCCCCCCAAACAGACACCAACAGGAGACCAAGTGTTCAAATCTCTGAGACTTATGGTGAGACAGCATCTCATTAAAAAACATCAGAGATAGATATATTGCAGGACCTGGCTTATGCAGTTTGGGAGTTTGGGAAGCCTATAATATACCATTTACCAACTGGAGATAAGTAAAGCTGGGTTATAATCCAGTCCTCATCTATAGGCTCCAATGCCATGGACTAGGGGTCAAGAGAAAGGAAGAATCTGCAGTTTTTGCTTTCTAAAAGCCTTAGTAAACAGGATGTATGATATTAATGGCAAGAAAAGATGGATGTCCTAGCTCAAGGAGAAAGAGAATGTATACTTTTTCCCTCCCACCATTTTTGTTGTATTCAGGCCTTTACAATACTGAATGATGCCTACCCTAGCAATATTTAGGGGAGCGGGAGGTGGGGGGGGCGACTGTGGATCTTCTTCACCAGACAATTAGTAATCTCTCCTTTAAGTAATGTTTTACATTTATAGATACACCCTTAAGTAATGTTTTTATCATCTAACCTTGTATCCTTTGCACTAGACACATGAAGATACAGAATTAACTTTACTAATCCTACATGAAGCATGGTTTATTGCAACATGCACTCCTAGTATTTCTGCAGCAGAGGAAGAACATTCACCTGCAGTGTACATGTCTGTAGTCAGTTTACTACCCAACACAAGGCACATGGCTGTCTCACTTTAAAATGTCCATCCTCCTCCCATTGCTCTGGAGAACTGGAATGCCTGAACTGTTAGTGACTTTACTGATTGTTAGGAACCTGCAGTCTCCTGCCCCTGCCCCTAATTATCAGTGGGACGCTCATGGCCATGTGATTCCTACATCAGGCTTTACCTGGCTGCTCAAGCTTTACCTGCCTGTGCAGGGGACTCAGTTACACATTCGTAAGCCCCCCTTTTAAAGCAAGCACGCCAAGCACACCTCTCTCTCCTCTCTCTCTCTCTCTCTCTCTCTCTCTCTCTCTCTCTCTCTCTCTCTCTCTCTAGGGCCCCTTCTCTTTTTCTTTGACTGCCTCCTCTCTCTCCCCCCCCTGCTTTCCGTTGGCCACCACCTACCCCACTTTCTCTTCCCTCTCTCAATAAATTCAATGTGGGTGCAGAGTCTCCTGTTTTGTGTTTCTTAGGCAATAGCTGCAGCAAAAGAACAACACTGATATTATGGAGACATGCCATAACCAAAAGCAACTTGCTTATGGAAGCAAATTTATTTTGGCTTAGAGTTTCATATGCAGAGTCCACAATGGTAGGAAAGATACAGCTGCAGGCAGCCAGAGCAGGAAGCTGAGAGCCCATACCCTTCCTCACAAGCACAACCCAGAGAAAAGAACTATAAGGGGGCATGCCTATAAATTCCCAAAACCCACTCTCGGTGACATGGTTCCTCTAGCAAGGTTGCATCAAGTCCCTGAACAGCACCAGCAACCAGGCTGTTTTAATGTGTTCCAATATCTGAACCTATAGGGGTTATTCCTCATTCCAACCACCACACCTGATGACAGCCACACTACAGCATTAGGGGCAGACTCAGTACAGTAGAACTTTGAATCGGCAAAATCTACAGGACATAAGTTTAAGTGCTCTAAATTGTAGGTTTCTATTTTCCTTTGTGCTTGTGTTGTCTTACATACCTATTTTATTTCTTCAGCATCTCCTATTACATTACAGATTCCATCACCTGTGACTTTAACTCATCAGATCCCCCTGTGATGGGAGATGTTATTCTGTAAATATGTTTCTCATACTGGTTAATGAATAAAGAACTGTTGCCCAATAGGAAAGCAAGATAGGCAGGGCTAGGAGACAAGGAGGAAAGAGGAAGTAGTAAGGAAGAGTCAGCATGTAGAGCCTGGAAGAGAGCAGCATGCGGGGCCGCCACTCTCCGATAAGATGACCACATGGAAATACTTAGATAAGTAGAAATGGGTTAATAATTAAGACAGAGCTAGCCGATAAGGAATTAGTAACTGGCCAACAAAATTATATCAAATACAGAGTCCCTGCGTGTTATTGGGGGCTGGTGTGGCAGTGGGACCAGACCGGCCTCAGGAAAACCTACTCATAACACCCCAGTTAGTCCAAAAAGAAACTGTCATGGACTATCATGTGTTAGAACAAACACAGGTTCTTTCTGGCTAAGGTACCATTCCCCAAGGCTGGGAGCTTCATGCTGCTCTCTACTCTGCCCACAATTTGCACCAACTTACTTATTATCCTTCAATTCATTCATCCTGATTTTGTGCAGATCCTCTTACACTGATACATAGGTCATTCCTTCAACCCAAAAGAATAGTCATTGAACTCCTTAAAAGCCCTCCATAACAGCACTGTTAGTATTTAGAATCCTCTATGCTCCAGAGCCTTATTTAGTTATGATTCCTGTCTTCACCTTTTCACCATCAGAGCTGATAAACTATAATTTAGAGCCAAACACAGTGATGCATACCTTTAATTCAAACACTTTAGAGGCAGTGGCAGGGTGGATCTCTGTGAGTTTAACATCAGCCACCTCTAACTAGAGAATTCCAGACCAACCAAGGCCATGTAATAAGATCTTTTTTTTTTTCAAAAATAAACAAATAGGTAGGAAAGATAGAAAAATAGCCATGCATGCACTATGGAAAGAGGCAACACTGGAGGTGTGATAGTGGTCACAGATGAGAGAGAGGGCTATCATTGTCAGTAGGGTTGGCAGGATGGTGTACAACTGCCTGGAGCTTAAGAAGACACAGATTTAGCCTCCAAACTGAAGCCTGACTTTGGGATCCCATTGGCTTGAGGAGAGATGGAGGTCTGAGATCAGAAAAGTTTCACTTTCTGGATTGAAGGATCAGCATGACCCAGTTATGCCATCGGAGACCATGCTGGTGTCTGTGGCCCATGCTTCTGCCTGAGATTCATGTGTTCAATTGCAGTCTGTGCTGCTGTCTGAAGCCATGTTAATGGCTGTGATTATGGGAGAGCTAGTCGGGTCCCACTGTGGTCATGGCATTGCTCTCCCCACTTGATGGCTTGGGGCATGGAAAAAACAAAACAAAACAAAACAAAACCCTCTTCCTCCCTTAGAGGGTTAGCCACTTGGGATTTGACCATGCTCCAGTGAATATGTAGAAAACACAAAATGGACTTTGGGGTGGGGGCAGGGGGTGGAGGGAGTGCTAGGTGGAGGGGGAGGAGGAAGACTTCGAGGTGAGTGCAACATGTGAGATTTCCAAATAACTGATAAAATAATTTAATATATAATTTAAAAGATAAAATCATTTAATGCAATTTGCTTGCCTGTTGAGTTGGTGTTACACTGTAGAGGGTAGGGGAAGCATCTCTCGGAGATGCTCAACATGTTCTTATGTCCTTCGACTTTCTGCTTTATTCTGCTCTCCTCCACGGGGTATATGTCACACAGCAAACTCACTGAACAATTGGGGGAGCTGTAGACAGGGCAAGTGTTGCTGCTTCACTATATAACCCTAGGTTGTTTGACTGTTTTCATCAAAGTTTCCAGAATCTCCAGGGACAACATTGGAAGACTGAGTTCCTTCATTACTGGTTGTGCAATACTATTGAGCGCATTTCGAAGGGACTTTAAATTTTAAAAGATGAGGCACAAAAATTAATCATTAATAAGACAGTCTTTAATCTTCCATTTCTCCCTTTAGCACAGCAATTATATTTTCTACCAATATCATTTAGCCTAAGATACATTTTAAAATTCAAAATGGGAAAATATTGAAAGAGGAGGCAGGCAGAGGTCTTCACTATTGGTGTAGTTCAAGTCAATTGGAGAGTTACCAGCAACTCACCCTCCCCTTCCCACACTGAAATAGCTTTCTTCCCTGCTACAGACTACTCTTTGCTGGAGTTTTTGCATCCTTTAAACTTGTGTGCAACTATTTCAACATCATGGAAAGTCTTCAATCTCAGTCTCCCAGTTGGTCCAATGGGAAGAGAGAAAGTATCTTGTACCTTGCCCACCTTAGAAGTCAGTTGACATTTAAGACATCGGGAAGCATTTGGTGAGTAAAATGCTGAGTTAGATTTTACTGACTCATTTCAACATTGATTTAATTGTGATGACTGGTCCCTTTATAAAAGAAACAAGCTGTATTCCAGAGTAGTTAACTAATTCATGCATACCACAGAATGGCTATGTGGTTGAGCTGCTAAGAGCCATGAATTATACTCAGTTTATGTCTGGATCCCCAAATCCTTATCTTCCACTCATTAGAGCATAGAGACTAGTTCAATATCATAGCAAAGTCTCTGGAGTGTGAGAGACTTCTGTAACTACCTACACAGAAGAAAGAGCCTGTTGCCCTAGTTGGTTGGGCCATTTTAACTGTGAAGTGATGTTCATCTCCCTGGACAGGTAGCTGGAATAGAGAATAGGTGTACCATGGAGAAATAGGCATATGCACAGTCCTGTGGGAGAACTGGTCTGAAAAAGGAACAAGGATATTGTGGCATGCACAGGAGAAATGAGGCAAAAAAGAAAAAAAATTATGAAGATGCTACTACCTGCCTTCATGTACAATTCTCTTTGAAGACTAGGCCATGTCTTAGTTCTGTGAACTGGCCACAATTCTTTAGAAGATTTTAGAAGATTTTAAATTACTAAAGTAACTAAACTTATCTTCTAAACATAAATTTGTCTTTTCAAAACATCCTAAATTCACTTTCTTGAACTTTTCTGTTCAAGTGTCCTAAGGGCCATTCATCATTTTGGTTTATTATAGAAATGAGTGAAGGGTCTTAGGTTTGTTACTTCCTTCATTTTTGGATTCAGATAAACCTGGCATGATTCCAGCTCCATTTCTGAACAGCTGGTGAAGCTTGGACAAATACTGTACACCTTGAGACTGAGTGTTTCAAGCAAAAATAAGTTGTTTCCTAGGGTTGTCAATAAGAACTATGAAAGGGACTGGAGAGATGATGATTCAGCAGTGAAGAATGCTGCTCTTCCAAAGGATATAGGTTGGTTGCTAGCATTCACACTGGACATCTCACAGTCACATGTGGATATAGCTTCAGGATCTTAGAGATTTGACACCATCTTCTGGCCTTCAAAGGCACACACACACACACACACACACACACACACACACACACACACACACAGCACCCATACCAATAGCACCCATAGACACATACAAATAAAAACAATTTAAAAATAAGCATAAAAATAGCATGTTAAGAATATATAGTACAGCATTCCATGCCAGAAAAGTTTTCAGTAGATGGTGGATATTAATTAATTAGAGGGTTTTTTTTTCCAGGCTTAAATTATCCTCCTTAATTTTGCTTCTATTTAAGCCATTCTTCCAATTCACAAGTGCATGGAGACTAATGATTTTTTTTCTGTAGGTAAGTTTGAGAATTTTTACTAAAAGTATATATTTTTCATGTATTATATTCTTACCATGGTTCCCTTCCCCATCTCTTCTCAGATACACCCCAAGTCTCTATCCACCCAAATTCATGTCTGTTTTTTTCCTCTCAGAAAGCAAACAGGTATCAGAAAATTAATAACAACAAATTAAGTTAAAATAAAAACAAACATATCACAATAGGATATAGTAAACATAAAAAAGAACTGGAGAAAAGCACAAGAAACACATACAGACTTTAGGACACATTCATTCTTACACATAGAAACCTATCAAAACAAAATTAGAAACCATGTTATATAAGCAAAAGATCTCTAAAGAAACAAAGCCCAGACAAAGCAACAAACAAAACAGACAAAACCCAAAACAACAACAAAAGCAAAACTAAACAAAAGATGAAAAACAAACAAACAAAAAACAAAGGCCCCCAAACCATCCAAGAATACCATTGTGTTTGTTTTGTATTGGCCATTCCCTTAAGAGTGGTTTGTCTCTCCAGTGAGACACTGTTGGAGATAACTTAATTTTGCCTTTGTGAGCAGTTATAAATTGGAGATAGCTTCTGGATTAAGGGAGGGTGCTCATGTGGGAGGCCAATGAAACTTTAATTTGTAGTTAATGTCCTCTATTCAAAACTTCTGATTCTCATCATTCCTGGGTATTTTTAAGATAAAGACCCCTGATTTTCCTTTGCTCTTTAAAGTGCAATCACCCTTGGTGGCTCAAGGCCAAACTGGGAGGTTATTTGCTTGTGAAAGACATCAGCTGCCAGGAATGACTGGATACTGTCCTTCCTACAGAGAGTGGTAAATAGTTGTGAGAAATGTGTTAATTGCTCTTGGTCCATGCCATCTTCTGCCTTGCTGCTGAGTCAAGTAGACAATGTCAGAAAACAGCAGTGGAAGCTATCCTAGAAAGGAGAAAGAAGATTTTTGGCCTTAGATCACTACACTCCTGCTTGGTCTCATTCATAGATGCCCTCCATGCATCTCCACCACTGGGTTAATTCAAGTATAGATACAATTTCGTTGACCTTGTTTAACTTCCTGCTTCTTAAGAGATGGAAGATAATTTACTTCTTCAGAATGTTTATTTAAAACCATTTCCAGACTAGACTGGACTGTTCTTTGGCACAATACTCTGCTGAGGTTTTAAATATGGCCTCCGTGAGGGTTTATCATAGTTTACAGATCTCTGCTTAGCTGAGTCCAAATGATGCCAGCTGGTCCATCCATAAATGTATGCAAAGGCCAATTAACAAATTGTAAGGACCAAGAAGGCTGCTGATAGGGCCATGGGACCTTCCCCACCACCAGCTACCTGTGTGACCTGGGACAATTTTACTTAACATAAAAATGAGCTTCGAGGATTAGTGAGACTTCCAGGTTATGCTGAGCTGCCACTACTGACCTAGTGAATATTGACAAAGCTAGAGCTGAGATGCTCAAAGATGATGCTGACAATGACAATGTCACTGGTGAGTTCACCACACAGAATGCTGCCATGACACAAGAGGATTCCTGTCCATCTTAGCGCATGAACAATGGCATTTTCCTTTTGTACTCTTCCACAATCTTTGTCAAAGCTGCTTTGTGTTCTTTGTTGGCCCTTCCTACCAGGAGTCCTCCTGGACTGAGGGTGCACCTGTGAAATCTTGAAACTTAGACCAAAGGCTGAGTTACTTTGGTTCTGATTTTTCAGACACCTGTTAATTCTTGAATTGTGACATGAAACACAGTGCATATTGGCCTTTCAAAGCCACAGAGGCAAGCGCCTGCCTGAGAGGGTAAAGGAAACCGGATAGGAAGGCCTGTGCAACATTTCTCAGTGGCTTCCTAGGAAACATAGCAGCCTGTGATGTCCCCTCCAAGGAGAAACTGGGCTTTCCATGCATCTTCAGGCTGGAGTGTGTGTGTGTGTGTGTGTGTGTGTGTGTGTGTGTGTGTGTGTGTGTGTGTGTGTGTGTGTGTGTGATAGAGATAGATAGATAGAGAGAGAGAGAGAGAGAGAGAGAGAGAGGAGGGAGAGAGAGAGAGAGAGAGAGAGAGAGAGAGAGAGAGAGAGAGAGAGAGAGAGAGATCCAGGGCATTGCAGATCCCTCCCAGGGGAAGCAAACTCAAAAGGTTGGAACTGTTCTTTTTCTGGAGGCGTGTGAAATACTAGCACCAGCGAATAATCCTTGATTTTCACTTTTTAGAGAGTAAACATATTGGTTTTAATCATTTTGAGAATCTAGCCAAAACAATATTCCAGAGATTGTTTTCAGAAGGCTGACAGGGAAGTCCAACGCCACAGCCCCGCCCACAGGTTTCCAGTTTTCTACATTGAAACCCAAGCTCCCCATTTAACTTCAGATGGTTGTGAACAGTTTCATGGGTCCAGCCACATCTTCTAACCTCAGCCTCCTTTCCTAAGCTCATTATTTGTTAATGATTTTCTTGGCCACAAAACTCATAAAAGTCCCCTGAGTTACTTCTCTCTCTCTCTCTCTCTCTCTCTCTCTCTCTCTCTCTCTCTCTCTCTCTCTCTCTCTCTCTCTCTCTCCCTTCTAAACTCTTAAGACGTTTGTTTCATTTGTTCAGCATCTGTGCTGGACAACATCTGGAGTCTGAGGAAATTCCAGTGCTTGTAGTATGACGCGAAAACGAAATTACTTTTTCATGCACTTCAGAGGAGACTTGAGAGCATCCTTCTTCGGACCAAACAGGCCCTTTGTTCTCCTCCCACAAGTGTTTCTCATTAAAAATGTCATCTCCCTAATAAATTGCCTTACTGCCCTTGCAGCTGGGCCTATTGTTTTCGTGGCTTTGTGCTCACACTGACTCTCCTAGGGAACTGAAAGCAAGGGGAAACGTGGGCTGCTCTCTGCATTCTGTCTGCACAGAATGGCTTTCTTCACTCTTTGAACATGAATGACAACTTGTCTATCATCGGAGCTTTGTAATCCTCCTAATATTCACTATTTAGCAAATGTCCCCAGTCATATACTGTCAGAGCTTAGAGACTTCCTGGTGGCAACTTGTGTCTATGGATGAAAAGTAAAGTGTGATAGGTTTTGTGTTTTCGAAGTGAAATACCAAATACCTAATAAAGGAGAATATGCTTCTGTATTAATGAAGGTAAGAAATAAAGAGATTATCTGAAAACTGGAACTGGGGGAGGAGTTGCCTGTCTCTTCTTTGTGTGTAGGGGGATGGATGTTCATGGATTCTCTTTAGAAGTCATAATAAGTTAAAACAGCCCTCCCCGCAACTCCACCTATAGTTGAGTTCCAGGAATTGTGATACAAAAATATTTAATAATTTGGGGTCCATATATTTAATCAGAATTAATCTTAACCATGAAGGATTTTCTTTCTTCTTCTTCTTTTTTTTTAAATCAATTTCTTTTCCCTATCCCACTAACTGCTTCCTGTTTCTTCAAATCCCCCACAAACGTTTACCCATTAGCTCAGCTGGAGCTTTTCACATCAAAAATATTTTCCCCCAGCTACTCAGTGCACCTTCTACACATGACAGGAAATGAAAATTAGACTTAGAGCAGAGAGGAGGAGTTGCTTTGCAATGAAGATTCTTTTGTAGTCTACAGGCTTCCTATGACTGATTCAGTGAAGTGCAAAAAATAAAAAATAAAAAAGCTATAATAAGCTAGTGGATAGAATTGGTACTCTGTCCCAAACTTGGTGCCTGGGCTGATTCAAGATGTAAGTTTCCAGAATTTTCTTTACCAAGCACTAACATAGGCTAAAATAAATAGTTTCCCTCTGGGACCCTTTTGCAGAAAAGCAAAAGTGCATGGGGCCAAGGCTGACAAACAACTTGGCCGGTAGACTCTGTCTTATGACCAGGACATCTGCTTGAAGATATCCTTCTTAGTCATTGCTCCTGCCAGGACTTTCATCTTAGAGGCACTGTGCAAACTTCTAGAGGAAGGAGGGGACATGGTTTACCCCATCAGCTATCTTCCAAAGGCTCTGTGAATGCATAGACAAATTTCTAGCCCGATCCATCAAAGCCTGACTCCATGCTGAAGCTCTGAGAATGTGTATGTGGAACAACTTTTTAAATGCTTACACATGTTGCAGTCACTGAAATTCCAAGTCACAAGGACAGCAGAGGTAAAACATCTCTCCCTTACCTAAAAGCCAAGGGAGGCATTACATCAGAGTTACTGATTAAGACAGACCATTATGCATGAATCAGAGTTTCCAAAGAAGACAGGTGGGGAAAGGCTTTTGTGTTAAAGCCAAAAAACAAATTTACAGAAAGTACAGAGATACAGGCCCCTGTGTTCATGTGTTCATTCCCTCACTTTTCTTTGTTTAGTTCATCAACGAGCCCTAGTATCTGCTCTTAAGAAGGTGTTCTTTTGGGTTCTGGAGATACGATGTTACACTTAACAAAGTGTCTGTCCAATATTCTTCTTCTTGACAGTAAGATATCAGGTCAGTTATAAATGCACAGCTTATAACAGACAAGGGCTAAAATGGAAAGTAAAACATGATAAGGGAGGTGAGTGGTAGTAGGAATGCCTCATAATGGTGGCCTTCAATGATTTCTCTAAGGGAGACATCTCTAACAATTTGGCCAAATGCAATGCAAAGTATTCCAAGTACAAAGTATTTGGTCAGTCCTTGTTGAAGTGTAACATGGAAAGAACACTAAAAAGCATAAGCTTCCGGGAGCTGTATAATTAGAAGTGCAGGGCTTCAAATGGGGAGTGTTTGTGATGTACACTTGGTAATATACATGTATATATAGGCCAAGGCAGGTATTATGAGTTGTATGTTGAGGTGGAAGAGAGCAGAGAGGAAACAAGTATTTTAGAAATTTCACACAGGCCACAGTGTGAGCAGGCTTCAGAGTAAGAAAACGAGATTGATATGCTTTGTCTTACAGGTTGATGTTCTTGTTGTCAACATGAACATCCGAACAACAACAACAACAGCTTTTATGAGCTTCCTGGAGCAGGAGTAACATGAAAAATAAAAGATCCATAGAACACTGGGGTTCAAGCTTCAAGCTGAAGATCAGAAAAGCAAAGTAGCCAAGCCAGTAGATTTCGCCTCTACTGGCGAAATAGCAATCCTGTCTCCAGGAATCCTCAGAGGGAAAAGGCTTTCAGATCCTCTCTCCTCCTTATATTCCCTTCTCCAGTCAGCCATATCCTCCTGTGCCCTCCTCTCTAGTGCTGGGATTAAAGGTATGGGATCCCAGGGGCTGAGAATACCTCTGTGTGAGCTGTTTCTTTTAGGACTGTATCAATTTCATATAGTCAATGTAGCCTTGAACTAACAAAGATCTGTCTGCCTCTTAATTCTAAATCCTACTAGCTGCTGGGATTAAAGGTGTGTATCACCACTGTATGACCTCTATAGCTTGTGGCTGACTTTGCTTTCTGAATCCTCAGGCAAGCTTTAAATATACATCACCACAGTAAGCATGTTACCAGCATTAACCTTTCTAATTCCCAGAAAGGTAAATTTACTTTAAATGTCCTGAGTGTTAGCAGACTTGCTAGGGTCAAAGCCTAGGCTCTGTCAGCCCCCTTAAACTAGGATTCGCAGCCCTTCCTCAGTAAGCTAATTAACAAGACAATAACAAAAACCTGAGAAGAAATTCATTCAATGTGGACCTCTTAGGCAGGAGATACATAATGAATCCAGTGACCCCAAGTACACCCTTTGAGTCCTGACTTACGCTTAAACAGAGGGAAATAGGTATGTATAACTTACTCCTGGTCAAGATGTGGTCCTACCCACCATTGCCTGGGCTCGTCTCTCTTTTAAGGTATTCTGATTAATTGTTAGAACTGTGTGAAATCTCTTCCTTGGAGAGAAGTTCCTCCTCTGGCTGGGATAGCATGAAATTTTTGGGGAGATTCAATAGTCTGATTGATAGACAAAGGGAGAGGCATACTTGCCCCTCTTTAGAATAGATTTGTACCTGCTGGAATAGTTCCATGATCAATACATGAACAACCAAGAGCTTACGGCCACATCCTGACTGGTGATTTCAGAGATAGACACATATCTACTGCACTGTATGGACAACTAGCCACAGTGACTGACCATGGGATCTAGAAATGAAGGTAGTTTTCAGGAGTTTGGAGAAGAAAAAAAATCTCAAATTATCAATTGGCCATTGTTTAATTGATGTGGGTATAATAAGGAAGGAGAGGAAAGAATAGAAAATGCTCACCAAAGTTTTAACTTGGAAATCTATGTGTATCAAAATGCCTCTTACAGAGCCACACATTGATTATTGGAGATCCTATCATAGGTCCCAGCAGGTTACCAAGGAAACATTGGAAGCTTTCCACACATGGGTCACCTATTATCCTTTAGATCTGAAGTGTTTCTCGCAAGTGCACATTTTGAGCATTTGGAGAGAGCATTGCTATTTGAGATGCTTTAGAGCTTTCAGGAAGAGAGACTTTTTTGGAAGTAGCTGCCAGGGTGGGCTTTGTTCAGGAGGTGTTCTCTTTCTTGGCCTACCTCCTCATGAATAACCACCACCTCATACTGAGCCTTTATCTCTTGCTGTCTCTGATCTGATGGACTATAACTGTAAGCTTAAATAAATTTTTGCTTCTTCTTTGCTCCTTTAAGTTGTTCTGTTGGGTATTTTGGTCATAGTGTTGTGAAAGTGGCTAATACAGAAACTGGTACCTGAGAAGTGGAAGTATCCCGGTGACTAAAGATGATCATGTGGTTCTTAGATCTTTTAAATTAGTTTGTGGTGATAATTGAGATAAGTCTGGAATGAAGGCTTGAAAGGCCTTCAAGAATTTGGGAGCTGGGTATAGAATGCTGGGGTTTGTATTTAAATGTCCCCACAGGTTCATGTTTGAGTGGATGATATTTTATGGAGGTGTTGAATATTTAAGAGTTAGGGGGTGCTTAGATGGCTGCAGAGGGTCATTAGAGGAGAATTTTAAAGGGCCCAGTATATGTTTTCTGCTTCCTGAGTTACCATGGTACAAACATCTGTAATCTCATGCTTCTCTTACCACTGACTCAGTCACTCTCCCACATCTCCTGTCTGTAATGGACAGAAACCATGAGCAAAGATGTAATAAATATATCTGCTTAAGCTGTTTCCCTCAGGAGTTTGGGTGATAGCAACACACATGGGACTAACACAGTCACTCATACAGCTTGACTTTAGAGAGAATATTAACCATACTGTAACATGAGCCATGACTCTTTACTGTTCAAAATTTTTGATATCTTCATAGTGTATCCCAAATTAATACTAATCCTTCTCTTTTGAATTACACATACTGGCATGTGCATGTACACAGACACACACTGGCATGTACATGTTCATAGAATACACAAAAACTCTCTAGTATCATTCAAGTAAACCTCCCATCTAAATCTATGTGTTCACATTAATTTTTCTGTTATCAATCAGTTGGAGACAGTGCTGAGCCTCTAGTTGGAGCCTGATGATTTACATTTGCAAATTACATGTATCCTATAATCAGAAAAATTTGGGCTGACTATGAGTCAGTGGAGATAGTAAACAGCTACTTGGTTTGGTCTTTTGGTGTCTGTGCAGTCCTAGAATGACTTTTGTCCTCCTCCCTATAGAGAGGACAAAACTGTAGATGGCTAACATTGCTGTCTCGATTCCAATGTCTTGAATTTTTTAAGGTTTCTAAATGCCAACTGCTAAGCCATATGTGACCATTATACAATTAGAAAAACAGTCACAGAACAGTTATATTCCTTCCACAGAACTATTCTTGTAAAGTTAGAACTAGCCCTTAGATAAACTCTAGGTGCTGTGATTCCTTCTGAGTAATCAGAACCTTAGATTGACTAGGTAAAATTACTTCTGTAAAGCCCCCAACAGATGACAGACCCTTCACAAATGAATGAGGCTATGCCAGTGAACAAAGAGAGGTAGTGGGTAAGATTAAATGCTGGGCAGGACATGCTAACTTCTGGATAGATTGCAATGAAATGTCAAAAATAATCATAAATAATGAGTTTTCATCCAGTTTTCAATAGTAGCTCTCTTTGAAGCATAGTATCTCTGAAAATAGCAGTCTACCATAATGAGCCCATGAAAACCCACTTGCTGAGTATCAGGTCCAGCCAACTCCTTCCCAGCTACATGGCCTGAGACAAGCCATCTGCATCCTGGTATCTAGTAGTCAGAAGTGGGGCTTACCCAGACACTAAGAAATGAGTGTAAATAATTTATAGAAAGAGCACAGCAGCAAGAACTCAGCCAAGTAAATGTGCCATGTGCTTCATACACAGAGCCCTGATACCTGTGAACTGGGACTAATCTGAAAGCATCCTCCCTGAGAACTAGGTTTCATGGTACCAAAGGTGTCATTCAATCTTCTCAATGAGGTAAGCAACCTATCCAGCTATGAAAGCCATGAACAACATCAATGACCAGTGTGGCATATGGTAACTCTAAGGTACAGTAGTGGCATTCATACCTTGATGGTAACCAACTGCTCTCTAATTGGACTTAAGGCCACTGGACAAGAGGGAAACCATACCTCATACTGAAAACCTAGCCAACTACCCAGAGCTAGTAAAGTCAGATATCCAATACTTTACAAAACTAGCATTAATTCCTAGTTACATTCTAAATATCTGTCCTTATTCTCAAAGGTAAGTGTAGTCTTCACCATCAAGGAAATTTCTCTTTGCAAAAAATTGAGACCAATGCACAAAATCATAACCAATAAAAATGCAGAGTTATGGAGCCCAGTCCCAATGAACACATCTGCAATCTATAGTACAACCCCAATCTCAGGAACACTGCAAAAGTGGAGACAGAAAGATTGTCAGAACAAGACGATCAGGGAGTTTGCTGTGAGTCTATGTCTCCTAGTAAGGCCAAAGTTATACCCATAAGTTATCCTCAACATGACCGGCTAAACATGAGCTAACCGAAGACAGCACCAATAGACATGCTAACAAAGCCCCAGAAGCCTCAAATCTACACAAAAAATTAAGGAACACTGAATGGGAGAAATAGATTTCCCCAGTAAAGAGCATATTGACTAGTTATCTAATATCAAATGCTCAACTCTACAAATGTATACATACAAGTAATATACAGACTGTACAGGGTGTATTTATGCATGTAGGAGTGTGTGTGTGTGTGTGTGTGTGTGTAACAATTAATGAAAAAATAGGCCATGAATTTGAAGGACAGATCAGGTAGGAGTGTATGGGAGGGAGGAAAGGGCAGGGAAAATTATGTAACTATATTGTAATCTCAAAAAATTCAAGAAACAACCCCAAAAAGAACTCAGAAAGAAGGCCCATGAGAATCAAAGAGTACCTCTATTAAAATCCATCTCTCTTTTCTTGTGGCTTTTAGGATAGAGTATAAATAGGAAAGAGCTGGTAACAAGGAGATTCATTTTCCCTATTTTAAGGGACTAATATGTGCCAAACACTCCAAAGTTATTTCTGTTCTCTATTTGCTTAATCCTCATAGCAAAACTTTATTGTCTTACCTATTTCACTGCTAAGAAGTGAAGTGGAAAACATTCAAGATCACTCAGAATTCAGGGACAAAACCAAGAGTCAAAAATGTTCACCCTATTGTGGGGCCAGACCTCTTAGACCAGATAACTATTCAGAGTAAATTGGAGATATTAGCCTAATGGTAACCAACAGTTAATTCTAGTGAGGTTTTATGGGTCAGAATGAAGTTGGAGATAGATCTTTCTTGAACAGCTGGATCAGTTTGTGTCATTTAAAACTTGGCTCTGACAGTAAGTAAGCACAGACTGAATCAATGAGGCATTGAGATAGCCCGAGGGCTGCCCTGGGAAACCACACAGGCCTTCCTTCAGTGGGTCAAGTAGCCTGATTGACCAAATAATGAGTACAGTCGAGTCCTTGGTAGTGAGTGGGATGACAAGGCATGTAGCCTGCAGAGGAACAAATAACATCTCTTGCTCCTCAGCTTGCCAGGCACCTGCATGTGCTGCTCATCATCCCCCTTTGCCTCTTCCCCTCCTCCTTACTGCTGCTTCCCTTAAGGAATTCTCTGCACTTCTCAGAGCATACGCCTAGCAGGATTTCTAGTTGAAGCCCTTGCTGAGACTTGGTACTGTCTCACTTAGTATCTCTCTTCCATGCTTCTGTAGGATGCTCTGCATGAGTGTTATGATCATACAATCACCTCAAAACCCAGCAGTGAGCTGTTTTCCATGTTTCCCTCCAGTAGATGAGGCATGTGGGAGAAGGCAGTACCAAACATGAGTCTGGTTGATACAAGCAGAGAAATGCCCATAAAAGGAACGTACAGGCAAGCTTTGAACTGAATAGTTAGGACCACCAGGCCATGGCACTGGAAAGGGTAGAGAAAGGATCAGTGTACACATGGTACTGACAGGTTCAGGAGAGATTCTACCTTCCCAAATAATCTAGGACCACTGTCTGTCTGTCTTTCCTTTGTATCTTATCCAAATGGTCAACTCTGCAAATGTACACATACAAGTAATATTATACAGATTTTACAGGTTATATTTATGTATTTAGGGGTGTGTGTGTATGTGTGTGTGTGTATGTGTGTGTGTGTGTAGCAACAATTAATGAAAAAAGAGACTATGAATTTAAGGAGAGGTCTAACTTTAATTTCTGTGATGATTTGCATGTGCTTCATATTAGCTTATGAGTTACCTCACTCTAGTTGTGAAGAAACAAGCAGCCTCCGAAGGAGATGAACATCTCTGCTTTCCAGCTACTCTATAGGTTGTCTCCTCCTACCAACCCATCCAGTCAATGTGATCTCAAGAATCAGTTTTGTAATAAGCACATCACTATTTCTTAGCAGAAAAACATTCACTCATAGTCACTATTTCCACCAGTTTAAAACTGCAGATTCTTTTTGGTTGTCTGGGACACTTGGTTTCTGCAAGTTTTTGATTAGAACCCCTGGCTGGGGTTCTTTTAGATGTTTACCACCAGGCTCTTTCTCTCCCTTTGTGTGATAGATGGCTCTTGCAATCAAGTTCAAGGTCAGTATGCCCACATCAGTATTCTTTCTCACAGAAAAGTAACTTCAAGAATAGCAGCTTCCTCCCCATTATAGTCACTGCTTACGTGTTTCTGAATCCTCTCCTGGGGCCCTTGGAAAACTGAAAGGATTAATAATCATTTGCAAATGAGTCAGGAATTTAAACAGAACACAGCTGGATGGGCTGATCCTGTTCCATGGTGTGTGGGGCCTCTGCTGGTAAGGCAATAATAGCTTGCGTGGTACAGTTCATCAAGAGAATCATTTGGAGGGGTATTTGTTCACAGGTTGAAAAACATGAGCTGGGATGACTCCAAGGCAGAGCTCAGGCAAGATTTTCAACTAGGGCTTCTCTATGCTTCTTACCCCGACATCTCAGAGAGTAGGTTTAGTACTGGGAATAGATTTGTTCTAAGAGTGGACAGTGACAAAAGAAAGAGGGAGCCTGTGTGTGTGTAATCGTGGCATAGGAGCATAGGGCGCAGGCAAGGGAAGCTTGAGTTCAGGTCCAGCCTGGGCTACATATCTAATTCAAGGCTAGGATCATATTGGGACCCTAACAGGGCAGAAGATGTTGTTCAGTGGTAAAAACACATGCATTGTTTGTTTTAACAGCCCTGGGTACAATTGTCAGTACTGAAAAAAAATAATAAATGAGAGAAAAACAAATGTTTTCTTGTAAACCCCCCCAGCCTAAGGTATTTTCTTATAGCAATGGAATATCAACTAAGAAAGCTGCACATGGCCTACAAGAAAACTATACCTATCATTTTCCCCACATTCTATACTGAGTGAAGCATGACAAAATGATTGTCTTTAGCTTAGAGAACATTGTATATGGGAATAAAATTCGGTTGTGATTTGGTTTTTGTGTATTAAAAAGGTTATTTTAACTAGAACTTTGTAAATGAAATTTGATTTTCATTTCTTATTACTAAGTTCAAAATTAGAAGTTTTTTTTTAAATGTATGCCTTTACTTTCATTTGAAATGTGGGAATTATACACAAAAACTCTCAATTGCACTGACCATTAGCAAATAAACTGGTGTCTTGAAACACTAAAATTGGTATAGATAATATCAAATGAGTGAGGAGATTTGAAGTTCCTCTGCACAAACATCTGTAATGTATTTGTGTGTCTTAGAACCAAACTTTATTAGGAAATGTTTACTAAGGTAAATAATAGACACGGTCAGTTTTGGACAATAATGTAAGTGCCTGAGTGGTGAAGCTATCTTTATCCACCTTATATACCATAAAAATTCAAACATCCTGCATATCCAGGATATTATTAATCTCAAGACTGCATGGAGCTTCTTCTCATATAGTGAATACATAAGACAAAAACAAAAGAAGAATCTTGTAAGTATTGGGTCTGATAATTAAATTCCATTTTTGTCTTAATTTTACTTGTTAACGATCTGCATTGTAAAGTCTTTGAAATTGCCCCTCAGAGAATATTCAGTCACATTTTAGGTTGGAGCCAAATTGCTGTTATCTGTTCATTTGTATTTCACAAAAATAATTATATCTGGGTTTACCATAATTTTCTGAATGAAACTGTTAATCATAACAGTAAGACTATTCCTTAATTAAAAAATCATCTCATGTTCTAGAGAAGGCATCTTCTTTTCATAGGAAGATCAGTATAATGAGAGGAAACAAGCAACGTGCTCATCTGGATTTGGGTTGAAATTTCAGCTCTCCCTCAGCATCCTCTTCACAGCACCAGGACTCTATTATCTCAAATGCAGAGAGGGGGTATTAATCTGCAAAGCACAGAGTTGCTGAGGATGGAGCCAAATGGGGTGCAGTGTTCTGCACAGTTGGTATTTGGTTAGCATTGGTAATTAATTTTCAGTCCTTCTTAGCTCCATCTGAGTCTTTGCTTCTTACCTCTAGGCTTCTGAAGACAATTTCTAAAGTTATCAGTGACCCTTATCCCAGAGAACTTTTGAGATCATGGTTTGCAGAGTGAGCACAGGTATGACAAGTCTCTTGCTCTTTATAAATGCCAAGGGGCATGTGCCACAGGTACTTGCTGCTTATGGGGATATTTCTTCCATCAGGGTATCCCAATGCCTTGTTTATTCTTTCAGTTGCTTTCTTGGGTTCATCTGGCTTACTTGTCCACAATAAAATGTTTCTTGTTTATTTATTTTTTGAGAGGAAGGTGTAGAACACAGAACTACAGCCTGTCCTTGGGTTGCCACGGGTTATCCCCAAAGAACTCTATCATTTGATAAAAACACCTTATGGCAAGTTATGGGTGTAGTTCAGTGGATGGAGCACTTGCCCAGCATACATTACACCTTGGGTTCAATCCCTAGCACAGCATAAAACACATGTGGTTGTAAATCTCTGTAATACCAGTGCTTGGAAGCACAAGATCTGCAGGAGGGGCCGATGAAATCCCACCACTAACTAGGGAGCCATTGATAATGGAGTCTGAAGGGGGATGGAGAGTCATTTTTTTTTTTAAGAGACAGACATGGCCCCTGTGCTCTGGTAGGTTGTTGATTCTACGTCCAAATACATGGATGTTCTGTATAGACACTCAGTGAGGTTTTCGATGCTGTTTTATTTTTCTGTTTGTTTTTTGCATATGGTCTTTTTTTAAAAATTAATTTTTATTTAAATAAAAAACAATCTTATTTTACATACCGATCCCAGTTCACTCTCCATTCCATCCTCCCATTCCCCCTACCAACCCCCAATTCACTTCTCAGGGAGGGTGAGGCCTCCCATAGGGAATCATCCAAGTCTGTTACATCATTTGGGACAGGACCAAGGCTGTCCCCCATATATCTAGGCTGAGAGAGTATCCCTCCATAAGGAATGGGCTCTAGGAGTAGGGATAAATACTGGTTCATATGTTCAGGTATTACATGTTCCCCTTAGGAAGCAGAGGCAGATGTATCTCTGTGAGTTCATGGGTAGCCTAGAAAGTTCTAGGCAAGCCAGGGCTGTATAGTAAGGAAAGGAAAAGAAAGGAAAGGAAAAATGTGAGCACATTAAATTGGGTGAGATAAAAGGGAACTGGAGGTAAGGGAGCAGGGGTGGGTTTAACTGAAACTCATATCAACATCTATGAAATTCAAACAATAAAAACAATAGTTTGGTTTTTAAAATAAATTCAAAGTCATTCTTGACTACATAGCAGGTTGTGGGATGGCCTGTGCTATGTGAGATGAAACCCTGTCTCAAAACAAACAAACAAACAAACAAAAACATTCACAAAAAAAAGAAAGAAAGGTGTAAAAATCCATGCATAGGTTATAACACTGTGTGGGGTCTTGGTCGTCTTCCCTGTGATCTCATGGCTGACTATAGAATATAACTGTCAGGCATCCCGAGTAAGTTTCCAAATGTGTAGGACTAGCCTGGGGAAAAGAGTGAAGTTCAAAACTGCCCTCTTGTTAATGTGGATGGCTTTTGTTCCTCCATAAAGTAAGTCTGTTTGCAGAAACCAGGGACCTTCTGTACTTTCTAGTTACAGGAACAGAAGCAAACTGGGTTTTTTTTGTTTTTTTTTTGTTTGTTTGTTTTGTTTGTTTGTTTGTTTTTTGTTTCGGTAGTGAAGGGGCACAAACATCTTTGTGAGGACTGTCAGGCAAATATACTGGACTGGCATTTGGCTCAGGAACCAACATGCAGGTGAATGGGCCCCTGTTTAATTAGCACAGGTGGGACAGAACGTTCTGATCTTCATCTCAGGTAATCAAGACCAGTCACTCTGTAAGAGGAAGGACGCCAAGGGCAGATGATTTAACAGGTGACAGGCTACAGTCTCCCTTGAGTAAACAGAAAGAATCTGAGGGCTGCAGCAAACATACTGAAGAGCCTAGCCTGCCTGCCTGGTGTCTGGGCACTAGCAAAAGACCTGCAATGAGGGTTCCACTGGTTTTCTCCTCAACACAGTCCTGTGAAATGAATATTCATTTACAGAGGAGGAACAGCAGGCTTTGGAAAGCTAACTCATTTTCTCAGGGTCACTGTACAAGCAATTGGTAGATGGGCTGGAAAGCCAGTTCCCTCCTCAGGGCTCTGGGCTTTGGACTGTGGGTTTCAAAGGGCTCTGTTCAGCATTTGACTTCCACTGGCTGCCCCCATGCCTCTCATTCAGGCCTTCCAATTCCACTTCGGTCTGCAAATGAAAGAGCATTCATTTTTTGACTATCATTCCAAGTGGCAGAATCATCCCTAAAAATAGGTTTTAATAAGTCTGTGGAGAAGTTGTAAGTTCTGGTTTCCCCACTCAGTAGATAAAGTGCAACCTGGGGGCTTATTTCCGACAAATTTCTCTTCCCATCTCCCACTCTCTCCTGTCTCTCTGTGTACATTTGTGCACGCACGTGCCTGCAGACAGACAGACCACACACACACACACACACACACACACACACACACACCACCTGTTCACTGTCTCACATGTTCACATGGCTTAAATATAGGGAAAGTTATTTTTTAATATTTAATTCCAAGAGGTGGGAGGAAGTGAGGGAGAAAGATCTGCTGGTGATTAAATTACTTCAAATCTACAAATGCACCTGAGACAGAAGGACAGGCTAAATTTCCTCACTGACATTTCCATAAACCATAGCTCCTAATATAGATTTCCCTGCCTGGCGTTAAGCAGGAACAGATGTCTTTTGTTAGTCACAATTTACACTCGGGGGAGGGTGCTTCTATTAAAACTTGGTCTCTTAAAAAAAATTGGTATTGTCTTGTGATGATAGAAATAAATTTCTATTAAAATCCCCAGTCCTGCCCACAAAAGCATCATCCCCATTGTTTACAGCCCTGGGAGAAGATAACATAGGAGGGAAATAGTTTTTCTTTTTTAGCCATCTCTGTAAGTTCTGACAGCATGGGAGCAACACCAATGGTGGCACCACTTTCTTGTGTCGGTACTAACAGATGAGCAAGCCCCCCAGTAGATGCTGTGCTTCAGTTTTTAATTTGATTTCTTTTTATGTATGCATTCATGAGTATATTTAATTTTTTTTTGTATGCACATCCTATGCATGTAAGTGCCTATGTGGCCAGAAAAGGCCATCAAATCCCCCCGGAACTGGAGTTACAGTTGGCTGGGAGCCACTCGGGAAGGGTGCTGGGAATAGAACCGGGAGCCTCTGCAAGAGCAGTAAGTGGCCTTAATCCTTGAGCCATGTCTTCAGCCCTGATCAGTTAGGTTTTAGGAAAACCTTTCATAGGCAAGGCAGTGCCATCTTAGGCTTCTGATGTAGTCCACTTTGGGAGATTTGAATGTAACTGTCAGTCAGAGTAGGCCTTTGCTTTTCGGACCATTGCCATCCGAAATGCAATGTTCATTTTCTTTCAAACCAAGTTGAGCTACTACCTGTTATTCCCACAAGCCTGCTATAAGCATCCAACCTGATTAAAACACCTAATAAGGTTTAAGAACAATACACTCCAGCTCCATAGCCCGATTGCTTGGGAGTATTAGTACAGTCTTCTGTATGCCAAACCCTGCCTGATAGGCAGTAAAGAAAAACCACACTGGGAACCTTAGGCAACTCTGTTGACACTGCCATGCCCCAGTCTTCTCTCTTTTAAACACCAGAGCAGTCACTCCTGACTGCCCTGCCAGTGAGGTGAAAATGTCCATAGACTTTCTGTCACAGCTTTGGCATGTAGAAGATCTTGATCCATTTGGGGTGGAACAATACGATAATTTAATCATTTAATTGCTGTGTGGCATGTGATAGTTGTAAAATGCCAGCAGATGGGATGAAACAGAATGTACAACATAACTTCATGTTATGTTTCAGGCATCACTAGAGGGAGCCAGAGGAAGCTGCAAATGTTTCTCAGCATTAAGTCCCTGGGCACTAAATGTCTTAGGATCTAAATAAATTGTCACTTGGATCTAAAGACGTGTAGACTCTAACCACGCATTCCAAGAATCTGATGATCTAACAGAAGTAAACAGCATGTTTTAGACACTCATTGCATGCTCATGGTGGACAGTGAAGTTCATCAAAGTATCAATGCTCTGAACACTTCCCGGAGAGCTCAGACAACTTCCACTATGAATGTCTCTAAGGATAGCAGCCTCCGCTTTGAGGTGACTTGTGTGCTTGACTGGTGTGCATGACATGGACCTGGAAGGATGAGGATGACTTGGGATGCTGGGATCAGCAGTCAAGACACATGGAAGAGAAGCATCCAGGATGAAAGTTGTTCTTGTGCCCATCTGCATCATCTTGAAGGCCCACCTGATCACAGCAGTTCTTTCTTTCTAAGTCTGACAAAGCTCCCCAGTTGTTTACTGGATTACAACACATGCCAGAGCTTGGCATAGCAGGCTTGGGTCTCCCTATATAAAAACAAAAACTGGAAAGTTGCAGTATGGATTGACCACAGGAGCTACAAGTCACACAATGTTTGGATCTTAGGTACAGTGGAGAGGTATTGATGGTTCTATATCAGTTGAGTGGTATGCCTTATCATCAGGATGAAAGCTACACATGTACAAGATGAATCAATTAATCTAATTTGTACAAGTCACTGCTTTAAACAACAGCAAAAAGAAAGTGTTTCAGTCAACACTACCAGCTTGTCACGATTGACATCATTAGCATTATGTTTAAGTTTCTTCAAATCAGAATAAACATGTGAAAATGACATTACTGTAAGTCTTTCAACGGCCTCATCTTTGTTCTCTTAAAGGACTGAGAGTGTGGGAATGGCTTAGACAATAGTAGAAATTACTTACTCTTTTAGACTTATTCAAGTTGGGACATTCCAGGCTTGAACAGCAAGCAGTCACAAATTTCTAAGCAGCAAGATCTTGAGAAACAATACGAATAAAATTTAAAGGGAAGATTTAGTTCTTCCCTCCTTCCCTCCTTCCTTCCTTCCTTCCTTCCTTCCTTCCTTCCTTCCTTCCTCCCTTCCTCCCTTCCTCCCTTCCTTCCTTCCTCCCTCCCTCCCTCCCTCCCTCTCTCTCTCCCTCTCTCTCTCCCTCTCTCTCTCTCTCTCTCTCTCTCTTTCTTCCTTACTTTCTTTTCAGAGAAACTAAAGTCACCTAAGCTAAGCGTGCCAGCTGCCTCTTGGAGAGGGTGTCATTTCTGATCAGCTTTCTCGGTCGCTGTGGGAGATGGAGAAGCTCACTGCAGTGCTAGCCTCTAGAAAGCACCAGGCACTTGGAATAAAGATTTCAACCTAGGGTTAACCTTCTTGTGGAAAACCTGTTATCACTTCCTGGATTCTGAGATTTCTGGGAGTGTGTCATCTATCCCATGGCCTAGGGTGTCTGATGTAACTTTGGCAGCCTCATTTGTGAAGGAGTCTTGGTTTAAACAATCGTCAGTATTAAATTATGTTTTACCATGCAGTGGACTACATGTTTTCCTGTCTGCACTTTCCTGACTTTGGGACACCTCAAAGGGATTTTAGAACAGTTGTTTTGTGCAAGGTTTTGAGTCATAGAGGAGCCAAGGAAGCAGAGGCGTGGCTCCCAGTAAAATGAATGGCTCACAGGAGCCATGTAAGAAAATAATAAATATCTGGTATGAGTTGTGTGTAATTTTCCTCATCAAATTTCATGCTAGGACATAGTATCCTAGAGTAATGAATGATCCTCAGGAGGTTGGGCTTTGAAGTGGGGTGATAGCACTTTCAGTTGGATTGAGGGTGTATTAAAGAAGTTCTAGGTCATTTGAGACAAGGTTAAGTGTGCGGTAAGTGTGTCTGGCATCTAGAAACCCTCTATGCATATGTTTTTCTCTTCTATTTCTATATCACTTGATGAACCATCCAGAAAGTCTTCATCAAGTGCTGTAATTACTCTGTTTAGCCTTTCCAGAAATCAGATTTATAAATTAACTCAGCATTTTTTTTTCTTTATACAGTACCCAGCACCAGGTATTTGTTATAGGAACACCAAATCCAGACCTTGTCCAAAGGACTAAATGAGAATGTGATGGGAAATTCTCCAACAGAAGCCAAGACATCTCATCTTTAGTGTTAAAACATTAACTACATCACAGGCAAAGTAGGTGATGAAAACATAAGACTAAAAGATGCACAAAGAAAGTATCTTAGACAAGGAATGATTGAAGAAAATATTTAGAACAGAAACAGGGTGGACTATTTCCATTCTGTGAGATAGCAAATATATTAAGAAATGAACTGGGAGAAAAAAATGAGAGACATGATCACTGAACAGCTGAGTTGAAATAATGGGATGTAGCATTCAAGGCAAGATTATATTCACAGTTATTCCATTAAACAGCCAGGAATCATTCACAGCATATAATACAGGGAGTGTGGTTGAGTCAGAGTCGTAACTTAGAAGAAGTCATTAATCATAGAAGTGATTGAGCAAGTGAGTGAATAATGGGAAAGCAACAGCAATTGTCTAGTGTTCAATGAGAAACACAGATTTTATTTGTGGAAGCCACTGGGATTTTGATGCATCAAGGATAGCTCAATGTTGAGCCCAGAAACAATAGAATCAACAGTGATCTTATCGGAAATAGGAGAGCTGGGGTAAAGAGCTATCTGTTCCTTAGACTATGGAGTTGCTGGGTTTCAGGACTGCATCGTCAAAGGCAGAGAATAAATACTGAACTATTTCACATGACTTAGCAAACACTGGTAGAATATCCCAGCTAAAAACCTGAGCATTTCTATTAATCTGGTTGTGATTCACAGCAAGCCCTTAAAGGGGAGTTTCTGCATGACTAATTCTCTATTCTCTGAAGGCTATGTCTTCAGAGGAGAAGTGTTTTAAGCATTGATATTCCAATGATGGACACTGACCCCAGGTCACCTTAAAAATGTGCTTTCTGACTTAGGGGTGGAGGGGCAGTATTCCTACTCAGTTCTAGAGTTTTCCTGTTCTTTATCTAGCTCAGGGATTTTTAGAGCTTCATCTTTATTGAAAACATATGTCAGAAGAAAACACAACAAATAGATGCCTGAGCCACCGTGCTTTAACCTAAGGATGGGATGGGATGTGAGCTGCTCAGCTGCTCTTGTTGATTGTAAAACATCACGCCTACCTAATCCTCTTCACTTAGTCCTGCCTACTCCAAAGGAATATTAAATGGTAATTTATGCAAGGGCAGGCAGGAGCTAGGGGACAGTGAAGCAGAGAGGACTGCTCAAGTCTTCTCTGGATAGCCAGGAACCAGGAGCATCCTGGGAGGAGAAAGACATAGGCATGTCTGTGGGTATGTTCAGTTTCCACAGCAAAGTCTCCAGGGTTACACCTGCTGAAGACCCATCCAGTTTGTAAGAGAGAAAATAGTTTAAGCCAGTTGAAATAAAGAAGGAATTTGCCTTATTTAGCTAAAAAAAAAAATGCTGTAGATGAAGTCAGTTTTAAAGAAGTTTTTTCCCCTTAAATTGAGAGTTCCTTTCTTTATGCATCTCTTAACTCTTCTCACCTGTAAGTGTCAGCTGTCTTCCTACATCACACCACTTTAGAGGCGGGAGAGAATGCAGGTGTGTAGTTCCCAGCTATGCTCTGGAGTATCTGACCGAGTCACTCTGAGACTTGTTTGCCTCAGGCTTTATTCCTGAAGGAGCTTCTCTGTCCTATTAAACCATTGCGTTTCTGTAAGAGGAAACTTTGTACAGTCAAAACATTGCAACTAAAAGCACGCAGTTGTCTTGGATGGCAGCTGAGGTGTTTGAGGCAGGAACAGCCAGACCTGCAGGGCAGGATGGTGTGCAGGACAGAGCATGCATGTCTTAAGTTTATGAATGCCATGATGCTGTCCGATGCAAACTTGGGTTAAGTTCTGTAAGTAGAATTAGCTGGAATTCATTCCCTGTTTCATTTTTAGTTCATTTTTGGTTGTCATATAATCAGAAACCTTTTACTGTTGCAAAAATTTTTGTGACCTCAACATTCCTTCTATTGTGCCCACATAAATGTCTCCCCATGATTTAAGAAGCTGGGAGATAAAGGGCTTTATCCAGGTTACCTTATTCAAAATTAGTTTAATCAAGAACATGTAGTTTCCATGTTTCATTAGACTTCTTATAGATGGGAGTGCTCCAGGTTAATTCATGTTAGAACTTAGTCCTCAACTTGTCACTTTTGAAAGAAAATGAAGTCTTTGAGAAATTGTGACCAGTAGGAAGTCTGTAGATTATTGATAAAATCTCTTTAAAGAGTATTGTGGAAGCCTGGTCTCATTCTCCCCATTGCTTCTTAGAGATAAGGTGAGGTGCCTTTTCTTGGCTATGGTATCTAAGTATGTCCTGACTCACCATGGTACCAAACACAAGGAAGCCTACTCACCGTGAACTGCCACTTCCAAACTGAGTCAAAACAACCTTCTTCTGTTTATGGAATGACTTTCTTGGGTTATTTATTATAGTCACTAAAGGTTAAGAGAGATAGAATTAATTGAAGGCAGTATTTGAATACATACTTGCCTGAGTAATATTTTTAAAATAAGAGAAAGTTTTCAGTCTTTAACTTCTGTGATGTTGCTCTTCTTATAGGTTGCCAAAAGTGAAAAAACAATAGAACTCTTGGCTCTTCTTTGGCTAAAACCAATACAAAATTTGACAAAGAGCAGATGGAGAATTCAGGTAAATAACATTCCCAAATAAGGGAAGATTTGCTTGCTAGACATGAGTTTCTGGAGTCACCAGAGCTGGTAGCAACCGAGCCCTGTAAGAACTGATCGTGGAGTGCAATGCTAACATTTTCAGCTCTTGGACTGTCATTCAGAAGAACAGATGCTGGTCAGGACCTCACTGGTCAGGGCCTCGCAGATGTCTCTTGCATGTCTTAGGTGTCAGTGCTGCCTGGGCTTGGTTCCTTCCCGAGAAGTGCACACATATGGAAAACACTCCCACTTATCACCTCAACCATGTATAGCATTTGCAAGTTTATAAGCTACACATGCTGCTGACACATAATTCTTACTTTATTAAGTAACTCACTATCCAACTACTGTCTTAAACGGGTGTAATGAAGCTACAACAAAACAGAACCCTGCATCTTCCTGACTTCTCCTTAGTTGCTCCACTCCTAAACCTTTGTTGTGCTATGATCACCAAGTACATAGAGACCCTGCATTTGATGGCTTAAAGGGGCTATTGGCTGTCCCATCTGGGGGTAAAGTAACTTGTGGTTTTAGGTCTTACACCTACAATCTCATTCCAAAGTCTCCCATCTGTATCCTATAACTTTCAGTGCTAAGATATTGTATGGATTCTATCTCTACTGATGCAGTTAATCATTTAGTGACCATCTTTCTGGGGAAAATAAAAGTAGATAGATAAAGCCAGTGAGATGGCTCTGCAGTTAAAAGCACCTGATGCTATTTCCCCTGGTAAATCAGATAATCTGTTTTCAATAGTGAGGAACATTTTCCCTTAACATTTTATAAATATGTTAACTACAAATCCGTGTATCTTAGATTTACTTTAAATTAAAAACATTTTCTTCATATCTACTTTCTTAAGTGTACGCTACAAACGAAATTATAAACTAAGTCTGTATTTTTGATATTTGACAATTCTCACTGTATAAACACCAAGGTTGGCTGTAGGCCACTGATTTGATGTCACTGGTGGTTGGCTGTAGGTCACTGGTGTGATATCACTGAAGATAAAGTTGGATAAGGAATACTGGCAATGCAGCTCACAATTTTATCATATTTTAGTCACACAGCTCAAACAATACAAATAGTTGGAAATGCATAAAAAAGAGTAAAATGAATGGGATTGGGAATATAGCCTACTTGCTAGAGTCTTTACCTAGTATGCACAGCAAGATCCTGGCTTCACACTTCAGCACAGCATAACACTGGGCATGCTGGCACATACTTGTAATCACAGCCCTTTGGAGATAGAGGTAGGAGGACTGGAACTTCAGTGATAGAGGCAGGAGCACCAGAATGTCAATGTCATCCTCAGATTCATAGTGAGTTCCAGACAATCCTGGGCTATATGGATTCCTTCCACAAAGAAAAAAAGAGAAATACACACACACACACACACACACACACACACACACACACACACACACACACACACACACACCACACACACACTCACAGAGGGGGGAGGGAGAGGAAGAAATTAGGGAGTGATGTAGTCAGAGGTAGTCATTATGAAGGGGTGAATTTTGAGTATTTATTACTCTCAAGATTATTTCATCATTAAGTTTAAGTGTTTTTCTTTTTAATGATGGCTGTGTTTAACAGCCAGCTCAGAAAATTTGGCCATCTGCAGTTAAAAGCCCTGCACACCACTTATATCTTCCTTTATCCATTGGTGCCCTTGGAGTTTGGGCTCATTTCTTAATTTTTAAATTTCCTTTCTATTCATAGGGTTCAATTTTTAAGCAGGATTTATCTTTTCTTGGGCATCTCTTTAATTCCTCCAACAACAATTAAACATGATGAAGGTTTGTGGTTTACAAACTATTTTTGGTACAACCTGAACAAAAATGAATCCTGCAGTATTAATATTATAGGTGACAAATACAGTGTGAGAGGAGACCAGGGCAGCAGCAGAGTCCCAGACTACTGCTGGCTCCCTTGTCTTATCTTGCAAACATTCTCTAAAGGCAGGATCCCAGGCTACTGTCCCCCTCTCCTATAGCATAGGACCCAGTAGAGTGCTTGTCTGTGATTAGTATTTAGCCCATGCTATTGGGAGACTTTGATGCCAAGAGGGGCAATTTCCAGTCTTCCCCATTGGAACTCTCCAGTTGGTTTTGACTGCCTCTGGTAGAGCCTTCTCACTTGCACAGATGTGTTTTAGGAATCATTTGCTTTTCAGCCTCTGCCTGCCAGGTTTTAGTTGCAGAAGGTACAGGGGACTATTCCAGCCCTCCTGTTTATGATTCCCACTCTGCTGATTTTGGCCTGCCTGTGTGGAATCCACACCCAGCTGGAAAGTCGATTGGATGGAGCAGGCCTCTCCCGTCCTGTCAACTTTGACCTCAAAGAGTGTGTCCTGGCACCAGGAATTAATTTCCATTTTAGAACTCCAATTTGAGACATTGTGCCATTTCTGTTGGATAATTTACAGAGCTTCTATGCTCAGATAGGTATTTCAGTGGGGTACCTTGTAGTCCTGGAAACACACATTAAGCAGGAATGTAATGTGCTTAGAGGTAGTGAACTCTGTTTTCTCTGATTCATGCAGAAGAGTAGTGAGCCCTTCAGAGGTGACATTGAAATGCTTCTGACAGACAGCATAAGCATGGGCTGTCAGTTAACTGATAGCATCTGGATACAGGCTGCCTATTTGGAGAGAATCTGTGTTGCTGTTTAAATGCCATTCATCTACCTTGAGAAACATCCAAACTGTAATATTTAAGAATAAGATTCTTTCAGAACCTAAGTTCTTGGCCTAGTGACTAGGTCTTGGTAAGACAGATTAGGAAATAAAGAATAATGGTAACCAGAGTCAGGGACATGTGTGGCAGTTGACAGAGGACCTGGTATAGGCATTGACATGATGACCTACATAAAATATCAGGCTTGATAGGCCAAAAAAACATGTACATCACCCTTTCTCACAAACTGAATGTAAATGTTAAACTGGTATTTTCTTATAATGCTAGAACCTAAAACTAGTAAAAATGTCCAAAGAGCAGTCAAATAGAATGGCAGCTAATATGTTTTACAACAACTATACATATTATTTTAAATAAAAATAAAAATATTTCTACATAAAACCAAAACTATTTAAACTAGGCTACAGATATTAACATGCAAGAATGTTCTGGATATTAGAGTATGGACTCTACAAAATTCTGAACTTCATTTACAATGGACTGTGAAAATACCAGAATAAATTTCTTGAGAACAAGACAACAGTAATTTAAAAAAATATGCAGCCTTGCCTTTGGTCTGTGGAAAAGATGTTTCAATATAAAAACATGGGCATAATTGTGGAGACAACACTGAGTATCATTGAAATATCAGGGTCACAGAACTGATGCACAATTCCTACCCAACAGCTTCAACCAAGTACTTCAATAGAAGAGCTCCAGGGATCACACTGGCTCAGGCACTGCATGCTTTGCCAAGGAGGTAGTGTGTTTGTAGCTAACTTTCTGCCTTGGGAAGACACAGGCCCAACTGAGCCATGGAGAGCAGCACTGGTGCAGACAACAGAAGACACAGGCTTTCTACGCCTTGGGACTTGGCAGTGTACCAAGCTTTCCTTGATTGAAGACAGAATGCTTTGTGTTCTGGTTCCGGGAACAGATAGATACTCTTTATTTTTCACACAGATCACTCTGCTCTACCTCACCAACAACTCCACCGGTGAGACTGAGGAAGTGAGGCATTTTGACCCACTCTCCCAAACTCAGAAGTTCTGCACTGAATAAATGCTTTCTCTGTAACTTTTAAACTGTATGTATTCTGTTACATCTTGTAAACCCCTAAAACTCTTCCTAGAAACAAAGTGATGTAGAGCAGAGGAACACACTCAGACTTTCTAGAATTATGGCCACTAAAAGGGCAAACACACAGACACAACTACAGAAATGAACCAAAAAGAACATGGCCTTACTCAGATGAAACTTCACAACAAAATAGATCAGATTAGAAGGCAGGTGAGAAAAGGAAGGTCAGCCCAACTAATGTGCTTCGGATTGATCCAATTTTGGCATGGCTGTGGGAACTATAGGAAAACAAGGCCTGGGATTGTTAGAATGTAACACATGCTAATCAACGCAACAGAAGTTAGGCCTCTTGATTCTTTTTACAATTAATGCCCTAATTGTGGGGTTAAAAATACTTTTTATGTTCTTACCAAGGACACAGTGCTACCCTCTTGTCTAGCTACATTTCTGACTGAAAACAATTTAGAAGAAGAAAGGGTTTATTTGGATGACACTTACAGGTCATTAAAGAACTCAAGGCTGGAATCAGGTGACAGGACTGCTTGTAATTTCACAAAGCATTACTTCAGACAAGGGAACTCACTCTCAGCCTATGAAGTACAGCAGAAACCATGGAGGAACACTGCTTACTAGTTTGCTCTCTGGCTCACTTACATATTTCTCATACAAACCAGAATCTCCTGCCCAGGAAATGGTGCCTCCCACAGTGGGCTGCCCCTTCCTATATCAATTGACAATCAAGACAATTCCAGGCTGATCTGACTTGGGCAGATCTTCAGGTCAAATGTCTTTCTCATAGGCTGTGTCAAGTTGACAGTCAAAGCTAAGTAGGACACCTGCATAACCATTGCTTTTCATGTATACTTCCTTCTACACTAATGTCAAATAATGCCCTTCACACCATTTAGATACAGCCAACAAGAAACCACTACCACCAATCATTAAGATATTTGGCTGTGGAAGAAAATTAAGAGAAGGCTTCAAGAAGTGATGAGGAACTATGTATTTTAGGAATGCCTTTACTAGCCAATTAGTAGGTAGGACATCAAGTAATCTTCCACATGTGTCCACATATATTTTAAACAAACAAACAAACAGACAACAAATACATAAATAAAATCTTAGAAGCATTGTTTTAATCTGATTTGTCTCCATTGGCTCTTCTAGTTTACCAGAATGCATGGCTGCTGTGTTTTTGTCATTGTCTCTGAAAAGTATTATAAGTAGGATGATTTGCAAGGCTGATTTTATAGGCTTTTTATTTATCCTCTAATGTTTTCTAGAGTTATCCCATTTCTCATTCTCACTTCCTTAGCATATGCAGCAGTGATGGGCCATTTAAAGAAATACAGCCCTGAGTAGGTTTCCCAGCTCTGCTCTAGGAATGGAATAATATCCCAAGGGAATGTGTCATTCACTCAAATGATCCAATGATTACAAGAGCATGTGTTGTGTGTTTATGTGAAAATCCATACAATCTTAATTTAGGCACATTTTTAAGTGGTGAAGATTACGTTGAATATTTAAAGATTTCACTGGAAATCTTGTCAATGTGGTTGTTTTCTATCTAGCCTTCTCTGAAGATGATTGGGGATCATGCTACAGACATACCCCATGTCCATCCACTTTTGTCTTATTTTGTTTTCTTGATTATGGATATAACAATGTAGCATAATTCTTTTTGAAGCTATTAAATAATATTCATTTAAAATATGAATTCTGGGGACTGGAGAGATAACCCAGAAGTTAGGAGTGCCCACTGATTTCTGGAGCATCATAGTCCAATGCTCAGTGCCTGTGTCAAGTAGTTCATACCTACATGTAATTCTAGCTCCAGGAGATCAGACAGTCTCTTCTTGTGTATGTAGGTACCCAGTTACACGTGGCATATGCACACACACGCGTGCGCGCACACACACACACACACACACACACACACACACAACACACACGAATAAAAGTAAATTAATAAAATATGAATTTTAAGGCCAGCATTGTATTGCATGATTTAAATCCACAGTGAATATGTAATTGTTATTCACCCTTTGACCCCTAGTAATATAATTTTTTATTACTTTAGTGATAAGTAAAGCTTCTTTGACAAGTATTTTCAAGTATTTGACTGTTTTTGATGTCCATTCTTTTAAAAATATGTCATTTTATATTAACTGTCTATGTGCATATGTGCATGTCTCTGTGTGTATGGGCATAAGTGTATGTCTCCTGTGTGTAGAGAAGGGTACTGGTGGCCATAGAGGCCAGAAGAGGGTGCTGTATCCCTTGCAGTTGGAGTTCGTATGCTTGAGAGCTGCCTGACTTGGGTGCTAGGGACTGAACTCAGCCTTTTTTAGCACACAAAACTGCTAAGCCATCTCTCCAGTTAACTCTTCTTCAAATAAAAAATACCAGGTTGAAAAATTACAAATTTTGTGAAAATTCCTGATACATATGTCTAAACTACTTTCTAGAAAAGTCATTCCAAGTTATACTCTCTGGGAGCTTAGACACAGAGTTGCTGTTGCCTCGTGGATTACCATGTTTAATCCTTAACTTCTTAGTGAATGTGGCATGTCACTACATCTAAGTTTGTACTTAAGTTGTGAGGTAGGGCTTTTCGTGGCTATAGTCACTATTTGTATTCCATTCTGATCAGTCATGGGTTTGATCACAGCTTTGTCTTTGATTTTAATGAATACCTTTTGTACTGTTCAGACTTGAATCTTAAGAAGGCAGCAGGTGTGGGGGCTTCCCTCTACAATCTTCAAGCCCACCAGGTATTTCCTCTCCCCATATTTTGCTGCTTTGAGATGCCCTCTTCCTCAAGGTGCCCCTTCCACCTGCCATGTCTTTTACCCTTCATTCAGTTCTACGTTATACAAGTGACTGTTGAGGGTCACTAGTAAATTTACTTTAGATTGTGAGGAAGAGCACATCTTGTTTCTTTCCACAAGTAAACCAGCTGTTCCCCACCCCTGGACATTCATGAATGAGAGGAAGTACCTGGTATACTAAAGGCATGGGTATAAATCTATGCCTTGAAAGAGCTTAAGTTCAGTTTCAAGCTGCTTCCTGGTTGATCTTTCACTAGCTATCATTTGTTAGTAACATTCCATTACTGTGTTATATCCCCCTTAAATCCTATGGTTTTACGTGGTGTCATGTATGAGTAGCCAATGCATTTTTTTAGCCTACTCATGATGCTTTAGGAAGTATCTAACCTCTAAGTTTTTAAAACAATTATCAAGGTGTGTGTGTGTGTGTGTGTGTGTGTGTGTGTGTGTGTGTGTGTGTGTCAAGTAAAGAGAAGAGGAGAGCTTGCTGGTGTGAGGTTTTTTTCTCTCCACCATGGTGGTCTCAATGCATTAAATTCAACTTTTTAGATTGGTGGCAGGCACCTTTACCCACTAACTTGTCTTACCAAACCATCTCTGGTTTTTATTCTTTCAGATGTACTTGAAAGTGATAGAATCAAATTTTCCCTTCCATTCTTCCTCTATCATTGAATGCATTGAAATTTTTATTATGTTTAACCTAAAATTTAGTTCTGAAATGTTGGCATCTATGTACCAGTCCCATGCAGTGACACCGTGTGTCTCATCTGCCCTTCATGTTAGACTCAGTTCCTGCTGAGGTATCATTTTGTTGTTTTCACAGTTAGGAAAAGTGATTGTTTTTCTAGTGCATACAGTTCTCAGTTCATTTTCATTCTCTAGTCAAAAGAGAAAGTAAGCCATTTATAACAACCTTTACAGCACTCACAACCTCCTGAGTGCTACAGTCCCACGGCAGTGGCTGAATTTTCCAGAACAAAGGGGATTCATGTTGTGTTAATAGTGCATGTTCTTTTATGAGATAAATGAATTTCAAAGTGTCTAGGTGAGAAGGAAGAGGATTAATGATAAATCAGAACAAACAGCATCTTAGAAATTCCTGTGTGTATTACCATATGAAAGCCTTCAAGAAGCTCAGCAAATAAGAAATCTGGGTTTCCTGGGTTTAACGTGTTTCATGTGCTATTCGCCAAGCTTCACTCTGAGGAGAAGCTTTGTTTGGCATTTATTTACATGCCAAACAATGTATGTTTTATCATGTCAGAGTAATCCTCTTCTTGAGTTTTAAGATGTGCTTTTTCTAAAACCAGAACAGATGTGAGTTGATTCAAATGTTTGTTCTCATTTGAGATCCCATTCTGATGCATTACTAGAGATGCACATCCTTAAACAGATTCGGATTTTAAGGAATAAGCCAGGGCTGAACTCAGTTACTTTTTAAAATATTTTGCTGAATTAATAGGTTGGCATTTTAATACACTTACGTTTATGTTCATTGGAAAAAAAAAACCTTTATAATTTTAAGGAATTTGTCTTTGTCTTTACAAGTGAATATCAAAACTCACCATTTCTGCTTTATTGAACAGTTTTGTAAACTAGGATCAGGATGTGTGCCTGTGGCTGCAAGTACATATTCAGGAGGCTCTTTGGGGTATGGAGCCCCACTTGGCTCATTCTTCAGAGGGACATTTGACCTCTCCCTGTGGCTAGTTGTTCTTTACTTAAATTGAGCATTTGAGGAGATGTTCTCTTCACTCTCACCTTGGGTAAATATTAACCCAATATATATTTTTGTGGGTGTGCCAAATTGTTGTGGAATATTACTTTAACTGTGTAAAATTGTGTTCCATTTGTTTCTGCTGCATTTGTTTAACTATGTAAAGGTGCATTGTATTTGTTTCTGCTGCATTTGTTTAACTATGTAAAGGTGCATTGTATTTGTTTCTGCTGCATTTGTTTAACGATGTAAAAATGTGTGTTGCTTTGTGTGCTAAGCACCTGATCTGTCTAATAAAAAGCTGACAGCCAATAGTTGGGCAGTAGAGGGATAGGTGGTACTGTCAGGCAGAGAGGGTAAGTAGTAAGAGGACTCCAGGCTGGAGGAAGAAGAGAAAAGTAAACAAGGGAGAAAGAGAGGAAGATGCCTGGGGACAGCCAGGAAGCTGCCAGCCAGCCAGATATGGAAGAAACAGGAAAAGTAGGACATACAGAATGAAAGTAAAAAGCTCAGAGGCAAAATGTAGGTAAAGAGAAACTGGTCAAACTAAGTTTAAGAAACTAGCCAGAGAGGAGCATAAGTTAAGGCCGACGAGCATTTGTAATTAATGATGTGTCCATGTCAGGAATGGGGTGCTGGTTGGTGGCCCAAAAGAAAGCCTGCTACACAGAATAACAACTATCCATACTAATATAGGTTCCTTCACATATCTATGAATGTATCTATTTACTTTACAGTTTAGCCTGTTCTCCTTGTGCAAGAGACATAATTAAAAATTTCACCACCTGAAGACAGATCTACAATACTTGGCTTAAAGTCTTTTCTTCTTAACTCTATGTCCTAGGTCCAGTGGTTTGAGATTCCTCATTACAGTTCATAGCAGTAGCACAATTACAGTATGAAGTAGCAACAAGAATAGTTTTATAATTGGTGGTCACCACAACATGAGTATTAAAGGGCCACAGAATTAGGAAGGTTAAGAACCACCACCATAGGATATAATAATTTCTAGCTTTGTCCTATTGTAACTGTCTAACCTATTTGGAGACAAGGACAGAAGAGTAAGATGATATGACAAAACACAGAAAACCTTAGATATCACAACCCCTTAGATACTAACAGGCAGGCCATGGCTCACTAGCAGGTAACTGAGTGGGGAGGAGAACAATGGCAATTTGCGACACAACAGTGATGTCACAGAAACACGTGAGGGGGTGGTTCTGGGGTGCAAGTGCCAGGGCCCTCTGAAAGGAGTGGGGCTGACCTGATATAAGACAAATGATGGGTGCGTATGTAGACAGTTGCATTGTTTCCCTCTACAGCCTATGGAGTCAGGTGGTTACCCCTCCAACCTTTATGACATTTGGAAAAGTTTAACCAGGGAATCTCTGGGCCTGCAAACACCAAGCTCAGGTGAAGGTGGCCATTGGGATAGGAAATTGGAGCAATGAGACAGAAGATGTTTGGAGGCCTTCAGGGAAGAAAAGGGTGGGGAAAGGGGTGTCATGAAAATCTATCTGTTCACTCAACTGAGTCCTTATTCTGCTCCTGGGGTGCCTGCAGACAAGAAGAGGCTCTGAATAAGATGGTAGAAGTTTCATCCTTTGTTGAGTGAGAAGCGTATGTCAGCAAATTTGCAAAGCACAGGTAGAGTGGTGACACATTCCTCAGGAACACACTTCATATTCCACGAAAGCTAAAGCAAGGCAACGATGTGGGACAAAGGACAAGTGCTCAATCCCAGGGCATTTTACTAAAAGAATCCCCTGACTTCTGCTTGTGTAGAAGAAGTATCTGAGATAATGGAAATGTTTGCTATGTCCATCTAGAAGCCAGCCATGTGCACGTAGTGGGCATCTGAGCTATGCATGACTAATTTTTGAATTCCACTTAATTTTAAGCAGTTTAAATTTAAATAACCATATGTGCATGGAGGGTACTCTGCTGAACAGAGTATTCTAGGTGGAAATGAAGAGAGTGATCATGATGGTGAGAGGGAACAGCTTTATGAGTTGAAAGACACATCACTGTAGAAGAGACCATGCTTCTAAAAACGTATTTTCAAGAATACGGTCTATGACTTATATATTTTTAAATGTGCTATGACTCTCAAGCATTGGATCTGGTTTCTCTTCATCTTGCATGTTTAACTACAGGACAGAGTAAATATTACTTTGGTGGGGCTTGCAGGTGTGATCACAGAGAAGTCCTGATATATCTGGCTTTGAGTTCTCCAGTGGTGCCATCGGTGAGCACGCTGTATTTATACAACAGAAAGCCAAACTCCATTTTCAAAAGGGCAGTGGCTCTGAGGCAGTCATGTTGTGGAGAAGCTCATGTTAACTACATGGAGACACAGGGACCTACAGGAAATGAAAAGATCCCTAAAATCTCAATGTCATGATGAGAATGATCATATGAGCCACCCATAGACTAACAAAGGAAGAGAAATGGTACCAGAGAATAACAGAGAACAAGAGAAAGAGGTGGTATGGCTGTGATCAAGGTGCATTCTATACATGTATGAAAGTATCACAACAAAACCCATACATTTTTACAATTCAGAAATAATAACAAAAATTGTCTTATATCATTTGCTTTTAATAATGTTAGTACAATTGCACTCCACAATAAAATAAAAAAGCACAGTAAATTTGGCATTTTGAAAGCAAACGAGGTAGTTTTATTCATAATTTTTTATAATAAATCTTATAGCCATTATAAAAGAAAGGCGAGTTTATATTTATGCATATTAACTTCTTGAAGACTTAATAAACTGAGGTGTTTCTAGTTATCAGAACATGAATAGGGGCCTCTCAGCAAGACCACTGCCACTTCCCAGACAGGTTTTAGAGAAAATTTCCCAGAGAGTGAGAATGCACCCAGCTAGAGCACTGTGCTAGCTGTAGGATGGGCAGTCACAGTCTTCGGTCCCTACCCCGTGGCATTTTCCCTACCTCCTCTTGACTCATATGAATTTTAATAAAGCAACATGAGAGAGCAGGTTCATAGAAAGAAGCTGGTAACCCTCACTACCCAGAAATCCCAATCTTTTTTGTAATTGTTTCTGACCCAGATTCCATCTTGAACACCAAATTAAATGGCCATAATTTACATAATTTCAAAAGTAGCTCCTTCCAGGACCTCCAGGTCAGGAGCTGATTGAAAGCAGTTAAAGTGAAGGATGTGTAGAGCATGGCCTAGGGTCACTGGGGTTGTGCAGCACATTCGAATGATGACTCGCAGCTCTGAGATCACAGTGTCCTTTATCAAGGAACACTTTGTCCATAGCAGTTCTTCAGATGGGTGGGGAATCAGAACAAACTTCACCAGGCTGACTTGGTTCAAGCAGGTGTGGAAGAAACAACAGCAGTAAGTTTCTTTCTCAGAACGCACTTGTAAACTAAGGCTGGTAATTTAGAGGGTAGGTATTCTCCTATGGATGAAATAATGAAATGAGTATGTAACAACTTCTCATCAAGAAGGCTTCGATTATTTAGGGATCCTTAGTTGTATGAGGAGGAAAACCCAACGAATCCAGTTCAGATCAGTTACTGTCCCACTAAGGGACAGCATTGTAGAGATCTCATAGACTGCTCTTCAAAACACAGCTCGTTGGAATTTGAAATCAGAATAGACTGTGGGTGACAAGCATGGCTATGGGGCTTTGATCACACTGTCTTTCTCCTTGTTCTTAGGACCCATCATATACCATTATCAGGGTCTTTCTCTTGAAAATTTCCTCTAATGTCTTAGTCTTAGCATTGACTATGTACCTCTCTCCCTCCATGTGCTGTTCAAGTGTCTTCCTATTCAAAAAGCTTGCTAACAAGTGTGTGTGTGTGTGTGTGTGTGTGTGTGTGTGTGTGTGTGTGTGTGTGTGTGTTGGTGCTATATTCTAAGCTCAGAAGACTTCATTTCCTTTTCTTTCATTAAATTGACTTCCATAACCCTTCAGATTCTTCTAGATAATTTTTTCATTTCTAAGATGCCTCCTAAATGCCTTCTATAGCCCCAATACAGTCTTATGCTTGTGTCTCCAATAGCATTCCCCCACTCTGCAGCTACCTATTTTCCCATCTGAATTTTCCAAGAAGATTTCAGAGCATGGAGAGAATGGTTAATTGCTTTAGTCTCAGAACTAGTACATAGAAATCCCTCAAAACTATTTGTTAAATAAAAGCAGTAAAATATGCACATGTATTTATTCTTAGATGATGGACACCCTTTTATTTATGGATCTCGCATTCCTCAGTCATTGGGTACATCCACATGGCTTCCAAATGTCATTGTGTCATGCCAGACCTGGGATGTATAATCCACAAATATAGTGTCATTATGAGATATTGTTAGGCCTCACCTAATTTTAAAATGGGGAGTGAAACAAAGCAACTGTTTATCTGTTCTCAAGCCAAACCTAAAAAGCAGATCCTTTGCCCTCACTTGTAATCTCAGACCTCTTTAGCAGCAACCAGCAGCCTTCCTGCTATTCTCTCCCCTCTCTTCCTCGCCCTTGCCTTCCCACCCCCATCCCCAATCCCCCACAAAGTGTATGGGGTCTTTGAAAACTCCCCCCACAAAGACATTCAGACATGCATAGTACCAGGTTAAAGTTATGTCCTCACTCAACCTTGCCTTTGCTACTTCCTAGGAGAGAAAGAACGAAACCTCCCTTCCCTAAATTTAGAGATCCCTCAGGTCTAATGAGCCACCCTTCCTCTAGACTACATCTACAGTGATCCCGCAGAACCTCATCCTCCACACCGTGTACACTTCGGAGCTGGCATAGATGTGTTGAAGCTAGGCAGACCTTCAGCAATGTTTAATTTTTGGCAGAATTTATGGTTTTGGCTGGCTGCCCTTGTGAAATGTGTTTAGTTTTAACTGACAGGCCTGGTCAGCACCACTGGTCATAGTTAAGCCTGGATAATTCAGGCAAGGTGAAGGAAATCACCCCTTTCCGATTTTCTCTTTTCTCTCCTTTCCTCCTTAGGACAGGCTAATCCCAGCAGAAGATTTCTGTCTTCCTACCTGATTCTTCATGATAAACACATCCAGCTTCGGGATGAGACTCTTCATCTGCAAGCAGACCTGTTGGTTGAGAGAGGGGAGTGCATCTGTTGGCTAACACTAAAAAAAATAAAAGTCTGTGGCAGGCTGTGGGGAAAGGAGCAGCTGTATGAATCCTTAAGCGTGTAAGACAGCATGTTGCTTCTGAGCATCAGGCATGGGCAAGGTTCAGGAGCAATTCAAACATATTACAAAGAAGGAAGGAGAGGAGACTCGGGGAATGCCTGTCTGATGTGAACCTTAGATCCTAGCCCTGAACTCTCTGTGTACAAGGGGTTTTTGATTCACTTCTTTTCTTCCATGAAGGATTAGCAGCAAGTCATCTCCTGACTGCTTGTTTTATTCAGTTCAGTGAGAATGACTATGCTTTTTCCTCATCTCTCAACTAGGCTCTACAAACATGCCAGACCGGGAGAGTGTACAATTCCCAAATGAGAAGTGTGAGCCAACCAGTTTGAGCTCAGAAAGGGCTCAGCAGTGTAGGACAGTGTGGCTGTGGGGTCAGAAATGCAATTTTCCCTCAGAGATGAGATGAGAGCAACATTAAAGAAACCATGGAGGAGAAGTTCACCTACAGAGCATGTAAATAGTTTCCAAGCTTAGAAAAGAGAGGGCCATCCACCCAGTTACCTAGTAACAACAGCCACACAAGGATGTTCATGGTTCACATCATTCCATATTTTTTTCAGACCGTTTCATGGTCTTTTAATAAAAATTAGTGGGCTGTATATAGGATCATGACAACAGAAGTTTCATTGGCTAGGAAGCTTCACTTATATATCTTTATGCCGCTCATTGCTAAAGAGTGTTTTGTTCAAATTTCTCATTTACCCTGATTTATGGCAGTCACTCAGTGTGTGTACAATGCTTGTGTGTGTGTGTGTGTGTGTGTGTGTGTGTGTGTATACACGTGTGGCACACATACACTTACATAGGATTTATTTATAAAATTATGTTCTATATTAAAACTTAAAGTTAGAAAATTTAGTTTGTTCCACACAAGTCTAATGAGACTCCATTCTGTTTTTTTCTCGTTATGTTAAGAACTGGAAAGGAATATTACTAAGGGATAATTTTGAATGCAAAAATCCCCATGGCCATTAAGCAAGCCAAACTGAGCCATAACTTCAGTAAGGCTTGGCTCTGTGTTTCAGTGACAAACAAGGCTGCCTATTGAGAAAGGACTCTACCTGCATTAATTATTTTTCTCTGTTCTGTTGGCCCTGGCTCAATTTTGGCCAAAACACTTGCTCACATGTACTGAGCCAGTGATGTTAGTGATGGAAGGACAGCACCCCAGACTAAGGGGAGCTTGCCTCCCCTAGCACTAGGATTTAAGAGGGAAGCTGGGGAAGAATATGGAATTCAACAGGTCTTTCATAACAGACCCATTGGTTCAGCCTGGCTTGGAAAGGACCCTGGTGCTGGCAGGTACTTCAGGCTGATTTTCCAGCAGCAGTGTGGCTCCTTTGCCTCCTTCAACAGGTCTTCAGTTGGCTCTATTAATTCATCGACTTCAGACTTTGAATTGGCACAAATGCATTGTGCAGATGGAGCAGTCACATTGACTGGCCTGGAACTAATTAAAAACTGGAATATTTTAGATCAGTAGGAGGACATGGGACCAGATTTGTAGGGATAGTGTGAGGGAACAGAAAGAGCAAACTGACTGAGGCTGAGTTCAAATGCAGATGATGCCTGACCTTAAGTAGCCCCAACTATTGGAGGCTCTGGCATGTCCAGGAATGTGACGGTCCTTAGAAACCTGACAGGTACTGAACCATCTCAGTGGTTTAGGAAATATTAGTCTTTAAAATTTTTCCTGGTGGCACCATATTGTATAAAGTTGAACAAATTTTCCAAGCTTGTTGGCTTCTGGGAAAAGTCATGTGCAAGTGAGTGAAGACCTGAGAAGGGCATTTAGAGTGAGGGACAATCATTGATTGAAGGTCAGAGCTGAATTTCAAGGACTAGACTTCCACACAAACTTACCAACCTCCATCCATGGTGGGAACAGTGCCTAATTGTTCCCTGGCTCTTTTTTGAGACAGGTTCCACGTCCCTGTGGCTCCTCTTCTTTGTAGCTTCCTGCTGGTTCTTGTGTTCTGTGATATAATATGAGATGCATGCATCTACCTTGGCTCAGATCAGTATCTTCTCTTGCTAAGGACCTAACTATTATTTCATTTCAAGTTTTCGAAACTACAGATCTGTTTTTAGCCCTAGCAATCTTAGATCAGAGCCAGTAGTTGTAAGTTCAAAGAAATTCTGGTTATTGGGTGCTTTGCTTCTGTTTTTGTTTTTTAGCAAAATAATTTTTGGTTTATACTTTCATATCCAGTACTGAGCTAAATCACATAAGATATTGTCACATTGATTCCCCACCATTGATGTCATTGTTCATTGAGAACCTCTTTCATCTTGCAGTAACAAACTCTACATCTATTAACCACTCTATAATTAATTATATTGACATATTAATCCATGTTCTTCCTTCCTGCAAGATTAATAATTACTCCTTACTGGTTATATTTATAAACTTCTTTTTTCTAGGAACTTCATACAAGTAGAATCACACAGCCCTTATCCTTAGTGTCTGGTTTATTTCACTTAGCATTATATCCTCAAGGTCCATCCGTATTGTAGCATGCATCAAAACTTTTTTTAAAGCTTTTCTAGCAGGATACTTGTAAGCCATGCTTTATTTATCTCTATTCATCCATCAATAATTTACTTCCATCTTTAGCATTTTGAGTGAAATTGTTACAAACATAAGCACACAAGTGTAGCTTCCAGACTGCTATTTTGTTGTCTATTTGAGGAATCAGAGATGCAAAGACATTGGTCATGTGATAGCTAAGTTATGGAACCATGATATAGATGTAAGGGGTCCTATCTTCTCTGCTCTGTTTTGTCCAGCTTGCCTACTCATCATCTTGGCAACAAACTCTCCAAATTGGAACTTGCATTCTAAATGATATATTGTATATTTAATTCATCAGTTGCATAAACATAGTATAATTTTCTTTTAATCCAGTAATTAATTGCTTCCTATTTGTAAGTCACTGTACTGGGCACATACATATGTCGATTCTAACCACGGGTAATCCAGTTATTCCCCTATAGACTCAATCCTTGACAATAACCATCTATCGCTAGTACTGTCCAATATCCATATATCACTAATATATAGGTCCCTCATATGGTTAGTCCTACAACACACATTGGTGCTCCAATTTAACAGGCAAGTAATCTTAACTCCAAAATGAGCTGCTGTAGTTTAGTCTGGCCTCAGCACCCAAGTTCTTACATTGCTTTTTTGACCTGAGCAATGCTTGCTTGCTTTGGGCCATGAGACTGGTCTTCAGTGATTCAGATACAAGCTGTTATGGATTTTAAATAGGTGAATTTGGGGAAGATCTGGAATGATCCCTAAGCACAAACACTATGTAATTTGTCTGTGAATGACAGAGGCTTATGGAACAGATTCATGAGTGAGATTTGACAAAGACCATATATCTTTTAATGCCCAGTAGGGTGTCATGTACACCAACATACTCTTCATGTCCTAGCACCTACTTCTAACATTGGCTTTAATGGCAATCAAGTCTGGAGATCTTGTTCAGCAATTCTGTGCTCAGGGATACCTGGCTTCTTTTCAACATGTTTCCTATGTCTCACTCTCCAACTCAACTCTTCATTCTGGAAAGTCTGTGTCTCATTCCAGCTCTCTGCTGTGATTTATTTTTGGTGGTAAAGGGAAGAATTAGTCATACCTCCTCTTCTGTTGGAGTCTAATGGGTGCATTGTGAATGGTAGTAAAGATGGTAGTTTATCAGGCTGGTGACTTGTAGGTTTCATGGCATGGGCTTTCTTGTTCCTCTGAATTTTCTTTACCCCATGAGTCACTCTACAATAATAATGAAGAGGTGAGGTTCAATGTCAGACAGTAGACTTCCTTGTACTCAGAACTCAGTCTTGCAATAATTTCATATTATGAAAGGGAAGATGATATCACTCCCTTGGCAGTGGAAAACAAAGGAGGGTACATAGAAATGACCAGGACCACCCAAAGACCTGTCAATAAATACTATTGACAATGAAAAGGAAAGCATTCATTTTCTTGGTCATTAAGTATGACTGAGCTAAGCACTATTGACCTCAGGGTAAGGGGTTCCTTAGGATTTAATGAGTGGCTAGGACACTGATGAACCTTTAGTCAAGCTGATTATTAACTGCCTGAAAGTAGCTGACCCTGGAAACAATCGCTACCATTACAAATACAAAGCTGAGTCTGGCTTGGACAATCTGCTTTTGTAACTCAGCCTCAAAGCTTGGTGACCTTACAGTGTTGCATACCATTCTCAGTGGATGCCATTTGGTTAAGACTCAATTCTGAGAATAAATTCTAGCAATAAAAGCAGATGATGCTTGTGGGTTTTATAGAATAGCCCACTGTACACTTTTGATGTGCTTTGATGATTATGAGTGGAACTGATACACTATGATTATAATGGTCAGTGCTGGCTATCATGAATATAAGCAGAGCCATGTATGCCCTTTACAACTTACTTGTAACCACACTTAGAAAAGTAGTTGGATTTATATATCTTACTGAACAGATATACAATAGAAACAAATAGGTACACAATGTTTTCATTCCAACATGTTCTCCAAACATAGCCATGTTGTCCTTGGTTTATTGAGCAAAGCGTTCCCAACCCCTAGTGTAATTCCTTGATGCATCTCAGTTCCCCTCAGCGACATTTCCAGTATTCCTAAGCCACAGTAGTTAATGATTACCAATTCACATAGTGCAGGCTTTCAGTAATGCATTCAAATGTTCAAAAGGGTTATATTCCCAAATAATGAGGGTCATTTCTCATGATTGGCAATCAAGAGTTAATGCATAGAGAGGTGCTAAGCACATCCTGGTGGGAAAGTGGTGGTTGCAAGGTCAAGGATCACTTAGATTCCTGATGAAGTGTAAGGAAGCTAACTATCAACAAATAACACAGATTTACAAAGTAAGTGGCAGTCCCTGGAGCAGCAAGTATAATGGAAAAATGGAGAGCCAAGGGCACAGGTTAGATGAGACAGAAAGTTAGACCATAGGAACTAAACTTTAGCAACAATAACAAACAATTGAAATATATAAACTGCATATTCATAAAGGGAGGGAAAGATCCCAGTTGTTGGTTTTGCTATTGTTTAGGGTGTTTGGTTTCAACCTTATTTGTCACTCAGCAAATGCTTAATATATCTTTTCTGAGTGAGGGAATTGCATGATGCTTCCTTGCTGTTGAGTTTGCCATAAGAGCCAAAGAAGCTCAACCAGTCACAAATGAATTGTTCTGTTAAACTAGAGGGGTCAATCTGACCCAGGAAAAAAAGAGATAGTCATGTTCATGGTGGCAGATGGGAAGGAGGAAAAGAAAGAGACACATACAAAAGGAGAATAGAGGCGAATAAGATGGGTAAGTGGGGAAGTACTCTTCCTGTGTTAGCCTGGTGACCTGAATTCTATCCGTGGAGTCTACGCTGGAAGAAGAAAACCAACCTCCAAATGTGTCTTCTGGCCTCTGCCCACCTGCTGTGGCAACACACACACACACACACACACTCACGTTCACACACACACACACACTTACACACTTACACACACTCACACACACTCACACATATATACATGCTCACTCTCACACACACACACACTCACACACACACTCACACACACACACACACACACACACACACACACACTACAGAAAGAAAGAAACAGAGAAGTGTGATGAACAAGAGAACTGGAACAAGAAAGCCCCAGTACCCACTGTGTTTACCGCCTCCTGACATCCATCAGATGCATTATCCTGTCTCAAAGGCCAGGGTCCTGAAATGTCACCCTTTGCTACAGATATGATGTATCAAATAGCTTATTTTTAGGAGAGTAAGTACAGTTTAATAATATGCAAATACTAGCCAGGAGTTGGTGGTACACGCCTGTAGTCCCAGCACTCAGGAGCCAGAGGCAGGTGGATCTCTATGAGTTCGAGGCCAGCCTGGTCTACAGAGCAAGTTCCAGGACAGACTCCAAAGCAATACAGAGAAACCCTGTCTAGAAAAACAAACAAAAATAATATGCAAATACCTTTCAGGAAAGAGAGAACTGATATGAATTCTCAGAACTGACATCACTTATTTTAGGAAAATAGTGATACATAGAGAAAAAATGAAATTATGGAAGCAGTTAGATTTATAATCAGACAGGAAAACATTTTCTAAATCAATGACAGTAACTGAAGATGAAAGAGGATGTGTTGCTGAGACCAATTTGCTGATAGAGCAGGAAAATGCAAGCCCAGCCTAGTTCGATAATTTATTCACTTGCTCACTGATCCATTTATTCCAAACCATTTTCGTTCATTCATCTATGTTTGCTAGCCACTACTCTGAGCACCAGTGACACAGTTTTAAAGATAAAAGGCAGAGCCCCCGGCTTTCAGAGAATTTACATTTTCATGCAGAGACATGGAAGGCAATGTATAGCAGCAAACAAATAAGCAGGAAGTTCATAGCCGGTTGTGAGGTTGCTTCAGAGAAAGTCATGGCTGAGAGATGGGAGAGATCAGGCCAGGGAGTGGGTGTGTAGCTGGCTTTGCCAGGGGTGATTTCAGTTTGGAGAAAAGAAGTTAGTTAGAAAATGTTTCCTGGGTTGATGGGGAAGATAAAACAGGCTTGGCTGGCTGTGAGCAGCTCTGGGGTGAGCTTTCAAATCAGATTTAACTGTACCTGTACCTATATTTGGACTTTAATACTCTACCGTCTATGTTCAGATATGATTGCTGCCCAAACTACTAAGAATAATGCCAAGACTTCTTAAACCTTGGGTTAGGCTGACCTCAGACTTAACCACATTGTTGTTCAACAAGCCATTCATGGAGGTCAGTGTCAGCATTCAGCTTTGGGAGAAATTCATGAGGCCACCCTGTGCAGCAGACAGAAAACATAATGTTAGATTCAATCATTAGCATGTCCAGTGGCCATTTTCACCAAGAAGTCGAGAAAGATTCTCTGAAATGTTAGCTCCCAAATGCACTTTCCTCCCTCAGTTGCTAGCTGGGGACCCCGCTTTATCATTCTAGTCTCTCTTCAAACAGAATCTGGCTCATTGCTTAGATTCCTGCCTTTCCTTTACCAAAGTGCAATCCTGCCTCCTTCATGACACAGCTAAGATGTTCAGATGTTTGAGGAATTTCCAAGCTCTCACCTTCTACTTTTAAAGACTTTTTGGTCCACTCTTAGGTACAATCAATTCACAGGCTCTGGTGGTGTCATCAGTTTAGCTCCCACAGGACAAACTTCTACCCACCCTTCTTTAGTTTTGTCTCTGGTGCTGGGGATGGAAACCAGGTGGTCCCATGCACTAACTAAGGAAGCATTCCACCACTGAGTCACCACCCAGGTGATAGCCCCTATCTCCTTATCCTTTTGGCCTTCATGTCATCTGTGGGAACCACTTCCTTCAGTTCAGTGGGTTTCCTGTGCTATGAAGTATTGACTGCATTTTCGGTGGGACTGAAAAACAGAAATCTGGGCCAGTAGTCACCTATAAAGCACTTATGAAGCCTGTATTCTTTACACACATGCTCTCACACACACACACACAGACAGACACAGACACACACACACACACAGACAGACACAGACACACATACAGACACACAAACACACACACAGACAGACACACACACACACATACACACACAGACACACACACACAGAGACACACACACACACAGACAGACACACATATACACACAGAGATACACATACAGACACACAAACACACATACAGACACACAAACACATACACACACAGACACACAAACACACACACAGACAGACACACAGACACATAAACACACACACACAAATACACACAGACAGGCATACACACACAGACACACAAACACACACACACACACACACACACACAGACAGACAGACAGACAGACACAGACACACATACACACACCCTTGTTTCTGTTCCTGGCTTTGAGAAACTTGGTAAAGATCAGTTCATGTCTGGGGGCCTCCCACTCTGGACTTGACCTGCTGACTGTGCTTCAAGTGGGGTTTGCTTCAAGGCTTCTCAGGATGACTTTGTTGCCTGTGTTTGTCATTAACCACACTTGCTCAGACTTGTTTTAGTTTTCAAGTCTCTGCACACCCAGTTATTGCAGTATGGGTCAAAGAGCATCAGTTTCCAATGGCTGACAAAACAGACTTAAAGCCCCTGTGCTCCCAAGTAATCCGGTCTTGACATTTATTGTTAAACTCTTAAATAACATCTAAGGATGAGATTAAAATGCAAATTGAGAACAATACTGAATCAGGACAATGGTTATCACTTACAGGGCCTTCGGCTTCTCACAGTGCCCAGCCTTTCTTACATGGGCCTTCCTTTCAGTTTTACAGTAACCATAAGGAAAATTGATAGTGTGTGTATGTGGTAGGGGCAGAACACAAACCCAGGCTGACAAACACTAAGGTCTGTGTCCTCACCAGTTTATAAGAAAGAGCTGATGGCTTAAGTAGCAGCCAGCAGAATTCTCAGCTAGAACGTGTGAATAAAAGTGTGTCTACACTAGAGGCTGAGAAAGCCGCTACAGTAGAGCTTTAGACTAGAATGGGCAAGGCTGAGTTCAACTGTAACACGAGAATTTCAAAGAAAGAGAGAAAATTAAAAAAAGAAAGAAAGAAAGAAAGAAAGAAGAAGGAAAGCAGCAATTGATCAAAGAAATACAGCAGGATATGTTGTTTCCATCTTTCCCTACAGAAAAGTAGAGTAATGGAAGAAAGGAGGACGTACTGTAAGGAACTTGAAGAAGGAAGGCAAAATAGGGCAGAGAAGGAAAGTGAAGACTTTGAGATCATCCAGAGTCAGGAGAAATGACTCATGGTGCTTATGTTAAGAAAACAGAAGGCTCACAGTTTGTACTTTTCAACCAGCTCCAACCATAGCTTTTGTCATCACCAGTGATACGAAAGCAACCCATGCTTCAGAGACTAACTCCACAATCTGCTCAATGTCCAACAAAACGACTCTCTCCCATTACCAAGTAAACAATGCCAAGGCATAGTTACAATGCTTCATTTTACACTGTTGAGAATTTATTTTAATCTGCTTTTATATCTCATGGGTGCTTCCCAAGTTTTAGATGTTAACCACCAAGGGACAAATGTTTCACATTGGGCCAGGAGAAGAGATAGGGCAGGCATAAACAGAATCAAGGTTAAAAACAAAACAAAACTCCATGACGCTGGAATAGTTATACCTAATGTGTTTGAAAAAAAAACTTCAAGCCCCTTTGCTTTGAGTATTATTTCTGCTAATCATTAGTGAACAAGAAATGATGCATCAGATTTTCTTGGGGCTGTTCCTCATCTTTATCTCACTGTCTCACAGAAGGGATCAATTCAGCAGCCCACCACGTGCAGGCATACCTGTTGCCAGTCTGTCTCAAGTCTCATTTTCATGACTAGCATTATTGGAATCACTGCCTGGATTGGTTGCTATTGTTTGGCCATTCTTGACTATACATATATCCAGAATAGGGGAAGTCAAGGCACGGTTGAGCAATCATGGGCTGATGCTCCATCTCCTGTCTAACTTGGAGATGGATCGGAAGCACATTTATCCCGTTTGTATCACTGAACAATCTCTTCTGTGGTCCAGCCTCAGTCTCTTAGTTACAACTCGTTTCAAAGCACACTCTCTCTTGGATTGACCTTCCCTTCTCTTGCTTTCCTCCTCTTTACTTCGAGTTTCATTTTTAAAAACAAAGTACCCACAGCCAAATGTTTGCCTCCAACTTTGCTTCTTGGAAGGACCTGGACTAAGAGAAGATTAATACTGTATTTAATCATCAGACCACTCTATTTGTTTAGTTTCTTTGGGAAATGTTAGGTGATACATATTTGAAATAATGCCTTAAAGTTTACTTTTACTGGAAATGTAATAAAAATCCATGCTACCCTTCACACAAGTTAATTTTCCTTAGGGGATGATAAAATCAGATCTGCTCATCATAGGCCTAGCGAGAAAGGCATGAAATTTTGGTTTTGGGTTTCATCTAACCACTGTTTTGTGGATTGTGGCATTCCTTAGTGATATGAGTCACGAATTTAGTTCTGCTCAAGACTTAGTTTATGTCTGTGATATTCATGAAGTATAACATTTTAAAAATTAACCAACATCTAAACATCTTGATTTGACAGATGGTATTTCTCAAAATAAATGACACGAAACAGTCACCAGAATGACTTAATAAAAACATTATTTCTCTCTCTCCAAAACAGTTCTAAGAAGATAAAGATGGTAAGCCCTTGAATTTCGATGTTGCTTTGTGTCTGACTCTCAGGCACTTGGCTGACATAAGAGATTCCCCAACTACAACCCTTAGGGATTCTGAGTTTGCCATTTAAAGATGAGTCTAGAAATAGTTACTTTAGAATAAAAATAAAATAAAAGGTTTCAGGTCATTCTGAAGAAGAAGACCCATGAACCGTACTTCAGACCACTTAATTCCTAAAAAGGAAGGTCACTTTAGAGTCAGACTTTCACTTCTGCAGTTTACAAAGATTTCCACAGTAGTTGACCTGTTGTTTGCATGTGTTGACTATAACATTGAGAAAATGGTGTGGAAGCAAACTAACTACTATTCAATATAGAGGGATCGGATACAGGTGGGACAAAGCAGCTCAGGTGACAAATAGGGATTAATGGGGAAACCTGGAATTTAGCAACATTAGGAAGTCTCTGCCTTCTTGGGCTAGGAGAGGGCAAAGAGAGCATGAAGGACCTGACATCTGTAACGGATGAAAAAATAAACAAATAACAGAAAAACTGATACCACAATGGTCTTTCACAGTAAGCATAGGTGCAGTGGATGGGTATCACTGGTACTGAAGACCCAACTAAGACACTAAATGAGAAAGAATGCTTTGAGTCCTCTTCCTTCTGCCAGTGGCTCTGCTGAACCATACCTCCTGCAAGGTAGAGGACCTGACACACCCAGAGATGCTTCTCTCAGATGTCACTTCCTCCTCCCAACTTTAAAAGTTCTAGGTTGAGGAGGGAAATGGCAAAGAGTGGTATGGATCACACAGGCATAGGCAGGTAACAGTGAAAAGAGCCTTAGTCCACTTTGTCATTAATGTGCTGCTAGGGTTGTTAGTGGCTGTCTCTTCTTTTTCCAACTTATACTTGGTGTCCAGGAAAACTGAACACAAATTCCAGGCAACCCTATCAAACAGTTCTTGCTGTTTGATTTCACCCATAGGCCACACATTGTGCAATCGACTGGAGCTATTGTGTCATTGCGTCATTGTCTACAACTACCTCTTTGTTTGTTCATAATGAATACCATGAAGATAGTGTGCTGGATGCAAAAACAAAAAAAAGAAAAAAGAAAAAGAAATAAAGACCTTCATGTTGTAACAAAACACTGAACAGAAACTTCCTGAAGTTCAGAGGTGATTAACTACTAAAGAAATAAATTCTAAGAAAAATACTAATACTAATTCTAAGAATGGCACTCCAGAGGTGATCAACTTCTAATGCAATAATTCTAAGAAAGGTATAAATTCTAAGAAAAAAAGGACATGAAAGTAATCAAAAGCTGGCAACAAATGAATCTATTTCTCTGCTTTCACCAATATGCTAATATAGGTCACAAGTCCCTCAGATCAATGACACACATAGTATCTTTAAACATATTGAACCATTTAGTCACTCCGTAGACATTTATTTACCAACTACTTTGAACTTGAAACATCTCAAGGTGCTGGACATAGCCAGCAATACAACATCGAAGAATCTGAATGGGTAAGAATAGGGTCAGGTGGAAGGACTGAGTTATGAATCAAAAGCAACAAAAAAAAAGTAGAAGCATAATTGTCCAGGGTGCCCATTCTCAAATTAATATTCAGTATTTATACTCTGAGCTGTCCTATAGTGCAGCCAATTAACTTGCCAGGCTCCATCCAGCTTGTGAGATTATATGCTTTTCTTTTCTGTCTGACCTTTCTCCTTCTCCGTGCATGAATAATAATTACAGCAGCTTCATGTGTTATCTGTGGGTTCTGCCACCCCTCTTTAATGCTTGGCTTTGCTCGTTGTTGGGAAAATAACTTTGGCACCTCACCCATTCATTTATTCATTCAGCATACATTCATCCTCTCAGGCCCAGTGCTATACCCGAAGACAGACCTGACGACAGGGAACCCACACTCAAGGAATCTTATGGTCAGGGTCAGTTTCTTCACTGGAACACAAGAAGTATCCGTGGCTCGAGACACAGCACATTGCCATGATGATTAAAGGACTTAATCCATGTAGTGTTCAGAACACTGCCTGGCACAGCCTGAGAGCTTAGTGACTGTCAGCTTGCATTTGGTGTGTTATCCATGAGGTTCAAACTCTTCCAGGAGTCACTGCTGCTTTAGGGCAAATTCCAACCTGTAAAGTTTATTTAAAAAAAAAATGGTTGTTTTTTTTAAAAGTTCATGTCAAAAATATCAAAACAACGCCTTAAGAAAAAAATTCTTGGTAAGATGGATCAAAGGTTTTTTTTTTAATAAAAACTGCACTGGAGAGAAAAAGAAACAGGATACAATGGTTTAAAAAAGAAAAAAGGAAATAGAATTAATCCTAGTACTCGGCAGACAGAGGCAAGCAGATCTCTGTGATTTCAAAGTAAACCTGGTATGCAGTGAATTCCAGGACAGATAAAAGTTACACAGAGAAACCCTGTCTCAAAATATGCAAAAATAGAAGTAGAAGAAATAGAGTAATACAAAAGCCACGTAAAAATGGAAAGCACAGGGAAATTTTGGATACTATACGCGATTCTGTTGTCTTTAAATTATTTGATTGCTGAGAAAACAACTACTAATAAAAGAAATGCTGCTAGATTAATTCAATTTATATATTTTAAAAATGCTTTGACTCAAAAATTCAAGCCTAAGGACAAGTTACTGGGGAAAAGGATTTCTATTTTTATTTCCACAGAAAATGGAAGGCTATGGATTCTTTCCAGACTTATGTGGTTTGATCAAGCCAGACCCCCTGAAACAACTCCCCAGGTGATCCAACATTCAAAGCAGTTGAGACAAAGCCTTGCAGACTACTGCCAAGATTTCTGCGTCTTCTTTGGACCCCCATGACAGCGCCCTCTACCAGCAGGAAGTAGTTTGGAAAGAACACGCCCAAATTCCCAAATATTGTTTATAAATGTTTGTTTTCATTTATATGGGCTTGGTTATAAATGGTTAATGACACAAGCAATCCTTGTAAAGGTAAAAAAGGGAATTAAGGTATAGATATGAGTACTTTGCTTTGTAATGGATTTTCTTTTTATTGATACAATTTAAGGTCAATTTTGTGATATGTATATTTCTCCTCTTGTTTAGGTATTGTGTTTATATAGCTCATTAGAAAATGTAATGTAATAATTTAGTACAGATTATAGAGAGTTACCTATGGGAGTTAAGTTAGTTTGGATTTCTAGATATATAGAGATGTATTTGAGATGGATAGGCATTCTTCAAACCTTTCAAAGACCTACAGAATATGGCATTTAAAATGGTTTAAGGTTTTTCTTGACAATGAGGCACAACTGCTCCTGGTAACACCACCTACAGAAGAAAGGAAGATGGATATCGAAGAAACACATTATGGAGTTTGCTTCTAATATGGCAAGACTAGCCATTTGAGCAAGGTACTTCTCTTGTCTAGACGGTTTGACTTTATGTTGTAGAAAGTGGACATGCAGGACCCACAAAAAGGTGACTGCTGAAACAAGATGGACATTACTACAGGATTCCTGCTTCATGGAAGAGGCTGCCAGACAGCCAGACAGTCTACAGGACACAGAGAAAAGTTTCCTGCCTTGTTGAGGACTCTGGACACATACTATGGCCTATGGGCTGAAGATGGAACATTACAGAAGAACTTCGGGTGACTGACCAGGCAATGTGTTTTCTCTGTCATTTCTAGAGTTTAAATATTATCCTTCTGTGGTCTTTGAAGGAGTTGAAGACAGATAGTTATGATTATAGTTTTCCTTAGTTAGGATTAAAGATAAGTTACATATAGGACTTTAGACTGACAAAGATAGGATCTTAGTGCAGTAGACACAGCCTTTCAGAATCCGCGCGTGATGTGCATCTGGCCTCATTCTCCACAAGTCTTCCTTTCTAGACACATACAACTATACATGAACCTTATCTTGTGTATCTCCAAGAACTCTGATTCCTCCACACTGAGACATCTCCCTTGTGACAACCTTCTTTCTTATTAAGAATTCCCTCAAATTGTATGTTCTGTTGGGTGTGTATATGCGTTGTTTCAGAAACAGGATCCTTACAGTCAAGGCTGGTCTCTGGATGGAAGCCTTCCTGCCGCAACTGGGATATAGCCAACCTGTCATTAGACCCTTTTTCAGCTGTGCCATTTGGGAAGATTTCAATGGACCCTTTACTGAAAATGCAAGGCCACATGTGGTCACACTGACCCTTTTGCCCATAGAGTGGAGAATGTACGAGAATCAAGTGGAAAAGCCAGTGTGGATGTTGAGGCTCAGCAAGTCTGTGGGCCCCGCCTCTGATGGGCGGGATGCCTATGGCCAGGTAATCAGGTAATCACTACATCAGGCCTTACCTAGCTTTTACCTGGCTGGGCGGAGACCTGGTTACGCATGCGGAAGCTCCCCTTTTAAAGCAAGCATGCCAAGCGCACCTCTCTCTTGTCCCTCTCTCTTATCTCCCTCTCTCTTGCCTTTCTCTCTTGCTTCTTGCCCCTTCTGTCTCTCTCTCTCTGTCTCTCTCTCTCTCTCTCTCTGCTTTCAGTTGGCCACCAGCTACCCCCCTCTTTCCTCTCCCCTCTCTCAATAAACTCCTCATGGGCGCTAAATCTCGTGTTTGTGTTTCTTAGGCCATAGCAGCTGCATCACAGCAGCTGTATCAAAAGAACAACATTGGTGCCGTGACTCGGTCAGGCTCTCCTCAAGGACTCCTCGGCTGTCTGCTAGTGGGCGGCTAGCCAGAGACACTTGGGGACCCTGATTTTAAACCAGAGGCCCGCTTCCATCCACCTGTTCGCTGGAAATACCATCCCACACTGGCTTCAATTTGGTAAAGTACTCTTTTTCATTGTAACTCGTTTCCCTAGGGTCTGGGACATTTCCCACTGGTGAGTTAAGATTCCAGCTTCAAGCCTTCCTGCCTTCGGACTGCTGAGTCCTTATAGGGCCAAAAATGATTGGCCAGTTTTACTTCACCCATGGGAAATAAACCAGCCTACCCTACAAAATAAGTCAAATTGGCCAAAATTACTGCCAGTGAACAGGTAAATGGAAGGAGTTTTTTTCTATCTCTCTGCTAAACAATCTCTTTCCCTAAACTTGTTTTTGTTCTCTTCCCGCTGCTCTAACTCTCCTGCCCGCCACAGTTGCAGCCCATCTCAGCAGTGAGCGGGGCTGAGGTAGCATCTGCTCAAGATACTCTGAGAGTTTTTCATTTTTCCCCACGAAAAATGGATTTTGTGCTGGGCCTAGCACCACTCATGCTGACTGGTGCATTCGTTTCTCAGACCCACGAGGGGTCTCTCGGGTTTTATACCCTAGCACTGCCGTTAGACTGGTACATTCTTTTCTCAGACCTACGGCGGTCTCTTTGGAAGTTGTACCCCTTGGACTCCCGTGTCCTTTTAGTTTCACAAAGCCATCTGCCTCACTCGTGGAGAGAAAAAGCCAACAAAATTATATCTCAAAACTTTGTAATTTCTGCCAGCTGTTGGGAAGGGATTTTATGGAAGCCGCCATCTTGACCATGTGGCCTGCTAAGCCCTCCCCCCTCCGTGGTTCTTTAATCTGCTACACCAGACACCTGGGCAGAGGGACAGTCAAGCCAGCTTCTACCAACAACAAAACCTGTAATTCATTTACCTTTTGCCTTTATTCTTTGTCTCTAATTTCTTTTTTCACTGACTATGTTGTATCTATACATGTAATTTAATTTTAACTTTATACAAAAATAAGCTAAACTCTACAACTTAAATTCAACTGTACTAAGTCAAATATTTCTAAATTATTATGTGTCTTTAAATGATGGTAAACATTTAAGGTTATAAATAAATGTCTATTTCAAACTAACAAAATATTTATGCCACCCAGTCCTTCCTCTAAGCTGTTTATAAAGGTTAAGCCTCCATTTTCAAAGGGAGATTTTCTCTACCTCTTTGTTCTTTGCAAGTGTATGTCTAACCTACTAAGTTAAAACCAGTTAGAGTCAGGCTGGATGGCTCTGAGTATAACATCTCTCCACAGCCTCTCAGCTTGGATTCAGTTTTCCAGACAGATTAATTAATTACAGGGATAAAGCCTTACCTAGCCACCTATATGCTTAAGGCAGGTAACTAAAGACAAATTTTGTATATTAAGGTATACTAAACAGACAGCCCTCAAATGCTCAGAGATCTAGAGAATATGGCATTTAACATGTTTCATTAAAAAGCTTTTATAACAGAGAGACAGGCCAGCTTCTGGCACCACCCATTTCCTCCAAGAAGATTGATGGACACCGAAGAAGCTCCACCCACGAAAGTGGCAACGCTAGCCACTGAGCAATCCTGCCTTTCATCTCAACTGCTGCAAAGGGCTCTAAGGACCGTGGAAAAGGGCAGTGGAATCGACTTTCTCCACGTTGCTTGGGCCAACAGTAGGTAAGTCTTCCAAAAGCTTGTAATCCACAGGTCGTGTGCCATCAGCAGAAGGCAGATGTCCTTAAAGCCTCTAACTCAACAACTGTGGAGGACCTGGGAGTGGCTGTCCATGCTGCCAGCTAGTGAGTCTCTGTTACTCTCTAATCATTCAGGTACAATTTTATCCTTCTCAAGAACTCTGATGCTTTTGATGACTGGTAGTTTAAGGTGCTTTTCATTGTGCTAAAAATCTGTCAGTTGTATTTAATTCTTTCAGCCAAATCATTTCTAACATGAGTATGCTGCTAATGTGTCTTAATATTTATGTTTTCACAAACTCAAAGGATTCTTGTAAGTTCCAGGGAGCTAAATTGGACCCATCCAAACAGGTCAGATTCACTCCAAATAAATATTACTCTACTTCTTCCTGGCCTCGGGACTTCCTTCCCTTGTCCTGGGACCCCCTTGGGAACTCCTCCCCCACCTTACATTTCTCCTATTTAAGTACTAAGACCAAAAAAGAAAAACCTAACCTTGTCCTCTGCTCTAACATCTCGCCAGGTCTCAGAGAGATGCCAGAGTTCCATACAGTCAGGACTACGATGAAACAACCAGCTACCAGGATGTGGCAGCACCCCAGCTTTCTCGGATCCCCCAAAAGATGATCAACTCCCCAAGTCAGCAGGAAGTAGTCTTTTGAGAACTCAATGCCCTTATTCCCTGACCTGCCATGCCCAATCCCCCACCTTTTTAATAGCAACAAGAAGTGGGAATGTTAGAAACCTGCAGTCTCACCCTGTTGGCATCTCTCTGAGGCCTGGCGAGATGTTAGCAGAGCAGAGGACAAGGTTAGGTTTTTCTTTTTTGGTCTTAGTACTTAAATAGGAGAAATGTAAGGTGGGGGAGGAGTTCCCAAGGGGGTCCCAGGACAAGGGAAGGAAGTCCCAAGGCCAGGAAGAAGTAGAGTAATATTTATTTGGAGTGAATCTGACCTGTTTTGAGAACTCAACGCCCTTATTCTCTGACCTGCCACGCCCAACCCCCCACCTTTTTAATAGTAATAAGAGGTGGGAATGTTGAGGCTCGGCAGTCTGTGGGCCCCACCTCTGATGGGCGGGACGCCTATGGCCACGTTACCTAGCTTTTACCTGGCTGGGCGGAGACCGGGTTACGCATGCGGAAGCTCCCCTTTTAAAGCAAGCGTACCAAGCACACCTCTCTCTCTTGTCCCTCTCTCTCATCTCCCTCTCTCTTGCCTTTCTCTCTTGCTTCTTGCCCCCCCCCCTCTCTCTCTCTCTCTCTCTCTCTCTCTCTCTCTCTCTCCACTTTCGGTTGGCCACCAGCTACCCCCCTCTTTCTTCTCCCCTCTCTCAATCTTTCCTCTCCCCTCTCTCAATAAACTCCTCATGGGCGCTGAATCTCGTGTTTGTGTTTCTTAGGCCATAGCAGCTGCATCACAGCAGCTGTATCAAAAGAACAACAGTGGAAATCCAGTTTGACTTGGAGCTGATCAGGGTTCCAATGGCATGAGAGAGAGAAGGAGAAGATAGGCTAAGATGGCTCAGGTCATAAAGTCACTTACTGCTCTGCTCATTCCTGGGATCCACATGGTGGAAAGAGAAAACTGACTCCTGTGGTTTGTCCTCTGATTTCCACATATGTCTTTACATACATGTGACTTTCACAGACACGAATGCACACACCATAAAATTAATTATTTAAAAACTTTTAAGGAAAAGCCAAGTGTGCCACACAGTCTGAAAATGGAATCAATTCAATGTACCTGCTCTAACCAGGCTTCTCTAGGGGAGCAGAATCAATGCAATGTATTACAAATTACACTGGCTCACACAATATGGGCTGGATAGTCTAGCAGTGGCTACATGCACAGTGGAGAGGCCAAGAATCCAGTATGCATCAGCAGTCTCCAATCTGAACCCAAAGGCCTAGAGGATTCTTGAAGAAACAGTAGTCTGTAGTCCATTCTGGAAGACTGAGGGAGCTGCATTTGGATGCTAGTAAAGGATAGTGGCAGCATAAGCACTCACTTGCAAGGGCTGAAGAGGGTAGGCAAAAAGCAGCAACTCTTCCTTAGGACTTCTTATTTCTGAACCACTGCCAGAAAGTGCTGCCCACTCTGCAGGAGGGCCTTCCCCTGCCACTTAATCCCTCCAGAGATTTCCCATTGATGTGTCTTTCAGTTGGTTCTAGACCCAATCCAGATGATTATCAAAATTAATCACCATAATGCCTGATATTTTAGAAGTAACTGGAATGAAGTATAGAATGCAGTTCTAATTAAAACAAAAGAAAAGAAAACAAAACAGGATGATAAAGTCATTTACCAAGACAAGGACGATGTGATTCTAATCTCTCTGTGTCTCTCTGTGTCTGTGTCTGTCTGTCTGTCACACACACACACACACATCAGAGATTGGCTTGGAAATCAAGATCTTTCAATCTCAATCTGTCAGGTATGAGATATTTGAGAGATATTGAACTATAGATGCTATGAACAAGGCAGTGAAATAAATATCTAAAACTCAGAGAAATTTCTAAAATGCACGTACATTTTTTGCTTTTCATTATACTATTTTATATGGATTATCTGTAGCCCAGTAATTGTGATCATGTTTTATTTTGCTTGCCTTTATACCATTGCTTTTGCTTCTTTTGAAATGCTATATTTTCGTTGGTAGAAAACAGTATATATTCCAGTGTAGAGTGATTCTTTGTCTAATGTCCACATATGGTAAATGATGAAATCAGGGCACCTAGCATTTCAATCAAAGCAAACATGTACCATTTGTGTCTGTAATATGTTTAATTATCTCTTCTAGGTGTCCTGATTCTACATTATTAATGACTGTTGTCATTTCACTGTTCCACAGAACACTAAAGCCTGATGCCTCTATTTGACCATAGTAACTGTATTCCTGAACTCACTTACCAGCTAGTTTCTTTCCCCCTCCATGCCATCTTCCCTAGCCTCTAGTGAGACATTTCACCCTTGACTTCTGTGAGGTCATTTGGTTTTTTTGTTTGTTTGTTTGTTTTGTTTTTGTAGCTCCTACATGAACCTGAGTGTGTGATGCATCTGTGTTCCTATGTTTTGTGTGTTTCACTGAAGATGGTGTCTTCTAGCCTCACCAATGTGCCCAAGTTCTTTTATTCTCTTTTACACTGGAGTGTCAACTCCAGGGTAGTCCAGGTCAGCATCTTCCTCCCTTGTGATCCTAAGCATTAGGAGGACAAGTGTATGCCACCATGCCTAGTTTTCAATAGACACCTTGCTGATTCCACATCTTGGCAATTACAAATTGAGCTGCAATGAATATGGGCATGCAAATGTCTCCCTGACATACTGCTATCATTCCTTCTCATATACACTTAGTATTGAGATTGCAAGATTCTATAGACTTACTTTTGAGGATCATTACTAACCATTGAGTATACATCTTAAATTCATGGAACAGATAAAATCACCTAGTAAAATCTACAATAGAGGAGAGTAAGAACCCAGTCTTTGGGAGTCAGTGCTTAAAGTCACATGGTGTCATAGAGAGCAACAAGGGGGCTTGAAATGAAGACAAGGACTAAACCATCACAGAGAGCATAGAGGGGAAGGAAAAGTGTGTGTGTGGGGGGGAAACAGGTGATCCTGCGGCCTGCCCTGGTAGACATGACTGAGTCTATTGGTTTGTCATCAGAATAATGTTCACTTTAGCACTAACAAGTCAATTGGGTATTTAACGTTTTTCTCTCCATTAGCAATGAAACTAAAAACCCTAAGTAGAGGATGGAAAGCTAACCAAGAATCAAAGTGCAGAGGCTGTGTACACGCAGACAACATTTTCAAGATACCTGTCCCAAAAGAGATGCAGAACAACAGTCAGGTAGTTGGAAGGTGGCATGAGGCTCAGCCAGGAGACATATTTTCTATCAAATGTGCACTTGCACTCTGAGGAATTTGACACAGTGAATAAAATTGTAACATAAAAGGGATTGGTACAAAAGGAGGCCCAAATAGTCTGCATCTAATGTACTCTCTGTGTTTTGTTGTCACAGCTCTCAGGGTTGGCCAATGATATCAGGTCAAGAAGGAACGCTCAGGGCCATGGGCAGGTGACTAACCCAGTAATTCAGTCTATATTCCTTTTTCTCTGTTGGCCAGGCTCAGATCAAGAATAGAGTTTTAGTAGGATGTGGTATTGAGTGCCCAGAGGTGGAAGCTGAAGGATCACAAGTTCTGGGACTATAGAGTAAAATTCATCCTCCAAGAAAACAAAACAAATAAAACCCTACCACCAACAGCAATGATAGAAACATAGCTGTAGGGTCTGGGGAGATGGCTCAGCAGTTAAGAACATTTACTATTCTTGCAAAGGACCTGAGTCCCCAGTATCCATATGGCAGCACACAGCTGCCTGTCCCTCATGATCCTATACACCTTACTGACACACCTTACTGTCTTCCTTGGACACATGGCACACAAACACACAGGCAATCACTCACACATATACATACTCATAAATAAAAGTAAGCAAGTCCAAAGAACGCTCTAATGTTTTGTTGAGGAGTCTTGGGCTTTGCACTTTTAAAACATTGTCTCCAAGGAACCATTGAGGAATACCAAGTGTGGCACAGCAAGTTTTGAGTGACCTTTCTGACAAATGCATATGCTACTACTACACATGGTGAGAGATATTGGGTTGATATCCATCTAGAGAGACTGAGTTACTTATCATCTCCTAAACAATCAGTTGTGGGGCTGTGAGGCTGTGGGGCTGTGGGGCTGTGGGGCTGTGGGGCTGTGGGGAGGTGGGTTCAGGATCCTGCATAGCAATATTTAGCTCAATGGATGTTAAGTTTATTCCATATTGAATCACATTGAAACTGTCATCCAAATAGCTTCATGGGTGAATCATGAACTTTTCCGTAAGGACTGTGAAGTTTTATCAAAGCAGTTTCAACATCCAACTCAGTGTCTGGCACTTGCTGGATTGGAATGCATATTGATTAAATGATAAAAATGAATAAGGTAGTGAATGAATGAGCAGAATTGTTAAAATTAGGGAGGATACAAACAGCATGGTTCATAAAAGTTGTTCACATTACATTCTAGGGATGTAAAACCTTCCCACCTGCAATATCCTCATGTGTTGTGCACACGCATTTATGTGTGTGTGTGTGTGTGTGTGTGTGTGTGTGTGTGTGTGTGTATTTGTGTATGTGTATAACTATAGGTAGAAAATGATGGATGACAGTAGAATAGTAGACCTGTGCCAGAATATTCTTGCTATTGTCCCTTTCCCTTAATAATTGTGAAGGTGAAGTTTCTTCTATAAGGACATACTTGTTTGGCTTAAATGTTTTACCAACAAGCATGATAATATTCATGTTCTAATCCTCATGCATTAGAACAGATTCCACACCTCATGCATTATAGTGTGTGTAATTTTTATAATTATAATCACTGTAATTTTTGCTTCACAGATGAGAGACAAGTTTAATATAAATCTAGTGGTCACTAAGGTCACTGATCTAGTAAATAACTGAGAGATGAGAAACCATATAGAAATCATTAAAATTAAGCCTGGTCAGATACTTCAGTTAGCAAAGTTCTTTCCAGAATGCCAGATGTGATGGTTCTTGTAATCCTAGCTCTGGGAAGGTGAAGACAAATGGATACCTAAAGCTTGCTTGCCAGCCAGCCTACTTGGAGACTTCTACTATGGCCTTGAATGGTTGACCCTCTACACACACACACACACACACACACACACACACACACACACACACACTGCACATAAATAACTTTTTGTTTTAATCACAAGACTATGAGCCTATCATACTTTCCATAGAAGTTCATGTCCCTAATGTAATGGTACTGGCCCATGACAGTGTAGGCCTGGGAGTCAGGGTGAAGGTGAAGAGGAGGATACCAGGCCAGCCATTAAGTCCTAGCCAGTACATGCTCTGGTACATCAGTGGAGCAGGTCAGAGGCTGCACTGTCATCAGAGCATGCTCCAGAAATGGGCTTAACACATCTCAAAAGGACCCCACAGCAGCACTGGCCTTGCACTATCCCACCAGCACTCTCCCTAGAGGATGTTAGAAGATCTGCAGTGCCCTCACAAGCTGGGGCAGTAGGAACAATGGCTTGTCCTTTCCAGAATTCCTCTGGCTATGTTGCCAAAGCTCAAGATGATCTCAGGCAATGTTGGGCTTTCTTTGCTCAGGACTCTTAGTTCATTTCAGAGATAAAACCTTACTTCACTAGTTTATAGATGTGAGTCAGATGGTAAAATGTTCTTCAAGGAGAGAAAGACCTGGAAACTTGCAGCTAAGCCAGTCTGTAGTTCTCAGCAGATGGGTTACACTTGCTAGAAATACTCACTTATTTATGTATGTGTATGATGCATTTACTCACTTATTGATATATATGCGTTTCCTTGGCTCTCCCTGCCTTCTTCCCTTCATCCTTTCAGCTTCAAGAATCAGCATATGATTTATTTCCCCTCTCAGTGTTCCTCCCAAGCAAACCACTATGATTGGCAGCAGATGCTGCTCTGGCAACCTGGGAGACATGTGTGAGAGGCACCAGCACCTGAATCCACTTAGCTGCTTCACCCCTTTTGACAAAGCTACCACTAGATTGGCAGTGAGGGGGTTATGCTGGATGTGTCCTGTGAAGCTCTTCACATATGAAAGTAAGATTTCTTTTGACATGTCCCATTTATCAGTTTATCTGTCCAGTTGTCCCTTCTCTATGACCTGTACAACCTAGGGAAATGGTGAAGGGGATCAGATGATCACACACAGCCCTGACTCTGAAGGAAATCAAGACAGCTTGTCTGTGCACCATGGGCTCTGCTTCCAGCTTGTGTGAGCGATTGGTGTTCACATAATAGCTTTCCTGCTTCCCTGGGGCCAAGCAGCCTGGTTCTTATTTTGAGAGACAAAGAAGTCATATGTCTTTCCACTGGGCATAAAGGAGTTGGGATAAAACTGGAGGCTCCCAGGAGGTCTGGGGGAAAGTTGATCTGAAAACTGTGATCAAATATTTCCCCCCATCACGGTTAAATGGGTTAATAAAAAAGGCTGTGTGTGGAGTGTGGGCAGCTTCCTTTCACTTGATGCTCAAATGCTCATAGTTTAGAAAGATCTTAGTGTCCACCACCTTGATTCAAAGGAGAATTAGTGTTCTTTCACTGTTTTTGTACTGGTACTACTCAGTGTTTTAGTGTTTTAGGTTTATTTCAAAGGGAGATTTAAGAATGTAGGGTCTCCCCAGGTAAGCAGGACAGCTGTGCTTCAGCATATATTCAGAAAGTTGGATGTGTAAGGCAGAGATATAAAGCTCCCTGGGGTTTGTTTCCAGCCTGTCTAGGCCAATAGATGAGCTCAGGGTTCAGTGGAGAGCCTGTCTCAGCAGAATAAGGTGAGACTCTGGGGTATTGGTAGATAAAAGCTCCTGCTGGGCAAGCCTGAGGTAAAGCCACTGAACCCATGTAGAAGGAGTGAACCAACTTCTGACAGTCGTTCTCTGATCATGCACGATCACACATACACACATACATGGAAATAAATAAAATTTTAAAAATTATAAAAATTAAGGTGAAGAGTGATTGAGATTGAGAAAAATAAAACATAACATTAACCCCTGCCTTCCTTGGGCAGGAACACATGCATGCAGGAACACACATACACACAGACACACACACACACACACACACACACACAGAGACACACACATGAGAGAGAGACGAGAGAGAGAGAGAGAGAGAGAGAGAGAGAGAGAGAGAGAGAGAGAGAGAGAGACTGAGAGACTGACTTTCTTTTGTTTTGGATTGGTTCATGTTGTTCATCTTTTTTTTTTTTTCCAGTCCAGTAGAAAAGGTTGGGTTGTCTCTGGAATTCCAATCACCCAGTTTCCTCTCTTGGTCACTACCTATAATTCTCCCTTGTCCCTTTCAGAATTCTGTTCATTGATCTGTATAAACCTTCCTCAACTATAGCCATGTCTATTTATTCAGCATGTACTTGGGAGGTGCCAGGTTGTGTGAGATGGGACAAAAGGACCTATGCCCTATTTCTGTTACTGGGACACTACTGATTCCCCCTGATCCCCCTGAGATGTTTGGAAACCAGAGCTTACAAGTGACAAACAACCCAAAGCATATTTTATCATTGGGATTGTTTGTATACTAATGGAAGATAAACACTATGGGTCATTTCACCTAAAACCTAAAACAAATTGTACAAGTACGTGGCTTCACATAAAACTGCAGGATTTACAAGAACCCCATGGCATTTATCTAGCCAGTGGCACCAGATTAACAACAGCTGCCTTCAAAAGCAGACAAAAACTCAGCCTGAGTGGGATTCATAGCATTCCTGTGAAAGATCACTTGTTAGGGTGCATTCTAGAAGCCTTTGGAAGTATGGTAATGGCCACAGTCACTTTCTCTTGACTCAGGTTGTGCTCATGCCAGGCTGTAGTGATACTTTGACCCAAAGTAAGAGTGAATCGTCTGTTCACTTGTAGAATCTGACCTCTTTAAGTATAAGAGTTACTGGGTAAAATGCCACCCAAGCATAAAGCAGATGGTGTGTTGGTGTATGTGCCATACCTACAAACATACATAAGCATGCAAGCATACACACACACACACACACACACACACACACACACACACACACACACTGAGAGAGAGAGAGAGAGACAGAGACAGAGACAGAGAGACATAGAGGGAGGGAGGAAGGGAAAGAGAGTACAGAATGTACTAAAATTTGAAAACATGGAGATTGTGTGTATGAAACAGTGACATAGAAAGGACACATGCTCAAGAAGCTAGGGAAAGCTATGGTATGTTAAAAAAATAAGTGCTAGTTGGAGAATTTTCAAACTGACTTCTGGTTAAATATAGTAAATATGACCATGTGTGTGACATCACAGCTCTGAAACTTAAGTGGGGATCTTCATTTAATGGCCTTAAAACACTATATAAATGTTTGTGAAGTTGCATGATTATCAATAACAACAACGAAGACCAGGAGATGCAAACACATCAGGGCAGGAATACTTTGTGGCGGGGTGAGGCCTGTCCTTCATGGGTATTCACATTCCAAAGGAAAACATTTGTAAACCAATTTCTGCTCCAAATCCATTTCATTGAATAATCAATTTGTACTCTTAAAAATTATTCTCTTATAAACTCCCCTACTCCACAGAGTCACCAACACCTGGGTTTCATTGAGTTACTTGGTAATTATCACACTGGTTGATTCTTCCATGTGAATGCTAAATGCCTGCGTCTTCACTCTGCTTCATCTGTCAGTTTATTTCAACAAGCCTTAAGATGAAAGGACAATGCCCCCTTTGTCCCACAATCTCACTCAAAAAAAGTGAGGTACTCATCAGAGTCATCAGGAAAGCAATAAGCAAAGCATAGACATAAACAGTCCTGTGAACATGGGCACAGGGGCTTTTCTTTATGTGTTACATGGGAATGGGCTTGTTCACACCACTTGGGGACACATAAAGGGTCCACTCCCAAGGAGATAAGAATAGCTACAGGATGGAAAAAAACAATGTTGGAGGATGTTTCAAATTGATTTCTGGTTAAATATTATAAGTACAGGTATGAATCCATTTCTGCTCTAGGCAAAAGACAAACTAAAAACACAAAGAGATCTCAACCATGACTGGACATCCCTAAGTTGAAAAGGCCTTTCTAATAGAGGCAAAGTGATTCATGACACTTGATTGTGAAGGCAGAAAAATCAGATAGCCATGGCCCCTAAAACAATAAGAAAAATGGGTCCTAAGGCAGTTGGACTGAGATTTTCTTCACCAAGACATCAGCTCACTGTCATTTCTCACATCAAGAAGATAAATACTATACTCTTTAATCATACTCTTCAATCATGCAATAAACATAAATATCAAGAGGTAGTATATAAGTTATTGAAGTTCTTAAAAGTATTTGTTTTAAAAGTTCCTTAAAAGTATCTATTTATGTTGAGAACATTGCTCTATATTCACCCTCCTTATTGCCTCTAACCTCTTGTTAGTCCCCCTAAAAAGTTATCTACTGATGGGAGATGTCATTCTGTAAATATATTTCTCTTATTGGTTAATGAATAAAGCACTGTTGCCAAATAGGAAATCAAGATAGACAGGACTAGGAGACAAGGAGGATTTGGGAGATGTAGTAGAGGGGAGTCAAGATGTAGAGACTTGAGAGAGAAGAGATCCTGGTCCTCTCTTTTGTAAGATAACACCATGGGGAAATACTTAGACTGATAGAAATAGGTTAATATTTAAGGCAGAGCTAGTCAATAAGAAATGCTAGTAACAGGCCAACAGCTTTATATCTAATATAGTGTCTCTGTTATTTGGCTGATTCAACTCTGGGACTAGGCTGGAGGGCAAACTCTTGTAACAAAATGGCACCTACAATGTGGATACTAAGAACTTCCACTTAAAATTTGACAAAAAAGGATTTTAGAAACAAAAGAATAGAGACAAGCAAGGCTTCTTGGTGTCAGCATTTTTTAAGGTGGGCTCTGTTTTGCTAGAGACAAGCAGAGACTTGCACGGTTCCTTTAAATGAGGTTTCCTGACACAGCATAAGTGGCAAACCCTGCTAACAACTTAATGGTGTGTATGAGCTGGCGATGGGCAGTGACCACATCTCCAAGCAGGCAACATGCTGCTGGATGGCAGTGTAGACAAAGGCAGTGAGCACAGCTCTCAGTGCTAGCAGTAAATATACCCCTGCCATCTTGGAAAGCAATGTCATTTAGCAGATACAAGGCTCGTGGCCAGAAAAAGACAAAGATTTACAGTGAAAACAGATTCAAGTTAAGAAAAACCTCTAAATGTTTACAGTGTGTTTAAAAATATATGTAGGCTTGGGAAAGAAAAAGAAACAGGATAAAGTGGTTTAAAAAAAATAGAAAGAAAGCAAGTAGCTGGGTGTGGTGGCACAGGCCTTTGACTCCAGCACTCAGAGGCAAGCAATCTCTGTGATTTCAAAGCGAACCAGGCAAAAGTTACACAGAGAAACCTTGTCTCAATAAATTAAAAAAGAAATAAAATAAACAAAAGATGCAGCCAGCATTTCTGCATCTTCTTAGGATTCCCCAAGACAGCACCCCCTATCAGCAGGAAGCAATTTGGAAAGAACTATGTCCAAATTCCCAAATATTGTCTATAAATGTTTGTTTTCATTTAAATGGTGTTGATTAAAAATGGTTAATCATCACAACCAAACTCTTTTTAAAGATAAGGGGATTATGGTATAGAAATGAATACTTTGTTTTGGAATGGATTTTTATTTATTAATACAAATTTAAGGTTAATTTTGTGATGTGTATATTTCTCCACTTGTTAGGTATTGTGTTTATATAGCTACACTAGTTTCTGTAGGGCTGGATTTGTGGCTATGTATTGTTTACATCCAGTTTTGTCATGAAATATCTTGTTTTCTCCATCTATCATAATTGAAAGCTTTGCTGGGTATAATAGTCTGGGCTTGCATCCATGGTCCCTTAGTGCTCGTAGAACATCTATCCAGGACTTCTTAGTTTTCAGAGTTTCCATGGAGAAGTCAGGTGTAATTCTGATAGGTTTGCCTTTATATGTTACTTGGTCTTTTCCTTTGATGCTCTTAATAATTTTTCTTTATTCTATAATTTTGGTGTTTTGATTATTATGTGACATGGAGACTTTTTTTTTTTTTTTTTGGTGGTCCAGTCTATTTGGTGTTCCATAAACTTCTCATACTTTCATAGGCATGCCCTTCTTTAGGTTGGGAAAGTTTTCTTCTGTGATTTTGCTGAATATGTTTTCAGTATATTCAACACCTTGAGGTGTGTGTGTGTATGCATATGTATATATGTATGTATGTATATACATATGTAATATATAATTTTTTCTTATTTTACATATCAAGCCCAGTTCCTTCTCCCTAACTCCCTCCAATGCCCTCCAATGTCACAGGGAGGGTGATACTTCCCAGAAGGGATCATCAAAATCTGTCAAGTCACTTGGAGTAGGGACTAGGCCCTCCCTCCTGCCTCTAGGCTAAGGGAGTATCCCTCCATGGGGAATGTGCTACCAAAGACCTTTTGTGCACCAGAGATACCTTCTGGTTTCACCATCAGAGGTCCCTTAGAATGCTCAGGCCTTCTAACTGAGACCCCCGTTCAGGGGGTCTGAGTTGGTCCAATGCTGGTTTCCCAGCTATCACTCTTGGGGGCCATTTTCTCCCCCTTGTGCAAGTCAGCTGTCTCTGTGGGTTTCTCCAGCCTGGTCTTGACCCCTTTTCTTATCACTCCTCCCTTTCTGCAACTGGATTCCAGGAGTTTAGTTCAGTGTTTAGCTGTGGGTATCTGTTTATGTTTCCATAAGGTACTAGATAAAGGCTCTATGATGGTAGATAAGTTAGTCATCAATCTCATTATCAGGGAAAGGCATTTAAGGTAGCCTTTCCACTGTTGCTTAGATGGTTAGTTGCGGTCTTCCTTGTAGCTTTCTGGTAATTTCTCTAGAGTCAGTTTTTTCTCCAAACCTATAATGGCTCCCTCTTTTATGGTATCTCTTCCCCCCAGATTCCACCTCCCCCCCCCCGGTCTGTTTGTTCCACTGACTCAATCTTCCTAGTCCCACATATTCTCCTCTTCTCTCCTCTTTCTCCTAACTCCCTTTCCACTCACTGCACCCCCTCCCAATATGCTCAGGAGATCTTGTTCCTTTCCTCATCTGTGAGAGGCCTGTATATATCTCCTAGGTTCCTCCTTGTATCCTAATTTCTCCGGTGGTGTGAATTATAGGCTGGTGATCCTTTGCTCTATGTCTAAAATCCATATATGAGTGAGTACATACCATGTTCCTCTTTTTGTGACTGGATTATTAAGGTGTATTTCTTTGCCTTCTTCTATACCTATTATTCTTAGGTTTGGCATTTTCATGGTATTTCATATTTCCTGGATATTTTGTGTTAGGGATTTGTTGGGCTTAAGATTTTCTTTGGTCAATAACTGTATTTCCTCTAGTGAGTCTTCAACACCTGAGACTTTCTCTTTCCTTTTTAGCACTAGGGCTTTGTTTAGCTTGAGCAAATCTTATCCATGCTGTCATAGTCTCTGTGAGTTATATATGAGTTATATACACAGCCATGCTGTGTCTGTGGAATGCTATTGCCTTTAGCACAGATCCCCGTGCCTTGAAGTGAGAGATATGACAGATAATTACAGTTGAGGGTTGAGCACTCCAAGTCTCCCAGTCTATGTCTGTTGTCCAGTTCTGAATCACTGTCTACATATGTAGTTTCTCTGCTTAGGGAGAAGTGACACCACTGAGTATGTGCACCGCTCTCAAGGGCAGGCCCGTGCTCAGGAGGAGATGGCCAGTACAAATCAGACTTCATAATTTTTAGTGTCCTTTGTTATTGTTTTGTTGTTGTTTATAAGAGGGAAAAACATAAATTTAAGTAGGTTGGGTTGGTGGTGGGGTAGATCTGGAAGATGTTGGAAAGTGTAGAAGTGTATGGCTAAATATGTTCTATGAAATTCTCAATGTTTTTTAAAACTAGGAACAAATAAAGATTGAACACAAAACAGTAAAAACTTACTGTATAAGTACTGTACAAAATAAAATTATAAAGTGATCGATCAAAAAATGTTGTAGGACTTCAAAATATAGGTCCATCTGAACTTTTCTTGTAATCCTCATTCAGGAAAATGTTGTTATGCCTAGGTTATCAATAGGAAACTTTGCTTCCATCCCTTGCACACTCCATCTTGGATTCATGATACAGCCAGACTGATCCTAAAATAGCCTAAGTCAGATCATGTTATTCCTTAGCTCACAACTCACTAAGTAAAATTCAATGCGTTTTTCACATGATCCCACTTTCCATTCTACAATCATCCATGTTAGACATCCCCCACCCACAAGAATTTGTGGGTGAAAGCCTGATTTACTAAAACAGCAATTTTCTATGTTATGCCACAAAGTGATATTGAATGGTATGGGGTTTAAAAAAATCTCCTGTGATAGATAAGAAACCACAGTGAAAGATTTCACATTCTTCCACAAAATAACAAGGCAGGAAAAATGTAAAATACTCAACCCACCATAGCTAATAAGTTTAATCTAAACTATAGGAATATACTATTAGAGTGAAAAAAAGAAAAGCTGCAAGACAGGCAATCTGTAAACCTTGGCAGCTGCCTAGAGGAAGAAGATGGATGACAGAGAGAGAAAACCATGGCTTTTGTGTCAGAAGACATAGAAATGTAGCAAGCAGCCAAGAGACAAAAGGGAGGAAGGCTCTTCCTTAAGATTTCCCTTATTAGATGATGCTATTGATCTTGACTGGAGGTTAAGATTCTTTAGTGGCCCAGCTTGCAAGATAAATGTACCCTGTGTGGGGAAGACATGGAACTTGCTGGTGATATTGCTGCCAAGAATCAACTAGGCTCTGTAACATGCTCAAACATGCAGATATAATAACTGTAGATGACTTCATTTGAAGCTGTTGTTTCAGCAAGCCAGATTTGGATAGTGTGATGGTTAACAATAATTGTCAACTTGACAGGATCTAGAATCTCCTAGATGACAAGCCTCTGGACATGTTTGGAAGGTATTATCTAGATTATGTTTAGTAAGATGGGAAGACCTATCATGAATGTGAGTGGCACCCATCCATAGGCTGGGGAAAGGGGCTGCATAGAAAGGAGAAAGCTAGGTAACAAGAACACCCATTGCTCTCTGCTTCTTGATTGAGATACAATATGACCAGGTAATTTGACTTCCTCACCATGATGGACAAACTGTGAGCTAAAAGAAACCCATCCTTAAGTTGTTTTTGTCAGGTGTGAGTCATAGTAACAACACAGTAATTGATATCATGGTATCCTTTCTTTGTTGTTGGTTCCCTATTTTGGGTGAAGAGATATTTATTTACTTGTCCCTAGGAAAAGTAACGTAGGATATTATTGTAAAAATAGTGTGTATGAAGCAGAAGACAGGTGTGTGTGTGTGTGTGTGTGTGTGTGTGTGTGTGTGTGTGTGAGAGAGAGAGATTGGGTGAAACCAGATTACTTCATGGATAGATGACTATGGGATCTAGTGATGTATATATGTAAATTTACTCTGCTACTTTGATTTCTTTTTAACATTTGATGTTTCATCATAAATGGTATAAAATAAATTCTTTACATGTAAATATTTCTGTAAACAAAAAGCCATATACTGCATAAACTGAAAAGTCACATATTTTTATGACTAATGTATATGATTTGTGCATCCATGAAAAGAACCAGTTTGTTCCTACACAATAATTTGAACCATGAAAGAAGCATTTTTCTGCCTTGCCCCCATGAATAGCCTTCTTTATAACCTGAGCAAAACTGCATCACTTGTTGCTTGAGTACTGTATCCTGAGGACTCTTAGTGAGAGCACTTGAAGTCAGATATGGTGAAGGAAGGAATGTATGAAAATGTATCCATTTAGGCTTTGGGCACCATTATATTAAAGACATCCCATTGGTGGAGTTATCCTTCCGTATATGTTTCTCTTATTGGTTAATGAATAAAGCACTGTGGCCAATGAGGCAGGAATATAGGCGGGACTAGGAGATGATGAGAGTTCTGGGAGGGATAGGCAGAGGCAGAGCAGAGTCGTCATGTGATCCTGGGAAGACAGGATGTGAGTCAGGCGTTGTATGGTAAGACTATGTAGAAATACATAGATTAGTAGTTATGGGTTAATAATTAAGGCAGACCTAGCTAATAAGAAGCCCTAGTCATCAGCAAACAGTTTTATATTTAATATAAGTCTCTGAATGTTCATTTGGGGCTGACGAGGCAGTGGAACTAGGCTGGTGGGAAGAGTGCTTGTAACATTCCACTTTAGAAATTGACTTGCCATACTAAACAAAATGAAAATAATGCCATCCTTTCTAGGTTGTCTTAAAGAAATGAGTTCTTCAGGACCTCTTCTTACCACCATTGAAGAGTAGGCTCTCAAGAGCTATTTCAATTTGCTGCAGCCAACACCCCCTGCATCTGTAGACTAGAGGAACCCCACAAGCAAGAATGTCTGGCTGTAAGGGACATGTATACATGCATCCATTGATTTGGGTATCTTACAAGGTCCCCTATGCAGCATTCAAAGGAGCCCCAGCTCCTATGAAGATGCTGCACTAGCTTGCTTATTGCTTTTGTCTTTTTTTTTTTTTTTTTTTTTTTTTTTTGACACATCATTTTTGTGGTTTGTTTGATTTCTTCAACATTTGTGGTCATTCCTCCAAGGGGTCACCCTGGAGTTTCTTGTGATTGTTTCAGCACACTATGTCCACACTTCACATCTGAGTCTATTTATGCACAGTCGCTAAGAGGGGTTTTCACTGTCTTCAATGAGTGTCTGAGGAGTACACAGTCCAGAAATGATGTTCACATGTGTCCTTCATTTCCTCTCCATTCTTAGTGTTAGATGATAAGCACTGGATTCTGGGGTTGACTTAAAAAAGGGTTGCAATCAGCAGTCAAATACACACTCCACGCTCATGTTCACTTGCACAGCTCCCAGAGATGAGAGAACCATCTCTTCCAGAATCTGCCAGAACTCCAAGTGATGTTCACCATGGTTTTGTTTGGTGTGAGCTCAGACATCTGCCATGAATTCCACTCAATAACTACAAACATTCACTTATGCCAAATCCTATACTGGGGATACAGAACAAATAGTAACACTTTTTGCCCCCAGAAAAGTTCAGAATTTAGAGGATATAGACAGGAGAACGTAACACTAGACTATAATGAGCTCAGTGGTACATAAAAGTGGGCACAGGGCACCACGGAAGCTACAATGAAACCACCTCCAGAGGAGTAAGTATGGGATAATAAGAAACATTTCAAGAGACTCTTGAAAGAGAATTCAGAGATTATTGCTTATAGATTATCAAGAAAGAAAGAAAGAAAGAAAGAAAGAAAGAAAGAAAGAAAGAAAGAAAGAAAGAAAGAAAGAAAGAAAGAAGGAAGAAAGAAAGAAAGGAAGAAAGAAAGGAAGAAAGAAAGCAAGGAAGAAAAAAGAAAGCAAGGAAGAAAGAAAGGAAAATAGGTGAATGTCTGAGGGTATTGAGGTAAGATGGCACATAGCACAGTCAAGCCACTCCATAGCTGCATATAAGGTAGATGTTAGATAGAAGGTAAGGCTAATATGAGCAAGCACAGAAAAATGAAGTCCAATGGGAGATAGTGACTAAATAGAAGTAGATATCAGAAAGAACCTTGCCACACAAGGTTCCAAGTAAATCTAAATCAAAGGGTACATGACTTAAATTCTTAAGTATGGGCAACCCTACATGTGCTTAGTGAACATATACATGAAACAGTCTGTTTCATTACTCTCCCAGGAGCACATTCATGAATGAATGGGATAAGAAAATACAAAGGACAACACTGAGACCAGGCAACTAATTCAGTAGAAAGGAATTAGTGACTTGATGGCTCTGAGCATAGTTTGGTATCTGAGTCTACTGTGTCTTTGCCCTGATCTTGAAGACCTGTTTCAAGTCCTGGTATAAGAAAAGAAGAGATGGAAATTGAGTAGTACAAAATTTAAAGCCTGAAAATGCTGACTTTATTTCAATGTTAAGACATTGGCAAGCCTGGTGACACACCTTTAATCCTAGCACTTAGGAAACAGAGGCAGACAGATCTCTATAAGTTTGAGGCTGGCCTTTTCTATAAAATGAGTTCTAGGCCAGCCAGGTAATATGCCCTTGTCTTTAAAACAGTAACAATAAAACCCACATAAACGTGCGTGCCTGCTTCAAGCTCCTGCTCTGAATGAATACAGTCATTCTCTCACTCTTTTCCCACATGACCACAGGATCCATGACACAATGAAATCTTGAACTTGAAATCTTGTAAGGAACTGATGGCATTGCCCATGTGTGCTGCAACATCAGCATCAGGAAGGGCACCAGTCCCAATTAGAGCAATAGGATACAGTGTAGTGGAGGTGTGTCCACGTTTTTCCACTGAGCTTTTTCACATCAAAGAACTCAATGAGACAGCAGAGCATTTTCAATAAGGTCATTTATTTATTTAGGAAATGAAATGAAATATATGAAAATATTGGAGAAAATCTAGGTGCAGTGCAAGCCCAGGTGCTGGCTGTTCATAAATCCAGATGAGCCTCCTCTAGGATTCCCAGCAACAGAGGGGTGACAGCATATTCATACAAGATGCAAGCAAATGAAAGCCAGGAGAATCACAATCTCATTGAATGCTACCATACCTCTTATCTGGTCTGGGACACCAGGGTAGGAGGAATTTGGGTTACAGACCACACCTACCGTCTCAGGGTACAACAAAAGCACTGCTCTATTACTCAGCTTCATGCCAGGTCCAGGTGCACACTGAATGTGCAGTCAGTTGAGTTTCATTTGTTTTCAGATATACTGCAAATATCAAATATGACTTGGTAAAGCTGCAGAATTTGGTCTTAGAAAACATCAGAATTTGTGAGCTGCTTTCTTTTGGCCTGAAAGAGTCAGTGGTCCACATGCTGCTGCCTTGCTTCCTCTTTTAAGGATGTTAACTCATCTTGTCTGCGCCTACTGGAACATGGTACACAGTGGTCTTCCTTTACAGCATGTATGTGTCAGTGGCAATGTTTGATCATCTGAACAAGAAGGTGAACAAAAATGCTTCTATATCGCTACAATCAGCGTGCTCACTACTATAGGTTTGGAGGCGAATATATGGCTACAGTATCCCCCAGGGCCTCTCTAGGGAGGGAGGACCATATCTCTCCTCCCTGTGGGATTCTTATGGCCTCTGGGAAGTTCAGCACAGACTCTCCAGCAAGAAACCTTTTACACCCAAAACCCAGAGTAGAAGAGTAAGCCGTGTTTTTGAATAGCATCATGTTCCCAGGTGTAATCTAATGAAGCTAGAGACCGCTTGATTCAAACCTGCCTCAAAGTGGTGAAACAGACAAGAGGAGGAAGCAGACAGGCTAGCCAATGGTCTCCAAATAAGTTCTCCAGATGTGGCAGATTTTTTTGGTCCACCCTGGGCTGTCATCAACATTTCAACATTTAATGTTTCATTTCCTGCCTTCTCCTTGCCTGTCACAGAAATTGGACTAAAATTCCCTCTTTACAGAAAGTATCACGCACAGTGTTTTTTCTTTCATTGTGCTCTGACTTGTGAGCATATTAATTAGATCTCCTTGGCAGGATGCAAGTTTATATCACAGAGGGTAAGTGATATGTTACTTGTCACATACTGCCAGTCGCTAGCTAGCTTGCATTTCCTGTTGAAAGGTGTGTGTAGCTGTTTTTTGCTCTCATGCTTTATCTAGTCCTGTAATCCACTTGCTGAAAAGAGAGAACAACACTAGAAATATGGGCCGCTTCTGAAAAGAAATTTCAAACCTGTCCCACAGTGTCACCCATGATGTCCTTCTTCATTTTGACACACTTGAGCATCTCCTACTATCCATGAAATGCTGTTCCCTCATCTTCTTCCTGATCTCAGGCCTCTCAAGGATCTGATGCCCCAAGTTCCCATCAGTCATTGTCACTGTAGGGGAATCACAAGGAGATGATTAGAATATTGTGAGAGTCAAATTATGCCTGAATAGAAACAAGAAAGGGAAGGGTAGGAGGTGGAGGAAAACACTTCAGCTTTGTATCTTCCCAGCTCTAATGTTCCAGTGTGGGGCTGGGCAAAGTGATGAAGGCAAAGGCATATCAGTGCCCTTTCCTGTTGCTGTGGCAAAATAGCTGGCAACAGCAATTCAAGAAGAAACAGCTGGAAAGATGCCTCAGCAGTTAAGAGCACTGGCTGTTCTTCCAGAGGTCCCAGGTTCAATTCCCAGAACCTACATGACAGCTCACAACTCTCTGTAACTCCATTTCCAGGGAATCTGATACCTCCATACCAATGCACATAAAATAAAGGTTAAACAAATTGTAAGAAGAGGAGGAGGACAATGATTACAAGATGATGATGATGGTGAAGGAGAAGAAGAGGAGGAGAAGGAGGAAGGAGGAAGGAGGAGGAGGAGGAGGAGGAGGAAGGAGGAGGAGAAGAAGAAGAAGAAGAAACAGCTTAACAGCTTGTACTTCTGGCCCCTGGTTTGAGAGTACACCCCACCGTGGTAGGAAATGCTTTTCTATGAGAGTTGCTGCAGCTGTGCTGTTGGGAATGGGGAGGAGCTGATTTCATTGTACTCAGTCAAGAAGCAGGGACAGATGACTGCTGATGTTCAGCCCATTCTTTCTTATTTCCCTTTTCATTCCTTCTGCTACCCCAGCCCATGGGAAGGTTTTCTCCACATCTAAGATGGGCCTTGCTTCCTCACTAAACCTTTCTGGAAACAACTTCGCAGGCATGCCCAGTGCAAGTTGATGTTCAAGGTTAACTATAACTGAAGCATTCACCAGCAGGGCTGGCTGCTCTTTTGTATCTGTGCACTTTATTCCTGTGTTATCAGGGGAAGTAACAGATAAACCATTGTTCTAGGTCTAATAGTTACATTGTTGTATCAAAATCTCCTCCAAATTGAAAAGTTTCAACCAGCAGGGAGATAAAGGAGGCTCATAAGACTTTGGAAATATGTAACTTATAAGTCTTAGGAAGTTACTGAAACTAGCAAGATTTACAAGACTCTGTGAAAGTTATGAAGGCAGCAAATATCTCATGGGAAAAGAAACTGGCAGGCTGAGCTGACAGTAGAAGACTTACTGACATATTGACCTGTCTTCAAATTGTACAGGGAGAGTTCCTGAGTTGTTACCCATGGTGAGGCAGGCTTTTTAGTAATATCGCTGCCTTTGATTTGTCCATACTCCTATAACAAACCCTAATATACTCATTGGTTCACCAAGTTGACCTCTGGTATAATAATTACTTTCATCTGTTTATCCCCTTTATGTAAGCAGACATTTGTTCATGTTTCCCCAAGATAAGTGATATAATACACACAGAGTATAGCGTCATGTAGGTAAGCCTGTTGCTGTGGCACAAACTATTCACTTCAGTGGTAATGAATTATAGCAGAGCTGAAATTTGCAGTTGGTAACTTATTTAAAATATTAGTGATATTTAAACTGACAATACCAGTGCCTTGTTATTAAGGCCTTTGCATGAGACACATAAAGTTCTAGAACTATACATATGACTGCTGGGATTTTTTAACTGTTAAGAGTGGATCATCTTTTATAGTTTAGGTATATGGAAATGGATGAGTGGACCAGATAAGCTATTTGGCAAAATTACAGAATTAAGGAAGGGCTAACCTGTGATCCATCCAGCTTCTTCTACTTTCCTGTAGAATGTAAATGCCACTCATTTATTGTCAGTGAGTTCCATTATTCTCATTTAAATCAATGTGTAGAAAACAATTGCTAATTGAGCCTAATATTTTCTGGCTTCTAATGGCAAGGTGTTGATAATATCCATGAATTCCTAGAGACCATTCAGGCATTAATTCTGAATGTGGCTATGAATGGTTCCAGAAAAGACTGGCTTGTGAGTCAATGGACTGAGTGGGGAAGATTTGCCTTCCATGTGGGTAAGTGTGCTGGCTGATCTTATGTCAACTTGATACAAGCTATAGTTACTTGAAAGAAGAGAACCTCAATTGAGAAGAAGCATCCATAACATTTGTCTGTACAGCATTTTCTTAATGAGTGATTGATGGAGAGGGCCCAGCTCATTGTGGGTGGTGCCTCGAACAACTGACCTGCAACTTTCAGAGATCCACATGTCTTTGCCTTTGCCTTTGTCTTTTCAGTGCTGTGATTATCCCCACACCTGGTATTTTTGTGTGGGTTCTGGGGATCAAACTCAAGTCCTCATGAATAAATGGGAAGCATTTTATAGACTGAGTTGTCTCCCCAACCCCAGATGTCACATTTCTGTCACCAACATTAGATAACATGTAAAGGAATGTTTGTTATTGTATTCCAACAGAACTTTTATAAACAAAGGCACAAGGCATGGTTTCATTGTTGGGTTGTAGTTTGTCAAGTCCTGGTTTATTAGCTTAAAAGAATAATAATGTTTTAAATCCAAAACTTATATATCTATTATTAGAATCAGATCACTGAAAGTTTGAGATACCATTTGGCTATATGAATTTACATTTGATTCATCAAAATGACCAGTTTGAGTGAAGAGGAAGCCTAGCATATGGTGACCACTGTGGTAATCTAAGTACAAATGGCCCTAAAGGCTCATGTTGAATTCTTCATTCCCAGTTGATGAACTGTTTAGGAAGGATTAGGAGGTGTGGCCTTGTTGGAGAAAGTGTGTTACTGACTGCAAGCTTTAAGGTTTCCAAAGCCCATGCCAGGCCCAGTTTCTCTCTCACTCTGCCTTCAACTTATGGATCAGATGTGAGCTCTTACCTTGCCTATCTCCCTGACATGACATTCATGGACTTACCCTCTGAAACTGCAAGTAACCCAGCATTAAATTCCTCCTTTTATAAGTTGCCTTGGTCATGGTATCTCTTTATAGCAATAGGATGGTACCTAAGACAGTTACAGAGTCCACATGAATACAGTATGGCAATGCTTGGTATCTAAGAATGACATTTGAACATTTTAAATAGATCACTTCATTTTAAATAGAACATATAGATACAATAAGCAATGTTTCAAATATCACCAGACTGTGAAACTTCTGGTACTAATTTAGTTAAGTAATAAAATGGAAACAGAAAGCATTAATTATCAATAAAATCTCTGCCAAGTCTAGATTTCTTGGATTTATTGTACAATTTACTGTAGGGAAAAATCTCTGTAAAAGATGTATTATTCTTATCTATGGACATAATAGGTCTGGAATAAAGCTAAACATGTGCTTGGCTTACATTGTAGTGGAAGAGAGAAGAAAGGAAGTAAGGGAGTGGGAGGATAGAAAATGAAATAGGAATGTCTTGCCATGCAAAGAATTAAAGTCAGATGAGTGACATGGGGGAGCCTTATTCGAATAAGATGCATTTAAACCATCCTATGTAAGTCACAAACACAAGTCATTTTCATGCTTTAAGTGATTATAAGGGTGTTAGTAGCAACATGAAAAGCACCAGCTTTCACAATTGCTGGCATGGACAAGACAGAAAATGGTTCACAATAAATGTGGCATCCTGGGTAGGGCTAAGTTGAGAACCATTCCATTCATATAACCATGATCACAGTAGAAATGTTTATTCTAAGTCTAACATGTAGATACTCTTGACCACTGTTTGTAAAGTACTACCAGAAATAGACCAGCACAAGCAAAAGTTGGACATATGGAAGTAGACACCAAACATATAGAGAATTGAGATTGGGACTTTAAAAGGATGATGAGTTATTTGGCTTGAAGTGTGGTTGTAAGGTACCAGGCCTGCTCATGAAGATTCCATCTAGAAATTCTTGAACCGTGTTCTTTGTCAGGGGGGAATAGACATTTGATGAGTAAAATGGTGCAGTGTGTCAGAAACTAAGTAGCTGTTTTCTTAGACTTTCCTTATAGTTTGGTATAGAATTTAGTCCTGAAATGGTGATGTGTGTTGTATATCTACAGACACCTTTCATGCGTGAGTATTTTGTTCTTTATCCATCTCCATAGGTAGAACTATATACTAGTTATTCATTGCTGGGAGCAAGTACCTGGCAAAAAACAACTTAAGGGGTTAGTTTTATTATGAACATAACACAAACCAGAACACCGTATTGGGAAGAAGGGACCTCCATCTGATTGCCCCGTGGAAGTATTTTTTTCAATTGTTTATTAATGTGGAAAGGCCCTACCCACAGGACTATCTGTAGGTAGATAGGCTTATCAATATTGTTTGTATAAGAGGGCTAGTTGAACAAGCCAGGGAATTAAACATGCTTCCTCAATGGTTTCTGCTTCAATCTCCTGTCCTGGCTTCCCTCTGTGACGTAATATAAATTCTAAAATGAAATAATACTTCTCTCTACCCAAAGTTAGTTTTTGCTAGTATTTTATCACTGCAGCAGAGACAATACTAGCAAAGGGATGAACCATTTTTTTTCTCAGAACTTAAAAATTATTTTGGTTTACTAAAAATTTTATAAAATTTCATTTCTTATAATAAAGACTTTTAAGTAGGTTACTGGCTATAAGATTAACTAAAAAAAAACCACTATCCCTCCTATATTAAAATGAAAAATAAACTGAGAAACAAATTAGGGGAAAAAAACCTTTCACCATAGCTTCAAATAATATTAAATATCTTGATATCTTGGTACCCCAAGATATCTAACCAAACAAGTGACAGACTTGTATAAGTCTGTCTTTAAGTCACTGAAGAAGATATCAGAAGATGGTAAGGTCTCCAATGCTAATGGATCAGTAGGATTAACATAGTAAAATTGGCCATCCTATTAAAAGCAATCTACAGACTCAACACAATTCCCATCAAAATTCCAACACAATTCTTTACAGACATTGAAAATACAACTCTGAAATTCATGTGGAGAAACAAACAAACAAAAAGATAGCAAAAGCAATCCTGAACAATAACATATCTGCTGTAGTTTATTTTTACTATTCCCAACTTCAAGTTGTACTACAGACCTATAGTAATAAAAAAACACATGGTATTGGCATAAACAGACACATTGATCAATGGAATCAAAATGAGGAGTTAGACATACATCCTCACACCTATGCATACCTGATTATTGATAAAGAAGCCAGAAATACACACTGGAAAAAAAAGACACCATCTTCAACAAACTGTGCTATTCAAAATGGATGTCTGAATGAAGAATGCAAATAGATTCATATATATCACCGTGCACAAAACTCAAGTTCAAATGGATCAAATACCTCAACATAAAACTAACCACACTGGATGTGATAGAAGAGAATATTGGGAATAGCCTTGAACTCATTGTCACATGAGATGGCTTTCTGAATACAACACTGATAATACAGGTACTAGCATCAACAATTAATAAATGGGACATCATGGAACTGAAGAGATTCTGTGAGGCAGAAGGCATTGTCAATGGAACAAAGTGGTAGTCTAGAGAATGGGAAAAGGTTTTTGTTGTTGTTTTGTTTTGTTTTTTATTTTAACCAACTGTACATCTGATACAACAGTGATCTATGGGAGAAACAGCTTGGGAATTGGAGTATTGAGGAGATGGTATGGAAACCTGAATCAATGAAGTTGACTCTAATGAGTACTCCTAGTAATAGGGGATGTGGAATCTCAACTGGCCATCTCTTGTAACAAGGCTAGGCTTCCATTGGTAAGACTTGATTTCACTCAGTTGAATTGTTGACCAAGTAGATCTCATGGAAATTGTAAAACACCCCAGACTGTTGCTAAGACAAAAGGTTACTCTCTGAAAACTGATAGTAGGGCTCTCATTGCTAAGGACAACACCCACACAACTCATTGAACATGGAAAATAGGAGTTTGTATCTACATGGAGCCTTTGCCCCTAATGTCTAGACTCTTTGGGTCAGGCGGTCTTCTGCAAGCTACTGAAAGAGGAACACAGACATCAAACTAACCTCAAAATCATTTGCCTACAATCTATCCTGCCTGCAAAATATGCTAAGGCAATGGAGCACAGAATGTGTCGGAGTACTTAACCAATGTCTGATTTAGTCCACTTCATAGGTAGGAACCCATACCTGACACTGGTTGGGTAACCAAGAACTAGAGACCAGATAGCCCAAAGACCTAAGGTAAAACCAAACACTACTGGTCTAAATAAACTAATGATTCCTAATAATGATTCCTAATGTTGTTCTACTATACTCATAGATCAGTTCCTTATCCAGTCGTCATCAGAGAGGCTTTCTCAGATAGCAGATGGAAACAGATGCAGAGACCCACAGGCAGATGTTATGCACAGAGAGAGTCTAAATGGGAGGTCTCCATCAAATTACTTCCCTTGGTGCTCATGAAATTCCATGGAAGAAGAAGCAAAAAGATTTTAACAGCCAAAGGAGATGGAGGACACCAGGAGAACAAGTACTCTGAATCAAATAACCAAGGTGCATATGGTCTCACATAGAGTGACGCAGCAAGCACAAGGCCTACATGGGTATCAGATCACCTGCTTATATATTATAGATATTAGCTCGGTATTTTTATGGGACACTTGACTGTGAGATCGAATGGGTCTTTGACTCTTGTGCCTACCTGTTAGGTTTTCTTCCTGTTGGGTTTTCTTCCTGTTGGGTTTCCATCTTCAACTACAGTATGATAGGTTTTGCTTCATCTTATTTTATTTTGTCATCTTTTATTGTTATCTCTTACAAGCCTGATTTATTTTTCTTCTAATGAGAGACAGAAAGGGAGTGTATCTGGAGGAAAGGGGAGATGGACAGTAACCATGAGGAGTAGAAGGAGGTGAAACTATAACCAGTCTATATTGTATGAGAAAAGAATCTATTTTCAATAAAATACAAAAATTAATTTCTTATGTTTTACTTATGCATTTCTTTTGTCATGTTTATTAATAGAGTGCATTGATGGGAGATGTCTTTCTTTAAATATGTTTCTTGTATTGGTTAATGAGTAAAACACTGTTGGCCAATAGGAAAGCAAGATAGGCAGGACGAGGAGACTAGGAGGTGAGAGGAAGTAGTCGGGAGGAGATTCAACATGGAGGACAGAGAGAGTAGCACATCAGGCCCTCTCTCCGGTAAGATGAGACCATGTGGACATAGTTAGATTAATAGAAATGGGTTAATATAAGACAGAGATAGCCGATAAGAAACTAGTAACAGGCCAACAGAATTACATCTAATACAGCATCTCTGTGTGTTATTTGGGACTGGTGTGGCTGTGGGACCAAACTGGCAGGAAAAAACAACTCTTAACAGTACGTACATATTGCAAATTATTTTTATTTTCATTATATTATATATTGTATTATTTTATTGTATTTTAATTGAAAAATTTGACTCAGAGTTGGAGAATACTGTGCATCGTGGCATCAATTATATTGCAGCAGGAGCATGGGGCACTGGAAGTCAGATTGCATTGGAAGCAGAAACCAGGTAGATGTGTTGTTGATACTCTCAGCTGGCTTTATCCTTTGTGTGCAGTCAGAGACCCCAGCCCAGAGGATGGTACTGCCCTCATTTAAGATGGGTCTTCTCACTTCAATTAACCCAAACACATTAGAAGTCCCGTAAACCCACAAATGTGTCTCCCAGGGAATTCTGGATCCTATCAAATTGAAAACCAAAATGAACTATTTCAGCAGTGTGCTTAAAGAGCTTAGCTTCCTGAAATATAACCTGGAGAAGTGCCTCTTGCTGGTCAGGAAGGTCTTTTAAATTATTCTGGAAGAAACAAATGCATTGTCTTTGAGACATAATACATTGGGGGAATGCAATCATAAACTTTAGAAAGTTTTCCCAATTGGCATATACGCTTGAAGAACAAGTGGGTATTTTTTTTCATCTGTCTTTTGTTTTATTGGGTGGTTTATTTTTAATTTTAATTATATATGGGGGTAAATGGGCAAACATGCCCACAGAAGCCAGAGGTACTATATCTGTCAAAGCTGGGAATCTGGATTTCCAAGAGTCACAGGCAGTTGTGAGTTGCCTGACATGGGTACTGGGAACAGAACTTAGACCCAGGAAGAGCAATATGGGCTTTTAAACCCTGAACCATCTCTCAAACCCTGTCTTTCTTCTGTTTTAATCACACTGAGCTCTAGATCTCTATAGAATTCCATGTAAACAGCTGGGCCATGTAAGTCTGGGTTTGCTAGGAGAGTCCAGAAGTAAAAGTTTTGATGTTATTGGAACCTACTTGGTATTTCCACCATGGGGCCAGTTTATAGTTAGGGGAAGAGGCTCAAGGGTGATATAGGAATACTCAGAACTGAGGAGTGAGAGGAAAAGATGAAACCAGAGAAAAGTCTGGAAAACATCATCCCTGGAGGGAAGAGGGAAACCGGGGTGAGTGATATCACCAAGGATGAATCCCCAGAAAACAAATTCACATCTGGGAATCCTAAAACACACATCACCCCAGGGGGCTCTTTGAGAGGCAATGCTCCTGGGATAAAACATCAAGGTTTATTTCTATGAGAATAAACTATAGAGGAAACCACGAGTTCAGTAGACTGCACACCTGTGTTCTCTGAAGTACTCCTCTCAAAGGACTAGTGAGTCAGAAACTCAGGATTTAATACTTCATTTTTCAATCCCTTGAGTGCCTCCCAATGGGGCTATGTAAATAACCACTTCCTGAAACCTCAGACCATACCTCCAGTTCTCACCTCATTCCTGTCACCCACACCGTGACAGATTCTTCTCACCATGGGAATTGAAATGAGAAAAAGAGGATCCCACCCACAAAGCCCCCAATTACATGTGTGGGAAAAAGACACAGCAAGAGGAAAGCAATGGTACTCATAATCTCATCGAAGGGATGCTGAGGCAGGCTGGCTGCTTTCTATGAACGAAGGGGAATATAGCTTGTCCAAGGTACAGAGGAATTTACAAATGATTTCAACATAGCTTTCCAACCATCTACAGCTAGTGTCTGGTCAGAGACTCATTGACCTAGGCAGACCATCTCCTTCCTTAGAGGAGATATTTCTTTAATTCATTTTGTTTGTTCAGTGTTACTCCAAGTAGCTGTACCGGAAAGACATCAAAATCCCACCGGTTAAATAAAGCAGAGGCTTATTTCTGTTTCTCACTCTCACCTGAGTCCAGAGATTGACCATGTGGCTCGAATGACAGAATTCAGGGTGGATACTGTTCTGGTTCTTCATGATAGACAAGGAAGAGGGAAGTGGGTACACTGTGAGTCACGTCTGTCTTCAAAGAGAACAACAGCCAAATTACACACATTTGTTTTCATTCTCAATTGCTGAGATGGCCACTCTTCCCAGTACAAAGGAGACTGTGAACAATGAGAAACTAAATTTCTTGAAAGGGTTACTGCATAGTTTGGGGCAGGGGCCTCTGTTCCCAAAGCAAGGTCAGATGACACCGAGGGACATTTTTACAACACATACCATAATGTCCAGTGCAGTATTTGGAGTTTAGAGTCATACTGTAACTGGCAAGTTGGAACTCCCTTTGAGGCAGCCAAGCTCAGGCTGTTGGCTGCCATCTTCTGTCTGCTCGCCTCTTTGCTGTTGCCTTCATTAACTTAATTTCAGCATATGAAGATAGCCATGAAAATTTTAGAACACCTTGGGTGTGCTCCCAGGATATTTCACTATTTCAGTCTTTACAAACACCATATCCACACAAAGCCATCCTTCCTTTCTCTGTTTTACGTCAGTGGTTGCCTTCTACACAGGCTGCTGGCATGCTTGTCACTCCCTCCTATTAGAGATCTCCTGGATGGCAGACACACATTTTAAAATTTGTTTCTGATACATGGACTGAAGGATGCCTGCCCCAAATAAGTGCTCCTTCTAAATGTTCAGTAGTATAGAGCCCATGGTGGTATCCAACTTTTCAGAGTACCCAGGCAGCTACTTTATCCTCTGTGCTAATTCATTGCAAGTGTTCATCTTCCATGTCTGCTGGATTTTACTTAAAGGCTGACCAGTTATCTTTTTTCATATTTCTTTAACTATTGTGTACATGTGTGTTCATTTATATTTGGTATATATCCATGAGTTCCAGAGAACAATCTCAGGTGTCATCTCCGTGAATGCCATCTGCCTCTTTTGAGAGGATATCTTACTGGTCTAAAGCTCACCAAATAAGCTAGTGAGCCCCAGAGTGCTGACTTTCTCTGCCTTGCAAAGGATGGGATTACTAATGTGCACCATCATGCTGTCTTTTTATGTGGGTTCTGAGATAGAAATCAGGGAAGGCAAGCACTTTGTTGACTGAACCATATTCCCAATCCCCTGGTGCTTTTATTCTTCCTACCCATTGACTGGACTTCATCTTCAAATATCTGCTAACTTTTATAATAACAAACTACTTCTCCTTAAAGCCCTGGACATCTGTATGCCTGGAAATGTCACTGTGAAGAGATAAAGAGCTGCAGATAGAGGCAGCTCACCTGGCAAAGTGTCTGCTGCCTATGTGCATACACGCACAGGAGCACACAGACACACTGGCAAGGATTAGGATTGTGTATGGCTGCTATTTAACATGGATACAGGCAACTTAAACAGGATCAGTCTGGTGGCACAATACTTTCAGAATCATGAGGACTCTTAAACATAGAAGGGGAAATTGGAGGACAGACAGAAACATAAAATATTGTCTAGTTCAATATTTCTGGCTTAGGATAAAAGAGGCCACAAGTTAAAGGATATAGGTGGCATCCAAAAGCTGGATAAAGGGAAGAAGTGAATCCTCTCCTAGAGTTGTAGAAGGATCACAGCCCTGTGGAAACCTGTAGCGTGTATGTTTCCGCCAGCCCGCCAGTCTGGGCCCACAGCCGCGCCAGCCCCAAATAACACTCAGAGACTCTGTATTTGATACAATCCTGTTGGCCAGTTACCATTATTGTTAATGGGCTAGCTCTGCCTTAATCATTAACCCATTTCTACTTATCTAAGTGTTTCCACGTGGTCGTCTTATCGGGGAGCCGCGCGGCAGGCGTCCTGCTTCTTCCCGGGCTACATCTTGACTCCACCTACTACTTCCTCTTCCTCCTCCTAGTCTCCTAGCCCCACCTATCTAGTTTTCTATTGGCCACAGGGCTTTATTAACAGTATGAGAAACATATATACAGAATCACATCTCCCATCATCTCCTCTTTTCTGTCTAAAGTAAAAGAAGGGGTTTAACCTTAACATAACAAAATATACCATACAACAGTTATCAAATAAGAATCACAGTTAACAATATTTAGTCCATTAACATTTTGTAAGACTTAAAGAAAATATCATCTATCCTATCTTTGTCAGTCTAAAGACCTATATGTAACTTATTTTTAATCCTAACTAAGGAAAACTATAGTCATAACTACCTGTCTTCAACTCCATCAAAGACCACAGAAGGATAATATATAAACTCTAGAAATGACAGAGACAACTCACTGCCTGGTCAGTCACCCGAAGTTCTTCTGTAATGTTCCATCTTCAGCCCATAGGCCATAGTGTGTGTCCAGACTCCTCGACAAGGCAAGAAACTTCTCTCTGTGTCCTGTAGACTGTCTGGCTGTCTGGCAGCCTCTTCCATGAAGCAGGAATCCTATAGCAATGTTCATCTTGCATCAGCAGTCACCTTTTTGTGGGTCCTGCATGTACAGTTTCTACAACATAAAATCAAACAGTCTAGACAAGAGAAGTACCTTGCTCAAATGGCTAGTCTTGCCATATTAGAAGCAAACTTCATAACGAGTTTCTTCAATGTCCATCTTCCTTTTTGATGCAGGTGGTGTTACCAGGAGCAGTTGTGCCTCATTGTCAAGAAAATCCCTAAATCATTTTAAATGTCATATTCTGTAGGTCTTTGAAAGGCTTGAAGAATGCCTATCCATCTCAAATACATCTCTGCATATCTAGAAATCCTAACTAACTTAACTCTAAGTTTTGACTATCATAGGTAATTCTCTAATCTGTACTAATTATACATTACATTTTCCAATGAGCTATATAAACATAATACCTAAACAAGAGGAGAAATATACAAATCACAAATTTGACCTTAAATTGTATCTATAAAAGAAAATCCATTTCAAAGCAAAGTATTCATATCTATACCATAATTCCCTTTTTACCTTTAAAAAGATTGCTTGTGGTTATAGCCATTTATAACCAAGTCCATTTAAATGAAAACAAACATTTATAAACAATATTTGGGAATTTGGGCGTCGTTCTTTCCAAACTACTTCCTGCTGGTAGAGGGCGCTGTCATGGGGGTCCAAAGAAGATGCAGAAATCTTGGCAGTAGTCTGCAAGGCTTTGTCTCAACTGTTTTGAATGTTGGATCACCTGGGGAGCTGTTTCAGGGGGTCTGGCTTGATCAAACCATATAAGTCTGTAAAGAATCCGTAGCTTTTCATTTTCTGTGGAAACAAAAATAGAAATCCTTTTCCCCAGTAACTTGTCCTTATGATTAAATTTTGGAGTCAGAGCATTTTTAAAATATATAAATTGAATTAATCTAGCAGCATTTCTTTGATCAGTAGTTATTTTCTCAGCAATCAAATAATTTAAAGACAACAGAATCGCGTATAGTATCCAAAATTTCTCTGTGTTTTCCATCTTTACGTGGCTTTTTTATTATTCTATTTCTTCTATTTCTATTTTTACATATTTTGAGACAGGGTTTCTCTGTGTAACTTTTATCTGTCCTGGAATTCACTCCATACCAGGTTTACTTTGAAATCACAGAGATCTGCTTGCCTCTGTCTGCCCAGTGCTGGGATTAATGGCATGTCCCATTATACCCATTCATTCTACTTTCTTTTTTCTTTTTTAAAGCATTGTACCCTGTTTCTTTTTCTCTCCCAAGCCAGGGTATTTTTTAAAACACAGTGTAAACCTTCTTTGCAGCTCTTGTATACACCAATGAATTGTTAGCAGAGCTCTTTAAAAGCCAGGTGGCTTTTTGCCATTTATGCTAATTTTGGAAACTTCTCTTAAAGGAGCCACGCAAATTTCTGTCTACAACAAAACAAATCCAACGGAGAAAATGCTGCTACTAAGAAGTCTTGCTAGTCTCTGTTCCTTTGTTTCTAAAACATTTCTTAAGCTCTTATTAGTTTTAAGTGAAAGTTCTTATAGCCACGTTGGGCGCCATTTGTAGCATGTAAGTTTCCGCCAGCCCGCCAGTCTGGGCCCACAGCCGCGCCAGCCCCAAATAACACTCAGAGACTCTGTATTTGATACAATCCTGTTGGCCAGTTACCACCCTAACCCTAACCCTAACCCTAACCCTAACCCTAACCCTAACCCTAACCCTAACCCTAACCCTAACCCTAACCCTTCTCTTCACTATTTGGTATTCCTGTAGTCCCGATTCATATAAATCAATGCTGGCTTTGGAGTTGGATTTGGCTTTCCTTCTCTAAATTCAAGCATGTTGTTAAGATTGAATTCACAGTTTCTCCTTTATATCAAGAAGCCAATTGATGTAAGGCAGAAGAAAACAAAATCTAAGGACTCATATGTTTATATGCACTTTTTCTCTCTGAAATCCTCATTTTCTCTTATACATGTTAATGCTTATTGTTGCCTTTCCCCTAATGCATACCGTAAAACTTGAAAATTTTACTTTGATATTGATATTTAAGTTTTCCACAAGGAATAATAACAGTTCCCAACAGCAATCCTTGAACACTCCGGAAGGAAGATGGGGCCCCAAATGGACATTTCCATTCTACTCACCCTGATGCATCTGAACTACAAATTTCACCCTTTAACCGGTTTGGGACTGCTTTGCTCAAGACAACTCCTGACTAGCTAGCTGTAATGGTGCACCTTCTTATTACAACCTGGCCAGAGTTCCAAAAAGAACTTCAGTCAAGCATTTTCTGCCACACTATGAATACCTACATATGTCACAGCCAATTCTGTTGAAAAATTTGGTTGCTAAACATTTTCTCCCTACAGGATCCCATGGAGCAATCATCGTCCCATTTCAGCAGGAAGTAATCTTAAGATAACGACGCCCCTCTCCCCCACTCTTGGAATTTAGGGATAATATTCATCTCCATAGGGTTGGTTTTAGTTACTTGGGGTTGGGTATGGAAAGTGATATTTAGACTCGGTTATCTCTTTTAGACAGGAATAGGGTATGGTTGGGAAAGGTATGGTTCAGTATGATATAGGTAGATTGGCCTACCTTCTTGTGAATTGTTTAGTAAGAGTGAGATATTAGTATTTCAGCTTACACTGTTATATATTCTTACCTGTGGTAATCTATATACTGGAAGAATTGTATATTATATTTTGTCATATTGTGTGAAATCTTCCCATTTATGTTTCATGCACATTATTCTCCCTATATTCTATGTATGTATACTTTGTTTGAGTTCAAGACATTTTGTATATTGATACAGTTTAGGATATTTATCTTGCTGCCCTCTTGTCTAGACATTTCTACTCTACCTCTACTTTAGGAATTTACATGTGCATAATTATATTGTTTAGGTGTGTATCCTTGCTTTTCTCAAGGAAGTTTTAATCAGGTTTTTAGCTAAGTTCCTGAGTATTATAGATCATCCTCACCCGTGTTTCCTTTGCCTATGAGATTAGTCAGCAATAGATGCTTAATCTCCAATCACTTCATAGACCTGCAGAACACGGCATTTAAATGTTTTAATATTAGTACTCCGTTGACATGAGACACTGTTGCTCCTGACAGCACCATGCACTTTCCCGAAAGTATGTTGGACACTGTCGTTGCTCCTTCTGCAGTTCACCCTCACTTCGGCCATGGCCTCTTGGGCAAAGAACTGCCCCTACCTTGACAACTGATCTGGACATGCGGTCCTATGTGCTTGCAGGAGACAAACAGAAGACTGCTGAACCTTGCCAAGTCAGGGTAAGACAGCCTTTCTTCCTCCCTGCTTTTGTTGTGATCTGTCAGGTACTCTTGGCCTTAGCCAAAACTGGCTGTACCAACATTGCTCTGAGACCTTGGGTGACTGTCCAGGTAGCTTGCTGTTTCTGTCTTCGAGGCATCTTTTGGAAGTTGCCCATCCGCACTTCCTGTCTATCCTAGTATTGCTATTTTCCTTCTCAGGTCTTGATGAGGTTGTAGATTAAACCATCACAACTATTATTCTCTCTTCATAGTTAGATAGATTAGGTACTAGGCTTAAGCTTTCTAGCTTAGGATAACTCTATTGTAAACTGCGTTATGTCTTCATCCTAGGACTAGATATGTAGGTCGTTTTGTTCTCAATTTTCTTTTTCTTAGAGCACACTTGTTATTCACTGTTTTGTATATTTTTGTATCAAACCCAAATCTTTTCTTTAGACTAAAAGGGGAATTGTAGCGAGATATTCACCTTGTCTGCACCTGTGGCTTAGGCCATGCCCATTGGGGCGGAGACAGGGCCGGATGGGAGCGGAGAGAAAAGGTTGGGAGAGGGTCGGGCCGCCCCTTTTGGGTGGTGGACGCTGGAAGGCTCAGGATCTGCTGGAACCCGCCGCGTGCATCTGCCTATGTTGTGAGTTATTTCTCCCTTAATAAACTTCTGTTCGGCCTAATTGTTTATCCTGATTCTTATTAAATCACAATAGAAACCCTCCTTTTTACTCAGGAAGACCTACTTTGAGCTGGCCTCCACAACGGCAATGTAATAAATTGGGGCTCTTGGAAGACACTGTTTGTGATATTGTTATACCAATAACAGAAAACCAGAATAATATAGTAAACCCATTCAACTATGAATCAGGCTTATAATTATAATTGCATGCAATACCACTAGGGACACCATCTTGAGCAATAATTAGATAACTCAGCCACTTTACATCCCAAACAGCAACTGCTTCATGCTGTGTGCTCTAAGCAACCAAGTTAGCATTGAAGTCAGTTGAGAATTAGTTCATTCAAATCACTAACTCTGATTTGCCACTTTGTTCCATCACATGATCCCTTCAATAGGAAGCTTGATTCTGCTAACACTAACCCAGACATCTTGGGATCAGTAAGAGCCTCCCACCATTCAAGAAAGAAGTTTTGACCAATTGTAGAATTCAGCTAAAAAAAACTTGAATCATGTGGTGCTTGTGTGATGATTTGCTTTCTGCTAAATTTTACTAACGGCTTCAGGCTTGCCATATGCATACATCCTGAAGAGGACAAAACACCAGAAAAGTAGACAGATTCTTCTAAGATCTGTACCCTAGAAATGAATTACATCTGGAAGTATGTATGCTGACAAAACTCTGTAAGCTAAAAACCATATTTAACAAGAGTTATTATGTGAGTAAGTTATTTGAAAAAATTCTACCTTGGAACAGTTATTGTAATCTGGGTATGCCGTTGAAGACAACAATATATAAGTTGATAATTTAGAAAAACAAATTAGCTATTGGAAGGATAAATTCAAGAAGGGACTTCCTATACTTAAGAAAGCTGCTTTGGTTCTTCAATCTCCTCTCAGGACTTTAAGAATTAATAACAAGAAATCTGAGAAAGCTTGTATTTATGTGTCTAATGGACAAGAAGTGTGGTTGTAATAGGTAATCTCTACTGTCAACTTCACTAGATTTAGAAGCCCTCAAGAAATAAACCTCTGTGTGTGACCGAGGTTGGTTGTCTAGAGAAAGTTAACTGACATGACAAGAGCTAATCTAAGTGGTACCCAGTGCTGCACCACAGGCTGAGGCTCAGAATGCACACAAACAAGGGAGCTGAGCATAAAGAATTCATCTTTCTCTGCTTCCTGACTGCATTCAGTGTGACCAGCTGCCTCAAGCTCATGCCACGTGCCTTCTCCTCCACAACAGGCTGCATCCTTAAACTGTGGGGCAAAAGGAACCTTCCCTTCCTTCATTTCCTTTGTTTAGGCATTTAAAGGTAACTTTCAATACATCTCCAAAAAATCTCCTGCTCCTCCGGGTAGAGACCATTGCAGAAGAAGGCAGAAAAAGATCATAAGAGCCAGAGAATCAGGGATTTTGCTATGAGACTAAGTCTCCTATTAATGTTGGAAGCTACATCCCCAAAAATCTTACCAACATGACTGTCCAAACATGGGCTGAAAAAGGACAATAGACATGGTGAAGTGGAGAGCGGAAAGCTCACAGGGCCTCAACTCTACACAAAGAACTACAGAAAACTAAAGGAAGCTGGGGGTGTGGGAAATAGTCTTCCTAAGGGAAGAACCACCAATCCGTTATTCAATACCAAATGTTCAGCCCTGAAAACATTTATTCAAGGAACATTATACAGACTGAGCAGGTTGTATTAATGAAAAAAAGAGGCAATTAATTTGAAAGAGAGCAAAGAGGGTTGTACAGGAAGGTTTGAAGAGAGGGAAAGGAATGGGATAATGATGCAATTATCTTATAACCTCAAAATAAAAGGAATAATTAAAAAGTTAGATTTTAAAGGAGGAAAAGCAGCTGATCAACTTGAATATGGGGGAAGGGGGTCAGTTGACCTTCAAATGGGAGGACATGCTGAAGGTGAAATTAAAAGCAAGTACAGAGTTAAAGGCTTGTCATTTTACAGCTCTAATATCCAGCAAGTTCATGTGCCAGCACACTTGCCATGACTCAGGTAACAGAACAATTTCTTGGCCACACCAACGACAGCTGCCCTGTGCACACTGTTTTCAATGCTACCGAACTAAACATCATTCAAGAATATAAGCCACCTTTGCTTACATCTCTAGCTTGCATGTAAAACTTAATTGTGAACATTAGTAATGGTAATCTTGGTTTTCTCTTCAAATGAACAGTGTTTCCAGACCTTGTGTCCCAGTGCTTTGGGTGCTCATCTGAAAACCCAAATTAAAGTCGCAGGTGGGAAAGGGAAGCCTAAGGACAAAGAGAAGCAAAAGCTGAAGAAAGCAAAGTGTTTACTAAATCATCCATCTCCCTAAGCCTTTTGGTTTCCCAGTTCTCGCTTGAACAGTTAATAAGATCTGACATTTTTAGAGCCGCTTTCAAAACAAAGACCCAAAAGGCTTCATGCACCACGTTTGCTTGTAGGATGTGAATGAGCTCAGACACCAGGTGCCGGACGCCCCCTCCCGTGTGGAATGCACCAGCTGGGCCACAGCTGGTGGATAACGAGCCAAGGACAAAGGGCCAGAACAGGAAGTGAAAAGCAATCAACGTCCAGACTAGACTTCGAGAGCAACAGGAGGTAGCTGAGGTGGCAATGGCAAAAGGAGGCTTCTGGAGCGTGAGGTGACACCAGGGAATGTAGCAACATTTGAGGGAGATCAGTCTTAACAAAACATTCAAGTTGCTTTGTCAAGAGCACAGACAGGCATGCGCGAGGGTCCGGGGGGGGGGGGTTGTAGGGACAGAATGGGGACAGGACAGGGCGGGACAGGACTGGACTTTCTGTTTTAGGGCTTCAGATCTTCCCTAGTCAGGAATTCAGTCTTCCTATTCAGACTTGACCAACCTGAAGAGCACAGCTTAAAGACAGCATGGCATCGTATTCTGAGGTAGCTGGACCAAGAAGCAGGGTGTCTGCCCTGGTTGGGGTGGGGGTGCCATCTGCCTGTAGTAGTAGAAGCAAAAAAAGTGATTTTTTTTTTTTCCTGTAGCATGTGGGTATTAGTACTGTGACCAGCACAAGGACCATCATTTACTTCTAGCTTTTGTTTAAGATTTACTTTTAGTTGACTTGTGTAGATGTTTACTGCATGTATGTGTGTGTACCACATACCCACAGAGGGTAGAAGAAAGCATCAGATCCCCTGGTACTGGAATTGTAGACAGCTGTGAGCTGCTGTGTGGGTGCTGGGACTCAACACTTTAATCCTAGGGAAGAGCAACCAGTGCTCTTAATGGCAGAGCCATCACTCCAGCCCAAAGAACCATCACTGACTGAGGGTTAAGCAGTGTAGTCATTTCTTAATACTCTCAAGATTAGTTTCCTGGAGAACTTGCCTCACACCTGTAAGATTGCAACACTGTTTCCAGTGTGCTCATTTCTGACATTTTTAGTGCTTCACCTTAAATTACACCCAGGCAGCAAAATAAATGAAGGTGGAGGACTCCGAGGAAGCCCATAGTTGCTTGTATGTTTTTTTTTTTTTAATTGAAATGGGAAAATATGCCTCTGACATTTAACTCAGCCCAGAGATTTGTTCTCGAATAGCAGGCAAACAGGAATGAACACACATGTCTTGTAATGAAAGTCAGTGATCATAATAGATTCAGCCTGAGGGTGGATATACCGGCAGTAGGGACATCACAGGTACCAACACATGTGACGTTCAGTCATGCTATGTGCTCTCCTGATTTTCAAAGACAAACCTTCCTGTAAGGTGAAGCTAGGGTTCAAATTTTTTCAGGGACTTTTACAGCCCCTTAGATGAAGACTCTGCAGGCTCCCTTCTTATGCATGACAGAGACAGGTTTCCTGCCTGAGAAGCCTCACTCTAGACTTTAAATAGACACTATAGTCCAGTTGGCTATGAGAGCCCTTGAGGGTCTATTATCACAGATCAGCTCTCAGTTAAAGGGCAGCAATGGCTTCATGCTTGGGGCAGAGCATTAAATAACAACCAGCAAATAACTCTTCATATATATTGCAATAAACACAGAAAGAATGCCCTGTGTAGAAGCCTATCCTCTGCAGAAACCCCTCTGGCATTAGTTATAACTTGTACATCCTTGAGTTTGGAGTTAAAGGAGATGACTAACTTTTATGAAGCATATGATGTGTGCCAGTAAGAGTTCTTGGAATTTTCTGAACATTAATATTTGTTCTCATGCCCCAGCTTTCTCCATGTGGTGATGTTTTCTGCATATATTTCATAATCTGAGACTTCCTGAGGTGAGAGTCAAGCATATGCAGAGAGCTCAAATCCAAGGCATCCTGACTTCAGCTTAAATTACAAATTGAATGAATGGTATTTACTTGCTTAGTCGCTTGAGTTAGAAGTGATAAGGAAGTAAAATAGCTATCCCCATCCCATGTCTTTCAGAAAGGGAGGTGGAAGGGAAAACCTTGATTGGTAAAATTAAAAGAAACAGTTCTTATCATGAACATATAAGAAATTGACAATTCACGTGATAGTTTAACATTGTTAGTGGATACAATTAATCAGGGGTTCAACCCAGAGATGGAAGCTAAGTTCCTATTGCTGAAGACACTATGCAATTAATTCAGAAACAGGGCCCAGAGGTCCCTGAGCTACAACTGACCTGAATGACCCTTCAATGAGGACTAGCTTTGGATGGTATCAGAAAGAATCATTCAAGCTCACAAAGGAGGAAGACAACCAACAGTTCTTCCCAGCTATGATACCTACAAACTATATTAACATACTATTTGGTACAATATCACTAAATGTGCAGTAGTGGCACACAATCTTGTTGGTAACCAACAGTTCTCTAAAAAAGTTTAAGACCCACAGGAATAGAGGGATACTGTAAATCTAGCTATCTAATCCATGCTAGTGAAACCATGGTTTTAAAAGGAGAATCTACAACCACTATTTTTTCAAAAATGGCATGATCTTTAACTATAAACTATAAACATTTGTCTTGTCCACAGATAAGTGTATTCCTCACTGCTCATTAAGGAAATTTCTCTTTGTAATAGAGACCACCACAGAACAGCACAACCAATTAATATGTAGAGTTGCAGATCCCAGTTCCAATGGGTACATCTACAAAACACTCTTCAAAGTAAAGCCCAGGGAACATTGTGGAAGAGGGGGTAGAAAGACTGTAAAAGCCCTAGGAGCAGGGACATGGCTGTGAAATTGTGTTTCCTAGTAACACCAGAAGCTAACATGGCCATCCAAACATAGGCTGAACAAGGAAGACACTAACAAACACGTCAATGTGGATGGAGAAAAGCCCACCAAAGTGGATGGAGATAAACCTACGAGGCTTAAAATGTATACACAGAACCCATGGTAAGTGAGTGAATCTGGGAATCTGGAAATGGGATGTCTAGTACCAAATTGTCAGTTCTGAAAAAAAAATGCATGTAATATTATATGGACTCAACAGATCATATTTAAGAATATATATATATATATATATATATATATATGTGTGTGTGTGTGTGTGTGTGTGTGTGTATGTGTGTGTATGTGTGTGTGTATGTATGTGTGTGTATGTGTGTTACATACATATATGTATGCAGGAACATTCAGAAAACCTGTACATTAATTATTTTAATTTGTTCAAATAAGCATACCTGACAAATGGTAGGTACCATTTAACTACCATGCATTCTTTTTATGATGTCTATCATGCAGACTAGGGTTTAAAAACAATCATTATGTATTGAATAATTGAACAGAATATATTCTATATGTAATTAGTGGGTGAGTTTTAATATTAGGAAAGGGACATGGAGATACAAAGTCAATATTGTATTGTAATTTGTTTTGGTTGGATACTGAGTATCTTGGAAACTTTTTTTTTATAGGTAACAGTGAGTTTAACAACATTTCTGAACAAGGGAACAATTTATCCAATGTAATTTAAGATTATTAAAGGGCAGTTGATTTATAGATGGGATGGGAAAGGAGCTGCCTGATGTAACATAAAATAGCCATTTGAGAGGTAGATGGCTTCTAAAGGAAGGGATTAGCATGAAGACAGGACAGGACCACAGACCATCTCTGAGGAAATCAGGATAAACTACCATTTAAATGCTTCTGAAGAGTGCTGAGATTGGTTCAGGTCTACCCTTGATCTGATCTATGTTCTTAGATAAGATGCTCCTTCCCAATACCCATCTCTTTAACAGCCAACACTGGCAGCACTGCTCTCTACTGCTCCCTATATAAGAGAACTACAGTTGCTACAGCTGTAGAATTCCATCTTGAAGGACAGAAGGCCCAGGACAGTTGCTACAGTAAGGGGGTGGGGAGGGGGGATAGCCTTACTGATGGCTCTCACCCTGCCCTGTGGGGAGTCAGGGCAACAGCTCTGTTCATCATCCCCACCCCTCCCCCCCCCCCCCGAACTGCATCTGCTTGCTTTCTCTCTTAAACACACATGGAGACTCGCAGGCAAAAAATCACACATACATACTCAAGTCAATCCAACTGGGAGAGGTGGCCAGACTCACAGTTCCTTTTGTAATTCACTGATTAAGTCTTTATTTGTACCAGCTTCCCAAAGGGACTAGCTTCCAGTAAGGGATTAAAACCAGCTTGTGCCTAATTACAGGACAACTGCTCTACCTTTATTTCCAAACATGTTTATAAAATTTCTTGTAATTAAATTTTCCCTCCAGGAAAGATTGCTTTGTTGCATGCAGTACTCATAGTGAGAAATATCCAACAGCTTCCAGAGCATTTCAGTCTGATAAGACCTGAGGTCCCTGTTGTACAGAATGGTGATGGCACAGTAAAGGGGCCACATGGTCCTAGTCCCCCTGCCATCTCCCTATCTCTTGGTATCCAAAATATGTCAGTTGCCAGAGGTCCCCTGGGAGAGAAAGATGGTAAAGTGAGGATAAGAAAACACTGCTCTGTGGGTCCAAAAAGTCTACTTTTATGAACTGGCTCTGTGACTCACATATTTTTTGTTTATATATTTAGTGTATGTTATCAGTCTGAAGCATATATATGTCATATTGAATAAAACAAACAAACAAAAACAAAGTACAACTAAGTATGTTAAGAAGCAAACGAAGAGGCAAAAAGCACTTATTATTTGCAGCTCTGGTCTCCCTGTTGGCCTAGGGAAAAAGGAAAACATGGCAAAAACCATCACCACGTCATCATTAGCAATTGGAACAGAGAATGAAAAGAAAAAAAAAAGGAAAATGAAACAAAGCAAAAATCCCTTATGTCACTTTGTTTCATATGCACAAATCTTTAACAGATCTAGATTAAAATGAAAGCTCAGGGATATTGATAACCATGGGGCAAGGCCTCCTACATTGTTCTCTAGGTCACTGGTCACTGTACTGGGAAGTCACCAGGATGTTTTCTCCAGTTCTTTTGTCAGATGAGATTTCAAAGCACCACGCCCAGGTTGGCTGTAAATACCAAATGAGATAATAGCGAAGATAGCACTTTGTCAAAAGTGAATGTCAATAGACATTACAGCAGTGAATATTACAGCTATAAATTATGAACAGTAATTCAGTTTCATGAGTAACTTAAAGATAAAATTGGTTCCCCAGCTCTAGTCTCCCCAGTTCTCATTCTCCTTTCTTGTACATGCTTTCTTGTATAAGAGAAGACAAGCTTCTCACCCTATCATGGTTCCCTGATGTGACATTTCCTTTCTAGACCAGAAAGAGTCATCTCCAGGAAAGGAGGGCCAACAGCTAAGCCTTGTAAACCTGAGTTGGGAGACTGACCACCATCTCAAACAAGAGGCTGATGGGACTCTTTTGTAAGCCACAGCCTGCATTCATTCTGCTTCTGTTGGAATTAACAACAGTGCATTTGTGTGGTTGATAAAGACACCGAAGTGACCAGAGCAGTCTCCTGTAGCTGTCTGCCGTGCCAGGTGTCTGCTGGTTACTTGTTTCCACCATGCAGTTCTGCAGTCCAGTCACCAGCTGCAAAGCTTTTACCCCAGTGAAAATGCTGGACTCCCATGTCATGCTCTTTAGAGTGTGGGAGGGACCCGGGGCCACATTCTAAACCAAGTTCAGCTGGCAATTACACTGCAGGATGCTGAAAGTGTTGAACCTCCTGGAGATGTATTTAATAGTGCTCCATCCCCTGGGGTGGAATTCAACTTGATAGGCAACTGGGAAGGGAGGCTGAAAGGCATGGTGTTATGCATTGGGTATTTTTTAAAAAGTATTTCACACCTGTTATGTGGAAATCTGTGATTCATGTTTTTAACTGGGTGTGTGGTGTGTGTACAGGATAAGTCAGGCTTTGCTTTTAGTTGAAGGCTGAAGTTGCTTTGGACACAGCAGCCTTCTCCACAGCCAATGGACTGTGATAATCATGTGGAATGGGATTGTAAGACCCTCAGAATGAGGAGTCTCCCCATTTTGGTCAGTACCCCCAAGAACACAATGTCCAGTCCAGTTGATGCAACACGCAAGAGGTTTTAATGAATGGGATACGTTTGCGCAAATGGGCTCCCTCAGCACACAGGTTAGAGAAGCAACATTTTCTGGGTGCAGGTACTTTTAAAGAAAAAAACCACAAGCTTAGAGTGGGGCTGTGACCCCCTGTCCATTGAGTACATGACCAGTCACTGGTTCTCTCCTTGAGGCCAGATGGTCTCACTGTTCCGATCAGCAGAACCTTAGGGCCTCAGGGTGTGCTAATTAATCTTGTCTGGGCAAACCTGAGTTGCAGCTATCGCTGATGAGAGGGGCAGTGTGAATTCTTGGTATCCTGCAATCTTAGGGCCTTGTGAGGGAAGTTGTCAGTGGTTAGCAAATTCCAGGTAACTGATAGTGGTCTGGGTTAGCTTTCCAGGTTGGACTGTCCTTTATTTTAAGTGGGGGATTTTCTTAAGTTTACTTTTGGTCTTTCACGGTCGAGCCCTACCAAGGACCCATCCATCTTGAGAATACATCCAGAGCTCCACCCACAGCTTATTCAGAGACACCAGCCAGAGCTGGTATTCCATCTGGAGCTTTATCTGGAGGGTCATTCCATTGGTGCCCCATTCAGACCTTTCTCAGAGGCTCCATCTAGAGGCTGCATTCACAGCTCATTCAGAGATTGTCTGGAGATTATCCAGATCTTACCCACACAGCACATCCAGAGGTGCCACACAACCGGCTCTTTATGCTTACAAATCCATCTTATGTGCACTATCTAGAGCTTTGCTTTGCTTGAGCAACATGGGAACACTTGATCTTTATCTTTGCCTTGAAATTTAAAGAACTGAACAGACCCCATGTAAATATTGTCAACTCTAAAAGGCAGACTTTGGTTTTGATTAACACTGTGACACCAGTAATCAGGGATTCAGAGGGCCATGGGAGCACAGAAACAGTCTCTCTTCTGGATATGTGGTTGGAACGCTCAGGGATGCCCTCCCACCAGGAAATGAGTAGTCTCCCTGATGTGTGGACTGCTGTCTATTAAAGCAGTGCTATGAAGACTCTCAGGTCACAGTGTGGCCTCTGTGGAGAGAGGCCCTGGGCGGCCCAGGCTCTATGGGCTGACTCACCATACAGTTTTTAGCAACTGAACTCATCAGGTCTGTGTCTCAGTATCCTTCTCTCTACTGGGGATTGTAATAGCCTCCTCTTAAGATTGCCACAGGCATATAACGTGCCAACCCCTTTTTGCATTTTAAGTAATTAATAGTTTAGTGCACACAAACACAGTGAGTAACAGGTGTTCATTAAGCACCCACAGTGTGTGGTGTGTGTGCATTCTCCAAAGAGCACTCAAACAGCCCACATTCTTTCCGGTGATTGCCTTCGGCCCCTGCCTTTTTATGCACTCGTTTTCCTTATATTTTGAGACAGAGTTTCACGCCGCAGTTCCTTGTGGCCTCCGACTCTCCATTTCCCTGCCTGTGCCTGTGCCTCTTGAGTGCTGGTGCTGTAGGTACAAACCACCACACCCTTTTCGCATCTCTGTTTGCATTGCTGAGGTTCAATGTGGGCAGCACAATGGACTTTCCTTTTACTGTGAATCACAGGAAGAGGGTCACCACAGCACGGGGGGCTCCCAAGCTGTGTGGTTTCTGTTTGCATATCTATCCTTGGAGAAAAGATGTGGGCTGCTGTTTCCCTCTACTCTCCCTCAACCCCAGTTTCAGTCTAGCAGTTCTAAATGTAAGGAACAGCATCCCCAGAATTTCTTCCATCAGGGTGGGGCTGCAACTCTTGACATTTATTACAAACATCTGCCCACATGTGTGTTCTTGTTTTGATTTGATTTTTAATTTGTCAAGTGCTCCAAATGCACTTTAGGATGGAGTGGAGAAATCTTATTCCTAGGAAAACTACACAGACCATCAGGACCCGGAACACTTCAGAGTCTGGAGATTATCTCACAGTATATCTGTTCAAATATATCTAAGGAATCATGGGGAGGGAAATCATGATACTCGCATTTGCCTGACTTCAACCTTGGGACTTTCTGATCTGTTGACTTTTTCATGGATGAAGAGAAATTACAACAGGAATTCTAAGTCTCTAGGCCGAGGGGATATGAGCCAGATAAGTCACAAACATTTCCAGGATGCTGAACCTTTCCCTTAATCACTGATTGGGATTATAGTAGATAAAAATTCCTGTCTTTGTTGGTAAGATTTTAGACTGAACTAGAAAAAGATCTCTTTTATACCTACACTAGAAGATGTAAACTCCAGGCCCTCTTGGGTACCCTTATCTTACCCTTTCTACCTCTCTACAGATGTTCTATCGGTGGCTAGCAAGACTTGGCCTGACATCTAGGAAGAAGCACAATACCGTTATGCTTCTCCCAACAAATGTAGCTCCAATTGACAGGCCTGGCAGCTTCTATGCCCTTGAGTTCAAGCAAAAGGTCCCCTCTAACCTTCCTTTACCCAGAATTCCTCCGCATTCACCCTGGACCTTCGTTGTTTTGGAGTGGTTCTGTTATATGCAGCCAGTAACTTCTTTAATATCAAAATATTGAATCCACATGTCACAGTTCTCCATGGCCTGACATTGCTTGAAAAAAATGCATATTCTGTGAGCAAAATTACAATGACCAGCTTATCAGTTATTTCTAATAGCAAAACACCAGAACAAAGCAAAAATCCAAAGAACACAAAACAAATGCAAGGAAGGTGTACTATCCTATGCTAACAGCTCTATTTTTGTTTCTCATCCCATGGACCATGTGAAGAACACATGTCAGTATGTGTTTGGAGAGGAGGGGGAAAAGGAAGAAAAGAGGGAGCACATATCAGGTTATCAGGTTTTTTTGTTTGTTTGTTTGTTTTGCATAGACCACACTTAGATGGGTGCCCTGTGCAGAGCCTGGCACAGTCTGATCCCAGGACCCCTAAGTCCTAGTCCCCTGAGGTGTGCCCTAGGAAACTAGATACTCTACCCTCTGACACTTTCTGTGTGTTTCCAAGCACTGAACTTTATTCCAAGATGTTTCCCCTCTTCCCAAAGTCAGTTGGGACCCAGAAAGGTCAAAATAACACCATCAATTAACTGGGTTTGTTCTTTCATAAAAGCTTTGCCCAAGAAGCCTGGATTAGCACTGTGCCTTTGCCATGTACAGAACCACCCACAGTCTTCATTAGGCCCCCGGAAGCTCAGGAAGCCATGGCTCAGTTGGGGAAGCCAAGAGAGTGGTCAGGTCTTTCAGGGGTAATTTAGTTTCATGTAGAAGCTCTGATTTATTTCTTTTTTCCTCCTTCAGGTAATAGACACTGTAACTGAGAGCCTAAGGCTGGTGACAGGAGTAGAGGTGCCCAGTGTTTCTCTATTATTGTAAGACCCGCGAGAGCGTGGCCCCCTCGCGCTCCCACTCAGGAAAGGCGCCCCCCCCCCCAAATCACTCACGAGAAGCGGTCTTGATGCAAATGCATAAGTTTCTTTATATTCCACTATACTGGGGTTGTCAGCCATGGTAGAGGGCTTAGCGACGACCCCTAGCATAGAATTGAGACAGCTTTTATAGGGTTACAGCAAAGCATCGTGAACCAATCACCTCATAGCATCCAGTGCAGACCAATTACTTTAAAGTATCCAACCCTGCCCTTAGCCCAGGAAGTCTGCTTTCGCACAGGCTTCTGGGTATTCATTCACTACCATAAACATTAAAGTAGGTGACCATCAGCTTGGGATTTATGACTCCCAGCTTCCTGGGCTTTCTGGGGAATTAGGCTAAATTTATCCATCCTAACATTACCACCTCCTAGACTGTATGCTAAGACACAATTATCATTGCTCCTGAACTCAGCTGTCTCATGCCACTGCCTGCTTCTTTTGATTCCCTCCCCGTCCTGCTCACATCACCCATGAAGAGAACCAGGGGCCTCAGAGCACTAGCAGATCATGTTTAGATCGGAGGAGTGAGATAGTTTGGAATAAAGTTGACAACAGAGTTGTAGATGTGAGCTGGGCATGTGACTGGTAAAACTATACACATAAAGCTATAGCAGGCCCACCACATACTGTACAGACAGCTACACACCTCCAGGGGAAAGTGTTCAAAAAGGCTGTGGTAATTAATGGTTCCTGCCCTTTACCTCACCTAGTTTCTCCTTACCCACTTTACCAAATTTCCCCCTTATGTTCCTGAAATAAAGCTTTAGAGATTAGGTTTGTGGGCTGGAGAGATGGCTCAGCTGTGAAAGGCTAGGCTCACAACCAAAAATATAAGAGATTCAGTTTGTTCTGTAAGGATGTGTAAGATGTAAATTTGCAGTAAGAAGCAAAAAGGAGAATTTAGGTAATCTCATATATAGGTAGAGCAGACTTTATTTAATGCAGAAAGGTGGCATCCTATGCCTCTGTCATCAGGGCACAGGTTCCAGTCATTGAGTGACCAGAGTTCAAGAGTGCAGATTACATTCTTCAAGCTGGGGTTTTTGTAGCTTATGGATAGAGAAGGAGAAAAGGGGATTCTTCAGAAGCAGAACAGGGAAAGTTAGTTGTGTTTTAGACAAGTTGCTTTTTGAAATTGTAATGTCTGCTGTCTTCTTTTTTACCAACTGGGTGTCCGGGTTTGCCTCGGCTACTTTTCTTCAGCAACCCCAATTTTGAGCTCAGATTTAAGGTCTTGGACTTTGGGGGAAGGGTTCCTTTAACATAGGACATCAAGAAAGGAAAGCTTAGGTAGTCTCCAGCACACTGAATCATGGTTGCACCGAAGCTCACATCTACCAGCTCTCATTAACCACTTCTTAGTAGGCCTTCCCAACCAGGCAGAGAAAGAACCTGAAGTCAGGCATGATGGATTATTTACACCATAGACATTGGCCAGTACTCAAAGCAAGGGCCTCTTCACCCCCATCATCCAGTATCAGTGCTGTATCACTGAGCACCTGAGCCTACCATTCCTTCTCAAGGATGGAGGGAAACAGGCTTTGCCAGTGACTTGCACATCTTCACTTCTCATTTCTTCAGAATTGCATGAACTTCCCAGAATAAAGAGAGGCATTTCCAGAGCCACCTATTTTGTCAAGCTTTTCTGTCTCACATTTCCTTAGATTAGAAAATGTTATTTAATGTGGCCAATGTGATTCAGACGATGGAAGCATGGACATTTCTCCATGGTCCTATGAATTACCATTTGATTTGCGACATGGACCCTTTGCCAGGCATTGTGCTACACTATGACTCACGTCCATTCCCTCATTTGGCTTTCGCAGCTATGTTGTGGGGCAGGGCAGCCTGGATCACAGATTGCAGGCGGGGGTCCCTCAGGGCACAGAGCCTTCCCAAATGTCCCATCCTTGGGAAGGATCTAGCTTTGGTGTCTGGGCTGTTTGTATAAAGGGGATAGCTCACATATAAATCAAATTTTTTGAGCCCATGCAGATGTCAAATAACAGATCAATAAAAATCCAGGTGAATAGAAAGATATAGATCTTACTATAAAAGACAGAATTAAGTTCAGTCTATAGTGAAGATTGCAAATATCCCTTTAAAATGGTAACCTGGGGCTTTTGGATTTGTAGGTTTTTATTGGTAGCCAATGGTGCTCGCCTCAAAGATGGGTCAAAACCAGAAGCAGATGAGTACATAGCATCCTGCAAGCATTGTAGATCGAAACACCCCCTGGGGGGCGGGGGGAGTAGCATTGTCCTCAGGCACTTTACTGGAAGAGACAAAAGAAGGCACTTCATGAAACAGTTACTGTCAGGCTCTCAAAGTATCTAGGAACTACAAAACAAAACAAAAGGAAAAAAACACACTACAATTAATGAAAATGCGGTTGGAGTCCACTGTCAAACTTGCTGAAGATGAAAAATCAAATGTATGTCTTCAGCAATAACAATATCTGAATCATACAGTGTGTCTGGCGACATCCTTTCCCAAATGACCAGGCTGCTCCAAGTCCATCCCTGCTTAGAAGTACAAAGTAAAGACTATGATAATAGAGGAGGAAGGGGAGGAGGACTGCTCTCAGAAGAGTTGCACTGTTGAACATTTGCAAAACTCTAGGATACAAAGCCCAGAGCAATGCAACTGGGTCTCTTCTTGTAGTGTTTTGTTGTTGTTGTTGTTTTGTTTTGTTTTTTTGTTGTTGTTGTTTTGTTTTGCTTTTTTGTTGTTGTTTTGTTTTTTTTTGTTGTTGTTTTGGTTTTTTTTTTTTTTTTTTTTTTTTTTAGGAATTAGGAGTGCACAGGAGCCTTTGGGATTTGATGCTATTAAAGCTACTCAAAGGTTTGCAATGCTAGGCTCCTCTAAGCTTCTGCTCAGGAACACACACAGCCCATGATCTCTGAGAATTTAGATAACCACAGTTGTCGATTCCTTCTGTGTTTTATTTCAGACAGCTCTGGTTTGTGTCCATTTCATTAAAAAATTTTAACCTCTGTGTGTCATACACAATTGAGATATAAGTAGCCTAAGGGAGAGTAGAGAATCACCAAGGATTAGGAAAACATTCCTCTGCCTGTCTACTTTTTAACCCATCTGTGAGGTTACTGAGACTTGTCTGGAGTAGTGATGAAGCCAGGCCACAGGACCCACTGGGGCAAATAAGTAGATTTCTTTGCATCTATCAACCCAAATAATGTGTAGTCATTTCTTTAGATCCACAGAGCCTACATTCATGGAATCAACTACCATTGGATAAAAAAATACTCAGAAAAAAATTGAAATGCACATGTATAGTCACTTTTCTCATTATTCTTCCTTAAATACTACAGGCCAATTCACATAACATTTACATCTCATTTGGGCACTGTAAACCACCAGGAGATGATAGAATTCATACAGGAAGATAGTCACTGGGGTTGTGTAAACATAACAGTATGCATACAAGGAATTGAGCATTTGGAGATCTGGGTATCTGCTGGGCTCTCAGAAGCAACTCTGTTAGTCCAGAGAAACATCTGGAAGCAAGAAATAGATCTAAAATACAGATGGGTATTGACAATGACATTTTGATGATGGTAGCTGAATATCTGATCCAGGCAAAATCAGGGAAAGTTAAGTTTATTTTCCGATGTTAAAAGAAAATGTCTTTTGTTTCTCATTAAAGTGTCTTGTATATCTACTTAAAATTAAAACAGTCATGATTTAGAATGATTTAGTTTTACTTAAACCAGGATGCTAAGCATGCACTCTGCAGTTTAGCTTGGGGTTTCCAGGTTATGATTAAAATATCAGATACAGAAAATGAAATCTACTGAAAAATAAGGTCGGTGGGAAAAATCTATGCTTCACTGGACAACAATATATATATATATATATATATATATATATATATATATATATTGTATATATATATTATGTGTATATGTATTATACTTCTAAATTCAATGCCAAGTGTAAGGAAACCAAATTTCACAACTCTTATGATTCTATCTGGAAAACATAATCTTGCTCATTGATTTTATAATATTTTTCACACCTCCAAAGATTGAAAACACAGATTTCCCTTGCTCTGTGACTTAAACATTTCTATATAGTTTAAGCTTATAATGACAATGTTGAGGTGTATCTTTATAGTGGAAAACACAGCATCATACAGGAGACACGCCTTGTCACTAATTTGTCTTGCTACATAGTCTGAAAGATTGTATAAATGCTGGTCTCACAAGTGATTTCTGGCTTAAATAAAGGAAAATGACAAGAAAAAGAAGGCCTCTACCCTAAGGGCACAGGAATGATGATTCTAACAGTGCTCATTTTTACCAAATGTGCCTGCTAGAGTGTAGGCTAAGAAAGTTACTGGTCTGTTCTCTATGCCTTCCTTCCTCCCTCCCTCTCTCCCTTCCTTTCTCTTTTCCCTTCCTTCTTTCTCTCTTTCCCTCCCTCTCTCCCTTTCTCCTTCCCTCAATCTTTCCTTCCCCATCTTTCTATGTCTGTCTTCCTTCCTTCCTTCCTTCCTTCCTTCCTTCCTTCCTTCCTTTCAGTGTATCTTCCTTCCTTTTCCTCCTTTATGTGTCTTTGTATACTGTGTCTACCTACATGTGGTATATGTATGTTAGGCGTGTGCACATTGTGTGTAGGTTCTCATATACACATCTGTTTGATTCTGGTATCTTCCTCTATTGCTCTCCACCTTGTTTTTTTGAAACAGGGTCTCTTGCTTAACCAGAAATTCAATGATTCATCTAGTTTTGCTGGCCAGCAAGACCCCCAGGTTCTCCTGTTCCCACTCTCACCACACTGGGGGTTTCTATGTAGATTTTGCTGATCTGATCTCTGGTCTTCCTCATGCTTACACAGCGAGTGCTTTACACACTGAGCTGTTGCTTCAGGATTAGATTTGCTCTAGTCTTGCTCCATAGCCAACATGCTCCTGTCTTTATTTCCTTTTTAAGGGAATAATTTTTAATTTTGTGTCTAGGTGGTGTTTTGTGCATTTGAGTACAGATGCCCAAGCAGGCCAGAAGTGTCAGATCCAGAAGAGTCACAGAAGCTGCATGATGTGAGCACTGGGACCCAGAATTATGACTCCTGCAAGACTAGCACACACTCTTAACCACTGGACCATCTCTCCATCTCATTCTGCTTCCTCAGGAAGGTAAGGGAGAGGTGGAATTACTAGGGACAAATCCTGACAGTTCTACACTCCTGTCTGTAACTGTGTAAACACATACAGGCCATTGAAACACTGGATAAGTATGCATGTTATTCTTTTAGTGGAAGTTGTAGGTCCATTCCATAAAATTTTGCCGTGGATGCATTAGCTCTTGGGTGTCCACATTAAGTGATAGTGGGCCTGTATCCCACCCAGCCTGTCCCTCCAGAATATTGCCTCCACATGTCTACCCCAGTTCTGGCAGCAGATGCTGATTACGGGTTGTGAGCAATCTCACCAGATGTCGGAGCTTCCCCTCAGGGCTTCGGGATTGGCAGTGGTCCCACGCCAGGGCCTCAATCTTTGGCAAAGCTTGCCCATGAGTTTGGAGAGGATAGAGAACATATTTTCTAGGACTTAGTTTTTTCTTTTAAATAACACCAATCTTGTCAATGAAGTTTGCAACCAGAGCACAGCCCAACAGAAATCTTGTGAAGAAGGAACACCAGTGATCAAGGGTACCAAAGAGTGAATATCTATACAGAAAAATATTTTTAAGGATGCCTATATTTAAGCAGTGCCATGGAGGATATTGCAGCTATGTCCATGTTCTCTGACCAGTGCTGGGATACTCCTCTAACATTTGTTCTCACGCATTCACACCATGCCTTCTACACAGCATTGTCTGAGCATTGCAGCTGAGATGCCTCACCAGTCCAACTTGATTGTTCTTTAGTCTGACTTTCAGTGTCATCCTGACCACCCCACCCAATCCTAATGATGGGGAGATGCTACTGAGTCCTTACCTTTGGCTCCTGTGTGAAATGGTGTTTTCCAGGACACAGAAATGGGAGGCAGGCCTAGGTACTAGGTACAGGGAAGGTTGATTGAGAAATGATACCTAGGAGCAGGAAAGGATTGATAAAGAGAATGTTTTCTGAACACGATGTAAACATCTGACTTTACCTGAAGCCCTGGGTATTTCCAAGCATAGATTGTCACTAGAGTGTTAGAGACATTCTTCATATGGTGGGAAGATCTGGCCCCTCACATCTCTACTTGATTACTCACAGTCCCCAGGGGTCACTAAAAAGTCTCTGCCATCATTGTCCCCTACTGTGCTGAGACATTGAGAGAGGTGACTCTAAGAGCAGCAAACTCACAGCCAGCAGGTAGCCATCTTTCTCCCAGCTGACCAAATTTCTGGAGTAAGAAAAGAAGTCCTCATGTTTATCTCAGCCTCCATCTTCTTGATGAATGCCATCCTTACCATACTGAGGTTGGCTGGTAAGGTTTTAGGTTTCTATATCTTTCCTACAAGAATATCAAGAGCCAATGATAGGACATGACTTACTCCCAAAAGATACACTAGTGATGAGCAAAGTGAGGACAAAACAATACAGTGTCAGATAACTCTATACAGCTTCCTTTATAAAACAGTACCTGTCAACTTTTATTGATAATGTTGACCATGTGGCTGTTTGTATGTGCTCAGCCTACAGTATGAGCCTTCTATGAAAGATTTGCAGCCATGGCAAGGCAATATTTCAGCCTCCTGTGAGGATTATTAGCAAGTCTCTAGAATCATGTGTGCATCCCTGTAGGGAGTTTCCTAGGTGCAAAGACTCATGCTAAATGTGGGTGGCACCATTCCATGGGCTGTTGTCCTAGACTGAACAAAAAGGATGTGGGGAGCTGAGCACAGGTATTTTATCTTCCTCACCTATATGACTGAAGATGGCTTTCCTGCTGTGGTGGACTGTGTCCTCAGATTGGGAGCCAGAATCAACCCCTACCTCCCTATAGTTATTTTTGGTGTTTTGTCAGAGCAACAGGGAAAATAACTAATATACTTCCATTTCCCAATTAAAAAGACAAGAGCTAGAGAAATCAATAGATTTTCTCCAAAGTACCTAGCCATTAGTGATAGAGTGATACTTGAACCCACAAGTGGCCCTAACATACTATTCTTTATCTCCAGAATATCAAGGATGTACAGTCATGATTTCTGTGTATTGCAGACAATCCTCAACTTAGCAGCATTTTGATTTAGGGGTTTTCTGTTTCATGATGGTGTGAAAGCAATATGTGTTCAGTAGAATCCATATTCAGATTTAAAATTGAGGTTTTTCCCAGGATAGAGTGACACTTGGCAGTGGTAATAAGCCACAGCTCCAGTCAGCCAAAGTGATCACAAGAGGAAAGAGCTGCAACCTGGTAGTTAACAGTGATGCTCAACTGAGAGGCTTGGCAGGTGAGGCGTATTTAGTGAATTTTCTTTTGGGAGATTTACAGCGTAGTAAGAGATTCATCAGAACATACACCCCTCATAAAAGGAGGGACAGTGGCATTTCCAAAGCATATTGTTTTGGCTTCTTTCAAATGTAAAATTTTTTTCAGAAAACTTTTATATTCTCTGATACCCCAGTAAAGGAAAATGTTCATTTCCTTTCATACAAAGGTTAGTTCAGTGCATTTCACATCCTAGAAAGCCCGCAAGTTCATATTTTTCTAGTAAGAAAAAAGAATGTGATGAAAATTTAAAAAAGATTATAGATATTTACAATATGAAAGGCTCTTTATTATGAGGCCAGGGCTACCACCTAGACAGTTACAAAATGCTGTGTGCTTTAAATAAATTGGATTTTCCTCAACTTTGGAATCAAGATAGGCTTTTTAAATCAAAGTGTTGGCATGTCTGATATTTTAATCAATGCTGATTCAACAATAGCTTTTCATACTGGTGTTATTTTTATTTCATTCAACCAAAAAACAGATCTAATGCTTATCAATTCTATTGATATCTTTCACTCATGATCTGTATAGTGTATTAATATGAAGCAATTTCATGCACAGCACCCTTCTCGCTTGTTTCCACAACAAGATCTTGGTATTATCAAATGCAGTTATACAGAAAAATAACAAGAAAACGAAAGGAAGATTTATGAAGATCTCTACACATTAATTTGAACTCTAGAAAATAAAGTGAACATTTCAAGGATTCGTTTTTACTCATGTGATGATAAACTAAAGACAAGAAGGGACATGTATTTGTGGAGGACTGTAAATTATAGCCTTATCAGAAGGTATACAACTACTACTCTTTAATGTGATGCTGAGATACTCATTAGACTTTCAAGTTTGTGTCTTAGAAAACAAAAGTTGATTCTGATCCTTTCAAATTAAACAAATTTTATTGAACTGGGCTTGGTTATTCTCACCTATAACCACTGAACTTTGGAGAATGAAGTAGAGTGTAGACATGTCTACCACAATGTATGCATACTCCTTCACCCCTGGACGTGGGTTAACTGCATGCTTTCAACGCTGTAGATCAGGTGACAAAGACTGTGAAAGTGAAGGTGTGCTTGACATTTTCATTTTGTGTCTTTCAGACATGGGATGGTTTGATCATACAGCAGTTATGTTTTTAATTTTAAAAGGGACCTTCACACTATTGTATATAGTGAATACCAATTTGCACGTTCGGCAACAGTGTTTTGATGTTCTTTTGTTTCTCCAGACCTTTGTCAACATTGCCTCTCTGTTTCCTATTTGACATCCCTCACTGTGCTGAGGCTGAGATGGTACCCACGGTGATTTGATTTGCACTTTGCTGATGCTGAGCACTTTTGCATACACCCCCTGGTAGTTCACAGGTCTTGCTTTGAAAAATGTCAACTCAGGTTTTGTAAAGCTTTGGCTACTGAGATTTTGAGCTCTACATATACTTTAGCTATAAACCCTTTACCAGACAAATGCTATATTTATTCTATCTTGAAAAAACTGGGTGCACGTCACAATCTGGCTTGCACTTACATAAAGGACCGTTAAAAGCATCACTCTGTATTTCCACATAAACCTCTCCCAATCAGGTTACCCCTGTTTCCTGCATATTGAACCCTGACATTTATGCCCCTGTTATTTCTAACACTCTCCACCTTCTGTCTTACAGGAATAATTGCAGATATTTATTTGCATGTAAATAATGACAGAAAGGAGTGACTTTTAGCGAGGAAAAGCCTTTTCAAAGTGTTCTGCATAACAAAGGGACAATCTGGGCTCAACAGACACAGATTTCTTTAATCTAGAATGAAATTATACATAACACAGTGTGTACAAGTGAAACCCATTTATTTTGATTTACAGTACACAGTATAAGCTGTGAGCGTTAAAACAATGGCAGGCTCATTGACGGTGAGCGTTTTTCTTAAGTTTGTAAAAGGCTAGAATTGTATTCAGATATTCAGGTTCCATTTAAGAATTATAGAAGTCACAGCCTTGAAAGAAGACTAAACATATAATAGCCTGCTCAGTGAGCATTTCTAGAATAATAATATTTGACACAGATAACAGGAATTTGCTCAAACCCTGAAGAAATATTATGAAACGGCACTCCAGCACAACCTTAGATTCTTAAATTTTAGTTTTTTGTGTGTGTGAGTACTTAGCTTACATATATGTGGACCATGCATGTGCCTAGTGCCCAGGGAGGCCAGAGGGGAGTGTCCTTCATCTTCTCTGTAACTGGAGTTACAGACAGTTGTAAGCTGTCATGTGGGTGCTGAAAATGGCTGTCAGACTTTCTTTGGATCATCAGCCCCCAAATAATGGCATGGAAACTTATTATTAATTATGAATGTTTGGCCTTAGCTTAGGTTTATTCACAACTAGCTTTTATAACTTAAATTAACCCATTCACATTAATCTATGTTCTGCCACAAAACTCATTACCTTTCCTCCATAATCTATGTCTGTCTCCCTCCATGTCTCACCAGCAAAACCTGCCTCTCTTCTTCCCAGAGTCCCTATCTCTACCCAGAAGTCCATCTAACCTCTCCCATCTAGCTATTTACCATTCAGCTCTTTATCAAACCAATCAGGTGCATTAGGTAGACAAGGTAAAACAGTGACACTTCTTTACACAGTTTGCTCAAATATCCAGCAACAGGGAACAGCACCTGGGTCTTTTATGAGAACAGCAAGTGCTCTTACTGCTGAGTCATCTATTCAGACTCACAAGTAAGAATACATACATCTATTTAAAACTAAAAAAAAAAAAAAAAAGCCCAAGGCAAGGTGGCTTTAGCACAAAATTCTGCCAGACTTTTAAAGAGAGTTAATGCCAATGTTCCTCAAATTATCCAATGAAATAGAAACAGAACATTGCCCAATCATTTTGTGAGGCCACAGTTACCCTGATAACCACAACACATAAAGACCCAACAAAGAAAGAGAATTATAGCCCATTTTCTCCTGTGAACATAGATGTAAAACATATTCAATAAAATACTTTCAAAACAAATTAAAGAACATACTAAAAAAATCATCTACTAGCATCAAATAGGCTTCAACCCAGAGGGGTAGACATTGTTCAATATACAAAAATCAATAACTCTAATCCACCATATAAACATACTGAAAGAAAAAGGCCATGTGATCATCTCATTAGATAGAGAAAAGGCCTCTGACAAACTCCAACAACCCTTCATGATAAAGGTCCTGAAGAGATTATGGATGCAAGAGACATACCTCAATCATAATAAACGCAATTTACTGCAAGCTCATATCCAACAATAATTCAAATGGAAAGAAACTCAAAAAAGTCCACTAAAATTAAGAGTAAGATAAGTTGTCCACTCTCTCGATGTTTATTAAATATAGTACTTGGAATCTTAGCTAGAACAATAAGGTAGCTGAAGGAAATTCTACAGTTAATAAATATTTTCAGCAAAGTATGTGGGTAAAAATTAACTCAAGAAAAAATATCAGTAGCCCTCCTACATACAAAAACCAAACTGAAAGACGAAGAAACAAGGGAAACAATATCTTTAACAATAGGCTCAAACAATATAAAATATATTGGGGTGACTCTAACCAAGCAAGTAAAGACTTGTATAATAAATACTTCAAGTGTTTGAAGAAAGAAATCAAAGAAGATATCAGAAGATGGAAAGACCTCTCATGCTCATAGATCAGTAGGATAAAACAAAACAAAACAAAACTAGCCATCCTACCAAAAACAATTTAGAGGTTCAATGAAATCCACATCAGAGTTCCAACTCATTTCATCATAGATCTTAAAAGAATTTTCAACTTCATTAAAAAAGCAAGAAGCCCAGATAATTTTTTAAAAATCCTGAGCAATAATAGAACTGATAGAGTTCTTATGATTCCTGATTTCAATTTGACTACAGAACTATAGTAATAAAACAGCATGGTATTGGCATAAAACAGACACACTGATAAATAGAGTCAAATTGAAGATACATACACACCTATGGACACTTTTTAAAAAATGAGAAGCCAGAAATATACATTGGAAAGAAAAATAACATCTTATCACATGGTTAAACTAGATGGCAGCATGTAGAAAATTACAAATAGATTCATATCTATCACTCTGTACAGAACTCAACTCCAAATGTATCAAAGATCTCAACATAAAACCAGATATATAGAATCTGATTGAGAGAAAGTGGAAATAACCTTCATTGGCACATTGGCACAAGAAAAGACTCTTTGAACAGAACACCATTAGTACAGGCACTAAGATCAACAATTAATAAAGGAGACTAAAAGTTAATCAATCAATCAATAAAGAATTAATCATGAAACTGAAATGCTTCCACAGGGCAAAGAACGTTGTCAATGGGACAAAGAAGCAGCCTACACAATGGAAAAGAGTTTTACCAATGCCACATTCAATCGAGAGCTAATAACCAAAATATATAAAGAACTCAAGAAACTAGAAGTAAAAAACAAATAATCCAATTAAAAATAAGGTATAACACATAGAAGAAACACATCTAAGCTTCAAAGACAGACATTACCTCAGGGTAAAGGGTTGGAAAAAAAATCTTCCAATCAAATGTACCCAAGAAACAAGCAGGTGTACCTATCCTAATATCTAACAAGTTAGACTTCAAACCAAAATCTATCAAAAGAGATGAAGATGGTCATTTCGTATTCATCACAGGAGACATCCATCAGCACTAAGTCTCAATTCTGAACATCTATGCCCCAAATACAAAGACACCCACATTCCTAAAAGACATGCTACTAAAACTCAAAGCAACATAAACCCTCACACACTCATAGTGGGAGACTTCAACACCTCACTCTCACCACTAGACAGGACCATCAGACAGAAACTTAACAGAGAAACAAAAGAACTAACAGAAGTTATGTCTCAATTGGGTTTAACAGACATCTATAGAACATTATGTCCAAACACAAAAGAATAGACCTTCTTCTCTGTTCCACATGGAACCGTCTCTAAAATTGACCACATACTAGGCAACATAACAAGCCACAACAGATATAAAAAAAAAAAATTGGAATAGTCCCCTTTATCTTATCAGACCACCATGCTTTAAAGTTGAAATTCAACAACACAAATTGCAGAAACCCTACAAAATCATGGAAACTGAACAATATGCAATTGCACCATACCTGGGTCAAAGAAGAAATAAAGAAATGAAAGACTTCTTAGAATTCAACGAGAATGAGGAGACAACATACCCAAACTTATGGGACACTTTGAAAGCAGTGCTATGAGGGAAGTTCATTGAACTAAATGCCCATATGAAGAAAATGGAGGATAGTCACATTAAGAGTTAACAGCCCAACTGAAAGCCTTAGAACAAAAAGAAGCAAACTCATCCCAGAAAAGTAGATGCCAGGAAATAACTAATTTAATCAATAAAGTAGAAACCAGGAAAACAATACAAAAAAATCAATACAACAAAGAGTTGGTTTTTTGAGAAAATCAACAAGATAGACAAACATTTGCCAAAATAACCAAAAAAGCAGAGAGAGAACATGCAAATTAACAAAATTAGAAATGAAAGGGGGATAAAACAATGGACACTGAGGAAATCTGGACAATTTTCAGGTCATACTTTGAAAACCTGTATCTATAAAATTTGTCAATTCAAAGAAAATGAACAAATTTCTGGATAACTATCACTTACCAAAATTAAATCAAGAACAGATAAGCAACTTAAATAGACCTATAACCCCTAATGAAATAGGAGCAGGCATCAAAAGCCTCCCAACCAAAAAAGCCTAGGGCCATATGGTTTCAGTGAAGAATTCTACAAAAAATTTAAAGAAGAGTTAATACCAATACTCCTCAAATTGTTCCACACAATAGAAACAGAAGGTTCATTACCAAACTCTTTTTACAACACCACAATTACCTTCGAACCCAAGCCACACAAAAACAGAACTAAGAAAGAGAAATACAGACAAATATCCCTCATGAACATTGATGCAAAAATACTCAATAAAATACTGGCAAATCAAATCCAAGAACACATCAGAGAAATCATCCACCATGACCAAGAAGGCTTCATCCCTGGGTTGCAGGGATGGTTCAACATAGGAAAATCTATCAATGTAATCCACCATATAAAAAAACTGAGAAAGAAAAACCACATGATCATCTCACTAGATGCTGAAAAAACCTTTCACAAAATTCAACACCCTTTCATGATAAAGGTCTTGGAGAGATCATGGATAACATGAACATACCTAAACATAATAAGGGCAATATACAGTAAACCAACAGCCAACATCAAACTGAATTGAGAGAACTTTAAGGCAATTCCTCTCAAATCAGGAACAAGACAAGGCTGTCCTCTCTCTCCGTATCTCTTCAATATTGTACTGGAAGTTCTAGCTAAAGCAATAAGACAACAAAAGGAGATCAAGGGAATACAAATTGGAAAAGAAAAGTCAGACTGTCACTATTTGCAGATGATATAATAGTTTATAAGAGAAACCCAAAAAACTTTACCAGGGAACTCCTACAGCTGATAAATACCTTTAGTAAATTAGCATGATACAAGATAAACTCAAATAATTCAGTAGCCCTACTATATACAGATGACAAAGGGGTTGAGATAGAAATCAGAGAAACATCACCCTTATAATAGCCACAAGCAACATAAAGTATCTTGGGGTAATGCTTACCAAACAAGTAAAAGACCTGTATAGCAAGAACTTTGTGTCTTTAAAGAAAGAAATTCAAGAAGATACCAGAAAATGGAAAGATCTCCCATGTACTTGGATTGGTAGGATAAACATAGTTAAAGTGGCAATCTTGCCAAAGCAATCAACAGATTCAATGCAATCCCTATCAAAATCCTAGCAAAATTCTTTACTGACCTTGAAAGGATAATAATCAACTTTATATGGAAAAACAAAAGACCAGGATAGCCAAAACAACCCTGTACAATAAAGGAACTTCAGGAGGCATCACCAACCCTGACTTCAAGCTCTACTCTAGAGCTTGGTATTGACACAAAAATAGACAGGTAGACCAATGGAACTGAATTGAAAGTCCTGACATTAACCCACAGACCTATGAACACCTGATTTTGACAAAACAGAGGAAAGCATCTTCAACAAATGGTGCTGGCACAACTGCATGATAGTGTGTAGAAGACTGCAGATAGACACATGTCCATTGCCATGCACAAAGCTCAAGTCCAAATGGATCAAAGACCTAAACATAAATCCAGCCACACTGAACCTCTTAGAAGACAAAGTGGGAGGTACACTTTAACAGGCGACTGCTTCCTAAACATAACTCCAGTAGCACAGACACTGAGATCAATAATTAATAAATGGGACCTCCTCAAACTGAGAAGCCGCTGTAAGGCAAAGGACACAGTTGACAAGACCAAATGGCAACTCAAATACTGGGAGAAGATCTTCACCAATCCTATATCTGACAGAGGGCTGATCTCTAAAATATACAAAGAACTCAAGAAACTAATCTACAAAACACCAAATAACCCTATTAAAAAATGGGGTACATAACTGAATAGAGAACTCCCAATAGAGGAAATCAAAAAGGCTGAAAGACACTTAAGAAAGTGCTAATCATCCTTAGGTATCAGGGAAATGCAAATCAAAACAACTCTGAGATACCATCTTACTCCTGCCAGAATGGCTAAAATTAGAAACACCAATGACAAATTATGATGACGAGGATGTGGAGAAAGGGAAACACTCCTCCACTGCTGGTGGGAGTGCAAACTTGTACATCCATTTTGGAGGTCAGTATGGCAGATTGGAGATATAGCAATTCTACTCTTAAGCATATACCTAAAAGATCCACATCCATGCAACAAGGACATCTGCTCAACTATGTTCATAGTGGCATTATTTGTAATAGCAAGAACCTGAAAGCAACCTAGGTGCCCTGCAACTGAAGTATGGATAAAGAAGTTGTGGCACATTTACACAATGGAATACTACTCTGTGGGGAAAACAACAACAACAACAACAACGAAATCCTGAAATTTGCAGGCAAATGGAGGAAACTTGAAGAAACCATCCTGAATGAAGTAACCCAGTCACAAAAGAGGAACATTGTACGTACTCACTCATATATGGATTTTAGACATAGAGCAAAGGATCATCAGCCTATAATTCACACTGCCAGAGAAATTAGGATACAAAGAGGAAACTGAGAGATTCATACAAGGTTCTTCACAGAAGGGGAAAGGAACCAGATCTGAGCATATTGGGAGTGGGGGATGCAGTGAGTGGAAAGGGAGCTAGGAGAAAGAGAAAGGGAGGTGAAGAAAGCACATGGGACTAGGAATAGGGGAGGAATAGACTAGAGAGAGAGAGAGATACCAGAAAAGAGCAAACCATTATATATTTGAAGAGAAAACTGACTCTAGAGAAATGTTCAGAGATCTACAAGACTAACCCCAACTAACAATTTGAGCTACAGTGGAAAGACTGCCATAAATGCCCTTCCCTAATATGAGATTGATGACTAACTTATCCACCATCATAGAGCCCTCATCTAGTAGCTGATGGAAGCAGAGGCAGACACACACAAGGAGGAGCTAATGGACACCCAGACTGATAGCTGGGAATCCAGCATTGGACTGATCCTGAACATGGGTCTCAGTTAGATTCCCTGGGCAGTCTAAGGGACCTCTGACAGTGGAACCAGGATGTATCCCTGGTGCATGAAAGGACTTTGGGAGCACATTCCCCTTGAAGGGATACTCCCTTAACCTAGAGGCAGGAGGGACAGTCTAGTTCCTACTCCAAATGATTTGACAGATTTTGATGGCCCTTCCTGGAAGGCATCACCCTACCTGTGGAGTTGTGGGGAGATGGTAGTGTGGTCAGGGGGCATATGATGGTGGGAGAAACGGAGGGAAGGAGAGAGGGAGAGGGACCTGGGATCAATATGTAAAATAAGAAAAATAAATAAGTAAATAAATAATGAGTTATACACTTAAATAATGAATTCTTAATAGAGGAAATTCACATGTCTGTGAAATATTTAAAAAAAATCCCTGAGCATCAGGAATAAATTGAGATTTTATCTCCATCTGTCAGAATGGCTAAGGTTAACAAAACAAGTGACAGCTCATGCTGGTCCATATGTAGAGTAAGAGGCACACTCATATATTGCTGGTGGTAGTGCAAACTTTTACAGCCACTATGAAAATCAGTGTGGTGGTTCCTCAGGAAGAAGAAAATCTATCTAACCTCAAGATCCAGCTATACCACTTGAGGGCATATACCAAAAGGATACTTCATCCTATCACCGAGACACTTGCTCATTTTTCTTCCTTTCAGAGTAACCAGAAATTGGAAACAACCTAGATGTCCCTAGGATAAAGAAAATGGTACATTTACACAATGGAGTATTACTAAGTTGTAAAAAAAAAAAAAAAAAAAAAAAAACCACAAAATGACATCAATTTTGCAGACAAATTGACGTAACTAGAAAAAGTAATCCTGAGAGAGGTAACCCAAATTCAAAAAGAAAAATATTGTATGTATTTGCCTACAGATAACTATTAGCCATTAAATAAATGATGACCAAGCTATAACCCATAGATCCACAGAGGTTAAATATAGAGGAATGGACAGGGGTAATGAGTCACATGGATCTCCCTGAGAGGAGAAATAGAATAGATTTTATGGGTGGACTGGAGGTTGGGATATGGGAATAGGATGATCAAAATAGGATGGGGGGAAGGGAATGTTGAGGGAAAGAATGTGAGTAGAGGGAGCTAGTATGGAGGGCATTTGAGGGGTGTCATGGAAACCTAGTATAATATAAACTTCTTAAAATTATTGAAGGTAATACTAATAAAGTCTCCAAATAATGAGGGAAATGGAGTCCTGCTGGCCTCTTACCACCAAATGAAGCTTCCAATACTGGGACTAGATTACATCCAATTGAGTTGTTGGCCAGAGGAGTTCCATGAAAAATCCCAAACAACCAAGACTGTTGTCAAGACAATAGGTCCCTATCCATCAGCTGACAGCAAGGCCCTATTGCTGAAGACAACATCCATACAACTCAATAAACACAAAGACGTAGAGCTGGTGCCTACATGGAACCTTCACCCCCATGTTCTAGTGTCTTTTGTACAGGAAAGTACTCTGAAGACTCCCAAAAGAGAAATGTAAATATCAACCCAGCTATGAAACTTTGAATAACAACCTGTCCTGCTTGCAAAATATGCTAGAGCAATAGTGGCACAAAGCTTATGAGAGTAACCAATCAATGTCTGATTTGATTTAAGGCCCATTCTGTGAAATGGAACTCATACCTGAGACTGCTTTTATGACCAAAAACCCGAGACTAGATAGCCCTATAACAGATTAGAACAAATACAGAGACTCACAAGAAGGTATTACTCAGAGAGTGAGACCTTGAAACACACAGCTCCAAGTAGGATGTCTCCATCAAATCCCTCTCCTCAGAGCTCAGGGAATCCCAAAGAAGAGGAAGCTGAAGGAATGTGGGAGCCAGAGGGAATGGAGAATACCAGAAAACAAGGCCTTCTAAATCAGCCAAGCAAAGGTCATATGAACTCACGGACTGAAGCAGAAAGCAAAGGACTTACATGGATGTATGCTAGACCTTCAGCATATATATTACGGCTTTTAGTTTAATACTTTCATAGGACTCCTGTGTGTGTGAATAAGTGGGTCTCTGATTCTGGTGCCTTCTCTTTGGGATCTTTGCATTCTGTTGGGTTGCCTCATTCAGCTTCAATATGATGTTTTATTTTATTATATTTTTGCTAAAATATTTAAATATTATGTTATAATCATATGACTTCTCCCTTTCCTTTCATTTCTCTAAACTCTCTCATACACCTCTTCTTGCTCTCTTTAATATACATGGCCTCTTTTTCATTAATTGTTGTTGCATAAGTATGTGTGCATGAGAGGGAGAGAGAGGAGAGAGAGAGAGAGAGAGAGAGAGAGAGAGAGAGTTTTATTTTAGAATCCCTATACTCCTATCTTTTGGCTTTGTGAGACAAGGTCTCATAATGTAGGTATCTCTAGATGCTCAAAACTGCCTATGTAACGTTTAAAGCTGCCCTTAAACTTACAGAGATCTGCCACTCTTTTGCTTCTTGGGTGCTGCGATTAAAGGCATAGGTCACCATTCTCAACTCTGGAATTTTTTGTATAAAAAGTATGACTTTGTTCATAAAACTCAAAAATATGTCACCAGGCAAGAAAATATCATAAGCTAAGTAAGTTCTTGATCTTATCTGTACATGGGGCATGGAATCCAGAATGAAGACCACTATAACATCCAATTTGATGAAGACAGTTATTATTTTTGGTTTTTTAAAGCAGGTAATTAAAATTTGTATTTTTAAAAACTAAAATTGTCACATGACAATGTAGTCATTGGCAAACATTTCCTAAACACTTCACAAAAGCTAGACATTCTGGAAAAAAATTCACTGGACATGACTGTGTAAAGCAGAAGTTTTAATTGTGAAAGAAAACTCACCACAAAGATAAAAGACCCTGAAGTATCAGGGCGAAGGGTTCTTTTGACTATGTCGAGGGAGGAGTAAAATCCCAACTTTCCTGAAAAATTGGCATAAAGAACTTGAAGTTGTATTATGTATTAAAATATACAAATGATTAACAAGAACATGAAAAGGAAGTATGCACAATAAATTTACAGGAATAATTTAGTGGAATTAAGAAGTTAGGTAGTGGCATTGGAGTTTTAGGCTCTGTTCTATCAGCCACAAGCTACATAATCTTGTCCTTGACCTCAGAGTCACTCATCTATACAAGGCTTGTTGCAAGGATGGAATGAGTTTGTTTATTTGTACCACCTGTAACGATACACTGCATGTAGTGAGTGCAATGTAGGCATTTTGTATTACTTATCTAAAAATTAAGAACTTACTGCTATCTTCTGTTGGTGTAAGTCAAAATATTTTTTACATTTTGATGGAGGCTGAAAATAGTTGTTCACTCATTCTGCATCATGAAGTAACTCATTCATTCAATTATTATTTACTGGGTTTCACTTTGATGAAAGGGACTGCTCTGGAATTTATGTTGTTAATAGTAAAGAAAACATTTCCAAGTATGTGATCCCATAATGCTGATTGTCAAATGAGCACTAGTTACTGCAATATGTAACAGAATTTCAAGGAGCTTGGAGCATTTCTGAGAATAACAAAGGATGGCAGAGGCCAAGATTTGAACAAAATAAAGTGGTGACAGGCAGAGAGATGAGTCTGTGTTCAGTGACACTGTGGTCACAAGAGATGAGGCTAATGTACTTTATGTTTCAAGAAGTCAAAGAAATGCTTGGTAATGCTTTTTCCCTCACAAAGAAATATTTGAGAAAATAGTTTTGCTACCTTGATTTGAACTTTCCATAATATATTCATATATGGAAACATGTGGAACCTATATGTATGCAAAACTTGATGTGTTAATTAAATTTTACAGTGAAACATGGGAGAACCTTACCAGAAGAAGGAAGAAGAGGAAGGAAGGAAGGAAGAAAACAATTTAATAAGTCTAAAAAATAATACCTCAACATTACCAGTCTGACTTCTTTGGCTGACATGAAACTATGAAGGTGGAGTTGGCAAGGTACAAGCCCATCCTCTCAAGTCATAATACAACAACTATAAGAAAGAAAGGGGACTCAACAGCCTTAATGGGAGAGAGTGCAGAAAATAAGAACAGAAGCAGAAAGATTAAGCTGGCAGGTTGCTGCAATCATAAGAATGTGAACAAAAGTGCTTTGGACTAGGATAATAACACCACTGAACATTTAAACACTCAATGTTTCTCAGGACCAGGCTCTCTTTCAGTCTATTCTTATTAACCTGCTGGATTCAACATTTCTATAAATAAATACTTAAATCCATTATGTAAAATATAGTACTGAAACATGGAGAAGTTAAGGATTTGCATCAAAGCAAAAGAATAAAGGGGGTTCAGTCTTAAGACATTGGGTTGACCATATTGTACTACCTCTCAGGTGTGAAGTACTCAGATTCAAGATGGTGTCTTTGGGCAAACCCAATAGGTAAACAAAGCCAGATTAGGTAAACATTTGGTAAATATAGCTCTTATTGAAGTCATATGTATACACAAAATCTTATGTGTGGTTATTTATTGCTGAACTTTAACCAGTGGTGATAATAATAAATACATATATTGATGTTATATATAAAACCAAATATGTGTATATTGCCAACATATGATAATAAACATATATTATTGATTTTGCATATTTGGGAATAGCTAAAGAACCCACAGTCACTTTTTCTAATATATGAACAAAATAGCTACTCTTTTCCACTTAGCATTCTAGGAGAAAGTGATTCTTTTTAACTTTTCTCAACATCAAGAAAATACCAAACATCCCCAATGAATATTATGTCATATTAGAGCCATTCTGATTTAGCATTTCAGAACATGATCGAGACCTCTACTTTTCAAACTTAATGTGCATACAGATCACATGGGCTGTTATTTAAATTCCATTTTTATTGATAGATTTGGGGTAACAAGACTTTGCTAGAGGAGGAACTTAGAACTACTGTTTTAAGTGGGGAGATGAATAGAGGAGAGCAAGAAAAGAGATGCATCAATAGAGGAGCCAATACAGGTTTAAAGAGAAATCTGGCACTAGGGAATTATACAGAGATCCACAAGGATGGCCCCAACTAAAAATCTAAGCAATAACCTAACCCTAACCCTTCCCTTATAAAGAGAATGATAACTACCTTAAATGCCATCCTAGAGCCTTCATCCAGTAGCTGATGGAAGCTGAAGCAGAGTTCCACAACTAAATACTGAGCCAAACTCCTGGAATCCAGTTTCAGAGAGGAATGAATGATGAACAAAGGGGTCAAGACCATCCTGGGAAAACCCACCAAAATAGCTGACCTGAGCAAGTAGGAATTCATGGACCCCAATCTGACAGCTGGGAAACCAACATAGGACCAAACCAGGCCCCCTGAACGTGGGTGTCAACTAGGAGGACTGGGCAGTCTATGGGACCTCTGGCAGTGGAACCAGGATGTATCCCTAGTGCGCTAATGGACTTTGGGAGCCTACTTCCCATTAAGGGACACTCCCTTAGCCTAGAGACATAGGGGAAGACCTAGACCCTACCCTCCAAAGGACTTGACAGATGTTGATGATCCCTCATAGAAGGCTTCACCCTCCCTGGGGAGTGCATTGGGGGTGGGGAAGGAGGATGGGTGGGGGGCATGGGAGGATGGGAGGGAGAGGGAACTTGAACTGATATGTAAAATAAGATTGTATCTAATTTAAATAAAATTTATAAAAAGAAGCAAAAAGAACAGTGGTAAAACTGGACAAAGTTGCTTAACAGTGCCACTTGTATGCTGTAAAAGGTGACACCAAGGAAAGGGAAACTCACCTTCTAAGAAACTAGGCTGTGTACTAATGGGGTCTGTGGAACTTGAGCTGGATGTTTTCTGTCTCTGCAAGTGCTCTCTCCCTCATTTATGTGGAGTCCTATCCACATAGATGAGACAGTCTACACTGGAAACTCCACTTCCTGCCCAGGAGAATGTGGGATATTTGGAGCTGGTAAAATTCATAAAGATATAAGCAGGAAATAATCAGGGAGAGATAACTTAAGCCAGTTGATTCATAATGGATGAAACAATTGAGTCAACAGGATACTAGCTCAAGACATGGGAGATAGATTAAGGGAAATGAACAGATGACAAAGCCTGGCTGAGGTCTGACTGACTTTTAACACTTGAAAGACTGTGCACCCAGGAGAATATATCTACCAGGAGGGGCCCTAGGATTACTCACTCCTGGTTAAACATAAAGCTTTGAAGATGAAGAGAATACAAAACAAGATAAACTTGAAAACCCATTTAAATTTGAAAGCACATTCCATTAAGGCCACAATTCTCTGTCACAGATACTCAAATTCTGGTAGAAGTTTATCATTGGGTGTAGTCAGAACCTATAAATGACATAACAAATAGAGCATCGTACATGTGATGAGATACCACTTTCTTGATTAAGTTGTATTTTAATGTTTGCCTTGCTAGAATAGTCTCTCTCTTTCTGGATTGAAAGCTTATGATATAAGCTTCTGTTTCATTCATTGCTTTATACAAAGGCCCATGAGGCAAAGAATCATAACCAGCCTTCAGTTTATTATATATAGCATTAACATGAATTCTTTGGTCCGTTAACTCCAAGGAACTCAAATCTGCCAATAATAGTACCAATCTAAAAGTTTGCCTTTCTCCAGGTGAGCCTTGAGGACAGTCCAATGCTCTAGTCATCATATCCACTTCATCTTTATGAATCCCCAAAGCAGGCCAAACAACTAAGCTATACCCAGATTCTGACTCAAAGAAACAGTAAGATAATAAAGTGCTATGAACTTAAAGTGTAATGACACTATAACAGCAGTAGATAAAGAATCCACCAAGCATGCACAAATCAAGGCAAAAGGATAGATTTAATGGCTCAAGATAATTAAGCAGAAAGTCCAACTATTCATTGATTGCTCAACTAGGCATAACAATCAAAGGAAAAGTATTAAAATGAAGCCCTAAAAATAAAATATTAGAATAAAAAATATATTATGAGAAACTTCAGAGCCTAGTTACTGTAAGAAAAAAAATATATTCCATAATTAGTCAAATAATCAGGAAGATAAAGAAGCAAACAAAAGAACATGTGTGGCATGACATAGAGGGAAAGAGGTAAATAATCTAGAGTTGGTGCACTTAATTATCTATAATATTCAGTTATCAACAAAAATTATGACATACTGGAAAATAGGAACCTGTGACCCACCAAGAGCTATCACCACTGGCACCCAGATGTTGGAATTGCCAAACAAACATTTCAAAGGATGTATACATATACATTCATTTTACATGTAAATATGTACAATGCTAAAAGGAATTATGCCTAAAGAATTAGGGAAAAGTGTATTGGTAAGGGTACATCCATTATGTGATATCAACAGAGAGATCTCCCCTATGAAAAGTCAAAAAGCATAGTAATTGCCACAATGGAGTTTAAGAGTCTTCCAGAAGTGAAGCAATTTTCAGCAAATGTGAAGGTAGAATGGTAGGGTTTACCTCATGTTCTTTATATATTTACTAAATTGTTCTGAGTGGGACTGTGTTTTGTAAGCATTAATGAAACATAACAGCTAACAAGAAGTGACTTAATCAACGAAACGCTTATTTTGGCTCATAGTTCCTAGAGATACAGGCCATCATGGTAGAAGTCTGAGGTGGCTGCCCATAGTTTTCAGGAAGCACCCCAAGAAATCTCCTAATGACTAACTTCCTCTAGCAAGACTCCACCCACAGCACAGCTAGGTACCAAGTGTTCAGAACTGAAAAATATTCAACCTGAAAGAAGAGAAAGGGAAAACATAAATATACAAATTATTAATTAATTAATTAATTAAAAGAAAAATATCCACAGTCTGCAATGCTGAAGATTCAATGATTCTAACAAGCCAGAGAGGAAAACAAATTTGGCAAAAATGTGAAATGCTAGATATTTACATTCCTCATGAGTTTAAGCTACTTTTAAATATTTTAAGAGTACCTAAGTATAGTCAGTCTAACCATGGCATTGCTTCTAGGTCCCTCAATAGTTCATGAAAATGTACCTCTCTGAGTCTTCCTTTAGTAAAGTGACAGTTTCTATTCTCCACAACAGCAAACTTCTTATTTGAAACATTATTCTTGATATCTTTATTAATTCAACCCAACTTCTCCATCAACGCTGAATAACTTCTTCTAATCAGATTCACATTGGTGAATCATGAATTAATCAGATTCATTGAGACAATAGAGATCAAAATGCAGGAGCAGAGACATGAACATGCAATGTCAGCATCACAATATAATGACTCTCTCCCGAGGACATGATCTTTATCTGTAACTGCATTGTGCCATCCATGCTCTGACTTGATACTGTGTAGCACAGAGGCAGAAGGCAAGCATGAAAGACACCACCAGAAATTTGCTGATCAAGAAAGAAACACACTTAAAATTAATTAACTCCAATCCTCTGAATTATTACCTATTTTTTTATTAATTTGGAAATGCATCAATCCTAATATATCCAGACTTGCAAAAATTAAAAAATCTTTTATGTGCTATCTTCTAGTAAAAATTTTATTCCCAGGGCCTAGCAGTCAGTCTCAGTAACTAAATGTGCTTGTAGTCAAGACTGATTATGAGTTTGGTCACCAAGACCCACACTGTAGAAGGAGAACTGACCCCCACAAGTTCTCTCAATGCCACATACCCACACAGTACAAATTAAGAAATGAAATGCAATGAAACAGCTTTCTAAAAAGCTATTATATATTATTTATTTCTTTATTCTAAGATTACAGTTAAGAGTTCAGCTGAAGAGATAGTTTAGCTTTGAGTCAAAACATTTATCCAATATTCTTGTGCATAAAATCTGATATATCAAATATCTCTTACTTAGGCAGTTAGCAGACTATAGTAACAATCTGTTTATCTTAAAAGGGATTCATAATGAATTTGTGCATAGACAAGTGGTCCTTCCATTTCCTTTTTCAATAATTCATTGCTATATTAGTTCCAACCAATATTTTTTGTGTGACTCGAAAGGATATGGAGACAGGCCATGTCCATTCCATGCTGTAAAGACTGGTTGGGAGTATGTAGAATGTAAAGAAGCAGTATTTGATGTTGGTATCTAAGAAATAGAGAAGCTGACCATCAAGGTTAACTCCAGGTAAGCATATTGATATTATTTTTCTGTTGTACCATCAAATCAATGAACATATCTGCCTACTCTACTACATTATTGTGGGGAGTTGTGACAAAAGGAAGCTGGTTTATTACACTGTGTATTCAAGAGGATGGTGATCAGAACACAGTAGAATATTAAGTATTAAAGTGTTCTTGATCTTCCAGCATTTGTGTAAGCAAACCAACTAAAAGAAATGAAATCATAAGAGTCATGATTGTTTTCATTGGTGGCATTCACCATGTATTAGTTGCTTAAATAAATTCATCTCATGTAGTTGATTGCAAGGCATATTTCAAACATGCTGACTTGAGATCAAAACCAATTCTCATTCAATTGGGTAAATGCTATGAAGTGTTTCTAAGTATAGCTAATGTGGGTCAAAATTTGACTCTACAAACTTCCACATAATAACAAAAACAACTGTTCTTTTGGATGTATGATCATTATGACCCATATGACAAAATAAGGAAGAAACTTAACTAGAATCTGTACTTGGAATTAAGATGGAGAGGCATTCCTTCCCCTCTGTGGGGAGACCCTATGGACAACTGAGCAGTGCCTTCAACATGCTGCCACAATATGACCAAAATTTGTTCTCTCTCTCTCTCTCTCTCTCTCTCTCTCTCTCTCTCTCTCTCTCTCTCTCTCTCTCTCTCTCTCTCTCTCTCTCTCTCTCTCTCTCTCTCTCTCTCTCTCTCTCTCTCTCTCTTCTCTCTCTCTCTCTCTGTCTCTCTCTCCTTTCTCTCCTTTCCTCCATCTCTCCTTTTGAAAAGAAAGAAGAAATATCCAAATTATAATATCCACAAATGGACTTGCTATGAATATCCACAATCTAAGAGTACATCTTAGAAATCCCACTTCCATGGCACTTAATTGACATGCATATCAGAATTACCCTAAGAAACTCACACTCTATGATCCTAGAACCTAAACCAGAGGCTCTGATTTAAAAGGTCTGGAGTAAAGAGAGGTCTGATTTGTTTCATGAAGCTTTCTTTATTTTATCATGTGCACAAACCATTAAGCACTGATCACGAGAGATAATAAAAATGTCATTCCTTTGAATCATCTCAGTGTTTAGATAAGTATTTAACATAACTAAGTTCAAATAACATAATAGATAAGTGTGCACAAGATGCTTTAGATACCTTCATTTCTGTTTCTACATAGCTTTCTACTGAACTTCTGTCCATATGTGAATTGGGTTGCTGCCCTCCATGGACTGTATAACCTCTAAGCTATTGGATTTACCAATCAGGAACAGCGGATGGGGTCAAGGAGAATGGAAAGAAAGCATTTGCTCATTTGATCTGTCCAAGATGTCAAGGGGGCTCACTGCAGCTGTTGTCTGTGCAGTACACCCCTTTACACATCCTTTGACTTCAGGTCCCACTTACTGCTTTGGCCAAGGTAGTTGATGATGGCTTGGAGATAGTAAAACAGAATGCTGAACTATATTTTGTGGTTTTCCTATACGTTGACATATTGTGAAAATCTTTACTAAATTCTTTCCATTGTGATCAGTTTGAATATCCTATCCCTTTTTGCAAATATTTGACTAAAATCCTGAAGTGCTTTAGATTCTGGCCTTGGTTAGATTAACGATAGGTATAGACTACAGATATAAAAGCTATAATTGTCAGAGTAAAAAAAATAGCATCCTGTTGCCATGTACAGTCCAGGGTTATGAAAATTTCAAATATATGTGGAATTTAAGGAATACATAACTTGTAAATATTTGTTGAATATAAATAAATCATATAAATGATGAAATAAAATGTTCCAATATTTATCTACTTTACAAAATGCACATGTAACTGGATGTCCCCTTTGTGACCCACCCACAAATCTGCAGTGGGTAGCAGATGTTGCTCATCTGTTCCTAGTGGTTGATACAGTGATGATCTTTGCTGTTCCCATGGAGTTGGGGTCTCCCTGAGTAACCAGTGCATGGCTTCCTGCTCAATTATGAAAATTTGTCCTCTCCTATAGGTAGTAAGGGACAATGCCTCTTCATTTCTCTTTAGATTCTTCTGTTCAGGCAATCTTCTGGCCCCTATTTGGTTACATTAGACATATTGTGGCATGGTTTTGTGCAGGAACCCAGAGTTCTTTCACTGGCCAGCCAACATCACTGTTTAGAACCAGTCATGGGAATAGCTTGTAACTGATGATAACTTGCATAGAATGTCTTATCAAGTCTGCCCAAGTCATCCAAGAGCTAGCTCTCCCTACCTCACCCAACCCCACTCTGGTTAGCATGGGGTTTCTCTGGACAGAATGATCTCTCATACGCAAAACAGACAGAAGGGTACTGTCAGGAAACAAATATGAGAGCCTTGCATACTTCTCACAGTTTAAAAAAATAGATTTGGCAAAATTTCCAGCTAAATCCTTTAAGAAGTCTGGTGCTGAAAAAAAATTCTTAACTCTGTCTAGGCCAATATTTTCAGTATTTTAAAATCTTTTTTCCTGATACTCTTTTTCACAGATCTTTTTATTAACATTCTATAAAAACATTCTGGGAAGTGGTAGGATTTGATTATGGTAATGGAGCTCAAGAAACAGTCAAACAGATGCTTCTAAGAGTCAAGTTGCTTGACTGTCAAGTTGAGGAACTTCTTGCTTCAACTCTTTGTAAACTAATGGAAGGGAAATTGTCTTTTCTCATTGTTGTCCCCAGCACAGATACCCAGCTCCTCATACACTGCTTCAGAGCAATGCTGAGCAGACCTTCATAATTCTTGAAGGCATCTCTGTATAATGAACATCCATTCCCACTGCCTGCCAGCAAGGTTAAAAACTCAAACTCTGCCCCAAATTTAGCTCTCAGCCCTGTTCCAAACTGAATCTCTATCTACAGAAAGAAGAAAAGTGAGGAAATTGATTCTCACTTGCATGGTAAACTTGTAAATGAGATAGATGTGGGAGAAATGAGTGAGTTCATTTGATGATTGATATGGTCCTGTGATGTATACAAGGATGGCCATATACATGAAAGTCAACCATAATACATTTGGTTGTGCCACTGGTTCAAAGACAAATCTATAAATCAAAAAGGGAAGTATAAAACGTATCACGGAAATCTGTTTCTTTAAACAAGCAAGGGCATCACAAGAAGATAATGAAAATACAGCATAGGTTATTAGAGAATGCCTCTTCAACACAAGCATTTATGCAGAGTATTATGAGGTGGTACAAACAGGGGAAGGGTAATCATTGACATGCATATGGATAAACCATAAGAGGAAAGACAGCATGTGGTTATTAGACAAGCAGGTTGTCGGGAGTGGTCTTTGTGGGGCTGTAATTAGAGCCAGCCAAGCATCCCCAAGTCCGTACCTGAGTGGTGGAGTGTGGATGAGGGAAAGGCTAGCTATAGACAATAAAGAAAGACAAAGAGACAGGATAAATGTCAGAAGAGCAGATCAGTCAATACTGAAAAGCCACGAGTTTATTTTTCATCACTATTATATACCTTAACCAAAAAGGAGAACACCAAAAAGTATCATGTATATGGAACAAACAGACTTTTCTTCCTCACTTATTCTAAGGGTTCAGTAACCACACCTTAAATCTAACTTCCTGTTCCCTAGCCTTAAGGTCAGGAGTAGCCACACCACAGATTCAGGGTTGTTGTTATTTAGACAGGCCAAAACCACACCTTTAACCTTTAGGTCTTGTGACTTGTTGACAGCTTTGAACTCTGCCCTTGTGCCAAGATGGAGTGCAGCCATCTTTATGGGCACCCACAGCAGGTGCAAGACTAGTGTTGATGAAATTCCTTAAATTGTCATGAAATACAAAGTGAGTTTGAAAAAACAAAAGAACAAAACAAAACAGAAGAAAAGCAGGTAATTGATGAGCTGAATGGAAGTTTTCCTCTTATACTTAGCTCATTGAAGGTAGAGATTGCAAGCTGGGGCGGATTTAAAGCCTTCACCCCTATAATCTAGTCTCTTTGGCACAAAAAGTTATTCTGCAGGTTATAGAAGGAAAAACCTGAACACTAAATCTGCCACAAAACCCTCTACTCACAATCTTTCCTGCCTGTAATGTGCGCTGGAGCAATGTCTTGTTTAACTTGAGACACACCCCACAAGATGGAACCTATGTTCTACACTGCTTGGATGGCCAGGATCCAGAGACTAGATAGCTCATAGACCTCGGGTAGAACCAAACACAACTTTCAAAAAAAATCAATGAAATGATTCCTAGTGTGTGTTAGCTAGTCATCATCAAAGAAGCTTCCTTCCTGCAGCAGATGGGAGCAGCTGTGAGTCTTCCTTGGGTCACTCCCCTTAGAGACTGGAGAACCCCTCTCGAAGAAGGAGAGAAAAAACTGCAGGAGTCAGAGGGGATAAAGGACACCAGGAGAACATGGCCCACTGACCCAACTAAGCAGGGTTCACATGGACTCATAGAGACTGAAACAGCAAGCACGGAGCCGGCATGGGTCTGCACCAGGCCCTCTACATGTATGTTATACTGTTAGCTTGCTACTCTTGTTGGGTTCCTCACAGTGGGAGCAGGTGTGCTTCTGACTCTTTTGCCTGATCTTGGGGATCTTCCTATTTAAGTGCCTTGTCCAGCCTCTATGAGGGCTTTTGCCTTGTCTTATTGTATCTTCCTTTGTCCTGTCTGGCTCTCACCTCTTGGAGACCTGCTCTTTTCTGAAGAGGAAATGGAGTGGATCTGGGGTAGACAGGAGGTGGGGGTAGCTAGGAGTAGTGGAGGGAGGGGGAACTGTGGTAGGCATGTAGTGTATGAGAGAAGAATCGATTTTCAATAAAAAAGAAAAGTAGCTAATCAGAACAAGTGCCATGATTGCAGACAACTGGGGCTATCCTTTCTCAGGCCAATTGCGTCACTGATTTGAAGGCAGACATGCCTACAAGAGGAGCTGAAGCAGAGGCAGAACAGTTCATGGGAATGTACTATATGTAAACCATGGAGGACTTGATGTGAACAGCCTATCCAAGAAACAATTTTCTGGAACAGTTAAGGGCCTCTCTTCTGAAATTTCACATTCTTTGCCTGTGCATGCAATCAAAAGGTCACAGCATAGAGTTTCCTAGTGTGGTTAATCCTACTCGTTGATGTCAGAAATGTTGAAACGTTGTTAATACCTGCATAAGCACTCTGATGCTTAAAACCAAGCATGGAGCTTACCCATACCAAGAGAGGAAAGTCCCACTTTCCAAGCTCAGTGACTTCGAAGAAGAGAAAGCAGGGTACCCATTGGCATTGCTACAGTGTCTAGATAGGGAAAATGAAAGTAGTTGGCAGTAGAAGAGGCTGCATTTTTCATTATCAATAAAAATGGGTGAATGTTTTCCATTATGAAACATGTTTAATACTATTTCAGTTTTCTTGAAGCCTTAGGCATATAAGTAAAGATACTCTAGCCAGCTGTAGCATTGTGAGCATGGCTCTAGAAAGCCTTGCCCTTCTCCTATTTCCCTCTGCCTTGCTAAAATACTGTTAGATTATATTCCTACAGCTAGCCACCAAGGTCTATTTTCTTATTTGGCCACATCCTCCTCCTGAGGCTGACTATCAAGGTCCAGCTATCAAAGTATTGAAGTCCAGCAATCAAAGGCCCTGCTCAGCTTACCTAATTAACAGTTAAAATCAAACACCTCATCCTAACATGCGTCTTCCCATTTTCCTATGGGTCACATCTGTCTCTTCTCTATCCAGAGGCAGTCAATTGTCCCTTTGGAACAAATAGCCTTGCCCCCTTTCCCTTGTTTCCTTCTCCCTCATCCTCTATCACCTGTGTTTGTCTCTTATTCCCTGCCCTTTGTCCCTCTGGGGCAAATAAATCTCCTTTGTGCAGAGAACTTAGTCTTGGAGGCCTAAGACCCTTCTTGTCCTTTCAGCAAGCATTAGGTTACAAAGACGAAGTGGCATTTTCTAACTCAGGATTAATTTCTCAGAGTTCATGTGTGTGTTCATCTTGTGCATGTGTGCATGCATGAGTATGCCCTTGTGTGTCTGTGTGTGTGTGTGTGTGTGTGTGTGTGTGTGTGTGTGTGTGTGTACTCGTGCACATGTGCCACAATCTACATGTGGAAGTTTAATGACTTTTCCAGAGCTGATTCTCTCCTTCCACCATGGGGGTTCTAGCCATTGAACTCGGGTCATCATGCTTGGTTCCAAGTGCCTTTTCCTACTGAGCCACCTTGCTGGTCCCACCAACATTGCTTTTGACTGGCTAGTACTGCAGGTCAAGTCCTTCAGGAAAGTAGATAACTCTTAATAATCTACTTTCTTCCAAGGAAATTCTAGAGAGGAAGCCCTGTCCTCTGAAGTCCCATGAGATAAGTTTATCCTCAAGCCTTTCCTTGTCAGGGAAGGGGAATAAATTCAATCACCAGCATTTCCATTCATCACCCTTTTTAGAAGATTCCACACAATTGTGATAAGAGGCTCAAACTGGGAACTGTGAGGGAGAAAGACCATAAACCTCAGGGCCAGGCTACCCCGTAAACTTTTAGAAATAGTTGGAATTCACGAACACTTGGCTTCATGCACACATCTGTGTGTGTACACATGCACGTGTGTGTCTGTGTGTGTGTTGCACAGATAATTGGTGACAGATAACAAGATGGGCACTTAGCTTAGAGGAGGGAGCAGGAATAGGGGAGGGAGTAATGCCAGAGCCACTAGGCAGGCATCAGTGCACCCAAGGAGTGATGGCTGTGACGAGACAGCTTTATAACAAAAAGCACAGGGCATGTCCTTACAAAGCATTTGTCTCATGGAGTGCAGTCAGTCATCTGCCAGCTGCAGGCTAGGGACAGCTAAGGTGACTGACATTAGTGAGAAGCACAGCACGGAGGGTCTAATCCCCACAGTAGAACTTACTCTTGAGGATTGGCTACTGTGTTCTGCTTCCCAGCCCCCCGCCCCAGGGCATCCCACTAACATGTTTTACCTGGGAGCACCCCATCTGTCAGATAAAAACAAAGACAAGGTTCCACTGAGGAGCAAGCCAAAAGTTCTTGAATGAGCTTTGGCAGGGTATCACTGGATACTACTGTCCTGTGTTCTACAGCTTTTCAAGGGGTAACTACATTGGCTGACCTTCCCTTTAACAAAAAGGAAATAGCGGGGTAGATATATGCATTCATATACATTATATAGTATACACTATTTACTATATACATACTCATGTTGTAAATATATATCCTGCATATTCATAAATAGATTTATAACTATATATAGTGCTTTCTTGCAAACTGGATGCATAATCTTGGGGAAAGTAATATGTAAAATAAATAGAATTACCACCACATGTAGAAAAGTTACATCTTTTCTTTCCTCATTCTCGGCTTGTATAAAAGCTTTATTTTGTATCACCTGGGGCCATGCCCTAAGACCATTTCAGTCTTATTTTCATTATGTTTAATAAATGCCCATAGCTCCTAAGAGAAACATACATACAGGGAAATAAAAAAAGGATTTGAAAGGCCAGAAAACAATCCAAAACAAGTGATTATTAGCGTGATTTTTCTTTCAGGTCCAAGGGCCCGAATTGCTGCCTGATCCTGGAGCTGTGGCTGATGTGTTTATGAGCCTGAGTTGCTTCGATCCCCAAGGAAGCTGAGTGTGGTCACCTGAACACATTCCAATCTGACCTGTTTGTTCCTAGAAGTTCTTTGTGTGACCTCAGGAGTCCTTGCTTTTCTCAGTCTGGCAGCTCTGATTTCCTTGTTCTCCCACGAATCAGAAGACCTGGATTAAACCCAGGCCCCCACCATGGGGGAGAGCAGGCAGTGAGTCAGGCTGATAAAATGCAGTGTCCTGTCGGCTGAGGGGACAAAGGCCTTGGAGTAGAAAGGCCTACTCTGAATACCAAGCGGTCAGTCAAAGGGGATAAAAGCAAAGGAGGGCAGCAGGATTGATGAAGGATGTGCTCCGAGAACTGGGAGCAGGGGTCCTTTACATTCAAAGGAGAACTGGCGGCAGCCGGCAGCAACAGTGGAGTCAAACCGGAACATCCAGAGTAAGCAGTAATAGGGGCAAGACCCGGAGAGAAATGTGTCCTTATAAACAAGGAGTGACTATGTAAGGACTGGATTTAAAGACATAAAAGTAGATTTTAGGTGCTGGGATGAGTAAAATAATAAACCATAGAGATACTCCCTCTGCAGCAGGATTGTGGGTATGCAAGTGTTACCAGGATCTCAACTCCACGGTCTAGCTTCATTTTATTTCCATGAACGACCTCCTGAACTACCTCCCTCCCTTGCTTCTCTCTCTCTCTCTCTCTCTCTCTCTCTCTCTCTCTCTCTCTCTCTCTCTCTCTCTCTCTCTCTCTCTCTCTCTCTCTCTCTCTCTCTCTCTCTGTTCCAATTACTTTCTTGGTTTACAATCTACGGCAGCAGCATGAGTTTGTATTACAAATTTTGTGTCTTATTTGAGTCTTAAACGCCACACATGTGCATATAGGTGGATCTGTATGTTAGTGGGGCCTGTGGGGTGATGTGTGTGCGCGTGCGTGCGTGCGTGTGTGTGTGTGTGTGTGTGTGTGTGTGTGTGTCCCATTTGTTTGTAAGAAAACACCACTTTGTAACTATTTGCCAAGTAATGAACACCAAGTTACCTGACAACAAATCAGATTCCAGTCTCTCTCAGCAGTTGGGGAGGGTCTAAAGTGTTATATCTGGCCTGCCAGCTAATGCTTTTGTCTAACTAAGTGTCATGGCTGCTGGCTGAAAACATTGGACTCCTAGGGTAAAGATTGAAAGTACATCCCAGTAAGCAGTGTGACCATTGGCTTATTTGCTTGTCTTCCAAGTTGTGCTAATGATCCACTTAATAGCAACTTGTCTAACATAAGCAACTTCATGGAAGAAAGCTTTGTCCCAGCTCCTGGTTCAGAGGTTTGAATCCACTGCTGGTTGGTCCTGCGGCCTGTGGGTCTGTGACTACACAGAGCATCATAAAGAGTGTACACACAGAACAAAGCTACTTACCTCATGGCATCCAAGAGAAGCAAATGCTTCATTGACATTTCTCCTACGAACTAGCTTCCTTTCATTAAGCCCCATTTCTTGAAGATTCCTTTACCCCAGAACAGTGTTATTAGCTAGTGGCAAAACTTCAGCACCTGTGCATTTGGAGAAGGTCAAATCAGAACAACCACCAAGATCCACTGAGACATAATGGCATATACACACATACTTACACACACACACACACATACACACACACACACACACACACACACACACACACACCACGGTTAGTTGGTTTTCATGGAGAAGAAACCTAAGCTACAGAAGTCTGATTCTCCCATTGTGGAGGATAAGCATGCCTGAGTTTTAATCTAGAAGACTATATTGTCCCTGCATTCTGAGTGGGACCGGGTTGTTTTGTTTTTCAGATGGTACTACACATTACCTAGGTTAACTTCAAACTTACTGCATAGTTGAGAATAACCTTGAACTCTTGATCCTCTGCCTCTATTGTTAAAACTAGAATTCCAAAAGGGTATGGCATCTCATCCCTTTTGAGGTACTGTCTCTTTCTTCCTAGCATATTTGCTAAACCAACTTCCTTGAAACTTTAGTATGATAGTCAAATGGTCATCTCAGAAGATGTACAGAAATAAAAAAAAAAACATTAATGGTTATCTCTCAACCATTCTTGTTTCATAACTTTATGGAAGTCTTTTTGATTTCATATTTCATATTCTTAAATATTAAAAGTTAAATTAGATCAGTTCTAAGATAATTTGCAGCAATAAAATCAGATTTTTTTTAAAGAGCAGCTTTGTAAGATTCAGTTTTTCAAGGTCTGATAATCTCAGAGGATTGTGCTCATATCCAGGAGATCAGTGATGGTTGGCATCACACACACACACACACACACACACACACACACACACACACCCACAGACATACATACCACACACACAAACACACACCACACACATACCACACACACTACATACACAACATATATACAAACCACATACATACTACACACACACACACACACACACACACACACACACACACCATATTCTACTCATCACACACACACCATACACACACATTCCAGGCACACACAAACACCACACACACACACACCACATTCCACACATTCCACACACACCACACACATACACATACACATACCACAAATACACACATGCACACACAATCAGTAAATGCGAGGATTTATTTGCAGGGTGTGTGTGTGTGTGTGTGTGTGTGTGTGTGTGTGTGTGTGTGTATGTGTGTGTATGTTTGTGAAAGCCCAGTGAATTGGAAGCTGATACTAGAATGGAAGGCAAGTTCTGATGTCTCATTTCTTTTCCTATCATTCCAATTCCCCATTTAAAGACATGTAAAAGAGCCTGAAATTTTCACTTATTGGAAAATTTCCTTACTTTCAATATTTTCTGGTCACTCTCATCATGAACTTGTTCCGGGGGTAAAATGATTTGCTAAAGTAGAGCATTTGCAAGAAAAAAAAACCATCCTGCTGATTCCTGCAAAATCAACCAGGTCATTATGAAAAGAATTTATGCATCTGCTGCAGTAGCTCTGGTAACCTGCCAATGTCAACCACAAAGTGCTAATGATGAGGGTGGCTCTCAGATAGCCCTGATCTGGGTGACCATGGGAACCTGCTGACATAGGGCTCTCAAGGGTTACCTTCTAGGTCTGAACTCTCTTCATAAAGTCAAAACTGGCCTGTCCCATCTTCTTTATTCCATAAGGACTTCAGAGTTAGGGATTCACATCTCATGCATGTCATTTATCTCTGACATATTTTGCTTTGAAGGAGATGAACAGAAATCCCTCTAATGTCAGGCACTGAGACCTCTACTTTTTAGGACCAGAAGAGCTCTGGATTAACTGATTGTTTCTGTGTGTGTGAATGCTTGTGTGTGTGTGTGTGTGTGTGTGTGTGTGTGTGTGTGTGTGTGTGTGTGTGTGTGCTTATGGGTAGCTGAGTGCAAGTTCACATGAATTCATGGGCCTTCCTCAGGTGTGATCTACTTTGATTTTGAAGACAGAGTTTCTCACAGGCAAAAAAAACTCATCAATTAGCAGGCTGACTCTCCAATAATACCAAAGGTTCTATCTGTCTCTGCCACTCAGTGAAGGGAACAAAGTTCACCCTCTACACCCAGCTTTCTTTACATGAGTGCTAAGGACTGAACTCAACTACTCATTGTTCCAGGGAAGGTATTTCCCAACTGAGCTAGCTCTCTAGCCTGGCAGTTCCCAACCTGTGGGTCACAACCCTGAACCCAAAACCACCGGAAAACACAGATAATGTATGATTCATAACAGCAGCAAAATTAAAGTTAAGTAGTAACACAATAATTCTGTGTCTGAAGGTCACCACATTATTAGGAACTGTATTAAAGGGTAACACTAGAAAGGTTTAGGACCACAGCTCTAGCCTACTAACCAATCCTTTGATAGATTTATACACACTGGCCAGTCAAACCTGTTGTTCATCACACAGATCATGTACCTTGGGCATTTTTATGTCTGTTCTGTTCTTGGGTGTCTTTCATTTATACTTTATATATTCCTACAGGAATTTCCATCTTTTAATAGCCTCAGGAGCTTGTGGTTATCAAGCCTGCTAGAGCTGATATACGTGGACACAGGGCTTTGAATTTCATGAATCAGCAGAAGACCATCAGATGGGTTTCTATAAAGGGCCATGAAGTTTCTGAGCTACATGACATACAAGATGGACTTGCTGGCACTTGGCAAATACAAACTGTTGGCCCTATGTAGTGTTATTATCTAATTTGTCACCAGATAACAGTAAGTAGAGTGGTGTTAGATCTCCAAGGAGTAATAGCTACTAAATAAGTGAACTTGGTCCTGCCAATAAGTCTGAGGTTTCTGAAGGCCAGGTTTTATAAGCTACACAAGTTTGTTCAGTGAAACTTAAGTGGACTCACAAGCAAAATAGAACAAAGTTGAGCAATTTGCCCATCAGTCCTTCCTTCTATATCTTCCTCTGTCCATTCCGTGGAAGCCCTCCAAAGATGGCCAAGATTCCAAAGCAGTCCTTGGTGTCCAACTCTTTCATTGGTAAAACTAAGAAATACAACAAACTCCAGCAAAGCAGTCTTCTGAAAAGGCCTCTTTCCTAGTTCTTGACACTTTCTTGTAACACAGCTTCCCCCCACACTTTCCCTACCCCATCTTTACAAATAACTCCTCTATCCTGTTGCTAGCTCCATCACATTCAACTCATATGATTTGTTGGGTTCTACTAAAGCCAACACATAAGTTTTAGTAAGCTTGAGGGAAACTGAATTGTCCAGGTACCTTTGGATATGGACACCTGCAATGTACCCTACTTTCTAGCCCTTGATGACTGCCTATTAGATTAAAAAAAAAGCCTGTGCATTAGTCAGCTTTACATTACTACAACAAAATACCAGAGGCTGCTAAGTTCATACAGAAAAGAGACCTATTTAGTTCACAATTTTAGAGGTGAAAAGTCCCAACACCTCTGGAGGAGGCTTCAAGGCAGATGGTGAGAGTCCATGCGTGGAAGGGTCACATGGTAAGGCATGAAGCAGAGATGCAAAAGGCAGACTTGCTGCTTTTTTATAAGAATTCTCATGAAAAGTCAAGGACAGCATGAAAAATACTCTAATAATGTGAGAAGACAGGGACATCAATGACAACCTCCCACCCCCAGTAAGCTCTGAATACTCAAATGTTTCTCTTCCTGCAAATATATACAGGCACAATGGAGAGCAAATCTCCAATTACACATCACCCTGGCACACACTTGGAAGATACTGAAACCACAACATTCTCTAACTTTCCCATCTCTGGTTGCTTAGACCTAAATGCCTCTTATTCAAAGCAGGGCCATAGTGTACCAGTGCCAAGATGCTATGAGGAAACCTTTACAAATTTACCACTCTTACTAGTGGTGCAGTTGGTGTCATCCCATTTATGTCTTTCTTCAGTAGCCACTATCAGGTGTTTTGTTATAGAAATATAAAACAAACTAAGACATTATATTCCAAATACTAGTTTATGTCATATCTCTTGGTATTAACTATTAATAATTATGTACTAAGTGGTCTATTTTTAAAACTTTGGAACTTCTATTAAGTTTGCAAAGAAAACTCTCTCTTCTCCTGGATGTAATTGATGGGTTTCTTCATTGAAAGAAGATGCGATTTCATTTTAGCCCTTCAAACCCAAGCCAAGGCAAGCCAAGCCAAAGAACTGACCTCTTGTCTAAATGCTTCTAAGTTTGAGTTTGTCAAACTTTTGTATGGTTTTGTTTCAAAAACTGAGTTCTATTGAACTTGTTCAATTATTTGTTTCTTAAGGCCTGATGGAAAGGTGAAGCTTATGTTCCACTCAATCATGTGGCAAGAACTGTTCTTTATTATTTTTTACTTATTATTATTTTTACTTAAAAAGATTGAATTTGGAGAACAACTATGGTAACATATGCTTTTAATCCCAGCACTCTGGGTGTGGAAATAAAGGCAGGAACATTGGTGGATGTTGAGTTCTAGAGCAATCTGGCCCCCTTTTTGAGATTCTTGTCAATTTTAAATGAATAAATATTAATTAAATTTGAGAATGAATTGAACATGTCTGCTCTTGTTTTGATGTCGTATGATTTTACTATCCCTAACCCATGAGTTTTAAAATCTAGCACCTACTTCCTCCTCCAAAATTCAACAAGGTGGGGTCACCTCTCAGTTGCAGACTTAGTTGTTTGCAGGACCCACAGGCGATGCTGTGACTGGCTTTGATCTGGCCTGTGCAGACCCCTACAAAAACACCTCTGGAGGGGAACTTCTAAGTGTCAGTTTTGTCCACGTTGACTTCCTCTTGACAAACTTGTTCTCACATTCTTTTCAGAGACAAATATTTTAAAAGTGAAGAGTGTTTGAGAGGGTGCTAAATATTGGCTTTCAAAGGTTCAGAGTCATGTGACGTTTGCTTGGGTTGCCTCTTATTCATCTATATAAAGAATGGTGTTTATTCTTGAACACACTTTAGGGCTGAGGCGCTGCTAGGCAAAGAAATATGTGGCAAAGAATGTAAACATGGCTGGGAGTTACTTGGTTCCATCCATACAAAAGTTTGTACTGGATTTAGGCAATGAAAAGAAAAGAAAAGAAATGGAGAACGAGAAACAGGTAAGATTTTAAAGATAATGCCATCTTTGACCAAAGTGAGAAGAGTACAATATTCCAAACACCTTTGGCCCAGATTTTCTCTCAGACCTGGATGCTACTGTACATTTAAGAAAATAACATTATTAAATGGTCTAAAATAACTGAAAAGAAAAATGTTCTCTATAAGCATGAAACCATGGCCTAGTAAATTATAGTCTCAGTATCATTTAAGTCAACTCAAAAATAATTCGTAAAGAATCAGCAGCTTGATTTGATTGCTCAGCACTTCTTCCTAAAACAGGGAAAGGACAGGGTTCCACAAACCAGATTGCCCTTGATTTGCCTCCAGGAACCCGACTGAGTGTCTATTGAAGAACTTCCAGATCCCTTTTGTTCAATGACATTGTGTTTCTTTTGTCACCATACTTATGGTGTCTGGATCCTAGGTTTTATATCTAGTAATAATTTGAGTCTAAACTGGCACTGTTGGAATGAAGGCCGTTATGCCAAAATATGAAGGCTTAGGCCAGGCCCAGAGACTTCCTAGCTTGTGGCAATCAACAAATCCCATGTTCTTCTTAATAAAACAGACAACACACTCTTCCCCAAGCTCTACATGTTCATGAGGATGAAAAAGAAGGCAAAGACACTTCTGGGCAAAAAGGTGCTCTGTGACAAGGAAAGCAAATCGCAGCAGAAGATGAGAATAGATTGAAAGTTCACTGCAGGTAAAAACTTGTCATTTTCAGCTTTTGTCTGGTTCTTACTGTTCTACTAAAGGTTTGTCTTCTTGACAATTTCCCATGTCAAAATTGTTCATGTTTTAAAAAATCATTTTTTTTTCTACATTTGACATTGCCATTACATTACCTCAATCCTTAAATTTTTCTGGACGCCATACTACTTGGTTTTATTTGTTAAAAATTTGTATTATCCCTGCTTTACAATTGTATCACCTAATAAGAGTAAGACTGTAAAATCCTCAAAATATTATTATATATAAGTGCTGCTTTTCATCTTCATGTTTTAGATGGGAGGAAATGAGGCATGTTACCTATGTAAGTGGCACAAGAAATAAACACTTGAAGTTGAGACCACCCACTTATCCCCTTTTGTTATTTCATCCTGCATTTCTTGCATTGTCTCTGTGGATGTTTTGAGAATACTTGGAGAGTAGCTAGTTCTCAAGGTGCTCATTCCATCACTATGAGAGTGAAGAAACCTAACACCCTGCCTTCCATACACATTTTCTTTAAAAAGCACTAATTTCCAGTTATTGTTCATTAAAGTTTGGCATGTATTAGTCTGCTCCCTATTGCTGTGATAATACCATAACCAAAATCAACCTGGGGAGGAAATGGCTTATTGGATTATGTGTCTGGTTCATGGTCCATCACTGAGGGAAGTTGGAGTAGGAACTCTTGACAGGAACCTGGAGGCAGGAACTGAAGCAGAGACCATGAAGGAGCATGCTGCTTACTGGCATGCTATTCAGGCTCATGCTACCCTGTGGTGACATCCCCCATAGTGGACTGTGCCCTCCCACATCAATCATCAATCAATAAAATGTCCCCCATAGACTTGCCTACAGGTCAATCTGATGGAGTATCCACCCCCCTCAAGGCTATACTTGTGTCAACTTGACAAAACCTAGTCAGTGCAGCCTACATGCAGAGAAACAGCAAGTGCACACATCTGTTGGTTGGATTCTAAGGTGCTTCTAATATGCAAAAAACATAGACTAGTTTGATAGCTTTTAAACTTCATTTTTTAATATCCCACAATATGCCTTTTTATGTCCAGAACTGTGGGATTCATCCAAGTTTTGCAGCCAGATGAATTTAATTTGTTCTCAGTAATGTATAGCAGATACAGTATATAACAGAATTTAATTATAATACTGTTGATGGATATTTGAATTGTTTCCAGTTAGGGATTATTATATATGCTGACACTGTGAACTCCTTGGGCATGCTTTCGGAAAACACACACATATGAATTTCTATAGGGACTGAACACAGGAGGAAAATGCAGGTCATCTGATGTATGCATGCTCCAGGTAATAGGGGCAGATTTCTGTTCCTAATGGGGTGGGAGAATAAGAAGCTTCAATGTTCCACATCTACACAATTATGCTGTCTTTATACTTTAACTACTCTGGTAAGTCTACAGTAGTGTTTTTGCTTTCAAAGATCTACTTCACTGTGAATGGAATGCCCAGAAACATGCTTATGACACATGTGGATGCTCTCTTCCAAGGTGCACCGATCCAAGATATTTGCAGCTTTTTCTGTTGCTCTCTCCATCATTTTTTATTTGCAATATGTTACAGCAGATGGAGCAACAATAGTTGTTGCTCTTACAGAAGACCCAGGTTCAGTTCCCAGCACCCACCTAGGGTTGACTATAACTTCAATTACAGAGGATCTAGTGCATACACATTTATACAGGCAAACAATCATACATGCAATTTTGTAGGGCTGCCTCCATATTTAAGAGCACTTGCTCCTTTTGCAGAGGATCTGGTTCAGTTTTCAGCACCTACAGGTCATCACAACTGTCTGTAGTTCCAGTTACAGAGTCTCTGATATCCTTTCCTGGCCTTTGTGTACCAGGCATGCATATGGTGTACATGCATGCATGCAAGTGAAATAATCACACACATTATAAATAAATAAATCTTTAAATAACAATAATAATCTAGCTATGGATCCCACTTATTTTATAGTCTCCCTTCACTCCCTCCTGTTGTTTACAGTTTATTTTTATTCCATCATTCCCTCTGTTTTGTCTTCTAATTATTTTAATGTTGAAACTAGTAGTTACAGCATGCACCATTGACTCACAATTATAATCTAATGCAGAATTAATGCCATGCTCACTTATTGAACAATTTAAGTGAACTATAATTATGGGAAAAAAAAGGCCAATGTTTTCAATGTTGATGCAGAAAGACGATAAACTTCACTCACACTGAAAGGTGAAGGAAGCAAAACGTGATGAGAAATCTGGGCAGTGGTGGCACATGCCTTTAATCCAGCACTTGGGAGGCAGAGGCAGGTGGATCTCCATGAGTTTGAGGCCAGCCTGGTCTACAGAGTGAGTTCCAGGAGAGGCTCCAAAGCCACACAGAGAAACCCTGGCTTGAAAAATTAAAAAACAACAACAGAAACAACTATAAAATGTGATGAGAAGAACTTCAGTCAGTCTGAAGTTTTTATAGTATATCTCAGACCTCTGCTATATACACACTGAGTATACTAATCCGAGGCAATGAAGCAAGAAAAAGAAGCTTAGTTTTATTATTTTAATGTAAGGACAGCCATCAGAGGAATAGGAATCAATCTGTCTTTACGTTTCCTTGTTTGATTTCTTGAATCTGAGTTGCTATTTATATGTGGTGAAACCTGTGTTGTGAGTCTAAATGGATAGTAAAGACTTCCCTCAGCATAAGACATGAACATTTCTTTGTACAATGTTGGGACAAGTCTCTGATTTATACTGGGTCAACAGATTAATCATTTTCTATATTTCAGTTAAGGAACTAAAGTCCCAAGAACAAGGAGCCATTCTCTGCCTACAGTTTCTAGGGGTGAGGGTTGGGAAATGGCCATAATGATTCCTAGCAGAATCAATATGAAGTAATGAAAAGTTGTGTGATATTTTTGTCTATTTATTAATTATCAAGTATTGATATTGTTTTGAAGAGCTCAGGTTTATCACCAGAGCCATGTATATACTAAGCAAGTACCTTACCAAACAGGAAAATCTCCAGCCACCATTTTTTTGAAACAGGGTCTTGCTGTATAGTCTAGGTTGGCCTTGAATCTGTGACTTTTCTGCCCCATTTTACTTTTAATTTAGATAAAATATACCCATTAAATCTAAACTAAAATTGTGATGGCTACCTTTAAAAACTCATTCAGAAACATTAAAATATATCAGTAGCAAACAATTGAACAAAGGCTTAAAACCAAACAAGTAGAAGACAATTTTATTATCACATAAGAGTGAAAAATAGACATATTTTAAACTGACAAAAACATAGGATGTAATGCATCTATGTTGAACATTAATCTTATTGTATAATGTGATGAAATATTATTGTCTGGAACAAAGTTAACAGCATGAATAAAAGGAGAAAAGTGTAGAAAGTGAGATATCTATAGCAGATCTAAATAATATATTCATATATCCCATAGCTAATGAAGAATGTTTTATGGACAGATACTTTGAAAATGAAGAAAAGTTAAATGTATTAGTCAGTAAGAAATAGAAAAAGAACTATACAACAGGTGACACAATACCATGAGAAAACTTAAAAACAACTAAATGTCAACTTCCCATTTTAAGACTATATTTTTAAAGTTATTTTTCAAAACTAATAAGTACTATAGTTGATTTGCAAGATATCAAGGAAAAGTAAAAGAGGACAGCAGGATGTGACTTACACTGTGTAGAAAGTTATAGGTAACCATTCCATATCACATAAATATATATGCACTATGTACTTAGGCCACTAAATAAGAAAGTGAAAAGATATATGAATTAAACAGCCAACTCAGAAAAATCCAAATAATTAGATATAAGGAAGGAAGGATGGGACTTGTAGGAAGGATCTGCAAGCAATAATAAATTCTGTTTCTTCCAGGATACATTAAAATCAAATGCAGAGCTAGTTCTGTCTTTAGGATCAGATCAGTCATTGATAACTGTAACTTGGGAAAGAGTCTAGAGTACAGATGCACTCTGTACACCTATATTCAGCAGCATTCAAGAAAAACAAGCCCAGAACAAAACTGAGCAACTAAACAAAATACAGATGATGTGGATAGATTTTTAAACCCACGTGTACAGTTACTATAATTGATTCAAGCAGAGACAGAGGAAGCTAGAGAGATGGCTCAGAGGTTAAGAATGCATACTGCTTTACAAAGCACTCAAGTTTAGCTCCCAGCATCCATGTCAAGGGGCTCAGTATTACCTGTAATTTCAGCTCCAAAGGAATCTTTAGGCACTGCACTCATGTGCATGTCACCCCCAAACACACACATGCATAAACAAAAGCATGCATGCACACGCACAATTAAAAATTAAACACAATTTTAAATAAAGAAAGAAGAAATAGAGATCTGAGTAGTTTTTTTTCCTATCCTGGCTACATATTAAAATTATGGAAGTGGGAAGTGTTTGATATTTAAAATAAAATAAATAAAACAGAACCATAGTAAAATAGTGCATGCATATATTCCTCACATGTTGATGTAATTACTATATTGAGGTTGGGCATAAATATCACAAACAAAATCCAAAGGGATTGTGGGCATGCCCGCTAAATGGAGACTTGTTTCTATAGGATAGCCACTTAGAGGAATCCAACAATTGTCAAAGTACTACCCTAAAAAGCTCCACCCCCGTGATATGAATCCCTTCTACATAACCAAAGTAAAAAGTATGCTGATGCTTTTTTAAGCACTTCAGAGAAAAACATCTAACATGAATTTTGTAAGACCAGCTTGCTGATGAAACCAAAGCTTTATAGTCTGCATAAGAGCTAAAGGAAATACAGGCTCAGACCAGTCTTCCTTCTACAAACCAGAGCCGAGCAAATCATTACAAGAGAAATGCAGTGGGATGAAGTGAATGAAGTCTGCACTAAGGTACAAGGATCCACCCTAAGTAGAAAATGTGGTAAAATAATTCATAACATTTAGACTTGTAAAAAGCCACACATTCTCCATCAGCTTTTTTCCCACTGGCATTTTGATGTGCTGATGTCCATTGATAATGTAAAAGAAATTACTTTATTTCAATGAATATGGCAGAATACTTCTTCAATTTGTTAAAGTTATCACACAATCAATGTGATAGTCTTAACATTTATGGGACTGAGACAAGGGAGCTATCTTGAGCTCAAGCAGCCTGTGCTACCTAGTGAATTCCAGACAGCCAGGGCTGTAGACAGAGACTTAGTCTCCAACCAACCAACCTACCAACCAACCAACCAACCAATCAGACAACCAACAAAACAAGAAAATAACAAAACAAAAACACCATAAGTCTAAAAATTCTTGACAATAATGCTTCAGAGAATTTTACATCAATTTAATTAAAATTCTGATTAGGATAGACATGACAGCTCACCCCTCTAATGTCAGCCATTGGGAAGGTAAGGTAGGAGGACCGTCATGAGTTCAAGACCACTTTGTGCTATATAGTGAATTCCAGTATAACATGGCTACTGTGTAGAACACCGTCTCAAACAAAGCCAACAACAGCACAATGGCACTGGGGAGATCAGCAACGCTTAAGAGCATTTACTGCTCTTCCAGAAGACCTGCCTTCTGTTCCCTGCATCCACATCAGATGGCTCACAACCACATGCAATGTCAGCCCAGGGAGTGCCTGTACTCACATGCATGCATCCAAACACAGACACAAAGTCACACGCATAGTTTTCAAAACTAAAATAAGCCATTTTTAAACAATAAACAATTAATGTTTAGATTACCAAACCCACCCTTAAGTGTATTTATGAAAAAACAAAACATGTTTTCATTAAATACAAGAACAAGATTAGAATGCTAAGTGACAATACTGGTAAGTGACAGGGCAGGGGCAGGATGTGACTATCATCTGAATATACCTTTGTTTTGTTGTGGATTGTGGTTTCCAAGAAGCACACAATCAGGATCATAATCAACTCATCAAATGATATCTTGGGCTAAAGAGTAGATTATAAATCAGTCTTACTAATGTTTCAACAGGGAGTTATGAGTACTCAGGGTTGCATTTACCCTACATTGCTATGTTTTAAGTTGTTCAAAATTGTGACCATGATGGGTGAGAGGGTGATGTTACAGGAAGATATTCTTTACTTTTATAGTTTACGGAGTGTTTGTGTGTGTGTGTGTGTGTGTGTGTGTGTGTGTGTGTGTGTGTGTGTTTGGGGTTTCCCACCTTCTTCTCCAAAAGGTCCTGTGCCATTTTCAAAATCATGAAAAAGGATGTTTCTGGTATATACAAAATTTCATGAGTCATATAGAACTATGATGCTGATTATTTATAAAAAAACATTTCAGTGGCAGAAGTAAAAGCAAGATGATCCTGCTGCTGAAGCCAAGGCAAATAATCTAACAAGTTGTTCTGAAGTTAATTTAAAAATACCAACAGTTGCTGCTCCTTGTGGGGTTTGCCAGTGTAAAAGAATACTCTCATACAAACCTGTGGTGGAGATTATTCTTGTATACTTTTCTTTTTCTTTTTGTTTGTTTGTTTTGTTTCTCAAGACAGGGTTTCTCTGTGTAGCTTTAGAGCCTGTCCTGGCACTCACTCTGTAGAACAGGCTGGCTTTGAACTCACATAGATCTGCCTGCCTCTGCCTCCTGCCTGCTGGGATTAAAAGTGTGTGCCACCACCACCTGGCCCCCAACATATTTTTCACAACAGAAATCCCAAATCACAGTGTTGTCTCCTGAATCCCAGGCATCCCCTTCTGGCCTCTTTCAGCCCTCTGACCTCTTCTGGAAACACAGGAACTACTCACTGACAGGCAAATGTTAAAAGCTTTTTATATTTGTGTTTTGTTTGTCTTGCTGTAAATTATTGCCAATGTTGAGTAATTGGGAATCTGCATCCAGAGCATCTCGGTCTTCTTAAAAATACAGAGACTCTGATAGTGTTGGACCCTTGGTCTCCCAAGGGGAGCTTGTCTCATCTGCTTTACAAAAATCCTACCAACCCCAGTGTTCCATTTCTCTCGCATCAGTCACTGTCCCAGGGAATGGCTTTTCCCAGGCTTTGGCTTTGCACCCAACAAATTCACGCACCCAAAAGATTCACGCACCCCTTCAAAGCCTTCAAGAGTTGTGACCTTAAGTCACTAGCAATTGGGAAGGATGCATTGGGCCCGCACTTGCTATTTATGCACATGCGTCGGGGAGTATAGCGTTGTCTAAGACACTAAAGCCCACACTGAGAATACAATCTCTCAAGAAGTCACCATTAAAAAACTGAAACGATAAAGTCTGCTTTAAGAGGAAGGAAGGACTGAAAGTTCTTCAGCTGTGAAAATAGCATGATGCTAACTTGAAACACTGCACAATGCTTCCACCCTGTGGGCGGATCATAAAGCAGCTCCGTCATCATTACATGAGGTCATGTTGCCATCTTCTGGTCCATTCTGGGACTGCATTACATGCTATGAAAACACTAAACAGCTGATGAAATTTCCACCAAATGGTGTGTATGACACAATTTGCAAACAGAGGCTTGTTATTTGTGGATAGTTCCAGAATAGCCTGGCCAATACACAGGACACCGTAGGATCTTGATTCTAGAAACTAATACAGATGTTTACACCAGGAAGTTGAGGAGCAGTTATGTTGGAGGAGAAAAGACTACCTGTCTAAGAAAGTCCCCAACTGAGATGGTTAAAGTTGGCGATTCTGAATGTTTCCTGCTGGCCACATCAGAAATAAATTACATATCAATGTAAATCTGGTGTCTTGGTTCCTATCTCAGAAATTTCAATTCATTCTGTCTTTCTAGGAGACTTGGAATCTGTGCTTTTAAGTATCTTCTGACAGTTTGGAGAGCACCTTGCCTAGGGGCTGGTGCTCCTCACAGTGGGCTGGGACTTCCCATGTTAATTAAAACAATCCCCCAGACAAGACCATGGAATCTCTCATTGAAACTCCTTTCCCTGGTGATTCTAGGTTGTATCAAGTTGACAACTAAATGTAACAGTCGCATCAACTAAGAGGAAGGAGGTTTGTCAGAGCGCAAAAGGACTTCAATGTTTGAGCAGTGGTTGGTGCCAGTGGCAGGATAAATAATGGGAGAAAACTGCAGACTGCACTTGCTTCTCTGTAGTAACTGCATCACACAGTCACTGTTGAGACTTTCATTTCCAGCCTGTGCTTTTGATCCTGTTGTCTGCTGAGGGAGTGGGAAATAGGGGAAAACCCAGGAGGCAAAGATAGAACCTGTAAAGAAGACTGACTGCACAACGTGGCTTATGAGAAGGAAGGAGCATAAAATTAAGGGGTCTTTGGCATGAACCCCAATTGCATGATCAGAGGGGAGAGGGGGATGGGCAGAGGAATTCTGGAGGTAATACTGATGGGAAAATATGAGAATCTAGATTTGTAATCAGCTAATTTTGACAGTAATGACAGTAATGATTTTCACAATGGTGTTCAAAAAGATTTTTTTTTTCTAGAAGAGCTGGACTGCTAACAGAATGAGTTTTAAGGACAAGACCAGCATCCAGATGTTGGGAACATGTTGCCTTGAGCCAGTCAGCCAGTCTCATTTTACCTTGTTTAAAGTGAAGGTCTGAAACAAATACGACCTTGGCGCCCTGTCAGCTCTAGCAGACTCCATACCAACTGCTCAAATATCGCACTGTAGTCAGAACCATCACACACTTCCCTTGGATACATGGGAATAACTCTAGACCAGATATAGATGACCCTAAGTGTCTTGACTTCTCTTTGTGGCCAGTCCTCTTGAGATCCCACTTCATGGATGAAGGAAGTAAGGGGTCAAGAAACTTGCCTAAGTATACATAGGCAGCAAGCAGCAGAGCAAAGCTTGAAGCCCTGATATACTGATCCCCAGTATAGGGGCTCAATCATGACTCTACACCCCAGCTTCTTAAAGTGTGGGTGGTAACAAATGTATGTCGGGATGGAGTTAGGAAATCATAAAGTTTTTTTTTCCTTTATGCCCTTATATACAGTTTTCTGCTGCTTGTTTTCTTTGTCTCTTCCTCCATGGCATTATTTCCTCAGGAAAAAGGGTTGTGTAGGTGGAAATGAAAAATGAATTTGAGCTCACACAGGTGTTCTTGCCAGTGGCCCTGTTTCACCAGGACGCCTCAGCAGCCATGGTGCTGAACACACATGGATGCTGTGTCCCTGGATGTGCCATCCAGCCTACATTGAGAAACCTGGCCTCAAACAATCTTGCACATTCCTAGCGATTATAAGGTATGTATTTGAATATGTTCATAGTATTTTCAAGGTTGTCTGCTCATACAGAAATACAAAAAACATTAATATGCCCCACCATAATTGCTCAACAGTATCAAATTAGTCTCTTTGGGGTTGATTGTGTTAAGATGGCTGATTTAAAAACTTATAATTTCAGTGAATGACTTGAGTTGCATACGGAATTCAGTTAATTTTGGCTGGAGATGTGGTCACCATTTCTAATAACTTCTTCTAACATCTTTTAAAAGGGTTCAAAATATATTTCTTCCAATTTTATAAAGTGGTGTTCTTAGCAATGATTGTTATAAAATCAAAGTATTAGTGGACTTTGAAAGGTAATGAAGATGCTCTTAAGCCTGTAGCATCAAATATTCACCCAATATGTAATTCATGTTAAAAAAAAAACTCATTCCATAGTCAACAAGACAAAATGGCATCCCACAGAATGAAAAAAGATATTTACCAGTCCCACGTCTGACAGAGGGATGATCTCCAAAATATACAACGAACTCAAGAAGCTAATTACCAAAACACCAAATAATCCAATTAAAAAGTGGGGTACAGAACTAAATAGAGAATTCTCAGTAGAGAAATCTAAAATGGCTGAAAGACACTTAAGAAAATGCTCAACATCCTTAGCCATCAGGGGAATGCAAATCAAAACAACTCAGATACCATCTTACTCCGGCCAAAATGGCTAAAATCAAAAACACCAAAGACCATTTGTGCTAGAGAGGATGTGGAGAAGGAGTGCACTCCTTCATTGCTGATGGGAGTGCAAACTTGTACAGCCACTTTGGAAATCAGTATGGTGGTTCGTCAAGAAAATGGGAATCAGTCTACCACAAGATCCAGCAATTCCATTTTTAGGCATATACTCAAAAGATGCATATTCATGCAACAAGGACATCTGTTCAACTATGTTCATAGTGGCATTATTTGTAATAGCCAGAACCTGGAAGGAACTTAAATGTCCCTCAACTGAAGAATGGATGGAGAAAATGGGATACATCTACACAATGGAGTACTATTCAGTGGAAAAAACAAAACAACAGAAAAAATTGGAATCTTGAAATTCCCAGGCAAATGGATGGAACTAGAAGAAATCATCTTGAGTGAGATAACCCAGTCACAAAAACACAAACATGGTATGTACTCACTCATATATGGATTTTAGACATAGAGCAAAGGATTATCAGCCTACAATTCACACCACCAGAGAAGCTAGGAAACAAGGAGGACCCTAAGAGAGACATATACATGGTTCCCTTGAGTAAGGGAAAGGGACAAGATCTCTTGAGCAAATTGGGATCATTGGCGGAGGACAGAGGGAGTTAGGAGAAAGAGAAGAGGAGAAGAGGAGAAGAGGAGAGGAGAGGAGGACATGGAGCAGGAAGAATGAGTCTGGAGAGAATAGAGAGCAAGAAAAGAGATGCCATAATAAAGGGAGCCATTATAGGTTTAAAAAGAAGTCTGGCACTAGGGAAATGTCCAGAGATCTACAAGGATGACCCCAACTAACAATCTAAGCAATAGTGGAGAGGCTGCCTTTGATGTCCTTCTCCAATATGAAATTGATAACCAACTTATATGCCATCATAGAGCCCTCATCTAGTAACTGATGGAAACAGAAGCTGATACCCGCAACTAAACACTGAGCTGAACTCCTGGAATCCAGTTGCAGACAGGGAGGAGTGATGAGCCAAGAGGTGAAGACCAGGCTTGAGAAACCCACAGAAACAGCTGACCTGAACAAGGGGGGAGCTCATGAACCAGCATAGGACCGACCCAGTCCCCTTGAATGTGGACATTAGTTAGGAGGAACTGGGCAGTCTATGGGGCCTCTGGCAGTGGATCAGTACTTAACCCTGGTATACGAAAAGACTTTGGGAGCCCATTTCACATAGAGGTATATTCTCTCCATCTAGACACATGGGGGAGAGTCTAGGCTCTGCTCCAAATGATGACAGACTTTGAAGATTCCCCCACAGAAGGCCTCACCCTCCCTGGGGAGCAGAAAGAGGATGGGGTGAGGGTTGGGTGGGGGACAGGAATGGAGAGGAGGGTGAGGGAACTGGGATTGACATGTAAAACAAGCTTGTTTCAAATTTAAATAAGAAAAATATTATCATAAAATAAAAGCTCATTCATCTCATTAGTATGCAAATTTCCTTTTATTTTTAATACACAATAAAATTATACATATACCCAGGAATTGTTTCAAATTCTTTTCTGATTTATCATCAGAAAATGTTTGATTTATGCTCCAACTTTGTATACCTATATACCAGGATCATAAACAAATTTGCCTAGTGAAAGAGGGTCACAAACGGAAGATGGCCTCTTTATATTTCCTTTGTCAGATGATTGAGGCCATCAGTGGAAATACCCAGGAGATTCTTTAACAATTCTACCACTTGGAAGAGTTTTTGGTCCCCCAAGTCCTAGACTTCAAGTTTTATTCTTAAAGTTTGTGCAAATTGAGGTCTCCAATATCTTCATTTATGGCTCAGAGCAATTGGGTGAATACATTGGTCCTTTGTGTAAGTTGAACTTTGACACAGGCTTCGCTGAGCTCCTGTGGTTTGAATGCAAGTAGAGTGAGATAGACTAAGGAGCTTATGTGTACTTTTTGCACTAAAACCTCTCTTGCTATATGAACTTCTTGGGATATGACTAAAATTCCCTAAGTCAGTTCGTTTAGTTTTCTGTACTCTTCAATTTTGGTAGATTGCACTTCCCTGCTCCTTCAGACCTCTCAAGTAGGATGCCATTGGCCAACAAGTATCCTACTTTCTGCAAATGGAGCTGTAAGAGCCCATAGTTCCCTAGGTCAGGAACTCCCTGTCTTTGCCTGGAGGACACTGTCCCATTCTTTCAGCTGTGTCTCAAATGCCGGCATGTCTATTTGAAGTCTTTGCAGACTCTGAGAAACAGTTGAGCCTTCCAGTGTGAGTCCCTGTATCACTTACTTGTAAACATCAATTATGATGCTTATCACTGTTTGTGTCGATGTCTTCTTTCTATTTATGAACAGGGTTTCATTTTCACAGAAGCATACGGCAAGGTTGGGACATCATCAGTCTGCAGGCCAGCTGCCAAGCTTTGTCTAGCTTCCCTCCCACCCCTGCAAACTCAGCTACCTCAGCACATTCTACAACCTAGGTAGTCCTCAGTCTCCCTGGCTCGGGAACTCAAACTTCAATTTCAAAATCTGCAGTCTTTCCAAGAGGTCTGTTCATCATAACTGATTTCACCAAGTTTTAAAGAGGGAGGAGAAAGAGCACATGGTGTAAATTCATAACAAATTACACCATAGCAAAATCATATAGTTACTGATCAGAAATGCACATGAATCAGAAGATGGGAAGTATTAGTTACAGGAGGAAAAATATCTACTGGGTTAGCCTCCATTGTAGAGCTTTGTATGTTGGAAGCAGAGGAGAGCCTTGTAAAGGAGGAATGGAGGAACCAGTGTTTCTGACCTGCTTTGTCTCCTTGATGACTATCCATTCTGTGCCCATTCATTCCCCAGAGGATGGAGTATAGCTCATTACAGCAGTGCTTTCTATATCAGACTCTGATCCTATGACTGCTGACTCATTGTCGAATGTCTTCAAATTCTTTGTTCTGATGATCATTATTCCCCCCCCCCCCCCACACACATACACACAGCTGATGTTACCCCCTTTTGTTGTGAAGATTTTACTAATGGTCTTTGCAGAAGAAACCCTCCGGAACATTCTCCCAGTAAGCTCTAGAGCCTTCCTTCCATTTTGATGCATGCCATACTCCCTGGCTCAGAAGAAATTCTCACTAAGTATTTCCATTGATTTGTATTTGTCCATTTAACTTTCTTTTCATGGCTTTCAGTTATTTTTATTAGCCCTTAGGGAGTTTCATGCAATTTGTTGTGTTCATATTCACCTCCCCTTCCAGCTTTTTCCCAATTTAACTACTATCCTCTATCTACCCAAGTTTGTATCAATAAAAAAAAAATCCTTCATGACCAGTTTGTGCTGCCCCTCTGCATAATCTTAGTTATGGGATCTTCTACTAAAGTTGTCAACTTCTCAGGGGCTACACTCTTATAAGAATCTGTCTCTCCATGTCCTAGCAGTAATAATTGCCATAGTCCCATAGTTTGGTGTGGGATTATGTGCCCAGCTCCTCCCTCCACACTGGAATTTGATCTGGCTTGGCTTTACACAGTTTTGTATATGCTCTTGCTGTCACTGTGAGTTTGTATGTACAGCTTCCCTGCTGTGTTCAGAAAATAGTGTATGTAGTCATCTCCCACCTCAGGCTCTTTATGTACCCTCTGTTCCAATCATCCATGAGTCTTGGTGGAGGAGGATTGTCAGAACATATGTTCTCTATAGGGTTGAGCATTCTGGGTTTTCTTATTCTCTGCACCTTGACAAGTTTTGTGTTAATTACTATCTATTGCAATTAGAAGCTTCTCCCCCGAGGGATAGACAATTGCATTGATCTATGGACATAATAGTACACCATTAGGAATCGTTGGTGTTCTCCAAGGGCCTATGATTATTCTAGCCAGAAGTTCTGAACCTGAAAATGGTGCCAGGTATGAATTCCCTCCTCTGGAGTAGGACTTAGATGCAGCCAGAAAGTGGTTGGTTACTCCGAAGATGTTCACGCTACTATTGCACTAATGTACATGTCTTTTCAGGCCACTCAGTATTGTAGTTTAAAGGCCTCATATTTGGGTATGATCGATGATTACTTTTTTCCTCAGGTAGCTTGTATAGCACCTTCCAGCACTATGAAGACCAGATAGTAGGGATGCAGCTTCCAGGTCCATATCAACTTGAATTTTCCATGTTCTGTGACTCAGGCATGTATTGGCTTCAACAATGTTCCCTTACTATCAAGTTCTGTAGGGTAACCAAGAGCAGTTGTAACATCCCATAATATTTAGAGGTCAATAGGAACTAACTCACTGGTCAAAAATTTTATAAGAAGTAACTCATATCTGACACTGGAATTTTTGTTTGTTAGCCTCTGTTGTCTAGTAAGCACATTGTTTCCCTGCTATACAGTAATTCCATTTGTGTGTGTGTGTGTGTGTGTGTGTGTGTGTGTGCCTGTGTGTGTAGGCTTCCATAGTAGTAGATTTTTATACGCCATTTTCAAAATGTTTTTGTTATTATTTATTCCTCACCCTATTTTCTTCTCTACCGTACCAGCCACTTCCTTAAACCAGCCTACTCCATACTGTGTTATATTTTTTACTTTCAACCCTTTATGCAAATGAATTCTATCTCCTTTGAAAGTACCTCCATGGCCCCATGAGAGAAACCACAATACATATCCTTCTGGGCCTAGGGTGTATGTCCTTTGGGTATATGCCCAAAAGTGCTATAGTTGGGTCATATGGAAGGTCTGTTTTCAGCTTTTTGAAGGGCCTCCATACTGATTTGTTAGGAACTTAAGTACTTGTCCCTTACAGCTCTCTTCCCCCCACCCACCCACCCAGCTGTAGAACTCTCGTGCTCTCAAGGTTGATCAAACAAGGTTGTTCTCATAACTTTCTGGTGTGCAGTGCCTGTACCTTGACCCCAGGTGTGGGTGGTGCATTACTTCCTTCTATGCTTAGTCCATCCCATGGCTTGGGTATATAAGCCCATTACTCTCTGTAATAAATGGCAGCAGCTTCCTCTCATGGTAGTCTGTTAAGTGTTTCAATCCTGACACGCTCCGCCAGCTCGGTACTCCGGCCGCACAGGCACACCACTGATTTTCATAGTGGCTGTACCTAATGGATCAAAGACCTCAACATAAGAGCTGATGTTCTGATTCTGATAAATATGTAGAAAAAAAGTAGAAAAAATGCTTGAACTCATTGGCAAAGGGAAAGACTCTCTGAATAGGAATCCACTTTCACAGGCTTCAAGCCCAATAATTAAAAAGTGGGGCCTCATATGAGCCTAGTCTTATTGTAACTTGCTGTGTCATGTTTGGTTGTCATGGGAGGCCTGCTCTTTTCAGAAGGGAAATGGAGGAGTGTCAGGGTCCACAAAGATGGTTCCTTTTCATCTTGCCTCAAGGTCAGAGAGTTCAAAACTGTCCGTAGTAAGTCAAAAGACATAAAAGCTTGGCTACTGCACAATATTTTGGTCTTGGTAGCAGATGCCTTATCTAAATAACAACATACTTAGGCTCAGGTGTATTTACTCTTGACCTTTAAGGCTGGATAACAGGTGTGGTTACCAAATGCTTGAAGGATTAAGGGAAGAAAATGTGTTTGCTTCTTATGCATGATAATAGAAGTCTTCTGTTATATTGCCCTTTCAGTTGTGGTATTTAAGAATGTTAAGGAATAAGCTTGGCAAGCTCAATATTCACAAGATTGCTCTCCTGACCCTATCCTGTGTTTATATCTTCTATGCATCGTTATCTGCCTTTCTCAATCCACACTCACTCTCAGAGGTAAGAAACATGCAAGTCGGCTGGTTCCGACTGAAGGCCCACAAAGTCAGGATCTGGGGGAGAGGGGAGGTGGTAGGGAGAGGCTTGGAAGAGTGGAGGGTGGGGAAACCAGTTAGGGTATAATATATGAGAGAAGAAAAAAGTGAAGCCTCATGAAACTAAAAAACGTTTCAGTACAACAAAAGAAACCATAACTCAAGTAAAGAAACAGAATGGGGGAAAAAAACCTCTACCAGCTCTGAGTCCAACAAAGAGCTAAAAACAAGCATCCCAATTTCAAAATGGGGCATGGAGCTGAACAGAGTTCTCAAAAGATATGAATGGCAGAGAAATACTTAAGGAAATGGCAGAGAAACACTTAAGGAAATGGCAGAGAAACACTTAAGGAAATGGCAGAGAAACACTTAAGGAAATGGCAGAGAAACGCTTAAGGAAATGTCCAACACCCCGAGCCATCACTGCTGGTGGACTTGCTGACTTATAGCTCCTCTAATAAGGGTAATGGCTGCTCTGTAAATCAAATACCAAAGAGACTAGGAGAACAAAACACTCTAGGGTCTGAATTACTATTCTATTGCTGTGAAGAGACCAAGACCACGAAACTTACCAAAGAAACCATTCAATTAGAGGCTTGCTTACAGTTTCAGAGGGTGAGTCCAGACCATTGTGACAGAAAGCATAGTGGCAGACAGGCAGACATGAGTCTAGAGCAATAGCTGAGAGTTTACATCTGATCACAAGCAGGAGAAAGGGAGGGGGAAGGAGTGGGCCTGATATGGGCTTTTGAAATCTCAAAGTCTGTCCTCCTCCAACAAGGCCACACCCCCAATCCAAGTCCTTGCTAAATAGTTCACCAATTGGGAACCAAATGTGCAAACATATGTCTATAGCAGCTTTTTTTTTTTTTTTTTTTTTTTTTTTTTTTGAGACAGGATTTCTCTGTGTTGCTGTTGCTTTGGAGCCTGTCTTGGAACTTGCTCTGTAGACCAGGCTGGCCTCGAACTCACAGAGATCCACCTGCCTGTACCTCTCAAGTGCTAGGATCAAAGGCATGTGACACCAATGCCTAGCTAGCAGCCATTCTTATTCAAAGCAGTACACTAGCCATGTTGCTACAAGCTTCTCAGATGATGTTTCCTGCTTATTTGACTGACACTTAAGTTTTATTGTTGTTGTTATTATTAACACCATCATTATTTGTGTGTGGGGGGGGGCTCAGAGTGTGGGAAAGCACAGCATGTATGTTGAGGTCAGAATCTCCAACATACTCAACCTTTGTTGAGTAGGATCTCTCCCTCTCCTTTTACGTGAGCTCTAGGGACAAAGCCAGGATACAAGTCTTGTGGGTAAAGTACCATTATCCATTCAGCCATTACACCAGTTGTTGGTTGTTATTTATATATGTCTATATGTACCAAGAGAACATCTTCTGAGACAAATGCAGCCTGGGAAACTGTAGCCTCCTTCTCCAATGAGTGTACAATTAGCATTTGTTGAAGCACATATAATGTTGAATGCCTTTTTGTTTGCATTGAATATGCATTGCTTTTATTAGTTGATGAATACAGCTGTTTCAGCCAATTGCTTTGCAGAGTAAAGCTAGGTAGGATTCCAAACAAAGAGAGAGGGAGAGAAAGGAGGCAGGGTTTAGGAGACACCATGTAGCCACCAGGGAAGCAAGATGCCAGGGCATCATCAGTAAGCTACAACTGTTCGGTGATACACAGATTAAAAGAGATAGGTTAATATTTGAAGAGAAAACTAGCCTGTAAGAAGCCTAAGTCATTGGCCAAACAATTATATATTAAGTATCTGAGTGGTTTTCTTATAATCAGCTGCAGGGACCAAGTGGGTGGAGAGAAACCAGTCAAAGTGGAACAGGGTGAGATGGAGAAAAGTCCCCATCTATATGCACATTTTAAATGTTCTTCAATAATCATTATTGTATTCCCTTTGCTTTTAAAAGGGTACCATGTTTGATACTAAACAGTATATTGTTCCCTCCATTTTCACTGCCCTAACTATCCCAGTGTACTTGAAATCTAGCTACTAAGAGACTTCATTCATTAAACACTTCTCCACTTCTTTGGCCATCCATGAAATTACAGTGGACATAAGATACAGAAGTTCACTTCACGACCTTTGTCTCCCCAATTCCTTAACTTACAAATGATTCTATTACCTTGGTCTGATGAAAGGCTGGGCCATGTGGAAGCTCAGTCTTGTGGCTGGAATTTTATCCTTCCAGTTCCCTGGGACTGAGTGTTCTAGTTCCTCCTCCTCTGCTTCCTCTGCTTCATGTCCTATTCTATGAGCTCTTTGAAGGAAGATCCAGTTGATCTCTAGTATCTTTCTGCTGGGCGGGTCTTTCATCTCCTTCTTCCACATACCAATCTATGTGCAGTCTTCCTGTGTATCTTCTGAAAAGGAATAGAGTGCAGAACATGATGAACTAATGGGAGCCATCAATTCAGATACCATCTCCTAACAAAAGAAGAAACATGTACATACACTTCATGGTGCTGAAGAAAGTTGATGCAGATTAATTTCTTGGGCACAATTTATCCTAGTGTCGAATCTTTTAGAAAGTCCCTGGAACCCACATAGATAACGTCTATAAAAGAAGGAAAGGGGGAAAGGGTAAGGAAAGAAGGAGAGGAAAGAGAAGGGGAAAGAAGGAGAAGGGGAAGGAAAAGAGAAAGGGGAAGAAAGGGGAGAGGAGGAGGAGGAAGAAGTAGAAGAAGAAGAATGTAATGTGCCTACCTTGACCAGCAAAGAAGACGCAACTCCGGGAAGATCTTCTTCATGCAGTTTATTCAGGATCCTTGAACAATTTTTTTCTGACCCCAGGGAAACACCTGTGCAGGCTTAAATCCCCTTGCGCTGACCAACCCCAGTGAGCCACGTGGACCCTGCAGATAGGCTACTCTAATACAGGCTTAACCAAATAAGGACTTGTTTATGCCAGAGAGCACTCACCATAGGGAAGGTGGAAGGTGGAAGCCAGCTCCATCTTTAAGGCACAGCACTTGCAGCTCTCTACAGAAGAAGAAAAAGAAGAAGAAGAAGAAGAAGAAGAAGAAGAAGAAGAAGAAGAAGAAGAAGAAGAAGAAGAAGAGGAGGAGGAGGAGGAGGAGGAGGAGGAGGAGGAGGAGGAGGAGGAGGAGGAGGAGGAGGAGGAGGAGGAGGAGGAGGAGGAGGAGGAGGAGAGGAAGAAGAAGAAAATGATGAAGAAGAAGATGAGGAAGAAGAAACAACCATCATGAACAACTTCACACTATAAACACTGTAGAGCAGGGTACCCAAATACCCTACATGCTTCAGTAAGCAGAGCCCTGGAAAAGGAACAGTGGGATCTAACAGGGCTGTGTAAAGATGTACTTCTGAAGATGCAATAATCTCTAATCAAGTAATCCTGCCTTAAAGGTCTCCACAGGGGAGAATCTGCTCACTAGAACCTGGGTAAAGATAGGGCATATTGTACTGTGCCACAGAATAAACTCTGTTAGTTCTGCCATGGAGTATCTCCACAGTCTTACTAGGACTCACGCTACACTTCAGGACACGTGTCTGCCCCATTCTGTCTAGAGCTGTTAGAATAATTGCATCTGCCAAGCCCATCTTCTAAGTCACAAGTCAAAACATTCTTTTCTATTTGTTACTATGTCCCCCTCAAGTTTATTGCAGGTAATTGGGCTTTTTGTTTACTTTTATTTCTTTTGTTTCTATTTGTGTTAGTTACATGGAATTGTGTATATTCCTGTATATGCATAGATCAATACATATCAATCTATATTCATGCAGTAAGGATACAGTTCAATATCAACATTCCAATGCATTTCTCTGCTCTGTACTTCTGTATTCAGATTCACCTCCTTCTCCTACCCTGACAAGCCCTGCATGCTTTCTGTTCTATTAAAAATTCCCTGAATGTCTTATAAAGGAAATGACATACAATGTAACCATTCTGAGACCAGGTTCTTGTACTTAGTACAGTAGTACTTAACCAGGAAATTTTAGTCAGGTGGAGTTTTAAGTTGGTCTGACTCCGGACAGAATGGTGTTACTGCCATCTAGTGGAGAGAAACCAAGTTTGCCCCAAATTGCCCACCGCACACAGGACAGTTCTGCAATACATTTTCCCATCCAAAGTCAGCAACTTGGACTTTGACAAACTGATCATATGGGCATTCATTTATATCGTTACATGCATCAATAGTTTATTTGTTTTAATTGTAGCTATATTTCACTGGATAGATGCCATACACTTGTATCTATTTCTCTGCAGAAAAATATTTTGGTTATTTTCAAGCTTAGGTAGTCATGAATAACAATGCTGTGAACATTTTATTCACAAGTCTTAAATGAATATTACCTTCAGGTCACTCTTGCTAGATATTTTCATCTCTTCTTTCTCATGTTCACTTACTAATAAGCCAGCAGTGTCTCAAAGTTCAGGAAATCCTACCAGTCAGTAGCAGTTCTAGAGAATCAATTGTTGAGTCTTCAGGAACACTGTGTCCTGGTTGGTGGATACAAGGGTAGAGAAATAAGTAGAAAGAGTTCCTCATGCCAAGGCTGCATCCATGCTCTGGGAATACCCAAGGAGACCCCAAGCTTTCAACTGCCGTTGGGTTACAGGCTTTATGCAAGTAGAAATTAAAACCACCTTGTAACCTTAAATTCTTCAGCATTCACCCACAGTGAGATTCACTCACAGGACAGATGAGATTACAGGTCTCAAGAGACCCCCCCAGTCTCACAAGTATTTGGGGATCCTTGTGAGGCCCCTCCTCTGGGTTACACAAACAATCGGCAAGGAGGCTCTTTGGTTTTGGAGCAGCCTCTCCTAGGTTATTTTCTAGAGTTATAGCTGCACTTGAGTCACCAATGCCTGTCAGTAACTCAAATAAATAGACTGGTTCCCCAAGCTAGTCCTGAACAGGATCAGTTCTTTGGTCTGTTGGAGCCTTCTCTAGCTGGGGTGAATAGGCATTTCTTCATATCTTCCCAGGAAATGTCATGTGGCATTTGGAGCCTAAGCAGGGAACTTGACTGAATTAAACATGAATAGGGACGGAATGCTGCAGGGTGAGTCCCAGGGTGGCTCTCTTCTTTTATGTGTATGGGATGTTGTGCCTCCTAGCTGTGGTGACAGCTGCATTGCCCCCCTTTTGTAGATAAGATATGCAATTGAAGCTGAGCTTTCTGCCTAGAGGGAATTCACCCTCTTAAGGAAAAAAATTACAACAGGAAAAGGACAAACAGATGGTATCCTCCATGTTAGCATGTGACCTGGCAGATAAATTGGAGGATAGGGACAGTGAGATGAGATACTGGCTGGCTATGTCTTATACCTAGGGGCCATAAGGGTAAGAGAGTACAGATTAGGTCTTTGTTAAGGAGCCCATTCCAGGATATAAACAAAGCATGAAGCCAAGGAAGGAAAGAATGAGGCAAAAGTAACAGAGATGCCTGTCAGGTTCAACCTTTAACGCAGAGAAAGAAAAAACAGATTAAGGAGCCTATTTGGGTCTCTCAAAAGCAAGTGTAGAAAAACTGTGTTGTAGCAAAGTTCCTAGGGGAACAAAGGACAGAAAGCTAAGTGCTGTGTCTGGCCAGTTGGAAAGCTTTAAAGTCAGAAACAGATGACATATGGGACCACCCCGTACTATGGAGGAAGGTCCTGTGGTAGTAGGGATGTACCCCAGTTGCTACCATATGCAGTGAATGAATTTGACTACATCTTAAGGTGACTGGAGGCCTGTGTTGTATTGGAGATTTTGGTGCTCCATTGAAATGCAGAACACTTAACTTTGGATGTTATTGTTGACAGTATTTTAATTCATAGCAACCTTCCAAGAGTACTGGGTGCAATGAACACCAGTGCATAGATAGGGAGATAAGGTGGCTCATGGAAAATTACTAAACCTGTCTTAGAAGAGGATAATTATCTCCCACTATGAAAGAACATACTATATGTAGTTGCCCTCTCCCAGAGAGTATGCTAGAAGATGTACTGGTTGGGCATACTACTTCTACAGGATTTTGCCTCAGGGTGCAAGGTGTCAGAATACTCATTCAGTCATATGGTTAGAAGTGGTAACCTGCAAGGCTGCGAAATTATTCATCTCTAGCCCAAGGCCCTTTTAATGGCTATGTGTGGTGGGTGAGGGAGGTTGAATTGCTTATGGAGAGTGACTGTAGACTGTGGAGGGCTAAGTGGTCTCATGTCCCAGACCCATGCTAGTATCACCAACATCACTCTTTTTACAACATTTAAGACAATCAACATATTCTTTTCTTCATTTGTTGGTCCTTGTTGGTGATTTTATTGGGTTAGATTTTTTTTGTATACCCTTAATTACGGAGTCCCTCCATAAATGTATGTTTGCTTGGAATTGACAGCAATGAACCTTCAATAGGTCCTGCTTTGGTAAAAAATGTGTCATTGTATAATGCTCATTCTTGACTAGCTTATAGATTTGCTTTTGGAATAACTGTAAAATCAGAATTTAATGAGGGTATATGGAAAAAATACTTTCAGAAGCCATAAGGTTTTTGATTGAATATCTAAGTACCTTGGTATAGTAGAGTAGAGGGCTTAAAGAAGCCCCTGAAAGCCCTAACACTATATAGGCTATTGCTACTGATGATGTTTGCATGCCTGATGACCACCATATAAGCTATTGCTACTGATAATGCGCTAGCGATACAACTATTGTAAGTGTGGTGCCTTAGTTAGGGTTTCTGTTGCTGTGAAAAGATACCATGACCACTGCAACTATTATAAAGGAAAAACATTTAATTGAGGATGGTTTAGAGTTTCAGAAATTTAGTTCATTGTTATCATTGCAGAAAGAGAGGTAGCTGAGAGGTCTACATCTTGATCCACAGGCAACAGGAAATGAACTGTGTCCCACGGACATAGCTTGAACATAGGAGACCTCAAAGAACACCTTCATAGTGACACAGGCCATACCTATTTCAACAAGGTCATATTTCAAGCACATATGTCTACAGGAGCCATACCTATTCAAACTACCACATGACAAATATTTTCTAGCTATATTAAGGTTCTGTTCACATGAGAGAATCAATATTTTCTATTTGTCTTGAATCCCAGACAAATCTGTGACTGGGAAAACAGATTTCAGCAAGGAGACCTCTGCTCTTGTGTTGTTAAAGTGATATGATGTGTCAGTTAAGGGAATTCTCTTCTGTGATGGTATTAGTATACTATAATACTGTAATATTAATGACAATTAGGATTCATTGTCAATTTGAAATAACTTGGTCACCTGATTTATGAGCCACTGGATTTATCTGTGGGGGACTATCTTGACTGCATTGATGGAAATAGGAAGACCTGCCCATGTGTGGTTGGCACCATCGCTTGGGCAATGGATCCTGGACTAAGCAGTAGTGTGCATTCACTGTTATCTTCTGTCTGTAGAAATAGTGTCATCATTCTCCTGCTTTGCTTTCTCTGCCATGGTGAACTGTACCTTTATCTATGATCTAAAATAAACTACTCCTTCCTTAAACTGTTTTGGTCATGATATTTTGTTACCACAACATAAAATAAGCTAAGACATCTCCCGAACATTTGTGTATGCCATGGATTGTAACATGAATAAATAAAAGACCCAGAGACTGATATTGGGGTTCAAACTTCAAGCTGAATATCAGAAAAGCAAATAAGTAGGTACTAGCTTCTTATCTCTACCTCAGGCTGAATGGGCTGATCCTGTCACCATGAGCTCTCACCAAGCCTCAGACTATAACCTCTCCTCAGCACCGCTGATGAATGAATGCCTCATACTGACTCTGTTTATGTCTTAAGTACCTCTCATAAGTCCTGGGATTAAAGGCTTGAACTCTATTACTCTTTTAGACTGATTCAATTTTGCATATGCCTGGGTAGCCTAGAACTCATCTGCCTTTGTCTCCTGAGTCCTGGGATTAAAGTCCTGCCACCACTGCCTGACCTCTATAGCTTGTGGCTGACTTTGCTTTCTGAATCCTCAGGCAATCTTTATTAAATCATAAATAATATATAACTACAGCGGATTTTGGCCATTGTCAGGTAAAATTGAAGGAAACTTATTTTACAGTGAGAGTAGTTATACAGAGGTTCATAATTAGTCAAACTGTTGGTAGTGAGTGTCTATTGCTGTGGTCCATACTGTTATGGTGTCACAGCATCTCACAGTTCAGCCCTAAATGGAAGAGAATAATCATAAATCTACATCACCTCTCCTAGGCTCAAGGACCATCATTGGATACCGGGTACAAAGTACATCAGAGCCAGAGAACGTGGAAGACTGCTTTGTAACGGTTTGATCTGAGTTGGGCATGGCCATTGCCTTGCTGGATGAGAGTTGCGTTCATCTTGATGAGACCCTCCAGAGAGGACCCATTAACATTCATTGACACAGGAAGAAGGGCAGCTCAGAGGAATTATGGGACTCTCAAGTCTTATAAGACTCCATGAGCCATTCATGAAACCTATCCTCTTCCTGCAGTTACACAAAAGACAAACAATAGACTGGCAGTGCTGGGGACTTGGAATATTGTTGAGAGGACATTTCAGTCATCTTTCCCCATGATTTGTCCATGTTGGAGTTGGAACATTTCTGTCACACACCTGCACAAGAGAACTTCTTGGGACCGTGGTTGCATTTGATTGTGCCATAAATAAACTCTTAGATAAAATCCTTTCTGTGGTCTATTGGGTAGCTCTGTATTTGGAGTGAATAGATAGACAATTCTTTATATCTCCCTGGGAAAAGTCACATGACAAAACCCTTACAAATGTTTGTAAATGGTCTTGTGAAGCCTTCTAGATGGATGGCCTGATTCAGGGCTAATTCAATCACCAAGTCACTGACAATTATTGGTTTATCACTTGGGAATCTGAGTTTGTAAGACAATCTCTGTCAGCCCACTGGCTTATTACTAAGCTAACAGAAAAGAGGCTCCAGTTTGGGGGAAAAATGTTTGGCCATCTCCTCAAAAGGCAATTATAGTCCATAATGAGCAGCAAGAGTAATTCCTAGGGAAGGAGGGTAGTCTAATTTCCAGAGTCTCCATGTTATAATACTAAAAATGTTTAGATTTTTCACAGTAAAGTGCAAGGCATGCAAAAAATGGAATGTGGCTCATCATCAAGGAAACATGTTCATAGGAAGATTTCCTAAGCTTGGCCAGACAGTTGTCTCCTGGATGAAGACCTCACATCTAAAATTCTAAATACCCTCAAAGAGATAAGGGAAAGCACAGATTAAACTAAAGAAAACCTGCAGAAATATATCTCATCAAATACAAATGACAGGCAAGAGTTAGGAATTATTAAAATAAATCAAATAGAAACTTTGGAGTTTAAAAATACAAGATCTGGGAGAAAAAAAAACTTTAGCCACAGATTTAAGAAGGTATAGGAAATAACCAGTGAACTTAGTAAATAGGACAATCTAAATGGTCAAGTCTGAGGCCAGGAAACAAAAAGGATAAAAACAAACAAAAAGGAGTCTAAGGGAAACGTGGACACATCCTGGATTGTACCAGTATATACATTATTGGAATTCCAGAAGAGGACAAAGAGAAAGAATTCAGACATCCCTGCAGCTGCCTTCAATGTTGTTTGTGTTTCTTTAGCCTCATCTATAGCACTCGCTTGCCACATACCCCATGGTTATACTGCCCTTATAGTGAAACTTGCAAAATCCAGTAAAAATCAAAGGACTCCAAGATAATAGGTTCTCTGAACAAAGAGACATAGAAATACAATGAAGATTGAGAAACATTAGAAGGCAAAGAAGATGACAGTAGTGGAGAGTAGTGTGTATTCAGATAAAAGGCAAGAACAACACAACCCTAACCAACAACACGATTGTTTCCAAAAAGAAAACAAACAATAAGCAAAATGCTTCCATTGCCCACCTGCTGAGAAGCAGAAAGGTAGCAGCCATACTAACGAGGAAGATAATTATTCCCGTGAACATAGTCACAAGACCTGGAAAGAAGAAAGCCATGCCAAAGAAAGCATCCACAGTAAGCCCAGGCAAAAAAGAGAACTGTCAGTCCAGCCTAACTTACTTTAACAAACTTACTCTAACCCCTCTGTGTCATCATACTTAAAGTGGGTTTATTATAGACAAAATATAATCAGGTTTTATTTTTCACTCAATTCAACAATTTCTGTCCTTCATACGTTGTTATGTAGACCCCTCAAGTTTACTGTGATTGTTGATATGGCAGAGCACTAATGTATTATTTGCATTTTTGTTGCTGTGACAGAATACCCCAGAGAAGTAGTTTAAAAAGCAGAAAGGTTTATTTTGTCTTGTGGTTCCAGAAATTTCAGTGTACAGTTACCTAGCTCCATTGCTCTTAGGTCCAAGGCAAGGTTGAAGCATCATGAAGGAAGGGCAAGGCAGCTTATCTCCCTGCAAGGAAGAAAACAGAGAAAGGCAAAGCAGCTTATCTCCCTGCAAGCTAGAAACAGAGAAAACTAGAAAGGGCTAGGCAAGATACACACTTACAGTCACATGACCATTTACCATGTCCTCCAACCAGGCTCCAATCTCCAGTTTGCAACACCTCCCAATGACACCATCATTGTGAGTTGGGGACATGCCTGTGTGATCAAGCATGTCCCCAAAGCCCACCATGAACACATGGGTTCTCTGGGAGACAGTTTGCATTCAAACCACAGAAGTTATCTTTATCTACTATGCTTCTGTTTTCTCTTCACTGTCTTCTTCTTCTTCTTCTTCTTCTTCTTCTTCTTCTTCTTCTTCTTCTTCTTCTTCTTCTTCTTCTTCTTCTTCTTCTTCTTCTTCTTCTTCTTCTTCTTCTTCTTCTCCTGCTCCTGCTCCTGCTCCTGCTCCTGCTCCTGCTTCTGCTGCTTCTGCTTCTGCTTCTGTTCTTCTAATTTCACCTGCCTTTCATGATTCCATTTTCTATTCTCCCTCAGTCTATTAATTATGCTGCATTTGAAAAAAAAAACATGATTCTCTTAGGATTTGAACTATACATTTATGCTACTCTAAGGCCTCTTCTTTATAACAATGTGTTGTTTTATTTGTGATACAGTATCATCCTTATGAAAGAACACCCCTAATTCCTTTCTCCTATCCCATGTGACATCTCTGCCATTCATTTAATTAATTCATATGCTATAAATTATTATTTTAACTGGTTTCTTAAATGTATAAAGAAGTTAAAATATTTATGTAGATATTATTTCTCCTCTGATGATCTCTCTATAAGTAGAGATCATTTTAACTGCTGACCTAGATCACTTTTTCTTGTCACTGACTGAAGAGTACTTCTCTATTAAATTTGTTTGAGATGTTTCCATTTGAATGTCTCTTGCAGAATAAATTCATTATCACTAAGTTCAGATTTATTATTTCTTTGTATTCCTCCCTGAGTTTTGAGATATAAATTTCTAGGTTACTACAATTTTCTTTAAACATTTAAAATATCTTACTTCATTTTTCCTTGTTGCCTACCTGCTGATAAAAAGTCATAGTGGGTTTTTTTTGTTGTTATTGTTGGTGGTGTTTTTTTTTTGTCTATGATGCTCTATTAATAAAGTAAATTTTAATTGCCTTCTTTAAAATTGTCTTTGTGTCTTTGGTTTTTCTACAGGGAACTTGTTGTATCCAGCTCTACGATTTGGGTCTTTATGCTGGTTGTTACACTCTGAGTTTTTTGAATCTCTGACTTCATACACCCTTAATTTTGGAAAGTGCTTGGTGATTGCATCTCAAATATTTATTCTGCTGTGTTAACTTCTTTTGCCCTTCCTCACTCACTCAAAGTTTTGTAAATTGCCACACAGCCTTTTGTCTTCCTCCTCTCTCCCTCCCTCTTCTCATACTTGGGCCAGCAAGGGTAAGTGTTCATTGAGAAAATGAAAGCATACTCTGTCAGGGTGGATGATTTTGCAAGTGAGGAGTGCTCAGGGAAAGGTTAGACACTATTAGCTGAGGGATTTTTCTTGGTAAATCAGGCCTAGAAATTTCATTAAGGTTAAATCAGTCTAAATAACACTCAGCTGATGGATGAAGTGAGTCGTGAATAATAGGATTGGTTTTTCTCTTACAATTTCCTTTACTGGTGAAGTATCACTAGAAGATCATATAGCAGCCATTGGGGAAATGTTTTGTGGTCTGTACATACTCTGTGGTAGTTGTGGCTGGCAGTGGTTTTAAGAATTGGGGAGAATATCCTGGGGTACAATGGCACTCCCTTTCTGATTGGACAGGAGCAACTTTTGAATTCCTTATTCAGTGCAAAACAAGGAGGAGATGGCTTAATGAAGGAGTTGGCCATCACTCTAATCCATGTCTCCTTGCTAAGTATGCTATCATTCTCTGCTTTTCTTCCCATTCAGACTCATGGGAATCTCTACTGGCTTTTCCCTGTGTGAACCTCACTGATTTCCTAAAAGTCCACTCCTTAGTGCTCTTGTAAAATTGAATCCTCCTGGAGTTGTTCCCACAATGCAATTTTCACATGAAGCCTGCAACAATTTATTGGAAGCATCCCTCCATTTGTTATAATTACATGGTCTTTTACCTCAAGCGTATCCATGGGATCCACATCTGCAGATTCAACCAATCAAAGATGAGAAGTGTTGAAAAGCAAAACTACATATCTACATGCACAGATGTTTTCTTCCTGCCATTAGTCTCTAAGCAGAAGTGTGCCACTATTTACATAGAATTGACATTGCATGTAATCTTAGTGATAATCTGGACCTGTTTCAAAGTGCTTGAGAAGATGCATGTTACAATGAAGTACAACCTGAATTCTGTAAGGGGATTGCATGTTCCTGTATTTTGGCATAGGGTTGCATGTCCTGGAACCAGTGCTCCAGAAACTCTATGGGAGGATTGTCCTTCAGCTCTGAGATGTGCAAGTATCTCCAGAATGAAAATCACCTACCATACCCAGTCCCCTTAAGAGTTGAAGCAAAGTCACTGATTGTGCCTTTGTTCTGTTCAGAGCTCTTCACATTCAGTGCTGGGAACAGAATTGGCATTTCTATTTTCATTCAGTTCAACATACTCTTTAAATCCCTTTTCATTTTCTTTCCTTTATGCTATAACTTATATACAACTATGCATCTTCACTTCCAAGTATGTAGAACATTTCACATATGTTCTGCTATTGATTACTGATCAAATCTTGAATACTTTTATGTAAATTGAGCTTTGTTTCCTGGCCCAGAATATGGGAAGTCTTTCTCAAATCTTTGTGTACACTTGGTACCAGTATAAAAACATGAGACAGCCACTTTTTTTGAGAGAATTCTTTGTAAATTAGGTCAAACAAATAAGGGAAGTTTACAAAATTGTTCATCTTCTATGTGCTTACTAATTTTCTGTCCACTTGTCCTACCACTGAGAAGTGAAAAAGTGTGAGTAAGGGGATGGGAGAGGGAGAAGAAGAGGTAAGGAGGAGTGGGGGAGGCAAGGAAAGCCTAGCAGAAAGGGGGAGAGCAGGGAAAGAGAGGATGGGGGAAGGGGAAGAGGAGAGGAGATGAGGTTAGGAAAGGGCAGAAGAGATTGCCAAGGGCTGTGGGACTATACAGCAGAAACAATTAGTATTTAACGAGTCAACCCACTAGACATTGTTGGAGAGCCCTACTTGGTCAACTCTCCAGGTGTTAATGGAGATCCCCACTTGGCAAAGTCATGGGTTTGTTGAATGAGCAGCTGGTTGCCACTGTAACTTTCTCAGGTACCACTGGTATGCCTCCCTAATAAGAACAGCTGTGGAGTTCTTTCCATGGCTCTTTGGTGGTGTGTTTTATAGTTGTTGGGCACACATAGATGTGAATGGCCAGAAGATGATTTTCTGCTTAAGTTATGTATTATTGATGAGCAGAAATAATAATAGACTGACATAGTATTCTCAGTCACAAAGATAGCCTTTCACACAGACAAATTAATGTTAGACTTTGGAGCAGATTCAAGGCAGGGTGGTTGCCCCTGGAGACAATATCTGGTTGCCATCAGAGACAAATACACAAGGTCATTTTCCCAGGTATTGTTATGATGTTTCAAAGTCAGAGCTTGAAAGGACTTTAGTCCCACTCTCAGGCTCAAGGTCCAGATAATTAATTGTTATTGTTAAGTCTTGATTTCCAATGTCATTTCCTGTCTGGGAACCCTCATCAACTTAGAGCTACATGCATGGGTCTATGAGACATTCCTAGCCTGAGAGAAACTATGTGACTTAACTTGTGTTTTGAGTTTTGGTGGGGCCCTGTGAAACAACATGTAAATTGTCCAGAGTTGAGCTTCGAGAAAGAAAGACAGAGAAGAGGCAAAAGACAGAGAAGGAGAGTGAGAAGACAGACAATGAGAGCAGAGGGGTGGCAAGGCAGAGAGTGAAGGAACAGGGATGAAAGGGCCACAGAGGCAAGAAAAGGCTGCTATGGAAGAGAGAAATGTGTGAGAGTTGAAGAAGGAGGAGGAGGAAGAGGAGGAAGAGAGGGCAGAGAAGAAGAAGGAGGAGGATGAGAAGCAGGAGAAGGAGAGAAGTGTGAGAGAGTAAGTGCTAGTGAATAAAGAATGAATGGATGATGTAGAAGTATGTGTTTGTGAGTGAGTGTAAGAGAGAGACCTAAGGGAAAGAGCTGCTGCCATAGGGAAGCTGTGCTTGGGTAGTGTGTAAAGTGCTGTATCATAAGAGGATATATAAATGAGCTGTTAGCTATGGCTGTGTTGAGATTTGTAACTGTAACTGAATATAGAAACATGGACAGGAGAGTGATGTTTGTAGGTAAAGAGAGATTGATTGTCAAGTAAGTGAAAGGATTTAGGCTAAGGTGAGGAGGAGGTTACCAGCAGGAGAGCATGTGTTTGTTCCTTTTTTTCTTAGGTTACCAGCAGAAAATGTGTGCTAGTATATTTTCCCCCTCAGCTAGAAAAGTCTAGTAGCCCTCATAGAATTTTTCCCATTACTCCAAGGCTTTCTCTTCATTACCCTGGAGTGGTTCTGGGGCAGGGACGGGGGAGGCTGGACCATGGTGCACGATAGATGTGGGTAAGAAAGAGGAGAAGATCTGAATACTTGGAGACTTTTTTTGGTGTTGTTTTTCTCTTAATTCTATCAGTTTTCACTTGGATACTTTTATGCTCTATTAGGTATAGAAACATTTATGTTCATTGAATCAACCTCTTTATCATCATAAAAACTGACAGTATTTGCTCTGACATTTACCCCTTTTTTTTTTTTTACATCAGTGGAACCATTTCTAAATTATTGTTTCAATCTTTTCCACTTTTTTTTTTTTTGGTGCTGAAGATCAATTCCAGGGCCTTGCATCTAGAATCCACTCTTGCACTTTTACAATTAGTGTGATTCTTAGATGTAGAATCAATTTAGCTCTTGTCTTATTCTAAACCCAAAGTTATTATGCCTGATGAACAATCAAAATCTTTAAACATCTTGCATTCAATACTATATTACTGAGATGGATGATTGAATCTTTTCTTTCAGTGCTGTGGTTTTTCTCTTGGTAAGAAAATTGTCTACACTAAACAGTATGGTCAGTTCTTAAATCTGCTGTTGGTGTTTGTTTTCTTTTAATTATCTGTTTCCCTTTTCATTTTTCTGCTTTCTTTTGTGTAGATTTAATTTCTTGATGGCATTATGGCCCCTTCACAGCACCTTAGTTCTAACTCCTGCTTTTGTTATTTTGGTGTCTGTTTAGAGTTTATTGCAATACTTTTTTTATGCACCTCTGGTCTGATTTTCAGTAATCTCCCTTCTTTACCTGTGGCAGGAGAAATTGTAATAGTACACTGATATTTCCCACCACTTAACAGTAACCATCTTTATAAAATGTACTTCTGTGTACATTACAATCTTCCATAGGACATAGCTAATACTTTTAACAGTCCAGTGTCCTTGAAAAGCTGAATAACTTTATTTCAGAATTTATGACACGATCCCACCATACAGATGTACTTCTGTGTACATTACAATCTTCCATAGGACATAGCTAATACTTTTAACAGTCCAGTGTCCTTGAAAAGCTGAATAACTTTAATTTCAGAAATTGTAATAGTACACTGATATTTCCCACCACTTAACAGTAACCATCTTTATAAAATGTACTTCTGTGTACATTACAATCTTCCATAGGACATAGCTAATACTTTTAACAGTCCAGTGTCCTTGAAAAGCTGAATAACTTTAATTTCAGTATATGTGTGATGGTTAATGTTTATTGCCAGCGTCACAAGATCTACAGTCATCCAGGAGATGAGCCTCTCTGCGTATGCCTGTGAGCAATTTCCTAGACTATGTTAACTGGGTTGGGAAATCCCATCCTGACTGTGAGGGGCACTGTGGAGTGGTCTAGAGTCTTGGAATGAAAATAAAGGAAAATGTGGGCTTGGTGTTAGCATTCATTTCTCTGTACTGCCTTATAGTAGATGCATTGTGGCCAGCTGCCTCAACCTCCTACCTGCATGACTTCCCCATTGATGGGAGATGTTATTCTGTAAATATGTTTCTTATATTCATAATATGAATAAAGCACTATTGGCCAATAGGAAAGCAAGATAGGTGGGGCTAGGAGGCTAGGAGGAAAGAGAAAGGAGTAAGGAGGAGTCAACATGGAGAGCCTGGAGAGGTAGAACGCCATCCGCTCTGGCTGGTAAGATTAGCTATGTGGAAATACTTAAAATAGTAGGAATGGGTTAATCATTAAGACAGAGCTAGCTGGTAAAAACTATTAACTAGTCAACAGCCTTATATCAAATACAGCATCTCTGCGTGTTATTTGGGGCTGGCTCGGCGGTGGGACCAGGCGGGCTGGCAGAAAACAACTAGCTACAGCCCATCATGAAGGACTGGTCCTTAAACTGTCAGCCAGAATGAACTCTTCCTTTCTTAAGTACTTTTGTCAAGTACTTTGTCTAGCAACATGCAAACTAATACAATATTTATAGTCACAGACAATGTTATGGGTGCTATTTGCTTGTCTCTATGACTGAATTTTTTTTTAATATCTTCCTTTGCCCTGGTATATATTTTAATATTTCCTGTAGGGTACTTTTCCCATCCTCTTCATACTTAATACCCCTCTTTTATTTTGGATGTAGGATGCTATGCTGGCTACACACTGATACCATGGATATTGGGATTTTTGTCTTTCATCTTTCCATTTGCTTCCCACATTTCAGTTTGGATATGTTCATTGACCAGTTTTCAGTTCACTAATCACTTGGCCTGTGGTGTCTAACCTTCTAAATCCACAGCTTCATTTCTCACTACCAGATGGAACATTTTCTTACTTGTAGAGTTTGAGTTTACAGACTCAGGTTCTCAGTTAATTGTCTCTTCATCCTATCCACTTTTAAAGCATCCACATCAAGTATCTGTTTCAACCATGGCCTTCTAAGGAACACTTTCATTATGATCAGGCCTAGCACATTACTTCGTATTCACATTCATTAGCTCCACGACACACTACTGTAGATACACACTATTGCTAGCACATCTTCCTCCAAGTGCTGAATCTCCCCCTGGAAAACAGACAGGCCCAGTGGCTCACTGTCATCTAATTAGTGTTTGGTCCTAATGCTTAGCCTTGCCACTTTGGAGCTTCACTTCAACCTATTAAAGTGTGGCCATTTTAATCAGTTTGTAGACTTTTTTCCTTGTTCCTGGTCCTTTGGTGCATCAACTGAATGTCTGCATGAATTCCATTCTTGTCTTCCTACCAATAGAGCTACTGAAATCCTTGCTGTGCTAAAGGTCTCTCAGATGCTATAGCCCACTCATTGCTGGATTTTCTCTGCCATGTTTTATTTAAAGCACAGCCAATAAATGAGATTAATTAATTCAGGCTTGCTCTTGGATGTTGCCTTTTAAATAGAAAACAATATGAAGGCTTGAAAATCCAACTTCTGCCTTTACTCCAACAAGGCAATCCTTTCCTGCGTGTGGCCACTATTTCCCTCCTTCCCTCCATGGTTAACTGGAAAATGACTGGAAAAAGCCAAGATCAATATGGCCTGTCTTGTCTGCATCTCTCTCCCTAGAAATTGCATCAGTCCATCTCTGTTCATTTCCTTGTTTATGATTTCCAAGTGTTGTTTTTCCATAGCGGGCACCAAGAAGTTTATCTCTATTTAATTTGCTACATCTGTTCACTTCTTAAAATCCCAATGTTCTTTATATACTACCGGTTGAAAGTATCCCATATTGGAAGTTGTTTTTTTGAAATGGTACGTCATCAAATTTGCCTCAAAGATTCACATTTTAAATAAACAATGATTATTTTAGAGACTAATATATTAAGAAATATAAAAATATCTTTTCTTAAATCTCCAAGCTGTATTTAATTCTCACTAACAGGTAATTTGGTTAACAGGTAGTTAACTTCAGGTACACACATTTCTAGTTGGAATCCCAAAATTTCAAGAAGTGAATAGTGGTGCACAGAATAGTGTCATACAGTCTGATGAAAGAGATGGTATTAGAGTCAAACTGGACTGATGTGATCATTTGCATATTAGATAACTTTCTAGCTGTAGCTTCCCCATTTGGAATGTGGAAGTAAGTAATTACTTTTTTCTGAGGGATTGCTATGCAACCTGCACTAGGCTCTTCATGATAGCATTGTCTATGGAGAAAAAAAACTGAAAAGCAATGTAAATATATTTCAGTGGTATTGTAGCTTAATGAGCTGCAATGTAGCTACCCATGAGTCAGTCTGTAGTCATTTAAAAGAAGTAATAATGCCACATGACTCTGAGGGCTTATTTTGAGAACTTAAGTGTGAAAAATCTGTGAGTGTGCAGATGTGTGTGTATGCTATACATACTACATCAAGGAAAATCATGGGAGGCATTATATTAGGCTAACATGGCTTTCCTGAAGCAAGGGTGGGTAGGAACTGCAGGTGATGTGGGCTGGTGTAGGAAGAGAGAAAGGCAAGGAAAGAAAAGGTGCCTCAGAGATCAGCTGCAAGAAATGCCTATCTGGAATGATCACTGCTCTTTATTTTTATTCTTTTTCTTTGTATCAATTACAATTACAAGGATAACTGGTTTAGTGCCGAGTCTTCAAACATATTTTGAATAGAGTATGATTTTTTTAAGTTGATAACCAAACTTCTGAGTTAGAAAAGGCTGTTAGGGATGAGCAGATAAGCTGTTAATCAGAGCACTGGCACTTTGCAAGAACTAATAATCTGCTAGGAAGCAAGTCTCGCTGCTAGGTGGAGGTGCATGTCCGCACCCTGATGCTTGCCTCTAATTCCTTCATATGAATTTGACTTAGAGGAGGATAGACATTTGGGCACTGTATCTTTATGTTACACCCCTTTCTGTCATTTGTTCCTTGAATCAATGAGCAGTGGTTGGTAAAGGCTTTGCAGAGAGTGAATGGTTAAGATGGGGCCACAGGCATAAATTTATCTTAATTTCCAAAGTGTGCCTCTGTGGAATCCCTTCTTGCCCATTTTTCATCACCTTGCCCCTATAATGTTCTATGTTTCAGATAGTCATCTGGGTTAATGATGATGTATTCCTTCACAAGAGGACAAGCCTGCCACTGAAATTTTGCAGTTCCAAGATTGTCTTTCAGGCAGTTTTAGATAGAAGATCACCTGTGACAAAATAATGATGTTCATTATAATGTCCTAAGCCCATCCAAAGGTCTTACTTGGAGATCTTGTGTAGATATCTTGGAATAGGTTCAAGGGATCTCTACCACAGGAAACAGAAGAGGTGGGGACAAAGAGCTTGACTGGTTGTACAGGTGCGTGTAGCACCTCTATTGGCACTTTAGTAGAGCTAAGTGGTTGTTTTTCCTACCCTGTTTTTTTTTTTTAATGATCTTTGTACTAAGGAACAGAAGAGGGGAAAGCTCTAGGTGGGATTTTTACCTAGTATATAATAGACTTAATTCTAAATTAACTTCATATCACTAACCGAATTGGAAGAAATTTGGGAGAATGACAAAAGAAGTAATTCGGGTTACCGTAGTAGCTGTAAGTGAGGAACATTCCTTTCAGTAATGCGGATGCAACTTGCTCCCTGATTTCTGTACTGGAAATGAAACTCCTGTCTTATTACCACTCCATTGCTCATAATTTTAGCTCTGTTTCTTACAGAAATTGCAAAGAACTCAGTAAATTCCCTTCCTGGACATTCATTCTTGGGATCTAGGAAATGTATGCTTGTAGGTATGTACATATGTATGTATATATGTACATGCGGTACACAGTTAAATGCCCATAAAGCAGTTTGCTACACAATGCCATATGACATAAGCTGTAGTCCTTAAGCATGTTAATGTTCCAGATAGATATGAGAGAGCCTGCTGTTCTGCCACATAAGGCAGCCTATTGCACGTTAAGTCAGTGGTGTTTGTGATAGGACACATCTGGACTGAACTGACATAGCCTGAAGCGTGAGTGTAAATACATGTATAACAGATTTGGTCATTGACACCATGGACTGACTTAGTGCAGACCCAGCAAACATTCTTTTAAAAAATCCTTTTAACTTCCAAAGAACTTTAAGGTGGAGGGTAATGATGAACCAAACAATATCTTTCCCGTAAGCAAAGTCCTGTGATAAATCTGGAAATGATGATTACAGACTAAATGGGATAATGAAAACATTAGAACTTGCTTGGGAAAATATATAGCCTCTCAAAAAGGCTAGATTTTCAAAAGATATGAAGGATCTTGCTATAGATATATTACATGACAGATACTCAAAAGTAATAAGTACACTGCAAACATTCATGTAGACAAAGGTAGACTTTTTGTAAAACTGTGGTTAAGAAAATATCATCATGGGGGAAAGCGTATTTCACGTCTTTCCTGTATTGCAAGCTGCAAGATAAAGCTGATCTATGCACTGCCACCATCATGTGCTTCATCAGAGCAGTGTGAGATGGTATCTTTCAGATGGGCACTAAACAGTAACAAAAATTCAACCCAGAGAACAGCACAGTTATAGATGTATTTTTACCATTGTCCTCTTTTTAAATTATTGTTAGAAGTTCAGCAAGACTGCATGGTTTTGTCTGTAGCATGCAGTCACCTGACCTGTGCAAGGCAATGGAATTTAACAGATTTAAACTCAACCAACAAAACTGGGGCTGAGACTATGCTGGGGAGAATTAGCAATGAGATTGACTCAATTCAGCATTCAAAATGCATGGTTTGAAATGCCACACTGCAGCCCTGGTCTATGATGTCTGTGGGTCTTATGAACACCTATAGATAGTTTCGACCAACTAATGTGGCCACAAGAATGTAAAACCCACTAATCTAATTTTCACAATTGTAATTTAACACAAGCCCCCAAATGTGACAACGATCTCTACTTCACAGTATAGGGCATTTTGTGAACAGATGAGAAAATTCTGTTTATCTGTAACACATAAGCAGAAAACAGAGATCAGTTATCATTTTGTAGCATTTATTTCCTCATATAATTGGTTAAGGACTGTACTTAGCTTGTGTATCAAATTCAATTGGTAAGAATGCATTGGCAGCTTGTTAATGCATGACAAATCCCTCTGTAAAGACTACAGCTCAATTCTTGCCAACCCCTGCCTACTCACTGCATTTCTCCACTCCATCTTCTCAACATCAGAAATGATATGTTATAAACAGACATATTTATCTTCCAGATAATCCCAAATGGTGGGAATAAAGAGCTTGACACCAATTTGAAGCTTTTCTCTCTCTATTTCCTAATCATTTACTGGTGAAGAAAAATAGCCCCAGAAAAATGGTTCTTCTAACCACATGTTCCATAAATCCTTGGTGTATTTCTGTTATTCTCTGTCCAACTGCAAATATGCTTCTATCAAGATTAATATTAAACTCAGCCTCAGGCTGAGCTCTAGCTTTGAGTAATGACAAACTCCTCAGCATTTTCCCTGTAGATCTGTCTTTGTTTTGGTTATGTTTGTCCTCTAAGTAGACACACTGGAAAAGCCCACCTGCCTATGACTATAAATCAAATCTTGTGGACATCTGATTGACACCCTGCTACCACTTGGCTTCTTTGCGGGGTGAAAAGTCCCCGCAAAGATTGAAATGAGGTCTCCATCTATCTAGGCTGGCCTTGAACTTGTTCTGTAACCAAAGATAGCACTAAACTCCTGGTTCCCTTGCCTCTACCTCCAAGTGCTGGGATTGCAAAACTACACTATCACATTCAGCTCTACTCAACTTTCTCTTGGGTTATTTGGAGTGTTCATGCTATTAAAAATTCTTCCTGTGGAGGGACTTGCTTCCTGTAAAATTGTGATTGTTCATAATTGAAGTCCAGTTTAGATAATCTTGATAAGAGAACATTGAAGAAAATGAAAAAAAGGCAAGTTGTGTCCCAATTCTAGATTTTTATCTATAAAAAATAATAGTTTGCTTTATGTAAAACTAGAACAGTGTCTTTGTATCCCATCTCATGTTACTTAAGATTTGACACAGCTCTTTTTGGATCAGGGCATTGGATGAGCAATAGAGCCGTGGTTCTCAGCCTTTGTAATGCCAAAGTCCTTTAATATAGTTCTTCATGCTGTGGTCATCCCCAGGCATAATTTTGATGCTGTTATGAATTATAATGTAAATATGTGATATATAGGATATCTGGTATGTTACCCCCAAAGGGGTCATGATCCACAAGTTGAGAAGCACTGCAATAGAGCCTTCTGCCTACATAGCTCTAAATATGAAAACAATAGGGTTGGGCCTTGATGCTAACATTTTCTTTATTAACAGATTACATTTGTGTGAATTTTCCTTTGGCACAGACAAGTCACCTTCCCTTTGGAAAGCTCAGCTGTCCATTTATATAGCAATACCACAGTGATCAATGGTATTGCTCAGAATGCTGACTGGGTGAAAGGTCATTCTGACTGGTCAGAAATTTAAGTCATGATAGTTATTTAGTTTTCACTAGCATAAAAAGCAAAGAAGAAAACAATCTCCGGTGAAATTCTGATCATGACTCCTAAGTGGCATAGAATTATGGGCATTTTCCCTGATGTGTGTTTAAACATGTTACTCATTATCACAAAACACCGAAATAAAAATAAGTCCACTCCAAAACCAATTCGTTTGATGTCAGGCACAAAAATTTCATCTCCCTGTATAGGTTGTACTTCCTTTTGAAAGATCATTTTTATTGAGGCTATGAGTCCTGTTTGTTGTTGTTGTTCATTTGTTTTTGTTTTGTATTGTTTTTTTGAGACAGTGATTCTCTGTGTAACAGCCCTGTCTGTCCTGGAATTCACTTTGTGGACCACGCTGGCCTCAAACTCAGAGACTTGGCCTACTGAGTTCTTGGATTAAAGGCTTACCCCACCTGGAATATATATATATATATATATATATATATATATATATATATATATATATATATATTTTTTTTCTTTAAGAATTTCCCATCATGCACTCAGATCATACCCATTTCCCAGTGCCTCCCCTTTTGATCTCCCCCAACAAAAATGAAAAATAAAAGAACCAAGCTCAATTTGTGTTATCTATGTACCCATGAGTCCTGTTTTATGCTTGTAGAATACTCTGCACAATACAAGGGGCTTGCCAGAGAAAGCAAAGATCAGTGGTTAATTGTACTTTTCTTTAGCTATCACTGTCCTGATTTTGTTTCATTTTCATTGTTGATGGATACACAACAATTCTACACATTGTAAAGTATGTATTGGTGGGCTATTGGTGATTTTTTGATTCAGAGACACATGCATGGTCTAATTAGAGAAAGAGATCATCTACCCTTAATTGTTTGTCATTGCTCTGTGGTGTGGACATGCAAAGGTCTCCTTCTCACCATATGAAAACATATGAGGCAGGATTGTCCTACCACCCGGTCACCTGGACAAGAACAGTTCTCCTGCTCTATTTCTTTTTTTTTTTTTTTGCTCACTACATTTCACTCTCTCAAATGCATTTTGCAGTGTATTTGTTTTTTGTTGCATTCTAACTACTTCATAAAAAGATTTGCCTTGTAATATGGAGCATCATAAAACAAACAAACAAACCAAAATAGAAAATCAAACTGAGAATGCCAAGGTGTGTTAAGCCTAGAAAGTATAAAAATTTTGTGATACATGGTTTTCCTATGTTTTGTGTGCATTTTCTTCTACAAAACACACCAGTGATAGCCACAGTCCCTGAGACTCGGAACTTCCTTGTACTTAATTTGTATGTAACATGAATGAACTTCTTGGTCCTACTTTGCATCAAGTCAGTGTCTAATGAGGTGAGTTCTTGACCTTCTCTTTCAAAATTATTGTGGCTCTCTTCTTTGCCTTATCCTTTCAATAAATTTTTAAATGAGTGCTTCAAATAGTACAAATATATTGGTAGAGTTTTCCTCAGAATTTCTCCTAAGTCACATATCAATTTAAAATTAACCTTCACACATACATGGCTTTCAGTCTAAGAACTTGTCTATTCTCTCCTATATTAATTAGTAAAGGCTTTTGCTCCTCTATGAATCTAGTATATGTGTAGTAGAGAAATTTCTAAAGTGTTTGATGATTGACCTTAGACTCAGACATCATCAGTACGTTGTACCTAACTTGAAAAAGAATATCTCCACATCTCACTGTTAAGTATAAAGGTTTTTCTAAGACTAAGTTAGATAGCTTTCACATTTATATTTATATAAAAGTGCTTTTTAAAAAATATGTAATTCCTCATTGATTCTTCGGGAGTTTCACATCATACTCCCCAATCCTGCTCATCTTTCAGTCCCTCCATATCTTTCTCTTATCCCTGCAGCATCCCCCCAAAAGACCTCCAAAATCAATTAAAAAACAAAGCAAGCAAGCAAGCAAACAAAAAACCCCTCACTCCTCTGTGTTTTCAATACCTCTTTATTCATCCCAGTGGCACTGGGAGCTGTGGTGCATCACATAGTATACCCCTTTGTCTAATCAACCTCACCCATAAAATGTTCATTGCAATATGTCATTGGCCTGGTTCAAGAAACTCCCCTCAGACATTCTGCTGTTGCCCAGAGTCATGGGAATTCTGTAGCTACAGTTACACAGGACCAGTCCCTTCACACACTCCAAGAAGTCACAGATGGAGTAGATGCTAACATGAACCGATGGAACGACCAGGATGTGGTCTGGGTGTTAGCTGAGCTGGTTGGTCTGGGCCACTGGGACAATCCCCTGCAGGTGAGGGGCAGAACCAGCTCTCCTAGGTCCATGCTATTGGGGGATCAGTTCTGCCATGCCCATGGTGAGGGGTGGAGCCATATTTCCTGAGTGCAGGGGCCAGCTTTCCCATGGTGGCAGGGCCATGTCTCCTGCTGCAATGTCCAGCAAGGTTCAGGGCTAGATATTCCATGGCCAGTGATGGGTATGGCTGGCTCAGCCCAGCCCTCAGATTTCAATGTCCATGGTTCCCATCAGTTCCCTGGCAATGCTGACCATGAACATCTTTATAGACCCCAGCTGCAGTAGGAGCATAGACCCAGACATGGCCCCAGTGGCAATCTGGGCCACCCAGATCAGTATGGTCCCAAGAGCAGCAAGGCCCTTGGATACCAGCATGATCTCAGATGGCTGTCTATACCCTGGTTGTCCCCATATCCCTCAGTGGTAACAGGAGCCATGGACATCAACTCAGACCCTGGCTGTTGCTGGGCAATAGACCCAGACATGGCCCTAGGTAGCAGCCTAGGTCTGAAGGACACCATGACCCCATGAAGTAGTGCAGGCCACTCAGATCGACATGGCCTTGGTGGAGGCACAGCCCTTAGTATGTACATGGCCACAGCCTCTACCCTGGTCATCCATGTGGCCTTTGGTGTTACCATGGGCCATGGACATCAACACAGACCCTGCTGTTGTAGGACCAGGATCAAGATATGATCCTTGGTTATAGATGTCACCATGGCCCCAGATGTCAGCACAAGCCACTCAGATTGGCAAAGACCCCGGTGGCCATGTAGCCCTCAAACATCAACATGTGTCAGCCCAGATCCCTGGCATCAGCATGGCCTGTGATGGTTTCAGGAGCCATGGACATCAACATAGACCCTGGATGCAGGAGTACTGTAGACCTAGACAAGGCACTTGGCAGCAACCCTGGCCCACATGACACCATGGTCCCAGATGACGACAAAGGTTACTCAGATTGGCATGGTTTGGGGGAGGAGAACATGGCCCTAGATGGCAGTCTAGACCCCATGTATTTTCATGGCCTTTGGTGGTGTCAGAAGCCCCAGATATCAGCCTAGACTCTGGACTCAGACATGGCTCTATGCTGCAGCCCAGGCTTGGACATCACTATGGCTCCAGGTGGCAGCACAGGCCATCTAGATTAGTCTGGCTTTGGGGGCAGCAGGGGCCTCAAACACCAACATGGACTCAACTGTCTGACCAGACCTGGGTCATCCACATGGTCATTAGTGGTTACTGAAGCCATAGACATTAACATAGACCCTGGCTGCTGCAGTACCATGAACCCAAACATGGTCCCTGGCTTCAGCTTGGGCCTGGATGGCATCATGTTCCCCAGTGTTAAGACAGACCACTCAGATTAACATAACCCTAGTGGCAGCATAGCCCTCAGACACCAAAAAGATCACATGTTGTGGCCTAGACCCTAGGCATCCCCTTGACCTTGGTGGCAACATGGGTCATGGACATCAACACAGACCCTGGCTGTAATAGGACCAAAGACCCAGACACAGTTCTAGACAGAAGCCCAGGCCTGGACATCACCCTGATCCTGGGTGTCAAGCATGCCACCAACATCAGCTCATTCCTCATTGCCCTTTCTTCTTTAGGTCTGCCTCTTCCTATGATATACCAACCATTTTGACTCTCTTTCTCTCCAACTCCTCCACCATATATGTGTTCATTGTAATGACATCCACCTGCCTAGTGCCTTGTAGCACCTGCCCATGGATGTCTTCAGGCAGCCCAAACCATTAGGACCTGAGTTGCATCGTGGATGTCTTTTGACCATCTGAACCTCATGGCATCAGGCCAGCTAGTGGATCCAAAAGTACTTTTATATTGTGTGTGCTTTTTATATGTAAAAATGTACTTTAATACTGTATGTACATGTCTTTGTGTGTATATGTCTGTGAGTGTATATTTGTTTGTGTATCTGTATATATGAGTCTGTGCTTTGTGTGTGTGTGTGTGTGTGTGTGTGTGTGTATGTGATGGAGGAAATAAATGTAAATGTCACAGAGGCATGCGGTGAGGAAAGAAGGCAACCTGTAGGAGTTTTCTCCTAACACGGAGGTTCTCAGGATTGAACTCATGTCATCAGGCTTGAAGCACAAATCTTTTGTAAACATGTTCTTGATGTGGGTGCTTAATTCATCTGTCTTTTGTTCCTTCTGTTAACAATCAAGACTCTGCTTACACCTATTTTCCACAACTGCAGTTATGACCTGTTCTTGTTGTGTAATTCTAAACAATAGCTTGACTTCCAAGACAAACTTTTTAGCACCTATGCTATTTACAATGTATCTGATGTTTCCATGTGAATAGATCCTTTCAGTGTTTCCGTGTTTGTTTTCTACTTTGTTATCTGACATTGTTGTCTATGTGGTAAATGCTAAAATTCACTTTTTCCCCTTGGGTTGTCCCGTAGGCTTGAGAGAATGTTACATTATCATAGACTGTGGGATTTAATTTTCCTCAATGGTTTGCTTTCATAGCCACTCACTCTCAAGATCCTTTGCTGAGTTCACATTCTGCTCTCTGGCTTGCACACATATTTTTCAAACTCTGTTATTTTCTTTTGACATTCTTGAAGTCATATTTTAGTATACAAACATTTTTCATAAAGCATCACTTTTATAAAGTGGTCTATTTTCTTCTTCTTATGTTCATACAATTCCACATGAGTTCAAGGAAAGGTAACTAACTACCTTAAGTGTTCACATAACTCCTAAACATTTCTCCAGGACCATGGGTTTGTTTTTATTGTCATGATTTACATTTGAGGGGGAAATACACATGCTAAAAGACCTGCAAGGGGTAGGGGAGATGGCTCAGTGACTAAGGGCATACATGGATTTTGTAGGGCATACATGGATTTTGTAGGTGACCTGAGTTTGGTTCACAGAAGTCACATCAGGTGACTCACAGCCACCTGTAACCCCAGCTTTATATAAATCCAAAAACTTTGGCCTCCAAGTGTTCTTGCTCTCATGTGCACATATTCAAACAGAGACACATAATTCTACAGTGATAAAAGTGAATATATAAAGTGCAAAGGATTTCCTAAAAACTCAAACATAAATACAAAATCAATTTCAAAATATTTGTTTGTAATGGTAAAATAAATCACAATGGAATGCACTTTTAAGTCACTTGACAAATATCTCAAACTTCCCCCAAATCCAGAAAAATAATATGTTTACTGTCTGCCTACCATTCGTATAGGTATTTTTATTTACTTGGTTTTTCACATCACATTCTTTAGTCTTCTCCAATATCATTACAATTTTACCATTCTTTTCATAGAGAGAATAAAGATTTAAATTAGCCTTTAGCCAAACGGACTAAAATACCTTATGACTAATAGGTGGGAGTGCTACAACTCAGGGGTGCAGATGGATACACTCTCTGGTGTTAGAACTCCTTCATGAAGCATCTTCCAAACCACAAGTCAGAGAAACCCCATGGACATGAGTTTGAATCCCAGAATCTACAAACAAAGCTGGGTACTGTAAGTGGTGCATGTCTGCAGTCTCTGTACTGGGCAGTGGGGGAAGAGGTGAGCCCCTGAGTTCACTGGCCAGCTGGTCAAGCTGAACTAGTGAGTTCTGGCTTCAGTGCTTCAGTGAGAGAGACTCTGTCTCAAAAGGTAAGGTGGAGAGTGATTAAAAAAAAATACACCTGATACCATCAATCTCTGGCCTTTACTTGCATGTGCACATGAGCACATTACATGTGCATGTACATACATATTCCATGTACACACAACACAGGAATAGGAACTAAAATCTAGAAAAGAATATCTGCCTAGGAATTAATTTGCATTCTGAGGTGTGTGTGTGTGTGTGTGTGTGTGTGTGCACGCGCACATGCGCGCACATGCATGTATTTATATATATATAGGAGTTTATGTATATAGGAATATTTATTAAAATATATACATATATATGTACACATACATACATATATATAACATATACATATATATGTGTATGTTTATATGTTTCTACAAGATGTGCCTGCTTGAATGTAGCAGCCATCAGGGCTAGGAGTGATTTTATTTCCCTTCACTGGTTGCTTCTGTTTCCTTGAGGTCTGTCCTAGGAATTTGAACTGTGTATTTTCACAGTATTTAAGGAAGGTTGGGGGGGGGCTAGGAAATTCAGTGATGGCCACCCGGCAAACAAAAGCCACTTCTGAGCATCTTCCAGGCTGTGTCTCCTCCCATTCTCCTTAGAGATGGTCTCCCGCAGAGCTAACCCAGGCTTCAAGTCCAGACTGCTAGCATCCTGCTGTAGCAATTAGAGAAACTGTTCAACACCAGCTTTATTTTATCCTGTGATTGCTAGGGAGAACTGTACACAGCATCTGGGAGGTAGCCATCACGGCACCTGTTATCATTGTCATTTTCTACTTCATTCATGTGCAGCCGCCTTCAATACCAGGGAAGCAGTTGTACATAAAAGGCTGAGCCCTGCACTGCAGGTGTATCAGAACGAGGCAGAAACTAGGTTGGGTAGTTTGAAGGACACGGAGAAAGCAGTGTATCTGTATGCCAGGAGGTTTTGAATTACAGTGGGCAAAGGTTCAACTTAAGACCTTAAACATCTGTAAATAGGTAAATTTTAAATAAGTACCCCCTTGAATTCTGTCTGAGCTCTCCTGCCTTTAGTTACCATCAAACCTCTCAGCAAGAGGGTGGTATAAATTCCAGGGATTAATCTGCACACACATATTTGGGATTTGATAGCTTGTTCTGAGAACATTGTTTCCATGTGGGTGCTTCTTACTCAGAGGGCAACAAGAACAGCTATCTTTGCGTGAGACAATAATTTGCATAAAATAGTTAGCACTTAGTCTTTCCGTGGGCCAGGTAAGATCTGCACAAGGACTTTACATACCATTTATTTAACTCTTGCAAGTGGTATTCTAGATGAAGAAGGCAAATCCCAGGAAGGCAAGGAACATCTTCCCCCAAATCCAATAGCTGGAAAGCAATAGAGAGCTAAACTTCCAGAAAGGTAGTGTGGGGTAGGGGATGGAGATGGTGGTAAATAGTAAAGAAAAGACTTGAAGGAATTGTCTTTATAGCATCAAGCCATTCCTACCATATGAAAAACAACTACATTCATGCCAAAGATGAAAACACCTTCACTTATCACCAAGGTGAGTGGGTGGCATTCTGTTACTTAAACTGTGAAGTCCAAGACTAATTCTGTTTTCTTGACATTTAGAAGTGCGTGAGGAAGACTACATTTTAAGGTTCCTGCACAATGGCAACTTAAAGGCTAAGATTAATGTACTCATGAAGACATGAGGTGCAAACCCAGCCAGAGGCAGAGAGATCTGCAGCTGCTGAGCCACAAGCACTTTCAATCGCTGGTTCCAGTCTCAGACTGTAGGTGGCAGTGCAGGCCACTGATTGCGGCCTTTGGCCTCGGGGAGAAAGTTTCAGAGGACCCGGGGCAAGAGAGGAATCCCGTTTCCAAAGTTTTAACTTTTATTCCTTTGTCTGAGCCACTTCGACAGGTGGATCTTGGAACTGTTTTCTTTGACCTCTTTCTCTCCTCTGGTGTTTTATTTCCCCTTAACTATTCGTCTTCCACATTCTCAAAGTCCCAAAAGGGGCACTTGGGACTGAAATAGGTGTATTGTTTTTCCTCACACTTCAAATCAGACATCGAAGGATCGACTAAGGAGTGGGAAATTGCTGTCTGGTCATTCGATATGTCCATCAATCAATCTAGATTATATCTCTCAGGAATGTCTTCTTCACGCACCTGGTGATTCAACCCACTTATATCGCTTCCTTTCTGAAATGTTCACTATTTCCCAAATGCTGGCAGGATGAAGACTAGGAGTGAAATGTGCCTCGGGCCTCCTTTCTCCACTATACAAACCACCACATCAGGCTCCAGCTTTTTATAACCGCCATGAGCCCATACTGTCCATGCCCAGGATCACCTTGAGTGTGACTTCCTCCTCCCCAAAATGTTCTCCCTTCTAGCAGCTCATCAACAGATAACACATAGTGAAAAACTTATATGTATATAAAATGAAATGCTACTCAGCTTTAAAGAAAAATACAATCACAAAATTTTCAGGAAAATGGACGTACTTAAAATATGTATCATTAAGTAAGGTTACATGATCTCATGATCTTTATATAAGGAACCTATCCCATAATATATATGCATTACATGTAAACAAATGAACATGTGGGTATAATATAACACAGAGAAAAAGAAGAAGGAGAGACAAATACTAGGGGATGTGGGAGGACTGAGTGCGGGTGATGGATAAAAAAGAATATAAAACAAATTGTTTTTCTAGTTCTAGCTCTGTTATGGATTTTGGTGGGTTTGGTGGTGGAGAATTGCATAAAAAATATATTTAACAGTGAAGGCATAAAATCCAATGTGAAACGCCACTGAATGGCTTTTTAAATGCGGTGCAATTTCATTGAGACTTACAGACTCTGCTTCTAGTTACTTTCAGTCATGCTATTTTTATATTTGCAAGTTATTTACAATAAAGTTTATATTTAAAAATAAAAAGATCCAAATAGGGGCTGGAGGGAAGGTTCCACGGTTAAGAACATTGGCTGCTCTTCCAGAGGGCCTTGGTCAATTCTCAGCACCCACATGGCAGCTCTCAGCCTGTCTGCAAGTCCTGTTCTAGGGGATCTGATGCCCTCATACAGACATGCCTGGAGGCAAAACACCTATGTACATAAAATAAAAGTAAATAATAAAAAAAGAAGAAGCCAAATACTGGTGACCAGAGGCCAAGTCATGATAGAAATTAGATGTAGATAGTCCTTGGGCACAAAGCCTCAGGCAGACAAAAAGAACTATTGATTTTCAGATCAATAGCAATAACCAAGTGCTGCCCAATTCAGTATTGCTAGAGGAGTGGGTTTCAAATGCTGTCATCTAAAATAAATTAAATATCTGAGGGGATGAAGTTGAGGTAAGCTCTGCTGAATCATCCACACTGCAACACTGCATGCAAGCATGAGAGTGCTGCTCTCAGCCCACACTGCCTGCAAGCATCAGAGTGTTGCTCTGTGCCTACACTACATGCCATATAATGTATCTACATGGAAAAGGGGCCAGATCGTGATACTCAGACTTCACTCCAGACCTTTGAAATCTGCACGTGTGTGGGTAAACACAAATAACATGTGATTCCAAGGCACAAGGGGAGCTGAGGCTTCCTGCCAGGTCTGTGGTTCCAAAGGGTGTTAGAGAACAGTCAGTGTATTGGAAATGCACGTCTTTGAGACCAACCACAGACTGTGGAGCTAGTATTTGGAAAGAGTTGGGTAGTGACAGTGGTCATAGTTTAAGAAACCTGTCCAGGTGGTACATACAAATGTATGAGAATTGCTGTTGTATAATGTAGGTTGCCTAATTATTTCAGTGGTGACAATAGAGAAGCTGGAGCCTCATGCATGCTATGCAAGGGTTCAGTCAGTGCGCTGTATCCCCAACACTTGTAAAATTCTCTTTAAGAATAATCTCTGAAAGAGTCACTGTGTCGCACATGCCCTTTTCCTTTCCACCTCCATCTTGGACCTTGCAGAAGCATTGATGTTGATGCCTAAGGAGAACCAGATTGCCATCTATGAACTCCTTTTTAAGGAAGAAGCCAAGAAAGATGTCCATGTGCTCAAACACCCTGAGCTGGTGACAAGAGTGTGCCCAACCTTCATGTAACAAAGGCCATGTAATTTCTTTGTCCTGAGGCTATATGAAGGAGCAGTTTCCCTGGAGACATTCTATTGGCACCTTGCAAACTAGGGCACCCAGTACCTCCAGGATTACCTCCACCTACCTCCGAAGATCATGTCTACAACCTGCTCTGTAGCTGCCCTGAAAATGGCAGGCCTCAGCCCAAAGTTAATTGCGTGAGTGATCAGCAAGATTCACAAGAGACACACACCTATAGAAGGAATGCTGTAACACCTGGTGCTGAGAGCTGAGGCTGTGGCTGTCCCAGCAACTTATTTCCGGTTTAGAGACGGCTTTGGTCATGAATGTGGTCTGCCACCTCAGTGAACTTGACGATTGTGTTGTGTTGAATAAACCTTAAAGAAAAAATTGTTCTGTGTACTTATATAACTCTATTAAATGTTATTTCTAGCTGTGATGGTAAGCATCTGTGATTCTATCACATCAGAGGCAGAAGGATTGTGAGTTCAAGACTGGCCTAGGCAGCATAGCAAGTTAGAAACTGGCCTGTGCAATATAATAACTTAGAGGGACACTGTTTCAAAAGCAAATACTCCCACTAATACTGTAAAGAGGATCTTCAATGAGCCTTAAGGTGTACCCAATGTGATCGTAAGTCTTTTGCTTTTCTAGAATGTTCCCATGTAATCAGGCCACATTTATGCTATCACAATTGTAGGTCCAAACACCTAGGAAGTGGGTCTCAATTAATTTACAGTTATCCTGCTTAAATTGCAGGGCTGTAACCCACCCCAAATAGTTGATCAGAGATCACTGGGACTCAGGTGGTTAAGGTACTATCTTCTAAAACGGAGGGGTTCATTAATGTAGACAGGTATGGAAGGATGTGACCACGACACTGGATGGGAAAACAGCACTTGCTAAGTTGGCTTCTCCCTGCCTGATGTTACCTATATGAATTAAATTGGCAGAGACGAAGCATTTTTAAAGCCACCAGAATTTTACTGTGTTGCTTGAGTCCAGATCCAGATGAGGGCAGGGTCTGAAGATGGGTGTATGACAGAGTGGGAACCGGAGGAATCAGACACAGGACTTCTTAGTTTCATTTTGGGAGAGAAGGACAGGGAAGAAGCACAAGGCCCTCCCTCCAGGGGACATAAGGAGTAGGCAAGAGAAGGAAGTGAGCCAGGCCATGGTGGTCGGAGAGTCTTGCAGCCTGACTGACTAGCAGCCAGAGTGCTTCTTTATTTATACAGAATTTAGTAACTAGGCACACATTCATGTTGTTCCAAAGCATAGATATACCATTTTTGGTTTTGGACATGTGTTTAACATTTTGTCTTATTCATATTTTAGTTATCATTAATGAACTATGACAGAAGAGAGTTATCATATCTAATCACTTTCCCTCAAGTTTTGACATCATTGATAGTTATCTTTCATAACCATTTTTACTCATCAGCCCCATAACCCAATTTTTAAGAGTCAAGAGGCATATGACAGCCTGTTCTCAGGTTGGTAGCTTTTGTGAGTACAAGGACACTAGACCAAAATAATCTTCAAGCCATGTCCCAAGCAGTGTGTTATTAACTCCTAATGGTCAGAGTGTCCAAATAATTTCCTCAGGCCAAAGCTGCTGCAGTTAATGTTCAAATTCTGACATAATGAAATGCTCATATTTTATATCTTTATAGAATACTTCTATCATCTTTCCACTCCATTCTTTACCCATTAGTATGAATCTCTGCGTATGATAGCTGCAACTTCAGCTAATCTAACTTTGTTGCTATATGCCACATAATTGCCTGAGTGTATAGTGGGAAGAGGCTTACAGTCTGAACTGTGGTCAACTCCTCTAGCCCGCTGAATCTTGTTAGTTTTTTTTCTTTTCTTTTTTTGTTTACTTTTTTTTGAATATAATGTTCCTGTGTCAGTACAGGGACAGATGTTTCAAGAGTTTCTCATAACCTCATAAAGAGACCTCTGGTTGTGTGTCACAACCTCTAAAGCATAAGGAAGACCTGCAAGTAGATAAACATATCTCCCTAAAAGTGAGAGGGGTAGTATGTTCAGGACCTTCCTGGGGAAGCCAAGAAGCAGTGTTCCCGGGAGACGGCATAAATGATTCATAAGAAATTTTCATTAAGCCAATATCGCTCAACTGTACAAATACTAAAAGTCTCCCAAGTATGCAACATGTGGAGATGAAAACCAAAGGTGGCAGGGCAGCCGTCGTGTGGCCCAGCTTTGCTGAATCTTTGTCAAATAGCTGTGCTGGCCTTATGACTTCTGTCGTTCTCATCATATATGGCTGTGCCACTGCTCGCTACAGTGCTGGGCCACACTTGCTCTTGGTGAGGAGATAGCACAAGCTGCCCAAATCCAGGCCTGCACACAAGAAAGTCAGGCTGCTTCCTGTGGTCAACACACTGCAAATACCTATCACTTGTGCTTTACTGTTTCATTGGTTTTTTGTTTGGTTGGTTGGTTTTGGTTTTGGATTTGTTTTTTGTTTGTTTTTGCCAAAGCTACTTGAAAACAGTTGAACCAAAAGTGAAACAGGAGAATACTTGTGTTTTTCAACTATTCCTCTTTTTACCTTTATTTTGTTTTATTTTTATTTCAAGTAACCAAATTCATCATCTCCTTCCCTCTAAGCCATGGATATTCTTGCCAAACATAGCCTCTATGACAAACTTCTCTTCTGTGGATTCCCTAAAAAAACCTTTCCCACAGTATCAGCTCGGAGATATCTATTTCTAGCTCCTATGTTTTCCATGTTTCTTACACCTGACACTGAAAATTGCACTCCTTTTATTGTGTATTGTCATCACTGTAGCTTTCCCCAAAGGGTTTCCTCATCTGACCAATGAGAGCTCATCAGTGTCTAGGGTACCTATTCTTGTCTCTATTCAGTTCCCATTTTGCAGAATCCTTGTCAAAGCTCCAGAGATTTGGACCTGACTGGGGGCAGTGAGGGAATTAAGAAAGAAATCTAACATGTCAGACAGACACATAAAACAGTTATGGTTGGAAGGACCGGGCTCTCAGCTGCAGAAGCCCAAGTCAACAACACCCACTCAGGGCTTTCTACACAGTGTACAAGAAATAATGTTTGAAAGCTTTGACAAAGGAAATAGCAATGTAAGCAATATAGAAAACCATGGGAAGTTGAAGAAGTTCTAAGAGAGTGAATGTGTACTGTTTGTCCCATGTGAATGTGTGTTTTTGGTATAGGCATGGCAATGTCAAGGAGCCACAGCCTCAGACCCGGAGGAAGACAAAGCCTTTCTATTACCAGCTGTGTGTGGATGTGGACAGTGTGTATTTAGTTTTGCATTGCTGTATATGAAGTAGCTCTTCACAAAGCAAAAGATGAAGCTATTTGAAGAAGAAAGCTCTTTCCATTCATTTCTCTAATAAAAGGAAGAATTAAGTATGAATGCTTCTGATTTTGAAAATGGATTAAGTATTTTCAGGTACAGAAGTGCTGCCTGTCAGAAGAGCAAACCTAGGGGTCAGTTCAGCTTTTTAAATCATCCTTAAGACAGGAAGAGGTATATTAAGCCCTTTCTTCAGAAAGATACATAAGCTTAGGAGAAACTTTATGCCCACATGTAGGTGTGTGTCATCCTGGGGGAACTGGACCCTTTCATCTGTTCTTTAACAAGTTCAAACTTATCATATGTACTGCATTCCTATCACTCCCAACACCTATGTTCCTCTTTCCCTTGTTAAAATTTTATATGCAAAATTACAGAGAAATATAAAACAAAGGAGAAATAGAAGGATAAGAAAACACATAGAACATTTCAATAGTTTGATATGAAATCTACTAAATGGAGGAATGTTTAGATAGCAGGTGAAGCACATACTGTGGGGGTGATTGCATGTGAGTTGAACAGAAAGGGAGAGATCTTCTCTTACTGTGGGTAGGCACCATTCAATAGTCTGGAAACCCGATGAGAATAAAATGTATGAAAGAAACTTCATCCAGGAAAGCAGGTAAGCTAACAACAGACTGGCACCTCTCCTGCCCCTCCAAATACAATCCTGCAGTTTCATCCTCACCTCTGCAGCAGACCATCTGATGCAGCCTCTGCTCACACCCTACACTGATCTCTAGTTAGTCTCATAGATCTTCTGCTCCTAACCACTCCCATTGCTTTATGCCAGCCCTCAACTCCAGCAGTCACTCCCTGGGAACTCACAGATCACTCCTGCCAGGGACTCAGGTAAGCTAACTTCAGACCTTCAGACTTCCATCCATTCTTCCAAGTCCAAACCCCCGTGGCAGCTTCCCTTCCTCTCCTCCTGGATGCTTGGAGCTCACAGGTCTTCCCTCCCACATCTCTTTCTCTTTCACTCCTCACTGCTTTGGACCTCCCCACAACTCCAGTGGGCACTTCCTACACACACACAAGCCACTCCATGCAGAGAAGCAGGTAGACTAAGTACAGATCTTTACCTCTCCTTCAGATCCCCAGTGTCAACTCTAGCTCTGTAGCAGACCACCTCTTGCAGGTCCCCTTCCTCTTTGCCTGCATCTCTAGTGGATGACATAGTTCTTTCCCTTACAAACTTCCATCCTTCCACTCATTGCTTGATTCCAGCCCTCAACCTCAGAAGGCACTCTCTGGGAACCAAGCCAGCAAACCAGGTAGACTAACAGGTTTTCACCTCTCCCTCCCTTATTCCATGTTTAATTCCCAGCTCTGTAGCAGACCACCAACTCTTGCCTCTCTTTACTCTGTGCCCCAACTCCCAAGGGAATAAGCAGATCCTGGTGGAATATGCTGTTTTTCTCCCTCCTGTGTACCCCCTCAGATCTCTATTCCAGCATAACCATGTTCCTAAGAGTCAGTTCCCAATACCCAGAAACACATTTTACTTGAAGCCCCCAATAGCTACACCTATCAGGATCCCAGAAGATTATCCTACAGGCAACACATAGCCACCACACTCTCCCAAGAAAAGAGAGGAAACAGAAACCAAGGATCCAAAATACTCACCCAACAAGAACAAGACCAGATATGAGCATCTAGAATTATAATCATTCTAATCACAGATGCCTAGATGATGGTCCAAACATAATCAATAACAGCCAGGATAATTTGTCTCCACTAGAGCCCAGAAAACCTATCACAGCAAGCCCTGAATATTTCAACATAATTGAAGCACAAATACAAGACCTTAAAACAGACTTTATGCATATGATAGAGGTCCATACAAAGGAAAAGAATAAGTCCCTTAAAAAAAATCTATGAAAACACGAACAGTGGAAGGAAGTGAATTAAACCATTCAAGACCAATAGAATTTTAAATAAAAAGAAAAACTGAGGGAAATTTTGAGATGGCAAATTTAGGAACATTAACAGGAACCACAGAGACTGGCTTCACCAACAGAATGTAAGAGATGGAAGAGAGAATATTAGTTGTTAAAGACACAATAGAAGAAATGGATACATCAGTCAAAAAAAATGTAACATCTAATATAATCCTTGGCACAAAACATACAGGAAATCTGGGACATTATGAAAACAGCAAATTTAAGATTAATAGGTATAGAGGAAGGAGAAGAAACACAGGTTAAAAGCACAGAAGATATTTTCAACAAAATCATAGAAGAAACTTTCTATAACTTATAAAAAGGGATGCCATTCAGGGTACAGAAATCATACAAAACACCAAATAGACTAGACTGAAAAAGGAAGTTCACTTGCCACATAATAATCAAAACACTAATCAGAACAAAGAAAGAATATTAAAGCTGCAAGTGAAAAAAAAGTAACATACAAAGGCAGACCAATTAGAATTACCTCTGACTTCTCAATGGAGACTATAAAAATTAGAAGATCCCAAATAGATGTGCTTCAGACCCTAGGAGGCCACAGGTGCCAGGCCAGACTATTATACCCAGAATATTATCAATTACCATGGATGGAGAAAAGAAAACATTCCATGATAACATGAAATCTAAACAATATCTATCTATAAATCCAACCCAACAGAAGGTGCTAGAAGGTAAACTCTAACATAAAGCTGTTAACAATATCCAAGAAAGTACAAGGAGTAAGTAATTCTAAACATGTAAAGTAAAAAGAAAGAAAACATACACACTACCACCAAGAAAGTAACAGCAATTAACAATAATTGGCCTTTAATATCTCTCACAATGAATGGTCTTAATTCCTTAGGAAAAAGACACTAACAGAATGCATACAAAAACAAGATTCATCCTTTTGCTGCATCCATGTGAAACACCAACATCAGAGATAGGCATCACATCATTGTATAGGGTTGGAAAAAGATATTACAAGCAAATAGATCTAAAATGAAAGCTTATGTAGCTATAATATCTGACAAAATAGTCTTTGATTGGAAACTAATCAGAATAAATAGGGAAGGACACTACATACTCATCAAATGAAAAATATCCAAGAGGATTCCTGGCATCTGTGCCCCTAAAACAATGACACTCAAATTTGTAAAACATACGAACACAAAAACCACTTCAAAAGATTAAATCATATTAATGGAGTAGGGATTCAATTCTTGACAATAGACAGGTCATCCAGACAAAAATTAAGCAGAACCTAACAAATATTTACAGAACATTTCACACACACACACACACACACACACGTGTGTATATATATATATATATATATATATACATACATACATACATACATACATACATACATACATATATATATGTGTCTCAGAATCTTCTGGAACTTTCTCCAAAACTGACCATAAACTTGGTCACAAAGTGAGTATCAGCAGATACAAAGAAACTGAAATAACACACTATATCCTATTTGACCACCATGAATTAAAGCTAGATATCAATAGCAACAGAAACAATAGGAAGCTTACAAACTTACAGAAACCGAACAACTCTTACTGAACGAAAAATGAGGCAAACCAGATTAATTAGCAACTTAACACCTAAAAGCTCTAGACAAAAAAAAAAAAAAAAAGCAAAGGAAAAGAAAAAAAATCACATCTAAAGGGAGTATATTGCAAGAAATAATCAAAACTCAGGGCTGAAATCAATACAGTAGAAACAAACAAAGAATCATCGAAACAGAGAATTGGTTTCTTTGAGACAGTCATAAGACTGACAAACCCTTATCCAAATTAACTACAAGGTGTAGCGAGATATTCACCTTGTCTGTACCTGTGGCTTAGGCCATGCCTATTGGAGCGGAGACAGGGCCGGATGGGAGCTGGGAAAAAAGGCTGGGAAAGGGTCGGGCTGCTCCTTTTTGGTGGTGGACGTTGGAAGGCTTAGGATCCGGTGGAACCCGCTGTGTTCATCTGCCTATGTTGTGAGTTATTTCTCCCTTAATAAACATCTATTCGGCCTAATTGTTTATCCTGATCCTTATTAAATTGCAATATCTGGTGTCAGAAGTGGGATACGAACCCACGCCTCCAAGGGAGACTGCGATAAAGTAGAAATGGATTAATAATTAAGACAGAGCTAGCCCATAAACAATAATGGTAACTGGCCAACAGGATTGTATCAAATACAGAGTCTCTTAGTGTTATTTGGGGCTGGTGCGGCTGTGGGCCCAGACTGGTGGGTTGGCGGGCTGGCGGGAAACATACATGCTACAACAAGGTGGAGTGAAAAAAATATAAATTAACAAAGTTAGAAATCAAAAGGGGGACATAACAACAAACTCTGAAGGTATCCAGAAAACCTTAAAAATATACTCTAAAATCCTGTACTCTAACAAATTGGAAAATCTAAAGGAAGTGGATATTTTTTTCAATATATACCACTTACCAAACTTAAATTAAATTGAGATCAGATAAGCAATATAGACTGATATATAACCCCTAATGAAATAGAAGCAATTAAACATCTTCAAAAAAAATCCCAGATGGTTTTAGCACAGAATTCTACCAGACTTTCAAAAAAGAGTTAATGTCAATACTCCTCAAATTATTCCATAAAAGAGAAACAGAAGAGACATCGCCCAATTCATATTATGAGGCCACAATTACCCTGATACACAGACCATATAAAGGTACAACAAAGACAGAGAATTACAGGCCAGTTTCGCTTATGTATACTGATACAAAAAATACTGAATGAAATATTTGCAAACCAAATCCAGGAACACATCAAAAAGATCATTCATTGTGATCAAGTAAGCTTCATCCCAAAGACACAAGGACAGTTCAATATACAAAAATCAATGAATGTAACCCATTATATGAGCTAACTGAAAGACAAAAGCCACATGGTCATTCATAGATGCCGAAAAAGCCTGTAACAGAATTAGATATCAAAAAAGCAAATATTCCAATCAAAAAGTTGATACAGATATAAACAAAGAATTCTCAACAGAGGAAACTCAAATGGCTAAGAAACACTTAAACGTTCAGTGTCCTTAGCAATCACAGAAATGCAAATCAAAGCTACTTTTAGATTTTATCTCCACCTGTCAGGATGATTAAGATCAACAGAACAAGCCACAGCTCCTGGTGAGAATGTGGACTAAGAGGAACACTCATATGTTGCTGGTGGGAGTGTAGCCACTACGGAAATCAGTACAGTAGTCCTCAGGAAGATGGAAATCTAGCTATCTCAAAATCCAGCTATACCATTCTTGCACACATACTCAAAATGTTCTTGATCCTACCACGGAGACACTTGTTAACCCATGTTCATTGCTACTCTGTTCATGTGTCTGCCCTGACTCCTATGGTTGTTCTTCACAAAGAAGAACAGAAAGCTCAGTATAAAAGCCTTCTACATAACATAATGGGTTTGCAGTCACACACCGGAAAACACTTCCCAGACATCAAACACATCTCCCCGATGTTTGAGGCTCTAGTATGGACGCCTCTGGCTGTGATCTATTTTTCTTTATAATTCTGTCTTAATCTTATTCTCATGATTCACCACCTGTGTGGGGGTCCTCTTTCCCTCTCAGCCTGTTGACCATCAAAGAGGGGAACGAGGCAGAAGGGGAGACTGAAAGCTTTGTGCCTGGCTCATGAGCATGAATGGAGACAGGCCTCTAAGAGACAGCCTTCGGTGAATCAGCTCAACTTTTTTCCAGAGTATAAAGAATATACAGGATTGGGCACACTCCTATCCCAAGGCTTTGCATGTGGCAGTGGGTTCCATCACAAACCTTCTAAGCAGGGATCTGTGCCAAGGGTCAAGCTAAAGATGAATCAGGCATCTGCTTAAGAGACAGTTCTTAGATAAGGTCAGTCCTCCAGGCCCAGGGACATTCTTTAGATAACAAGTAGAGGCAAGGAGTTCTGCTGGAGGAAGGGACAACCATGTTGCCAAGCTATTGAGATAAGATGCCAGACCATGGGGAGGCTGTGACCTCTACCAGCCAGCAAAATTCTCCAAACATGCTTGCAAAATGATCACAAAACCACAAAGGACCAATGCATATGTGATCTTAGTGGAAGGAGACAGAATGTGAAAGCCATTTGTAACAGTTCTATATAATAAGGAAGGCAATCTGAGCAGGTCTCAAGGCTGTGATCGTGTTTATGACTGATTCTACAGCTCACTCTGGACCTAATATTCCTCCATATATGGACATCAGTGGTTGGAGTGTTGCACTGTTGGATGAGCTGAAACATTCATGAGCACTTCAGTTCTTGCTGTTTCTGTATAGGTTGTAGTTTAGTTTTCTTTAACTGCTTTTCTCATACTGTTTATAGACTATTGTATTGTTATATTGAATGGGAATAAAAATGTAATTGCTTTATGGTAAATCAATCATTTTCTATGATTACATGTAATTGCCTTTACCAAACTCCACATGAAAGTGAGAAGTGCCTCTGTCATATAGTTGGAGTCTGCACTTCAATTGTGTACAAGCAGCTCTGACCGTTTTATTATGGAAATAAGCGTCTATAAGGAGAGGTAACTTAACAAATCAGAACAGCTTAATAGACTTGTAGTTTCAGTTTTGCCTATGCAAATATTAGTGGTGCTTGCTTCCTTCTGAGTAAAGCATTTCCCATTCAAATAGGAAGCAAGGAATATTTGCTACTTTAAATTTCTATTGTATATGGTACTGTTATGGGCTGGGTTCCACATTCCCTAAAATTCAGTTTGAGGTATCCAACGTATAGTCCATCATAAAGTGGTTTCATTTAGAGATAGTTCCTTATACTGTGATTAAGTTAAAGCCAGTCATCTAAGATAGGTTCCAATCTGATCCAAATAGAGTGTTAGTGTGAAGAGAATGTTGGACCCACACAGAGATATTAGAGTTCATGGACACACAGAGAAAGGCCACATGAGGATGCAGGAAGCAGCCACTGTAAACTGGAGACACAGGACTCCAGACAAACCACACTTGCAACCACCCATGGACTTCCAGAGTCCCGTATTTCAAGGAAATGGATGCTTGTGACTTAGCTCACCCACTCCTCCATCTGTAGTAGGTTTTGTTTGTTTGTTTACTTTTTAAATAAAAGTTCCAGCATCATAACACAGACACTGATTTAAATAATATAACAAAATCATTAGTAAATAAAACACACACAAGTTACCATCTGCTTTCTTTTGTGTCTGAAATGTTTTTAGATGTGAGAATGAGCTGATTTCCATAGTTGCTAATGGGAAAACCATTCTTTGACAATTTTAATGGCAAATCAGCTGCGACTCACTTCTCTTGGACTGGGTTGGAGGAATTATTAAGGGCTCCAAATATACCTGGCTACAAAGTCAGGTGTTTGCTGGCCGTACAATTAGGACATTCACAAAGTGACTCAGAATGTCACTCCTCAAGTTTTGAATCTGTTTAAATGATATTGAGTTTGACTTGAAAGCTTAGGTGTTGAGGAGATTGTAAATGTATTAGATCAATGGCCCCCACATGGGACTCTAAATAGATTGATGGATGCATGAACCCTAAGGGGAACCTGTGAACAAGTGGGGAAGCCAGCCAAAGTTTTACAGAGAACTGCTTCAGTTCATCCTTCTGGAAAGTACTGGAGTTGGGTGTATGCCAGTGTTGATCCAATGGAAGGGACATACAAGGTTTAGGCTTCTGAAATCATCAGTCATCATTACTTTGGAGAAAAGAAATTCCAGGAGCCCAACATGAACAACCTGTGGCAAAAAGAGCCTCACATGCTGGCTCTGCATAATGAAAGCTCTGGGGTCCCAGAAACAGAACCCACAGGCAACTTTCAGGTTCTCATTAAGCACAGACCTTCCTGTTGTGTCTATGCCAAGAATTCCTCTAGGAAAATTACCAGGCATTTCCCAGAAGAATCGACCGAATTCTTTCCATCTCTGGGGCCTTTTCAATTCAAGCCTCCCCACCTATCTGTCTTCCCTCCCCTCGTCTTCATTGCTTTTGCATTTGCAGTCTCTGATGGTTCTGCACATTGGGCTTTGGTTGCATTCCTTCTGAGTTATGCTGGCATCTTAACTGCAAGTCAGACTACAAGCAAGAGCAATATCATGGACTACTTCCCTCCTATGGCTTAGGAAAATGAGAATGGCATTTTCCTGCTGCCTTCTCAGAGTGAACTGAGTTTGTGTTTACTCCCACTTCCTACCATGTATAGAAGTCCCTTGACCTTGGCCTAGATATTAATGGATGGGGATGTTGGTTAGCTGTGGCAAGGCAGGCACATGCATGAATTGAATGTGAGTCATCTGTCAGTCATCTGTCGATACACTTGTGTGAGCATTTGGGACAAGCTTGGGCCCAGTCTCCACCACATTCATTTGCTGATGTTTTTTCGAGTGGAAGGGACAGACAGTTCACAGAGGCAACTCAGTGCCTAGGATCACCTGGTCTTCGGTTTTTACTGAGGCCACATAAAAAAAAACCCCAAAGCTATTTTCTATAAGAGTAACATGTTGCCAAAGAGTTCAGAACTTTACCCTAAATCCAAGAGGTCTGCACATTTCTTATTAGGGTTCATAATATTTCAATACAGAATTTTGACCTCTCCAAGCGGTGTACAATTCATTGGATCTGTTTGAATTAGGACTGTACACAATGGCTTCTTTTCTTCTGGTCTCTGTTCAAATGGAGCTATTGTTTCCACTTCTTGTAACTACTATATAACACTACCACAAAATTGGTGGGATTAAACAGTAACATTATTATTTTTTATCTCTCAGTTCTGGAGGCTACACAACTCAAATCAGTAAAAGTGGTGCCCATAGGAGGGTCAGAAGGATATGCTGTTTCTAGCTTTGTGGGGGACACCTGTTATACTGGCTGGTTTTGTGTCAACTTGGCACAACCTAGAGTTGTCTGACAGGAAGGAGCCTGAGTTGAGGAAATGCCTCCATGAGATCCCCCTGTATGGCATTTTCTCAATTAGTGATCAATGGGGGAGGGCCCAGGCCTTCTTGGGTGATGCCATCTTAGATTGATGCTTCTGGGTTCTATCAGAAATCAGGCTTAGCAAGCCTTTGAAAGTAAGCTAGTAAACAGCATCCCTCCATGACCCCTACATCAGCTCTACCAGCTCCTGTGTCCAGAATCCTGCCCTGTTTGAGTTCCTCTCTTGACTTCCTTCAGTAATGAAAAACAACACATAAGGTGTGAATAAACACTTTTCTCCCAGGTTACTTTATGGCCATGTTGTTTCATCACAGCAATAGAAACCCTAACTAAGACACCTGCCATCTTTGACATTATTTAGCTTGTTAATGCATCACTCCATACTGCCTTCTACCGTGTAACTGTGTGTAACTTCCCCTTTGATTGTAAAGGCATGCACTTGTAGTTTTAGAGTGGTCTATCCTAAGTCCAGAATGATCTCTACCCTAAGTCCAAGATCCTCAACTTGGTCTCACCTAACAAGTTCCCCTTTCCATTTGTGTCACTTGTACAGGTTCTGATATTTAGAGCATGATCATATATTTCACACTATAGAGGATGCATTCCTGATGAATTCAAGTGTGTTTCCAAATGTAAGTTGTGTTCAGAAATATGTACAGTGCAAAGTAATGTAACTTGTCTTTTTAAAAAAAAAAGATTTATTTATTTATTTATTTATTTATAAATAAAATGTTTTGTCTGCATATGTGCTTGGATGCCAGAAGAAGGCACCCGATCTCATTACAGATGGTTGTGAGCCACCATGTGTGGCTGGGAATTGAACTCAGGACCTCTGAAAGAGCAGCCAGTGCTCTTAACCTCCGAGCCATCTCTCTAATCCCTGTAACTTGTATTTTACACTGAAGAAAATACACTAATTTGTCTTTCCTCTTGAATTTTTATGCTATTATATTTTAATAGAATTTACTCTTTATTCCATGATATATGGATTTTAGGAAGACCAAAGGGTTCCTTTTCAGGTTTTAACAGCTGATATCACCAATGTATCAGATCTGTGTGCTGTGTCTTCCGAGTAGGAAAAATAGTCAATTTCTACAGACTAAATTATGGTATGGAAACAAATACCAAAAATCATCCTAGGGTGAGATGTTATGACATACTGTTAAATCCTCAGCTTTAACGTCATTGCACTAAATCAATAGGAGGACTGCTATTGATTTCCTCCTTAAAATAGATCACACCTAAATAATAAGTGCAACTGGAATCATTACCTGCTCATCTTAGGATAATGTATTTTCATGGCCAATCCAAACTTAATCTCCCCTGTCCACATTTGAGAGTTCAGTAAAAACAAAAGGGGAATCACAACCCTTGTATCTCTGAAGAGCTTTTGTGGGGCCACCTGTTTCATTAATGTCTTCACAGAAAGTGAAATTCACATGCATTATCACCTTAACATTTTAGGAGACACCAGGCATTTCACCTTGGCTGTTCTGCATTGTTTTGTTTTGTTTGAGGCAAGGTGACACTGTGTAATCTTGGTTAGTCCCAGGTTTATAACCCTCAACCTCTCAGAAGTGGTGATTCCACATGGCCACCACTCTGCCCAGCCTGAAGAAGCTCATCTTTATATTAATAGTTGTCATGTTAAAATCTGGAGGTCCCAACCTTCTAGGATCAAGAACACATTTAATAATTGTTGATCCATCAACTGGACAACCCATGTAAAAATGGGTTTTTGATCTGCTGCATAGGTACCAATGTCAAAGTTCCATTTGTCATTTAGCCCTTATAAGTATGGTTAATATACATGTAAGAATTTACTTAATATTCTTTCTCTTCCTGGCTTATTTAGTAGATATAAAATTATATAAAGTAATATGGTAACTGTATTGTTGCATTTGTAATGTACAAATGTAATTTTTTTTAACTGATAATAATGAAAGGGAGAAAATGAAGCAAGGTGGTAGTGGCACATGTCTTTAATTCCAGAGTTGGGAGGCAGAGGCAGGTGGATCTCTATGAGTTCCAGGCCAGCCTGGAACTACAAAGAAAGTTCCAGGACAGGCTCCAAAGCTACACAGAGAAACTGTCTCAAACAAAGAAACAAACAAACCAGAAACAAAAAATAAGTAAATAAATAATAAAATAAAAAAGAGAATAAAAATGTGAGAAAACCGTAAAAGCACAAGAACTACTAAAGTGTATAAGACATGTAAATGGGACTTTTGGTACCATCTGTCTGCTTCCTAACTACAGGCACAATGTGGCCAGCCAGCTCACACTCTTGTGACTATACCTTACCTTACCTGCTGTGATATCCTGTATTCCTTCACACTAAAAGTGAAAATAAACCCACCTTTTCTTGTCAAAAAAAAAAAAAGACTCCATTCTTTTTTTTTTCTTTTTCTTTTTCTTTTTTTTTTTTTTTTTAGCAGTGAAGTTACATTTATTTTTAAATCCCTAAAAATCAATCTGGAAAAGGCAGTTAAAATGTCTACCCCTGCCTTTCAGAGTCTATCCTCTAAGAAACCAACTCTGGCAATTGAGCCACCAGTGAATTTGTTTCAAATTATGGTGTCATTTCCCACACAGGCATATATTTAAAGGTATAAACCACAGGAAAGGGGGAATAGTCAGTTTCGGGATAGTAGGGTATATGCATTGTTCATATCCCTCTTATTATGTGGAATTAAAAGTTAAAAGTTAATATTGACTTATATATTCACAAAGAAAAAATGATACAGAACCTCAAAATATTTCAAATAGGCAAAGAAATCCTGACTGATTTGGGGATTATGCCCTGTGATATTCAACCTTTGGTTATGGTGACAAGACATGTGAGTCATAGGAGGCAAAGGAGGAAATATTTGTCTTGCCCCATGGTGTCACTGATTTCAACCACTTGGCCTTTATTGTGCAAGGTGGAACAGAGCATCATGATGAATAAATAGTCTATCTCATGAAGGATAGAAGGAACAAGGTGAGGAACAGGGACACGCTGTGTCTTTCCAGGGCATGCTCTGCTGATTTATTGAAATAGGCTTCATCTACTTGCTACCACATTTGAAAAATGCATCAAATTATGAATGTCTGTGAAGTAATTCACTGACAATGAAGCCATGCCCCTGGGAGCCAGTCACTTCCATGGTGTTTCACCTCTGAATAATAAATAAATACTGTAATGGGAACCAAGCCTTCAAGAAAGGGGCTTTTGGGGCAAGCAGCCTGCTACTGGGTAAAAAAAAAAAAATGACCCAAAACACATACATCATAGACTAGCAGAACACAGTAGGGAATTGGGAAATAAAATAACTTCTAGATGCTCAACTGAATTCCAACACAGTCATCAAGAAGATAAAATGAAAAAGTGTCAATTTTCAATACACAGTGCTGGGAGACTAGAAATCTGCATGCAGACGAATGAAAATGGACACACATGCAAAACATTCACTCAAAGAGCCTTAGAGACCCATGTAGAATACCCTAACAAGTAGTTCTCAGGAAGAACTGACAAAACCAAACAAGGAGAGATTTCTATGACATTGATCTGAGAAATAGTTGTTAGGGTATAATACCAAAGACATAGCTCACTAAAGAAAGTGTAAGACAGTAAGATTATACAAATCTTCAAGTTTCTGCTTGGGAAGTAAACAATCAGCAAGTCAAAAGGGCAACCTGCCTCTTGGAAGACAATATTTTTAAGCCATATATCTGATATGGGGTTGTTAATATTCACATATGGTAAGAGACATTCAAGTTAACAGCAGATATACTCCTAGATAATCCAATTTCAAAGTGGGTGAGGAGTGTGAAAAGGCAATTTTCCAAATGAGACATATTGACAATCAATAGGGATAATGACAAATGCTCACATAGGTATCTATCTAAACCCACAATTAGATATGACCTCGTCCCAGTGAGAGAGCTAGTGTCAAGATGGCAAAATGGTGAATTCAATAATCATACTACACTCAGATATGTTATAAATGTGTTTATAAGTAAATACACATTGAGGAAACAATTAAAATTTTATTGTAAGTAGGAAAAGAGCATAAAGGTAAGGATTCTGTCTCTTACTTGATATCTTTTTACAATAATAAGGTTTACAATTTATACACAAATATTTTATGACATGCCTGTACATATATTCATTTTATATATTGATATTTATGAAAATAAACTTTGAATATGATATAGCTGGAAGTACCATTAAAGCACTTAAAAAGATACCCTAAAATGCCTAATATAAGTAAATGAAAATGAAATCCTAAAGTTTTAGTGACAAATAGGAAATTTGGACTAAGGAAACATAGATAAGGTCTATTGGAGACCTACTCTCTTCTCAAGAGGAAATGGAGAAGTGAATCTAGGGAAGTGAGGGGATATAGGGGCAGGAGCTGGAAAGGGTGAAGAGAGAAGAAACTGTGGTTTGGATAAGAGAAGAATCTATTTTGATGCTTTTTTTTAGAAAGAAAACAGACAAAATTATGGAAAATAAAAATCAGATAACCAAATGGAAATACAGATAAACCCTGACATGTTAATGATTCAATTAAAAGTAAGTAGTCACAACTAACCAGCTGAAAGGCAAAGATCAGAAAGTTTATAAAATATTATACAGTGACATTGCACCTATGAGAAACTCATTTGAATACAGTAATACAGAATTTCTGAAAGTAAAAGGACTTGAGATATCCTTTAATCAAGAAAAGTAGGAAAGCTATGTTCATAAAAGACAAATTGTACTACACAATACATATTCAAGAACAAAGGTTCTTGAAACTGTGGTAAAAGGTTAAGGCAATCGAAATGATCTGGCTGTACCAAGTGCAAACACCCATAATTTGTGATGTCTAACGACACAGACACCTCAGGGGAGATAGAAGTTCAGAAGATAACTGAACACTATAACTTATCTTTACCAATGATAGAAACATACCAAGACAGGAAATTGACAAGTATGCAGAAGAATTTGCGTGCCATCAACCAAGACTAAGTGATATCTGTAGAACACTGCATTCAACATTGGAATGCCCTGCTCCAACACAGTGCTGAGCTCCAGCCACGAAAAGGACATACTATGTAAGCCCTTTACTGTTGAGGTGCATCCCTAGCTAGCACTGCAATTGGTTTCTGATTGCTCATGAAGACTGTTGTTCTTTTGCTGCAGATATTGCCTAAGGAACACAAACACAAGACTCAGCGCCCACGTGGAGTTTATTGAGAGAGGGGAGAGAAAGAGGGGTGGCTGGTGGCCAACTGAAAGCAGGGGGTAGAGAGAAAGAGAGATGGGGGTCAAAGGAAGAGAGAAGGAGCCCCAGAGAGAGAGAGAGAGAGAGAGAGAGAGAGAGAGAGAGAGAGAGAGAGAGAGAGAGAGAGAGAGAGAGAGAGAGAGAGAGAGAGAGAGAGAGAGAGAAAGAGGTGCGCTTGGCTTGCTTGCTTTAAAGGGGGCTTGCGCTTGCATAACTGAGTTTCCTGCACAGGCAGGTAAAGCTTTAGCAGCTAGGTCAAGCTTGACATAGGGATGACGTAGCCATGAGCATCCCACCCATCGTCAGGGGCGAGGTCAGGAGACTGCTGGTTCCCAACATTCCCACCTCTTATTGTTATTAAAAATGGGGGGGGGTTGGGCATGGCCAGATTAGATTCTGAGCCATAAAATTAACCTCAGCAACTCTGAAAGCACTGTAGTCACACAGAGTGTGTTGTCTGACCACAACAAAATAAAACTGGAACTCATTAGCAGAAAGGTAACAGGAACGGATGCGAACACTTAGAAACCAAGAACACACTTCTAAATAATGCATGGGCCAAGGAGGACATCTCAAAGCAAAAAGAAAATATATCGATCTGAATGGAAATGAAAAACAGCACAAGATATGAAGCACTCTTTGTGAGCTATGTCGTTTCTGTAATTTTATAGTGTGTTTCTTTGTGGGTTTAAGTGAAGAAGGTATTAAGTTAGCAAACATATGAAATATATGCACTGTTTGAAATGTCAGTTATTCTTAGAACATTTTCAGTTGGTGGTTTTATCCTTTGTGCCTTGATTTGAGACAATTATTTTACTGCTGTTAAGTACAGGTTTTCCAGAAAACAGAGTTTGAAAAATAAATATGCCTGTCAGCGGTTTTTAACTGATAATTCATTATGATTCAAAACATTGAGGGGGGCTGGAGTGATGGCTCGGTGATTAAAAGCACTAGCTGCTCATTCAGTGGACCTGGGTTCAATTCCTCGAACCCTTGTGATTCCTCAAAACATCTCTTAACTCCCATTCTAGGGGCTCAAGTGCTCTCTTCTGGGCATATGGGCATCAGGCATACACATGGTACACAGACATACATGAAGACAAACACTCATACATGTAAAATAAAACATTTAAAGTTTTGTTAGACTTTCATAAATTTAGTACAATCTTGGCATCAAACTACTTGCTACTCTAGTGGAAGACAATAAAACTGTCTGAAAAAATATTCATAGTTGTACCAGTATTTAATAAATTATGAAATATATCCACCAGGCTTAACAATTAACACATTAATTACCAGATAAGTTAGGTTTTAAACCAAATACCTTTTTATAAATTAATAATGGTATGCAATAAATATATCAAGTAACAATCACTGTGAAACTAACAAGCTATAGGATGATTTGAATGTTTCAAGCAACATGTAATACTTCTCTGAAGGCTATACAATAATAGACATATCTGTTTTGAGTGTGCTAACAATTGTGGCCATTTATGAGACATAGAAACAATCTATTAATGGATACCTTACAAAAAATAATATGCACAACTTTTAAACAAAGTAATTTTGAAAGAATGATGTATAGATTTTGTATGTTAGAAGAGGATTGATTAGTATGATGTTGTTTATTGGGAGAAAGAAGTTCCGGTGTTCTACAGTATAGCCAGCATAATTGAAAATAAATTATTATATATCTTAAAAGAGAAAGGTCAAAAGAGAAGAATTTGAGCATATATTTAACAACATCTTTGACTGTTTTTATGAGCTTTAATACCTTTTTTTCTTCCTTTGGTTAAGTAAATTATCATTAATCAGCCTTTTTTTAAAAAATTATGTGTATATGCATGTAGTATAAGCATCGGTGCAGTTCCCACAGAAGACATAAGAGTGTGTTAGATCCCTGAGAGCTGGAGTTACAGGAAGTTGTGAGTGCTGGGAAATTAACTCAGGTTTCACTGTAAGAGCCCTATGTGTTCTAACTATTAGGCTATCTTTCCATCTCTCCATTTAGCTTTGCACATCAAGATACCTGTCTCTGACTTATATTTTGCCTCCTTCCCTCTCTCTTTCCCCTCCTTCTTCTTCTCTTCTCCTCCTTTTCCTCCTCCTTCTTTTGCTCCTATTCCTCCCTTCCTCTTTCTTCTCCTTCTCCCTTCCTTCTTATTATTTCTTCTTTGTATTGAGATCAAATCCATGGTGTATTTCATGCTAGATTAAACCCTCCATTACTAATCTATACCCTCTGTCTAAATATATAATTAAAATTACTTCCTAAATTCAGTGATTAGGTTTCCCAGTTATGCAGGTCATTAAAAGACTGTGATATCATGTCAAATCAAACCATTTATATCAAGTCATTTTCAACACACTAGGCAGATAGAAAATGAATGTCACCTTCAATTCTCACAACTATTTGGGAAATGAGGATTTTTGTGAAAGACATGTAGGCAGCCAGGGAAGATGCCTTTTTTATTACTGTATATATCCTTAATTTGTCTTGTTCTTTTCAATTATGGTATGCATAGAGGTCTTCCCAACATGGAGAAGTCAGGGAGCTTGTGGTTTCAACAGTTCTTGACACTTCACTGTAAAATTCTACACTCAAACTGCCAGGAACTTCAAGGAGTCAATTAGTATTGTGTTGCGAGTAGCTTTACATCTGCAGTGTGCTAGTCCCTGAGGATTCTTTCTTGTTTATCATCTGAATTCCCTCAGACTCTCTGGGGCTCATGCTACCATAAAGCAGTAATTAGTTCAAGAATGACAGTTCTATTATGAGTCACTGTTCTTCTCCTGAGATGGTCAGAAGCCTTAACAACTTTCAGTTTATAGATACTCTGAAGATGTGATCAGTTTAGATTGGGAGGGGAATCCCCCTAGGGCAACATAGTTAGGATAAAAAAACGCATCTTGATTCCTTCCTTTCCCATACCTCAGGGTTCACAGACCCCATTTGTCCTTAGAGCCATACTGCTCAAGGGAGGGAGGGATGGTGCCTACCATGCTCAGTATATTAATGTTCATTTCTGAATTGCTGTCAAGTTCAAATTGAACCTACGTAGTTCCCATCATACTAATTTGCTTTGGAATGAGATTTTATGAGATGTAGGACTTCTGATGATAAACATGGAGAAGTCTCCAGCAAAATAACATGGGTTAGGAACCTAACTCACCATAGACACTCATGTGTATAAGAGCCCACTGGCTTTTTAGAGATTTATTGGCACACAGCCATACCCATTCATTCCCAAAGCCTGTGGTGTCTTCATGTCACCAGGCAGAGTAGTTGTGAAGGTGACTATAGAGCTAAGCATATTTTCTTTCTGTTTCTTTATAGAAAAAGCCTGCCTAACACTGAACTCTGTCTCACTGGAAGGAACCGTCCCTCCCAGGTCAGAGGAGCTATGTAAAGACAACTGAAGAAGCCATTAAAAATGATACAACTCACAGTCAGAACTACTAACACTACTACAACAATAAGATAGTTTTTTATGGTGAACTTCTAAGACAGATACCCATTTAGACTTTAGTAAGATGGTAATGGCTGCCCTTAGTTGGAAAGACCAAGAGAATAATTACTCTCTTATCTTCCTCCAGACTCTCTTTTTGGCTATGTTTTCTTTGAGGTTCAGCCTTCTCCACAGGATGCTTTGTAGAGCTGAAGAATCTGCATCCCTTTAATACAATGCATTTGTTTAGACTACATATTTCCATGAATGACAGATTGGTAATGGGTCAAGCTCTGGTGTTGGCTGCTTGCTTCTCTATCAGAATGGGCTCTAAAATTGCAGTGTGGCTCAAATACACAGCTCTTCTGTGGGCTGCTGTGTCATCTTGGGCAGGTTCCATTCCTCTGGACTTTGAATTTCTTACTGGCTCACTTCAGAATCTACTGGTGGCCTTGTCATAAGCTACTGTACTGGTTTCAGCAAGTGTTGTAGCCAAGGTACCAAATGCCAGATCACACACTATACGCATCTCATAAAGTTAACCTGCTGCTACTAAAAGCAGAATTAGTAACTCCTTACGCTGACATAGACCATTATTCTGGAGTTTTTTCTTTGCTTCTGGCTTTATGTGCAAATTAAAAGCTATTACCCAACCTATGAGGAAAATGCAAGTGTGGTTATCACTCGAAGTAGCATTTTCTCAGAGAGATACACAATGAATCTCTTGGGTCTCATTTAATGGGTGACACATTTGGAAGTCTTGTAGTGATTAAATTATCTCAGTGATTGTGGATCTGCCTGCAAATTGTACAAGATATAGAGTGACATAGCTTTTGTAACCATCTGTCCTACTGAAGTGGGATTTTCCATAATTCAGGTAGGTGACTGAGTAACCCATTCTTTTATGCACCTAAAAATATTTCTAGGCATCTCATTTGTTCACCAAGTGATACCTGGTAAGAGTCTTTTCTTCAGTCTGTCATTGGTGTCCTATCTGACAGGGAGAGATATTCATTTGTTTATATGAGCCAAAAAAAAAAAAAATTCCTGCATCAAACCTAAAATGTGATGGCTCTGGTATTGTTCTGTCTGAAACTTCAGAGAGATTAGAGAAAATTTGCCAGGCATTGGTGGCTCACACCCTTAATCCCAGCAGAGGCAGGTGAATCTCTGTGAATTTGAGGCCACCCTGGTCTACAGAGCAAGTTCCAGGACTGGCTCCAATACAATATAGAAAAACCTTGTCTCAAAAAAACAAACAAACAAAAAAATATTAAAGACCACTTTAAGATAAACAGAAGTCTCTGAGCTTCCAAATAGGCAATGCCTTGTGAGCCTTACTATAGTTACTGACTTAGTCCTTCAATGGCCCCTTAAAAATAGTCATGTAGTGGGATATTCACTTTGTCCGCACCTGTGGCTTAGACCATGCCCATTGGGGGTGGAGACAGGGCCGGAGGGAAAAGGCTGAGGAAGGGTCAGAGCCGTTCTTGCTGGTGGAAGCTGGAAGGCTTAGGATCCTGTGGAACCCGCCACGTTCATCTGCCTATGTTGTGAGTTATTTCTTCCTGAATAAACATCTATTCAGCCTAATTGTTTATCCTGATCCTTATTAAACTGCAATATAGTCACCTTGAAAAAAAAAGTCTTTCTTCTCGGATGCCTCTAATAATACGTATTTTGACCCAAAAATATGCATTTTGGATGATCAGAGAATTTCTGAGTAGAAAAGGTCTTGGCTTGCTTTGGTTCTTGAATGTAGCCTACAACCCTATGTTTTGAAGGCTTAGTTCCCTAGGTTAATCCTACCTGGGAATGGTTGATTCAGAGTGGCACTCAGTGGAGCCTCTTAGATCTCTGGACCATTCTCTTGAAGGGGATATGTGAAATTCCCTTCTGATCTATTGCTTCCTGGACATAAGGTGAGTGCTATTGTTGCACAAGGCACTCTCACAGTGGTGTGTTGCCTCACCACAGGCCCAGAGATATAAGGCCAGGCCAGACGATCCTGGCCTGGAACCTCCAAGTTAATTTCCCAAACATCTTCTCAGTCTTCTCATGTATATGTAATGTAATGTGATTAGTGTGGAGCCTGGGAAATTTCTAGCATCCTGGTATTATTTTCAATGACAATTGAACTTCAGTGACGTTCAATGTCATGCCACAGAGAAGCAGAGCTATGTAAAAGACTTCAGACCTCCTGACTCTTGATTATCTCCTGTGAGCCTTTGTTCATATGTATTTTGGTATATTTTCTATACATACAAGTCAATTTCCAAGCACCACATTTTCAGACATGAAGTTGCCTGTCTTGGGCAATCAGCTTGGTGTCAAACTGGCTTCTTAAACATGCTTAAGCCTGAACTTATTTGTTATCAGATCCATCCAGACTGCTACATACCTACCCCCCCCTTGGTCCCTTTTGTCACACAGTGGGATTAATACAGTTTTATTTTATCTCTACCAAGGAAAGCATTTAAGATGAGCTGAATGTCTAGAAGCTGCTTTTTGGTCTTGTGATGGGGGCTTGGGCAGCAGCTAAGATGAATGGATTTATCCTGTACCCAATTATTGTGAATTCTCTATGTCTCCCTGTTGCTCAAGTCTTCCGTTCCCAGTCTGCTTTTAACAGAAAAGGAAGAGTAGCATAATTTACTTCTTGTAATTGTTAGAATTTGTAAACCCATATGGTGCTCAGCATGAAGACTTAAGGAACAGTGTCTAGCATCATTAAAATTCCTATTCCACTGAACTCTTCACTGTCATCTTATCACAGGTATATTTTTCCTCCCAGGAAAGAAATTGTAGCTAATGAAAACCCCACTCCACACATTTGCAAATGATGCGTAATTTATTAGATGTGCATTTGTAGACATGTTTCTGCAATATTCTGTTCAAGATTTCCAACTGATTTTTAATTTTAAATTAAGAAATTTTGTGGTTTTACAGAAGTGATTTGGTGCCACACAGCAGAGCTACATTGCAATCCCAGCAAGCTGGAATTCCCTGTCGTCAGTCTCAGTCACTTTTGCATCAAGGGTGCTACCAGGTCAGGTGCTTTGCTAGAAATGACTTAGAATGCATTCATTCATATTCTTGACTGTAATTTACTGCAGCAAAGGATACAGTGAGAATGTAGCAGAGGCAACTGGTTTATAGAGAAAAGTACAGAGGGAATCAGGCATGAGCTTCCAAGAGTCGCCCCATTGTAGCCACAAAGGAAGTATTTAATTCTTCTGGCAAACATATTGAGATAACACAGTGATAACACTGAGGAAGGCTATGGTGGTTTGAATAAGAATAACCCCGTAGGCTCATCTATTTGAATGTTTAATCATCAGGGAGTGGCACTTTTTGAGAAGGATTAGAAGAATTAGTGGGTGTTGCTGTACTGCAGTAGCTATGGCCTTGTTGGAGGGAGGAAGTGTGACACTGAGGGCAGGCTTGGAGACTTCCTAAAATCATAGCTATGTCTCCAGCAACATACCTGTTTGTTGCCATGCTCTCTGACACCATCATCCTCACCATGGTGATAATAAACTAAATCTCTGAAACTGTAAACAAGCCCCCATTAAATACTTTCTTTTGTAAGAGTTGCCTTGGTCATGGTGTCTCTTCACAGCAAGGGAAAATAGTGACTAAGACAGGGGTTCACAGGGAACTAATATCTCTATAAACCTCTGTCCAGTTTTTAGCTCTTCTTTTTTCAATGCAGCAAAGATGGTAGTCAGTACTGAAGTCAAGACTGTTTTTCCTCCACCGATAGTCTACATGAAAAATTTAAGGCTTCCAGGCAAAGATGTGCTTTTAGCATGTGTCATATTTTTTTTGTATAAACAGCTCAGGCACAGTGAGTCATTCTTAGGCATTAGGGAATGGCAGTAGGCCTCCAAAATCTACGTTTTACATGTCAGTTTTGCACCAGTGTCAGAAGGAGAGCTTTCCACTATATTGTTTGATGTTACTGTTTTGTAGTAAAATAGGGAAGGGTTATACCTAATAGATCCAAAAAAGGCCACAGCTTACTTCATGCTTCACCATCAAAGTAGCTAGGAGTAGGTATTACCAAAGTCAACAACTGCATGAAAATCATGTTTTCCTGAGCTCCTTGGATTGTTGAATTTGTGAATAAGGAATTACAGTAGTGTCTCTGTTCCTATCCCTCCTTTTATTTTCTCTCCTGTCCTCTTCTTTTGATTCCCTCTTTCATTTATTTCCTTCACATCTCTCCTTTGCTCTTACCTGGTTTTATTATTAAGTATACTATGGAACAATCACTTAAAACGCAAGGAATGGAAAGTAGAAGCATATCCTTATCACAACCCACATATGAAGTTCTATTTAGAATCAGTCAAAATAAGCAGAGGAAATTAAGTAGAACGGGCTTCTTGGGAAGGAGAATTTCAGCTAAAGAGAGGGAGATAAGAGAAGGTAATAAGAGATGTCCATGTATTAAATTGTCAAAGAATAAGCAAAGGGAATTTAGGAAACAAAAAGAGCAAATTCTCTTTAAGCAAAGGAAAGAAAATTATGAAGATTAGAATACAAACCAGTAAAATAGAAAACAAGGACAAAAACAGTGGAGAGAATAAACAAAGCAAATATCTTTGTTAAACTTCCTGTCTGCTGTCACCTTGATACAAACCTAGAATTTCCTGGGAAAAGAAAACCTCTATTAAAGAAATGCCTGAATTGGTCTGTGATCATGTCTGTGAGGTATTTACTAATAGTTACAGTAGAGTTCAGCTCACTGTGAGTGGTGCCATCCACAGGCAGGTGGGCCTACCCCCCCCAATATATATATTTGAGAAACCCAGAGGAAGGAAGCCAGTAAGCAACATTGTACAGTGGTTTCTATTTTCCCCCCAAGTTGCTTTTGGGTGTGGTGTCTGTCATAGCAACAGAAAACAAACTAGGATATAAATTGGTAGAAAGAATAGGATCATGCTGTGTTGGAACTGAGCTTGTAGTTTTGGGGGAAGATCATGAAAGCATTTGGAACTTGATGCTGGAAAATCCATTACATGCTCAGAGCTTAGAAGACCAGAATGCTGAGAGAAAATTAGGTAATAGATGCCTGCATTGTGGAATTTTATTAAAAAGCTAAGGCTGTCCATGTCACAGGTTGGATTAAGAATTTGTAGAAGTCAAATTTTCTTTGCTTTAGAGGACAACCAACTCTGGTTAGTTGGGGTTAAAGAACCCACTATGATTAATGAGAGACCAGCAACTGTGATGCAAATTTTTCTGGGAAGGAGTTCCTCAATGCCAGCACATAGAAGCTGTGATGTAGGATGGGTCAGGGCTGTCTGTACTTTGGACAATAAAAACCCAGAGACAAATATCAGGGTCTAAGCTGGCGATCAGCAAAGTAAAACAGCCAAGTCACCAGAGAGCTCTTACCTCTACTAAGGTTGTGGCGAACCTGTCGTTGACATGGTTGGAGACTAATTGCCAGGTTTGAGATCCTGTTTCTGACTTATCTGCTTCTCTAGTACTGGGATTAAAATCATGAACCACCACCACCTGGGATTAAAATCATAAACCACCACTACCTATCGTCTATGGCTAACTAATAACCATGCTGGGATTAAAGGTGTGTACCAGCACTGCCTGGCCTCTATGGCTGTGGCTAGCTTTGCATTCTGATCTCCAGGTAACCTTTATTAGATCATAAATTATATATTACCACAACTGTCTTTCAAGTTGGCAACTGGAATTGGTAAGAATATACCACTGGGTATTGGTTTTGGTGGTATGAAAGCTAACACCTTGTTTGTTGGAGGAAATGAATACTACAGAATATTACCATGTCAGCCAATCTGGTACAGGAAAAGAGGTAAATTTCAAGCTGAAGATCTGACTCTTAAGCTTTCAGAGTATCAGGAGACCTTTATAGCCAACCCCATCAATAAATTCAATAGTAAATACTAGTTACATAATTCATTGGAAGGATAAACTAAAAAAGTTCATGACTAAATGTATTAAATAAATTAATATTTTAGTTGAAAAATTTCTCAGGAAAAGAAAACCATCCTTAGTAGCCCAAATGACCACTGATGGATGCTAACCCATGCCTAAGGAATTGCCAACATGAGTAAGACACAAGATGTGCAAGCTCTGTAGCCAGCAACGTTCCAATGTGACTCCAAAAATTTCCAGCATGTGGTGTAGACACACCTTCTCCCAAGCATTCAAGCAAATTCTAATCTTAATTAATGAATATAATTAAGTCTATAGGTCAGTTAACAGGAAGACTGTTAACTGAGGAGCTTAGTCCTACCTCAGCTTGACGTGCCATACACCCATGGGAGGCCCCTTCCTGAACAGAAAAAAGAAGAGGAGTGGATTTAAGAAGGTCAGGCAGAGGTGAGGTGAGGTGAGGGAATGGGGAGAGAGAAGGGAGGAGAAACTGAGGTTGGGATATAAAATAAATAAATAAATTTAATTTTTTAAAAATGAAAGTTTTCTCTCAAGGTGACCCAAGGGATGATCAGGAAATTATGTTCTAGTAACTGTCTTAAAGATGGGAGGCAGAAGGTAAGAAGGTATATGAAGAGACTCTAGGAGATGAGTATGATACTCATAGAATAAGGATCTAGTCCTACAAAGGAACAGCTAAAATTAGCAGAGGACTTTTTCAAGTCTCTAGAAGAAACACAGCTAATGTATCACTTGTGGCCTTCAGTATTCAGAGCAGGAGACTTAGGCAATTACTTGTTATATAAAAATAGGAACTAATGGACTTGTACTAACAGCTGGAGTTACCATAATGATAAAGTAAGGCAGAGGGATTCCAGGGACTCACGGAGAATGATACAAAAATTCTAAGCACAATGTCAATAAACAACCTAACAATTTATAAAGAATAATATATCTAAGCAAATGGAATGTGTATGTAAGTTGGGCCTAGTTTGGCATTCCAAAGTTGAAGAACATAGTGGGGTCATGCTAACCAAATGAAAAGCAAAAAGTAATTTGTAATAATCATAGTAGATACAAAAAACTTATTTGATAAAGGTCCAACTCACTGCTGTACTCATGAAACTCAGTAACCTGGCACTAGAAGGGACTTTTTCATCCTGGGATGCTGTAGTAAGTATCATGTTTAATACTAAAAGACTAAATGCCATTTCCTGAAGACTAGGGGAAATTAAAAACAAAACAAAACAAAACAAAAGAAAAAAACCCCAAAAATCTCCATTATTCCACTTTCTTACATTTCTTCTGACCACTGATCTATTTGTTTATATTAAACATAATACTGTGTTCTTCATTCCTAGAGCTCAAAATCAATTTACTACACATTTACCCAGGAAAAAAGAAAGCCTATGTCCTGCTAAATGCCATTGAACTTTATAGTTACCACAAATTGAAAAGAAATGAAATGTGGAACACCAGACACATCATGGTCTCTTCAATAAAGAAATACAGTGTGACAGTTCTTGAACATGAGAATGACTCTCACAATAACCATCAGGTGCACGGAACCAGATCTCAGGAAAGCTGATTTCAATGACCAAAACTCTGGAAAATACATGATAAAGGAGGAGAAAGTTTGGGAGACATGCCCAGAAGCACTTGTAGACTTGGAAGAGTGATGTCTTCATGAATTGTCTCAGTTCTCTTGCTTGAAAAATATTCATCCCCATCATGTTGTGCATGCTAAAATGAATGTTTAATTACAAGTGGATTCTTCTTCAATAATATGTTGAAGTCAGAGTGACAAATGCTGCAACACCTTTACATGAAATACATCAGAACACAATGATATTGATTTGAACATTTACAGTTTTCAATTGCATTGAAACAGGGTGCAATACAGGGTGCATTGATGATGAGCTCCATGTTGGCCCCTATAGTTGAAATTGAATTCAACCAACTAATATGCTAGTTAAGTCAACCTGTTTGGAGGATCTAGTTACTGGGGGCAGTCCATTCAAACATTCCTAGTCTCCATTTGAAAGTTTAAACAGGAAAAGTGTTTTAGTTAGCACTGGGGAAATTACCTTTCATGTTCTTGTAATTCTGAGGAGCACATCTAGGGTGCTGCTCCATCCAGGAGTCCTGCCCCATGAGTGTCAGTCTACATGGTACTGATGCAGGAGAAAGCAAGCCTCAAGCCATACCTGCTTGTACCTGCAACACACAGGGTAGATGTGTCCTCTAGTGTCTCTCCTAGAAGAAATTTTTCTGTAGTTTTGTTTTTTAAAGGGGCTAGAAAATAAATCATGGCATTTCTTTTGTTTTTATTCCTTCGCAAGTTTACTGTTTAGTACAGTAACCTGGGAGCCGGCATGCTTCCTCCTTAAAAATCTGAGTATTTATAAGAGAAAGCCACCTGTGGTGAGGTTGTATGGTTGAAGAGAAAAAAATAGCAAGATGGCTCTATTTTTAGGACATTGTTCATGTGCCTTAGAATTCATCACATGAATGAGGACATTTTGGATTGCAGTCTCTTGATTCAGGAAAGGGCACAGCTGGGACCTCTGTAAAACCTCCAGTGCTGATCTATTTAGTCTGAAAGGCTGCCTCCCTGTGCAGTCTCCATAATTTCAAGTCTTCCCTGTGAAGGTTCCATGATTACAATAAGTTATTTTCCCAGGATCAGCTTTTCCACTTTGCGAAAATTGCTGTAAGAGGGTGAAGCATGACTTAGCATATTACTGGAAGCCTGCGTGTTTGTTCGTCCTGCTCTGGCCTGGGCAGGTACAAACCAAACCCTGTTTATTAGGGCTGCTGGTTTCACTTGTCCCTTCCTGTTTGGAGAAGGGCATTGCCTAGAAAGAGCCAGGTTCCCAAATCAGGAGCTTGAGAAATTGTCAGAGGGCACAGTAGGCGACAGGCTCACCTCTATGCTCTGTGTCCCCACACATGTGACAAAACTCTTAGGTTTCAAAGGTCTTCTAGGATAATTTGAGGGTCTATAGTGTGATGCAAGGAGCCATCACCAGCAGTATCATATGGATGCTAAGGTGTCCCCAGTCAAATGTGACAATGAAGCCCTCTCACTTGTACCTTTCCTTTGACATTTGCTTTTTCAGAATAACATTAGATTTTTTTCAAATGTAATCATACTTTTAAAAAGTGACAGAGTAAATTGAATAGTTACAGTTTCTACCAGGTGTGTGGTCAGTCCTCTTCAAAGGTGTTGAAGGAGTGGACAATAAGAATGCCAGAGACATGCTTATAGATCAGAAGAGCCCTGGGAAACAGGAGAAACAAGCAGATGGTGTCTTCATGCTTGGGATCATTGAACATGAAGAGAGAAAAGTGTAAGAGAAAAGTGGCATTCAAATAAAGACAGGCAGTTAATTATAGTAATGACCAGTGTGTCTTTCTTAATTGTTACTAATGTTTCAAGAGATCTTAAGATATTATCAACAGTAAAGAGATTGGGCAGATGACTCCATGACTAAGAGGGCTTGCTAGATATACAAGAACACCAAAGTTCAGATCATCAGGACACAATTTAACTCTAGATTGGATTAATTAGTTAGAGAATACCCATACTGAGTATTCTCATGTTCAGAATCCATGGAATGAATGAAAAGGGAAAACATGAGCTGAGCAGCATCACTCATTGGTTTCCCCTTTCTTACTGCAGACATGATGTGGTCAGCTGCCTCGTGCTCTGACTGTCACGCCTTTCCTGCCATGCTGGACAGCACCTTCACACTACTGGCCCAAACAAACCTCTCCCACCTCAAGTTGCTTTCACTGAGCATTCTGTCACAGCAATGAGAAAAAGCAATAAAAACATCTATCCCTGGAGTATGTGTATTGAACATTCACCTAATAGAAGTGATATTAGATTTCAAACATGCAGGTGACTAGAAGAAAGAAATCTTATAATCATGAGAATAAGTAAAAGAAGGGGAACACTAGGCTCTGAACTGGAGTTCTTCCAGAAGGGTAGAGAAGAAAGAATTTTGCAGTGCAAAGTCAGCAATGATTTTTTGTGAGAGGCAGCTGTGGCCTCATCCATTAAGGCCCTGAAGCTCTAATCACCTCTCACTTAGGAGGAAATGCAGTAACTTTGTGGCTACATAGCCTGAAGACATCTTTACTTTACAGGATGCTGGGAAGCTCTAGGCAGAGATGGTTTATCATTTGCTCATTAGTGGTGCATGCTTCATGGGCTTTTACCCACTCCTACCAGTTATTCAGGGAGCTCATGCTGTCCCCACATCCTTGTGAAGTACAGAAGACTGCAGACATTGTATTCAGACCAACAGTGGTGTGTGCTGCTGGCTGAAGATCTTGGATTTTTTTCTCTCTTAGACATTTGATACAAGTAACTCTTGCCACTCCTGGGAGAATTGATGCAAAATACTAACAGCTCTATAACTGTGAAAAAACTCCAAAGAAAAGACAACATAGACTCTTGTCTGTTTATATTAGTGAATATACTATTCTAAATTCCCTTCCATTAATTACCAAGGTGTTTGAATAGGAATCAAGCCCCATTGCTTATGATACATCTAGAAACCTTTATAACTCATTGAGAAAGGCTTTCCAAAGCAGCACAGTTAGGGTGATGTTTCCGAGCCCCTACTACAGCCCAGATGGAATGGTAGTGCATCTCAGCACTTTAAGGAAATGGATTAAAAAGCATAACATAAAGTGGAGAGACTGGAGAATAGTACATCATAGTACATCTGATATCGGCATGCTGTAGGATTTTACAGTACTAATAGCCTTAAATTTTGGGCATTTTGACTCTGGATATTTAGGTGAAACTTATTAACTAAGTGGAAATAAAAGAGAGTACCATGCTTAACACAGTAACTGAAAAGCAAGTCTCTAATCTCAGTTCATTCCAGGAATATGACTCTGATCTTTTCATGAAATTTCAGGGGTGGAGAGGAGGTGATACACAGTAGAAATAACATTCCTACTGTTGTTAACCATCAATGTGGGAACAAAACAATGAATCATCTTTTATATTATTAATTTAGCAAAATTACTACACTAGTGTATAGAGGTGTGTGTGTGTGTGTGTGTGTGTGTGTGTGTGTGTGTGTGTGCGTGGCGTGTGTTACTTTTTATTGCTGTGAAGAGATACCATGCACTATGGCTGGTTTTAGGTCAACTTGACAAAAACTAGAGTCACCATACAGGAAGGAAGGAGATTTAATTGAGAAAATGCCTCCAAAAGTTCCACCTGTAAGTCATTGCCTTAATTAATTTTCAATGGGACAGGGCCCAGCCTACTGTCAGTGGTGCCATGTCTGGGCTGGTGGTCCTGTGTTCTATAAGAAAGCAGGCTGAGCAAGGCATGGGTAGAAAACCAGTAAATAAACAACTTTTGCACTAACTCCTATCTCCAGGGTCCTGCCCTGTTTGAGTTCCTGTCCTGACTTTCTTCAGTGATGAACAGTGCTGTGGAAGTATAAACCAAATAAACCCTTTCCTTCCCAACTTGCTTTTTGGTCATGGTATTTTGTTGCAGCAATACAAACCCTAACAAAGATACCATGACCAAGGAAACTTGTAAAAGAAATCATTTAATTTAAGGCAGAAGGGTACATGTCCATCATTTTTGAGAAATGTGGCCTGCAGGCAGGCTGGCATTTCAATAGAGCAGTAGCTGAGAGGGAAAGAAGAGAGGGCAGATAATTAGCAATGGTGTGGGCATTTGAAAGCTCAATGCCTATCATCAATGATCTTAAACTTCCCAGGATCTTAATCCTTTCACCAACTGGGGACCAAGAATTCAAATGTATTAGCCTATAGAGCCATTCTGCCACAGAAACCACTACATTGTATAATAGCGTCTATTTAGCAGTTTAGAAGTACAGAGTAGGTGTATGGGGCTGGGGGACAGAGAAGGGAAAACAATCAGTTTCCGTGACCTTAAAATCCAACCAAAGAACACATAGTTCTATAATACAAAAATGTTTTTAGCAACTTTATTCAACACCTCCCAGTGTGGAAAGTCAAGTGTCTATCAATAGAAATGACTAACCAACTGAGATATAGTCATACAATAGAATATCATCTAGCAAAAAAGGGACACAATGAGGAAAGAAAAAAGTCAGCCTTACATAAAAGAATATAAAGGTGTTGTCCTATTTATATGAAGTTCTAGAATAGGCAAAACTGAACTGTGATGGCAAAAAATTTCAGAAATGAGACTGACACATTGTGGGTTGTGAGTGTGACCCTCTCTCTATTTCTTTCTGTATGTGTACATATAGATATTGGCTTAAGTGGAATAGATGAAGTAATTTTGGAGGGTAAAGACAATGTCTTAATAGCTTGGCACTATACCTGTGTTTATCAATTAAACAGTAAACTTATTTAGATTAGGATCTATATATTGTATATTTGTATAAGTACATATTATGTATATATATGTACACAAAATAAACCTGAATTCTAATTAATGTTATGGTGGGTGATGTGCAATGAAACCTGTTTACTTTGAGAAGTGTCAAGAATTAAACAGAAATAGAGGATAGAATTGGCATATAATAAAATACATAGTAGAATAAAGGTGGTGAATACATAGGTTAATGGTCTTATAAATGCTGTATAAATTTCATAATAAAATTATATAAAAACCCCAATATAATTAGGGTTGGAGGGTATCAGCTTACAAGCATGAGCTTCATCATCAATGTTATCATTGTCATATCCATTGATTTAGTTAATGAGAATATGTTTTGGCTCAGAAAAATTCAAACTATGAAATCTCTTTGCACATTCCTCGAATACAGGTGTTGCTATTCCAACTCCAATCTATAGGATTTCTGCTTGTTCAAGGGCAACGTGCTCATGTGCCAGATTTGCTGTGCTCATTTTTATTCACTAGTATTGGTTGCTTTTGTTCTTACTGTAAGTATACTAGACTTCCTGTGTATGTCAAAATAACTAAAACAATTTGAGCAACTAGGGAGTCATGTTTGAAATTACCTTTATCCAGATTATAAAGTATATTAAATAAGCAGGGGGAACATTATCATCCAAAATCTTGAAGGATTACTCTCCTGAAATACATGGATGAATAATAAATACATAGAGCTCAGGAGAAAGGGACATTGCCAAAATTGATTTTGTTCACGCTGTGGGTGGCTGTAGACATTTTGAGTCCCTGTTGTATGATAAGAGACATGATGTTTGATCTGAGAAGGACAAGATCAGCATCAGTCAATGACAGTTTCGGTCAAGACATGATTTTTCTCAGGACAGGAATAGAGAGACTTTGATGCTAAAATATTTGCATCTTTTCCCTCCAAAGGAAAGATGCAACAGGGAGCTTTGGACCATGAATCATAACTTTGATTGTTTGCCAGTCACCTGGGGAGAAAAAGTTGCTTAGTGGCGTCATTTCCAAGGCCATAATAATAAAAACCACATTGAGATCTTGTCCAAGTGTCTTGAGGGAAAAGAACCCATCACATTCTCAGTATATTTCAAAGAGCAACTGCATGTGACCTAGAAAATTTTCTGGCTGTCATCAGGAAGTGGAAATTTGCCTGTGTGATATTTCAAGAATTGGCAACAAGGAAATTGATGAGACTTGTAAGAAGTCTTAAGTCTTATTACGACTGTAGAAAGACACTTTTCAGTACCAAGGCAAAGGCTTTTAAAATTTAAGTGGTAGAACCATAAAGGCTTATTCTTAATGGAGAATGACTGTCTCTCAGAAAGGTTTTCAAAGATGTGGCTGCTTTTCTTCTGTCTGGAATTGGATCAGTTCAATGAGTTAATGGGAGATGATTTCATGTCCATCAGACCCTAAGTGTTCAAAACATGACAAGAGTTTGGAGCCTAAACCTGCTCATTAGAGCAAGCAATAAGATATCCAGTCTCACAATACTGATAATACTGATAATAATAATAATAATAATAATAATAATAATAATAATAATAACAACAACAACAACAACAACAACAACTGGGTGAAGCTACTAAAAAGTCTTGATGTGATTAAATTTCTTCATCAAACAGCTTGAGCAATGGTACTCTGATTTGCTGAAGACTTAAGTTATGAACTCACATATCCTCTCTTCTAATTCAGTTCTCTTGACTTGAAAGACAAAACTGGGTCATGCCTTTTTGTCATCTAGAACTAATATCACAATAGACATGGTTGAGGTCCAGTCAAATGCCTGTAGGTTTAGACTTCCATTCCTGGCCATGATGAGATAAAGGAAACTAGGTTGTCCCCTCTCCACATTTAACAACAGTAACATTCGTCTGCAATAGGCAATAGGTAGTACAATGCCCTGCTCCCAGGAAAGGAAAAAAGATGAGTTCTGAATTTTCTTCACTTTATAACCTGGATTAAGTACAGTTTATATTTCAGTGGTGAACACCAAGAAGAGCCTGCTGGCTTTTTTACACTCAGGGAAATTCTCCAGGACGGGGAGGTTTTCTGTTGTTGGGGAGAGTAGAGGAAAGGACATGCATACATATGAAAAGAGACAGAGACTGGAAGAAGCATGAAAAGACTGCTTCTAATGTGTACTTTAACATTATTTCGGGTATCTGAGAAATCCAAATAGGAGCAAACAGCTGTAACACTCTCTATAGTTCAAACAGAGCCACCAGCAGAGTTCAAGTTATCTACCAGAGTCTGAGTCAGGGTTTCTACTGCGGTGGTAAATCATGGCCAAAAGTGACATGGGGAGAAAAGGGTTTATTTCTCCTTATACTTTACAGTCTTTTGTGAAGGGAATTCAAGGCAGGAACACAAAGCAGGGTCCTAGAGGCAGGAACTGAAGGAGGCCATGGAAGAGTTCTGCTTACTGGCTTTCTCACTGATGATCTCTCAGCTTATTTTATTATACACCTTAGTGGTAATGCTCAACAGATTGCTAACATCTATATCTGGTATCCAAATGGGATAAAGGAAGGGATATAGAATTATCTAGAGAAATAATGGTTGGAACACTTCTTATCCAACCTGAATTTGGTGAGGATGATAAACTGAGATTCAGGATGCTTAACAAACATTAAGCAGATCATCTATTTATTGGACATTTATTGTGTATCTCTTTCCTATTAATTGGATAACTATATCTATGTTGGTCCCCAGTATCCCATCCTGGTACTCAAGGACACCCCTTCTACTTGAACATCAAATTAACTATTGACTTAAATGTAATGATTAGAGTATGGCAGAACTGATGAATGTAATATACAAGACCGTGTAATAAAGTTATGGTTTTACTCCATCTTATACACAAAGCATGGGATTCCCTGTGGAGAGGTATATGTAGCCTGGAGTCATGTTGTGCCACCAACCTGTATATGAGTTTAGGTTTGAAGCAGATTTCTAAGCTCTAGGTTATCGGCAATAATATAACGCTTGAGGCAGCTTGCATGAAAACTTGTGGGATATTCCAAGTCAGAGACACTCATCAGAACATTCCAGAATCATCTCCATAGAAACTCTGAGATTGTATATGTTTTCTTTCTATTTTAAACTACTGAGGTTTGGAGTTGTTACACAGAAATAGATACCAATTACATCGTATATATGCATATGAACCCTTGCGGGCTTCATGGCAGGCAAGGAAACGGTCTGCAAAGAGGTGAGAATGAGAACTGAGTTCAACTTGACTTAGGCTGGCTGGCTCAGACTTTTGGAGTCTGATACCAGGCAGTGTATTGCCAGCACATTTAAACACAGTCCAATTCAGAAACTATTTCCCTGGTGTAGTACAATCCCTTGTGTACAGGGAGGCATAATTAATTATATTGAAATTCAACTCAAAGTACCTGTCAGTTCTTCCAAGAAGATGAGAGCTAGAAATAGGCTACCAGTATTGGCTTAAGCATTAAGTAACGGTCCGGTATGGTCTTAGTCATATAGATAGCATAAAGGTCATTTGGGTTATGAGCTACCTGGGGTCTTCGTTGAGGGAGCTTTGTCGGAAGCCCTGATTGCCATCTCAGGTCCTGGTGTGAGAGCTTAATATGGCCTGACCCAACAGATAGTGCACATCATCAGGCTAATGATCACCTCCGATTCATTCACAGATTTTTGAGTGGAAAAACAGTTTTATCTGCGTGAGGACAATCCTGCCTGCTTAATCTTCTTGGTTTCCTTGATGATGTGTGTTCACAAAGACCTTCATGTTCCTAACATATGTGTTAAGTTTTGAAAAACATTGTTTTGGTTTATTTGAGACAGGGTTTCCCGTATTGCTTTGAAGGCTGTCCTGGAACTAGCTCCATAGGCCAGGCTGGCTTTGAACACACAGAGATCCGCCTGCCTCTGCTTCCAGAGTTCTGGGACTAAAGGTGTGTGCCAACAATGCCGGGCTGAAAAACCTTATTTTCTATAGGCTGTCTTGAAAGGATTGGTTAGTTCAGAAATCTATTTTGGAACAAATGAAATCACCAGAGGCATCAACACAACCCTTTTACAAAGATGGAAGCGGTTGCTTTTGATTGAGGCATTTTAAGTTTGCAGGGTACACACTGCTGTGGAACCTCATAAGTGAGAAGGATTGATTCTTGCTGGAAGAGTGAGAGAACTTTGGAGGGAGGAGACGGTGTTTATTTTGGGTATTGGAGGAGACAGAATCTCATAATTTATATTTAGCTTCCTTTCTCCTAACTCAGAGGGTGACAGAATGTGTGAGGCGGTTGGAGAGGTGGAGCACTAAGGACCCAGTGTGGGGAACCGTAAGAAGCGGCAGCAGCGTGCGAAACAGGAACAAAGACCAACCAAAGACACTGTTTTTTTAAACCACAGAGATAATTGCAACGTTTGTCTTGGGGCTCAAGGACTGTGTGTGAAAACAAAACATTGATTCTTATAAATATTTCCTTGTATTGTTTACCCTATTTTGCAATATGAGCATTTGCCTCTACCTCTAGATGAGCTAATGAGTTTCCCCAGCCGTAGAGAATAGCACAGTCAGATAAGGACTGTGGTAGCCTATACATCGCTTCACTGAGCAGAGGATTACAGCATTTCATGAAGTGGCAATGACAGCCAAACCTTGAAGGAGGTGTGATCCTTAAGAAGGACAATCCATTATCTCTCTGACATATTACAGCCACGCTCAGTATGAACTTTGATTTTATTGGGCCCATTTCCATCGCTACTGACATAATCAGGCCATTCCCTTTGACTTATTTGTCTATCTTGTTAATCTTCACTCTCCAATGTCCTGCTCCTTGTAGTCTACAGTTTCTTTACATAAGCAATTTAAAGTCTTGTTTGCTTTTCCGTACTGCTCAACGATCATTGGCCTTTTCATGTTTAATTTTCTTCCCTTTGACTTACTTCTTGTGATACTGATAGTGGCGTCCTCTAGTCTCTCACCTTACATTGTCTTCATTTTTGCAACCGTGGAACTTTTTTTCTGCAGAGGACACAAGGTCCCGCTGAGCACACTTTGCTAAACAGGCACTTCACAGTTTTGTGGAATAAGGACAGGCAACAGACAATGTCTCCATCAGCATTTCAAATGCTAGTTCTCAGGCTTTAATTCAAACTCTTAGAGAACCATCCTGTCAACTAACAAAATCCCATTTCAGCAATATACTAAAACAGGCTGCTCGGGTGAAATAGCATGGGTTTGAGATTTGAGGAGCCTTCAAGAGGAGTCATAGGTTGCTGTTACTGGAGAAGGCAGAGAGTTTGAAAAAATATGAGTAAGACATTGAAGGGGCTACAGATGTAATAGAGGCCTGGCATAGATCTGCGTGAGCATGCAACTGGATCCCCTTCTTATTTTGTGGTTTGCAGAACATGTTCCAGCAATGAATGTGTATGGATGAAACATACCCAGATTGAACTACAAACCTGGGATTTGCAGGGAGAGCCACTGAAGTGGAACCACATTCTGAAAATTCATTAAAGAGGAGTTAGTTTCACTGAAACGTGTCAGGAATAACCTACGTGTGTGTGTGTGTGTGTGTGTGTGTGTGTGTGTGTGTGTGTGTGTGTGTGAGCACCTGTACATGTAGTAAGTCATATTTGACAGGAATTGGTTGAGAAACCCTCTTCTCTCCAAACCATCTCAAGTATGTTTTCTGTTTGATTAGATAGGGATTACCTTACTGTTCTTCATTTTAAAAGTAGCTGCACAAGAAGTACAAATTAAGCAAATAAGCTTTATAAAAATAATATACCTTTTATAGATGTAAACTTTTCCCTTTAGTTAGGTGTTTTCAGATAAGGAAACAGTTGAAGGCCTATGTAATGGATAATCTCTCCAATTTCCTTTCTTTTTTTTTTTTTATAATTTTTGTCTTTGAAATTATAAAACCACATTTCCCCCTTCATCTTCTTCCCTACAAACACTCCCATATACCTCTTTTTCCTCCTTTTCGAATGCATGGCCTGTTTTTTCCATTAATTATTATATTATGTATGCACATGCATATACACATGTATCCCCAAATATAACCTACTTAGTCTGCATAATGTTACTACTATGTATGATTTCAGGGCTGACCATTTGGTACTGGATAACCAACCAATTGAAGTACTTTTCAATGGGAAGACTATTTCTCCTACCCTCAGTGTTCTTTAGTTGCCTGTAGTTCTTCGTGTAGCCTTGTGGGCCTTTCCTCATCCACGTTAGCATGTCTACTGGTGTTATCCTTGTTCAGCCCATGGTTAGTCAGTCATGTTGGTAAATATCCATGTGTATAACTTCTGACATTACTAGAAGACACAATATCTAAGCAACTGCAATCTTTTGACTCTTATGATATTCCTTCCCTCTCTTATTCAATGTTCCCTGAGCCTTTGATGTGGGAATATTTTATAGATCCTCTAGGACTGGGCTTCACAACTTTGAATTTTGATTGGCTATAGTTTTGTGTAGTAGTACTCTCTCTATTGTAAAGAGAAATTACCTTAATGAGGGGTGAGGACTACACTTATCTATAGCATAAGAGCAAGTATTTATAGATTGTTGTTAGGGATTATGCAGCATTAGTAGAATACCCTTCAATAACTGTGACCACACCAGCATGGAGGAGTTAGCTATGTTTCCTGTACCAGGCATGGTCTTTCTCTTGTTGAACAGGTCTTAAGTACAATTAGAGAACTGTTGGTTACTGCCAAGGCATATGCACCGCATGACGACACTGCCCCAGACTCATGAAATGACTGCCTGAAGGCCTGGATCAAGGTGCCAGAAGAGTCTAACAAACAAAAGCCCATGGTAACAGTGGGCTTATCTACTGTACCCCTTAGAGAGTAAAGGTAATGGGGAGAAATCAAGTATTAAAGGAAGTAGAGAAAAGCGGCCTACAAGAGCAGTAACTGTTTCTTTGAAGATAATAATACAAATGCCTTAAAACAGTAAGCAAGGCTATACAAGAAACTTTTGTCTTCCTCTCCCCTGTCCCAGTAAAGTTCCTGTTTTGTGGTTCCCATAGCCTAACCACAAGCTGAAAATGACTCAGAGCGTTTTGTAATTATTAAAAGCTATAGAAAGTGAAATAGCTACAGATAGAGATGTCCAAAGTAATATATCACCCTGCCTCCCACCACAAAATGTGCATCCATCCATCTGGCTCTGGGAGTGTGTGTGTGTGTGTGTGTGTGTGTGTGTGTGTGTGTGTGTGTGTGTGTGTGTGTGCTTCTGATGTTTGGTTTGTCTTTTATCTGTCCATAGATATTACCTGCTCCTCCCAGGAGGGTTTTACTCTGAAAATAATTCAGTTGTCTTTAGTTGGGCTTTGTCCCTTCACCACTCACAGCTACATTTGAAATGGTATGGGGCTGATCAATTTTTAATATGCTGTTGTTATACTGGATTTCTTAATTTAAACAGGTTGTGAACTAAGTCTTACTTTATGGGCTCTGGTCAATGATGAAATAGATGTTACTTTAAAAAAGTAAAACCTCATGTGGTATAATAGGCAGTCTGTTCTCTCTGGCCTTCATAATTCATAGCAGCAATAAGGTATGCAGTTGGAGTCTCCCAAGAAACAGCCCCTGTGGACAATATGATTGCTGAAATGGAGATTTCCACTTCCAGACACACTCACTTTTACACATTGGGCAATGGATGCCTGGTTGCATTTCAGTCTCGTAATAGCTCTTGGTCTTTTAAACGTTCAGTGAAAATGCGTGTCTATGGGGTCCATGTATGACTCTGAATACATAACCAAACTACTGATTCACATCTGTTGTGTATTGCCTATAGGCCATACTGCAGGGGAGTAACCTCATCAGTGTGATGTACATATTTGAAGGATGCAGAATAATTTAAATGGGATAAGTTATATTGATAGTCTCCCAGAATGTGGAATGTTGGATACCAGAATAAAAGCATCTTTCTTAGAAAGACCTAATAACCAATGTAATCAGCGAAGTTAGAGATCTGACTCCTCCTTGTCCTGAGGGACCATAGTGGATCTCTGTGGTCTTCTTCCCCAACCTGGTCATGTTATCAAGCTACCAATCAAGCCCAAGTCCAGAGGGAGGGGCGAAGCTAACGTTAGGAGTTCAAATCATTTTGATATCTACGAGATAGCTGTCATGGCTCTTCTAGCAATACCAGTAGTGAAAAGCCCTTGGCCTCTGATATCGTTCACATTTCCTTCTTAGCACCTTCTCATCAGTTAAGGAACAATGTTGGTAGAAGGTGGAAAGCAATTGAGGTACACACTTCTATCAGGATGCAGATGGTGGCAAAATTTATTCCGTTGTGGAAGTGCCAGATGTGTATAGTGTAACAAGGGAGTGGACTCTGGTACATGGTATCTCGAAAATGACAGCCTTTTATGGCCAGTGCAAACAGTTTCTGCTGTTCTATTTACTCAACTAAGTTTTTCTATTGTATCATTGTCATTTCATCTCCTTTTCATGGTGGCAGGTGTGGAAGCCAAATTTAGTCCTTCGCTCCTGACCTCGATCCACTTGCCAGCTGTATTTTCCCCAGCAGTGTCCATCCTTCTGAGTAAAGAAGGGACCTTTACAGAAACCTAATTGCTTACAAAGAGTATCATATATCCTTCCCTCTGAATCCATCAGCAGAGCTTATGATAATTCCATGTAGCAAATTATCTCAAGTATTCCACTGCAAGCATGCAGACATCTTTTGTGGTAGCAGCTGAGAGAAGTAGACTTTTCATGACAAGGCAGTGGCTTTCACCATTCTTCCTACATTTGAATACTGTCTCCTCTTCTTACCTCTTTTAATTCCCTTCCTAGGATTAACGGTCATTAGCTCCTTCTTAGTGAATGGCTACCCTGCACCAGGGCCTGGGTTGGGCACTGGTTTTAGAAGTTCTTAGACTCTGAGAGATAGCTATATTCAAATCGAGATTTATTGGAGGGAGGCTTGGAATCCTAATTAGTTGGGTGATCTGCCTAGTCACAATTAGTTGTTGGGCCAGGATTTGATTTAAGGACTTTCTGAGTTCATAGTCCTGCTCTTTAATCATTGATCATACCAATTACACTCTTCTTAGTTACAGACCTCCTGTCCCCACAGCAGCCTGTAGAATGCTATGTCACACCCAATTTACCCTTTCTGTAACTCCTGTATCTAATTTCAAAACTGCTGCTTCCAGGAAAGGCAAGTCCACGATCTTCCCAGATACAGAGCCCTCTGGAGCTTGAGGCTGACAAAGCAACAAAACACAGCGGGAAGCAGGGTAGCATCACAACAGAAAGAAACAAAGCGTCAAGATTTACGAGCACCTGAGTGTCTTTAGGAGGTAATTGATTCCTTGGGACAGTTCCCAGGCTACAAGAGAAGCGGGTGATGCCAAGCAGAAATGAGTAACTGACTGCCACACATCAACACATCTACGTGGCACAGGTTTCGCGGGTTTAATGCTTTGGGTATCTCATCCTAGGGTTGAGGCAGTTAAACGGGAATTTATTCTCTGCTTGGTGATCCCTTAGGGACTGAATGGGAGCATTTTAGGACCTCTGAGCATCGGTGAAGAAAAAGTATTTAGTAACAAGTTTGCAAGGCACATTGAGCCTCTTTTCTTCCTTTTGACTTTTTAGGATACAACTTCTTGTCCGGTGAGCCAACCCAAACGAATAATCGGAGTAATCACCGACTGCATGTGCAGCCAGCCCAGAGAACAGCCCAGGCTTCTTCCTGTCACACCTGGCAGAACCACCCGCCGCAGCCCACGCTGCGCCTGGGAGGCGGCTCCAAGGTGACGCGACCGCCTCCTCCCCTTTAAGGCGGGGCTCACGAAGGGGCCGAGGAAGGCCCTTGGGACTCTCTTGTCTCCTGGCATCAGGGCTACTTGGTGTTCTCTTGAGCAGTGATCACAACCACCACAAGGAACAGCAAAGGTGGATCGCCAAGCAAGTGAGGTGCGCGCGCCCGCCGCGCTCTGCTGGACCGGGGATTCAGCCTCAGGCAGGACAGGTGAGGACGGTTGCTGGTTCACCTGGCTGCGCACAAGGGCTAGGTAGCAGGGTCCTGGACAGCTGGATGCTAAAGCTGGACTTCTGTCTTTTTAAAGCCCAAGTGGGGATTACTGACTTCGAGGGTCTAGGATGGGATTTGGGATTTAGTGGCTTTCCTAACCAGTGGTTGGCGACTCAGGGTTCAGGAAGTGTCTTGTGACTCAGAGGCAGACGAACTTGAGAGGGCAATCTGCCTCAGAGTTTCTTAGCATTTTAAAGGCCACACACCCTGTCTCCCCTGAGTGCAGTCGAGTTATCATCGGGTTGCTGCTAGAATCTGGGGTTTGCAGAGGTCAGTCCTTTGCTTGGACGGTTTTTGATGCACTCCGAGTTCCTGAATATGTGGAGACTCACGTTTCAGTCCTTGCTCTGGCATTTGCTCAGTTACAGGAAGGCAGAAAGTCTTAGTGTAAGCATAGGTTACAGGCTCTCAGCCACATTACACAACAACGCAAAGGCTAATGATTACTGTGGTGAATTTGCAATAAGATGTTTCCGCAGTTATTCCTCTAACGTTGTCGAGTTGTTAAATGGAGCTCCGGTGCCTTGACAATTTCCCGTGTTGAGTCGTCTCTGTTAATGGATGAGCTCTTTTGCACTATGAAGGTCCCAGCTGCATCTGCATGCTGAACCTTGTGTACACTGGAAGCTACAAGTCCGGGGCACTTAAGGTGTTAAAGAGCTTCTCCATGAACCCTGGGCCACAGGATATTGCTTTCTCCAGGCATATGGGATTCAGTTGCTATTTAGTGTGTGTGTGTGTGTGTGTGTGTGTGTGTGTGTGTGTGAGTCTCTGGATGATGATACCATTAGCATTCACACCTTGACTGGGTCAGCAGCTATTCAATTAAACAAATGTTTTGAGGCTGATCTAGGCTTTGGTAGCACAGTTGTTAAGACAAGGGGGTGCAGTTTAGAATACTTGCAAAGGACAGGTGATGTTTAGAAAAGCCCAGGGCCACATTTATGATTTACTTCAGTACTGTCAGCACAGGGAAGAAAGGACTATACATGGAAAAATACAAGTCCGAGAAGAGTATGTCATCAGCCATAGTAAAAAGAGTGACTGAAACTGTTACTAAAATAAAGTGAAGAATCAATGAGGATCAGTTATATAAAGGGCCATAGGCACTTCATCTTATGGCATGAAATGAACATAGTGGATATCAATCCCCCATTCAGATGAGAAACTGAGGCACAGAGCAAGCCGGTAATTTGGACAAGAAGGTTGACCTAGAAATGGAACATGGGTGCTACTTTGGTAGTCCATGCTGTCATAAGATCAGATAATGTAGGTCTGAAAGATTGGCTGGAAATTGGAATTCAGTTCCGTTCATGAAATCTGCTGCCTCAGGTTAAAACAGGGTACAGGGAATAAAATGAGCAGTGGTTTTATTGTGATTGTCTTGATAAACTGTGACCTACCTGCGACTTCTTTAGTCTGTCTTAAATGGACTAATATGTCCAAGTGGGACCAGTTAGTAAAAGTTCATATGCATTCCTCCTATGTCATACATTGACATGCTTTAACAGTCTAGCTTCATTTCTTTCCTGAGCTTGGAAGTGAATAAAGACCATCACTGAACTTTAGAAGGAACCTTGTGTTTGTATGTAAATCCATCTCATATTAGTAGATACATAACATTAAAATATTGCATTCATCTTTCCATCAACCCATCCCAGGAAACACAGTCCAATGTGCACATAGGTTAGAAAAAGTGACCTTCTAATTAAAGTTAATATTTTCTCTAAAATGAATTAAACTAGAACTCAGAATATAGCCTATTTCTTGTCAAGGATAATGTTTGCTTTCTTAAAACCCTTTCTGCAATTGCTGCTAACTAAACACAAAAATCATAGGTGTTCACACTTTATTTTTGAGGTATTGCCACTTAGCTGATAAGGAAGAGCTTTGCCTGCATAGAAAGATCAGGCAGCATATTCTGCCTGGATCATGCTTCACGTGGGTTTAGTTTCTCTATTTGCAGAAAAAGGGACAAGACCTCCTAAACTCCTCTTTATAAGCCTTTAAAATTGTCTGTAGGAGGTATATATACCAGTGAAGACTGTAGGAGGTATGTATAAACCCATGCTTGATTCCATTAAGGTGGTCCAGTGAAGATCGAGCTGGACAAGTGATGAATTGGAGAAATTTCCAGAAAATCTGAAGGGCCAAATGTGTCTGGCCACTGAAGCTGTGATGCCTGAGGGTCTTGTGAATTCTGACAGGCACTCTCTTGAAGAAATGCAATACAAAATTGGGGCGTGGAAGTTAATATTTATTTAAGTGAGGATGACACAGATAAGAACTTTTGTATTTCTCCGTTTTTAGTTGCAGTCCTATTGGTAATTTATCAGTGTTTACAGAGCATTGTTTTCTGTTCCCAGCCCAGCTTCCACTCTCCTGAGACTACTTAGATTGTACCAGCCGCATGGATCATAGAGGCCTGAGGTTGAAGCTCCTGTTTTCATAATGAGTGAGGGGCAATTTAGTGTCAGGAGGCCAAGGACTCCCAGACCCTTGGATAGAGAGGAGTTAGCTGATAGGGTGGCATCAACTTCTGGGTTGTTAGGGACTCTTAACACCTGCATCTAGTGAATAACCCAGATATGACCTCTAAGGCCTTCCAGGGATCCTGTCTATTTAGTTACTGTTTACTAAGATTTTTCTATAGTTTAAAGTGAGCTAGAGTCCTTATTGCTCTACTTTCTTTGTCTCTGAGAGGAGTCTACATTGATCACAGTACAGTGTAGATGGTGCCTTCATGAGGTTCTATGAGAGCTTCTGTGTATAACTTCAGATGACTGGGTTTGAAGTTAGTAGAGTTACTGAGTCTAAGCAGGGTTTTGTAGTTGAGCAGAGAGCTTCAGAAAGCCTGAGTGTCTGTTGTTACTTGATGCTTTCATTAATGCAATGGTGGACTTTAGTCAGTTTTCACACTGGCAGCATGAGCATCCCTGAGATGCTCATTAGATGTATGAGCTCAACCCTATCTATCCCATGGCCTGAGTATCAACAACTTTGTATCTGAGCATAGAGCTATTTATGGAAACACCTGCCAGATGATCTCAGGCATGCTGAAGGTTGTGAACCACTGTAGAATTTCAGAAAACAGACCAGATAGAAGGTGCCTTTTGATCGAGAGACAGAGGGGAGTTAGTAATAGCATAGATGTATTACTATCGTGAGACAAGTTAAGCATCTCCATTCTGAAGATCAGAAATCCAGAGGGCTCCAAAATCTGAAACTTTCGGGTATTGACATGATGCTTTAAGGAGAAAATTATACACCACACGTTGTCTTTTGCCCAATATAAGATCATATGCATGTTAGGTGCAAATGAAACACAATGAACTTACCTACAAACTTGATTGCAATCTCAAATTCTTCAGGCCCTAAGCATTTAAACAAGTGGTTTCATATATAGTAAACATTGGAACTTGTATTGTTTATATATATCACATGCCATGCACTGTGTTACCAATGTTACTGTTTAATCATAAGTCTAACCTCAAGGTGTTCTCCTTGCTTTGATGCAAGGGTGGGGAAACTTAAGAAGAGAACAAAAAAGTCTTTTCCTATGTTCTCACAAAAATATGGAACAGCTCAGGTAGGACTCAGGAGCAGGCACTCTGGACCCAAAAATTTTCATGGATGCCACTGTGTTGTGTTGGCATCAAGGAGGAAATCTGGAAGGAAGGCACAAAAACCTATTAGGATGTACTGTTTAAATAATTCTTTCATTATATGAGCATCCTGGGTTTCCAAGAGTTTCTTTTCCCATATTTGGAGGGGAGGTGGTTTATATAACTCATTCCTGCTGTAGATGTTTAAAGTTTGAATGCATTAATTACGTTCTTGTCACTGTGATAAAATACTTGATGGAAGCAACTGAAGAAAGGACAAATAATATTTTTTTGTTTGAGAGGATACAATGGATCATAGTAGGGAAGGCAAGATGGTGGGGCTCTAAACAGGTGGTTGAATGTAGTATCAACAGGCAATTAGGCAGACTAGAGTTAGTTATAACTCATAAGACTTACCATCCCAGGCAGCGACCCACTTCTTCCAGGTAGGTGCAACATCTTAAACATTATACAAACTCCCAGAATAGTGCCACCAGCTGGAGACCAGGTGCTCAAACACATGAATTTATGGGTAATAATTTCACACTCAAACTCCAACAGCAGTGAATAGATATAGTTGTGTAGCGTGGGAAATTCCTTTCCTGTAGCCATAGCATGACCTAATAGTATGTCTCCAGTGAGTTTAATTAGGGGTGCTAGTAATTATGGAGGTTGGGTTTTCTTAGATATGCTAAAATATGACCTGAATTTGGGTTCAGGATAGAACTAGTGGCCTCCTGCATATGAGGCAAGATTTTAAATTTAGACTCTTCTAAAATCCTCTCTCCCAACCACTGTATCCTCTCAAACCATGAACCAAAATAATTTGATGCATATAACCATTGTGTGTTGAAAGATGTATAAAACAGGTGGGCCTTGTGTTTTCACAGGTGTCAGTCTCTATCTTCTTGAAACAAATATTCATACTTAATATATACTACAGATATAAGTACATGTGAGGATGTACAGACTAATGGTTATCCCTTGAGCTTGAACTTCAGGCCACTGTCTTTGCTTTTCCTCCAGCTGCAAACATTGAGTTTATAATGGACAGAACATCTAATTTTGATAACATCACCTGCTTCATCCTCACATTCCTTTTTGCATGTGGTCATTCATTGCTTGTCTGATTATTAGGCGATTATGAAGGTAAAGAGGACATTAGAACAACCTTTCTGGACCAGTTAGACAAGTATTGGCTTTTCAGTGCCTTTGTTCTGCCACTGTGAAATGACTTTTGTTATTGTCATTCAGTGTTTAAGCCTGTTTGTGTGGCTTAAGAAAGTGGGGAATTCTGGAGGTGTGGATATATTTGAGAGTTAAGTAGATTTACAAAGGTGATCGAGTGAATGGGGGTCATGAGAACAAGGGAGATCTTAGCCTCAGGATTGTACCAGTTTGGGAAGAAAATAATTATGAGTTCCATGAACCCTGTGTTTGAAATGACTGTATGACCCCAAGGTAGCGAGAATGGGATCATACAAAAGTCTTCTTTCTAGAAAAGAGTTGTGTAATGTGGAGATTTAAAAGAATGGGTTTTTAGGTAATAGCTTAATCATTGACTAATTGTCACCTGGTTGAATAATGTAGTTGCTATGACAACTGAACAACCAATTGAATAGAACCTACAAATAAAGATAGGGAGAGGGCAAGTTAGAAGAAGGTTGCAGAGGACACTTGATTGCTCCTCCCTCTGCTTAAGAAAGATGCTAACACATTCCATTTCCTTTGAAGTTAGGTGGTTTGAAGTTAGGTTGTTGTTAAGAGGTTTGTTGTTAAGCTGGAAATGTGACTGGGGGTGGGGGGTGGGGGTGGGGGTGGAGGATCCTCTTTGAGAAAAAGTCAAGCAGAGCTGACCAAAGCAATGGTGTGAACAGGGAGATTGTCAAAGGCTAGGTTTCATAATCTGATGCTATAAAAATTTCACATCGTTTCCCATGTAAAAAAAAACCTTAATTTTTTTCCTCCTATATATCATGTATTTTATAAAATCATGTGTTTTTTTTTTTTAATGTGATCAAACACATTTTGTTGGTGGTGCTAACACATTTCAGGTCAACTTTTAAAAGCAGAATGCATAGATTGTCTTAGGTACACAGAATTAAGGAGAAAGCTGTTTGAAAATGCTAAAAAGTTCCTGTAATAAGAATTTGGTCTTATTTGGTTTTGTCCTACAAATACCGTATGCTAGAGTTTTAATTGTTATTGAAACAAGTAGATCTCTATCCCTTTAGATCTTATAGCATAGGAGGGGAGCTAGACATTTCACAGTGAGTGACTTTCAAGTGCTGTTCAAATTGAGGGGCAGGTGCCCTGGTAGTTTTTGGTGAAGGGCAGCCTCTAAGCAGAGCTGCTGACCATAGGAGGAAGCCACAGGTGGGGTGGTTAGGCAGGGACTCAAGGAGGAAGTTTGCAAAGTACACTGGATGGATGCTTTTGAGGAACTGCAAGCCTCAGTCGCTCATCTCAGTTTCAGCATTGTTAACAAAAGTAAACAAATGAAAAAGAAAATCCATGAGAGACCTGTGAATTGACAATGAGGCCCCAAAGCAAAATACTGAGTGTATATGTGTTATGAAGGTCATGTTATGAGAAATGCTACAATGAGTTATCTTCGTCCAAGAGACAATGGAGAGGATAATGGATAACACAAGTCCCATTAAAGAACAACAACAGAACCCCACAAAGCCTTTTAAACCCAAAGTGATAATAGCAGCAATGGGATGACTTGTAATGCATGTTTGAGTTGGCCCATTATGGGCTATATTTTAAGCATAATAAAATATGCTGGGGTCTTAGATTGAGAACCTCTTGGTGTACCAGTGTGAACATTGTATTTTTTTGATTCACAACAAGCAACATCATTGCTACAATAGCTTTGGCTGGAGTTAAAGATATACTTCTATTGATATAAATAAATTAGCTTGGCTTTCTAGATGTTCTTTCTGGACATGACTTCCAGGGTCAGCTCTTGTATCCCTTGTTGCTATCTCATGACTGTGTCCCAGAGGTGATGGAAGACTCCCTCTCCACCCCCAACATGATTAGTTGGAGACAAAGTCTGTGGATAGAATACATCTGTAAATTTCTTTCTACACATCTTGTCATCCTGTGCTCAAATGTCTCTTGCCTCTTGCCTAAGCCTTGCCCAGTGATGATCTTGATCTGCCTCCCCTTCCTTCAGCATGGCCTTCTCTTATCTTCCCCCCTTATCTTCTTTCCCTCCTTATCTTCTCTTTGGTATGTCTGCACTCTCATTTTCTTTCACAAAGCCCAGTGTTTTGAATGCTGTAGGAATCTTTGGTAGAAGTCACCTTCATTGTTTGGGACTTGTCTGAACAGGTAGGATTGTCTGCCATTTCTTTGTTTCCCTTAAGTCTCGGGTGAGCTGGCAAAGCCCAGGTAGAATGAAAAGGAAGGTTCCCAGGAAGTTTCCTTTATTAATATTTAATAAGACATGGGAGGGTTAGGAAGGCACATTATGAAGTCTTTAAACCTCATGAACTTTTAATGTGTAAGCAATAACCAAAAAGTTTGAACAGCAGGTGTGGCTCAGATCTTTACAAACTGATTGGCAAATTTGATTACATCATTATCTACTTCCTCTCTGATATCCAGCCTAGTGTCAGTTTCTAGTTTTATCATGAATCCAGGATACCATTTCACTATTTGATTTCATGGCTTCTGTGTTCCATTGTCAACACATACTTTTCATTGGCAGGTTTCAACTTGGCACTTAGTAGGAGAAGGTACTTGCATTGTATAGATTGCTGAGCCTATAGCATTATCTGGTGTGTTTTGTGTTCTGTGTACACATTCTCCAAAGTCACTGAGCCTCTACCTGGTACAGCATTATCTTAGTGTCTTCACTCTGAAGGATCCCTACTCAGTAGGAGCCACTCTCATTTGACTGAAAAGGAAGCCTGTAAAATCTACAGGTACATATAACCAAGTAGGTTGGTGTCAGGCCAATATTTGTTTAAATTTTATTGCATTATTGCATTTCACATTATCTCTATCTTAGTTTCTCCCCATCTGTGTTGCATTGCATACAAGACTCACAAGACTAATCACAAGACTTCCAGGTCACCAAGGTTCCTTCCAACTACAATTTCAGGATTTCCTTTGCTTGTTGGATTAGGAAGGGGCTGTTTGGTCCATTATTTCTCAGACTCAATGCCAAGGTGAGACACATCAAAGCAGGAGAGGGAATGATGAGAATGACATATTGATGAGAAACCCTTGAGAAGATGCTGACACTTGTGGAGATGAGAGTGCATTTCCTTGATGTTACACTACACACACAAAAGCATGTGCGCCTGCACATGCACACACATGTACACACATTTTTAGATTACTTTCTTGCCAGATTGTGAGGACCCAAAGCCAAATCTTTTTCAATGTCTCCTCTCCTTAATCTGACCTAATTGATACTGCAAACTGGTTCAAGTGGTTTTGTGGAAGGAAGCAAGCAGACTCCATGTTTCATTCCTAATTGTTCATCTAAGATCAACTCAGTCTCTGGGTTTCTGTTAGAGGATGTAAGCTTTCAAATACGAATGGAGGTTGATGTTTCAACACTCTGAAAATATCCTTGCCATTGACTTGATCTGGGTGTTTATTTATATAAGCATCAGCATTTGGGTACATCATCAAATGAGTCTTTTCAGGATCTACACTGATTAGCTGTGGTTGGTGTTCCAGTTGTTTCAGTCTTGGAGAATGAACACTAGTTTTATTCCAAGAAAGGCTCTGGAGCTTTAACTCAAGAAGCTTCCTTTTTTCTGTGTGCCTTTGGCTTCATAGTCTATAACTTCTTCAGATACAGCAATGGATGCTCCAGCTAGTAGAGTGTAGTGGGAAGTGAGATATAATTAAAGCTCCAACAACCCACACTTAAAGCTCTGTGTCTCTGAGAAGGACACAGTTTGTGGTTTGTAGTAATTCCAATAAGAAGCCAACTCACTTTGTGGTGTTATGAGGGGATGGGGAGATGACTTACTGTGCAAGCAGATGAGGACAAGTGGGTCCCTGGAACCCATGAAAAAGGCAGGTGTGATGGCCTGTGTTTACACTTTCAGTGCTGGGGAGATGGAGAAAGACAGGTGCTGGTAGCTGAAAAGTCAGCACATCTAGTACAAATGATGAGCTTCAGGTTCAGTGAGAGACCCTGTCGCAAATAATAAATGATAGAGGAGGACACCCAGTAGTACCCTTTGATCTTCACAGACACAAGAATATGGGAATGCATGCACACACACACTTAGATATTTTTGTTGACTTTTTTTTTCCTAAATATAATTTTTACCAACAAGTAATTCTGTATGTCTGTAGGAGTTTGGAAGATTATCTTGGTTTTCACTGTCAACCTGAGTCTGACTAGTCAGAAAGTCAGTCTTCTGGCAATTATACTTTCCTGCCTGTGGCTATGAATGAGCAGCAACTGACCTAGTATTTATAAAGAATTTGGTAGCATGGTTGCTTTCTTGATGCATGGGAAAGTATGCCTTGAAATGCTATATAGCTAAATTCCCTTCACACACGTCTTTCAGCTATTGGCTGAATTATGAATATATAAATACCCCTATCAGAAGTGAGCACTAGAAAGTGTGTAGTTTTCCTTTTATGGAGAAGGATTAGTCTGGGCTGAGATACAGTTTATTGCGTGCTTCCTTGCACAATAACCATTTCCTAAGGCATGCCTTTTAAATAAATGTGTTCAGTGTTAAATGGGTAGGGAGATAATAGGCCATTTTTGTTGTCATTAAAGTGTCATTTAAAAAAAAATCTTTCCAGGGCTAGAGAGAATGCTCAGTGGTTAAGAGCTCACACTGTTCTTTCAGGATACTGGTGTTTGGTTTCCAGAAGGGCTTCATGCAGCCACTTCAAGAAGCTAATATTTCCTGGAGCTCCAGCTCCAAGGGATCTCAGCTCTCCAGTCTCTTCAGGCACCTATATTCATATGTACATATCTGCACACCAATAAACATATGTGTACATAACTTTAAAAAATTAAAAATACACTTGCATTGGAAACAGGATAGTTAAAAAAAAGAAAGGAAACAAAAGAAAGAAAAACCTTTGGATTTAATTAACATTTTACAAGTTTAAATGTCTGGCATTTCATATCAGATTTTAACAAATTCTCTGAAGTCAGAAAGAAAAAATTGTCCAGCTATGTCTGTGTAAGCCAAGAGTATCTCCAGATTTTTGCCTCAGTTCACTGAATCTTCCAGATGGTGCCCTCTGAGGTAGGCATAAGCTAGAGAAATTAAGAAACATCTGCCCTAGGAGGCCAGTTTTAGAGGCTCATACTGTCTAGACCCCCCTAAACTTACCATTACCATGCTGGTGGGGAGAGTCTTGGTTTTGGACTCAGGGTAAATCAGAGTTCAACTATCAACTATGGCAGGTGATAGCTGTGAACTTCACTGTCTCAACATTTTCTCTCATAAATGGTGGTGAAAAGACTTACGTGGTTGTGTTGTAAAGATTAGTAATGACAGGTAGGGGAGGGGTGCCTAGTATAGGATTGATATTGCCTAAGTTCCTCTTTCATGTGGAAGAGAACAAGTTTGTCATTTCAGCATCCAGAAGCATACAGAGGACTAGGGGCGGGGGAAATGTCCAGTGCCCCTGTTCCATAGGGTTTTCTCCTATGTCTCTTGTCACTTTCTAACCCATGCAGGAAAGGAGGCAGGGATTGGCAATGACATTAAATTATTGTTTTAAAACTACAACCATGACAGGAACATCCAGTTAAGGTCTCTTCTAGTAGACAAAACTTAAAAATTAAATTCAGTCCGTGTACTCAGCTTGAGGCATCCAGTTTTCAAGGTGAAGTATTATCTGTTTGCCTCCTAAGAACTCACCCGAACCTTTTAGATGGTTACCTCATAAGATATTTTCTTCTTTTTATATTTTAAACTAAATCTTAGGTCAGAAAGCTGATGGCAGATATGGGTATCCTATCCAAAGTGTTAGATTTAGTGTCTTCTTGCTGAGTAGAGTATAACTTGGTGAAAACTCAAGCACACTTAATCCAAAATTGACAGTTTCTTGGAAGATTAAACTGAGTCAGTGGCTTTGCTGGACTCATACCCCGACTCTTCTAATTGATGGGTTGATTGGCCATGGTTTCAGGTTTCTATGAGGGCAAACATGAACAGAGAAATAGCTGTGAGTCTGGAAAGTTTGTCTCAGATGAATCTGAAGGCTCGGACATGTGATCCCACGTACATGGAAGTGGGGGGCTGAGGCAGGAGGATTGAAATGTAAAGGATTGAAATCCCCAGGATAGGGATAGAAGAAAGTGAAAGAGAGGAGAGAACATATCTCTGTAGAAAATTAGGATTCTTCTTCATGAGAAGATTAGCCATGCTCTTGTCTTTGGGACAGAGAAAACTTCCAAGCCATGTAAACTGCTTAGTGCAGTTAGGAGGGAAGATGTGCCCTGTTGGGCAGGATGGGAAGAAGGAAAGTATTGTGAGAGGCTTGTCATGGTTGCTGGGAGAGTCCATTACTGTCCACTTGCTCTTCCCATGGCCTCCCTGGACTATGCTGTAGGGTGCTTTGCTAGACCATATGAAACAGTGTCACCTCCCCGGATCCAGGACATCAGGGACAAGGCAGCATCAGGATCAGGAATGCAAAGCTGTATGGCTGGTCCTGGGTCTGGGCAAGTTGCTTAAAGCTTTCTATGCTTCAACTTGCCAATCAGTGAAATCGAGTCGGCTAACAGGGTTAAGAGGATTATATGACAATATCCCTAAGGAGCTTGTTCTTGATGCCTGAGGTGTCATTTGCTCACTGTGAGGGGTATCTGCAGTTACTACAGTCTTCCAGCCTCATGATGAGGAAGCTTATTTTAGCATTAATGAACCATCACATGCCCTGTTGGTTTACCTCAATAGACCCAAATAATTGCTTTCATATTTAAAACTCATTTACAGCATTATATCTCAGTAGGAGGTTTTCTTGGGATGTTACTAATCATTCCAGGCTTTTTCCATGTGGATTCTCTGAGACACATTGCAAAATGACATTTGGGAGTGATCAGTTTAAGCGATTACACAAGAGTGTCCTCTTCATGGAGTTGGCAGTCACACTGATGGCATCAGTGTGGTGGGGGAAATCAATGTGACTTTTCTGAAAGACAGACAATTTTAATATGGAGAGCACCGTTCTACACCTCACCATTTGACAGATGCTTCTATAACAGAAAGCCATATAAACACTCTCCTAGAGAGCTGACCACAAGCTGTGCTACTAAATAATCTCCTTCATTGTTGTGGGACTAATGTGGCATGACCTTGACAAATGTCATTTGTTTTAACCACTGACAAAATTAGAAACAGGTGAACCATGATTCATATAAGCATAGGGAATATTCAGTAATTAGTATTTTAGAAACTTTGGTGTGTATGTCCATGTGGGCATGCCTGTGTGAATGTGCAAGAGCATGCAGTATACATGATTCATTTGAATCCACTTGTACACATTTTTTTTTTTCTGGAAGGAGAGTAGAAGGTGTATGCTTAAGAGATTTGGGGCTCATGTTCAGTCTAGGAACTTTCAGCTTTCAGCTGAGAGTCTCTGTTGTTAGTTATGTGTGCCTCACCCTGTTAAGGATGTCAGGGACTTCATGGCCCACCTGTTGACTACACTTTTGTAATGGCAGTAAGCAGAGTGCAGTGTTCATTATTAAATAATTTGGAAAATGCAAGGGATGTACAGTGGGTAAAACACGCTCCATGCTTATAGACTACTAGAGTGTAATTTCTCCTGGGCATCTAATGGGGTTGTGAGAGGGCTAATGATCATTACTGATCTAATGTTCTTAAGTTTGTGCACAAGCTTACCCATATTTCTTATCATAGAGCAATGTATTTTTTTCTACAGCCTATCGTATGATTTTTAAAAGATTTAATGGTTATGACACCTGTTAGGTTGATGGCACACACAGGTCTCTAGTCAGGCTTAGGTTTATGGTAAATATTCAGTCATGGTACTAGTAGATTTAATTGTTGTCTGGATACACTCACCCCTATGTTCTTCTCCCCCTCTGTCCATCTATCTATTTGCCTAATTAAAATATAACAGTGATGCTCTAAGTATTTAAGTGGACAAGAAAACTCTCACCCTTATCAATTTCATATATTATTGGGATTGGAAGTAGATTGGGAAATTAAGTAATCTAGATGATCATTATGGATCATCACGTCTATGATAGATTGTATGATAAATGTCAGCAGGCATTGCAAGAGAAATTACTGAGCAGAGATACTCCTTCATACTACAAGGTGAGCATGGTGTTAGATGAAGCTTTCTCTGAGACCCAGAGAGCCAGTGTTTGATATTTGGCTGGGGCATGTTATGTGGAACCAATGATATAAGCTCCAGATTGTCACTTCAAAGGTTTGCACCCATATTCTCTTTATTCTGGTTCTGCAGCATTCTTCTTCATGTGGACTGCATAGGACAGAATAGGACTAGGTAGAACTGGGCTGTTTGAACATGAGGAGTCTCTCCTGGGCTCAGTCTATGCCATGGGTTACTGGAGCCTTCTTCCCTGCTATAGCCAATGCCAACTGAACTTTGTGCTACCAGGGACTTCACCTGTGTTTACTTGCCAGTGACAATGGTTGGATAGGGGAGCCATGGGCTGTGCCTAGGCTCATGTTCATTTACCTTCCTGCCTAAAACATGCACTCTCCTGCTTGGTGCTCTTAGCCCTGTGCAAAGTAGGCACTGACTTTGTCAACCTCCTGCTGTCAAGGTTCGGCCCACTCACATCAACACACCTGCTGGAAAGGAAAGCGGCCTCTACTTTCATCTTTCACTTGCCAATTATGGAGGCCTTTCTAGCCATTTCTATTATTAATGAAATTTGAGTTGTAGTGTATGTTTTTGGAAAAGGAATCTAAGCAGGATTGAACTCAGTATAAGGAAGTTTTTGAATTGAGGGTTCTTCGTGACTGGTCAGTGAAAGAAACTCACTTATGATAGTAAATTCTGTTTCAGTGCTTTGAGAAGTCCTTTGTATTTTTGTTGTTATTGTTGTTGATTAACTCTGTGTATAGAACAGAAAAACATGATTTCTTTAAAATGGGAAGAAGTATATAGATATATAGAGGAATTTACTTAATTATTGAAATTCAACTTCAGTGCTATTTCAGCCCTTAAACTGTACAGATAGAAGGTTACTCTTGCTGTTTTCTGGAATAGTTTTGATGGAGACAAAAAATACGGTAACATTTTATTGCAAATACACCAACATTATAACAAATTAATGATAAGGCATATTAAATAGGTTACATTCACTTTCTTGCCACACACCTGAATGGTGTTGGTAGCAATCTTTTTATGAGCATCATACTCTTAGAATAGTACAATCTCAAATAACATATGTGGACATTTCTATCTTGGCTATGGGAAAAGAACTCATTTGATAGGTTATATTTTAGACACCAGTGTCTTTTAAATTGGTGGTTTTGTGAAAACGCCAAGTATATTCTTGATTTTTGTGTAAAGCCTATGCTTCAGTATTTGTGTTGAGACAATACTGCTGGCCAGGTTCATGGTTTTGCAGCCCTGTTTTATACTGAGTCCTAGAGCCTTCTGGATCACAGCTGCTTGCACAGATGCTTGGAGTTCCTCTCAGTTTTCCATAAAAAAAAATGTAGACAAACATCATCACACACAGTTTGTTTTTAGATACGCTTATCCACACATACATAATGTCTATATTAAAAGCAATAAAAAATAAAAGTGAGAAAAATCAAGTATTCTCTGTCTTGGAGATGAGTCAGCCATTAGCAAGCAGGTGTTTCATGTTTGTTTGCTGTTGAGCTGTGATAGACACACCGTTTCACAGAATTACAAGTATTGTATTTTTTTGGCTTTGCGGATATTCCATTTACAAATATCATTAGTGGAACCAGGATGTATCACGAAAGAACTTTGGGAACACATTCCCCATGGAGGGATACTCCTTTAGCCTAGAGGCAGGAGGGAGGACCTAGCCCTTGCTCCAAATGACTTGACAGATTTTGATGATCCCTCCTGGAGGGCATCACCCTCTCTGTGTAGTGGGGGTGGGAGGGTGGGATGACAGGGGGTCTGGGGCCATGGGAGGGATGCAGAGGGAATGGGGGTTGATATGTAAAGTAAAAATATATATATATATATGTATATATATGAATAACTTGGTAAAAAACAAAACAAAACAAACAAACAAACAAAATACCAAATATCATTAGTGATTTTCCAAGTGGCTTCCTAGCACTTTAGGATACTTTTTTAATGGCTGGTTTGATAAGTGAACTAAGAAGTCTCTGTTGTGTCGATTCAGGAGCCTGTCTTCAAAAATTATGCCACTTACTGTTCCTCCCGGGCCAGTCTTCTGGGCCTGGCATTTATTTACTTTCAATTTTCTCACTTGTCATCATGAACAAACCCAGAAAGATATCCTCATCTTCACCTCTGACCATGGAATTCTTTAAAGTCTCATATGGTGAACATCTATCGGGATTTGGAACAGAAGGTTATGTATGAACTGGGCAGTTTCATTTGCAATTGCCTTAATTTAGTTTAAATCTAAAAAATTAAGGTAAAGCCAGTGTTCCCAAAGAATCAACATTAGAATTACTTGTGAAACAAAATGTAGATTATTTTTCCTCAATACACTGGGACATGGGTTGTCTGTTTCCCCTAGTATTAACCCAGTGAGGGACTTTTTCTTAGACGCATGAGATACTGTATTTACTGTATTCCCTGGAAGGTGAAATTACTCAGAAAATGAAAAGAAAAGTGGCCTTAAACAATGCATGGGAGGCTTATCCTTTTTAATGAAAGTCAGCATAACTGGGCTGTTAGCAAATCTACAGCAGAGCCCACAAGTTGATAATAAAAATGACCCATCAAAACTGTCTCCATTGTGCTGTGAAATTTGAATCGGTGTGGATTGGTGGTGTGGGGAAAAGCAAAAATGTGTTTGTCATCTAGTTTAAACAGACATTGAAGTGAAAGGTGTTGCATTGACTTGCACTCTATTGTAAGAAGGATGACTGTGAAGCATAATTAAGGAATAGTGGTCCCGCGAAGATGTTCAGTAGGTAGAGTACATGCTGGGCAAGCAAGTGGGGCCAGAGCTTGGATCCCCAGCATCTAAGAGCCTGATGCTTCTGCACATGTCTGTGACCCCAGTGCCAGGAGACAGAGACTGACAGACACTGAGCTCTTTCTGGTCAGTGAGCCTAGCCAGTACAACAGTGAAGCCCAGATAAAGTGAAAGGCACTGACTCAAACACACAAAGTAGAGAGCAATAGAAGAGGTCTCCTGATATTGACCTCTGACCTCCAGACACATGGGAAGGTAAGCACATCCACACACAGGTATACACACACACACACACACACACACACACACACACACACACCACACTTACCACACCATACCACACCACCACCACCACCACCACCACCACCACCACCAAAAAACAGTAATACAAAAAAAAAAAAGAGAAAAACAACAAAAAACCTAATATAGAATGCCTTACCCCCCAAAATCCCAAAATCATGGAGTCAGTTTTGTGACTAGGGCATTCACTTAGAATAATGCTCCCAAAGTTTACCAATATTGTAAAATCATAACTAGTTTCATTATTTACTAACTTTCTTTTCCATGGCCATGAACATTTTATTTGTTTTGGTTGAGGATTTCTTCTGTTGACTACTGAAGACTAACATGCATATACATTTCTCTGAGTCTCTGCTTCCAATTCTTTTGGGCATATATGCTGACCTGGAATTTCTTCATGTGATGGGATGTAATATTTTGGGGACTGTCTATATAATTTCTAAAAGCCAATACCCATACTACATTCACAGAAATAGTCCACAAAGCTTATAGGTGGTCATGTCCTTGTCCAGTGTAGGTTTTTCTGTTTGGCTGTGGGCTTTTCTCAGTGATGTGAGAGGTTCTTTGTGACTTTATTTTCATTCTACTTTCTGTAATGATTAATCATGTTGAGTGAAACTTTTTACAAAAGTTTAGTATACGTGCAATCCTTGATCTGAAGTTTCATTGAAAGAAAATTGCATGAAAAAAAAATCTAGATTCTAGGCATGATTCCATATCTAATTAGCCATTTGACCTTCAATTCTGTTTAACAAGTGTTAATTAGGCCACTATCAACCACTCATCACTGTACCTCATAAGATAGAGAGGAGAAAAATAAGTGAAAAAAATTTCCATTCATTTCAGCTAACAGTAAGGAAAGTGATTTTTTAAAAACCCTCAATCCATTTGAAATATGAAGTTTTTAACCAGCACATACAATTCTAAATGGCATACATTGTCTTCAGATATAGGTAGGATTACCTGTAATTAAAATAATACATGAGAACATAGAGGTTAAAAAAGGAAAGGTAATTATAAGATCTTGAAGGCCTAGGGTCTGTGATCTAGAAAAACCAAAACAACAAACAAACAAAAACTCTATAAACTGTAATCATAAATGAAAATTTTGTACTACATAGGACTTCTCTTTACGGTTCTTGGAACAGAAACACAATCTTAAGTATTTCCACCTTACAGTTAATTTGATTTTTATGTCATTGTGTGTATGACTAATTAAAAAGGAAGCTTAATACATCTAAACCAGTTGATGCCATTTATTACATCTCCACAGTTTGAGATTTGAGTTTCTCTGTTCTATTTTAAGCCAAGCTTTTGTGCAAGATGGCTCTTACCCAGCCACTCTTGTTTTTCTGCCTTCCCAGCTTGCCTCATACTGTCATTTACATTTCCAAAGCTGTTCAGCCTGCTCCAGAGCCAAAGCTGGCTGTGCTGGCCATCCTGGCTGGTTCTCTACTGTATCAGTATCAGAAGTGGATGCTCACTCTCTCTTAATGTCCCCATCCTCAATCAGCTTCCCCGACCTCATCCCACTTTTCCAGCTATCCTTCCTGGCCAGTTGATTCATTTTCCTCATGAGTTCGAGATAGCGAGTCCCATGGATCATTTCCTAATCTTGTATTCTTTTCATTCTACACCTCTGTTAAAGTAGGGGCAAGGGCTTCCATCACCTACAATTCCATCTAGACTTCCTTCTTCACTTGACTCTGAATACCCAGGTACACTGGATATGTCTGTCTCAAGTTTAGAAACTTATGAGTCCTTTTAATGGAGCTCATTAAGCATGACACCCACCTCTCTCCTTTCATTACTTGCTTCCCTATGTTTAACTGGTGGCTTTGCTACACTCCCTGCTTTTGCCTCAGCCCTGCCTCCCTAACCTACATCATCACCAAATGACAGTCATTCTGCTACATTCATGGGAGTTTAGCATCAAGATCCTTAAGGCCAGAGAAGCTCAAGTCCCTTTTATAAACTGCTACAGTATTTACACACAGTCTCATATTGTCCTACATGCCTTAAACCATGTCTAGGTTACTCACAATTCCTTGATAATATATTGTAAGGCTTTTTGTTTGCTTGTTGTTGGTTTTTTACTGTGGTGCTGATTGGTCTCAGGGACCCCAGTGGCTATTTCAGTTTTTAAATTCCTCTTTCAGAACTGAACTTTATTTATCCATTAGACAGATGGGGTGACTTCCTCCAGTTAGAGATGGCTGTGTAACCCCAGTGCTGTGGTAGAGCAAACTGGGGAAACCATGGCATTGGCACTTACCAGCTGACAACTTGTTTAGTATTTCTAATCTAGATTTCCTCCTACATAAACCAGGGTGATTTTATCCAGCTCTGTTGTGCTTAAGAAGATTCAGAAAACTCATAGATTAAAAACAAAATAAAATGTTCAGGGACTGGTGAGATGGCGCAGTGGATAAAGGAACGACAGAGCAAGCAAGCAAGCCTGTGACTAGAGTTTGATTCCTGGAAAACATCTGAAGGTGGAGAGAGAGAAATAACTCTGCAGTGTTGTCTTCTGACCTTCCCACCAGTTCTGATAGCGATCGGTGGACATATTCCTTGAATGAATGAAATAATCTAAGCCATATACTTGTCCTATGAGAGAAATCATTAATTTGTCATTGATGGCAATCTTAAATGATTGGTGAACATTTATTTAGAAAGAAATCATTTTACTAGAGACAATTCTAAAGCTGTCATTTCATTAATAATTTAAACAATGTCTCTGTATTATTTATTCTGAAACTTGGAGTTTTGAGGTGCCTTTCACCTGGCACTTTTATAAAGATGAATTATGTTTGGGAAAAGTCGATAGTTTGATGCAAGGCTTAGCAATGATAGACTCTATACAGACAGAATTGTTTAGAAGTCACTTACTGAGAGACATGCTATTTTCTAAAGACAATAGTAGCTAAAAATATCAATTTAGTAGATAAATAGTTAACATTTTTATTATTTTTAATTAATTTCCCCTGTAAGAGCAGTCTATTAAGGGTAGAGGTGATGTCAAATATATTATTGGGGTGTGGTGGTCTGGATGGAAATACCCTCATAGACTCATAGGGAGTAGCATTATTGGAAGTGTGGCCTTGCTGGCATAGATGTGGCCTTGTTGGGGAAATGTGTCACTGGGAGTGGGCTTTGAGGTCTCAGATACTCCAGCCAGGCCTAGTGTCTCATTCTCTTTTCCTGCTACCTGTCAATCTGGATGTAGAACTCTCAGCTACATCTCCAGCACCATACTTACTGCTATTATGATAATGGATTCAATCTCTGAACAGTGAACAGCACTATTAAATGTGGCATCTATTCACAGCAATAAAAACATGAGGGAGCTTTCTAATTTTCAGAATTGGTCGGCCAGGTATTTCATTGACTTAATGCAGATCTGATAACTGTCTGCAGAAGAAATCCATGTGGAGGTTTTTGTTGTTAATAGTAGGTTCAGATGGCACCATACTTAACTGTTAATTTTTAATTATTTTTTCATAATACTTTATTATCATTTGAGGTAATACTGGTTTTAGTAATTTTATTGGCACTTATTTTCTGGGTAGTAATAGATCCCGATTAAAAAAATAAATAAAAATAAAAAAAACACAACAAACAAACACAAAAACAAAAAACTTTCTCCATAGGAGAAGGTTAGCCAACATCTGGGATCCTGGTAAGAGGTGGATATGAGTGTTTGCACTTAGGCTTGCTGGCTTTAAAGCCAGAACAAGTGAAGCAAGGAGCAGCTCTGTAGAGTTCTCTCAGAACAACTTAGTATCCTGGTGGTCTTTGTTTAGGCCAAGAATAAAATCCTTTGCCATTGCAACATAATGGTCTTCAGATGTGTTGGGATGCATTCATAACTATCCTGGGATGTAAGTGGCCAAGAAACCACAGGTTGAACGCACCAGATAGTAAGAAGAAGAATGAAATGCAACGGTAAAATTGGTGTGAACAAAATAATTGCTCCAAACTGTTTTGGGAGAGAGGAATGATCGCCCTCCTCAACTGGTGACCTGTCTGACCTGTGTTCTCCATGGTACATCAGGATGATGTTGGACTAAGTGGACCTGATGTGGCTTCATTATTTTTTAATGCTACAAAGTTGAGAGGTGGATGTTTGTGGGGGAAATTCTCAGACAGTTGGAGGAGGAAGTGAGTGCTGGGTATCATGCATGAAATTCTCAAAGAACCTAAGTTTTAAAAGTGCCATAAGAAATATAAACCCCACAAGTCTCCTCAAAAGACTCAGCCTCTCTGTCTAGCCATGTCTATCTAAGCTCACTTAGATGACCACTGAGATCTCTACAATGTCTGGCTCCTCATTGCTACATGCCCCTTCATGACAGGTAGTCCAGGTTGTCTTTGTCTCAGATGTGTTCTTTAGAAGCCAGAGGCACAGATGTGGCATTAAGGCTTGGAGTGGACTTTTTCTTCTTTCTAGAACCCTTTCTTCCTTAAGTGGGCAGTTACTCACTGCTCATAGTACTTCCTTGTCCTGACTTGAATGTATCTTTCATTTTCATGTATTGGAAAGTTAATCCCCAAATGTGTGTGTTCATGATACATGAAGACAGGACCTCCTAAGTGATTAGGATATGATAAAGTCATGAGTTGAGGGTCCCCACAATGACATTACTACCTGTATAAAAACTACACTGGAGATAGCATGATAACTCTCACCAAGTGACCTCTCTGCTATGTTATGATGCTACAAGAGGGCCCTCACTAGATGCTGGCTCAATGTTCCTTGACTTTAGCCTCTAGGCTAAGTAAGCTTCCACTCTTCATAAAGTAATACACTCTCAGTTAATTGGTTCTAACAAACAAACAAACAAAAAAATGGACTTGACTCTAGTTTCTCTTCTGAAGATGTAAATCTGCACTGTGTGGAAGCTTGTGTTAGTAGGGCCCCATGTAATTTTTGACTTAACTGATGTGTATATAAGAAGTCAAGCCAGGCTTGGAACCATGAACCTGGAAGTCCATTCTCAGGAATAATTTTCAAAGTATATAACAGCTCAGGTGAAACTGTCTTTATCTCATTCATTTTGAAATTTTAGCCATGTGTTCAGTACAGTAATCTGGCAGCACAAAAGGTAAAAGGATTTTTCTTTTGTTTGTTTGTTTTGTGTTTGGGGAAATTCCACTTTTTAAGAATATTTGTTTTTATTACCTTCTATTGACCTTTCATTCCCCTCAGAGGTTAGGAGCATCCTAAGCATTGTTTTCAGTGTCATGGCTGAAGTAAGTTACCCAGATGTCTCTGTTCACACATAATGAAGAATGTGTTTATTTGATCCTGTGAATCTGAATTATGATGGTTTCCTGTCTCAACTGAGTTGCTCAGTTACTTGTTTGATTATCCTTTCCACTCACCTACTACCCAAGGCCACAGAAAGGCATCTGCATCTACTTTTGAAAATACAAATTATACAAATGGGACAGAGGAAGCAAAAGGAAGCTACATACAAGGTAGTTTGCAAATATCACAGTGCGTTTAAGACAAATGAGCTCACTTATTGAAATTAATGTCCCCAAGGGAAACATCCTTTTGTAGAGGTGCCAGCAGTCTTGCCTGAAACCCTTATTTAAATCACACCTGCATGCATTTTTTTTTAATTGAATATTTTCTATAAGCCCATCCTGGCTGGCTGGCAAAATGCTCTCTGCCTGATCTAATTTTTTGAAAGGAGAGACACTGTTCTTTAAATAGCCTTTGCCTAAAGGGGAAACCAAATTCTTTTCTGGGTATTGCTGCTGCTGCTGTTGTCTTTTAAATTTGCTTCATTGTAGACTAAAGGATTTAACTCTTTGCTAGCTCTAAAACACTCCAGAATTTCTTGATCATGTGTCCTTAGCAGCAGACATAGCATCTGTGAGTTTTCATGTTTACTTATGCCTTTGTGCGTGTTCTACAGTCTGATGATGCATTATGAAACATACATAGAAGGGAAGATAAGGGGACACATGAAGTCATTCTGAATGAAGGAGGTTCCAGTGTTTTCTCCTCCTACCATAGAACTGCACTCCAGGCTTATTTGGTCTGTTCAGGGGAATCTCCTTATAGCTCCTAGTCCAGGACAGGTTTTTAGGTCTACTGGAACATACTCACACCCTGAAGATAGAGGCTGGGAAGGGAAAAGTTTGCTAGGATCTCTAAGGAAACTCACTGAATGCTGTCTCCTCCCTCTTCGGAGAGAACACAGGGTGTGGCCTGGTGTCTGGTGCCAGGTGGTGGTCAGGGACAGGAAGCTGGCCTTGTGCTTTCTGTTGCTGGTTTCTGACTGCAGCTGTTTGGGTTGGTTTCTAAACCACTTATTGAAAAACTCAACAAAACTTGTGAAAATGGAGAGTGCTTTTGTTTCTCATGGGCATCCAAACTGCAACCTGACCTCCTAGCTAGCCCTTTATGAGCTATCTATACATGCTAAGTGGTTTGACTTTTCATATGGTTGATGGAATGCATACTAGCATGTTAAGCCCTACATTCTGATTTATACAAGCTTGGCTGAAGATTTTCATCAAAGGGTAGGTTTGATCTGTGTTTGAAACTTGTCACGGCTCTATTAAGACTCATGATCTGTGACCTTTTATGTAGGAGTCTGCTTTTTCTGAGACAAAAATTGCTCCTAAAGGCTTGTGATGTAGTTTAGGTCCTAAATGTCACTCAAAGACACATGTGTTGAAGATGTTTGACTCCCACTAGGTGCTGTATTGGGAGGTGCTATTAGTTAGGAGGTTAGGCATATTGTGCTTGGGGTAGTGGGTGGGGTTGGATCATGGTCCTTTTGAAGATGCTATTCAGGCCCTGCTGCCTTCCTCCTAGCTCTCTTTTTGCTTCTAGGTTGGATCAATGTGAGGAGAATGTCTCTTCCATGTATTCCTGTGATAATGCACTGTATTCCCATAGACCCAAAGCAGCAGAGCCTAAATGATCATGGACTAAACTTCTAAGATCATGAGCCCAAAGAAACCTTTTTAAGTTGTTCTCCTTGCCTTTAGTGTTGTGTTACAGAAATGGAAAGCCAACCTACGCTGCTTGCTTAAGTCTCTATAGCTACAAAACAAGAACCTGTTCACAGTGTTCACTTGTATCTTGATGATGATGTCCAGGCATAGTGGACAGCCTAAGTCCCACCCCATGCCCTTCTCCCTTTATTGAGTTGTTGTTTTTAAATTCTGTTAACTATTAGCAAACAATATGCTAATCTCTGACATCCCTATTCTCAATTTTTCTAGAAGCCCATTCTTCAAGTTTGATTGCTTACCATGGGACCAATTAACACAATCTTGGGATTGTGTTAATGACTCTGTTTCAGTGTTGTCCTTCTGAAGGGACACCTTCTTTTGTATCATGTGTTCCTGAACCCTTGGAACATTCCTGGAGATTCTAATCACTGCAATGTCTGCAGCTCTCTAGAAATAAGGAAATACTAAAGTTCTTTGGTCATGGAGATCTATTAGGGCTTCTTTCAATATGGTAGTTCAGTCACAGAGGTCCTTACAATCTCTGTCATTCTTTCTCCAGGGTCAATCACCTAGTGTTACTTAGCCTACAGAATTCCTGCTCTTTGGATTGTGTACCATTTCTTTATCATAAGGTGCATCTGTCACTGAGAAGTTGGCATAATCTCCAGATGAGGGTTCTGAACCAGCTCCCTCTCTACCTTCTCTTTCATCTCTGGCCACAGATACAAAGGCTAAGAATGCAGATATACACCATCCACAAGCAAATAAGAGTTTCAAATGCTGCTATTTAACCTTTCAAATATTGCATCAAGTCTTCTCAACTTTTACAGTGTTCATCTATAGAGGACTGACTAAATGTGGTTGCATCTACTATATGGGCCCTATGTTAGACAGCTCCATTTTTAAAAATTCTTTGTTAATCTGGACAATTTCACATGTATACATAATGAAATATGAACTCCAGTCCACATTTTACTCTTCAAATGTCTTCCTGAATATATATCACAATGTTTTGTCTTATTGTATAATTCACCAAATCTAGGCAGTGCTACCCATGTATACACCGGTGGCAGCTACATATTTTTTTTTTATTAATAATATAATGTAAAAATTTTACATGTTGATCCCAGTTTCCCCTCCCTCCCTCCCTCCCTCCCTCTCTCCCTCCCTCCCTCCCTCCCTCTCTCCTTCCCTCCCTTCCTCTTATCCTCTTTTCCCTGTGACAAGCACCCTGGCCACCCTCCCCTCCCATCCCCCCCACCCCCATTCCACTTGTAGGGCTATGCTATCCAGGTTGGGTCATGTAAATCTGTCAAGTCATTTGAAGTAGGGACTAGGACTTCTCTCCTGTCTCTATGTTAAGGGGTTATCCCTCCATGGGGGATGTGTCCATAAGGTCCTTTTGTGCACCAGAAATAGATCCTGTTTCTACTGTCTGAGGTCCCTCAGGTCCCCCAGACTGCTCAGTCCTGAGACCCATATTCAGGGCATCTGAGTCAGTCCCATGCTGGATTCCCAGCTATCAGTCTGGCGGGGGGTGGGGGTGGGATTTAGCTCCTCCTTGTTCAGATCAGCTGTCTTTGTGTGTTTCTGCAACCTGGTCTTGTCCCCTCTCTCTGCATCTGGATTCTAGTTTGACTCAGTGTTTAGTTATGGGTGTTTGCTTTTGTTTCCAAAAGGTACTAGATGAGGGCTCCATGATGGTGGATAATTTAGTTGATGATCTCACTATCAGGGAAGGGCAGCTGCATATTTTAAAAACAAAACAAAACAAACAAAAATCTCTGTCACCCCAAAATAGCTGTGGCAAGAGTAAGCTATTCAACATATTAGTTCTTTAATTTGCAAACTGGGGTTTTCTAATTTATTTAAAATGCCTTTGGGATTTTGATGACTATTATGCAATTATCTTTGTGATGGGTGTTAATATCTCTTTTCTTTGTCAAAATACACAAGACTAATGAAAAAGAAAGGTCTATTTTGGTCACAATCTCAGAGGTTGGTATGGTTGCTTTGGGGCCTATGGGTGGATGTTATTTTACAGAGGCCTGCAAAGGTGGCACAAGAGGCCATTACCACACAGTAGCTGGGACACAAAAAGAGGAAGGAACTTGGGTCTCAACATTCCAGTCAAGAGCATTACTCTAATACAGAATTTCTCCTCATAAGTCTTTACTTCCTTTTCTACCACTTCCACATAGCTCCATGGACTGGACATGATCCCTTATCACTGGGGGCTTTCCTGGTGTAGATGGGATCTAGACTATGTAAGATATAAGTGAATATATGCCAGGAACACAACAGACCCACTATCCCAACCCCACAAGCTATGCTTGCCAAGACCTGAACTTGAAATCCAGGCTTATAAAGTTGAAGTTTCTGTATTACAGAGAGTCTCTGTTAACAGCCACAAATTCTGTTGGTTAGATCATGCTAATAAGAGAAATGGGTTATTAAATAATACCTTGCTTGACTGGTACTTATATCTATTGTAAACGGACTCAGAAATTCATGTGGTACTTTAACTTGAACAGAAGATTCTAAACATATCTGGAAGTCTGTGACAGAGAATGACTTTAAGGTTTAGATAGGTAGTATGTCACCAAAGACTTGTGGTTTGAAGCTTGGCCCCCAGCTGGAGGATCCAGTCATCACATGATCAGATCAGAAGGACTTGGACTTTATCAGAGGCTCAATCCCTTCATGTCTGTATATGTCAGAGGTCTTCTTATATAAAGTGGGTCATTAGAAGGGGCCATGGAGAAATACATCTTTTCACTGGCCTTCCTCCCCTCTCTCTGGTTTATGGCCTCCATGAGTCAGCCGTCTCCTCTAGAACATTCTCCCACCTCACCCCTGTGGTCCTACCTTACCAAGGCCTGAAATAAATAGATATAGCCAAATGTGACTGAAACATCCACAATAATGAATTAAAATAAATTTTCCTCTAAACCCCTTCCCACTGGTATTTGTTAAAGCAGAGGAAAGTCTGAGTGATACACTTGTTTGGGAAGCCATATGTACTTCAAGGCATTGGGGAGTCATTGCCATTTTGCATATAAGTCAATCTAATTAGGCAGATATTTAAGAACTTTGGAAACTAAGAATTTTATTTCCTCCTCCTCTATTGTCCTCACACATTTAGTTCCAGCCTTGTAATCAATGTATCCTCTTATTTGAGATAATTTAATTGAGTGTAGGAGATTAAAAGTAAATTATATTTAAAAGGCTTTTAGTTGAAGTCACACAAATACTTTAGTATTATTAAGTACCAATAAGCGAAACTTTATAATAGTCGTCTCGTGCAATTATCATGAAATATGCTCTTTTATGGTGGTCTTTAATGTGCTGTGTTTGCCAAGTGAACTTCATTTGAAAATAATTGTTTGAAGATTGCAGTTTTATTTTGTGCATGTGTTTCCCAGTCTGTTCTCTTTACTTACCAATTTATAATATGTGCCATTTCTTTGGCGATGTGACTGAGACTTTATCAAATACAGATTGACACAGCTTCATTCAACAAGGTCAAAAGCTTGTTAACTCAATCCTAATTTTTTTTATCTTCAAATGTGAATGCAAACCCAATAGTGAGTGAGTAGAAGCTGTAGTGGTAATATCTGTAATGACATATGCATTTGGAATACCTCTTCTCAGTGACTTTCAACAGGTCTGTGTTCTGCTACTTTACTTGCAAAATGATATGTAGACTTGTATATGTAATTCCCTATGAACAAAAAAATATGGATTCTTATAATAGATTTGTGGCTTAATTATGTATGTTCACAAGTCACATAATTTATTAAAGGACCTATGTTTGTGGCTATTAGTTGAATCCTGACAATGAAAGTGTCTATCAAAGAAGGAGGATGCTGAGTTGTATTTGGTCCCTAGGTTCACAGTCATTGTATTCTACAGAGCCAACAGAAGAAGTGAGTTATTGAATACTGATCAACTGAACCATTGCTTCCAGGCTCTTAAAGTGTTGTATTATTTTTGTTTATATATGCATACATATTTTGCCTACATATATGCGTATATAGTGCCAGCAGAGGCAGAGGCTGGAGGATGTTGTCAGGTACTTCGGAACTGGAGTTATTAAAGATTGTGGTCCATCATGTGGGCACTGGGAATTGTACCTGGGTCATCTGCAAAAGTGGCAAGTGCTTTTATCCACCAAACCATCTCTCCCATAGTTATTTTCTTGCACATATTTAGGTTCTTACGAAACTCAACTCACCACATGTGTAACTCAAGTTACAACATATTTGGTTCTTAGTACATGAACTTATTTTCTGTGTGTACTGTTAAAAACACCTTATTTCATGTACACACATGTCCAATGTAGATATTATGCATATGGGACTCATTAACATTGAGCTTATGGCCAAAGCACCATAATACATGTATGAATGAAGATTCTGTAGCATACGTTTGGTTTTCTGTTAAGGCATATGACAACCTTCTTTCTGTTAAGCATACCAGATGGTGCATCAGACTTATGCTTGGAGATCAATTAAAGCTGGAAAATCACCAATGGAAGGCACAAAGAATGCGCACTCAGTAGGCTGCAGAAAGGTACGCCTTTTCCAACATTAGAACTGAAGTTATAAAATGCAAGGCACTTTTTCCTGCCATTACTCATCACTTACCTTATTAAAAAAAAAACAAACAAACAGTGTGATAGACCATTGCATGGTCAGTATTTTTAGTAATGTAATAATCTGACCAAGAAGAGCTAATACTAGGAGCATAATTTCCCCTTGGTTGACATTTTGTGTGTGCCTCGTTATATTACCTTTCATCTGGTTTCTTTATGAGAATCTTTCCCAGTAAAATGTGTCAACATCTTTAAAGATTGGTAGGTAGAGTGCCAGGAAAAAAAGAGAGAGAGAGAGAGAAAGAGAGAGAGAGAGAGAGAGAGAGACAGAGACAGAGACAGAGAGACAGAGAGAGACAGAGAGAGATAGAGACAGACAGAGACACAGAGACTGCACCCAGGATGATCCTGAGCACATGGACCCTGTGATAATGTCTAGTGTGGCAAAACTCCCCATCCTCCTTCACATCTGCTCCAGTGACTCACTGACACCTGGGTTTGGTAAGAGGACCACATTCTGTTTCCTGTCCTGGCAGTTTGTTTCTTCATTTGTGGATTACAGGAAATATGTTTTTACATATGTGGATTACAAGAAATATGTTTTTGGTTTTCAAGAAATGTCTTGTTGATATTTCTACTGTCTTGTCTTCTTCGATGCAGACCTCCTGCAGCCAGTGTTTACTGTCTTGTTCTCTGTTTTGTTTTCATCCCAGTGACCAAGTTCTTGACTCAGCTATAGGCTTGCTGAATGTTGCCAAATGAAGGAGTCAGTTTTCATATTAAAGTTCAAAAACAGAAGATGCTCTTCAATATAAAAATGAAAATAAGCATGAGCAGATGCTCTGACGTGTGGGGTATTAATGCTTCCCTGAAAAGGAGGCTGTGTACATTTCTGCACTTAGTCCAAGCAGAGAAAAGATAGTTGAGAGCTGCCAGCCTTCTGAAAACTTGTAAAGATGGGATGAGGGAAATGGAGAGAAGTCAGAAGACTGACGTGTTTAGTAGATGGCAAGTTGACTGGTTGCCAGTATCTTGAACAGACCTTTGCTTGCTTCTGGGCAGGGCAGGCACACCAGACACGGTGATGGTCAGAGGTCAGTCTTTTGGTAAAATCTTAACAGAGTACGTTTTGGTGAGTGGCAGTTTCCTGGCATTTGATTTGTGTGAGTCAAAGCAAGTTTATGTGTCTTCCTCTTTAGAAGGATTTAGTCAGAAAATGAAATATATGAGTTCAGTCTTCATCCAGAATGGAGTCCTGTGGAAACACTGTAGAGAAGGAGTTCTTTATGGTTTCTGAGGGATGTGTAAGATTGAGAAAGGTGGCTTTTTTTTTTTTTTTTTTTTCAGGACTGACATGGATTGCATTGTTTGGTGAATTTCAGCATTTGTATTATTTTTTTTTGAAGAAATCTTTTATAATTGTTTGAGGTCTTGTTGATTTAAAGCTCAGGTTTATTATAAAACTTTTACGCAGTAAACTTACACATATATAGGAAGTTTGAAGTTTAACTAATTATACAAAAATCTATATGGACATCTCTTTCCATCTTTCCTCAATAAGCAGTGGCAAGTGTGGCTGTTGGCCACTTGACATGTAAATGTTTAATTGCTCATGAAACTCTTGAAGTTTTCCGATGAGTCTGTGTTAGCTTCTGTTCCTGTTTACAGTGCCTGAGAATTCTAGTTTGCTAGGTATGTAGGCAGTCTCACTAGCACTCTGTAATGCTGGTTTGGGTTTGGCGTTTCCCTTTTCTTTATAGCTATTCCAGAACATAGTGATATGTATTAGAACACACACACACACACACACACACACACACACACACACACACACGTCATTTTGTTTTTTCTGAGAATATTTTTTCTTTTTATTACTGGCTCCTGTTGTGTATACTTCGTGTTTAATGCCTCGTGGAAGCTGTTGGAATTCCTGCTTTGTGATGTACATTAAGGCTCATTTTGCTCCCCATTGAATTCTTACTGTTAGAGTATAAACTTTATGTGCACAGAACTGGCACTACTCTGATTAAAAAAAACTACCAGCTCACTGACTGAGGATAGAAAACTCAAATCATCCTCAAGAGAATTACATTTCATTTAGGTGTGAGGTCTATTTCTTTTTGTCTTTTTATATATAATATTAGGTAATATTTTTTTTTTCTGTAGATAGAGTCTTATTATGAAGCTCAGGTTGGCCTCAAGTCCACAATCCCCCTGCCTTAGTTCATCAAATATGGATATTACAGATGAGTTTTTCTTTATTTTTCTTTTTTTTAGGGAAATATGTTTTCTAGATTGTCAGTTCTAAACTGACAATGATGAATTGATGAACCATGTTAGCAATATTTAAGCTGTTAATATAAGGATCTCTTACTGATCTGACAGCTTTAATGTGTCTTCTTCTTATAATATTCAATACTTTTCTAAAGCATCCAAGAAACATCCCCTGCTGATGAGAGTAGACCCTGTAGATGAATTTTCCTTTGGGCTGCCAGCTCACAAAATTTGACACAGAGACTTATTAATTATAAAAACTCCTTATTATAGTTATTATAAATTAGGCTTGTCCCACTAGCTCTTATAACTTAAATGAACCCATTTCTATTCATCTATGTGTTGACACATGGCTCATGGCTTTTACCCCTTCTCCTGCTTCCTCTATGTCTAGCTAGAGTCTCTGCCTTTATTCTTCCCAGAGTTCTGCCTAGCAATTGGCCATTTAGATTTTTATTAAACCAATCACAGTGGCATAACTTTACACAGTGTAGTCACATATCTCACAACAGGACCCTGCCATGCTGGTTTCAAATCTTGCCAGTTTTCAAGCTCTCTTCAAATTTGGTCCTAAGAAAAAAATATTGATACAGACAAATAGCATCATAGACTTGCCCTAATAACTTGGGTGTCTGAAGTCATTCCTGTTTAATAAGTGCCTTATTAAACATGAGCATGACTTTAAATTCTGCTCTTCAGTTCTATTCACATTCAATTGTACATCCAACTGATGTTGTGCATACACTAATATAGATATGTACCTTTAATCATGCTTTTGGTGATTGTCATAAAATATGTGAAGAAGAGAGTTCATAATTAATTTTCAGTGTTTTGTGTAAGCTTTGTCCCATGAGCATGGCAGCTTCGGTAGAGTTTATTAGATTCAGACATGCAGGATTAGTTTTGGCTGTAGAATTATCTAGTATCTTGTGTAGTATTTTGTGCTATTTTTCCCACTCCAACCACATTTTAATATACCTAAGGTTCTGAATAAAATGCCCTTGGCTTTGAATATTTTCCCTGGCCCATTTATTAAATTTCCAATTCAATAGTAGGTGCTTAATCCTGCAAGGACTCTCTGGGAGCACAGTGATTCTCAACCTTCCTAATGCAGTGGCTTTTTTTTTTTTTTTTTTTTGATTTTCAAGACAGAGTTTCTTTATATAGTTTTGGAGCCTGTCCTGGAACTCTCTCTGAAGATCAGGCTGGCCTCTAACTCACAGAGGTCCACCTGCCTCTACCTCCCTAGTGTTGGGATTGAAGGTGCCTGACACCAATGCCTGGCTCTAATGCAGTGACATTTTAATACACTCTCATTGTGTGTAATCCCCAACCATAAATCATTTTATTGCCACTTCATACCTGTAATTTTGCTACTATTATGAATCATAATACAAATATCTGATTTGTAGGATATCTCATATGTGAGACTCCAAGGGATCATGACTCCCAGATTGAGAATTACTGTTTTAGCATTTACTATGCTTCTTTGTGGGGTAGACAATATTGTGTTCCAATATTAATTTGAAAATAACATTGTCATATTGAAGTTTGAGGTAAGGGAATGCCTAATGCAAAAGCTTAAACAAATGGAGAAACAGACAAGCTTTAAAGTAGCTTGGTCATCCACACATCTCCCCAGTGATTCCTGCCTCCCACCTTCTCTCCTGCTGGTAGAATAGAGTGATGGAGGCAGAGCAAAGGGACAGTTTGGGTGAGGAGAGTTCCCGTGGCTCAAGCTAGTGCATGCAGTGATCTTGTTTTTAAAGTTATGGTTGCTGTCTTTGATTGTCACTATGGCAAGGATGTTGTTGATGTCAAGAAAATGAAGACTGGTGATAATTTCAATGTGTAGGACACTCCCGCACAATAATCCCTGCACCATCCCCAGTGCTGACAATACCCACTATTGAGCAATGCTGAGGTACATAGACTCAGGGTCAACTTCTGCAATTGTAAACCTGAGCAAATTAAAATGTCCTGATCTGTAAAGCTGGCATAAAAGTACCTGAGTAGATGCTTATCTGGAAGAATTGTTAATGTGCATGTATAACAATGGGTACAAGGACAAGCACAGAATCCCAGGTACTGTTTTTAATGCTCTACTGGCTCCCCAGCCCACTTTGCACAATAGTCAAGGTCTTCAGTGTGGCTCTTAATGACCCGCCATGTATTCTTCCTCCTGTTCTTCTTGGAGCACCTCTCTTGCTAGTTTCCCTGTCTGATTCTGCTCTGACCACCCTTACCTGCTTGGAGTCTCTTCACCTCTCAAACCTGTCCTGGCCTTTTGCTTGTCTGTATATGGAAGGCTCCTGAATTTCGGATCTCTTCCTCTCTCTTCTTCATATATTTCTGTTTTATCCTCTGGTACTTTATACAATGGATGCTTCCCCAGTGCATGGACCAGAAATGGCAGTCTGGCAACCTGGCTAGTCACAGACATCCTAGCACCTTTGCTGTTGCTTTTTTCCTTCCCTTCAGGTAACATATTAAATATGCATTTTTTATTGTCTGACTCTCCTAAGTAGGTTACAAATTCTATGAAATAAAGAAGTCTGTTTTGTTCCCTGACTTATCCCTAAACTCTGGAATATCCCCTGAGCACTTAGGTACCAACAGTGTTTATTGGATGAATAGACTATTCAATAGCAGGATGGAGTGGGTTGTGATTGAGTGGTAGCACTTGGTGGTGTACATTTGGGGCTGTGTATGCCTGTGAGAGAATGTGTTTATAAAAGGTTACCTTTCTTCTATTTAAATACTTTTTTTATGAAGATGATAAAACTAATAATTTACACATGCCTATACATCTAAACAAATTAAGCCAAATATTTTAAGTTATAATGATATGTACAAAACTGTCAAAATATTGGAATTTTTTTTTGGTTTCAGACTCTGATTCTCCCATCTATTTTAAATGAGAAAAGCATGCTGCTGTCATTACTTTGCAAGATAGTGATGTGACTGCCTGTGTTTAAGCGTGTTTGGCTTAAAGCTGGCTGTAAATCTCTGGGTGATATCAATAGAATTACCTATGTCATATTGCTTTCCTATTGGCCAACAGGGCTCTAGTCATTAACCAATAAGAGAAACATATTTACAGAATGACATCTCCCACCAAAATACTTTCATTTGCACTTAGCATTCTAAAACAGTTCAAAACTCAGGCAGAATAAAGTTTTATAAAATGTTTATTGTCTTCACATACTATTCCTATGGCAGGAAACCCAACCAGAACTTTCAGTGTGTGCTTTTTCTGAAGTCAGTCAGTTTCCAGGTACTGTGTCAGATGCTGTTTTCATTGCTGTGACCACTTAAGGCAGGAAGGATTGATTTTGTCACATAGTTTGGAAGCATCATCCAGCACTCTGGGGAAGTCATGGCAGTAGCAGAACTATGAGTGTATGGTCACATTGTATCCATTGTCATGAAGCAGAAAGACTTGAATATAGGCATTCAGCTGTTTTTGTTTTGCTTTGTTTTGCTTTCAGCTGGGACACCCACTAAGTGAGGTTGCTACCCACATTGAGGATGTGTCTTCTCTCCTCTGCTAATTCTCTAGAACCATTCTCATGAACATGTATGTGTGTCTTCCAGGTGATTCAAAATCTAGTCATATTAATAATTAAGATTGATTATCTTAATTATTAATTATTAATTAAGCAAGCCTTTAGGTACAATAGTGTATTAGACTGGGGTTTCTGAAGTTTGGCAATTGCTTTGTAATGTAGTATCTAAGTGATGTGTCTGTGTGATTTACATGATGTCAATAATGCAATAACATGAAGAAGTGAATTGCTTTTCTTATACTTGGTAAGTACCATTAAGTTGATTGTCAGATAGTGCTTGGTTAAAATAAAGCTCGACTCTATACTTAGACAGATGAGGCTAGGTAAGGGAACCAAAAAAGCTTGTATGTGTTTATATTGGAATGGGGAGTCTATTGAGTTAAGGAGGGATTGCTGAGTGAACACTGCATTGAACCTTGTATGTGCCTTTAGTGGGAAAGCATCTTCTATCTACCTTTGATCATGATCATGCCTCCCTAAATGACCTGCATTTCTCATTTTTTTCAGCCCAATTTTTGAGCGTCTTATAATTATTGCCTCTCTTCCCATCATTTCCAAGCTCTTCTTGCCTTACTCCACTCAGATTGTTTTCTGAATCACATCATCAAGACAACTCATACCATGACTACTTAACTCTTTTCATTTTGACAGATTGATACTTTCAAGATTATTTCTCTTTTGTCTGTGCACAGTACTTGGGGCTGCTGACCACTTCCTTTATAAAACACCCTTCCTTTGGCATCTCCATTTTAGGTTCTATTTGTCATAGATGGAACCACACCTTCCCCCCCTCCGTCTACATCTTTGTAGTTTCCTTTGTGAATTTATTCTGCCATAACTGGCCATTAAGTGCTAGAGTTCCTTCAAGCTCATGCCATCTTTTATTACGTATTTTCATCTGTAGTGTTTTAAAATCAACATCTGAATACTAATCTCTCCAACATTAATTTTTAGACGTGATCTGTCTCTTTGTTCTACAGTCAAGTTTCTAGATGCCAGCTTGGCTTCTCCCATTGGATAGACTAAACACAACACAAAGCAGCCAGAACTAAATCTGTGATAGCCCTGTAAATTCCAGACTTTTCAGTGATTCATTGGGAATCACTTGGACTCAACCTTGACATCTTTCTCTTTATTCTTTCAACTGAGTGTTATCAATTTCTATCATTAATATTGCTCAGAGAAAAAAAATGTTCAATAAGAATACAGATATGAGTAACAAAGTCAACCACCTGCAAATAATTGGCAGACATATAAAATAACAACTGGAAAATGTTTAATATTCTTATGATTTTTATTAGAAAATTATACTTTATGATAAATCTCAGTATATGTTTGTATGCATTTATATTTCATATTAGCATTTAAAATAACAATCAAAATTTCCAAATTGTTTATTAAATTGTATTATTATTTAATTCTAGATAACATTTATGACAATAGTACATTTTAACTGGAGATTTTTTCATGTTTATAATGCTCTGTGTGTGTTTATGGTATGTATATGAGTTTCTTTGCATTTTTCTGTACTTTAAATTTTTTTGAGATTATTATATAATCACAAAATTTCTCTACCTCTTTTTCTTCCTCTAAACCTTCCTATCTATTACTCTGATCTCTGAATTCATGGTCTTGCCTTTTAATATTATTGCATGGATATATGTATGTTTATTTACATGAATATACATATATATTCCTAAATATAATCTGATCAGTCCATATAATGTTACTTGATGGGTATTTTCAGGCTGACCATTTGGCACTGAACAACTAATTTCTATGCTCATCACTGGGGAAGGCAACCTCTACCATTCCCAGCCTTTTTCCGTTGCCTATATAGATCTTTGTGTAGGGTTGAGGCCCCATGGGCTTTCCCCAGTCCACTGGGTATAGACTTTGTTCAGCTTGTGTTTAGGCAGTCACGTTGGTGAGCAGTACTCTCTCCAAGAGCCAAAGACCACCTAAAAAATAATCTCAATGCCACACCTGAGAAGGCCTCTTTGAGGTGTTAGTCAGGGCTATCCTAGGGCTTTGAAAAACATCCTGCTTATTGTTGCTGCACTTGGCTGCCCTGGTATGTTGAAGATAGGTCCCTATTGCTAAAGACACCATACACCAGACCCAGAGATCACTGAACTGGAATGGACCTAAATATTTCCTTCCTGAGAAACCATGCACACTTCCAAAAGATGGAGGCAACCGAGAGTACTACCTAGCTGTGACCTATGGACCGCACCAGAAGACAGCATGACACAGTAATCCTAAGGGAGCATTAGTGGCACCAACAGCTCTCTAATTTTAGGACTCAGCACCCTCTCAATGAGAGGGTAAACAGTGCCTGGTGCTAGAAGCAAAACTAACTACTCAGTGGTAGTGAAGCCAAGGTTATTGAAGGATAGTCTATCAACTAACTGAAGGATTTTTAAGCATCCTATTTCAGAAGACTGACAATGTACAGATTTTTTTTTACCTGAATAAATTTTCAATACCAGTTAGATATCAGTAACAAAAAAGATAATTAAACAGTTCCTGTGCAGAAATTAAGTAGTCTCTTTGTATCTTATCATTCTTTATGAGAGATCTTATTAAACTAGATATAGGAGGGACTTTTTTAATTCTGTTGAGCATTTACTTTTTAAAATCTTATAAAATTTGTATATACTTAAGTAATTTAACTTTGAAAGCTTTCTCTCTGTGACTGGCTCTGTGACTGGCTCTCTGTGACTGGCTCCTCTGGCACTACTGTCATTAATCAACATGTAAAACAAGTTACAAATCTGTGAAAAAGAAAGCTGTGGCTTTGTCACAGATGGGGAGATTGTGTGAATACAGATACTGAGATCAGTTACTGAATACCTTGTTAGAAGAAATGGTTGCATGCTAATAGATACAGAGAACAAGGTTAAAATGCAAAAATTCTGTATACAATTCTGTATGTCATTAATAAATGGAACAAGATCATCATTGACAGTGGCACCAAATCATGAGAGATATGAAAAAGTTCACATGAAAACTTTCAAAATATATTTGAAGAAACTTTAGAAAAATCATATTTATTTTTCCCATAGTTTTATAATTCCCCACTACCTAGGTTTCTTTTCCCAGTTTCTTGTGTAATTGTGTATCCATGAACCAATAAATCAGCATCTATTTTATTGTAGACTTATGGAAATTTTGAGACTTTAAAGACTCAAGCTTCTTTCTATCTTTTCCTCTAGTGTACCTCACTTATTCTGCACACTGTGTGTGTGTATGTGTATGTGTATGTGTATGTGTATGTGTATGTGTATGTATATCTCTGAGTGCCTGACATGGGTATTAGGAACCAAAATCAGGTCCTCTGTAAGGATTTATGTATGCTTAACTGCTGAGCTATTCCTCTAGTTCCCATCTCCTTACACTTAGGTGCTTAGTTTTGTATCAGTTTGTAAGAAAGATAAGAGTAGATGGTGATGAAACTGGAAATAATAATAGAAGAAAAATTGTCAAAATATGGCAAGTGAATATATTTTTCTGTTTCATGAGAATTTTTTTTAAAGAAACATCTTTGGGCTATATCAATTCTTATCATGCAAAGGAAAAATAATATTAAAATAACATGAATGCATTCATAAGTAGGCAGAGATTGAATCTGTAATGACATGAATGTTTTATGCTGATATTTTTGGAATACTAGATAACAACTTATATTTTCCAATAAAATATATTAACTTAAACCCAATAAAGATAGTCTTAGCCAATAGTTAAATAGCCTTTCCTCCAAACTTCATGCACACAACTTTACAGTTAGGTTATGCAAGTCTTTAAGGAATTCCACAAGTGTGTGTATTATGTGTATATATGTGCATGTTGGGGGTGGGCATGTATGTGTGTTTTATATGTATATATGAGGGATGGAATGCACCTGTGTTTGTATGGAGTGATCATGCATATATATGTGTATATGTTTATGTGTATATATGTACAAGTGTCAGAGGTGGGCGTGCATTGTGTATTTTATGTGTGTATATATATGCGCATATGGTGGTTTGCATGCACATGTGTGTGTGTGTGTACATATGTGCATGTGTGAGGGGTGGGTATGAACATGTGTTTATGTGTGTGTATGTGATATATATAACATATATGCATATATATATATGTATATATACATATATATCTGTGGGTAGGTGAACATGTGCTGTGTGTGTGTGTGTGTGTGTGTGTGTGTGTGTGTGTGTGTGTGTGTGTGCATGCATGCACATGGTAAAATGACCTGAAGTGTCACTTTATCTCAATGGAACCATCTTCCACCAACTCCAAGAAATTCTTGTCTTACATTAATGTTTTCTTTGCGAAGGTGAGATAATCATGAGTCTCAAACTGAAATACCTGAAGAGGATTAGAAGTCTATATTAAATATGAAGTTACATGAACAAATTCTAAGTGAAATGTTTGCAGTCTGAATTTAGCAATGGTTGACATTGTTAACTAATAAAAGGAGAATTTCAATTTACTTTGGAATGAAATAAAATGTTCCATGCTGGGATATCAATGTGATTTACTGCATTAACAAATGAAAGGAGAAAAAAATCACAATCATCTAAACAGATGGAGGAAAGCTGTTTTGACAATTCAATACTTCTTTAATTTCTGGATTGCTAAACTAAAGCTATCTCCGTACCTTGAGATAAGTCAAGAAATATTCAGGTGCTTTCTGGCAGAACTTCTGTTACAATTGGATTAGATGTCCTACTGATGTGAAAAGGGAAAAACTAATCTATCCCCATAAAAATCTAAATAAAATATTGCCACTTGGAAATGATTTGGTCATGGTGGTTAGTGTTAATTGTCAACTGAACAGGATCTGAGATCTCCCAAGAAACATGTGTGTGGCATTATATGGCCGCTGGGATTGTGTTGTTTTGGTTAACTATGTGGGAAGATCCACACTAAAAGTGCACAGCACCATTCCCTGGGACTGTGCTCCAGGGAGTGAAAAGAGGACAAAGTCACTTCAGCAGTGGCATTCATATCTCTGCTTGCAGCCGTGGATATGATCTGGCCAGCTGCTTCAGGCTCCTGTTGTCTTGACTTTCCACCATAGGAGACTACCCTTGAACTATGAACTGAGATAAACACCTTTTCCCTTAAGTTACTGTGTTGGGAGACTTAATCACCCCACATACAACTAAATAGACTTAATCACCCCACATACAACAAAAATACACTGCAGATGAGGATAAAAATATCCCAAATTTTATGGTTAGGTAGGACTTTCTACTCTGCCAGAATTCAAGATGCAGATTGCTTGATCAAAATAAGATATATTAGAATACATTACCTGTTAACTCTACCATGTGAATTCACATTTATGTTGTGAAAATAAACCTGCAATTTATTCTACAGAGCCGTGATTCTCAACCTTCCTGCTTATGTGACCTTTTAATACAGTTCCTTGTTGTGGTGACCCCCAACCATAACACTATGTTCATTGCAATGTCATATCTGTAAATTTGCTACTGTTATGAAGCATAATTAAATATATGATATGAATGATATCTGTTGTGTGACCCTTGAGAAAGAGTCAATCTTTCCCCAGTAGGGTTGCAACCCACAGGTTGAGACCCATTGCTACAGAGGAACTATGATAAATGCTTTGAGTTAAACTTATACAGGAAAGAAAAATGCCATTGTTACTCTGAACACCCCTTTCCTTCTTTGTGGTTCCGATTCCACTACTGGTGTGGCTCAGGCTCAGTCAGATACTTTGAAGGCTAGTGTTGAAGTTTTTCTGTTTCCATTTGGGCAATTACTTAGCTGCCAACTGTTAAAAACACATGAAACCATACTACAGATGGGAGTGCTCTTAGTCTCCTTGGGTTGGGCTGTTTCCTGTGAAGACAGTGTCCTGCCATAACACCTTAGAGAGGCACAGTGCTTTTTGCTGCTCATTTAGTGAAAGCTGAGGTTTGGGGCCAGGAAGCAGAAGCATTTTGTTTTGCAAAAAAGACTAAACTTGCCTGTTGCTTTGCAAAAACATGAGTATATTCTTGCAAACAATTTTAGTGTATCTTTTTCTTCCATTAGTACACAGTAATTATGATATTGAAAGGATATTGTGTCATATTTTCATATGCAATGTAAAATAACCAGACTTTGTCTGTCTGTCTGTCTGTATCTATCTATCTATCTATCTATCTATCTATCTATCTATCTATCTATCTGTCTGTCTGAGATATTTGAAATCCAGTCTGCTCTCTATTTGTAAATACCCAATTAGCTGTTGGCAGCCATGTTACCCTGCTAGCAAGTGTGCATCTTTAACTTTCAGTTTGTTGGGTGCTTCTGACAAGGGTCTTTGAACTTAGGACTTAAGAGAAAATGAAACATTTGGGTTTCCTTCAAATATGCTTTGAGATAAGAAAAGTTGGATTACATTTAATTTTCAAATAGGTGGGTTTATCTCACTAGGCTTTTCTTCAAATGTAAGTCCTCCTTGGATTTCTTCTTTTAGCATTCCTTAATTCAGAAGTTAATTCCTTAATACAAACTGTATAGTGTAGGAAGTGTGTTTCTAGTCATGAAAGAGACGAAACTTCAGTTAGCAGTACACCTTTAAGAACACACTAGTTTTGGTGGTGGTTGGTTTTTCAAGACAATATTTCTCTGAGTAACATGGCTATCCTGGAATTCTCTTTGTAGACCAAGCTGGCCTCAAATTCATAGAGTTCTATTTGCCTCTGTCTCCCAAGTGCTGGGAATAAAGCATGAGCCATCACACCCACATGAACACATTGATCTTTTCTTTTCCTCTTGACAAATATTTTTGTGTTTGCATGCTTGTGATTTAGTACATTTGGTTGTAGTTACAGACTGGAAATGATGGACAGCATGCTTTTAATTTTTTCTTGCGAAAGTTATTACAAATAGTACTGTCTCTAGATAAGATGGAACAAGATAGAAAGGGAAGAACATCACCATTGAGATTCCTCTGAACTAGACATGCCTTAGGTTTATGCCACTTCTATAATCACACTAGGCTAGTGGGAAGATACAGATCTTTTCACTCGACAAAACTTGGAAGTGCCATTTAGAGCTTCATAAAAGAGAAGAGCTATTTCCTGTAACCCATTGTTTTATGCAATCTTCACTTCATCACTGCCTGCATCTTTTTTAGTTGTATATGAATTTTAGAGTAAGTTTATTGCCTACACAAAAATCCAGCTGTATTTTTATTGTCATTGTATTAAGCAACAATACTTGGATTTAGTATGTCTAACAGTGATGTGTTTAGCAGAATAGTTAAGCAATTCTGGAAAAGAGTGAATTTACAGAAGTTACACAAGCTGATTTTAAGACTGGATGCTATCCTGGCCATCAGAACAATATTGTAGTGGAATGTGATGGGTGTGGGTCAATGGAACAGGACAGACAGTTTAGGATACCTCCCTTCACAAATAGAACATGTTTCATAGAGACTGGAGATAAGTAGTTAATTAGAGGAGGACAGTGCCCCAACAATAAGATTGGAATAAATTATCATCCATGTATACAATGAACTTTGACCTAAACCTAATCTTATATGCAGAAATTTTGTTAAAATATGCCATAACTCTAAACATAAAACTACAAAATCCCTAGAAGGAGACACTGGAGACCTCCTTTGTGAATTGTGGTTAGACAATGGATTCTTAGATATGAAACAAAGTTAGTTGCATAAGTTCTACTAAATATCATCAAAATATATACAAAATAGGGGTGAATGTTTGCGAGTTATGTTTTCAACAAGGCTGTTATATTCAGAATATATACTGAAGCTCATAAGCCAATAGTGGAAGAGCAAAGAATCTTACACTAAAACAAATGGAAAAACTCTTGAACAGACAGTTCCCCCAAACTACATATAAGTTAGCAAAGTAATGCCCCAAACCATTTTCAATATCACATACCAATAGGAAAATTTAAAACTATTCTAATTACAAAAATTTAAGACTATTCTAATTACAAAGAACTAAAATAAATATTCTAGCAATGCCAAATGCTACAGAATATGTGAATCAAGTAAAATCTTACAATTGTTAGTGGAAAAAAATGAATACATACAACCACCCAGGAATCATTTCCTATGAAGTAAGCATTTACTTGCCATGTGACCCAACAAAAATCTAGCTGGTCATTTACCTCAGAGAGTGGACAGTACTTTTACACAGATTTATAACAGCTTTAGTTGACTGAACTTAAGACTAGAAAGGCCTCACCTACCCTTCAAGGAAGATAAATCAGTCTGTTATGTGCACACACAATGGTGTACCGCTCCTGGAAATCAAGAGGTAACCCACTGCTAATAGAGCCAACAACTTGGGTGAATCTGAGTGCAGCTTGATGGAGTCAACTTTGGAAAGTTATATGAGGGTGATTCCATCTGGGAGATTTTCTCAAGACAGAGCTGTTGCTATGGACAATAGACCTATGGTTACCAGAGGCAATGAGTTTCTCCTGACAGTGTTCTAATGGTCCCTAACACTCTCTTCCGTCAACCTCCTTTGATCCTACCCAAATGTCAAGGAAAGGATTATTTGTTGGCACAGGGCAGTCCAGCAGCATGGATGACAGTAGCAGTTTGTCACATGCAACTAGTTTTTCAGGGACATGTTTTTAAAGAGCCAATACCACTTTATTGCATGATTGAAAAAAATAGACGTAAAGATTTCAAACCTCTTCTTTACTTGAGCACTTAGTTCCTCTCATAGTTTCTTCTCAAAACAAATAGATTTCCCACCAGGGAGTGAAAATATCTTTTAAGGACTTAGATGCTAAACAGCGATTGCCAGGAAGTTCTGTTGCAAAGCAGATTCTTGGGAATCGGGTTCATCTGATATATTGGACTTAATTATTTAAATATCATGCAAATTGATAGGTTTTAGTGTAGAAATTTCCAACAAAATTTGTTTTAATGCCCTCCCCAGTGAGTTCATTTCAGATAATACAGGGGCATCTTTGAGAATCCTGGGAGTGTGAATGTGCATCTTATCTCTGCCTTCCTCTGTCTCCCCCACTTTTCTTATGTGTGTGAAATCACTAATGCCTCCTCCATTCCTTGAGCAATTTGTTTTCTACTGCTCCCATTGAGGTCATGTTCAAGTGCACCACCCACCTCTTCCCTGTGCTGTTGCGTTTCTCCAGATTTGTCCTGGCATTTATGCTGTCTTCAGACCCAAGGTTATTATTCTTGCTCAGAAGTTACTGGCATCCTTTTCTATTTTCACAATTTCTCTTTAAAATTATCATATTTTAATCAGATTCTTTCCTTTCCCCCAACTCCTCCTGTAGTCTTCCCACTCCAAACCTATCTAACTCCATCTTATTTGTTTCTCTAAACCAATGATTTGCAACATTTCTAATGTTACCAATCTTTAATGTAGTTCCTCATACTATGGTAATATCCAACTATAAAATTATTTTTGTTATGACTTTATAAGTGTAATTTTGATACTGTTAAAAAGTGTATTGTAAACAACTGTGCTTTCAAATGGTCTTAGGTGACCCCTATGAAAGGCTCATTCTGGGTTTTGACTCACATGTTGAAAACAGCTGCTCTAAACAAACAAACAACCCCGGCAAAACAAATAAACAAACAAAACTCAAAGGAAGCACACACACACACACACACACACACACACACACACTCACACACACGCGCACGCACGTGTGCCAAAACAAAACATCATGGAATCAGTTTTATATTGGCAACTACTCCTGAATGTGAGTCCTGCCTTGAAGTGTGGCTCATATGCTTAGTGTCACTTCATTTAAGAAGACTGTTTTACCATCTTCCAGTTCCTGTGCATTGAAAATTACTTCTTAGATTGAATTTTGTGCCTATTTCCCCTTCTTTCTGCTGGGACTTTGTGAGTTTAATTGTGCAGACTTTGTGTAGTTTATCACAGTCTTTGTAAATTTATATGTGCATCCCCATGTGCCTGACTTAGGTAACATAGTTTTTCATATATGTGGATGTTAGCTTTTAAGCTTTGATACACTTTTAAGCTTTGGATAGGGTTTATTTTGTGTATTTTACTTGCAGTGTGTCAAAACTTTCTCTTACTGGAGACTTTCTTTACTCTGCCTTTTTGTTGTTGATCAGAATAATATTTCTTTTTTAAATGTTAAGACTGTAATTACACCATTCCTCTCAGATGTTTTGCTCATGTTGTATTCTTTCTATTTCTATGATGAATTTCTGGAAGTTGTGATTTGTACCCTGGGTCCCTTATAGCACCTGTCTTATCATGAATATCCTCCATGCATTTATCAGAAGATTTTAATGAGATATTATTTCCTTTGACTGAATAATCTCATCTCAACTGGAGAACTGAGAAAATGGGGATATAATGAGGTGACATGACTCTGATCAAACAGCAAGGTAATATGTTACAAAGTAGAATTTGAACCCAAAGAGTCCATCTCTAGATCCCATGGACTCAGTCTTTAGTACCGGAGACACCAAGTGCATACTGGGATAATCTCTGGCCTGTGGTAATGAGCAATAGGCATAGGCTATAGAGATCCATATTCTGATGTTCAACAGACTAGTAGTTATGTCAAGCTCAATTTATGGGGAGTTTTGACTATTCTTTTCACTACTTAAGTACCTTGTCTTGATATGAGATGGTAGGAGACAGAGGAGCACTGAGACTTGCTTTAAGAAAATGCTTCCCCCATCCCTAGGCTCTCAGCTTTGTTTTTCAGCCAGATGTGGCAACATCAGGCAGCTCAGGTCACAGTGTCCTGATCACATCAAAAGCATATTAGGAAGCAATAGGCACATAAGATAGGGTTGTTTCTCTAAATTTGTTTTTTACTGGCTTTCACATTAGTCCAACCTGTTACGTCTCAAATCACCATAGCATTTCTAGTGTGACTATACATGTGCAGCTGTCCTCATCCACACTTCCAATTGCAGATGAAACACTTGTCTAGTTCATATCATTAGGATGGGGCTCTTTGGCTTGCTTTGAGGAAGGCTCCATTCTGGAAGCATTGTTAGTTCTTCTGGATAGGCAAAGGACACTTTATTTTGACGAAGGTGTTTTCTTTATCCTCAAATGAATATGAAAGTGTAGCTTCTAAATGAAATTCATGTTCAAAGGAGTACATTTGTCCTTCAAAACAGATACAGAGTTAGGGGTGGTGGCTCAGTCAGTAGACTCAGTACTACTGACTCAGTACAAGTACAAGTACAAGTACAAGTACAAGTACAAGTACAAGTACAAGTACAAGTACAAGTACAAGGAACTGAGTAAAGATTCCCAGAACCTAAAGGGGTGGGACTTACCTGTCATCCCAGGACTGGGTGAGGAAGACAGAAAGATACCTGGAGCTCATTAGCAGGCTGATACATTGGTGAATTTCAGAGAGATACTCTGTCTTAAAAAATAAGGCACAGAGTGGCCAAGAAACATCCAACATCAACCTCTGGCCTCAATACACATGTTCACACACATATCCCCCCCCCACCACACACACACACACACACACACACACACACACACACACACACACACAAACACACCTGACTTTGCACAGGAAGATGGTGCATTTGCAGTGTGGACTGGCATGTACATAGAGTTTCATTTGAACATATATAGCATTGATCTTAGCTGCAGGTACTTTTTTTTTATCATCTTAGATGTCACAACAACTCCTTTTTAAATTTTTTTTAGATAACTGTATCAAACATCAGCCAATCCACAATGTCTAAAATACCTATTATCTTTCCAAGTACAGCAAATGGTTGGTGATCTTCCATTTACAGAAGTACACATAGCTCCCCCTTGTTTACAGTGAAGAGATGCTTCAGGAACTGCTATAGCAATTGTCTTAGCATTGTTATCCTTGTGAAGGAATAAGTAATCTTTCTATGAAGCTTGTATTCATGGTGTGCCCAAATTCTGAAGGGCCAGATCACCAAGAGACCTGATCCTATGTAAAAGCAGAGTCTTTAATAAATTAACAAGTTAACTGTATTAACTTGGGTCCTCCAACCTTTAACATGGCAGGTGGAGGGAAAAGGACCCAGAGGGACCATGGACGTGTAATATATTGGAGTATAGCAAGGGGAGTGTCTGGGAGGGGGGTCTGCAACAGTTTCACAATTGGTGTACTTCCAGGCTTCGGCAACTGGTTGCTATGGCCTATAGGCCTGCCCAGGACAGTTGTCATGCTCACTGTTACCATGAAGTATATGGACCTTGGTTCTTTGCCACATGGAGGGTATCTGGCTTCCTAGTGACTACAAGTTTGGGCAAGGTCAGAAGTCCAGCACATGTTACTTAGTCAGAGGCCTACATCATGCTGGGTCTTTTCTGCAGGCTGTCATGGCTGCTACAGCAGGGGGATAAGTGAGGGTCTGATCCCTTCATTCAACCCAATAATCCTATTCATTACTTTTCTATTACTACTGACATAAAGATTCTGTTTCTTAAAAATACTTTTTGTGATGTCTGTGGAATTATGACTTTAATGTTTTGCTTCTCATAAAGGGATCAAGGGTAAATTTTCTGTATAAGTTCCCCTTGGCATGCCCTTACACCATGAGAAGGCTCATGTCCTCTCTTTGTGATATGTCTTGCAGGAGTCACCGACTATTTTCCACTAGAGGCACACTCTTTTGAGGAGTGGAATTCTTGATTCTTCATGCAGTCATGGATCTGGATAAACCATCTGTCTGGGGGTCATTAAAACAGCGGACCAGACCATTGTTAATCAACCTGAGCAAGAAGAAAGCTAAAAAGACCCCAAGCAAACCCTTGGATTTAAGGGTGCAGCATCACCTAGATAGGCGCCTCAGTCTCTCTGTGCCTGACCTCCTGGAAGCAGAGGCCTTGGACCCTGAGGGCCGGCCTTACTCAGGGCCCCAGTCATCCTATACCTCAGTACCCAATAGCCTGTCCACAGCAGGCATCGTCCCCAAGAGCAGCAGCAGTTCCCTGAAGCAGTCTGAGGAAGAACTGGACTGGAGCCAGGAGGAAGCAAGCCATATGCATGGGGTGGACACCGACTCTGAGGAGATCTATGCCTCTTCTGCGGAGGAGAGGCTGGCATCTAGCCAAAGTGGCTTGGATCTGCACAAACATCCTCTGGGAGGGGATGCTCCTGAAGAACCAGAGGTGAGGTCTGGGCACGTACCACTTCAAAAAAAATTTTTTTTAAGGTGCAGTCATTGTCCTTGGGAAATTTGGGAGTTACTTTGTGGTTATACTGTATGGAAAGAATGTCATTTATGAGAATTTAAATTAATGCACTATTGATTGCACTGGTGTTCCCATTTGTTTTAGGGATGACCTCTATATATCTAAAAGCTAGCCCAAAAGAACCTTCTAGGACCATTTAAGGCTTTAAAAGCCCTGGTGGGCAAGGTTTCTTTGTTTCTTCTCCTCGCAAAGAAATTGAGCACATAACTTTAACTTTCTGTGTGTCCCCCTCTTCCTCATTCTTTCTTTCTCTTCTTCCCCCTCTTTCTCCTACCCTTACCCTCAATAGATTACATTTTTCACACTGAGGTGAGGAGTGGCAACAAATGACAGCAATAGAGACTCCCCTCTACCATTACAAGCTCAATCAGACTTGTAGACAGAGTATGCTCACTATGTTTTTTTCTAATCTAGACTTTGTAGACAAAACATACACTCCATTTTTTTAAGGTGGTGTGCATGTTTCTCTTTGACCACCAGAGCCCAAAAGACACCCTTTTTTTTTTTTTCCCTGTGCTGTCAGGTCTGTGTAAACTTGTGCACACTCTGTTTTGAGAACTTCCCTTACATCTCTGCACAAAAAGAATGTAGAAGTCAGTGATAAAAAGTTCATTGATTGGTGGTTTTTAGCAAAGCTTCAACATTTCAGGGAGTCTAAGTGGCCAGTGTAATGCCAAAGCTCATAGACCTGGAAGAAGAATTGAAATCCACCAAATTCCTAAATTCTGATCCTGAATTGGATATTTTTGATGGAATTCTTAATTAATGATGCAAACATAGCTTCCAAAGTTGAAGTAAGAGGCTATTTTTTTTTTATGTATTTCAGATTAATCTTAGAGTTGTATAAAGATTGATTCTTCTGTGAAGGTTCTGGTTTTACTTTTAGATGGTAATCTGTCAATCATACAGTGTGTATGGCTTTCCTTGGGGAATGAACTCTTGGAATGGAGGATGATGAGATCATGTCCTTTTGGACATTGTTACTCATTAAGGGGCTTGGCGATTTTAATTTTGACTTTAACACTTAGGAGATACTATTTGTAAAATATTTTATATTTAATATTTGTAAATTTGAAATATGTTTACATTTTTCAAAATGCTAATAAGGTAGATCTGATAAACTTTGTCAGTATGTGAAAGGAAACCTGTTGATTATATCTTGAAATCGTCTTCAACATCTTTGCATTTATCTGAATCTGAGTGGATTTCTTGGCTTTCATGTGGGAACTATTTCAAATTAGAAAGATTTTTGAGTATGGATACTTGGTCATTTAACCCTTTAGTAGTCTTTGTTGAATAAATATAAATATTTCAATCTAGGTACCCTAAGCATTGCAAAGGGTGTGATTGGAAACTGATGAATGCTACAGCATTATCCTGGATGCCAGGGGAAGATAGTCTAGTTTGTGGTTTACATGGTGCTTGAATCTTCATGGTCCCTTTGGTTTAAGATGGGTCTTTCCACTTTCCAAGATTTCAGTGTTTGATATGCAGAAAGAGGTGCTTCTCCCTCACTGTTCTCCATGAATTGTCTGTGATTTGTAGAGTATGCATGGCTAGGAGAGGAATGTCTAAGTTTCCTTTCTCTGAAGGCCTTGCTACTGGACCATACTGAACATATGTTCAACTATGCTTTGTTATGAGCAGTTTCCTGCCAGCCTGATCCAATTGCTCCATCAGCCCAAATAATTCACAGAGATGCTGTATTAGATATAAAGCTATTGGCCTGTTACTAGCGTTTCTTAATGGATAGCTCTGTCTTAAATATTAACCCATTCCTACAACCTAAGTGTTTCCACATGGTCTTACTGGAGAGAGAATCTGGATCTCTTATCCTCTCATGGCCTATATCTTGACTTCTCTCTACTACATCTCCCAGAATCCTCCTTGTCTCCTAGTCCTGCCTATTTTTCTTTCCTATTGGCTATCAGGCCTTTATTCATCAACTAATAAGAGGAACATATATACAGAATGACATCTCCCATTGATGCTTAATTAAGAAAAAAATCACTGATGGCAATTGACCCAGGCTAATAGAATATATTTGTGGGTTTTTGGAATTGATTTGTTAATAGAATTTATTAGTTAAATTTAAAATGGCCTCCATGGTGACCTTTTTTTTTTCTTTCTGTAAGTATATAGTGTGTTCTGGTAATTTGTTTGTAGCCATTCCCACTCTCCTTGATTCTAATCCTTTTCTCTACTCACCCACAATGTAGTTTGTAAATATGCTCTTTAGATGCTACATTTGAGAGGAAGTGTGGTTTTCTGAGACTGGCTTATTTTGTTTAATATATGATCTGTACTTGTTTTATCCATTTTCTTACAAATGGCATGAGTTTTTCTCCTTTATGTTGAATATTATTCTACTGAATATAGAGAGCATATTTCCTTTATCCATTCACCTGTACCTGGCCACTGGACTTGTTCTATAACTTTGATATTGTGAATAATGAATAATTATACAATGGATGCAGCTGTCTATTGCATGATCACTTTGAGATTCCTTTGTATGGCTGGGCTTTTTGTTGTAGCTATTTAATGCTTGTTTGCTTTTGATTTTAGTCTTTGTATTTTTTCTCTTTTCTTACTTGTTTTTAATGTTTATACTATGTACAATAGTGGCTTTCATTATTAATTTTTTGTAAATTTACATAATGCATTTTGATCAGTTAATTCATATCTTGTCTCTTCCTGCTCCAGAAATTCCCCTTCCTATGCCCCTTTCATTCCTTATTAGCTTTCATGTGTTTGTTTTTGTTGTTGTTGTCATTTTTTATCTGTTGACCCATTAGGGCTGCTTGTAAGTGCATGTATGGGGGAGGGTTTGTATACAGAAGCATGGGAACCTTACCAGTGGCTTTGACAATGGACAAAATAAGTTTTCCCTCTCTCAGCAGTTATTAGAATTATCAGTGTTTTTATCATGAGATCATATCAGGAGATAATGAAATCAATACATCTTTCTTAAAAAAATATCTAAGTATGCTATTCTATAAGATGTTAGCTGCAAGTGTAGAGAGGTCTGTGAAGGTGGATTACATTCTAATCCAAATGTGGTAGGAACTTGAAATCTGAATTTTTGAATTGTGCTTTATTTAATGACAATAGAAATCCTGACAAATTTGTATTATTAGAATCTTGATATCAGCTTATCTGTCTCCTGGATCTGACTTGTGTTTGTCTTCCTTCTAAACAGTCCACCAGATGTCTATAATGTCATGGGATGGGGGAGAACTAATATGGATGCCACTGGTTGTCATGTGACAAGCCCAGTATACAACAGGGACAGTAGAGGTTTTCAAGCATCCTTGGTCTGGGTGTACAGCTTGTATCTTTTCTGAGGGGGAGATGGTAAACTCTGTGGTCTAAAGGACAGACTTTGCAGATGTCCTGCCTTGTTGACGTCATCCTGAGCCTGTAGTTTTGTCAGAATACTACAAATATCATGTCTGGATTCTCCAGACACTTTCAGAAACGCCAGTGTCAGCAACTAAAGAGAAAGGTCAGCGCTTACAGTCAGAACAAAGAATGAGAAGATTGGGAGGTGTGGGGAGGGATAAAGGTGAAGGGTATGAGTGGGATCTGAGAGTACACAAGACAGGTAGAGACAGGAAGCCCACACAGATTCTCAGAGCAGCCACAGTAGCAAACTGCAGAAAAGACACTTAGCAGAGGAGGCCTGGGAGAGCCAGACTCCACCAAACTGGTTTTCATCCTCAGAATCACATGTGTTGATAGCCCTAGGGAAACATGGCCTCAAGTGACTGGAAGACATTGTCCCTGAAGGGCCCTCACATATAATACTGCCAACAGCACCACCATTATCTGTCTACTAGCTCAGACCCCAAGTGTTAAGTTTAAATTGTTCTTTCTCATTCTGGAAAGCCTTTTTCCATCTTTCATCTACTCCTTTCCTTTCCCCTGTATTCTCCTGTCCTGCATATTCTTCATAACTGTCAACACTGAGTGAAATTTCCCTCTGTTTTGCTGTTTTCCCACCTCTTCATCCAATGTGCTTATCCTGCCTTCATTTTCATAACAGTGTGCTTCCATGCTATTGTAAAATATCTTCTTTCTGCTTTGGCTAGGAATCTGTAGAGACAGGAAGGCATTATTATGGGAAGAGGAGATAGATAAAACAAAGGCAAATTTGAGCCTGGCATAGTTGTCTCTGTGTAAATGTGTTATTGATTTGAAGTTTTTAACTACCTGGTGGCCATGCAACTCTAAGGACTGCCTTATAATAAACAAAGTCATAAGATTGAGTTACAAGTAGAGATAACAACTAATTTACAGGGAGAATTAACAAGTTTATCTTCTCTATCATTATTTTTGCAATAAAGGGTCCATTCTTCATTGCAGTCAAGATACTTAGAAGTCAAATCAAAATCAACACCATTGCTAATTTGTTGGGAGAAATGTGTGTCTCAGAATTACCATAGTGAATGGTAATTGTTAGGTTCATTTTTATGGCAGAGTTTGAGAGAAATCACACAAAAATTAGAAGGTTGTTATATGTGAGTCCCAATGAGAGACACAGATGGCTTCCGTGAGTGTTATTTATGTCAGCACCCATCCCACAGGGAGGACAGAAGTGCAAATGAGAACTTGATCCATTTTTCCTGGACCACCATTGTTCATTTCTACACAGGACCATGTCTGATAAAGCTAGAATTGTTTATGTTTTGTGGCATAGGTTGTTCCCCCAAGCTCACCTGAAGTTATCTAGCTTCTTTTTTGATGACTTCTCTATTCCAACTAATACATTGTTTGATTTGTTGTATGTTGTTACTAATTTAGGCTGTATGTTAGTTGTTGCTGTGACAAAACACTGAGAAAAACACCTGAAGCAATCAGGATGGTTACATTACCTCACTCACAGCTCAAGACTATAGTCACATCAAGCAAGTCATGTTGAAAGGAACTTAGGTAGTACATCACACGGGATCTGCAACCAGGAAGCAGAGTGAGATGAATGGTGAGGCTCAGCTCCAGTCATTCTTCACTTTAGTCTAGGACCCTGGCTTGTGGAAAGATGCTTCTTATCTTTAGAGAGAGTCAGACTTATCCTCTTAATTAAGCTAATACAGAAACCCACTGAGTGATAGTTCCAGGTATTTGTTTCTGTGATTATTCTATATCCTAGCAAGTTGATAATTATAATTAACTCTCATCAGGAGCTAGCACTCAGATGCAGCAGCCCAGAAACTACACCTATCCTTATTGTCACTTTGGTTGTCTAAGCTTTCCTGGTTGAAGAGTCCAATTGCTAAGGATTGAAGTGTGTCCACCTCCCTCTCTTCATATACTGAATTCCTAATCCCCGACTGCACTGGAGAAAGGGCATTTAAGAGTTGATTGAGCTTAAGTGAGGATGTGGGCATGGAGTCATTCATGGAATAGTACTGACATTTTAATAAGAGAGGATAGTTTTCTTCCTGGATGTTTTCTTTTCTCTACATATGGAAAAGACAGCTATCTACAAGATGTAAATGAACTCACTGAGAAGCAATTTCCAGTGCCTTGATCTTGGACTTTCAGACAGAATACAGAACCATGAGATATCAACTGTGTCAAGTCTCCTAGTCAGTGAAATGATGTTGTAGAAGCCCCAGGTGACTGAGTTTGTATCTATTGGTCTTTCTCAGGAGGTGACTTCATTGTTTTTGCCACTGAGACTGGGGACAAAGGAGTTGGTCAGAAAGCCTTAGAATACTGAATACCAGCCCCCACACATTTATGTATGTGATCAGTTGTATAGAAGGCTTCCCTTTTTGAGAAATTGCAATCTCCAGATGACTATCAAAGTAATTTTTCTCCTCCAAGAATTTGTGCAAATATGCAGAGATGGATATATCTTTATGTTTATATGTGTGAATTTGTGCAAATATGCAGAGATGGATATATCTTTATGTTTATATGTGTGTGCATACATACGTATATTCACAGAGATAGATGTGTGATAGTACATACATAGATAAAAATGTTCATGAAGTCTTCATTTGCCTTTCTAACTAAGGCCACCATGAGGTACAATGGTCACCATTAAGAGTCTTTATTGGGTTGGGAATGTGTTGACACATATGGTGTTCCTTGTACATAGTGTGCATTCTAAAGCCCAGATTCTTAACTGTGGCATCACTTAACTGAATGTGATGATAAAAATAATTTGACAGCAGTGAAAGTTTTCTGGCCATGTAAAGACTGAAAATTAAATCAAAGTCAAATGGGTAATGAATACCAGGTATTTACGGCAGTACTAACCCATGTTACCACAGGATTTCACTGCAGCCTTAGTTTTGAATACATATGTGCCATTGCACTTCATATGCCCTTTTTCCAAACAACATCAGCAAATGCTTTGAATAGCTTGGCTCAGATCTGAGACTACTGTATAATATTAATTACAGTGTTTCTCTGTACAATAAAGTTTTCTGCTCTTATAAAATTATAATGGTTTGATTAAAGAAAACACATTTACATTTTACTACCATCATTCTTCAGCATGTGTTGAATTAGTAATCTTTGTGTTTTATTGTGTTATAATGTTAGATCTTACTTTTATAATTACTCTTTATTTTTTTACATATGTGCATGCCTGTGTGGAGATAGGGCATTGTGGAACCGCTTCTCTCCTTCTACTGTGTGTGTCCTTGGGAGCAAGCCCAGGTCTTCAGGCTTTACTCACTGAGCCATCTCTCAAGCCCAGAATATTTACGTTTAGGATTTTCTGTGCTTAAGTTGCTAATGTACGTTTTGAAAAAAAATTGTTAGGCAGAGTTTGGCTTGGTAACAGGAAGGAATATTGAACAACTACTTATATGATACAGCACTCTCAGCACTGACAAATCAAAATATCAAAGAACTCTGAGGAGTATTGGAGATGCTGTCCTTGTTACAGCATCAAAATTCAGCCAAGTTTTAATTTTTTATTTGAAAAGAAAGTATCTCCATTTTATCAGCAAGTAATTTGCTTTCATCTTCTATTAGTGGGAAAATTTTTACCTCAAGGAAATGTTGTAAAATAAATTTCTTCATGATTTATTATTAAATATTTAATGTGTATACATGTTTTGTAGACTTATACATATGGGGTAGTGTAAAAGTTTCTTGGAGGAAGAGTGTCATGAGCAGGAGTTTAGGAATCCCTGTCCTTGACATGACAGCTACCCTATGACCATTAAATTTCAACAATATGGTTATGTGTAAGACCTGCACAGTGACAACATCAGTTAACATGCCAATGTGGATGAGGGAAATTTCACTAGACTCCACTCCTAGATGAGGAGCTATGTGTAATCAAAGGCTAGAAGAACAGGGAGAAACTGTCTTGTCCAGGGAAGGACCCCCTGACAGGTTTAGTCCCAAGTGATAATCCCCAATCACATGTACACATGAGAAACACTAAATGGACACAATAGTATATACACATATATATCCATATTGTTGCTACTTTTTTATTGCCATGAATAAACAACATGACCTGTGATGCTTATAACATTTAACTTGGGTCTCACAGTGGCAGAGGGTTAGAGTTCATAACCACTATAATGCAGAGTATGGCAGCAGAGAGGTATGAAACTGGAACAATAGCTGAGATTTTACGTCTTTGTCTGCAAACAGGAGGTGTGTGTGTGTGTGTGTGTGTGTGTGTGTTTGAGAGAGAGAGAGAGAGAGAGAGAGAGAGAGAGAGAGAGAGAGAGAGAGAGAGAGAGAGAGAGAACACTAACTAGGCCAACTAGACTAACTAAGACAGGTATCATAGGCTTTTGAAACCTCTGAACCTGCCAATGGTGACACACCTCCTCCAAGAAGTCCACACCTCCCAATCCTTCCTAAACTGTTCTACCAAATAGGGACCAAGTATTCAAATGTATAAGTCTATGGGGACCATTCCCATTCAAACTACCACAGCGCATATACACATATTATATACATATGTAACAATAACAGAGAAGAGGTCATGAATTTGAAAGGGGGTTCAAAAGTCATGAGAGGAGTTGAGGAAAGAAGGGGTATAAATGATGTACATATAGCACTCATGTATGATACTCTCAAATTAATTTCAAAAAGTCCACTTGCTAAATGTCACTCAGCTAGTTCTAGAACCAGGCTTAATCCAGGCATATCTGAGTCTTAGGCTTGTGTGCAGAGATATATGTTCTACACAAATTGGGAAGTGGTTTTGAAAGTAGACAGATCCAAAACAAGACAACTGCAAAGGGAAGAGTCATTTTTTTTCCTGCCTCCTCCATATCCTACCAGACACAGGATTAAAGCAGTGGTTAAAAAATAAATGCTGATGAATAGAAGAGTTATTGCCTCAACATCACCCATGAATTCTGCTGTGAGGTACACCTTTCCCTCATATTTCATTTGGCATTTGGAGCTGTAAACACTAGCTTTGGTGATACCACATAAGGTAAGTCAATGATGCTTCCTGCTTGGATGTTTCCAGAAGATCTGCCTTCCAACCATGGAACTTTTAATTCAGTGTCCACAAAGAAGCAATATAACAGCCATAAAGTAGAGGAAGCAACCTATAGCTTGTACAAAGAAGCAAGTACTTCAAGCTCACAATACTTCAGTTCTGTGGTAGTTACTATTTTTTTTAAATCTCAGCATGGCATTAGTGAGGCTGGTATATGTGTCATGTTCTAGGGGTCTTCATGGATATGATTTTCTCCTTTATTTCCATCTTTGGAGAATCTACCATCTGTGGGTGATAAACTTGGTACTTTCTTATAGAGTTCCTATGATAAATGAGTGGATAATTTAGAAAGTGGTGAGTGCATGGAGAAACACTAAGTGGAAAACATCCTTAAAAGCACTGTGTAGAGATGCTACAAAGAGTGGTCAGGAATGATACCTTCTGAGTAACCAATCCTCTTCATTTAGTATTTCTACTAGAGTTTATTTTAGGTTGTTGGGAATTAAACAGTCAATATTCTGGGCAAAGGATCTAAAGCTGAGTTATATTCCTATCTCTGAGAAGACAATCTTCACATGAAGAGGATGCAAGATAGCAAGCTGTGTGTGTATCTGGAGAAACCTTTTAAGGAATGAAAGCAGCATTTGTGAAGGCTGTAGAACAGCAAGCTACCAAGGAGTGTGTGATCATTTCACAAAAGCAAGCAAGCATTGTAGCTCAGGAGGACACGAAGTGGGAGCAATGGGGGCTGCATCAGAGAAGTAGTGCAGGTTACATGACTGTAAGGCTTTCCCAATCTATAGGATGATGGCCTGGTACCCTAGGTGTGCCGTATACATGCAAATGAAATTGAGGTTCAATGCCATGCCATTCACAGACAGTGCGAAACGAGTCTGCAGCCTGCAGTGTGTTGGCCATGATTCCCACCCCTGCTTCAGACAATGGGGCTAGGCAAAGTATGGTTAATTAGGACAAGAGTTCTGAGGAAACCTGCTGGCCAATGAGTAGCAGAGAACGGTCCTTCCCAAAGCTTCATCCTCCTCCCTCCTACTACCTTTTCATGTAAACAGCATCAGCTGATGAACATTAACAGAAGGCTTTGGGTTGCTGACCACCTTTACTTTAAAAAATTTTTTTTGGGCAGAGGAGGTAACTCATTGGGTACAAAACACACACGTATAACAAGCATGAAGACTTGAGTTTCAGTTCCCAGAATGTACTAAGAAATTTCACATAGCTCTGAACTCTGTAATTCCACTGCTTTTTTTTGGGGGGGGGTATGGGAGACGAATGGGAAAATCCGTGAAAATGCACAGGGCAGCTAGCCTGGTATAAACAGTGTAAATACAAGAGGTCCTGTCTCAAATAAAGTGGAAGGTTAGCACCTATACCCTAGGTTGTCCTTGCTCTTCTCATTCTTGTCATGGCACACGCCCATCCATACTCACAGCCATGAGTGCCCACACACATCAAACATATATACACATAGAGAAATAACTTAATTCTTGCTGTTGTATTTATTTATGAAGTATAATATTGTGACTCAATATACACATAACCCTTAATATCTCAAACAGGGTAGAGTGTTTCCATCTTTAATGAAGGTTTTGCTCTATGCCTCCTAAATATATCTTTAATAACAACAATAATAATACAACAATACTTATTGTTATTGTATAACAATAACAAATGTGCTATCATAGTGATACCACTTTATTATTAGTTCCTGAAAGGAATTATGTTAAAGTCTACATCAGCATTATGTCACTGAAATGCATCAGTTTGCAAAGAGTTTACCTGGTACAGTATCCACCCTAAAGACATTGTTTATTAAGAAGTCTTTGAATTGTTTTCCCCCTAAAACCAACAAGGTAAGTATCCTGCTTTGCTTCTTTGGGAAATGTCTCCATGTCTGGAAATGTAAGCAAAAAAATTCAAAGATACAAAGAAATAGCAGAAATATGTGCGAGTCTAGGTGTTCCCCACCCAGATTCCTTGTTTATTAAGGGATTTGAATCTAGGTAGGCTTGAGCTGGATCCTTGTTTATTACTGGGTGTTTCTGTTCCTAGTACATCTGGTGTGGTGGCTGCTATAGGTGCTTTTGACACAGTTGTGGTTTCAAGTGAAGAGTGAAGTGCTTAAAATCTCCCCTAAAAGCCAAACTCTTGTTTCTTATTAGTGATTATTTGGCCTCCTGGGTTGGATTCTTCATTGTAAATTGGTAATATGATGACAACCTTTGGTCTTCTTAGTAAATGATAATGTGTGTTTTGTGAATTATGAAGTGATAAGCAAACATAAAGGGATGAACTGTTCTGCTAACATCTTGCAAATAAGATGGAAGGTCATTTGCAAATTTTACTCCTGGTTCAAGAAGTTCCTGGGAACTGGCCAACCACTCATATCAGGAATTGACCAGTTTTCTTCTGTAAACATCCAGATATTAACTGTGTTTGACTTTGTGGGTGAAAGGTATTTGCCACAACTTGTTTCTGATGTTACATCATGGAGAACACAGAAATGAGGACTCGGAATTGGAATTCAAATGAAAGGTCCAAGCAAATCCCCCAATTTTAGATATTTAAATTTTCATTCCAGTTTGTTTTTGTCTTTGCTTGTTTAGATAGCACTTTTAAATTCTTGCATTATAGTAAGAAAGCTACCTTTTTATTGGATGTTAGCTGTTTATTGACCTGATATTTGTAAATGGTCTATTTGGGTAGGTAAAATTACATAAGTCAGTGTTAGAAACAAGAGAAAAATTTTTCTTCTTATTTACTTTAAAAAAAAAACTACGTTTTTCCAGTTAATGGCAGTATATCTTGTGTCACTGGATTTCCAAAGTGTAGCTTTTGTTTTGTTTTGTTTTACTGTGCTCCAAATAAATTTAAACATAGTCATGAAAAGTAAAGAGAACAGAATGAGAGCCGAATGTTGTAGTGGACTGTAGTTTGCGGAGTGCAATTTTAGATCCTTGCAGGCATGTCTGTGTACACACTCTGTGTTGAATGTTAGATTAGATAGTATTCTTCAGTTTTGGTTTTGAAACAGTCTTGGGGGTGAAAGAAAACTAAAGTTAAACCCTTGACAGTGTGGTCACAAACCTCTGGTAGTTTGTGCAGGAAGACTAAGTGGTGTGTAGACCTGACTCGCTTTTGAAGCTACCCTCTGGCTTTTCCCCAGTTGTCAGATGCCATCTCTTTAGTCTGTCACTGTTGCTGGTAACTGCTTAATAGCCTACCTTGCCCATCTGGCCATCACATTCCTGTTACTTATGTTAGTACTTTCTATGTTTCACATAGATGTTTGCATTTGAAACTCTAGTCTTAAATATTCATAGTATTGAAACCTAGATTAGATTACAGAATTTAAATCATATGCCACTTAATACTCAGATATCCACTCATATGAGTTCATAGATTAGTTTTAAAATGAAATAATTGACCTCAGCCAGTGTTGTCCCTTATTGTCAGGTTGTCTGTCTGGGGAGTATGTGTCTTGTTCTACTGAAATCAGGCACCCAGGGATGACAAGCCTTGTTTTGGTTCTGAGTATACGTCATAGCAAGGTTCTCTGACTGCCATATGGAAGGTGGCATTCATTCAAGATCACACTGAGTGAAAAGGAAAATTTCAATATTTTGTGTGTGTGTGTGTGTGTGTGTGTGTGTTTGCATGTGCAAGAGTGTATATTCATTCATGTATGTAAAAGCATACATGCATGTCTGTACATGTGTTTAGAAGTGAGAGGTCAGCCTCAGATGTTGTTTTTCAAGAGATGACCACCTTGATTGCTGAGACATGATATCCCAGTGCATGGAACTAACCTAATAGACAAGGCTGCTTTCAAGCAAGCTTCAGATATTCATCTGTCTCTACTTCTCAGCCCAGAGATTCCAAGTGTGCACCAGTATACCCACCTCTTTACATGGGATATATTAATCAAACTCAGGCCTTTCCATTTGCTCAGCAAGCAACAGAACCATTTTTTCTGGCCTTATGATGCACACACACACACACACACACACGCACACATACATGTGACCATCTCAAACCTACACCCTTCAGGGTTTTAATGAATTTTCACTCCTTTAAGCTGGGGATTCACACCTAAAGGGAACACAAATTATGGATTAGCTTCCCATGTACAGTAGTACACTAAAGTAGATTTCAGCCCCATGTGTATCTAAAGCCAAATCAAATAATGACACCCATTTCTTTGACTGAGAGATGAACACAGTATATTGGAGCACTGTATATTAAATATTACATAATATGCCTTTATATTTTGGTGAGATTTATTAGATTTTATAATGTTCAAATATGATGTTCAAAATTATGCATCCTTTGCTGAGTATGTGCTTAAAAACAATTTGTTTAAAATCCTAAAACTGATGCTCAATAGTTTATCAATCTGTACACTCACCTGATGGAATATTACTTGGCAATTAAGAGAGATTATAATGATGGGAACTTAGATGGTTTCAAAGGCATTATGCAAAGTAAAAAATACATAAGTTGACATACTGTATGGCTTCTTTGACAAGATAATTTATAAATGATAACATAGCATGTTGAAAAGAGATCAGTAGTTGCCTTGGATGAGAAAGAGGAGGAATATTTTAGCATAGTGGATAGAATGAAGGAGTTTTCTAAGTGGCAGAATTATTGTGTATCCCAATTATAGAGCAGTTGTTCAAATGTACACCTCTTTAAAGTCACAGCACTCTCAGCAATAGGGTAATCTCACTATGAGTTAATTTGACTTCTGATTCATTTTAGCAAAGCCAGCATGCCTAATTATTCTTATTGAAAATATAAACACCAACATCCAAGGGCAGAGGGCTGTCAACCAATCCTTAGGCTGTAAATTTAATTGTGCTCCTTTTACTAAGATACATAGTCATAACTCATGGATCTAGTTATTAGATTTACAGAAGAGAATGCGGCAGATTCTACCCACTGGATAATTCCCTGGGTTCTGTGTAAGAGTGCATGAGAGTAGTCTAAGTCTCCCAGCTGCTGTATCTCGTCCTCCTGTGCATATGGAATGCGTTTCTGTTCAGATGGTAATCATTTTCCTTCCTTCCTGTGTGTATATATAGTGTATGACAGTTACAGTGGCTATGGGAACCATAACTTTAAGTTCTGTGACTTCTGTGAGTAAAACCAGCCATAATGTTGAATTAATGTCATTGCTCACATGAAATTTCCCTGTTGCTATAAGTGGGAAACTTCCAGTATATTTAAATAAAGGCTTGGCATTCATTTCTCAATAGTATATAAATTATGGCACATATGTAGACTGATTTAATCATTTAAATAGTATTACTACTAAATAGAGTAAGGCTAGCATTGGAGATTATACACAGAGTGCCATGCTTTAGAATAATGTGGTTTAGCAATCCACACAATTCAAAATGGAGATTAAGGAGCTGGAGAGATGCCTCACCAGTTAAAAACAGTTACAGCTCTCCCAGGGGACCCAGTTTCAGCACACTAACTTCCTTAACTCCAGTTCTAGGACCTCCAACACCCTCTTCTAGCCTCCCAAGGCACCAGGCATGCATGTGGTACACATGTATACTTGTAGTACACACACATGCACCCTTGCACACCTCTCTCTCTCTCTCTCTCTCTCTCTCTCTCTCTCTCTCTCTCTCTCACACACACACACACACACACCCCAAATATATCTAGAAACAGTAGAAGACAGAAGAGTACCATGATACTCAGAGAACAACAATCTAGAATTCTGCTCCTAGCCATGGTAGCTTTGTAGGATTGTCTTCAGACAGGATTGTACAACTGTAACATTGATTCATTTAATAAAATGAAATGGTAATTGAGACTTTGCAGTCTGCAGCACATCAGAGAGTGCTGGTTATTGTTGGTTCTTGGTGTTGAAGATCAGTATAGTCATAGTAAATCATGCAGAAATTGGGACTTGCTAACATGCAGTATAAAAGACATGCAAGGAATCCTTTGACATCCAGAAAGTTGGTTAAGAATCTCCTTGTTGATGGCCCCCACCTGTCTTGCCTGGGTGTCATTTTAGAAACAGTCAAACAAGGTGAGATCAAGAACCTGAAGGAGAGGTTTTCTTGGCACTGGACCTGTTATTGCATTCTTGTCTGTCATTAGGCTGAGCCTCCCATGGGGTGTTTGGACACTGATAGTACTTTCAGGGGTAGTAGGTGTAACTAATGAAGTGTGTCAGCCCCTAGAGAAAACTCAAAATCCAGAAAAGTTTCTGTTCCTCCTTCGTAGGTGAGTTAGTGTGAATTGACCATGATGTCTTCATGCTCTGGGGACACTGGACCTAGGGTGGGTGAGGACAGAGAAAAGTTTGAGAACAGTAGAATCAAGAGCTTCAGGACATTTGTTATTCCTGGCTGAAAGCTTGCTGATATGTAGGCTATTTCTGTATGTTATGGTCTCCCGGCTGTTACCAAATGCAGCCATGGTGGGTCAGGGAGCCTTTGATTGTTTGTAACTATTCACCCAGCCTTGTGGAGGATGAAAACTAGCACTCTTGTGCTAGAACTCAAGGTTTGCGAGTGTATGGCTTAGTGAGGAACGGTGTTTAACATATTCCCAGTGGATAGGAAGCCTGGTGTCATCTTTTCCTTCAAGCATGGCCTACAAACCTGGGGTCTGTATTTTAAGCAATCTCCATAGCCTTCCCTGTCACAAAACTGGTTGTCACTTTGGAGTCACCCAGTTTTCTTTAGAGCAAGACATGTTACCTTTGTTCATGCAAGTAATTATTCAGGCTGATGGGCCAGGCAAATGGCAGCATGTTCAGATTTCCAGGAAAGAGTTGCATGAACACTGCCCTTTCCTGTCTATTTTTCCTGCTATGTTTCACTGTGGGTATCATCCTCTCACACTGTTTTCCAACTCTGTAAAAATCCTCAGCTTTTCTAGATGTTCCTTTATTTGTGCATATACAACTAGACCAGGCAGGCTGCTGAGCGTCATACTTTCTATTGACATGTGTCAATTCTGTCCCCCCTCCCTTCCTGGGATCATATTGATACTAGGAACTACAAGCAACCCTATAAAGTCATTCCTTGGGAATTCCTGGTTCTTAGTTTTGGGCTAACGATTAGACAGTTGCAGGACCCAAGCAGTCTAGTTGAAAAAGAAGATTTCACAAATTGCATACTGAAGGTCTTCCTAGTTTGTGGATGTGTTGATGACTCTGGACAATGGGCAGCACAGTTTAGTTTGTTGGATGCAGGTCAGGCCATCCCACCCTTGAAAATGGACTTGGCTATGTGTCCTTCTGGTTGTCTTCATAGGGATTAAAACAACTTGTTTGTTGTTTGTATGGATGTGTTTAAAATCTAGTACCTGAACCATGCTGTAATAGGTCTCAGAGGCCATGGCCCAATCTACACCTCTGAGTTCACCTCTTCTTGCCACACAGCTAGCAAAGCCTCCCCCATATCTGAAACCAAGCATGCAAATATCAGATTTCCAAAGGATTGAGGCAGGGCAATGTCACAAGTCAATTTTCACTTGCTTTCCTAAAGCAGAATTTTCTTTTCTTTTAAAGAAGTCACATGGCAATGACGATCTGAATGCTTCTATGACATCTCAGCATTTTGAAGAAGAATCGGTGAGTGATGTTCCTTACAAACTAGTACTGATGTCAGCTTGGAAATACTTCCCACTGACTGTTTGTATTGCTTTGTTTCTTTATCTTTAAAATATAGGGAAAGGTGCCCGCCTATAGAAACATGCCTTACAATTTCTAGCTGGAAGAGATTAATTCGGGTTTATTGATTGATTATCCTGGAATAGATTTGTCTAAAAATACACAGTAACTCTGCAACTGAGTTTGGAAGGGAAGGAGGACAAAGCCCTTTGAAGTCCTCTGAAACTTTGAAAAACAGCTTTTCAAGGGCAGCTGCAGCCACAAGATCAATTGATTGAGTGCCTAATGAATGAATAATAAATCATTCCGTTTGTTCTTTGAAGAAAGTTAGAAATCTGACCCAGGCTGAAACATTGCCTGGGATTCAGACAATTCATAGGTACTCAAAAATAGATGGGTTTGTTACTGGGGCCCATGACAGTTGATGAATTCCTAGAGAGGAAAGGGCCAGAGCTTAGAGAATGGGAGAGCACAGGGGGTAAAGTGAGACACCAAAGGAGGATACTTAAGAGGGGAAGTGACAGGTGCCAAAGCTAGAGAGCTCAGAGCTGACTGGGACTCAGGGGAAGAGCTTGTGTGATGGCCTTGAGGACTGTTAGACTACATCGAGAGTTGAAATTATAGGCCTTGTAGAGAAAGTCTACTGTAGTTGGTGGGGATTGGTGGGAATAAAGACAAGAAGTGGGAGACAGTTTACATTTGATGTGGATATGGGGGCACTCCTTGGTGGGAGCTAGACCCACTATCCTCTCATCATACTATTTCTTCTACAGTGTTCTGTCCTTACTTTTTGTTTATTCCCAACCCCCTTGTGTGTGTGTGTGTGTGTGTGTGTGTGTGCACGTGCGTGCGCAGGCACATGTGTAAGTATATATGTGTGCATACCTGTGTGTATGGGTGCAGTTGCCTTTATGCATGCAGAGGTAAGAAATGGACATCCCATTTCACCATTTTCCATTTGTCCCTTTGGGACAGAATTTCTCCCTGAACCAAGACTCATATAGTGTCTCTGCTAGTCTAGAAGCCAGTCAACCAAAAAAGAGCATTTTATCTCCACCTCCTTCAGAGCTGGAATTGCAGATGTGCATAGAATGTTTGGCTTCTTATGTGGATGCTGAGACTGAAACCCAAGCCCTCATAATTACATAGCAAGTGCCCAACTGCTGAGTCATCTTTTCAGTCCAAGTTTACAGTTTTAAAATGAGAAATGTCACAATGAGTTTAGGAGTTTCAGACCTTGACATACTATTCATATAATTGTTGGAAAGTTGTATTCATGATTCCCTCTAAATTCAGATAAAATCCCACTGGTGGAAAACATACAGTAATTGGCTGATAATGTAGTTAATGACCATGATATCAAAGTGGGTTACAGCCAGGGTTCATACTTGACCACTGTTTCTTTTGTCTTTCCTGATTAAGTATTGTCTCTGCTTTAGCTCACATTCACTGACTTAGATGCCTTTTCCATCTGTGCAGACTCTTGGAGAAGCTGATGATTGCTTGAGTCACCTCCCCAGCCCCTTCGCATACCTCCTCACCATTCACCTGAAGGAAGGCCGCAACCTTGTGGTCCGGGATCGCTGCGGTAAGGTTGGTCTGTTGTGTGCTTGCTCAGTAGCCTTAAAGACCTTCTCTGTGTCTTTGTATGAAGGCTTGAGTCAGCCAATGTCCATCTCACACTATTCAGAGAGAAGCTCATCTCTCACACTACACCCCCAGCTGCAGCCTCTTCCATATACATTGGCTGTGACTTATTTAAAACTTATAAATGCTGGCATCCTTAAAAAATAGTAAGGAAGCATAAGGCTGTTTTAGAATGAAATAGTCATGATAATTTGTATTTGGCATGTAGAAAGTAGTTCAGAAAAATAGTCACTTGGTCTTAACACTTCATTGAAAAGAGTGAATGGTTTTCTACAATGAGGCAATCAGATTCACTGATTGATGCAAATGTTCTTTCAACTTCTTCCCTCCTGTCTTGAGACCCCATAAGATCCCCTTATAGCCATTGTCTATTTGTCTTTTCTTTGTCTTTTATGCAAGTCTCTCTACAGTCATATATATATATATATATATATATATATATATATCTTAAATTGAGACCATGATACCCGTACTGTTGTGCAATAAGTTTTGCTTTTTACTTTTCAATGCATCTTCAAGATAGACCATGGTTTTCTGTGCAAATATACTTTCTCTTTTAAACTCACCATGTTGCTGCGTGTCCTTTGTATGTGTGAGTCTCCAGAGAAGCTTATTCATCTTTTCTGTATCCCTGGATCCCCACTTATGGATGCCATTTATGTTCATGGTGGCCTACCATCAGTTAAGCAGGTTGAGACATGCAGCGTGGCAGGGTGAGCAAGTAGTACCTGTTGTGGTTTTTTTTTTTTTTTTCTGTTCTACTTTGAGCAGCTTCTGCCATCTGCAATTTAAGGCCTTTCTTTTTGGCTTACCTCCCATGTTGTCTGTTCCTGTTTGACCACACATGCTTTGCTGGTCCTTGTGTAAACTCAGTGAACAAAGTAGTATCCAACCGTCCTCTGCTATATAAATGCTGTACCTAGGCCCTTGTGCAACTGTACATAAGTCAGCTTCTACGTCTTGTATCTGCTGCCTTGAAGCCTGGAGCATTGCTAGCTCATCTGTCACACCCATTCTCCTCCTTTCTTCCTTCCTTCCTTCTTTCTCTCTCTCTCTCTCTCTCTCTCTCTCTCTCTCTCTCTCTCTCTCTCTCTCTCTTTCTTTCTTTCTTCCTTTTTTCTTTCTTTCCTCCCAAGATCGGGTTTATTTGTTGTGTATCCCTGACTGCACTGGAACTCTTGTCTTTTAGACTAGGCTGGCCTGAACTCAACAAGGATCCTCCTGACTCTATCTTCCAAGTGTTGTGATTACAGGCATGCACCATTACCACCTGGCATATCCTTTCTTCTTAATAAAAAAATATCTCTTTTCATGTGTAGTTTTCAAAACAGAGGGCATTTTTTTTTGTTAGGTAGTCTATTATTTTTTATTCAACATCATAATTTTTCTGTCATTTGAATCACATGTGTTTTGTATCTGTCATAAATATATCCATGTGCATAGATTAATTCTATGCCAATTTAATGAGAAGGGTCACCTAGATCTTCATACCTGAGCTGACATCTGAGGGATGTGATCCTTAATCAATACCAATGACCACTTACAGATAACCTGACTGTAGACCTGCTAAGTGTCCCAGTTACTGCTTATTTCAAAAGAGACCACTGTCAAGTCCATTTTGTGACAACTTCTTCAGATGTTAAGAGTGTTCCTGGAGTGTGTTTAACTCTACAAGTCTCCAGACAAATTTTATCTATATATACATATGAATATATATGCAGGTGTATGCATATATATTTATATGTCTTTTAATTTGAACTTCAACAGTCTCCTTTTGTGAATCAAAATATCCTCTCTTATATATGTGAGCTATCTATCCAGCCCATTCTTGGTGCCTCATACTAACACAATCACAGCACATCCCTATAAGGTGGTCAGTACACTGGAGAGATGAGGAGGTTATTGCCATGCCAGAAAGAGAATGAAACACTGGGGCTCATATGTACTATTTTCATACTTTTCTGTTTTAATTTTTATTGATGCATATTTATTTATAGGGTGTTTTATTTAGGTATGTACAAATATATGTCATGGTCATATGTGGGCAATTTGCTTATATATCACCTTAAATACTTCTCAGTTTATCTTTGTGAGAACATTAACTATCTTCTCCACCTGAAACATGCTGTGTATTATTGTTGATTATCATCATTCTGTTAGGCAACACAACCTCAGAACTTCTTACCCCATATGCTGTAACATTGTGCCTGTGACTATCCTCTGACTCCCTTTCTCTTTCCCATATCATCCTTGTTTCGTGATATCCACCATTCCACTCTCAGCTTCTCTGAGATTCTACATATAAATGAGAATGTACCACATTTGTTTTTCTGAGCATGGCTTATTTCACTTAACATAGTATTCTTCAGGCTCATCTCCCTCCTTTTATCATTAGTGAGTGCGTAGTCATTATTTACAAGAGAGGTGTGTTTGTATTTTCTTTTCCTTAAATGGGATAACATTTAATTTTTAATTTGAAAATCCAAATGCACCCAGTTGATCAGGTGGTACCTTCCGGTTATGATGGGGGCTTTTCCAAAGTATTCAGATGTTTGAGTTACCCCTTCAGCTCACGATAACAGCCAGAAGACTGGTAGTTTCCATGCATAGTTTCCATTTTTGTAGGTTTTGCTAATAGAAGTTATTTTTGATGAATCATTCTCTGTTACCAAAGAGCTCAGCATTTTCTTTGAATTGTTATAAAATCATTCCTGCTTATGAAGCTTTCTGTCTAGATATAGTTTATTTACAAGGCCCAATAGTAGGTATTTTAGGTTTTATGACCCATGAGTGACATCTATTCAACTTGTGTTAATATGGTGGGAAAACATCCATTAACTTTAAAGATTCCCCCATGGAAGGCCTCACCCTCTCTCAAGAGCAGAAAGGGGATGGAATGGGCCTGGGGGTGGGGCTGGGGAGGAAAAGAGGGAGAGGGAACTTGGATTGACATGTAAATCAAGTTTGTTTCAAATTTAAATAAAAAAAAGGAAAAAACAAAACAAAAAGAATACATAGGCAAATCAACGTGATTATGTTCTGCTAAAACTGCATTTAGCAAAACAATGATAAACTAGACATTGGGCTGGAATGAACCATATACTAAATTCAATGACCTCTGGCTAAACTATTATAATATGACTTTTTGGATTCATCCTCTAAAAACATGCTTTTAATAACATAGTGGCTGAAACCAGTGTTTGAATAAAAAAGATGTGAATTTTAAGCAATCATTATTTGAAGTTCACACTTTCAATAGAGCTATCTAGGAAGCATTTTGGTAAAAAAGACAAAATACTGCATTAATACCTGGAGTTATTGGGCTGCCAAAAATCATGCTTTGGTATTTCTTTGAGCCTTGGGGTGAAAATTCAGTTCCAGGAGAACTTAGACAACATCAAGAAAGTACAAAGCTGTGTGCTTAAAGGAGTTTTGACCCACAAGAAACTAGGGAGAGGAGCACTCCAGTGCCTCTGTGCCAGGGCTGGGAAGACTACCCTTTGCTTCTGTCTTTGAAGATGTTGAGACTTTCTGGGATTTTTAGGTGTTTTTTTCTTTTTCTTTTTTTCTTTTTCTTTCCTTTTCTTCTCTTTCTTTCTTTCTTTCTTTCTTTCTTTCTTTCTTTCTTTCTTTCTTTCTCTCTCTCTCTCTCTCTCTCTCTCTCTCTCTTCTTTCTTTCTTTCTTTCTTTCTTTCTTTCTTTTTCTTGTTTTTGAAAGATTTAGGAACTTGTGGTGTCCTGCTAAGAGCAGGAGTCTGCAACTGCCACCAGAACACCCACCTATCTGTTGCTTGTTTATGTTTTGTTGATGTTTCTCTCTCTCTGTCACTGTCTCTCTCTGTCTCTGTCTCTCTCTCTGTCTCTCTCTGTCTCTCTCTCTGTCTCTCTCTCTGTCTCTCTCTCTGTCTGTCTCTGTCTTCCTCCCTCCCCTGCTCTCCCTTTCTCCTTAAGTCTCCCTCTCCATCCCTTGTAAACATGGATGTAAGGACATTGTCATTAAAAGTTTGGACACCTATCAAAGATTGCAGTGGCAGGACTCTTTCTAGTGTAGAATTATTTTCTTGAGGTTCCTTACATGTCCCTTTGTCCACACCACACTAGACCCATTGTGCCTAAGTAAGGTATTTCTTTCTCTTTCTGTTTTGGCAGGCAGTTCTGCTTGTTGTAGTGTGAGCCTGAGATGCTGTGCATTGTCTGGGCATTGCCTTGAACTCTGTTAGGAGAAACATCATGGCCATTTCCCTCTTAGTAATTGGATGTTTGTCCCTGTCTGACACCCTGTCCTCTCCTCTCCTCTCCTCCCCTCTCCTCTCCTCTCTTCTCTTTGTTCTTGTATTTACATCTTTACAACTTTAATCTCTTACTTTATGTCCCAAGTTTTTTCCTACTTTGGGGCTGTAAAATTACACCTGTTCTATTGTTTTTGAGCACATAAGACTTGGCTTCTTCTCTGGTTTTAGTGTGGTCCTGGTCCAGGAATTTTGCGTCTTTGAGAAAAAGCTGAAGTGATATGACGTGAGCATCTTTTTTTTTCAGTGCAACTATTTTATGATTTGGTTGATGTGTAGAGGAAATTGGATCATGACTCAGTTTCCTATAGAAAGGAATGTGACTGAGAAGATATTTGGTGTTAACAGCATACAGGTAGAACTCTGGCCAGCAGCCTTATCTTCCACACTCACAGGGTTCTAATATATATATTTCTAATATAGACAAAGTCTATTGACCATGGGAAGACTCCTATCTCCTTCCCTTTCCTACCCTACATCATTATTCCTGGAACTGAACAACACCAGCATGAAAGTTGTTTTCTCCTTGATGTTAGGCTAGCTCAAGTCTATAGCAGTGGCCTTCAAAAAATACTTGGGTTGTTGGTGCCCTCTCCTGGCTTCTCTCCAGTATTGCAAAGGGAAAATGAAAGTCATTGTGACATCCTTAGGGCCATAACCATCACTCCCCCTCTGTTGAGGGCTAATGGTTTTCTTTCTGATGTGATTTTTTTTCTTTTGAAAATTCATGAGGCATTCCAATACAAAACATATCTCATTATTCATATCTGTAATAGATAGGCAATTAACATTAGTTTATAGAGAAGCCACGACTTCCTCCTCAAATGAGAAGAAAAACTTCATCGGATATCAGTTTTGAAAGAGGTGGCTTAAAGATTAAGAGCACCAAGACTGCCACATGAATATAGCAGGCTGACGGACTCCCACAAAAGCGTCCCCATGGTCAGCAGCTCTAATTTAAATCTACTCCACTTAAAAAGCTAAGTGTCATGATTGTATCTTCTCTTTGTAACAAAAAGATAATCATGTTGGGACTACAGACAAACATAACCTCATCGTGTGGCTGTGATGATGGACAGGCAGGTGTTTCTGGAACTCTGTTGCAAAATGAGCAGCATCACTTGAAGACACTTTTTGGTGGTGGTGGTAAACCCTTCACTTTAATTTTGATTCAGAAAATGCTCCTCAAGACATAGAGACCAATATGGGGGAAGGGGACAGCACCAGGTCCTCACTAGAAATTTAAGATGAATCTCCTTTTGCTGATATAAGTTAGAGAAAATGGGTTTTTCTTGCTATAGTATAATAAACCCTGGTTTTAGGGATTCTTTGACACTTACTTTTGTTTCCCATGTGTATTATTCTCTATTACAAAATATTTAAGAAGAAAAAAAGAAGAAACCTTAGAGACATCATGCTCTGTTGAATCAATGTTTCAAATTAGGTTATTTGAAAAAGTGTATATTTTTCTTATTTTTTTTCTTATTTTACATATTGATCCCAGTTCCCTCTTCCTCCTTTCCTCTCTCCCTCCCTCCCTAAAAAGTGTATTTTTATTGCTCATTATTATTATTTATTATTATTATTATTATTATCGTGTGTGTGTGTGTGTGTGTGTGTGTACTCATAGGTGTGTGCATGCTCCCATAAGTGTGTGTGTGTGTGTGTGTGTGTGTGTGTGTGTGTGTGTGTGTACTCATAGGTGTGTGCATGCTCCCATAATGTGTATGTGTGGACGCATGTATGCCACAGCACATGTGTGGAGGTTAGAGGACAGCTTTTGTGTGGTCAATTCTCTCCAAGTGCTGGTTCTGGTGATTGACCGCAGGTCACTAGGTTACCAGGATTGTGTGGCAAATATCTTTACTCACTGAGCCATCTTGCACCCCCCCCCCAATTTTTATTATTACAAACCATGCTTCCATAAATGCATCTGTACCTTAAAGTGTGTATGCAGCTTTAGTCTTAACTTCTTTACAAGTCAATTATTGATTTGCATTGATTTTCTTCATTCCTCTGAACATCTGATGCGTTCTCATTACAAAATTCGCAGTTTTCTCCTAAGAAAGGCTTATTCTCACCACAAGCAATGAAGCGGCTCACTTCCTATTATCTACACTGACTACAGAATAACTTTGTTAATTGGGTGGAGGAAAAGATTGTCTTTTTTCTTGCTTAAGTCTGTGTTTGCATCCATAATTTTGGCCATTTAAATGTGTTTGTTCAGATTTGTTTTTATCTTTGCAAGCCTTCTTCTGTGTGGAATGGCCCCTGCTTCCTCAGTGTTCACAGATAGCATGATGACTTGTCATCATACCTTTCATTTTATTTCTGCAGTGTCTGTTGTGAAAATCTTGCTACTTTTCACTTCCTATTCTGAAAGTTACCTATTTTCATTTACATGTCCACAGAGGCCCATAACTTTGTATTACCCACTCACATTAATCTACACGTCTCAGTCTATTTGATTTTTTTTTTTCATTTCTCATTTGGACTTTTTGTCTGTCTCCTTGTTTTTCAATATAGGACCTGGATAAAAACTTAGTTTTTCTTTTTTTAAAATGACTTCCAGATGAATGAGAACAAATCTTACTTTCCCTAATGACTAGACTGTCACTTTTCATAACTAGACATGCAAGTGCAATATATACCAGCTTTTGCATCTGGGCTTCTGTCGGGTTTCTGCTGATGTGTTCCTTAGAGCAAGAGTCAAGTGCATATCACAGTCTTGCTTCATTCCCACAATCCAATTAACTCTCTTTATTTTCCAAGCTTCCAGCTTTGCTACTCACTGTGGTACCTGCTCTGAACACCAGATGGCATGAGATCCTTACTATGCATGTGCAAGAGCATTAAAAAAATTATGGGCCTCTGTGTCAGACGGGAACCTGAAAGCTTTCTGGGATGCAAACTGAGCCCTGTGGTGAGGGTGTCAGTCTTCTTTCTCTCTCGAAGGTGTTATAGCTTAAAATGCTAAAACAGATGAGCACAGCTTAGTTTGGAATTCTGTGGACCCCATTCCCATCCTGCACAGATCATGCAAGACATGCTGATCCTAAAATGCCTTTGTGTCTTCCTATTTCTGAGAGCTTCTGTCTGGGGACAGCTCTGGCTTGGTTTTGCTTCAGGACTCCAAACACTCCTGAGTTGATTGGGACGTTTGGTGCTTGCCCCTTTGTTGAGCCAGTTTCCACTTAATCTTTTCTCAGTGCTCATGAGGGACAGAGGAAAGGGAGCCTGGAATAGATCCTATGCTTGCTGTGTGCATCGTCAGTCACAGTGTGGCATATGATGGGTCTCTGCTGTGCTCTGGGTGTCTTCTGCACATTTTACTCTATTGTCTGTTGTGCATGTGTGTTCTGTTTGTATGTATGTGAGTTTTTATGCCTTCAAGCCTTCTCATTTCACTTGGATGTTTGTTTCTAGTGTTACAAGAATGGCCATGCAGGATTTTCACACAAGTTCACACTCACGTGTGCTTCTGGTTGCCTATAGAGAATGCATGGCCATTCTGTCAAATACCAGCTAGTTCAACTCTGTCTTCATCAAATAACCAATTGGTTGAAATTACTGAATCTGTACATTTTGATAAGTCTTTCAACTATAAAAAGAGTTATGATAGTTATATTCATATATATGTACTATATATTAAAGTCTATGATACAGACTTTTAAAATAGCTGTGATATATGTATCTCACTTATTAGCATTAGGTTATGAAAGCAAAATAAAAGTAGCATCTTAAATAATATTTAAAATTTTTGCTTAATTTAAATGTATTTTTGTTTTACATTCATGGGGATTTTGCCTGCATGTATGAATTATGTGCACCTGGGTTGACTGGTACCCGGGAAAGCAGAATTTGCTGAACCCCAGAAGAAGGTGTCAGATGCACTTGTAAACGGAGGGATAGATGGTTGTGAGCCTATGTGTAGGTGCTCTAAATGGACCCCAGCTCATTTGCCAGAGCAAGTACTCTTAGCCGCTGAACCTTCTCTCCAGCTCTTTAAACTGTTATGCAAACAAAGGGACAGGGACAGAGTATGTTGTATCATATGCTATGGAGCCAGAAAGGGGAAGATTAGTGATGGAAAAAAGATAAGGGAATCCGGGTGGTAAGGGGAATAGATTTTCAGAAGGTAGATACAGAGGAAGTATGGGATGTGGCTGGAGGAAACTTCAGGGAGGTTATACGTCTAAGAGAATCCAAATGCACCAGGAAACATTCAGTGCCTCCTTTACTGCAGCACTGATAGATTCTATTATATATTTCATGCAGGTTTTTATGAGCTTCATAAACAATTAAAAGAGGCTAGTGGTAAAATTGAGACTTTCAGGTCATTAATTCTGCTGTAACTGATTCCTGGAACACTGTTGTGTAAAGTGGATATTGGTGTTTTGTTCTGTTTCTTAATCATGTATATTTGTATACATGACCATTATATCTCAAGGTCCAACCAGGGCCAATCCCTGCTCAAGGGGACTCAGGAGGTTTTGCATATACATGATCCCCTTAGAGGAGAGGAGTTGCTTTCATCAGCTGGGGTGGGTACATTAGCAAAGCATGTTTTAAAGACAGCAGACTATTTAAACCACAGCTCTTCTGACTTTGAAGATGGGAAAGTAGATCTCAGAAGCAGATAGCTGTCATCTACAGAAGTAGCCTGGGCTGGGACCTACCAGCAGATAGTTGTGTTCTCTTCATTGAATGATACAGGAGGACCCTTGGCTTGGGATTCTTCGGAACTCATATGCTATGTAGGAAATGATTGCTAATTTTCATAGGATCAATGAAACTCCTCCCTCTTTTTCTCAGTCACTCCTTCTGGTTTCTGAATAGTGAGCAGACAGACACTGTTGTGTCTGCATGGTTTCACCGTGATTTTGTGGGTGTAGGCTCCTATGTAAGTGTCACAACTAGACTATCTCTCCCATTTTATGTTTTCTTCTGGAAACTCTCTTGTTCTTTTATTTAACCCTCAAAAACAGAGCTCACAGGCCCCATACTGCCAGGCTAGATTTTCAGAGCATCTTGAAATCTTCAGTGAAATGACCTCTGGACTTTTAGATAAAAAGCCCATGTTCCTGGGGATTTCAATTTTAGTACATGTGCTGCTGAAGGGAGCACATTTCTGGGGATTTCAAAGTTTCAGTTTTGTTTTTTCTGTTTGTTTGTTCTGTTTTGTTTTTCAAGACATGGTTTCTCTGTATCATTTTAGAGCCTGTCCTGGAACTAGCTCTGTAGACCAGGCTGGCCTTGAACTCACAGAGATTTGCCTGCTTCTGCCTCCCAAGTGCTGGGATTAAAGGGGCTTGCCACCAATGCTTGGCTCAAAGTTTCAATTTTGTATACACCCATTTTCTTCCAGAACACCTATGAACATTTCAGAGATGTTTTCCTGAGTGTATGGGATTCCTGAATAAATGAATTTAAGCTCACAGGTGTTAACAAGTACATTTTCCCCGCCGGCCGCCTGGTCCCACCACCGCACCAGCCCCAAATAACATGCTGAGACTCTATATTTGATATAATGCTGTTGGCCAGTTACTTGTTTCTTATCGGCTAGCTCTGTCCTAATGATTAACCCATTTCTACTATTCTAAGTATTTCCACGTGGCTCATCTTACAGGAGAGCGGCGGCCTGGCATGCTGTTCTCTTTAGGCTCTCCATGTTGACTCCTCCTTTTTATTTTCTCTTTTTTTCTAGTCTCCTAGTCCAACCTATCTTATTTTATTCATTAACCAGTAAGAGAAACATATATACAGAATGACATATCCCATCATCTCCTCTTTTCTGTCTAAAATAAAAAGAAGGGTTTTAACCTTAGCTTAGCAAAATATATCACACAACAGTATTCAAATAAGAATTACAGTTAGCAATATTTAGTCCATTAACATTTAGCAAGATTTAAAGAAAATATTTCATTATCTATCCTATCTTTGTGAGTCTAAAATTTTATATATAACTTATCTTTAATCCTAACTAAGGAAAACTATAACCATAACTATCTGTCTTCAACTCCTTCAAAGACCACAGAAGGATAATATATAAACTTTAGAAATGACAGAGACAACTCACCTTGTCAGTCACCTGAAGTTCTTCTGTAAAGTTTTATCTTCAGCCCATAGGCCATAGTCTGGCAGACTCTTTAGCAAAGTAGGAAACTTTAAACTGTCCATCTGTATTGGCAGTTTTTTGGTTACTTTTTTTTTTTTTTCATGTCCTGCAGACTGTCTTGCAGACTCTTTCATGAAGCAGGAACCCTGGAGTACTGTCTATCTTGTTTTAGTAGTTACTTTTTGTGTGTCCTGTATGTCCAGTTTATACAGTATAAAGTCAAAAAGTTTAGATAAGAGTAGTATCTTGTTTAAATGGTTAGTCTTGTCATATTGAAAGTGAACTTTACCATGTGTTTTTTTTTATGTCCTTATTCCTTTTTGATGCAGGTGGTATTGCCAGCAGTTATGCCTCAGTGTCAAGAAAATCCCTAAACTACTTTAAATGTCATATTTTGTAGGTCGTTGAAAGGTTTGAAGAATGTCTATTTATCTCAAATACATCTCTGTATATCTAGAAATCTTAACTAACTTAACTCTAAGTTTTTACTTAGACCTTAATTGTGTATCAATAAATGAAAATCCATTCCAAAACAAAGTATTCATATCTATACCATAATCCTCTTTTTACCTTTAAAAAGATTGGTTGTGGTAATTAACCATTTATAACCAACCCCATATAAATGAAAACAAACATTTATAGATAATATTTGGGAATTTGGGCCCATTTCCTTTCAGAACACCTAAGAACATTTCAGAGATGTTTTCCTGAGTGTATGGAATTCCTGAATAAATGAATTTAAGCTCACAGGGATTTTGCTTCCCACCTCCTTAAAAGGAAGGTGACAGAAAATTCCATACCATCAGAGAAAGCACTAAAGAAACTTTATAGGGAGAAATTAGTCATGTGAATTACAGTGGGCATTAAAATAAAGTAAATGGACATTAGGACTACATAAATGGTTATATGCTCTCCCTTTTGTAACTTAACTGAATCATGACACTAAAAATAGCAGCCCTTACAAGGAGGCATTCTCCGTAAATTCTGGAGCTGGCTACCATTAAAGTAGATTGGTTTATTTGTTCTCGAGGGACTTCTTTGAGAATGGTAGTTTTTCACATTACAAAGGAGAATAGGATAGTATAAGGCAATTGAGTGAATTATTCAAGATTACACAGTCACTCACAGGATACAGGATAGTACTGTACTAACTTCAGCATCCCTGAGTGTGTTGGGTACCCCTAGGCATATGCCTTTTCTTTCAGGAACTCAAATGTGGATGGATTTAATATTTAATATGTAGATGTTCCAGCCATTGTTTTCCATATTCAAATGATTTTAAAAATACCTTCTCTGAAAGTTTTAAGCTATATTTATATTGTTGTGCTTTGTATCCTGTATCATCTATTAGTGATATTTTTTATTTTGTTTTTATTGATATTCTCTCTCTCTCTCTCTCTCTCTCTCTCTCTCTCTCTCTCTCTCTCTCTCTCTCTTGTGTGTGTGTGTGTGTGTGTGTGTGTGTGTGTAGGTCCCAGTGATAGGAATCATCTTTATTTCATTCTCCCATCTTCTTCTTATGTAAGGCCTTTCAATCAGAACCAGAGCTCTTACAGATAACTAGCTTTCTCTGAGGTTGTCTTGCCTCTGCCCCGAGTCAGGACCTCTAGATAGGATGCCATATTTACACTGCCCAGACCTGGGTTCTGGAGATCTGAACTTGAGTCCTCTCACAGGCACCGCAAGCAACTCCCTGGCCTCCTGCATGAGGTTCTTAGGATATGAGCTCAGCTTTGTCCTCTACCCTCAGCCCTCTGTTGTAGCTTTCAGCCCAGCTCCCAGGTGTCCTTGCTTTCTCCCCTTTCTCCCTCATCTAAATTATAAGCTGCTGTCAGATTTATATGTGCAAAGCTTGGCTCTGATCACTTTACGCTCCTCCTGAGTGAACCTACATTTCCTTCCTCTTCATATTAAAATAACTCCAGATGGACCAAAAAAAAAAAAAAAAAAACAAAAAAAACCAAAAAACTATAATGTAGAAAAAGAAAATGTACAAAAAAATCAATGGGAAGAAACAGGTTGAAAAACTTAAAATCTCACAGTTAAAGACAATGCTTTTATGAAGAATGCAAAAGTACAAAGGCAAAAGTCAGACCTTGGCTAATTTGATTAAATAAAAAAGAAAATAACTTATTGCCAGTGACAACTTGTTAAATTCTAACAAGATGTAGAGTTGGTGAGCCTTTTCCATAAGAAAGATTCCCTTGCAGTTGTAGCCAGAACACAAGCAAAGCCCACTGAAAGATAATCACATAATAAGAACAGAATCTGATTGACAAACACAAATAGAAGTCACAACAGCAGGAAAGTCCCTGATTGTGTTACAGATAAGGGGAGAGACAGAGGTAGTTTTTTTCCCCCTCACCTGCCAACATATAAAAATAAAGGTTTAAAATACTCAGTGTTAGGGAAATTCAGAAAGAGATAATAACATTGTATACTCTAAGTTTGATAAGCATTTGAGATTTTTTGTATTTATTTATGGGTAGGTGTGCATATGCCTATATATGCTATGTGTGTGGGAACCCTGAAAAGCCAAGAGTGGTTGTTAGATCCCCTGTGAGATGCCCAAAGTGGATGTTGAGAATCGAACTCGGTCCCCTGAAGGAGCAGCAAGGTCTTCTACCCAGAGAGCCACCCTTCCCACCCACGCCTAAGTTTGATAAGCTTAGAAAACAATTTTATAAGATTTGTTAGAACCAAAACAAGCCACTGTCACACTTGAGTGTTACAAACTTGTGGAGAAAGGGCATTCCAGGGAAACTACATAAGCCTGCTGCCTGAACTATTGTCTACAGCAGGGAAAATATTAACCAGTTGTCCACACCAATACAGCACGGCGAAGATGTGTTTATTTGGAAATACCCCAGCACTATGGCAAACTACTTGAGAAAATGCAGTCATTTAAAAATGATTCCTGCACATATCTTCTCCTGTAAAACACCCAAGAAACTGCTTATGGGTATTAAACCAGACAAATGGGGTTGGGGCCACACTGAGGGTACAGACTTTGTTTCATTTCATGTGTTTCAAAATTTGTGGGCATATATTACTTTTACTTAAGCAAAATTGAAAATGCCAGGAACAGGAAATAAAACACCCATATTTCTTGCAGTATAATAACTACCCCTTTATTGTGTATGTTTAAGGCACTTTGGTCTCTGACTCAAAACAGCCTGTTGTAATCTATTTTTTTTTCTTCCCTTTCTTTTTTTTTTTTCTTCATTAATTTCTGGGTTCACTGAAATGTTTATTTGGTATTACAACACCGATTATTTTTTTGGGTCTCCCTTCATGTTCCGTTGACCCCAGTCTTTGTTCTTGTTTGATCCCAGGTTGATTTGCACTCCTGTCTTCTTGATTTAAGCCCTCACTGACATGTGAGCTATGAACTATCTTTCCTACCTACTACTGAGCAGAACTGCATACCTTGTTGAGTTCACATCTTTTGAATATTACTTTCTGGGACCCCATGCTGTGTCGTGGGGTGCACATACTGTCCAGTACAGAAGAGCAAGGTCTTGTGTCTTGGCAACAGCCAGGGTCCCTAGCACAGTGAAAGACTTGGAAAAAACCAGGAGTGTTTGTGGTCTGGTAGCATGATCAACAGGTACAGGTCAAGGGAGAGTAACCATCTGTAGGTTAGTGGGCATGAACAGGAACAACTGTGATTCATGTGGTTTTAAGAGGTAGATTTGGTGCTTCTGTGCTGCAAGGATTAGGACTGCAGATACATCCATCCCTTGGGATCTGCATGGGGATATTTTTAATGCCTCTGGTGATTCTAAAACTCATGAATGTGTAAATCCTTTATATAGACTGTAGTATATAAACTGCCATGCTTGTATGTATGTACATACATGTACATATATATGGTATTATATGTAAATGATCATAAGAATCACATATAACATTTGTGCACTTCCCCTTATCTTTTACCTCACACATAGTTGAACCACATAATGTCAATACCATGTAAGTAAATTGTTGAGTTATGTGTGGGATAATGACCAGGACAGGAGTCTGTACTCCCTTAGTGAGGACACATTTTATATATTTAAAAATATGTTGTGCCCATAGTTGGCTGAGTCTGTGCATATTGAGGTTATGTGAATAGAAACTCTGGTCTGTGTAGTGTGGATGATGACTGGCCCTGGCTCCAAGTGTCAGAGTTTGAGGCTCTGCCTGGACTCAGCCTGGTCTCTAGGTCCCTATTCCTTCTCCTCTGCAAGCACCAAATATCACAAGAGGGTCTTTGTATCCCAGGCTCCCAGTGAGGAAGGTTAAAGTCCACCCATTCAGGTGTCAGCTCACCATTTGTGTAATCTGGGAGTCGCATTCCAGAGCTGCTGGCCCCTTTTCAGAACCTGCCTGGTTGAGATGCCACTTCCCTGACAGTCGGGCACTTAGGCTCCAAGAGAGAAAACCACCATGAACTACCCCCGCCTCACAAGTTTTTTCGAACAATTAACACCAGACTAACTTGACACCCTCTTTCCTTATTTGGCTTTGTAAACCCTGGTCCTTTTTTCTATTAATTCCAGACATTAATATTTTCTTTCACGCAACTGCCGCCATTCACCCGTGAAACAGTTTGAACATTATGTAGCTGTCAAGATGCTTGGGGATTACCCAGTATGCCTTGCCTGTGAGAAAGTGACACCACTGAGGCCGAGTTTTGAGATGTTTATTTTGAGAGTACGCTGACAAGCATGAAGGCCCTGATCCCAGAGTGGCAATTTCATTTAATTAAAGGCCTCTTTTTATTATAGTTTCCCCCGCTTTTTTTTTATATATATATATCACCATGATTGTTAAAGCCTGACCAGCCAGAGGTGTTCTCTCAAGCTGCTGAATGGGGGTGGGCAGATGCTCACTCACCAGTGAGAATTCCACCGAGTGCTTGTGAATGCATTTATTTTTTTACTACTCCTGGAAACCTGCTCAGCCTCAGCATGGGTATGTGTTTCAAATGAAAGCTGGGATGGCTTCTGTTCCTGATCTGCCAAACTTATGATGGTAGAATTGGGCACATCTGATATTTGTGGCTCACTCCGATTTCTTTGTTTAAAGTCAGTGCCCTTGGATCAATGGAATGCTAGTTCAGAAGACTCCTGCTTTAGTAAGGCTATTAACGTTGAATAATATATGCTGCCTTGTTCAATAGTAATGCCACCTTCCACTCAGCTCAGGAATGTATTGCATGTACTTTCTGTGGTTTTTACTATTGGAGCCACATGGAAACATAAGAAGGGGCCTATGTGACACACTGTAAAGAATGTTAGTTCTTAGTGACATGTGTTTGCAGCAAAGTTAGTGGAATTAATTTTTGATAGAATATTTGTAGATGGTGTTGGCTTGAATTTCATATCAGAAATTCATTTCAGTGAATATTTGTGCAACCTATCTGAGGCCCCAATTTAGACAATGGGGCCTCCTTTCATATATCCACATAGGGCTGAGTTTCAGGATGGACCACAATGCTGTCACTCGGCTAGTCACAAGTTTTATCTTAAGCAGGGCTTCCCTTATCTCTCTGCTAATTCTTCATTTGCTCTTGTTTCTGTACTCAGCTGACATGGATGAGCAAGTGTGTTCTTGATATGTCAGATGATATACATATTCATATAATCTATAGGCACAATGCATAATTCATGCATTATGTGTGTAGGCTTTTTTCTTTTCAATTGATCTAAGGAATGTGGAAGAATATTATGAGTTGTGTGTGTGTGTGTGTGTGTGTGTGTGTGTGTGTGTGTGTGTGCTGGGGAGATTGCTACTTGAGGGATATTATTCATTCCTTTTGGCATCCATTTCAAAGCACCCCAGGAGGGGCCACTCAGGTCAGCTGTGTCAGCTCTGAGGCCAGCTGAGGGCCTGGCTCATGCGCTAGTCCTGGGTGGGGACAATGTGTGCAGCTTTGGTGCAGGTGCGAGGAGGCAGCAAAGAATGGACACTCTGTTGACTTAATCTCTATGCCCCTGGTTCCAGGCTGAGTCCCCTCACATCATCTTTTGAATGAGTGATTGCAGAGGCTGATTTATTTGTCATGATTATATTTTAAGGTATAAGATTTGATTGAATTGGCCATCTGGTAAATATTTGGAAATGGCTGCTGTCTGTCCCTTTTCATGGACTTTACGCTGATCCTAGGAGAGGCAAGCTTCTCCCCGGAATTCCTAACACTGACTTGATTTTTTTTTTTTGAATTTTGTGGGTTATTGAGGGGTGACATATACACAATGAAACCACATAAAAAGCTCAAGGAGCCCATTCATATTCAACCACAAGAAGACAAAATGGAATTAATCATTTATCCTTAAGTTATAGCATTTCTCCCTCCCCATGACACCTCTAGGGCTTCGCATCCCTCCACAGACAGACACGGATTACAGCGCGTTCCCTGGCTAGCTGCAGGCCTGGGGACTGTGGGACGAATCTTGACTTGGTAGAGATATTAGATTTTTGTGTGTTTTTGAAATTCTGTCATGTTCTCTTTCTCCTTTAAAGGCACAAGTGATCCATATGTGAAATTTAAGCTCAACGGGAAGACGCTGTACAAAAGTAAAGTCATATATAAGAACTTGAACCCAATTTGGGATGAGATAGTTGTGTTGCCGATACACAGCCTTGACCAAAAGCTTCGTGTGAAGGTAATAATCCCGACAGCTTTCAAGTCAGCTCCCCCTTCACAATATTTATCCTTCTGTAGTTCTCCGGTCTCCTTAAATGTGAACTTGCCACAATTAATCCCTCCATTGTTTTCCCAGGGGCTAGATTAAAATATTAATACTGTAGGAGGAATTGTTTAAGGCTCTTTATGAAACTGTATTTCTCTCAAATCAGGGAGATACATATGCTACAAAGTCACCATGCTCTGTGTAAATAATGTCCTTATTGGCTCTATTTAAACTTACTTGGTGTGGAAGAATTATTACTGGCCCTGCAGTGGTGACAAATGTAGACACTGTTCTCATTAGAAAGAACTTTATACTTAATAGAGCTTCAAGCTACCAGGTGTAAGAATCAATTACCCCAACATCTGGGTTTAAACTGTACATGTTGAGTGCAGAATGGGATAGCTGTACAATAGTTAGCAAATTTCCATTTAATTGGCAGATCTGCTCACCATGGAAATTGCTAAGTTTTTAATGAGAGGCCAATTAAACTATAGGGAGGGTCCATTGTGTGTAATATTTGATTGTATTTGACTACTGCCTTACAATAAAAGTCTTTTTTTTTTCTATTGTTTCAAGCATGGCTAGCAAACTAGGCAAGATATTTCTCTGTATAGACTTGACTTTATTTTTATTCAACTGTGCAAATTATTGTAAGAACTAAAAGATGGATTTGTGAGGCCCCAGCCTGTTCTATATGCTAGTCATTTGTTAAAGCCAGCTGGTTTGGGTGGTCCTGGATGCTAATACCCTTCCCTTTTTCTAGGTGTATGATCGAGACTTAACCACGTCTGACTTCATGGGTTCTGCCTTTGTCATTCTCAGGGATCTTGAACTTAACAGGTATCCTACTCTTACCATTTGAATCATTTTCAGTGAATTTTAGAGAAAATCCATCTTCATAGTAAGTGGTACTTATTTTGGTTTTTTAAATACTGAGGTTCATAATTTAATTTAAAACATCTACAGTTTATTTTGGTAGGTGTTATAGCAAGGAAATCAGTTAACCAATGTTGAAGTTGACAATGTCAGAGGTTTTTTTCCCCCCAGAAAATTTATTTTTATTAAATATGGATATATATTCCCCTACCCCCTACCATCTAATCTTAGATGGTAGGCTTTTTCTGTAAGCTTCTGATGTATTGTCAAGCCTGCAATATTGTTATTTAATGTTAAAATCACATGTTGTGTTTTGCTTGCAGGACTACCGAACACATTTTAAAACTGGAAGATCCAAACAGTTTAGAAGATGACATGGGAGTGATTGTGTTAAATCTGAACCTAGTTGTAAAACAGGGTGATTTCAAGAGGCATGTAAGTGGGAACCTTTCTATTTAACCTCTCCATTGTGGTGGGTCTTTGATGACTGGCCAGCAGACAGGATAACTGTCAAGTAAATATTAAGGGGAGAAGTCAAACAACGGCATCAAGTATGAGTATGCATTTATCTACATCCTTTCTCATGAAATGCTGGGCAGACAATGGAGGTAATAAGAAGTTACCTGACTGACAAAGGTATGGTTAGGATCTCGATTAAGCTCACAGAGTGTATATGTACATGTATCAGCCGTTTGAAATAGAGTTTCCGTAAGCATCCAGGTTTCCATTGATTCTGGGTGACATTCATACATTCTGTTATGCAGACAGTTCCCAGGATTGAATGTTTATGTCATGAATTATGAAGTGATCAAGTGTCCTCTTGCAGTATGCTGAGTCTTTTGCCTTCTTCACTGACTGTTGCTTTTAGCTGCTCCCTTTTCCATTGGGTGTGCTTCTGTGAAAAATGCAAATGTTAATGTTCCCTATTCCATCACATGGAAAATTCTCATTAACACACTATAGAGTGGCGATGTCTGCACCATCAGTGAAGCATTTGATTTTGTTAAGATAAGATAGAAAGTCTGCTCTTACAAGTAAACATGCTGATGGAAATCATAATCTCATTTTCATATTCATGGATTGCACATCCTAATTCCAATAATTAAAATAAGAGCACACAATGTGTTTGATTACAATTTACTGAAAGATATTTTTTTTAAAAGCAAACTAAAGCAGTTACTGAAGGAAGAATAGGCATGTTACATTTAAACCTGCATGGAATCCAATATGAAGCATTTTTAGAAATTAGGCTTCTAATATTATTTTCTAAATCGAGGCAAATATTCTTCATTTTAGCTATAGCTTAATGTTTCTGTTGTAATTAATTTCATAATGAAGACCACAACTAATTTACTAGGAAACACCTAGAAGTTAGCTAGTAGTAGGTATAGGAATAGCAAAATTTGAATTTTTTTTAAGTTAATTTACTTAAAGAATAACAGGCTAAGACTCTACTTACACTTAAGGTAACAGTGTTCATTCAAACGTGAGACCTCAAAGAAACTGTTACTATGATGAAGACAAGCATTGTCTTTTCTAATCCTCTCCACCCAGGGCTTTTATTTGCCATCATTTTTATTCTGTTGTTGCTTCCAAATCTATGCCCTCAGATTCTCTGTTCAATTGTATAGGAGGTGGTGGGTGACTTGAGGTAGGTGCTAGGCTAAATTAACATGCAATATAAATAAGTATCTGAACCAGGTGCTCATGGTGGATGGAACACTTGATGGTCAATGCGTTCTAAAATTTTATTTGGTGACGTTTGTAAAGGTGCTGTTTTCCATGAAGACGGCTCCACCTTTTGAGTTTTTTCATGGCACACTAGACTATGCTCAATAATTAGACAGTACTTCAACTGCATTTCAGTATCGCTGCATTTGGAATTTTAAAGTAGTGTGTCTCTGATTTCAATTTATCTCTATCTCAAACTGCAGAGCAAATAATGTAAGAAGCAGCTTGGAATTGCATTTGTGATATATCTCAAAGTGTGTCTTTTCAAAGTATTGAGAATATACACTGTCTTCATGTAACTTGGCCTGGCCCCCCCTTAGTACTTAAGTACTACCCACTGCCTCCTAAGTTGAGATTGCCATCATCCCTGTTTCCTTGTATTTTCTCCTTATGCATTGCCCAGCAGAAGCCAAGTGTGCAATTTATTTTATATAATGAAAAGGCGATATCACATGGAAGCCTGCCTATCTCATTTAATTTGCTTTGTAATTTCCCTCTTCTATTTACTTACTTGATCTAATTGGAACCAAAAGGTCAGTAACAGAGGAATAACTTGTAAGGCATATATAGCCATTATATATAGCCTTTTACTTACAGAACTATCAGGGTCCCTTTGAGCATAGTGGAGAGGAGAAAACATTTGTTCTTTGTATTAAGTTTAAGTGGATATTAAAAGGCATGTTTATTTGGGGGTTTTTAAGTGGAAATAACAAGTCTATGGACCTAGAGGGCAGTAGATTTATATGATTAGAATGCTTGGCTTATACATTGCTACTTATGTGTAAACTGTAGAGGAATTCCACTTTGGATTCTGAGATTTACACCCATTCTTCTTGCTATCAGTAAGGAATTTTGTTGCTTTAGAACCAAAGTGACAATAACTAACTAACTAACTAACTAACTAACTAACTAAATATATAAAACAACTTAAGATGTGCAGCTAATCTCTGTGCTGTACATCTAAGTATGGTGCATTGCCCTGATTGAACACAGTGAATTGTACTTTCTTTGTCTTGGAGAAGAGTAGAGTCATGTATTAAAATTGTGCACTTGTCATCAAACTGTCTGTGTTTGACTCCTAGACTGCCTAGATTTGACTCAGTCAAATCTATAGGGTTAGTTAACCTCTCTAGAGTTTCCCTCATGTGTGAGATAAGAATGAGATACCTGTTTTGTAGAATCATGGAGATTGGTATGATCAACTACAGTGCCAGGAATGATAGAAATATTTAGTATAGAGTAGCTAGCAGCATTACAGTAAAATCATATCAGTATCCTAATCCGGTTTATCTTTTATGATGGCTACAGAAAAAAAGCAAAAACAAAAACAAAAAAACAAAACAAAAAAACAAGTCTTTATACAAAAATGGACTCAATAGCTTTATGACACTATAAGCTATAAGGTTATCATTAATTTCTGTGATTGGATTAAATAGAAGCACTTGGTATTTTTATTGAGAAAATGCCTGACCATTTTATTTTAAACCTTAGTTGTGGCACCTGTAACTATGCCAAGTGCACAATGATGACCTCCCCATTTCCTCAAGACAAGTATTAATGAGAACCTTAAATTCTTTCTGTCCTTACCTAAGGGCTGGCCAGTGGAAAGTGAGTGAACTTCTCTTGAGCATTGTTCTTTTACTACTTTCTTATTGATTGAGGATACATAGTAGCAAAGTAGACATGTCATTTACCTGCATTTTTTGATTCCTTGAGCATTGGAGTAAATATGTCTGCTTGATTAGAGTTTATAATTTAATTATAGCATCCTGAATGTAAACACATTTTAACAAGCAGTTAGCCAGTGATCCAGCCAGAGCAGGGCATTGCTGTGCTGGATACTGACTTTGGAGAGGATATGGATCTTCCTGAAAAAAAATTTCAGCTCTAGATGAAATTGGGTAGTGTTTGTGTGACAAAAACGGGATCAAAAAACAATGGGGTGAAATGTGTTGGCCTTCAAAACGTTTTTCTTTCTTCACACATTTGCTAGATCAACTAAATATTTAATTGGACAGCAATGATCCTAAAATATTTAAATTAGCTTACAAAATAGTAAATTTTGATATGGTATAAGTTATTCATTCTTATCTGTTATTTTAACTGTCAAGTTTTAACCTATGAAAGTAAAGAAAATTTTGTTTTCTGTGAACAAAAACTATAGTTGACCTTAACACGAAGTAATGTTAGTTAAGAATTTACAAACATTTTTATAATGCTGCCTAAACATTGTAAGTAGGAGAAACCCAATTCTCTTATTTGAAGATGAAATGGTATTACTTTATTTAATTTAAAAATGTTAATTGAGATAGAATGACATGTGTCTGCCAAAGCTGATCTGCTGTGAATACCAGAGTAAATGATGTGTACAGCTGCCTAGGCATATTTTGCCTTTCTTTCTATCTTCTTGTTTATTTGAGCTTTACGTGGGGAGGGGTAAGTGATGGCAGAGGATAACTTTCAGATCTGGGAGTTGATAATCTGAGTATAATCTGCATCTTATGTAGTGTAAAATAGTTTAATTATATTATAAATGATCCAATGTTTCTCTGTTTTATTTTTAATATCTTCATGAAGCGTTGGTCAAATCGGAAGCGGTTAAGTGCCAGCAAGGTAAATTTACTTGTTCTTATCATCTGAATAAAACTGTGTATTTTCCACAAATACATTATTAATGTATATACCTACGTATGTAAAATTAGTATCATTCCGACTTGATTTGTCTTGGCATTCTGTACCTCTTATTGTTTCAATGAATCAAAAGGAAAGGTCCTTTCTTTAGAGTTTCATTAAGTGGGGGCACGGCCAGATGTTGGAACTTGCCCTTGCTTGAGTGGTGACATTTTATATGTAGCAGACATGTTAGAATTATATACTTTACTAAGTTTGGAACACTCAGAATGTGGTGTGGTTAGGTGCTGTCCCTTCAGGAGGCTATTTGCCATGAGAAGCTAATGTGAGTCTTAGGGTGACATGAAGACTAGAAGAATATGTGGCAGCCATTATCAGTCTCACCCATATCTCCTGCAACAAAACTATTTCTCAGTGTATAATGATAATGTTTTAAATATATCTTCATTGAGTACTGGTGGGTTGTACATCATCAGTAAGTTGAAGTAGTTGTATACTTTAAAATTTATACAAGTGGGCATACCAGTGAAAGCATTCAGAATTTAATCATTTATTAAGGTAATAAATTACAGAATCATACATTAGGTGAAAATGTGAAGTAACCCCCCAAAGTACTTTTTAACTCAAGTTAGCAGTTTTATCAAGAGATGCAGAATTCTAGTTAAATGATATGTTACTTTAGGTTCTTTGTCTAATTTGATTTCTGAATTTGGGGGCTGACCCATACCTATGATAGAAAGAGGTTGTGCAGACAATCACTTGTATAGGCACAAGTGTACACACACACTCACATTCTCTCTCTCTCTCTCTCCTAAATTTTAACTGTACAATACCTCATTGACTACTTCCCTGTACAATGTTGAGTCTGCTTCAAGAACAAGAATTCTTAATATTTCTGAGAGAGAGAGAGAGAGAGAGAGAGAGAGAGAGAGAGAGAGAGAGAGAGAGAGAGAGAGAGAGAGAGAGAGAGAGAGAGAGAGAGAGAGAGAGAGAGAGAGAGAGAGAGAGAGAGAGAGAGAGAGAGAGAGAGAGAGAGAGAGAGAGATGGTGGCAGGAGGCTTAGACTGTCTTGCATTCAAAAATCCATAGGAGCCAATGTTCTGATGCCACACACAAACTAGAGTGTATCCATGCTGACAACAGTGTATTCACACACTGATTAAAGTGAATTCATACTGACTATAGTGTATCCACATACTGACTATAGTGTATTCATACTGACTACAGTGCATATAGTGTATGCACACACTGACTGCAGTATATCCATACAGACTACAGTTTGTCTGCATTTTAAGCATGTCAACAGATTATGAAAGGGCCTCTGGCTATCCTCCCATCTCAGTTGGTCATTGCACTTGGATCCATGTTCAGAAACAGATGAGGCCATGATTAATAATAGTGTGCTGCAAGCTCAAACATTCTCCAGCTTTGCCTTATTCCTTTATTGTCACTAGAGGGTAGGAGAACATCATTTCTCACCACAGAAGGGAGTCCAGCTCTCCCTTTTTGTATTAAGAGTTGCTGTAACCACCCAAAGCAGTAAAGTTTCCCAGAATGCCTTGGTGAAGCCTGACAAAGCAGTATTTTCTCCTTTATTGATTCGGCTGCTGCACTAAAACACTGGTACTGTACATCAATAACCATCTTTAGTTAGGGAGCCTCAGTCTGTGGAAGCGCACTGGCAGTTTGTGGGAGAACATAAAGGCAAGAAACAGAAATTGTGAGCCTGGGGAGTATTGGAGCCTAGGGAGGACAGGAGAGGTTATGGAACAATGGCCAAAGGAACAAAGAGGGGTAGGAAAAACGTCGACGGCTTGGATAAAGGTATCAAAATTATGAAGGGGACAGAGGATCCAGAGAGCAGTATTTATATATAGACACTACAGAGTTATGTGCTGAGGCTGAGCCATTGCTCTTACTTTTCTCTTTCTGGAATTTTCACTTCAGTGTGCAGGGCTAAGGAATGTAATAAATGCCCAAAGCCAGTACATACGTTTAGTAAAATTCCAGACAAGTAAAGCTTGATGAGTACTAGAGATACTCATACGTGAGACATGAAGATTATACATTGGTGAACACTTAATAGTGATGCTGTTTCCTTTGCATTGGAACGTATGCAGTTTCAGGAGGAAAGTGAGATGGCTCGTTATTTGACTTACAAGAGAGAGTCACAGGGGAATTATACACTCACTGCCATTAACACAGTATAAACACGGATCGCTTTCTGATTGTATACATTTTGATATTTTGAAACCATGAATTTCTTTCATTTAAAAATAGTATTTTGTTATTTTATGTATATGACTGTTTGCTGCGTGTCTATCTGTGCGCCACATGACTGGTGCTTAAGGAGACTAGGGGAGGGAGTTGGATCCCCTGAAACTGGAGTTACAGATGGTTGTGAGCTGCCATGTAGAAGGTGGATATTGAACTTGGATCCTCTAGAACAGTGGTTCCTAACTTGTGGGTCATGGTGTAACCCCTTTGGGGGTCAAATGACCCTTTCACAGGAGTCACATATCAGATACCCTGCACATCAGATATTCACATTACAATTCACAATAGTAGAAAAGTGGCATTTATGAAGCAGCAATGAAATAATGTTATGGTTGCGGGTCACCACAATGTGAGGGGCTGTATTAAAGGGTCAGAGCATTCGGAAGGTTGAGAACCACTGTTCTAGAAGAACAGCCAATGCTCTTAACTGCTGAACCATTTCTCCACTTGCACAAACTTCTTTTATAAGATTTTCATATTATTTTTAATGTTAGGAAGTGTCTGATATAAAGATTTCTTAGCTATAAATATAGAAAATTGTACTTCTGTGCTACCTATGGCATAACAGAGATTTTTAACCTCAAAGTGATTCATAGAATACCTTTAATCAGTTGCTTCTTTTCCTCTATAATCAGTTGCTTCTTTTTCTCTATAACTCTTATATTTTCATGTTACCTCAAATGTTCCCAAATAAGAAGTGTGTCTTTGACATTTTGCCCTAGATTTCAATGAGGTAGATATTTGAGGATGGCATTTTATGACAGGCTTGGCTTCCTCCCAGGAAGTCTTTTAAAATGAATATCTAATGGAGAATTTTGGGTTTGATGTAATAGATCTTGGACTGGCATCTACATCTTTTTACACTGTTGCTGTGCAGTACCCAGTGTGGCCAGGGCTGCTCCAAGACTTATTTTAGTGCATCGTGATGCCTGCTATAGCTCTACACAAGAACACTCACAGCAGTTACACCATCAGCTTAATGCAAGGAGGGACAAAAAGGTGGCTAAAAGTGGAGGTAACATATCTGTGATGGTACCTAGACACCTTGTAGCTCTATTACCCTTCTTCCCTCCCTCCCTCCCTTCCTCCCTCGCTCCTTCACTCCCTCTTATTCTTCCTTCCAAGCACACACACACTTGTTCACACAACATACAAACACAACACAACACACACACACACACACACACACACACACACACACACACACACACACACGAGGTGGAGGGGCTCTCTTCATTTAATATGTAAAGCTGTCTGAACACATGTTTCTTTAGCTATGGGTTTCCTGTGCATTTCATGCATTTTTGTTGTGAGGAGTATCCACCCTCCCAGGGCTTCTTCTTTTGACCTTCTGACTCAGGCATTAATATGTTGGCTCTCTAAGAGAAGAGGGGACCTACACTAGTGTAACATTTTTATTGTCTGTTATGAAATTACGTGACTGGTAGTGCCAGCTTTTCACCCGTTTGGCTTTATACCCCTTTATTGCAGTTTCTGTCTGTTATTGTGGAGGCTAAGCTCTGCAGGATATACTTTCTCTGTCCCCTAATCATCTGTGCTCCCGCTGGATTGGTACTGGAGGGAAGTTGGCACCAAGCTTGTGTGATGTAGAGGAATTTAGACTGAGGGAGGAGAGTGGAAGAATTTGAAGGGGCTCCTTGTCTGTCTGTCTGTCTGTCTGTCTGTCTGTCTGTCTGTCTGTCTGTCTGTCTGTCTGTCTATCTGTCTATTGTCTGTCATTAATGACCTGTTCTGTGGCCAAATCTCATCCAGGAAGATGAGTGAGTTTAATTATTGCTTTGTCTGCTCATAGTTGATGTATAGAAGGAACTTCCTATCATTTCTAACCAAATGGGTGTCTTGCCATTGACTGTCTGGAACAACACTTCTCACCATACACATTTCTTTATGTGAACTAGCCATGCCTTGTTGGTGTTTGAGCCTGGGCATAGTCAAGGAAATCCCTGCTGCAAGAACAGGTATTCTCTCCTAAGTACTGGGGTCACCTCTCCCATAGTGGAGGGGACACCAGCTCTCTTGCTACAGTGACCAGTGAGGTGCAGGGCCAGCTATCCCAGGGCCTGTGTGAGACAAGGCTGGATTAGCATGGCCTGCTCTTGAATTTCAGCATTCATAGTTCCTATGACCCCCTGTGGCAACGTGAGCATTGGACATCAGCCTAGATACTGGCTGTTGTTGGGCCATGGACCCAGACATGATCCACAGCACCAGTCTGGGTCCAACCTCATGTTGGCTGTATAAGCTACTAGTATTGGTATGGTCCCTGTGGTAGTGAAGACTTTGGACATCAATATGGCCACAGGTAGTCATCCAGACCCCTGGCATTGGCGTTGCCTTCGATGGTATCAGGAACCATGAACATCAACACACACCTTAACTGCTGTAGGCCACTAACCCAGACATGGCCCTTGGCAGTAGCCTGGCTCAGATGACACTATGGCCCATGTGGCAATATAGTCCTCGGACACAAACATGGCCATAGGATGCAGCCTAGACCATGGGTAACTGTTTGGCTTTTGGTGGCACCATCGGTAACAGACATCACAGACCCGACTGTGGTAGGATCATGGATCCAGACATGGCCCCATGCAGGGAAATGAGCTCAGATGTCACTATGGCCCCAGGTGGCAATGCAGCCCACCCAGACTGGCATGGCTCCTACATCAGAGAGTCCCTTGGATATCTACCAGGGCCACATACTTCATTTTAGATCAAGAATATGGGAGCGTTTGCTGTATTTCAAACTAAGACAAGAAGTAGAAAATCAGGACATACTAAAAGCCTAAGATGGTAGACATAAAAATAAAATACTAGGTTATAAATAGTGCTGCACAGTGTTTGAGTTCCCTAGAGGTCAGGGCAAAGAAATAACCTTATGGATCATGTGAACTTTTACCTTGTTAATAATAGAAAACATGTATTCCTTGTCCTAAATTTAGAGTTGTTGAGCACTTATGGTCCTTTTCTATTTATTATATCTTTTCTTAATTTAGTATTTATTTTCTAGTAGAAAACATGAGTGACAATATTTCTTTATAACTAAGACTATGAAATGAATACAGCACTTCTATAATTTATACACACAGTGTTTATACCCTTGGAACTTTTGATACAAGGACGTCTACAAACACAGATCTCTCCTTCCTTCCGCGTGCATGCATGTGTGAGAAATATGGAGCGTTTTCTTTGCGTCCTTTTATGAGGACCTAGGACCCTCTTCAGATGATGTAAGCAGCCGCAGAGGAGGGTCTGTTCTGGAAGCTGGCTCCCTGCGTGCATGGATTTGCGCTTTAGTGCTGTAAAGCTGTTGACAGGAAGCAGTAGTTTTACGTGTTGAAAACACTTGAAAGGAATATTTCACTGAAGCCTTTTATAGACTGAGTGCTTTCGCTCAGCATTGCAAAGAAGCAGTCGCCAGAGTTGGAGCCCCGCTTTGCTAGTCATTTTTCTTACAGTGGTGGTTGGTTTTTGCTTTTATACTTGTTTTCCATGTATTTGCTTCTGTTGGCTACCTGTGTTGTCACAGGTTGTTACTTTAGGATTGTAATGGATAGGTCAAAACCAGGATGGATTAGCAATACATGATTCTTACACTACCATCACTGAAAAATTTAAATATTAATAAAATCTATATTTACCACTGCTTTGTCTTGTTACTCTATTAGTTACTGATTGATTCACTGTGTACAGATTTATATGCATGAGTCATATAATCATATGTATGTGAGTGGGTGGTGTGTACCTGTGTGGAAGTCTTTGGAAACTTTCGGCTGTCACGCTTTACTGCTCTTTCCTTATTCCATTGAGACAGGGTTTCTTATTGAGCTTGGGGCTAATCTTTTGACCTAAACTGGCTGTCATTTAGCCCCAGTCATTCTATTGTCTCCACTGTCTATGCTGCTATCATTTGGGATACTCATGGCCCTGCTGGTCTTTTTACGTGGGTGCTATGCTGGGGGATTGGAACTCATATCCCCATGCTTGTGAAACAAGTGCTCTTAATCATTGAACCATCTCCCCAGCTCCTTGTGTTCTTCTATTTCTCCTTCCTTTCCTTTCCTTTTTGTTTTTCCTTTTTCATTCTCTGTTGTCCATCAGCACATTCCACTCTGGAACTTGCAGGGAACAGTTGAATGTAGCCTTGCTGTTGATGGCCACTGACTGTCCTCCTAACTCCTAACTCCACGGTCTATCTTTCATTCATCAGTTAATGCCACCAGACTGCCATCCCCTGCTTAAACTTTGAACAAACACATTCACTCTGAGACTCTATTCTTGGATGAGAACCTTTTGAGATCCTGAAGTGACTCTTGGAGCCTACTTGAAGTGAGCTGAAGTCCCGCAGTGTACAGACTCTCTTTCTTGCTTCTGAGTTCTGCATGTGTGGTTATCGTGACTTAGGAAGTGAAGAGATCTTTGGAGGCTTGCTCCATTTGCATGCAATTCAGCATGGCTAATAAACTGAGTATCACACCTTGTTTTCATTTTCCTATTTATAATTGATGCATGCACTTTCAAAGGGCATCATTTCTTTTTCTCCCTAAGAAGAATGAATGTGGATCACATGGAGTGGGGGCCCAGACACAGAGAGATGAATGGATCACATCGAAATACTAAAAGGTTCTGATCCTTGGGGAGGAAGGAGGGAAATAGCACAACCCTGATGCACTATATTTTATCCCTCCTGTCTGTGGAGGAATTAGGGTCAGGACCCAGAAACTTTGCTCTATCAGCTGGTGTTTGTTTCAGCTCAGGTGGGGTGGGCTTCCCCTTTGATGGGTCATTTCCTCCTCTCCTATCGTATTCCAGACTGCATTAAGATGACAAATTCCCCTTAAAGACAGGGACAGAGACATGAAAACTCGAGCTATTCAGCTAACTGAGTGAGTGCAGATGAGCCAATTTATTGTGGGGGGAAAAAGGGGATGTTTGAAGAACAAAATAGGTTTTGCTAACCTGCCTGTGCTGTAGAGAACACAGGGGATGCCTGGTTCTGTCCTGCTCTGTCTCTTCTCTTTGAGAAAGAATGCAGAAGAAAGTCTGAAGAGTGTGGGGTCTTCAAGCCAAATGCTTTTTAAGGTCAAACAAGTAGAATAAAAGTCTTACTTTCTTTCCTATCTGTGAACTCTGCAATAAATAATTCTCTTTAGGAGGGAGGGGTTAAAAAGAAAAGAAAAAAAAAAAAAAAAAAACTTGGCCAGTGAATGAGCAAGTCTATCAGATCAAACATGGCTGTGTTACATACTAAAATGTTCAAAGTCCGACTGAGATAGATAAAGGCTTTGATGGAAAGAGGATATTTCCCAGGGACATTACAAGCCATAATCCAGATGTTATGGTGTAATGCAATGAGTGTCCATGGATAGATCAGGAGCTTCGGCCAAGCTGCGCCTGGTGCAGGCCTCAGCCTTGCCCTCCCATGCTGTTCTGCCATATGGAACCCATCTCCAGCCCCCTTAATAACCAGCTTTGGATTCCATTTTCACAGAGCTCATAGAGCTAAGTGGGACTGCTTTATGGACAAGTTAGATAGAGGCCTTTCCAAGATAAACATTCAATTTGAAATTAGGACATAGTGCACTGCAAAATTATTTTAGGGCATATTTCATGGACATGCTGCCATTTTTCTCAGGCAATTGCCAGGCTGTAGGATGCCCTTTGATCCTCTGTGGACATTACTCCCTGTTTTATAAAAGGGATTTTGAAATAGTTGCAGTGTTGAGGGAGGAATATATCTGTCGGAACTTTGAAGCATGGCCATGGGACAGGTCATGCTTTAGTTTTTTGGTTAGAAGTCAAACTTTTAAGAAGGAAAATACAGCAGAAGAGGGAATTACAGCAGGACTTATGAATCAAAATCTCATTTTTCCTTTAAAGGCAGACATGTCAGCTTGCGCACTCAATAAGCTATAAAATGTGTAAGTGTATATCTTGTGTTTGTACGCACATGAGTAGATGTGAATACACACAGATGTATGTCTGTGGTATGTGCTGCTTTTGTGATATGATTTTAACAAAGTCACTTAACTTAAACTGTTTTGTATCTTTTATTATTGAGTATATCATATAGAAGACCAAGTGACAATTGGGGGTTAATAAATAATCCTTGTTTGCTAGGAGAATAGTTTCTCTCCAATTTAATTGTTTTCCCATTTGAATTTTTAGTCTCTCTCTCTCTCTCTCTCTCTCTCTCTCTCTCTCTCTCTCTCTCATATGTGTATATGTGCATGTGTGTGCGTGTGAGTATGTGTAGAAAATCCTCATGATCATGGATCATTTATCCATGATCATCATGGATAAAAGTCTGGAGTAAATCTTCCTTAAAAATAATTTTGTTTATAGTTATCATAGAGTATTCAGCGAAATACTTATTGTGACATGGATACATTTCTTGAGAATGGTGGAGTGACATAGTTGGATCAAGTAGGCTGATATAACATTGATATGGATCTAATGTACTACTTGTTGGGATAAATTATGATGGGTATTTGAGCAAATTGGAGTCTAAGTGACTACAAAGACATAGTAAGCAGATGATGGGTGATGGGCATGCCTGCACAGAGTTAGCAGTGCATTGCTTTGTTCTGATGCTAGGTTCCACTGAAAGTCTTCATACTGGTGGTTTGTCCTCTAAAGAAACAGTATATACTTGTTTCGGTTCTCTTGTCAAGCCGATTTTGGAAATGAGCTCAGCCATCTAAAGGCAGCCTGTGGATCAAGAGGGAATCCCAACTGGAGCAACTAAGTAGGGAGAGACCATTGAGAGGACAGGGCAAAGAAAGCCTCATGGGGTTCTGATTAGTGCTGAATGGGCAATGGTTCATTGGGTTGAGTGTAACTGTGGCATTTTGGTTTCATAAAAAAATATATGTGGACATTTTTTTCTAAAATGTTTTAGTGAGACAAACTGATGAAGGGAGAGGTAACATTAGATAAGTGGGATGTTGAATGTGGTAAGTGTATGAAGATTAGTTCTACCGTTTTTCTTTTTACTTTGGGGAAAGCTTAACAATTACATAATATAAAAAGTTAAGCCACCATCTCTATCATTTAAGAATAGATTCCTGTCTTCTTTCTATATGGTGTTTAAGGTATATTAATAAAATCATTTAGAAAATAAATAAGTAAAGAGTTACTTAGTCCATCTGGGCTTCAGGGACTCTGAGATGATTTCATATGCCCCCTTTCATCCCATCCTGTCACATCTCACCCTCTGGACCCACACAAATTATTTAGCCAGGTAAGTCATTGTAAGGTGCACTTGGAGTTGTGGCTCTTCTCACAGTAGCATGGGGCTTTTTAAATACTAGCCTGAAGAATGAGGGAGAGAAAGGATAAATTTGAATATGATAGATAAAATTACAGTCATTATTGGTAAATATCCAGAAGTGTTTTTTCCCTTAGAGCTCTGCTTCTAAGAGTGCCTTCTGCCGTTCCAACAAGTCAAACAGCCAAGGCCAAGTTCAAGGATTTCTATGAAAGAGCTCATCTGAGTGGGAGTACAGATCAGAGCTAAATCCACATGTTGTTTGCACCTATCTTTTGCTAGAATGGAAGCAAGTCACAGAACAGGGAGCATGGATTTGCAAAAAACCAAGCAATATTATGTCTTTTCCCTAAGCTGAGAACAACTTCAGGCTGAAACAGAGAGGGCTGGGATTCCTGTGACTGCCAGACTCACTTTCAAAGAGCAATCAATATGTTTACATGCTGATCTATTTATTTATTTATTTATTTATTTATTTATTTATTTATTTATTTATTTACTTTTAGTCCTCTTTGATCCGCAACCTAAGGCTCTCAGAGTCCCTGAGAAAGAACCAACTCTGGAATGGAATTATAAGTATAACTCTGTTGGAAGGGAAAAATGTCTCAGGAGGGAACATGTCAGAGATGTTTGTCCAGTTAAAACTGGGAGATCAGAGATATAAAAGCAAGGTAAGTCATGTTAATTAGACAAGGAGGACATTATCTTTCCAAGTGATAAAGATGAAAAATGTCTTCACTTTGTATTTCTCAAAAGGGAGCCAGCTTATTTTTAGCCTCTCCCTAGCCATGTTAAGTAGCACCCCAGAAAACAGAATAATTGTATAGATTAAACTGCTATAAGTATTGCTTAGTGTCGAGTTTTTTGTTTGTTTGTTTTTTGTGTTTTGATTCCCCCCCCCGCCAAGAGGTAAAGAATTTATTTTCATGTATTTCAGATGTAAAGAAAGTTTATTAAAACCATAGTTCTGGATGCATGACCTGTCTCCAGTTAGAGAATAAGCAATGTGGATTTCAAAGATTGTAGGAAAAGGGTACTTGAGTGCTCTTCATTACTCTAAAATAAAGAAACACATTACTTGATAATATTGAAATGTAGATGAGTAATAATATTTTCAAAATTGTATGTCTGTTTCCTTGTTAGTCTTAGCACCAAAACTAGAAATCTGGTGTTTCTGGGTTGTGCTGGGCTTTTTCTTTCTTTTTTAAAATTTTTGTTTGTTTGTTTGTTTTGTTTGGTTTTTTGTTTGGTTTGGTTTGGGTTTTGTTGTTATTGGTTCCCTCCAAAAAAAAAAAAAAAAAAAAAACCACACAAAGTACTAAAAAATCATGAATTTAACTGTTTTCTTTTTTTAAGTTCAATTGTCTGATCTTGTCAATCCAAATGCCATATAGTTCTTAATCTTAGTAATTTGGTGTGCATTGAATTAAGAAATAATAGTTTTTAAAGACGGGAATTATTTTTTATCTATAAACAGTGTTTTTTTAAACTGCCATATAGAAATATTTTGCAAATTTTATGAATTAAAGGGGCTGGGGTGGTTGAAAGTTTTGTCACTTGCCAAAAGTTGCACACACACACAATCCTAGAAGGTTTTAAAAGAGTACGTAAGGATATTTGCACTGGGTTCCTGGCATCCAGGAAACAGCGAAATTGTAGACAACTTGGGAAAGGAGACAGGAAGGCAAGAAGCTGGGTGCTGTCTAAATTTCAGTCAGTGCAAAAGTCCAACCTTTGACATCCTTCACTCCATAGTGAAGGAGTGGGGAGACAGGCACACAGCAAACAAGTGTGTACAAAAAAATGGAAAATGGGTGTGAGTGAGATCTGAAAAACACAGATAATCACAGCTGATCATTTTGGGCAGAGCCTGGTATTAAATAAACTGGAATGATCACTTCCCTCTAATGAGAAGGCTTTAGCCACTCATGGTCAGGCTTCGGATTTATGGCAAGCTTATTCCTCTCTATGACAATTAGCTACTCAGTAAGAAGTGAAGTGTAAAGTTAGACCAATGTCTAGCACGTTCCCGGTGGATAACACTGCACTGGATTTTCATTTCAAAGACAGGTTTTCTTCTTGGAACTTAAATTCTGTATACTGATTATGATAAAAAAAATGGTATAAAACTCAACTCAAATGTGTTTATGTGACATGACATCAGCAGAGGTATGAGCTGCCCATGCTTTCTTATACATGGGAGTAGTTGGTTTTGACTTAAGAGTTGATCAGTGCATTTAGAGCCCAGATTCAGTCACCAATGCTTGAAATACGTACAAGTTAAATCTCTATGAAAGAAAGAAAAAATGAAGAACCTGTCAGCAAAGCCATGCCATAAGCAATTTGTTCATGCTTAGCGAACACAGGGCCATGTGTGTGATTTTCTATAACTGGTTAATTTTCCAGTATGGTAAAATGGAATTGTCTAGTTTTCCCTTTGCCAAAGCACTGTGATTCGGTATCTTTGGACTTAAAAGAGGACAGCTCTGTGCTATCATATGTTATAGAGTTCTCATTTAATGTGTTCACAAAATGTTAGTTTTTCTGATGCTTACACCAGGTCTGATATATGTACTAACACAAACATTGCTTGCATTTGACTAAACAGTTAAAAATGCTGGCTTCTGTAGGAATAGGCCATTGCAGGTTCTTTGTATATATTCACTGTATGATTGTGTGGTTTTAACTTGATAGAGAAACTGCTGCGGTTAAAAGATTAGTCATATTTTGCTAAATCCTGAGTCCAAGAGGGTCCCTTTTATTCCAGAAGTTAAGTGTGTCTTTGCTAGGGGACCCACCCCATCATGGTGACTTCTCACCCTATATGCATGACATGAATGTGTTACTGCTGTAGCCATGAGCGACCTTCTGAGAAAGTAAACCCTGTAACTGCATGTTTTCTAGACACTGTGTAAGAGTGCAAATCCGCAATGGCAGGAACAGTTTGACTTTCACTACTTCTCTGACAGGATGGGCATTTTGGACATTGAAGTGTGGGGAAAGGACAACAAAAAACACGAGGAGCGACTGGGCACGTGAGTCACTTGCTACTACTGGGGTGGGACCTCCTAACTGTAAAGTGTTAGCTCTGAAAGAATGTCTTATCTGTTTGGGTTGGGAGTGGACACCAATATCCTAACTTAAAGAGAAGTAGAAAGCTGGGCAGCCACTGAATGTGGGAGGGGTATTAGTTGGTAAATGCAATTCAGTATTCAAATCAGGCTTTAAACATAAGAAAATAGAATTGTTCCCTCTCATCTATAGGGAGCACATTCCAGGAACTCATAATAGTAATAGCATATTCAAAGGTCAGAGTGCATGGGGCATGCGTCATATTTGCACTCAGGTACCACACCACAGATGCTTGCTCATCTTACGTGATTCATGTCTGGATTTCATGATGCCTAATATAATGTAAAGCCATGTAAGTAGCTGTTATACCCCTTGATGACTTCATGTGGTTACTATGGGCATATTTGTTAAGGCAAATTTTATTGAAGGTTGGTTGAGTCTATGCATGTGCACTGTGTGTATTTAAAGGGCCCACTGCAGTGTGTGCTCCATGAAGTCTCCAGAGGAAGCTATGTGCTATCTCAGACCATTGAGATATATCTGAAAACATTTGCAGGATTTCATTTTAGTTTTACACTGTATTGTGTGATTTAGTTGTTCCCCAGGATAGAAAAGTTTCAATGTTCTCGATGTGCTTGGTGACAAACTATCATAGAATCTGATCAGAAGCAGCTAAAGGATTCTGTTATTTGTTTATTATGGAGGTGGTATAAAATAAGCAACTCAATTGAGGTGGTCACCCATGGGTAACAGACCAAAAACATGAGAATTATAGTTTCTTCATAGGATTGTAGGGGGAATACAATAAAATCCCAAGCACCATGCCTGGCCTATGGTGGGCACAAGGGAAACACTGGCAGATAGATGTTCACCTTACCTCTGATCTCAGGCAGCATTGTCCTGCAAGCTAGGGAGAGCAAGTCAGCCATCCAGTGATGTGGCCTTGGGCTTGATAACAGTGAATTCCCTGGCCAGAGTGTGAGATTGTAAGGATCCTACTCTTTATATCAAAACATTCCCTTTAGTTTTGCCCCTGAGACGCACAAATTGTATGCATATCTTAAATGATAAACACAAATGTTTAAAGGGATGCCAGCAGCTACTGGTTGTCAACTTCCAACCTGGAACCTCAGCTCAAGGATATGTGCCGATGAGGGAGGAGAGAGACACTTTCACATCTCCTACATAGCCAATACACCTTGATGTTTGGGATGCCAGCCAAGGACATGGCTTTATTACTCAAAACTAAAAATTAAAAAACTTACCTGATTTAACCCATGTGTTTTACAGTGAGGGAGAGCAAGAGAGAATAGCAAGTAGTTCTGAGGGAGACTTGTCACAGGACCTGCTAAGCAGCCCTTCAGACAGTACTCTTCCTCTATGTAGCTCTTGGTGCAGGGTGTGTGACCTTGTAATGCAGTGGTGTCCCTTCTTGCTGTCTCTATAGAATCCCTCCTGAGGCAGTTGCAAGAGGAAGTTAGCACCCACAGAATTCTTCCCTTGTTTCTCAACAAGGCTGTCCTTTACATGGTGTTTCCTGACACGTAACAAGATACTTATAGCTGGCTGGCTGTCATCCACCTGCACCAATAACTTCCCACAATTACCCAGAAAGTTGTATACCTGCGTGCAAGATGTTTGCATTCTATTACATATGGGCAGATACTCACTAAGGGAACAGCCAGCCAGACGCGATAGCAGCTTCATCTCTGCCTTTCACTCTGTATCTGCCCAACACAATTGGCTTTGCCTTGCAGGTCTTCTCACACATACTCTGCTCTCTGTCTGCTAGGCTGCACTTGTGGCTTTCCCAAGCCCATTGGGCTAACTGGGTTCAAAGCCCAGGAAGCTGGATCAGGCCACATACTCCAGATCCAACAGGAGTGGGCTAACGTTTGAGAGTCACTACATGTCCAGTCACTATCTGATCTTGACTCTTCCTAGTAGCTCCAACGTCCTCAGCTCTCTGACATGTCAGAGCCCTTTCCGTATCAAGGGCAGTAGGATCAGAAAGTTGAGAGTAAGGCTAAGTTAGGAAACTCAAGGAACTCTCTGTCCCAAAGTGTTATCTGTACAGTAGGTACTGGGCCTCCTGTGATGAATGGCCCAATGTAATTTTAGTAGGCGCAAATAATAATGCCTTGCTTGTTTCATATCATTGCATTGTCATGTTTCCGTCACATAATAGGAAATGCTTTTGCAAACGAGTGTTAAGTGTTTTCACAATGACAAAAAGAAAAAAAAATTACTGAAGACGTCCTGTGTGGCCTGTATTTTGTCATTTGGGTATTCATTTATTGTTTTAGCCATTTCCTGTTTGTAACTGAGATGTCTACCTGTCTTCACATCATTCTGTCCTTCCTCTTTGCAGACTGGAAAGGGGTTTTGTTTCTTTTTTGGGCATCCTTTTCCTTTTTCCCCTCTGGCAATTCAAAAGATAACAAAAGTACTCTTGGGAGACCTGGCTCTGGACAGATACTCACTAGGAAAACAGCCAGCCAGCATGGTATTGCAGTGAACAGAGGTGGACGGAGTCCTTGCTCACATAGAATACTCCTTCTCAGGCTTAATGAAGACATGATGGCAGGACAAGGTGCCCTGGGATTTGTAATCCTAATATTTATGAGGCTAAGCAGGGAGGATCTTGAGTTTGAGGCCAGCCTGAGCTATACAGCAAAATCCTGTCTCATAGGCATGTGCTAGCATGCAGTTATTTCTGGCAAGTTATTTATATACCATTCTCATGATTTTCTTTTTTGCTTTCAACTTTTACAAATTGCATAACAGTGTCTGTGTATTCAGGCTTGCATATGTCTAGATATTGATGTGGCTGTCAGAGGACAACTTCTGAGAGTTGAATCTCTCCTTCACCACGAGCTCACATGTTCAAATACAGATCATAAGGCTTAGACCACAAGTGCCTTAAAAATGTCTTTACCTACTGAGCCATCCCACCAGACCAAATTTGCAACACTTTAGTCCCCCACAGTTTATTTTCCTTTGCATTACTCACTCTAAGACTTAGTTATACTTATTTCAAGTATTCAAAAATCCAAGAGTCTCTAGTAGTGTAAACAGATAATAGTCTAAATAGATAATCACTGTATCCTGAGAGCCATCTTCCCTTTTATTTTGGAGAACACAGTCATGTTAATACTTTCAAACCCCTCTAAGGAAGTTCTTGTTGGTGAAGATTCCCATTATAGATAATTTGATATGGGAAACAAACATCATTACTTATATGATTTTGGTAAAGAACCCACTGTGTATCTATTTTGCTGTGTAGCAGAGTTTATGGCCAACATTCAGGTCAGAAACAGTAGCAATATTCATTGACATAGTTTACAGTAAGCATTACATTAGTATTAGTGTTGATGGTGTTAGAAATTTTCTATATGCCAACTATAGATCTCTATAAAATTTAAAGTTAAAATTATTTATTGCAAGTAAATTAAATATATCCAATAAAATTCAAAATATAGACTGCGTGTGTGTGTGTATATGTGTGTGTGTGTGTGTGTGTGTGTGTGTGTACATGCGTGTGTGTATACAGAGAACATGTTCAATGATGTTTACAGACTGGAGGATAAACAGCACCATTCAAGACTCGGGTAGGATAGCCTTTGCATATAGGAGCTGGGCTCACATACACAATGGTGGTCTTTAGATTGCTTCTTCCCTGTGTCTGTGTTCTGAAGTTTCTAGAGCCTGCCTTCCCCTCTGCCACAGCACACCCACCCACAGGTATTTGACCTTCAGTAACTCTCAAGATGGGGTGGATGGAGTCCCAAAGATGGACTTGCTTTCAGCAAGAGCCAACCTCCCTTGAGAATACACTGCCTAACTCACTGCTGTATGTATGTATGTATGTATGTATGTATGTATGTATGTATGTATGTATTTATTATTTTACTGGCAAAGCAACTATAAAAAGAAATCATCAGATCTGAGGCAGGGGAGTGAACTTTTAAGGAAAGGAAGACATATACCTAAGAGAAACCAGTCCTAGTTATGTGGGCTTGGGTTACAATATAACCAGCAATACAAGCAAATAACAAGCCCCAGGAATCCTCGCACCATGGAACACCCAGCACAGAGTTAGTTGTGAACACTATGGCCAGATTTTATGTTTGTGCTAAAGATGTGGAGTCTTCCTGCTTCTACAGCAATCACTTTACCTGCTCGGCCATCCTCTAGCCTCTGTTGTTCATGAAATGAAACAGTACAAAGAACAGAATATCAATTATTCCATTTCTGTGCTGTTTCAAAGAAATCATTTTCTTAATGAATATGTCCCATTTCAGGGTGATTGTAAAGATTCTGTTTCGTAGTATAGTCTGAACTTAGTTTGCAAAGGTGTAGACTGAGAATGCACACTCCTGTTTTGTTCTGCCTCCCAGTCATTCCTTGGTCCCAGATGGCGTCTTAAAGTGGCTCTGACATCCTACCAGTTTATTAGTGGCTTTGAAGCAGTGAACAATCCGGGATGGAATATTTCTCTGGACAAATTGTAGCCTAAGTCGTTGATCTGCTTTTACAGCCAGGCTTGACACATTCCCCGTTCTCTTCCTGTTCGCCTACATCCTCAGCGGCTGAGATTTACAGCTTTTCAAACTGTAGCACTCTTTCCTGCCCCTTGCATTTAAGCTAAAAGCTGGTGACCAGTCTGTAATATAAAACATGGAATTATGGTAATGAAGAAGAGGTTAAAAGCTACTATGGCAAGTCAAAGTTGGGCAGGTTTGGCTGACTGATATGGTAAAATTATGTGTTGAATTAAAACATTAAGATGTTGTGGGATTAATGGAGAAAGACAAGAATGGGAGGTCAGAAACAATGCTAAATCAGCACTTTAACAGCCTGTAGAGAAAGAGAGAAGCTTTACCGAATGTCTGTTTCAGAAAAAAGAAAAAAAAAAAAAACCAGTAAGAGTAATTTAGTCTCTGTTTCCTTCAGGTAAGTAGATGTGGAATTCTCAACCTCAAGCCCAGGAAATCCATTTACTTCAGTTTTTTTCCCCCTATACTTGAGAGGACTGATGGCTATGAAATAATTAACCAAAGGGACAGGCTTTTATCATTTGATATTGCAGGGTAGTTTTTCTTACCCCACTGGCAATTGTTTCTTTGAGCATTCATTTTATTCATCAGTGTAGAGCCCTCTTTTGTGCTAGGCAGGCTTCAAAGCAGTAAGGGTTCATTATGAAATAATGGAGGCAAATCTCCTGCCCTTATGTGCTAAATTTTGGGTGGCTGCAAGGAGACAGCAGTGTCTCTACCATTGGTGGGAAGGTTGCGGATTCCAAAATCATGCATATGACCTTGGTTTCTGGCTAATCGTGGGCAGAGTTCTGGAAACAGGGTGATATAAGTAGAGATTTGTAAATTGAGGTTAGTGCAGAGAAGGCTGGAGGGATGGTGCCTTGGACTAAATGGTTTTCTATGTAAACATGAAGAGTTCAAATCACAGTAAGCCATGTAAAAACCAGATGCATAGTGAGAACAACTGAAATCCCAGTACTACTATAGGGAGGTGGACGTGGAGATGGGAGAATCCCAGGGAGTTTGGTATCCAGGCAGTCTAGTGTATTCCACAGAAAAAGAACAAAGGGAGCCTGTCTGAAAAAGGTAGGACCAGTTGCTGAATTTGCCTTCTGACCTCCACATGTTTCCCATGGCAGACACACGTAGGAAGACAGTACAAATACATGCAGGTGCTTACACAGGAGATGAGCTCCTTTGTTTGGTAGAATCTGGAGAGGTGGAAAAAGGCTGACAATGACTCTGGATGAAGTTGGAGAATAAGTCAGGGCATTTAGCCATGGAGTCCCATGTCATCTTGATGAATACAGTAGCTTCTCTCACACATCAGTTACCATCCTGCCTTTATTTCCACAAGATGAATCTTTGAATTGTACCCATATTCCTGTCAACTCTTTTTGCTAAGATGTGAAGCTAGAATGTATGTTTTCTGCTTCCCCACAGGTCCTATGGGTTGAATATTCTGGTTGTCCAGAGAGGGTCACTAACCTTGCACAAAGAGTAAAGCATGACACTCTGATGATAGCTATATTTCTTTGATGCTTTTTACTCAGATTTCTTATAATAGAACTCTGAGGGGTTGAGTTTCTTACAGCACAGCAATTTTAAAGTAGTGTTTCTCTATCTCTTTTTATTAACAAATAGATCATTGGGTATTTTGGACTCAGCTTCATAAGGTATAGTGAGATATATTTTTTTTTAATTTCTTAGGTTAACGCCTCTGATCCCTTTATTGATCTGTTGATACTCCCTTCAAGAAATCTTTCAATTAAAAATACTTCCATTGGCGTAATTCACCAGAGTGCAAATGGTAGTATTCCTGTGAATCAAGGTTGACAAATAGAATCCAGGAGTCAAAGCCTGTTTTTGCATAAAGGCAGCTTTATTATAAAACAACCTCATTTGTTTACATTTTGTACTGTTGTTTTTGTGTTATAAGGAGAGAGTAGAGTAGTTCTAGTCAAGATAATGGTCCTCAAATTACAATGAATATTCTGGGTGCTGCCCATAACAGGCTGGCAGGCTAATTCCATGATTTGCCCATAACAGGTAGAGAGGATGATCTTGTATCATGTCTGGTACAGGCTAATCTTGTAGTTACAACAGTTAATGGGGGAAAAGAAAACACAGGAGCAGCTGCAAGCAAGCAAACAAGCAAGCAAGCAAGCAAGCAAGCAAACAAACAAACAAAAAGAACTAAAATTGTTTTGTATATTCTCTGAGACAAATGCATTGCAGTAATGGGGATGAAAATGTTCCAAATGCAATGTATGAAGTTTTCAAAGTATTAATACAACTATTTAAACACACACACACAAAAGGGTCTTGGATTTTAAATAATAAAAGCATCTTTAATTGATTTTTAAACATATTGCCTACATCTTGAAGAGTTTAGATTTGCTTTGTTAATAAAGAACAGAAGCATCGCCTCTCACAATGAGCCAAAAAAGAATTTCCTCCACATCTTCAGATTTGACATCTTAGTAGATAACTGGGAATTGGTAACTGAGCACCACATGGAACAATGGCATTTTTAGACTTCATGAATACACAGACAAAAGTTTCCAGTTTGATTAATTTAGAGAAATGTGTCCCCCTCCCAAACTAAATTAGTGGAAAATAATACTCTTAGGTATATATACTCCTGTAATATTAATAATATGAAAATTTGTAGTTTTTAAAAGATGTTGCATAACACTTGATATATCTCTATTAAGTACATTTGGTTCCTTCACTTAAGCAATTGCTTATAGAATAAAACTATTAAGTGACCTCTGTTTTCAAGAACAGAGGTATATTTTTTTTATGAAGGCTTCTTATTGCTATAAAAAATATAACTTTCATTAAAAGCATGAATCTAACATTATATTTATATTATAATTTGTCTCTAATAGAAATATTTGTGACTTTACTATATATGTAATATAAATTAACATAATATAAGTCATAATTTGTAATTTATATACCACGTATATTATACATTGTAAACATATACATATAAAATATATAAATAATATAAATAATAATCAATACCCCTTCCTATAATTGGGGTTACTTTACATAAATTTTAAGTAAAAACCTATTCATACTTAATGTTAGAATCCCTTGTTAATATGTGAATTTTGATCTTGTAATAAAAATGGGAATAGAGTGGTAATTTACTTCCTCCCCCCCCTTTTTTAATTGCAAGGAAGACCACAGTTATTCCAGTTAATTTTGTCTGTGTATCTGTATGGTTTCAAATTGCCATTGTTTTCCTTACTATAAGCTTACCTACTCCTAGTTTTCTGCTAACACATAAAGTGCCTTGAAAAGTTGGTATAAAGTCTGCTTTAGCTCATTGAGGGAAGCAGTGCTTCTGTTCTTTCTAAAAGTCTTGAATATTCATTATCGTCATAATTGTACAGTCTCTGAGAATTGTATAAAATAATTAAATCTCAGTGCTTCTATTGCCTGCCTCCGCCTGCCCCCCAGTGCTTTCTGGCTTCTTCACCCACCTGCATCCTTAGACAGCAGCGTGGTTCAGGCAAAGCTGGAGCTCCCAGTGTGGATGAGAACAACAAAGAGCTCAGCACCTAAGTGTCCCCCTTTGGAGAGTTTGCGTCTGTGTTTAAATATGTTTGAGGTTTCAGCAGCTCCTCAGCATTGGCTCTTAAGAGGCAAAACCCCTGCAGTTTATAACAGATGGATACAGCCCTTCCTGGAAATGCTGCAGAGAAGGGATCAATCAACACTTCTTGCTCCATTTGTCCATTAGAAACTCATCTGGGGAAGCCTGCCTATTAGGAAACCACCTCAACATATTTCTGTAACTAGAAATTTACCAGTTGCCTTTAATCAGTTGGGAAGAATATGATTTCTGCATCTACCCCTTCCTCTCCCACTGCATGCGGTACTCCTGACTTTGACTTTTCTCTTTCCCTGTGCGGAATCTTGATCCTTAATTTAGAGTGGGGAAGCCGCAGGAAAAGCTCATCCCCAATGATGCTCACTCAGCTCACTCACACTCCACAATACCCTTCTCCCTCGTTCTTGATTGTACTGTCCTTTCATGGTCCTTATTTGGCAAAGACCTGGCATCTTTTTTTTTTCCCCTTGCCATCCTCTGTTATTGCCCTTTTCTCTTTTTCATTGTCTTTAATGAAAGTGAATCTCTAATTTAGAAAACATTGGGCCAAGAGAGTACCCTGAGCCAAAGAGGCTCTGGCAACCTTCCCCAATCAATAACTTTTGTCCAGACAGTGAAGTTTGTGTGAAATATGTGTGAAACAGGGCTCTGGAGGTTCACTATGGCTTTGAATTAATCCCTGCTTTCTCCATCTCCTGAAATGGTTCTAGGTGTAAAGTGGATATCTCAGCACTCCCGCTGAAGCAAGACAACTGCTTGGAGCTACCTCTGGAGAGCTGCCTAGGGGTTCTCATCATGTTGATCACCCTGACTCCCTGTACTGGAGTCTCCATCTCTGACCTCTGTGTCTGCCCCTTAGAGGATCCCAGCGAACGAAAGCAGATTTCCCAGAGATATGTGAGTGCATTGCTTGGTCACATTGCCCCTTCCTCCCTTGCTCCTCCCACCAACTTGCACTTGGAAGTTGAAACCAAGATTGTGCATTTAAGAAAGTACCAACAGAGATCTTGGTGGCAACTTAAATTACATGTCTCATAAAATAAGACTACAGGGGTTGATGCATAAGCAAGGCAGTGAAGAGAGGCTTGGAGTTCACCTTGCTGTTTCAAAACAAAAAGCTGTTTGCAAGCTGCTGCAGGATACTCTAGGAATATTAGTTTAGCCTATCTGTGATGTGAGTGGATATTTGAACAGGAAAGAACTTCCTTAGAAGAAACTTCCTAAGCAACTATTAATGTTCAGCATGTTTTATATAGAGAGATTTTTGTTTGTTTGTTTGTTTGTTTGTTTAGGATGGGGAGCTGTGCCTGGATAAAGCATGAGGTTGATGCAAAGGACTTTATTCTGTATCACCTTGATAGTGACATCAGTGCATGACCGTTTCTAAGTACTGCCATGGGTGGGATGGTATACTCAGCATTTATCTGTCCATTTGTTTCTTGAACTATGGCCTTTGAGGTGTCTTTATTTCAATCATTTTTTTTTCTATTTTTGTCATCTTATCTTGATAAACCAATACATGTTCTTTATTTCTTTCCTTGAAAGAAAGCAGAGGCCTGGAAACCAGAACCAAGATGAATCTTTTGGCCACATGGTTCTTAGGACAGAGTTTAGTGCCTCCAGCAGTCTCCATTGTGCAGGTGTATTTAATTGAAAAATTCTTAATCTTCCTGAGGGAAAATTCTAGGCCTGCATTTCATGTCAGCATAGAGTCTACATTGCCAGTTTGCTATATTCTGAAGATATCTGGGCAGAATTCACTACTGATGTCTTCTCTGAAGATTTTATTTAAGTAAACAGGATCTGAAAATGAATACTTTCTTCAAGTGGACAATGGATTGTGAAATTTATGTGGATTGAAATTCAAGTGGACTGTGAAATTGATGAAGCATGCTTTATATTTATGAAAGAATGTTTGTGACATCATAATGACTGCTTTAAATAACGTCTTAGAATTTGAGGCTAATAATGAAGTAGACATCCTGAGTTTCTTCAGTAAACCAGCACGTGTGACAGAAAAAGAATATACTACCACATGGTCTTTATATATAGCTTAGGCTGGCCTAGAACTTACTGTGTAGCCCGGGCTTGCCTCAGAGACCAATCCTCCTGCCTCAGTCTCACCATTGGGATTACAGGTACATGGCCTGCATCCTGGCAGAATAATGGTCTGTAGAAAATATTTCTGTCTTTACATCATAGAAATATCCATTTCCAAAGCTCCCATACAGCTCAAAAACTAGCTGGTTGGTTTGTTTAGGGAACAAATACACGGAGATCATAGTTTTCAAAAGTTCTTAGAGTTGCTGCATGTTAGATTAGGCTAAATGTACTTAATATTAAACTTTTGCTATTTTATTGTTGTCTCCTAAGTCATCAGAACCTGCTTACCCCTTTTAGATATTTAATAAAGATGGCAACAATTTTGAAGGTTTGAAGCTACATTTTTTTTTCAATAGATGTCTTCTGTAGGCATGAGAATAGGTATCTGCTTATCTCTGATACATGTGTTTTCAAGGATGCTGTGTAAAGACATGTACATACTGCTGTGTCAGCTTCAGAATCATGAGTAAATGTGTTCAATCTATGGATAATGTTAATTAAAGACTAAAGAGAAGATGAGTACAGGATGGTACTAGAAGCCCAATTGTTCATTTAATGAATGGAACTGGTTGAATCATAGACCAGGAAACTGCCTCTAGTTCTATCCTTGATTTCTTTCCCTTTGTAATAAGCATTTATGAGGGGATGAAGGTTAGTCTTATGGCATCCATAAAGTTTATAATAACAAGACCAGCTTAAATTTGCCTTTAGAGTTGATTTACAAGTTGCATTAATGAGAAAAGGCAGGGGAGAATGAATGTAATTCCACCCACCCATTTTCCCAGTGGGTTATCTATGCCAGCACCAGGGGGCGATGTTAAAAGCAGATTGTGTGTGCTTCTAATTTGTTTATTTTGAGGCTGCAGTTAATTAATTCTCAGTCAATTTTCTTCTAATCTGGCTGTGATACATGCCTAACGGGCCTGGTGCCTGACATAAGACAGCTTTGCAACTCTTCTAAGAATTTCATGAGGAAGGGGGAGATAAATCGGGAACATACTTCTGGGGGAACTTCAATCCAGGAGCATCAGTAAGCCATTCTCACGTGTGTGTGACCTCCTTTGTCTCCTCAGGCCTTACAGAACTCACTGAAGGATGTGAAGGACGTTGGCATTCTACAGGTGAAGGTTCTGAAGGCTGCAGACCTCTTGGCAGCTGATTTCTCAGGTACAGAACAGAAGTCCTTTCATTCACTTTCCTTATCATCATTGTCTTGCTTCAAAGTGAGCTTCAGGCAAAAACAAGCCACTTAATAAGTAGAAGTAACTATCAGCTCCCTTTGAATAAAGCAATAGGAGACAAAGCACACATGGGAGCAATTGTTTTCTCACATTGTGCATTTTCCACAGAATCATTTATTTCTTTTGAAATAATGTTACTCAGATGCATTCATGTAGTAGCTCATTTGGGATTCCAAAATGCTAATGGTTTGATAGCCCTGCAGTTTCAGCTTTTGTGCTCATAAACTACAGTTTGGGCCCTGCTTTGCCTCCTAGGCTCCTGCCCCTTCACATACTCACTTTTTGCTTGACTGCCCAGTCCACTCTTCAACAGGCAGTGCACAGTTGGTCTGAGCTTCACTGTGTTAGTGTCCAATGTCAAGGCCCTGGGACTTCCTTCCACTTCCTGTTGTAAGTTAGGGACACTGGCACTTTGTGAACTTGGACTTTCAGATGGAGGCCCGAATGGACCTTGTGTCACAGTGGGCGCTGTAGCAGGTACAGGCTTCCAGGCATGGCAAAGTCTGACCAGTCACTTTCCACTCCTTGCTATACCAAATCCAAGTGAAGGGATAGTGATGTCTACTCTGGATTTACAGGCAGTGTGAGCTTCCTGATGTGGGTGCTGGGACCCAAACCTGGGTTCTCTAGGAGAACAGAAAGTGTTCTTAGCTTGGTAGCTGTCTTTCTGTGTCTACATTAAATTTTAATAAGCTGAAATTCATATGACCAAGTTTCCAGAAGCTTAAGCTTGACAAGAATTTTAATGTTGAATCACATCCTTTGTCAACAATTATTGAAAGTATGAACTTAATTTTAAGAAGTTTACTGTACCACAGATGATAAGAAGGAAGGACTGCTATGTACTTATATGAAATGACTTATCTCTACCCCAGGGAATGTCACAGGTCACAGTGACTAGATTAAAGATGTGTTTTTTATGACCTACTAAAAAATAGCAATTTAATAGAGACACAATACTCAACACATTTTTCACACATGTACTTGTATGTACTGTGTGTTTTTATGACCTACTAAAAAATAGCAATTTAATAGAGAAACAATACTCAACACGTTTTTTACACATGTACTTGTATGTGCTGTGTGTTTGAATGTACATGGCACTTGTCTACACATAGGTACATGTGCATGTCCCCCTTCGTGTGTGTTTGTGCGTGTGCATGTGCGTGTGCGTGTGTGTGTGTGTGTGTGTGTGTGTGTGTGTGTGTGTGTGTGTGTGTTCAGTCCTGAGGTTGACATATGATATCATTCTTAATTACCATCCACCTTAGATTCTGAGGCATGGTTCCTTGTTTATCTCCAAGCTTACCATTCAGCTAGTGTGTCTACCCAGCTTACACTAGGGATTCCCTGTCGCTGCTGTCTTTAAAATAAGCCTGCACCCCAGTTTTAACTTGTGTTCTGGGGATCTAAACTCTGGTTCTCATTCTTGCACAGCAATGCTCTATTGACCCAGCTATCTTCTCAACCCTCAATGACGATCTGTAGTATTCACTAATGCAGGTGTATGTGTGAATGGTCTCATTAAGTAACATTCTCCTTCCTTTTTATTTATGGATTGAGAAAACATTCACTGTTACATTTGTGCCTTTTTGGGGTGCTGTTTTTATTTGTGACTCATTTAAGATTAGTATGCAGTATGATGAATTTCATTACAGCATTCTTATGCATGTCATTAGACTCACGTGTGCCTTTGACAAAACTTAACATGTGCTTTTGATATTCATGGTTTTGCCATCAACAAAACATACTCTGTGATATTAATTTATTTTCCAAAATGGATTAGTTTTACTTCTAAGTATTTAGATGCAACTCTTCTTTAGACTGCACTTGTCATTATCTTAGGAAATGTCTTAAGCAAGAATGTATTTATGTATTTGAGCAGATTGTTTTTAAAAACCTCTTTTTGAAGTTGTAGAATTTTTATCCCCAGCAACTAAGGATAGTAGATCCATGGCTTTGTTGTTTGTAAGGCCTTGCTTACAATGATGTCAGCTATGAAAATAGTGTATGCAACCTGCTTTATTTTTACCCATCCTGTTGTCTGATGCCCATGAGGCCCCTGAAATTACCATGGATGATAGCTCTTTCAGGCCACTGAGCATTAGCCAGAGAGGACTTTGGCTAGTTAACAAATGGGGATGTAACTCTAACACGAGTTTTCGTAAATGCCAGAATGTAAGGTGAAACCCTTTTTTATAAAATATTAACTAGCAAGGAGATGAAAGTTTTCTTTTTAAAAATTATGCAAAGCATTCAGTAGATCATTTTGGAATGCTGATGGTATCACGGCACATTGGTGAAGAGAGCAGTAATATTGAAGGTTTTGGCTAAATACTCTCATGTTTTCTCATTTATGTTATTAATATAATTATAAGTATCAAAATTAAGGTGAAGTTATGGCCATTAGCTAAACATATCTTTAGACTATATGAATTTTAACCTTTGGAATTAAATTTAATAGTTTATGTTTCCTGTAGCTCTTAGGCTCCCAGGTTTTCCCACCTGGGTGCCTGCTTTTAGGGGACAAACCCACAATTATAATGTATCTTTGTGTTGATTTTGAGCAACAAAAGCTGGTAGCAGTGTCTGTCCCTGCCTCCCAAGATCTGAGATGGTAGAACCTCTCTCCATTCCCAGCACAATGTAACTTATCTATAGGCAAAGAAATGGACTCCAATTATTGTGAGGGATAAAGTCAATACTTAAAAGAGGTCAGCAATAAAGACATACAGTGGGAACTTTAGTGTTATTGCTATTATAATAATCATTATTATTGTTAGCACTCCTTATAATATGAAATAGGACAACCAAACAACAGCATCCCTTGACCCTATATATCAGAAGATTCAGTCACTGACAAAAGTACCATGGGCATTGGAGAAATAAACAATTGTTTATACTTTATGCCCCATATTAACCAGCCAGTCTTGCTTTGTTGTGGCTGATCAGAAAAGGAAAATTTACCTGTGCAAAACCCAAGCACTAGCTGGGAAGCTATTGTATGTGAGTGCTGCTGGGAGAGACACAGACAGAGTATGAGTATTTTTTTTTAATGATGTGAGCCCTGGTAGGCTTACCACACTCCAGGGCAAGCCCAACTACTAATACCAGCTGGGCAATACACACTGGACTCACTGTAGAGAAAAAGAAGTTAGGTAGGTAGAAAGGTATGGATGAAGAGGGTGGGTGTGTGCAGAGGTGGGATAATAAATATGATCAAAATATATCATGTGACATTCTCAGAGAACTAAGGATATATTTTAAAATGAAACAGTTTTTCTATATGTTCTCTAAAGAATGGGAGTCAGCATCTTTAGGTGACCTTGAGAAAATTGGGATGATGTCCAAATCCTGGGAAAACTAGTTGCAACATTTCTTGTCTATTGTCTGTGTAATGGGACAGTACAGAGCTTATCTGCAGTCCTAGTTAGAGTAGTCTGTGAGGCTGGACCATTTCAGCTAGCAGCTTTGAAGTTCTTCTGGATTCATAATTTTGAGGAAACTGCAACAGAGGCATTCTTAGAGGCTATTTGTTTTCATTGGTGTTTGATCCTTTTTTTTTTCCCTCCGAAAAAACATAAACTTTTAAAGATAAAATATTTGTCTGCATTAACATAAGTATGGAAATGTACAGTGCGCACAAGTCAGCTAAAGATGTTTTTGTTTGTTTGTCTGTTTGTGTTTGAGTAGGTAAAATCCATTTGTTAACAGGCTAGCTTAGTCAGTAAAGTATGAAACTCTTAATCTCAGGGTCATGGGTTCATGCCCCACCTTGGGCACCACAGGTAGGCAGAACTTTCCAATTTCTGTTTCTATACCTGTTCAGTCTAAAATAAACATACTAAGACTTATATTAATTATAAACTGTTTGTCTTATTGCTCAGGCTTATTACTTCCTACCTTCCTACTAGCCAATCAGCATTTTATTAGACCAATATAAGTGACAAATCTTTACACTGAACAAGAACATTATCCCAACCAGTTTGTTTGGACTGTATAGCCAAAACCCTATCTATCTATGCCATATGAAAGGATGTCATATAATAATAAGTAATAAGTCATGATTCACTAGCCAGCAAGGTTTATTGTTTCATTCAGTCTCAGAGCCTTTCCCATGTTGAGGGATCAGCATATGTCACCTGTCCTATAATCTTTTTGATTTGTTTTCATGTCTGTAACCAAGATTTTCAGGTCTCCCCCAAAAATCTGATCTTCATTAATTTTGACGAGAACCATAACTTTATTTTCTGTGGAAACAAATTAATACCTTCTCTCCTAATGCAACGTATTTTCTGACTTCCATTTTGAAGTAAAGACTTTTTAAAGTATATAGCTTGGTTTAATTTAGCAGTTTCCAATTCTAGTGTCTCTCAGTAGCTATTTTTTTTCCAAATTAAAAAAAAAAATCAAAGTCAACAAAGTACCACATAGGATCAAGACACCATGTGCATTCCCCATCTTTATGTGCCTTATTCTTTTTATATTGATTTATTCTTTCTTTAAAGACTTGACTTTATAATTTTAAACTATTTTTCTTTTAGTATCTATTCCCATTTTCTTCTCTTTAGCATCTAAATGCATTATTTTATTTTTTTTTTCTTTTTGGTTTTTCAAGGGTTTCTCTGTATTGTTTTGGAGCCTGTCCTGGAACTAGCTCTGTGGACCAAGCTGGTCTCGAATTCACAGAGAGTGCTGGGATTAAAGGCATGTGCCACCAATGAATGCCTGGCTAACATACTATGCCTTTTTAGAAGTTTTCTGTGTCTGGGCCTTGCTGTACTAAATACCTGTAGCATTCTCTGACCACATGAGACAAATCTTAAACTGCCACATCAGTTGCCCTATGCCTCAGCTTAGCACACAGTGTTTGAGCATGGTGCTGGCTGGCTCAAGCCCACAGGCAGTGGCTAATAGCCAAACCTCCGTGTGCTGAACACCATTCCACCTGAGAGACTGTAGGGCTAGAAAGCTATGTTTGGCTCCTTGTCAGAACTTTTCTTAGCGTTCTCTGGCCCTATATTTGGATATTTGAGCCCCACATTGGGCTGCATATGTGGATGGGCATCCTTTTCTGCCAACAGCCCCAAGAAATGACACAGAGACTTGGTATTGATTATGAAAGCATGGGTTTTTAGCTTTATAACTAGCTCTTATAACTTAAATTAACCCATTTATGTTAATCTACATTATGTCATGTGTCTCTCTTTCATCTTACACCTCCTGTTTCCTCTCCATCCTTCTTCTTCCGAGAATTCTCTCTGTCCCCAAAAGTCCCACATAATACTGTGTAGCAATTGGCCATTCAGCCTTTTTTTTTTTTATACCAATCACAGCAATGCATTCTCACGAAGTGTACAACTATCCCATAGCCTTTAGCTCAGGATCTGAAATGCTTGTGTAATTTTCATGAAGCTCTGGGATCCCTCTCCAGCACTGCATATACTAGCTGTGACAGTGAAAGCTAGTAATCCCAGCACTGGGCAGGAGAGGGCAGCAGGATAAGAAGCTTCATGCCACCCTTCATTAGATAGATGTTTCAAAGCAAGCATGGATTACAGTAGACCCTCTATCTAAGAGAAAAGACTTAAAATGCATATGGATCTGAAAGCCAGGCATGATGGAACAGAGCTAAAAGATATTCATCACCAAGAAAAGGAGAAGATGAGAAAAGGTCACACCTTTGAAGCCAGCCTTGGTTACACTATGAGACCACATGTTAAAAACAGCAAGGCAGTCTGTCCTAGATCTCAAAAATTGCTGATAGATTTATTTTTGTTCTGAGATCTGTGCTAACATTAGCTCTCTCTCTCTCTCTCTCTCTCTCTCTCTCTCTCTCTCTCTCTCTCTCTCATATATATATATATATGTGTGTGTGTGTGTGTGTGTGTGTGTGTGTGTGTGTGTGTATGTATATATGCAAACTCTTTGAACCTAGGGTAACCTAGTGCTTTAAAGAATGGGCTATGTGGTCTGATATCATCATTTCCTAAGTAACTGGGCCACAGCCTTGCTCCATGAAACAAATATCGGGACAATGATTTTTGATTCACAGTGAAAAGACCTGTGTGTAATGCTTGAAAAGACAATTTTTGAAATGACTCATCTTTTTAATCTTTTTAGAGAAAAATAAATAACTTACAACCTAATGACTTAAAGAATGTCAGAAAGCCTCTTTCGGTTTTTTTTTTTTTTTACCTCTCCTCATTGACATAGCTGGAAAAAAATGTTAAGATCACCCAGTTCCCTAGTGATAGTAGAGGCCCCAGCAGAGCCCAGTACTGTGTGTTCTCATCTGTCCAGGGGCTTATCAAATGCATGGATAAAGTTAAAGAACAATGCAAATGTGTCTCACAGACTACACAAAGATAATAAAGTGTGCAGTGAATTCATAGAAAGGCATTTGAAAACTGAAGCATTTTTCAGCCAGAATTGTCCATTAAGAACACTTCTCTTACACTTGAGAGAGATCAGTGATGGAGCAAAGGGAACAGTCTTGCATGCTCAATTCACAGTGGTATAACTGTTGAGGAGAGACTTAGTATGGTTGTAAGATGATATAATCCAAGGAGTCAAATTCATATGTCAGTGTAAGAAGCCATTAATGGATAGCCTTTGTATAACACACAGGCGGAGATTCAACACCTGTTCCTGACTCCTCTCTCACACACATCTACTTTCCTGTTAATTAAGCTTTCTTTTCACCGATTTAATTATTCCTCTTGTTTAAAAAAATTAAGTAGACAAGATGTTTATATCTCCCTATGCCTTATCCTAGTATGCCAACCCTGTGAATGGTGCTAGGTTGGCCCATGAATCATATTCTAAAATAGAAGAGGTAGAAACTCATGGTCATTTTTTTTTTTTTGCCAGTCCAGGACCATGTTGTGTAGTTGAATGATGGAGTGTGGACACTGCTGTGCTTGCTCTCTTTCTGTTGCAATCCTATCTTTGTGCTGCGCTTTATGTTTGGAGGAGAAGTTTACCTGAGACAATGGAGGAGGCAGACCTCGGAATTATAATCTTCACCCAGTTTTGGCATCTACTTGCCCTTCAACATTCTCACCAGGAATTTTAGTTCATCTCTGAGACTTTTGAGCATATTTTGTCATAAATATAAGCTATGGGGCCATAAAAGGGTTCCTGGATATGTGTCCAATTAAATAATCTCCAAGTGTATCTGTCTAAAAAATTTCAAGGACAACATGTTTTTGAGCAAGAAATGGAAGTTGTTATCCTCATAACCTTATTTGATGAATAAGTGGGTGTCATGACCTGATGCAGATAGTGTACTGAAGTACATTTGATTCCACGCCACTGTACTGAAGTACATTTGATTCCACGCCACTGCTGCTTTCCAGAGAGTATAGTTTGCCTTCCCCCACAGATTTTTGAAGTTTTCTCCAACCTGAGCAAAGTTGGCATCATAGCAATCTTTGTCTTTTGTCACTTAACCACTCAATGTCTCCACTGTATGGACAGAACCCTGGGAATATAGGACCTGCAGGTGCAATCTGTGTTTTTCCTCTTGTGCCCTCTCCCTCTTTCTCCACTGCAGAATTTTGGATGTAGGGGCTGGTGTGTGCCATGTTAGGGAGGACTTTGATGAATCAAGGAGAGGCACTTAGTTTGCTGGATCTTTGGCTGTGCCATTAGGAGGAGCTCTTAGCACATCTAAACATGTAACATATGGCCATGAACACCCATTACTTTGTTAACACCCTGTGTTCATTTAATGGAGAGAGAGAGAGACAGAGACAGAGAGAGAGAGACAGAGAGAGAGAGAGAGAGAGAGAGAAAGAGAGAGAGAAAGCCAGGTGTTGGTTCTCCCATAGTAGCCTTGGGTGGCCTTGTGCCCACTGTGAAACTTTCCATTCTCATGAGTATTTTTAGAGTTAAATTAAAACCTAAATGACCATACCTGGTATATATTTTAGTTTCAGTAGATGATTTTTCCCATTCTCCATTACACTTACTTTATTAGTGTGTAGCTGACTAATGAAAAAATGACAGACTCAGTCTTCTTGACTTGTTGTTTATAACCTGCCTTAATTTTAGATAATCCTGGAATTATTGAGCATTCTAATCACCTTTACCTTTTCAATCACTTAAAAAATTCTACAGTGATCACTTTAGGATGCTTTATTCTTGTTATTTCTGTTCCTGTTATCTGCAAAAAAAAAAAAATAAAAAGGAAGGCTTCACAGTAAGGAAGTTCTTGTGCTAAGCTGTCCGGCAGCTGCATTTTATATTTTGATAATCTGGATAATAATTTTATCTGTATAAAACACATTTGTGAGCTCATCAAATTTTTATTATATAACCCACCCCCTTACAAGACTGTTGACTAAAACACCACATTGAAACCTCACAGGACACAGTAGAAATCTGTCAGTCATAGGTTGTAATACTGACTTTTGAAGCATTTCTGTAATTTTACTTTGTTGTGTTTAGTTTTTTTTTTTTCTTTCTTTTTTAAATTCACTTCTACCAAAAGAGCAGGCCTGGAGTTATTGTTCACTGGGAATTTTAACCCACATGGCCATTTTCTGGTTTATTTTCACTGTCTGTCTCTGGGAGCTGTATCCATAGCAATACTTTTCCTCTTAAGGATGCCCTATTTTCAGGGGGATGACTATAATTGGAATTTCTAGAAGTTTCGTCGTAGTGATTGAATGCTTTTAATTTTCATGAGATCCTCCTGGACAGCTGAGCCCAAAACGAGGACTTTTGAAAAACACATTAAAAGCTATATAAATCTGCCTTTGGCAGCCTGTCCATTTCAACTGTCTGCCAAAGAATGTGGACTGCAGTGGAAGTACAGTTTGGGTGGATGTAGAAGATTTGCCAGTTGTAACTTAATGGTGCCACAAATGCCAGTGAATCCTGCTCTTGCGTGGCATCCAACGAGTCAGCACTAAGTTACTTTGGTTTTAGAGGCAGGGTTCACAGCACATCTTGATATATTTCAGTAGGTGCTTCTTCTGAGTGAGCCCATATGGTGTCCTTATGACATAGTGGGAGTAGGAATTGGTTCCATCCCTCAGCAACAGATTTTGGAGTATTATTTTCTGGGAAGGTCAGTGTGAGATTCACTGAGGAACACCTGACACTGTCCTAGAGAAGGTGTTGTATTAAGTGAGATGCAGAGGCTGAGAAGGAGCTGGCATGGCAACATTTCCCAACTCCAAGCCTGCAGAATTTTGCTTAGCCTGGGAGAGATCAAGTGAGGCTAGAAAATAGACCCTGTAGGAGAATTTTGGGGGAGAAGGAGGCTAGTCTGAGGTGGGACTGGATCACTTGAAAGTCAGACAAAGAAAATTGGAAAACCAAGGAGAAAGTGGTAATCCCATATGGACCTACAAAGATGTATTCTGGCTTCTCCGAGGAGAGTGACTTCTGCTGATGGGCAAGGCGAGCTTATATGATACTGGTATGTTTTGAAAGTTAGGTGGAACATGGAAGTGAAATTAAAAAGAAAAATGACTTCTTCCATAGTCATAGGATTTAGGGATGCTCAACCCCATTGCATAAAATGTGTAGACTTTATAAAACTATGCACACATATTCTCCCATGTGCATTATATAACGTGTATCTTGTTAATGCCTGCTACTATGGGAATGATGTGTAAATGGTGACAGAGTTGTCTCTATTCAAACAGATAAACCTATCACAAGCATAATTACATATATTATTAATGCTCATTAGGCCCATCAGATAGAGTAGACCTACTGTATGTGTATGTACACAAATGCCTTCCTGATGAATTTGTACACAACACCTCAGGAAGGACCCACTTGTTTCTATTACCGAGTCCCTTCCTCTGAAGAGAGTTCTTGAGGATGCAAGAGTTCTTGAGGATGGTTAACTTGGTGTATCCATGTCCTGTCCAACTCTAGGAATAAAGTAGATGTTAAGGAAATGACTTTCAAATGATTGATACTGTACTGGGTGGTTTTGTGTGTCAACTTGACACAAGCTAGAATCACCAGAGAGGAAGGAACCTCAGTTAAAGAAATACTTTAATGAGATCAAGCTTCAAGGAATTTTTTTTAGGTAGTGATAGATGTAGGAGGGCCCAGCTTATGATGGATGGTGCTGTCCCTGGGCTTGTGGTCTTGGGTTCTATAAGTAGGTGAGCTGAGCAAGCCATGGGAAGCAAGCCAGTAAGTAACACCCCTCCATGGCCTCTACATTGGCTCCTGTCTCTGGGTCCTGCCTGTTTGAGTACCTGTCCTGACTTCCTTCAGTGATGAACAGCAATATTAAAGTGTAAATCAAATAAACGCCTTCCTTCCCAACTTGCTTTTTGGTCATGGTGTTAGATGGCAACAACAGAAACCCCAATAAAGACAGATATTACTCCCAAAATACCAAGATATGATTTTCTGTAGTATCCAAATAAAGGTTAAGCTAGTAAAATGTGAAGTTTCTAGCTACTATTTAAGAAATAGAATTTTAGATTGGCATCCCCGAAGAATTATTGAGTGATACTTCATCATGAACACGAGCCACTAACATATCTATGCCATGGTCATGTACATCTGCTTATACTGGAAGTAGTAGGTTAGAAGTTTGATAGCAGAATAGGGTGTGGTAAAAAGTGTTCTTCAGGATGTCTAAATTTCAGGTGGCTTGCCATTATTCTCTTACTATCCTTGGGAAATGTTTGGATGGCCCGTTTTTATGAGAGAGCATTGTCCTTAATAAAAATATTCATCATGTAAATCTTAGAGAACCCTCCCCTCTGAAACCTTGTAAGAGAAAGAAACTAATGTACAAAGTGTCCACAAATTACTCCATAATCACAGGCATGTCTTTGTTTCCTCTTCCCTCTGCCTGTTTATGCTGTAATATTAATAAATGCAGCATTTTAATGAGCTTTGACTGAATTATCTTCAGAGAGTTGGTGCAGTAGGATCCTTGGAGACACATAACTCAAGTTCCTGGGTTCTGGAGAGGAGCGTGCTCCTCATTAGCTAAGACAGCTAGGCACAAGGCTGCTCAGGAGAGCTAGGCACAGCTCGAGCCCACCTGTGCCTCTGCAGGACTGTAGTGCCTCTGCCCTGCTGTGTACCAACCCCGGGGCTTTCATTAAAAGTGTCAGGTGCTTTCCCCAGAGCCAGTGCTGATGGCATGTCATGCTGCTGTCCCTAGAGGAGCAGTGCTGACACCTACTAATGGTCTGACAAACGGTTAAGTAGCTGTTCCAGCTCAGGTTGAGGAGGGGGTGTGCTGCTGCACCTGAGCCTGTCAGGCAGGGCCGGTGTCTTCCTCACCGTCAGAGATGAAGGGGAAGCGGTCTTCCCATCCCAGCAGGCTCCTCTTATACAGCTTCAAGAAAAGACCTTACCAGGGGAACAGGACTACAAGTCAGCAAAATTGGGTGATAGTGGATTTCTGTGTTAATAGTGACATTTTCCTTGCACCTTCTGTGTTTGGTTTGACTTGCAGGACATTCCTAGAGAACAAATCAAAGACACTTTCGTTCACAAAAGCCTAAAGGCCAGAACCAATTGCAGAAGTAGCCATAGTCAGGGTTTAGGGGCAAGAATGTCTATTGAGTCCAGAATCTTGGTGAAACAGAGGCCAATCTGGGCTTGCTTAGAAAGAAGGGTGTCTATTGCATGTATACTTTTGGTTGACCGTGTACATATTTTTTTAACCCTGGTTTTATAGCTTTTTTTTTTTCAGGAATTCAGAGGACTCTGGTATTATTATTTACAATATAATTTATTATTATTATTATATTATTATTATTATTTTAATTTTTATTTATTTCTTTAAGCCCTCTATCATGCTATCTGTTGTAGGGACAGCTGATTTTAAATCTCCTATAATGCCACACTAATGTAGCCATTCTTTCTTCCCCGGAGAGATTTGATCTTAGGCCTCTTTGCCAGTTCCTGGGAAAGGTAATGGCTTTTGAATTGGAGCCTATGAAGCAGATTTTGGATTTGAGGTGTCCTTACTTCTTATGTATATTCTTTTGGAGGATAGAGGAAGATAAGATGGAAAAAGAGAGGTGAGATGGCAGTATGGGTATGTTTGTGCATGCCCACATGCATGCTTGTGCCGTATGATGTACCTATGTGCAAATACCTACACTCATGTCACAGTGGTGTATGAAGGTCGTAAGACAGTGTTGAGTATTAATCATCACCTTACACCTTGTTTAGACGGGGTGTACGTTTGTGTGTGTGTCTGTATTTTTGTGTCTCTCTTTGTGTTTTCCACTATTTACCAGGCCAGCTGACCCAGAACCTTCCTGTAATTTTCTTGCCTCTGCCTCCCAGTTTGCCAAGACTTTTCTGGGTTCTAGAGAATAGAACTCAGATTTTTATCCCTTCCAGCCCTGTGAGATGAAAATTTTAAGTTAAATTTAGCTCTGACCTTACTTACTGAACTATACTTCTAATGTTTCATAACATAATTTTAGCCTATGGGGCCTCATACTGAGACTGTAGCTCATATCTATTTATTCACCTAGGACAGAGATTTAGTCATAAATGGCATTTTGTACCTATTGTCTATCTTCTCAAAGCCTCATGGCAATAAGTGTTTTCATTGGAAGAGTAACTATGGCCAGGCATTGGTGGCACATGCCTTTAATCCAAGCACTCAGGAGGCAGAGGCAAGAAAATCCATGAGTTTGAGGCCAGTCTGGTCTACAGTGCTAGTTCCAGGACAGGCTCCAAAGCAATGCACAGAAACCCTGTCTTGAAAAACAAACAAACAAACAAACAAACAAACAAACAAACAATGAGCAACTGTCTACATTGACCTAAAGAAAATTTAGGGAGGTAGCAATGTTGTGGTTTCAATACATTGCTTTAACTGGCATATGCTAGCAACATCATAGAGTGTGGTGTTTTGGTATGTGTGTCCATTGTGTCATAATTAAATCAAGCATATGCACTATGTCTATAATTTCATACATCCAGCATCTTTGTATTTGAAGATCCAAAATCCTTTTCTCTAGCTCTTTTAAAACATCTAATGCAATATCATGAACCATAGTCACTATACTATATAAGAGAACACCCTTCAGTTCAACCTTAACCTTGTACTTGTGCACAGATATTTCTCCATCATCCCTCCCTCCTCCTTCTCTAGCATCATGTAATCACTCTTTCACTATGCTCCTTCCTTATTTTTCTGAGATTTGTTTTTATTTTTATGTGTATTGGTGTTTTCCTGCATGCATGTCTTTGCACCATCTGCTAGCCTGGTACCTGTTGAGGCCAGAAGATGGTATCACATCTCCTGAAACCAGAGATGGCTGTAAGCTGCCATGTGGGTGCTGGGGATTGAACCAGAGTTTTTCACAAGGGCAGCTAAAGATTGTAACTGATAAGCAAGCTCTCTAGCCCAACTCTACTTCATGATCCTATCTATATTGTATATTAGACATTGCAGTATTTGTTTTTCTGTGATTAAATTATATAATATATTGGGCTACAGGTTAATTTGTGTTGCTGAAAATGACATGATTTAATCCTCTTAATTATTTAATTGTCCTATGGCTGGCTATTATTATGTTGTCTATATGTACCATATTTTCTTTCTGTGCTTGCCAGCTGGTGGACACCTATGTTGTCTGCATTTTCTTTGTGAGGAATGCTGTGATGAACTCTATAGTATAGAGGCTGAAACTATTTCCCTTGGGGATATATATATCCCCAAGGGAAATAGGGTTGCTGCTAGAGGGTAGATCTATGTGTAGCTTTTAAAGGAACCCTGTTCTTGCATAATGTCTTTACTAACTGATTGTCCCACTAACTTATAAGACTTCCTTTCTTTCAGATATTTCTGTTATTTCTCATTTTTTGTCTTTGTTTCTGTTTTCTTGAAGTACTAGGAATCAAGCACAGGGCCTTGTATGTACTAACTGCTTTCTCAGCCAATAAATCTCCAGCTCTATTGTTGCCTGTTTGGTAACAGGATTCTACATGTGGTAAGATGATATAACATTTTGGCTTTGATTAGCATTTTCTTGAAGATCGGTAAAGTTGAATGTCTCTTCACATTCGATGCTTTGTGCACCTTTAAATGTCTTTTGAGAAGTTTTAATTGAGTTATTTTATCTTATTTTGCTATTGAGTTCCTTTTATAGACACACAAGGAATTGAGGATCCTTCCACATGACTACCTGATACCCCCACCTGTGAACTCTATAGTCATTGACTTTCAGAGTGAAAATTCAGGTGTTCATCAAATCTGGATCCCTTGCAGTTAAAGACTGAGCACTCCTGGGCTTTCCCCAAATTCTCAAACATGGACCTGGAAAGACTGGCTGGAGAGAGCAGCTTCTCTCTCCTCTATTTCTCTCCCTTCTCATGAATTTATTGTGAAAGCACACAGCTTTGGCTCAACTTGTATAGTCCTTTTTGAGAGTCATTGGTCTTTGATGCTTGTCTGTGTTCCCTTTCCAGGGAAGAGCGATCCTTTCTGCCTGTTGGAGTTGGGCAATGACCGACTTCAGACACACACCATTTACAAAAGCCTCAACCCTGAGTGGAACAAAGTTTTTACATTGTAAGTGTGTCATGCTTTAGGACCCAAGGAGCAGCTTTAACTTAGAGAGCAATTATCCCTGATGTGTATGGGGCAGGCTGGGGGCTCTTGAGGGGAACTTTTCTTCCAAGTTTTATGTGCAAAGAGCGAATTTTATTGTTCTTTTTCTTCCCAAACCCTTTTATCCTTTCATTTTATAGTATGGCTTAATAATAGAAGAGACCATTTGGAACTGTAAGGGACTGCTTGGAGACATTTATAAAGTAGACCTTTTAGTGACTAAATTAATCTGTGCGTAGATGGAAGCTTCTAGATGTCCAGACTAATCTATTTCTGGGTTAAGAAAAGTTACAAATGGAGTCCTGTCTTAAATTCTGAGCACTTATGTGTTATGATACTAACTTAAATGGTGAAGATTTGTATTCTGTCAGGATCTTCTGGAGAATGCAGATTATCTGTGATTCCTTAAAGACTCCCAATGGCTCCTACATTCCCTGCTGTCGGAGTGGCTAACTCCTTTGGACTGCCCTGTGTGTTTCATCAAACTTGGGTGTTTAGGAAACCGCATATATTTAGTTTCCTAGTTGCCTTAGGTTTCACAGTGCCTCACTGTTAAGAGGAGGCCCCTGTTGGACTTCGGTGAGTTGATGATGCTCACCCCCTCAAAACTGACTGCTTAGTCTGTGTTTATGAGTGGAAAGAGTCTGATTTGCCTCCAGTGCAATTGATGGTATTCTTAGGAAGTCCCTCTTAAGGTCTAGCATAAGTGAGTCAGCTGAAGATGTGTCAGCCAACTGTCAAATACAAAGGCTTTTGACAATATCCATGGCTCTTATTTTTTTCTCGTCAGCTGTGCCTGGTTTTTGTTCAATGTAAAGAAAAGTTGTTTCTAAAGCTGCACCTGGGTTATTTTGTACTGTATGCTTCAATTAGAAAAGGCTTTCTGAACTTTAAGCACATTTTCTTTTTAAGAAATATGTTTAAAATACTTATTTGCTTAATTTTATGTACATATGTAAGCATGTATGTAAGTATGTATGTCCGTGTGGGCTTATATTTACCACATGTGCATTCAGAAGACCACAGAGGTGAGAAAAGAGTGTGGGATCCCTTGGAGTCGTGGTTCCAGGCAGGAGTGAGCTACAGTGTGGGTGCTGGAAACTGAACCTGGTCCTTTGCAAGAGCAATAAGTGCTTTTAACCACATACCAGATCTTCAGTCCTTCACATTTTTTTCTTCGTTAATTTCAAAGGTAATTTTTGCTTTTCCATTGCAGAACAACTTTGCCATCCCTTCCCTTTCTCTTCTTTTTCTTTTCTGTTATCCTGTTTCTTTAACAGTATCACCCTTGAGTGCACACATGTGTAGAAAATGCCAAAGGAACAAAGTTGACTCCTTTCATCCTGTGCACATCTGAATCTTCCATGATGGAAGGTTTGGGAATACAGTCAGTTTGATTTAATTTTTGGAGTTTAATTAAATGGTAGTTTTATACTCTGAGGACACACAGACTTAATTAGTGCAAGTGTTTTCAGATCTTCATGGAGCGGACGTCACCCGTGTGTTTTTGTGTTTAATACCTGATATTTCCTCTTTCAGCCCTATTAAAGACATCCATGATATTCTGGAAGTGACAGTGTTTGATGAAGATGGAGATAAAGCTCCAGATTTTCTTGGAAAAGTTGCCATCCCCTTGTTGTCTGTAAGTCCTTTCCATTAATCAACCGTTTGTAAGTGAGAGTTTCTATGGTCTAGAGTAATCTTATCTCTTTCAATTTTAGTGCTACAATGGAAAGTAGTATTTATTATTATATTTTAGATATAAGTACACATAGCCTATTCTGTGTCAGTCTAATACTTATTTAATCAACCCGATATTTTGGTCAATCTTTCAATACATTCTCAGACTTCATTCCATCTCAGGATGACACTTACTGTCTGGTTTTAAGGAATCTCATGTTCTGGTCAGATGTCCCACTGATTAATGAGGAAAACACATTGAAATCTTTTTACTTCCCCCCTGTCCATTTTTGTTAAAGATTAATTTCTGGTGACTGCATTCGTTCTCAGTTCTCCTAAAAACCCAAAGTTCTGTCTGTTGTTATGTCTGCTTTCAGACTTAAAAAAAAATTTGTGAAAGAAGATAAATATCTTTCTTAGAAAGTTCAGTGTAAAAAGAAAAAACAGAAAATAAATACAAGATGCAATAGAGAAAGCATCCCAGATTGCCTTCACAAGAGTAAAGGGGAAAGGAGGCCAATCAGTTGCCCTTTTATTTATTTATTATTTAATATCTACCTTTTCCCTTTTGATGGGACGGTAATAAATGTCAAATGAACTTGTTAGAAGCAAGCATTTCAATTTTCCTGCCAGCCATTCATACAATCAGTTGTACAGTCATTATGGGTTCATCAAAACATGAGAGTTGATTTCTTACCTCACACTCTTTTTTTCCCCCCCAAAGCTATTTGTACATTGTCATGAGTTGTGCACTCTAACCACAAGCTTCATCTTGCTCCCATAATGTTTGCAGGGAGGGGAACACTGTACCTCTTAATATCTTTTCATCTGCTTTTGATCGCTTGGTTAATTTCTCCCCAAGTTCTCATATCCCTGATGCTCCTCCAAGAGAATGCAGGCAGCAGATGCTGGCTGCTGCAGCCGGGCCCCCGCCAAATGCTCTGAGCCCTCCATGGCAGGCGGCAGGGCTCATAGAGAGGAGATGGCAATTTGGGATTCTCCCCCCCCCCATTTTTTTTATTACAGCTTTGTCAGATATTCCTGGAAGAATACATGTAGCAGGATTATGGGACACACTTTAAAAGAAGTCCAAAGAGAGATGGTACAAAGCCAAACATCCATCCTTTATGATTCAGTGTGTGTATATGTATGTATGTGAGCAGAGTGGTCTCTCTCTCCCTCTCTCCCCTCTCTTTTTCTCCCTCTTCCTTCTATGTCTTCTTCCCACCCTTCTCATTTATATTTTTAACAGTTTAAACTTAAGTATATTTTATCCATTGGCATGAGAATACACTTGAATAATTTTTCTTTGTTTATAAAACTTTTCTTTATGTGTTTGCTTCCCCCCACCCCCGCCGTGATATCAGCTCCTGGGTTTGCTTATTTACTTCAGTCCCACCATCCCTCTTGTCTTTGTTCCTCCTTCCCTCGTTCCTCAGCAGATCTAAGGCAGGATGTCAAACTGCATCAGGACTACCCAATCCTAAGTTTGTTGACATTTGGAGTCAGACACTTGTATGTTAGATGCATTTTTGGGGTGTCCAGCATATTCCTGACTTCTCTCTGTGACAGCAGCACTTGTTTCCCTCTGCTGTTGTAAAAGCTAAAGATGTCCCTATACAGTGACAAAGATACTGAAACAGGGTGTACTCCATTATGGAGACAGCAACTGAAACAAACTATTGATTCTCTTTTTCAAAAATATCCCTCCCCAACTAGAAAATTATGTGACAGCCATACCTTACTTCACAGCCACTTTCAACACAAACCGAACTCCACAGTTGAATTTTGCCCTTGTTCCAGTGTCTATTGTTCATTCATTTGTTTAACAAATGCTGATGGAATTTCATTCTAAGATGGGCAATTTTAGCTAACTGTGCTCTACTGCTGAGCAGAGGAAGCTCCGTCTTCCCTTGTAGCTTATATCATGTTTTATATGAGACAAGGATACAAAAAGATAACAAAAGTAAAGTCAACTAAAAGATAACAAAACTAAAAACCAACCACTGGGGCACCTAGAAAATAAGGATGTCGATGTCAGTTCTCTAGGGTTACATGATGAGCTGTGCACAGGAAAGGAGACATTTAAGAAGGAACTCAAGGAGGTGACACCAAGCAATGTAAGCATTGGGGAAATTTACAGGCACGGAATAGTTTATGTTCAAAGGGTCGCTAGGAGGAAGGACTTTGTCAACATCCAGAGATGGCTGGGTGGCCAGTGTAAATGTAATGCAGGGGACAGAACACAGTGGCCTATAAAACAGAAAAGGACACAAAGGAATGGTAGTGGCAAGCCTTGGGGTACCCTAAAAGCCAAGCACCAAGGTCTGTGAAGGATATGAACATTTCCTCAGTGAAGGATGGGAAACTACAGATTTATATCATGTTTTAGTTTCTATTGCTGTTTTAAAACACCTTAGCCAAAAGCAACTTGGGGTGTGGGGATAGGAGATGGTGTTCATTTCAGCTTACAGTTATGCATTTTGGCCCATTGCTAAGGAAAATGGGGACAGAAACTCAAGGTAGGAACCTGGAAGTGGAAATGGAGCAGAAGGTACCAGAGGAGTGCTGCTTATTGGCTTCCTCCTTCTCATGGCTTCCTCAGCCAGCTTTCTTAGAGTATCCAGGACCACCAGCCTTGGTTTGGCATTGTCTCCAGTGAGCTGGTTCCTCCCACATCAAGAAAATGGTTGGAGTTTTCTCAATTGAGGTTTGTCTTCCCAAATGACTCTAGCTTTTATCAAGCTGACAAAATGCTAGCAGGACACATTAATTTAAAAAAAAAATACAAATAGTGTGTGGTAAACCAGGAGAAAGCCCCCAATTTAGCAGCCTCTTCCTAGCATAGCAGCCAGGCCAAGACTGTAATCCTCTTAGTTGCCTTGGGGACACTGGCGTGGCACTGAGTGGCAGGCTCTGCTGCTGCTGTTCATGCAACTGATTTGATTGAGATTAATTTTAATTCTCTTACTGATAGATTGGGAAAATGACCAAATCCTAGAGTATATCTGTGTCTTCTTGACATCAGGTGGTCCACCTGCAACAAACTGACCTTTCCAAATTAATTTATTTTCTAATAGAATGTAGATTATAAATATGATTTCTAAATGTCATGACTCTCATTATGACTGAAAATTATAATCCAATAATTATTTAATTTATTGTTCTATTATCAAATAATACTGAATCATATTTGGGGGGGTTTGTTTAAAGATATGACTATTTAAGTGTATTTTTTTCTTTAGTTTATATCTCTTGAGAGTTGCATACCTGACAAGTTCAGTGTGGTTAATGTGCTAAATCATTAATTTCCTAGCAACTTAGTCTTTCACATTTATTCTTGGCCATTTACGAATTAGGAAACAGAGGCACAGAAGTGACCTTGTACTGCAGCTGGTTAGTAAGCATCAAGTTTTTAACACAGATAGCCTCATGTTGGAGTCAGAGCTCCCGGGAGCTTCCTAGACAGTCATAGCGAACACTAAGCATCAAACCCTAGGAACACTAGGAATGTGTTTGCACAACTGTGATATGTATAGTTAGGGCTGGCGAGAGACATGATAGGAGAAGTATAGGAATTCAGGGGAGACATCTGTTCAGTCGGCACAGAAAAGGAAATGTCACAAATGTCACAGGAAAGGAGCAAGGTGGTCTGGGAGAGATGGATTGAAGTCTGGGAAAACATTAGGAAACAGGTGTTTGAAAGGAAGGAGTAGTGTGTTGGTTGTGACTGGTGGATGAGTGGGCAAGTCCTCTAATGTGAACCAGGTGCAGGACAATGGTCACCTTGTGTGAACAAGGAGGGCCTGGGTGCCTTGGTCTCAGGGTGAGAGTAGGGAGGGTAGAAAATCATTGGATCTACCTTTTAGCAGAGATCCAGGATGAATTTTGAATAGAACCAGTGACTGTAGAGCACCCCCACTAGGATCACAGTGTGAGAATATACCAGAAGATATGTTAAATCTCCAAGAATTAAACTACAAAGACAATATATATATATATATATATATATATGAGAAGATCTTATTCCTGTTTTTATTTTTCAATTATGTGAAAGAATAAGGAAAGGGGAGTCTGGAATACTTACTAGCTACTTTATAAGAGAATTAAAAAATTTCCAGTGATACATTATTTTAGCTTGGTCTGGTAGCACAGGTCCACAATCCCAGAGACTTTGGAGGCCAAAGCAGGGAAATCACAAGTTAAGGCCTGTCTGGGATGCATAACAAGTCATTGCCTGTCAGGACAATATAGAGAGGTCCTGACTTAGCATCAGAGGAGAACTGGAGATAGAACTTAATGTTGGAACACTTGCCTAGCCTGGAGGAGGTCCTGGCTTCAATGCTAGGACCATATGACAAAGATATCAAAATGTATTTTATACTTAAATACAATTTAAAATGAACAACATATCCATAATTGAATGGGAATACTTTTGTGCATTCATGTTTTCTTTACCTAAGTCACAAACTAAAGTTTCACTCATCATTTGGTGGTATTGTACTTAAGATCCTAACAGTATGAGGATAAAACATGAAAAACAAAAGTAACTTGAAGAGGAGAGAGAGGGTTTATTTCAGTTTACAGCTGCATATCACAGCCCATCACTGAGGGCAGTCAAGGGAGGAACTGAAACAGGGCACAAAGCGGGAGTTTGCAACTAGAGAAATATGTCTTACTGGCTTGCTCCTCATGGCTTGCTCCGACTGTTCGCTTAAAGCACCCATGACTACCATCCCAGGGATGGCACTGCCTACCTTGAGCTGGACCAGCCAACATCAATCATTAATAAGAAAATGCACTGCTGGCTTGTCCATGAGCCAGTCTTGGTGGGGGGCATTTTATCAACTAAGATTCCGTTTTTCCAAACGAGTCTAGCTGTGTCAAGTTGACATAAAACTACTTAGCACAGTCCAGGGTAGAGAATGTACTTTAACTTTTCATTTTGCTCAGTATTAACGTGCTTAAGTCTGCTGTCAAAGTACTTTTAAAATTATTGAATAAAAAGCCCGTGCTAAACTCAACTATAACCCTTTTTTTACATTTTGTTTTTGTGTCTTTCTTTTTTAAATTAAAATTTCAATGTAATCATTTTATTTTCTCCTTCCCACTTCCCCATGTTCATTACAGCTTTTTCAAGTGGGTCATACATTGGGACTGCAGAGATGGCTCAATGGTTCAGATAGCACTCTCCTCTCCCAGAGACCCAGTTCAATCCCCAGCACCCACAGAGTCGTTCACAACCACCTGTATCTCCAGTCCCAGGGGATCTGATACACTTTTCTGGCTTCTGTAAGCATCAGGTTTACATGTGATGTATAGACATAATATAGGCATATTACTTATATATATATATATGTGTATATATATTCAAACAAAAATCATACATTAAAATTATAATATTCATTGGTGCTAGTGAACTATTCATATATATGTATTCATATATATGTATATACATATATACGAATAAAAGATTCAAGGTCAAGGAGTCATCTTGTATATGCTTAGTTTCTCTTCAATTAAGAACAAAACAAAAATCACAGGGCCTCCTTTCCAGGCCTTATCTATTTTTTTGTGTCAGTTGCTGATCCTCAGAAATACTTTTCACCAGGTACACCTACCTACCTACACTCTCTGGGAACTCTATCCGTTGGTGAGGACCTTGCACTTTCCGGCAGCCCCTCTCTGCCTTTCCTCCTAGATCATTTGCATTCCTTTGTGTCACTTGCTGACCTCTAAAAGTACCTTGTTAGTGGCCTAGGATCCAGAGCAGGCAATAGCAACCAAAGAATGGCACACCTACTCAATAAAGACAAGACCAGACAGATACCAAGATACATGTCAAACATCAAAAGCCCAGATAGTTAAATATCAGTGCAAAAACACAAGCATGAACACTCAAGACAATACACCTCCTCCAGAAGCTGGCAACACTACTGGAATAGGCCCTGAGAAATTGAATTTAGCTGAAGCATAAGGCAAAAACTGAAAATAAAAATCATGAATATGTTGGAGAATCTTAAAAATGATATGAGTAAATGCCTTATTAAAGACCATGACAATGGAAATAGTTAAATGAAATAATAAGAACCATTGAGGTGTGAAAGTAGAAATAGAATCACTAAAAAAACCTAAACTGAAGTAAAACTGGAAGTGAAAAACTTAATATGTCAGACAAGAACCACATAGGTAAACTTAACTAATAGATCATAAAACATAGAAGAGAGAATTTCAGGTGTATATACAGTCAAAGAAAATACTAAACCCCCAATTATCTAGACACAAAATATCCAGAAGATTTGGTACACTATGCAATATATACCAAACATACGAATAATAGGATAGAAGAAGAAGCAGCACCCCAGTCAAAGGCACAGAGGATATTTTTTTAAAGAAATCATAGAAGAAAAATTCCCAATATAAAGCACATGCCCATGAAGGTACAAAGTACATACTGAATACTAAGTATACAGAACCAGAGGAGAAATTACTCTTGACACTTAATAATCAAAGCAATAGAAGTTTAGAACACAGAAAGGATAATAAATGATGCAGGGTAACATCCAAATGCAACTCACTTGAATACTGACACTCTGGAATCCAGAAGGGCCTGGACAAACTGAGAGACCATAGATGCCAGTACTATCAATCACATTCAAATCGAGGGGGTGGGGGAAGAAGAAAGCCAAAACAAAAACATTTCATGATTTTAAAACCAAATTTAAGCAATTTCTGTCTACCAATCCAGCTCTGTAGAAGGCCTTAGTAGGAAAACTTGAGTCTGAATAGGTTAAGCATACCCAAGAAGACACAGGAATAATAATAATAGTAAATAAAGACTGTGCAAAAAACCCACAAGATAACAATAAAATAACTGGAATCAATAAAAACAGTTCATTGAAAACAAAATTAATGGCTTCAGTTCCTTCAATAGAAAGACAAAAACTAACAAGTTGGATTAAAAAATAGGATCCATCCTCCTGCTACAGCCGAGAAACACACTTCCCCATCAAGGATAGGTATCATTTCAGGGTAAAAGGATAGGAAAAGATATTCCAATCAATTGGCCCCAGGAAGAAAGCAGGTGTAGCCATTCTAACATATAATAAAATAGACTTCAAGACAAAACTAATTGACAGAGCTAGGAAAGAACACTGAATACTCATCAAAGTAAAAAATAAAATAAAAATTTTAAACATTTATGCACCAAATATAGGTACCCAAGTTCATAAAAGAAGTACTACTACAGCTAAAATTTCACATTGATCCTCACACAGTGATATTGGGTGATTTTAATACCATACTGTTACTGATAAACAAGTTATCCCAAGAAAAATAAATAAAGAAATGCTAGAGTTAAATAATTTCATTAAGCAATTGGACCCATCAGACATTAAGAGGATATTCCACTCAGACATTAAATAATATTCTTTCTTTTAGGTACCTCTTAGAACCACATGCTAATATACAAATCAAGTCTCAAAAGATATACATCTCAAGAATCTGAAAACACTCTAATCAAGTAAGGGAGAGACCTGTAGAATAAAAACTTTAAGACATTGGTAAATGAGAATAACACAAGAAGATGCATGCTCCCATGCTAATGGATTGGTAGGAGAAATAGTGTAAAACAACCCTCCTACCAAAAGAAATCTACAGATTCAATGGTGTCCATTGAAATTTCAGGACGATTTATATAGCCAAAGGTCTCTACATTATACTTTAGAGACACTCGCTCAACAATGTTCATTGCTGTTCTATTATTAATAATAGCCAGCAATTGCAAACAGCCTAGATGACCAACAGATGAATGGATAATGACAATGTGGTATTATTAGAAAAAGGGATATTTTATGCAGCTGTTAAGAATGATGAAATTCACAGGAACATGGGTGGAACTAGAAAAAAAATCATAATGAGTTATATAATCTAGACCTTGTAAGACAAGTATGTATTCACTTGTATCTGTATCTTGGCTTTTAAGCTTACAACATGTATGCTACAATCTGAATAACCATAGAGGTTAGGTACTTAGTAAGGGACTGGGGAAGAGAGTATCTCCCAAGGATGGATAAATAGAATATATTGCTATGGGCAGACAGGAGAAACTTGAAAAGGATTGAATAGAGAGGGGGTTTGGAGAGAAAGATAAAAGAGGAGATATAGGGAGGACAACTGTTGCTGGAGTTTTTTTTTTTTTTTTTTTTTTTTCCAGCCTGGTTCTGCATCTGCCTTGCCACAAATAAGCACACAGACTTACATTAATTTATAAACTGTTGGCCAATGGCTAGGGTTTCTTACTGACTAGCTCTCTCTTAATTATTAACACATAACTGCTAATCTATTTATTTCTACACGGCCTTGTCTTACCAGAGAACTCCTGGCACATATTTTCTTTCTGGTCTCTACATGGCTTCTCTTCCCACAGCCTCTCTCTGCTTTCTCACGTCTTCCTCTTGTAGCTCTGCATATCCTTCCCACCTGGCCAAGCAGTGTTTTATTCAACCAATAAAAGAAATATATATTCAGAATGACACTCCCCATCAGACAACTGATACCAAATGCCATTTGAAATACCACATGGAAAGCTATTATAGAAGCTTCCTAAAATATAAACTGATATGAAATGAATCTTATTGAAGTATCCAAATAATAGGGAGAAAGTGCCCCCCCCCCAACTAGACATCCTTTGCCCCTCCACTGTCAGGAATGGCTTACATCCTTCTGAGTCGATGGTTGTTACGGCCGGTTTTTCCTGCCTGCCGCCAGCCCGCCAGTCTGGGCCCTCAGCCAAGTGTACCCCAAATAACACTCTGAGACTCTATATTTGATACAATCCTGTTGGCCAGTTACCATTATTGTTTATGGGCTAGCTCTGTCTTAATTATTAACCCATTTCTACTTATCTAAGTATTTCCAGGTGGTCGTCTTATCAAGGAGCCACTGCAGGCTTCCTGCTTCTTCCCTGGGCTACATCTCGACCCCTCCCTACTGCTTCCTCTTTCCTTCACCTGGGCTCCTAGCCCCGCCTATCTTGTTTTCTATTGGCCACAGGCTTTATTAATTAGTATGAGAAACATATTTACAGAATAACATCTCCCATCAGATGGTAGTGAAACTCTATGAAAACCTCCAAACAACCCAGGCTATTGATTACTTACCACAACCTGATGGTAATGTCCTATTGATACATTCACTTATTTTTATCATTGAAAATGGAGATATCAACCCTGTGTCTGCCTAGAAGTGTTCACAGTACTGGGAGATTTCCTAAAAGACTCTGAAGGAGAAAATTAATCATCAGTATCACCCAAATACAAACCCTGTGACCTATAGCAGTTACCTGTCTGAAAGATATAATGATGCTATAGTGGCACATATGTTACAGAAATAACAAATCACTTTCTGATTAGATTTTAGGCCTACTCCAAAACTAACAGTGCTAAAGTAGCTAAGAACCTGCGTTTAGCTCGGTCTTCGGGGCCTTATGGGCCTAGGGGAAACCTACTGTTATTCTGCTAAAGGACCATAGCAATAAAATGACTGCTAATGAGTATTACTGTACCTGTAGATAAGTGCCTCATTCAACCCACATCAGATCATCCTTTGTAGCAGATGAGAATTAACACAAAGACCCACAACTGGGAAATGTAACAAGTTGTTTTCTGCCAGCCTGCCTGAACCCACTGCTGGTTTTTCCCTCCTGGTCTGTCCTACCACCACGCCAGCCCCCAATAACACACACACAGATTTTGTATTCAATATAAAGCAATTGGCTAGGTATTAATTTCTTATCAGCTAGCTCTGTCTTAATTATTAACCCATTTCTATTAATCTAATTATTTCCACATGGTCTCATTTTACCGGAGAGAGGGCTGGCATTCTGCTCTCTCCAGTCTCTCCATGTTGATTCCTCCTTTCTACTTCCTCTTTCCTCCTAGTCTCCTGGTCCCTCCTATCTTACTTTCCTATTGGCCAACAGTGCTTTATTCATTAACCAATACGAGAAACATATTTACAGAACGACATCTCCCATCATCTCCTCTTTTCTGTCTAAAATATAAAAGAAGGGTTTTAACCTTAGCATAGCAAAATATATCACACAATAGTTATCAAATAAGAATCACAGTTAACAATATTTAGTCTATTAACATTTAGTAAGATTTAAAGGAATGTTTTATTATCTATCCTATCTTTGTGAGTCCAAAGTCTTATATGTAACTTACCTTTAATCTTAACTAAGGAAAATAATAACCATAATTATCTGTCTTCAAGTCCTTCAAAGACCACAGAAGGATAATATATAAACTCTAGAAATGACAGAGACAAATCACTCCCTGTTCAGTAACCCAAATTCTTCTGTAATGTTCCATCTTCAGCCTATAGGCCATAGTGTGTCTGGTAGACTCTTCAGCAAAGCAGGAAACTTTAAACTGTCCACCTCTATTGGCAGTTTGCCAGTCACTTTTCTCTGTGTCCTGCAGACTGTCTGGCAGACTCTTCCATGAAGCAGGAACCCTGTAGCAATGTCCGTCTTATATCAGCAGTCACTTTCTTGTGGGTCCTGCATGTTCAGTTTATACAGCATAAAGTCAAACAGTCCAGACAAGAGCAGTATCTTGCCCATATGGCTAGTCTTGCCATATTGAAAGCAAACCCTATAACGTGTTTCTTCAATATCCGTCTTCCTTTCTGATGCAGGTGGTGTTGCCAGGAGCAGTTATGTCTCACTGTCAAGAAAAACCCTAAACAATTTTAAATGCCACATTCTGTAGATCTTTGAAAGGTTTATAGAATGCCTATTCATCTCAAATACATCTCTGTATATCTAGAAATCCTAACTAACTTAACTCTAAGTTTTCACTATCATAGGTAATTATCTATAATCTGTGTTAAATTATATATTACATGTCTAGATGAGCTATATAAACACAATACCTAAACAAGAGGAGAAATATATATATATATCACAAAATTGACCTTAAGTTGTATCAATAAATGAAAATCCATTTCAAAACAAGGTATTCATATCTATACCATAATCCTCTTTTTACCTTTAAAGAGATTGGTTGTGGTCATTAACCATTTATACCCAACCCCATATAAATGAAAACAAACATTTATAAACAATATTTGGGAATTTGGGTGTCATTCTTTCCAAACTACTTCCTGCTCGTAGGGGGTGCTGTCATGGGGATCCTAAGAAATCCTGGCTGTAGTCTGCAAGGCTTCCTTGTCCCAAGGACATTGCTTCAGGGGTTCTTGCTTGATCAAACCACATTAGTCTGGAAGGAATTCACAGCTTTACATTTTCTGTGTAAACAAAAATAGAAATCCTTTTCCCCAGTAACTTGTCCTTAGACTTAAATTTTGGAGTCAAAGCATTTTTAAAATATATAAATTGAATTAATTCAGCAGCATTTGTTTTAACAGTTGTTATTTTCTCAGCAGTCAAACAATAAAAAGACAATATAATACCATGCAGTATGCAGATTCTCTCCATCTTTATGTGGCTTTTTATTACTCTATTTCTTTTACTTTTATTTTTACATATTTTGAGACAGAGTTTCTCTGTGTAACTTTTATCTGTCCTGAAATTCTCTATGCATACCAGGTTTACTTTGAAATCACAGAGATCTGTTTGCCTCTGCCTCCCGAGTGCTGGGCTTAAAGGTGTGTGCCACCACACCAAGACACACTCTGTCTTTTTAAAATCATTTTATTCTTTTTCTCTCCCAAGCCTACATATATTTTAAAACACACTGTAAACCTTTAGTGGTTTTTCTTAATCTGAATCTGTCTTTACTGTAAATCTTTATCTTTTTCTGTCCGTGAGTCTTTTATCTGGTGAACAACAACATTGTTAAAATGAAAGCCACAGTTTTAGCTGTGATCTATCCAAGATGGTGGCAGCTATTTTACCACCAGCAGTGAGAGCTGTGCTCACCGTCTTGGTCTATCCTGCATCTAATAGCATGCTGCCGGCTTGGAGATGTGGTCACTGCCATTGCCAGCTCTCATACACACCATTCAGTTGCCAGCAGAGCTCTTTAAAAGCCCTGCGGTTTTTTGCCGCTTATGCTGAGTCAGTAAACCTCCCTTAAAGAAGCCGTGAAAATTTCTGCTTATCTCTAACAAAACATTGCCCAACTGAGAAAAATGTTGTTATTAAGAAGACTTAGTTATCCCTGTTATTTTGTTTTTAAAACCCTTTTAAAGCTTTTGTTAAATTTTAATTGGAAGTTCTTATTAGCCACATTGCGGCGCCATGTGTTATGAGTAGGTTTTTTTGGCAGCCTCGTCTGGGCATCATATCCCACTTCTGACACCAGATCTTGCGGCATAATAAGGATCAGGATAAACAAATAGGCTGAACAGATGTTTATTCATGGAGAAATAACTTAAGACCTAGACAGATGAACACCAGCAGGTTCCACTGGAAGCTTTCCTCTCCACATCACACCTGCAAGAGAGTGTTCCCCGGCTCCTCCTCAGACTTTGTTCCACAGGTCACTTCTGACCCTGGATCTACTCCCCAATGGGTGTGGTCAGTGCCACAGAAAGAGACAAAGTGAATATTCCACTACAATTTCCCTTTTAGTCTAAATAAAAGATTAGGCTTGATACAAAACTATATAGAAAATAGTGAATAACCAGTGTGCTCTAAGAAAAGGAAAATTGAGAACCAAATGACCTACATATCTAGTCCTAAGTTGAAGGCATAACGGAGTTTACAATATAGTTGTCCTAAGCTGGAAAACTTAAGTCTAGTACCTAATATATCTAACTAGGAAGAGAGAATAATAGTTGTGATAGTTTAATCTACAACCTCATCAAGACCTGAGAAGGAAAATAATGATACTAGGGTAGACAGGAAGTGAGAATTGGCAATTTCCAAAAGGTGCAGCGAGGACAGAAACAGTAAGGTACCTGGACAGTCACCCAAGGTCTCACAACAACGTTGGTACAGCCAGTTTTGGCTAAGGCCAAAAGTACTTGACAGACCACAACAAAAACAAGGAGGTAGAAAGGCTGTCTTACCCTGACATGGCAAGGTTCAGCGGTCTTCTATGTTTGTCTCCTGTAAGCACATAGGACCGCATGTCCAAAATGTGCAAAGAGTGGGGTATTTTTATCAAACCCCTTTCCGCAAGGTCCGGGGAGCTGTGCAAAGTAGGAGGCAGAAAGATTGTAAGAGCAAGAGATGATGGGTGACTCCAAGAAAACAGTGTTTTCAAGGCACAATGTGACTATTGCACATCTGTACTCACAGCAACTGTGGTAGCATGCAGAAGCTCTGCACAAGTTCAAGCCCAGTGCTGAGAAGTGAGCAGAGGATCTCTCCCCTAACCAAGAAGCTATTTGCAACTGATACCTGTTTGCAAAAAGAAAATCAGCTTATTCCAATGGAGGGTTACAGGGTAGTTGCTATACTTCAGGGCAGGCCCCATTCTTAGGAGTAGTTAGGCAACACAAAGCAACTCATTTGGTTTTGTTTCATTATGCATTTTTGGGCCATTTTAAAAATCCTATTGATCTTTTGTTTATTTTGATTTTTGTTTTTGTGTATGTGTTTATGTGGCTTTTTGTATGTTTTTTTTAATTGTGTTTGTTTTTTGAAAGAAAGAAACAGCATGGAGTTAGGTGGATCGGAAGCTGGAAATGGTCTGGGAGGAATGAATGAGGAAGGGAAGACATATATATTGTTTAAAATATATTTTTTAATATATTGATTACCAAATATATTGTTTAAAATTGTTTTCAATAAAAGTATAATAGTTAATAATGCTGACACAGACATGCAAAATCCTTTAATCAAATTCAGCTAATTTCAAATTATTGTTAGAATGTACCATAATATGTTAGAACGTACCATACTATTGTGTCATTTTCATTTTGCTCTCTTATCCTTTAATCACTATGATGGCAATGCAATGGATGACAGAAAGCACTTTTTGGTTTTGAAATATTCTAATAATTAGGTTTGTTTACTATTTATAATCTTCAATTTGAGTGCACTCAGTGCTCTGAAAATCAAGCCAGCTTCTTCTCTAGCCTAGACTTTCCTCTTCAAGATGTTGCTGTTCTCCAAAATCATTTACTGGGACAATTTGAGAAAAATACAAATTGCTTTAGTTGCTCAATCTGTGCAGAAGCAAGCAGGTGTAGCCATATTTGACAAAATAGACTTTAAAAAATCTGTTTAGAAGAGCTAGAGAAGGTCGCTACACATTCATCGAAGAAAAATCCCACCAAGAGGCTTTTACAACTCTAAACATGCACCAAACACAAGAGTGTCCAAGTTCATAAATTGTGTATTGATGCTTTTATTATTTTCTAATATTAAAAGGTATACTTATATTATTTTCTAATAAACCCAAATCAAAACAACTCCATTATATCAGCTCAATTAAATGCATTTTGGAACTAATTTGACTCACCGAATGCAAGTACAACCCTGTGGTCAGAAAATGGCCTCTTATGCTGTCTTATCGAGCTGCAGTGTTTGGTGGAACATGCATATGTGCTTCGAGGAGCTGTATCCCTAACAGCTTCACTTGAATAGCTTGATGGTACAAATTTCCTGTAATTGCTTGTACCAAGTAAATGCCATACAATCTCTGTTTGCATTTTCAAGTAAGTGTTCTTTGTGCAAGCCCCTGTAATGGGGATGCAAGAAGGAAGAGGCATGGGTAATCATAATTGTTTATTTGCTTTAAGATTAAGATGGAATCATAAATAATGGTAAAATTTAATATTGTACTAACAAGTTTATGATCAAAATACAAATTAGAGTAGCATGTTTCTGGGATTTGTCTTTGGAGTGTAGATTTGGCCCATGAACCAACATATTCAGTCTTGGGGTAAGGAGTAGATAAAATGGAGAGAGGGATACATCACCTGGGATATTATTGGATATAAGGAAGTCTTAAGTCCCAACACAGGGCAATAGAAGTTATTTTCATATGCATGTATGCATGTAGGGGCAAAGTATGTGCACCAAAGTACCCAGATACTAAAGATGTAGGATCTCCCTAGAGATAGAGCTAAAAATAATTGTGGGCCACCTGATTTGGATTTTCTGGTAATCAAACTTAGGTCTTCTGGAAGAGCAATGTATTGTCTTAACCACTAGACCATCTCTCAAGCTCCCCAAATAGTCATCTTTTAGCACAAACATTCAATTCTTGCTACCCATTTCTCAAGCATACATGTTAATTGAAATAAAAAACGTCAATTAGCTCCATTCTGTCCTAGGACCAGGATGCTGTGAACATTCTGGGACTTTCATGGACCATATATAGCATGTTGTATGATTGGAACTATGTTAAGTCAATTAGGCTAAGAGAGTGAGAATGTATGGTGGGGATTTTCCAGTCTCCTAAAATAAGGAGATTGTGAGTACAAGGCTGAGCACATCACAGATCTTGAGTACATTGGACTTTTCTATTAAATGGCAAATCTCTTATACATTAAGGCAAAGTAAAATCTTATTTGCTTCTGCTTTTAGATATCTAAAACATAGTGCTATGAAACTGTGTTTCGTACAGTGTACTAATGTAAATAAGATGCATATCACGTAGATGATACATAATGGATTGTTGTAAGAGATCAAAGCAGAATGAATTATCACTCAGATTAAGAGAAACATGGCCCTTTTGGAGAGAAAATATTTTTTAAATTGCACAATTAGAATAAAAATGAATACAATCTATCCAGCTTTAAATAAAATATTTCATGGGTTAGAGCTATAGCCCAGTGGGAATTTGATGTTTTGTCATCACCAGCCAGCACTGAACCATGAAGTAGAATAAACATGAAGCTCCAAACACAAACAGAATAAAAGCATTGCTACTTGGCTTCGTGAAGCTTCTTTTCTCTAACTCTGCCATAGTGAGCATCCTGCGTGCTTATTTAGAGCAAGAATATCTGGAATCTTCTTTTCATCTATCAGCTGATTATCAGGTAACTTTTGAAAACATCAGAGGTGTAATTTTCAGACTTTAGACAAAAAAATCCTTATGATATTTGTCTATGCATATATAAAATGGGAAAACACTGTTTTGGTAGCTACTGAACATGTTCAAATGCTATTGACCTGGTTCAGGACACCCCAATAGAGTTCAGAAAGGCAGAAATTGCACTATGGTCATAGTACAGAACACTCCTTTTTTATTATGTTAGCAAAGGGGAAAGAAAGAAATATCAAACCACCATGCTCCAAAAGAAAAAAAAAGAAATTCTAAATTAGTTAGTTCACATCTCAACTGCAGTTAGAGGGTACTTAAAACTTTCAACACTCCACATAAACTTATCCATAAGGGTTGAGAGTCTAATTGTAACTTGGTTGGTTTAGTAACTACACATCAAGGTTGACAATCAATTAAACAGTTCTACAAAACTAAATGAGACAAAAAAAAAATGAAGAAGGGATTGATAAAGAAAAACAACACCCTCAAGGTAGGTTGAGCAGTGTAGTGCAGTGACAGAATGCTTGCTGAGCATGTGCAAATATGTGAGCTATCTGCAGTGCAGTGACAGAATGCTTGCTGAGCATGTGCAAATATGTGAGCTATCTGCCAGCTCTGAGGCAAAAGGAAATGAAGTACAAAATGAGAAAGTTTATTCAAACAGTGTCACTTTGGCTATGATAAATCCAGGTGCTGGTACACCCTCTCCCATCCAAAACTAGTGAAACTGACAGGCCATTCATGATGATAAAGAAACAATTTGTGCTGAGAATGAGAGACATTAAACAAGACCCAGTTTCGAATATTAGCACACGTTCTGTGTGAGGAAGCAAGAGAGTTGTCTCTAGAAGCAGATGTGAGATGACCTGAGTGCTATGATGATGTTTACTCTCTCCAAAGAAACTACAAGAAAGTTCCACACTTTGAATGATGAATGTGTTAAAAGAGCAAAGAAAGTTATCTTTAAAAGTACAGAGTAATTTGAATATCGTATAATAAATATGCCACTTAGTGAAAATTATTACTTATGAAAAATTTTTATTTAATTTTCAAATGATTCTTACCTTTTATCTATGCATTTTATTCCCTTTTCATGAAGAAAATAACCTATTGATTGTTTACTGAGGTTTTTCCTAAGTCCTAAGGAGATAATAAATGGTGATACGATTTAAATGCATCAAGAATATTGTGAATGGAGTAAGTCATAACAAGAAAAAAAATTAAGAAAAAGAAAATTATATGCTTCTTGTGTATCAGGAAGGAAGCATTAGGAAGCATTCTGTATAGTTGATAGCAATAATTTGTTAAAGGTGGAATGTTCTAGAGCATATTTGATATTTCATCAAATATGAAAGGGCACACTTGAAAAAAAGTCTACTCCCATTCCTGATTATGGACAAATCATTTGGCAATCATATAATCTTTTTGTTACTGTGATCAAAATGTATCACATAGACAAAGAAAGGAAGAAATGTTTATTTTGGCTAGTGGTTCAGAGGTTCCAGTCCATGTTCTCTTGGCCCCACACACTCTTAAACAAAGCAGTATGGTGGTAGGACTATGAGGAGGCAGAGCTTCTTACCATGTCTATCTGTTGTGTGGATGAAGAGGAAGGGGAGAAGAGGCAAATGGGAAGGAAAAGGAGGAGGGAATAGGAGCCTGAGAAAAGATGTACCCTGTTATCTACTTCTGCTAGTTAGATTGTGAAATTCAGAATCTTGAAATATAGCTCAGTCAGCTGAGAAACAAGTGTGTTATGTCACGAGCCTTTCGTTGGAACACTCCAGATCTAGACATAACAGTAACTGAAGGATACTTCCATGCCATGAGCCCCACTGTCTACCCAAAGCCTCGGAATCATCACTGTAGAACCGCAATATTCCTTTTATGCCTTCACCTTTAAAATGAAAGTAATAGTGCCTTTCTTCTCTGCAGCATTGTTTAGATAATTAAACAGGCTTAAGTATATGAGTTAACGAGTGCAATCATGCAGCTTTTATGTCAAAAACAGCCAATCCTAAATTATATGAAAAAGAAAAAAACATTAGGTACTCTTAACTAAGAAATCACATATTTAATTTGATCACATAATTTCAGATATTTGCATACACAGTTAATAAGTAACAGAATGTAAAGGATTAGTAAGATACATTTTAGAAATCAATATCAGTAATTGTATTAAGTAGAAAATTAAAAACACTAAAGCAAAATAATATGTTTAAGATCTATGTGAAGATATCCTAGAACTTCAGTGAAGGACTTGACAGAGCTCTAATTAGAGATCATTTTACATTTAAATCTGAAGCATAAAGTGGCTGTGTAAAGGATAGAAGACTTGGTAAGTGCTTCTGAGACAATCGGCTACTGAGGCAGTTAGGGTAAAACATTCCACTAAGCACAATTATAATTTCAAGATTAATTAAACACTAAACTCTTAGAAGGATGCAAGTGCTTTTTATTTCTTCTTTGTTACCATCAGAGCTAGCTGATAAGACCTTATTGCTGAAGACCACATATACTTTACCTGCAAGATGTATCAAGTAGGAACTGAGCTAGAAGATTTCTTCACGCTCCCAAGCTTTCATGGTTTAGAAAGCCCTATGCAGTCTCCTAATGACTATTGATGTTCCATAGCTGTGAACACTATGGACTGTAATACCAATCTATCAAACAAAGTGTGCCAACTGTTGCAATAGTGATATGACTGTTATGGTGGTAACCAACTATGTTCTGATCATACTAAAGGCCCATTTCATAATTTACAGTCTCATAGACTGTATATAGTCTATAATATATAATATAATTTCAATGCAGTTGTAATGGCCTGCACTGGGTCTGTACACTACGACTACTAGATCTGTCAATGGTCAATTGCGCATCTGGGAGGGGGCCATGTATTTGTATCCCTCCATGATTTACTATTAGATACCACCAATGGATTCTGAGAAGAGCTGTGATTGAGTTTAGTTATGTACCCACTGATAAGCCTACCAGGCTTTAATGGATATTTCCAAACCTATGGTCAAACATTCGATGCTTAGAAAACTCACTGAGTCTCAAAGCCAAAACCAAATCACATTCATATGTGGGAAAAAGACAGTGGGAAGGTGAAGGAAAAGGATGAGGTTAAAGTAAAAGAGGACAAGGGTAGAATAATCAAAATACAGTCTATACATTTATCTCAACAAATTCAATAAAGTTGTTAAGAAACTGATTATATTAATGGAAAGTCCTAAATATGTAAATGGAAAAGGAACAGTAATAGAAAAAACTTCCTAAGAGCCTCAGATGTCAGTCTATGTACCCTAACCAAAGACAAAAGATGGAATGGTTCAAAAACCAAAACAAACAAACAACAGTGAAAATAGAATTATAGCTTATAAACAAATGTTTGTGGCCAGCATGTATTTTCTTCAATTATTGAATCTAAGAAAAGTCAACCTGGCAGAAAACAGAAACCCTGATAGCACAGAAATGGTCTAACTAGTTACGTACTCAGTAGTTAAGGATGTAGAACAAGTTGGCAAATCAGGGACTGAACTTCTCATGTAATTTGGCTGAGATTTTGCACGTTACTCGACTTCACTGTCTTTGATTACTTATTGCTTATGTGAAGCAATTAGAGCTTACACACTCTGAATTGTCATATTCCTTCACCTTGTTTTAGCAATTTAAATGATCCAGTTAATTTAAGCAAGAGGATTAACAAATCTGTTTAAGAGTTTTCATTATAATGTGAAAAAGGATGCCTTAAATACCATTGGAAAGAGTGACTTGGATAAAAATGGTTTAGAATGTCATATACATTTAACTTGCACATTTATAGTCTGGGTATCTATTTTAAAGAGGCAGCTGGAACGCACACAGATGAAGTAATTATGTGTACTCACTCAGACACAGAACATCAGAAACGGGAACTAAGTGTGTCTGTCTGCTTTCACAAAGTAGTCTCATTTGCTTATAAAAGTGCCTATGAACCAGAGACCTGCTCATTTCTCCAAGGTAAAATGTTTGGGGCTGGAGAAATTGAAAAAGACAATTTTCTTCACTGAAAATGTAAATCACTTAAGGGTTTCAGGAACCCAACCAGGCAAGGCTTGATTAAACACTAAAATTAACGACCTCCCATGACTAAGTGATTATACCAAGGGGCTGTAGCTTGAGAAATGAATGGATGATACAGACAGCTATCTATCAACAGTCATCATAGACTACAACTGCTGGAGGATGGTCAGTTTAAAGAACTATCACATATCATTCATCAGACTTAATTGAAAAGAACATACTTTAAACCTGGGTTGGTGGTACAGGTCTGTAATCTCAGCTAGTCAGGGGGCTGAAGCAGGAGAATGGCAAAATTTAAGCATGTCTTGGACTATAGGATGAGCTCAATGCCAAGCTAAGCAACTTATGAAGATCCTGTCTCAAATACCAAAGAAAAAAGAGCTGGGGAGGTGGAGGATATAGCACAGTGAGATAACACTAGTCCAAGCTACATGAGACCCTGCAATTACCAATATATTAGCAGATATATTTATGTATATGTATATATGTTTAATTTCTATGCATACAAATTAAGTAAAAAAGAGATAGATGATTCTAAACATATGCCATCTACTTAAAAATTCCTATGTACTTCCCATTGTGACTGACCATTGTTAATGTATTTCATATCAGAGATAAGTAACATTATTTACATCTTAAAAATTAAGAAACAAGAACAGAGGGGCTAGGTAATTTAAATAAAGTTATACAGTCAGCCTTAAACAATATTGGAATTATGAATTCAGTTTATTTGCCTCTAGGGTCTATCTCAGTCATTGCCTATCCTCTTTCATTTTTTTAAATTAGAAGTTTATTATAAAGAAATAATAAATTAGAAAGATAACACACTGAAATTATCCAGACCCAGGGTGCATAAAAATACATCTGATAGTAAAGTGTAAAATCCAAGATAACCTCAGAATGGGTATTCTGTGTAGAAACTTGTTAAGCTGTATGAACTATTCTATTTTTATAATTGACAGAAATAACAACTTATATTACAAATTACAGATGTATTTGCCTGAAACTATTTTTTTTTTTGAGACGGTGTTTCTCTGTATAGCTTTGGAGGCTGTCCTGGAACTCACTCTGTAGACCAGGCTGGCCTTGAACTCACAGCAGCCTGTCTGACTCTGCCTCTGAGTGCTGGGATAAAAAGCATGGGCCCCCACCACTCCATTGCCCCAAACTATTAACACTGTATTTTTTTTTTTTGTAATTTTTGTGTGTAAAATTCCCATAAGTTTTAGAACCCTCTGTAAAGTTCCTGTGGAAATGTCTCATATTTTAAGAACAGTGGCTGTGAGAAGCCCTAAGTGTACCAGGCTTCCTGTCATTCTGAAGTTCATTTCTGGATTTGCTTTTGGTACAAGACTTGACTGCCTTGGAGAAGAGGAGTAAGAAGTTGTGGCAAGGGCCAAGAAGGGGTTCGGGGCTCCATCAGCTCCCTGGTAGCTGGTAGCATACATAGCCTTTTGGAAATCTTAACCTCTCCTGTTTTGTAACTTGTATCATTGAATCCTCACCCGATTCTAAGTTGCCCAAAGAATGTGAAATGCTATCAGTGTATTTATTAACTATCCTCTTGCCAAGTCATGTGTTTCTCCTTGTTATATTTTATTGGAGAGTTATTTAGCTTAGCTTGTGCCTTAGCTGGGGCCCAGCTGCTGTATAGTGATGTATGCTGTAGCCACACTTTTTTTTTTTTTTTTTTTTTTTTGGTTTTGTGGAGTGAAGAATCGTATTTGATACAGGAAGCTAGTGTACATCCAAATGTTCTGCCTTTTCTAGTTTGAAGGTCAAACAGTGATGGGATCAATATGACTTTTTACTTGAGATTTTGATCTTAAATGCATGCCTTTTCTCCTTAAGCTCTCCGGTGGTTTTATTTCTTCATATTGATCCTGATTCACTTTGGTAACATATTACATCAAAGAGTTTTATGGTGAATCACAATAAAGATAATTCTTGTTTGGGAAAAAGTGCTAGTGGGATTTTTTTTTTCTGTGTGTCCTCATGTGCTATAGTATGTTACATTCAGTTTATGTTTAAAAAAATAATGAATGGAATATTCTTCTGACTCAAAAGTTTTTATAGCCAGCTTTTAAAAAGCTTTTCACATTAATACTGTTTAAGAATAGGCTTCTTTCTGGCTGGGTTGACAGGGGCATCCCATCTCACAACTAGAGACAAAAATCTACAGAGGTTCTCACCTCTAAATGTTCTTTTGACTATATTTGAACTATATTTGAATTTTCTAATTGAATAGAATTGTTAAAATTTTAATTAGAAATAATCTTTTGAATTCTCCCTATAAAGCACTATAAATCATGAGTATAGCCTTAAATGTGTAATAGACACTTGTAGCATTCATGTTACACTATCATGTAGGAGATGGGCAGCTGCAAATAGCATTTCAGACTAACTCTTTATCCTTTGTTCAAGTGTTGACAGTTATGTAATAGAACTGGAAAATGTTTCCCAGACTGTTCTCTTCTGTTTTAGTGTCAATATTTACTGGGATATCACATGTTCAAAACATTGTAGCTGATTTTCATTTTGAATATTACATAGCATTAAAAAAAGAGACATATGTAAAATAATATCATGAAATCATATTGATAGCTATAAAATAAAGTTATAGACTTTATGATGTAGTCTTGACAATAAAAAATTAACAACTTTATTTTTTATTTAAGGCTACTTTTTTGTGAATATAAAGTTTCAAAGAAAAAATGAAGGGAGATATGTGCCAAGTTTCTACTTAATTTCTGATCTAGGAAAGGAATTGTGATATTTATGTATCTTTGAAAGAAATTGGGGTTTATTTTTGTAATCTTTAATCTTTTGAAATTTATATGTTCTAACTTAATTTGCTATCAAAGTAGTAAACAAGACTATAGCGTTCATATGTGGATTCTGAGTTTTGCTGACACAATGCTAAGGACATTGAGTAACAGGAAATGATCATTTACGGAATTAAAAAAAAATAAAAAGCAAACCTCCCTCTTCTATGAAATATTTTTATATGGATACTGCTTGTTCTCCTACTGACCTTCCCTCGCCCTTAAGAAGTCATGGAAATTTAAAGATAACATTACAAGAACTGAGCACTGAAACAAAGCGAAGTTGGAAGCGCGTCAGCTTGGCAAATTGACATGCTGTTTTTGTATTTATGTCTTTCAACTTTAACACCGACAATTTATTAAGTGAGACTCTATGCCAGAGCGGAAGCTGCGAATCCTGTTTGGACACCGTTGAGGAAGGAAGCCGGGACTTTATGGGGCACCCCCTTCCTCTCGGCCGCTGACCAGGAAAACCATCTTTCTGTATGAAAGCTATTCAATCTGAGAGGCGGGGCGCTTTGGGAAGGAAGGTGACCTCTCCCTTGTAAAGTGGAATTGCTGTTTCCCCACCGTGACTTAGTCAACTCATTTCCACCAGTGTTTATAAGAACACTTGTGTGAATGACTGTAGTGACAGCAATAGTCATTTAAAATATGGCTCAGATTCCTGGCCTTCCAGTTTTCCAAGTTACTTGAATTACCAAGCATTACAGTCACAAATCGCATGGTTTTGCTGAGGTCCTATAGAGTGGAATGTTTCCTACATGCCAGAGGTTTCCAACATCTGCTTCTGCTGTGTAGGAAAAGCATGGCTGCTCTCACTCTGAAAACAGAACAAAGAATTTATAGTTAGAATGATTTCAAGGGAGCCAAAGACTTTCTGAGATGCCAAGGGAGGCAGTGTTTGCTGAGATGTCCTGTTTGCTGGGAACTGCAGGCAGGTAGCTGGAGAGAGGAAAGGCTATGACATGCTGGATGGAACTCAGAGGGACTTGTTGCTGTCAATGTTGTGAATGTGTATATCTTGAATGATTTGGGATCTTGACTTCAAATTCAGCCAGGTGTTGATTTAATTGATTTGAATTTTGGCCTTGACAAGCGAACCACTGATAGCTTCATAATAAAAATTAGTTTCTTTATCCTTTTCCTTATGATTCTTTAATATTTTAAGGGAATTATTTTTTTATAACTAAAGTAAAACTGATAAGAAAGGAGGACTATTTTCCTCCCATGTTAGCTTCTTATGTGGTGATGTTGCATCTGCCAGCACTAAAACATTACCAACAATAGTATGTTATGAATAAGCAAACTTGGGATTTCAAATGAATTATATCTGGTTTTTCATTAATGTAAGATTTTTTTTTTCTCCCAGGGTTCATTGCATTACATACTTTCTACCATCTTACAGTCTTAGTCTTTTCTGATTCAGAACAGTTTCCTACCCTGACATTTTCCCCCATGATCTTGACAATTTTTAGGAATATTGGCCAGAAATTTTAGAGAGTGTTCATCATATTTGAGTATGAGAAAAATGTAATCTTCCAAATTTGGGTTTATGTCAATATACCACTTTGAGCCAATGGCTGCTACTTTGTCTTCCTATCATTTAAAATGCCACTCTAGAATTAAACGTTGATTAATCTTGCATTGAGTACTTGCCTACTATTTGTTCATGTACAATGATATAGTAGTAAAAATAAGACAAATGTAAAAACTGAAAATAAATTACCCAATCATGCTAGTAGATACTAAATGAGTTGTAAAATTCATATTTACTGAGGCCAAAAAAATTAAAAACATTTTCAATTTAGTCAATGTTAGTTCTGTTTTTTTCCATTTAAAAAACACAGAACATTGTTACTAATATTACGTTGTCTTTTATTCCTAACAGATTAGAGATGGACAACCAAATTGTTATGTGTTGAAGAATAAAGATTTGGAACAAGCTTTTAAAGGGCTTATTTACTTAGAGATGGACCTCATATATAATCCAGTAAGTACCCCCAGGATATACCTCCCAGCTTCTCAGTAGCTAAAGCACATGGTGCTCAGTCTGTGTGGTCTCAGATTAATGTCAAATATTTCAGAATTGAAGCTGGAAAATAAATGGTATTGTGTTTATACCTCAGTCATAAAATCCATGTTGAATGTTCCAGTTTTCAAATAGTTGAACCAGCAGGATTGATGAGGTTTAAGTTCTCAGTAGTCTAAATGTCAAGGAAAAAATTAAAAATAAAGGAAAAGGTACTCTTTGCCTATATTATATATACTTATGTACTTTGCATATGTATATGTCATCTACTGATTATACAAATATATGGTTTGTTATACATACAGGTATTCCATCCTATAAGCATAAATTTTATGTTATATATATTCTACAGATAATATATAGCCTATCTGTTTAATCTGTTATATGCAAGTTGTGTGGTCTCTAAAACAATGAATATCATAGATTATATATCTCTAGAGTCTCAAATTCTTAGTAATGCTGAAATTGGGTGATGGTCATCGATGTGAGTGTGTTCTCCATAGTCCCTTCCTTTCCCACTCAAATATACCATCTATATAGTTTGCTAGAGAGGTGACCCAATCTGCTGCTTTCTTCTGGGAAGCACTTGTGTGTGGGTTTGTATAGAGATTATGTTATTCAGCCAAGACAAGGGTGCCGTCACAGGTAGAAATATGTTGGTTGAGAAATACAGTGGAGGTAGGTTTGTGTTTCAGGTTTTGAAGTTTCCCTTACTGTGCTGGTTTGAAAAAGTCAGGAAATTCCCCTGGGGCTCAGTTTCTCCCCTGTAAACGAGTTAACATGGCCCATTTACTTGCTTTTTCAGGTCGCTGGAGGTAATGAGATTGTCTGTGGAAATATTCTTATGGACTGAGAGCTGCCATTCCTGTTTTAGGTGCAATTGTCAAAAGTTTAGTCCAAAATGAGAGGAGAAATTTTGTCACTTAGATTAGCATGAAAATTTATGAAGCTTGCTGTCTGTCCTGGTTTGAAATAATTCTGTGAATTTATCCAACTGCTGACAAAACTGCGCTAGGTCAGTAAGTAGGTCCAGCCTGACTTACGAAGGGACTAAGTCTCTGAGAGCCTGGAAACTAGCCAGGCATGACTAGACCCACTAGTTTCTGCTCCCTACACATGGCCTGTGGGTTAAAATGTCTCATTTTCTGTGATCTTCTCAGCGATTTGGAAAGAGAATGAAGTCCCTGTGAATGCTGTCCTTGTAACAGCCATGTTTTTCCAGGTTAAAGCAAGTATCAGGACCTTCACTCCAAAAGAGAAGCGCTTTGTAGAAGACAGCCGCAAACTGTCCAAAAAGGTAGGTGGTGGCCAACAGCTGCCTTTGAGTACATTCAGCACCCAGGATTCAAGTGTTTGTGGTCATGGCTGGGTTCTTTTCCTCTTCTCTCCTCTCCCACTCCTTTTTCCTTGGGACTCCTCATCGTTTTACTCCTTTTTCTTGTCTTCTCTCTCAAAAAAAATGGGGCTTCAGCCAGGTCAATGAGGGCACATGTAAAACATCCATGGGGGGGAAAAGAGGGTGTGTGTGTCCTGCTGTGTGCCAAGTGGTTGTCTAAAAGTAAGCATGGCGCACAGACAACCCAAATTTCTTTGTCTACCTTCTTCACTTGCTACATATTTGGTTTCTCCTTTCACAGCTGAAGGCAAGGGCTCTCTGTTCAGTGGATGAAGGAATGTCCCAAGGGACTGAGTAAGCTTCTAGCCTCAGATTCACCTATTTGCAACCTCTGTCTAAATTTAGGGCATGTAGGCATTTTATCCCATATTGAATTATCTGTCTTTCTGTTTGCCCATCACCCTGAATTCTTATCAGTTCAACAAAAGGTAAAGATCTAGGATGAAGGGGGGAGGGGAAGGAACTTCATATTCCAAAAGAAAAACCATGACCTTTGCATTTCTTTCTTCTGTGTTCCTCCCTGTTCTCTTTAGATAGTCCAGGATTTCAGTCAGGACCCATTGTCCCTCTTCAGTTGTGTGACAAAGAACAAAGTGTCCCCCCTTTAAAAGTGTTTATTACTTCCACAGCTTCCTCTGGGTTGAGCAGCTGTGCATGACACAAAGCAGTTAAATATAAAGCAATCTTATCTTCCTTTTGTTTCCCATGAACTTCTGGGCCCCTGCACTAGGGAAAAGATTTAGCAGTCTTCTGGAGGGAAGTAACTGAGGGTTTTGTTTTGGTGCCATAGCATTGAGTGCAATAGTCATTGTGTGTAATCTGAGTAACAGTCTTTATTATTATTATTACTACTACTACCATTATTTGTATTATTTTGCCTTTTGCTCTGTTTACTTGAAAGTCAAACCTAAGTGGAGGTAGGCAGGGTGACAGCTTTGCAAGCAAATCAAAATACTGTGCCTCCCACTGGGAGAAAAGAGATTTCCTTTACAAAACAACTTGGCCCCTGGGGTGGCTTTGGCTTGAGAGTAGAGGGGGAATCTGGGGCAAAATTCTCTGGGTGAGTCAGGCCCAGCCTCAAGTGCTGCACACCAGGCCATCCTAGATGGTCATAAATTGAAGTTTTTACTTATGAAACAAATATTTAAAACCAAGTCTTGAATTCTCACCATCAACTGTAAAGTTAAAAACAATGCCTTTTGGGGAGAAAGGTTTGAGAAACTTGCTGACCACTGTGCAGCTGGGAAAGGCATAGCTGCGTTTCCTTCGAGTACACCATTTGGTCTAACTAAGCTGCAATCCTAGGGTTTTCCTAATGCTGTTATCTCCAGTTGCCACCATAGTAAATAACATCTTGACACTCATTCCCATTCTGTCTCAATATTGTGCTCACCCACACCATGTACATGCATGCCTATACAGCTCTCTCTAGTCAGCTCAGTTTTGGACTGAACAGTATGAAACCAAGCTATTTTTCAGACACTGAGCCATAGCACAGTTTGGAAATTCTTGTTCCCTATGGATGACAGTATTTTGAAATAGTTTTAGAAGTAGAACTTTGTACTTTTTTAATTGCCACTGTACATAATACTTTTTAAATAGCCAGGGCAGCTGATCTAAGGGAACAGCCAGGCAATGTAAATCTAATCCACCTCTCTGTTTTCCATCTTTGAAAACCCAGATCTTATCAAGAGATGCAGACAGAGTGAAAAGACTCACTATGGCAGTATGGAATACAATACAGTTCTTCAAAAGCTGCTTCCAGTGGGAATCCACATTGAGAAGTTCAATAGCATTTGTGGTAAGACTTTTTTCTTTTTTTATAATGTTCACATTGTTTGCTATTTATTTGTATGCACTCATCTCTCTAAAATATAACATAGGGGATTAGCCTTTCTAAGAATGTACCTGGGTAAAAGTTACCCATAAAAAAATCTTTAAATTATTCAAATACTATCTATATATCCTTTCTTGCTCAGCTTAAAATAGCGATGTTTCTGTATGCTTCTGTGATCTTATTGCAGTGTATTTATATAGACTTTACATAGTCTATAAAAAGTGGCAGCTGGCAAGTAGGATGACTAAATTATAACTAACTGGTTCTACTTTAGTTTTTCAGTAAATCATTCACAAAATTGAGTATTGAAAAATGTATCCACATCAAGCTTTGCAAACAATTGATCTATGCAAATTAAAATGGGACTCAGTACCACAACTGAGAAACACTCGCATGTATGTGATACACTAATGTTTCTCAGAACATTGGCTCATTCTCATGAGCATACATATCATGGAGTTAGAGCTTTAAGAAATTGCCATGTCTCCTGAGTGTTTTACTGAGAGTCCATGAATCTTTTAAGAATAGTTGGCACCACAGCCTGGCCTGTCTTCTCTGCGCATTGTCTCCCATTTGTAAAGGGATTAGTTCTTAATCAGATTGATAGTGGAATAAATACCTGGATTCCTACTGCCTTATATGTATTTTATACCAGGTATTAATGGTGAATTTTTATACAGTTTCTGTGTAGGTAAGAGATTACAGTAGTTAGACTATCTATATGTAATGATCCAAGGCAAGTTGGATTCTCTTTTCTGTTGCTAGTGCATCCTCCATGTTTTCTTCTGTCTTGCAGCCTCAACCTTAATTTAGATGATGTATATATCACATAAATATAGTCATGATATCAAACTGATATAGAAATAAAATATAAACAAAGCTGTTATAATGTGTGTATGTATTTATATATGAACATAAGATATTAGTGCTTCATTGTGACCTTAAAGTTATTTCTATACTTTTTAACTGAACAAATTATGTCAGTTCTAGAAGAGAATTTTCCTTTGCTACTGGGTAGCATTTTGATTGGTTTGCTTTTATTTTTTGCATCATTGCAGGGCATATATGTCTCTGCAATTGTCCTGGCATTTATTTAGCCACCTCCATATCTTACACCCTCCTCAGCTGCTGGCTTTATATCTTGGGCTCCTCTTGCACCTCCCCAGCTCCACTTCCTACCCAGATTCCCTTTCAAAACTTTCCATGGGCTGTTGTGTACAATTATGGGCCTCAAAGGAAAGTGAACACAATTGGAGGCTGCTTCCAGCCAGCGCTCTGGCCAGCCACATGAGAGGTAGAGGATTTCCCACCTTCACCCCCCTTTTTCAGTTGATTTCTGGCTCAGAGACTTTAGAAAAACAGATCTGTTGCCCTGGATTCAGTAAGGGGATGACAGAAATGATTAATGGGCTGCCGGCCTGATCTGAAGAAAGATTAAAACAAATGAATGGAAACAGGTTGTCCAGTAAAGAGCACTTCTGGACAGGAAAGGAGCCTTGTCAAGGGACCTCTCCTCTAGTGGCTCCCTGTGGGTGAGTCCTCTCTCTGCTAGGCACACCTCAGAGGAAAGCCAGTACCAGAGTGTTAGAGACTGCAACAATATCCCCTGGTACCACAGGTTTCCAGACAGATGGACACCATTGCTGTCCTCTCTTCCCTGTTTATTCAAGCCCAATGCCCAAAGATACAAGGGCTATGAGACTGTGGCAGGCTCTACTATTTACATGAATGGCATATTTCCTTTCACACATCACTGAAAAAAGATAAGATTTAGTCACATACACTGTTTAGTCAACTCAATGTGCCCGTGCACTCCAATTTCACAGACCCAACCAGCTACGACTAAAAATACTCCTCTAAATGACATCTATACTAAACAAGTACAGATGCTTCTCTTGTCTTTACTCATACAAAATAATATCACACCTATCTGAACTTCATTTGCATTTCATTCCATGATATAAGCAAACTAGAAATGTTCTGTAAGATATGTATATATTACAGTGCTGATGATGACATTGGAAGTGAGGTATTTGAGATCCTATGGGGTTGGGTGTCTGAGGGGGAGAAGTCTTAGAACCAGAACCCCAAGTATAATGAGGGATTACTGTATACATTAACTGTATGACTTATCTTGAGTATTGAGGTGCATATGCAAAAGTTTATAACATAAGCATTGTACGTAGCCATTGTGGATCTCAGAAACACCAAGACACTGAAAGGCAGATAGTACCTGCCCCAAAGCTGATGACACAGGATTTTACTAAATGTTTTCTGTTACTATATACCACTATTATAATTATCCCTGTACAGTTTCTGCTATTTAAAATAAGGACTAACTGGCTTGAAATGCACCTAAAAGACAGAATAAAGGGTGTGTGTGTGTGTGTGTGTGTGTGTGTGTGTGTGTGTGTGCATTCCACACCCTTCTTATGTTGTTTAAATTACATCTTGAGCAGTCAGGCTTTTTGGGGGAAGGCATGTTTTGTTCATAGAGTATTCTGTGGGCTCACCAGTTGCCCATAGAGTTCAGCATACTATCAACAGAAAGGTAGTCCCTCAAGTAGACTAAGCCAGAAAGATGAAATAAGGTTGAGAGAAGGAAGCTCAGCATCCTCCTAGTCTGGCTTTCCTCACAAGGATGATGTGTATATCACCACTGGTTCCCACTAATGGTTCTGCTGTGCTCTAGTTAGAGCAGGGTGCTGCTCCTTTTTCCTCATCAACCTAGCACTTCCTTTATGTTCCACCCACTCACTTGGGTATTACAGGAGAGAACAGCTTTGTGGCTGTCTGAAGCATAGGTTTAACCTGAGAATTTATTCAGTAATCAGATTGTATTAGGAGGTCCTTATCTTCTATTGGAAACAAGGATGAGAGACAGTGTTAAGCTACTGGAGGGGTGCAAAGAACAATTTTGATCAAACTATCTATAATAGAACTTTCCCTGTTCTTGCCAGTATGAGAATTAATGCTAGCACACTCAGGGGAAGAAAGAAAAATATTTCTTTCTTCAGTTTGCTCCAAAAATAGTCTACTAACTTCATATTCTTTCCTGTTCCTCCAGATGAGGCAAAGCATGTACATTGTGGGATTACATTTATATGGTGGCTATTGATGTTAAGTCTTCAGGGAATCAGGCCATACACATCCTGGGATTCCTATGAGTGTGTGTGCTTAGATCCTCCCTTGTCAGAAGATTCAGTTTAAAATTAAGTCAGTGTTTTAAGGTCTAAGTCCAGTGAGTATAATGAAGCATCAAGAATTCATCACGTTAGATTAGCCTAGCATAAACCGAGTTCACTGTAGCACTTATCTCCTTGATCTTGCGTGGGTCACTACATCCCCTGTACTAGGGGAAGAATGCTATCTTGAATACTTTATGATACCTGTTATGTTAAAAATTGCTTTATGTTGTTGAATTTTTTGTTGCAAATATTCAAATCAAAGAAGAGGCCATCGATTTGAGGGGGGAACATACGAAGTGTTGTTGGAAGAAGAGGGATATTGGGCGAGTTAAGGGAAGAAAGAAAAGGAAGAATCACTATATTTTGATTTAAAATATATTTGATATAAGTATTTAATTAAAGTACAGCCTCCAAAATAAACAAGTAAAATGCAATACAACAAAACATACTTTATAAATATTAAGTTTGCATTATGTAGGGAATGGTCAAAACATACAAAATCATGTTTCTCACTTACATGTGTTTCGTTTGGCAGAATATTTCAAAGAAAATTCTTCTTCTGTCTTCAGAGATTGTGTTATCTCCATGAATGTTTGCTAAATATTTTGGTTCATTGTTCTTTCTGAGTTTTAAATTAATTATTCATGCTAAATTAACTATCTATTTTTCCTCTTCAAAAAGTCAAGTTCTTGACTTTCCCAATTGAAAGCCAATATAAGTGTTAAGTTCTTGACAGAGAACAAATGCAGCAAACATATTGTCCACAGGAGTATGTACATCTGTCTGCTTCCTGCTCTGTGAATTGATTGGTAAATATAGCATTTATCCATGTGCACATGATTATACCCACACAGGCCTTGAACTCTGGAGATACTGAGAGATCAAATTACAGTTTTCTTGACTGGGTGGATCTATCCCAACAAATGCTCAAATGTTAATTCAGTGAGTTTCTATAAGAACTGCAGAGGCGATGCAAAGCTGGGCCCACTTTTCCAGGGGTGAAAATATGAGCCCACTCAGTAGAAATGTTGATTTTTTTTGTGCTTTTAGGAGGCCTGGGCAGTGGGGGTGGGGGGATGAAACTTAGGTCATCTGGCTTTACAAGGGCCCTGCTTTAATCTAGAGGTAGATACTACTTGCCATTGATGCTCACAATTCATTGTCACTGTTGTCTTTGAGTTTATGTTTTGACTCTCAGAGAAAGCTTAGTGATTATTTGAGGAATGACTTGACACTGTATGCACCGGGGAGACACCTCTTCCTAGGCACCTATGTAGGACTTGTTAGTCATTTTGAGTGATGGGTTAAGATTCAATAAGACATGTTTGGAAAACAGTTCCAGCCTCAGGAATTATGTGACTTGTTTCCACTTTGGAACTCACAAACATGATCTAGGAAGCACTAGCTCTATTTTAATTCCTAGTTGTCCTCTACGTTGGAAGGATAGTCTTAGATGATTCCAAAGTGTTTTCAAAAAAAACATAAACAATGAGTAAAATTAATGGGCCATGAAAGGAATTTCTACTTTTCAACTTTAAGATTTCAAGTTGTTAAAAGGAAGAAATAGAATGGGAAGTCATTGTGCACAGTAACAAATGCTTTCATGTTACCTTATAGAACCAGTAAATAAGCAGGCATTTCTGCTGAGGGTTTCCCCATAGTGTGCCTATGCCAGCACATCATTTGGTAGTGGATTAAATCATGCACAATAAATACTGTTGCACTGTGATATTATATAATATATTATAGAATCAATTATAAATATGTGATTTTCCTTTTTTGTTTTGCTGTATAGATTTATGCATTATCTCAAGACATTGTTAAAAGACATGAAGTTATATTATTGAATAAATACATTTTCCATATAACTAAAAAATAGCGTTTACAAAGAGATGGCCTCATCACAAGATTACTTTTAATAACAAAGCTCCCATGGTGCTTCTAAAGTAGTGTTGTCTTTATGGCATTGTGTGTTTCCACCAATCTTTCAGACAGACACTTACTATACTGAGAGAGGCTAGTATGCAGGGCATTGATGGATTCCTTGTTTTATTAAATTTTTCCTTAGACATTTGCTGTTAGAAAGTAATCTAAATCTACCATATATCAATGGACATCTTCATAAAGCTATGACTTTAACATCTGTGACTTTTTCCCTAAACTTTTTGAGGGTAAAAATAAAGATTTTTTTCTTGAGTTGACAGTCTATGTAATATGATATATAATTTAAGGTATTCATCAACCCCTCAAATAAGGTTCAACATACAACTCTCCATTTCTTAGTCATAGGCAGTATTTAATATTTACAGACTCCTTTACAGTTTGAGACCCTAATGTATTAGGAAACACAAAATATTTTTACTTTGAACTTAACCTCAGCAGTAATAATGGAGCCAGCCATTCCAACACACAATAAGCATATGTACAACACACACACACACACACACACACACACACACACACACACACACACAGAGACAGAGACAGAGAGACAGAGAGAACAGAGGGCACTTAAGAAGTGAATAGGTGAATAGTTCACTCTGTTGAGCAGTTTGCCATATCAGTTTAGCAACGCCTTGAGGTGACTGTTGGTTGTTTTACTTATTGCTACAACAAAACACCCTAACAGGAAAGTAGAGATTCATAATCAGCTCAGAGTAGACGGGTACTACTTTCCATCAAACTAGGGAAGTCATGAGACTGAGATCTTAAAGAGGCAGTTGGCCACATGACCTCCAAGTCTGACTCTGAGGAACCAGGAAAGGGATAGATGCTGGCCCCCAGCTCACTTCTGTTTTGTTCAAACAAGGACTAAAGCCCATCAATAGGCAAGTGGTGCCACCAATAGTCCAGGTGGGTCTTGTCATCTAGTAATTCTAGAGCCTATGAAGTTTACAATATTACGAACTATCACAGTGACCATGACCCTCTGGGACATTCTGCTTCATTTCCTTTCATTATGAATGGAAAACACAGTTCTAAATGTGCATCTGAGTTCCTTAGATGATGCCATTCAGGTAGCTTTTTGATGATTTGGATATTGGTTCACAGTATCTAAAATATTCAGCTTTGTTCTAAATCTATCACTAGTTTATTCATAACCAGCTGTATTTACATTTTATTAATCTTTTGGTGCCTGTCTTCATATCTAGTGGTGGCCACCACTGTTATATCATATGGTCACTGCCTGTGAAGTTGGACTTTAAAGTTGAACAATGTTTTTATAAAAGGAAATGAAAATAAACACAAGGTTTCAACCATTTTATATGAAGGGGAGAATTTCTTAAGACATCTTAACAGTATGTATATGCACACACACAATATGCATATAAAATGTACACCTCTTGTTATATCATATGTTTTAATATGCATACAATGGTCTCTCATGCCTTTAACATGGAAGACTAGCTAACATGCTTCCAAAAACATTGTAAAGATTCTTTTCCTCTGACACTTTTTAAAAAAAGAACAATTCATCATTGCGCATCGTGATTATAATTTTTACAACATAATTGTACCTTATATTGACAACTTCTCAGGCATTAACTAATTATGCCATTTAATAAAATTATAGTAATTGCATTTAAAAAAATTATCCAAGAAAGATGGAAAAGGACACTATTAACTATTTTAGCATATTTTCATGTTTATGTTTTCACTTAAAATTGAATTGTGCTGCCAGACAGAATTACAGGACATGCAGACTGAGCCATTTGGTATTGTAGAAGATGCTGATTTTGACTCATAAACACCAGGTCTTTATTACCCTAATCCTAGAGCAGTGCACACTATCATGCTCACAAAGCTATGCTAGAGAGCAAAAGAATGACAAACTTGTTCTCTATGATTTTTATTCCAGCCTCCACATCAGAACTCTGTCATTACTGACACATGTTCTCACCGTTCTCTTGGGCTGAACTTTGAGCACCCATTTCTATTTTAACTTAAAAATAACATCAGTTGTATGTACAAGGACAGGATGTGTGTGGACAGCGCTATGTACACACACACACACACACACACACACACACACACACACACACACCATTCTCTGAGCTTTCTCGTAGAAGGCTTGCCTCTTTCAGATCCCGATGAGCTCAATTTACTTCAGTCTAATCTCCAGGAATACCCTATTGTGAGCTTGAATGTGGTTCTTTCCTTAGAATCTCAAATCTTAAAAATAGGATTTTAACAGCCATGTTAGCTAATGGTTGGCTGCTTTCTTTACTGCCATCCCCCTTTCTATTATACTTCCTTCCCATTACTGCTGGTGGTCCAGCATGTTTACTATAGTTACAAACGTAGAGGCGAAAATGAACTTCTCATACTATGTAACCACTGGTCCACCAAATTTCCTCAAGTATTTTCCTTTTTCTTCCTGAGTACTCAGCACATGTACTCTTTCCTTTGTACCTTCCTGCTCCTTACTTCTCAGCATTTCTTTATTTCTTACTTTCTATTCCTACTGATGTGATAGAATGCTCTTTGACATAAGGAGCAGATGGTAGAAAGGGTTTATACTAACTCAGTTCCAGGGTACAGATTGACCTGGTGTGACAGTCAAGTCATCAGGAGTTTAAGCAATTGGTCACTTCATACCCACAATCAAGAAACAGCAGTGTATTTCTGTGCTCAGTTCACCTTCTCTTCTTTATACAGACAGGAATCCCACCAAGAAATGGTGCTACCCACACTGGGTGGCTCTTCCCCACTGCTCAGTTAATGCAATCAAAATAATCCTCCAAAGGCCTGCCCAGAGACCCATCACCCAGGTGACTCTAGATTCAAGCTGACAACCCTAACCATCACACTTTGCCTCTCTGCTTGTATTCTTTCACTTTTCTTCCTCCTGGTATTTAAAACCAAAACATAATGTTTTGAATATGAAAATTTTTAATGATAAAAATCTCCTTGAAACCCAACTTTGGTAATAAGCATAATAAGCATGGACAGGTTTGTTTGTTTGTTTAAATGAAATAAGCTACAAGTAATGGTAGGAGTTGTTGAAAATAATAATGGGCATTGATTGATGTTCTAGCAAAAGCCTTATTAACAGTATTTCATTGTGAAGTGTATGTGGTGAGGTAAAAGATGCCAACATCCATGTTATGTGCTGTAGTGGATGTTTTCAAGAGCCACCTACTTCCAGGGACTTATTAATGCACCTATAATCACCAAATCTCAAAGCATAAACCACCACCCTCAAGGCTTTGATAGCTGTTTTCACACTTGCCTTGCTCAAATGCTTCACATCAAAAGCAAGACACACACACACACACACACACACACACACACACACACACACACACCCATTTGTTTGCTATATTAAGGAATCATTCAGAGTGACTATATGTATTGTTATGGTATGGCATGCCATGCTTCATATGGCAAAGGTCTAGTCTTAAATTCTTACTGCTGACAATAGTGCTGGGTACACAGTAGGCATTTAAACCTTGCTTCCTAGAAGAATGCTAGCTAGCATCACTGAATTCCATCTGTCCCTTTTATTCCAATTCCTCTTCTGATGCACTACTCTGTGACTTCTCTGGTGCAGAACATCTGACAACTTTATTGTCATCTTGTCTGATATGCATTTTTCTGATCCTGTCTGTCCAGGGTAGTGCTAATTAGTAGCAAAATGGCCAAAAGAAAGCCAGCAACAGGAGGCTGGGGTAAGATATCTAACTGGAAAATACAGTCATTGCATCTTCGAACATTTATTTTATTTTATTTTTTTAAGGGCAGAGTGTTTTTTCTCCTCTCCATCTGTTTCTTTAACATGACACCTGGATGTGAAAACATTTGCAGTGATGCAAAAATGGAAAAGAATATCTAGAAATAGAGAGAGGGAAGGGCACGTGTGAAACAGCCACAGCCATTCCCTGCATAGGCTTTGACCTGTTGAAGAACCGTGCTTGGTGCTTATATCTCTGGCTAATTTGATATTGCCTTTTTGTTGCAGTCTGAGCTTTGTTATTTGTTTCTAAGCTGTCATTTTTATTAGTCTCTCTGGCTGATCTTTTGGGGCTCCGCATCAGGTGGCGTGTGCTCTCATTGTCTGGCTGGGCTCAGCAAACGGAAGGCCTTTTATTGCTGTGTGATGTGGGCGTGCTTGCCTGGGTAGCCTGTAATTAGACCCACCACAGGTGACAGTTACAAGAGAGCCCAGTAATCATTCTAGCTGCCTGATCTGATGTTTATGGAGAGCAACCTGCTTTGTGTTCTGGTTAGGGTTTACTGTCGGATTGCACTTCTGCCATTTGATTTATGCTTTTGAAAGGCAGGTTTTGTTACCTCTCCCTGGATCTTGGGGTTATGTCATTAGCTCTTTAAAATAACAGATCTTTGTGTGTGTGTGTGTGTGTGTGTGTGTGTTATTTGTTTTTGTTTGTATGTGTTTCTCACTGGCCTATTAGTCCATATCTCACTTATGCCAAAAAACATATAAAGACATGAGAAAAGCCATAATCAAATTCAGTGCACATCCCTCTTAGCCATGTTCCTGGGCAGGGCTTAGGAACTATTTTTGTTTCCCTGGGATCTTCAAACTACCACAACCCATACTTACTTTTTCCCCGTGGCCCTTTGGAATGAGTTTTCTATTTCGACCCAATCTTTTTTTAAAGTTTCTGTCAATTATCATGGAGACATCCTTCTTGTCAAAAAAATTGGAAAAATGAAAGAAAGGAAGGAAGGAAAGAAGAAAGGAAGAAAGAAAGAAAGAAAGAAAAAAGAGAGAAAGAACGAAAAGTAAGACATGGTATACACTTCTTGGTAAAACCAATACTGAATGAGACAGCCAGGGCTGCTGTTTGCATCTGGAAAAGATGAAGCCACAGAAGGTTAAAGTTGGAGGAGTGTTTGAGTTCCATCAGAGGGGTGGAAGCAAGGCCTTCCTTAGACTTCTCAGTGACAGAATAACTGGCTGCCTCCCAACCCCCAAACCGCAGTTCTCAACCATTTTTACAAGGTGTGACTTTTATTGACATTCACTTTGATACTATGGTTTTAGTTCCTGGGTATGAATTGCATCTACACGGCAGCCACAGATTTTGTTGTTTTTTAAACAGTATGTTTTCCTCTCAAGTCCTCCTACTGAAAACTAGTATGCATGGTTAGTGGTGTTGCTGCTTGGAAAAGTATTATTCCCAGGGACATAAATCTGAATCATGACTCATGTGCATTTGTCTGACCCTTCTGGTAAGGCAACTGGATCGCCACCATCAGCATTCTGTGAACATAGAGATGGTTATGGTATAGACACTGACAATGGCTATAATAGTCTGGGACCCATGTGTTTACAAAGTGCTGTGTTTTGACTTCTGCAGGAAAAACAAAAAACAAACAAACAACAACAACAACAAAAACCCAAAAACTGTTCTTCATTCATTAGTCTACAATCATAAGCTTTACAAAATATTTTAAAAATATGTTTTTATTTTTAAAGCAGCAGAATACTAAGTATGCATTTGCTAACAGCAATATCCCCCCTACTTTAGATGAATCTAGGTACAGTGCTCAGAAATAGTTTGTGACTTATTCCTGAATGTTATTCCCAAACATTATTTCTGGAAAACGAATACAGTCCTTTTTTTTTCTTTTTTGGTGAGGAAACTTCTATATGCCATCCCCTATTATTCTACATTGCAAGATAGGAGGATAAAGCATGTGTTTTGGTGTTGAAAATGAGCTGCTCCTTAATTAATCTCTTCTAGTTTAATTCTGCCTTTTATTGTACTTTTTAAATTTTCAAAAATGTAACTGCTACCAAAGAACACTATTTTTTGTGGCCATTTAAACCCCCACTCCCCACACAAAGACAATTGGAGGAAACAGAAAAAAAATAAAAATTAAAAAATGAGCAAGAAGCTTGATGCTTGTCTGCTTTACATAGAATCCTGCAGGTGGCGACAGAAACCCACAAATGAGGAAAATCCCAAGGTACTTTTCTGTTGACTACGTGGGGATTTTAATTCCAGCAATTTATTTTTAATTTGATACAATAATCTGTAAACAGAAATTATTACATCCATTTAAAAATTTAATTTCCATGTTGTGTAATTTTCTGCTCTGTTTTTGTAGTCATTTTCTCTCATATTATGTAGCCTGTTTATCTCCATGCAGAAGGGATAAAATCTAGATTATTGTCAGGTTAGTGCAGATTTTCTGTGTCAATTAGATACCATGCACATGTGTATTTCATTTTATTTTTACATAACTTTTAGGTAAACTTATACATTATTGATTGTTAAGAAAATCTGCTCTTGTGTGTATGTTTATGAGAGGGTGTGTTTGTGTGATAGTTTGTGTGAGAGGGAGTGTGTGTATTTCTGTTGGTGTGTGTGTGTGTGTGTGTGTGTGTGTGTGTGTGTATACAAAGATATACATTTAAGCTATAATACTAAACCCAGTTGCTTTAAGGACCTTTCTTACTTGAATACTTAAGACTAGTTTTAATGTGCTTAGAACTACAGATTTCCTAAAAGATTTTATCTAATGGTAAAATCATAGCACAACAATTGTCCTCAATTAAAAAGTGTATAGTAGATATAATAACATTTCCGTCTCTCTCATTGTTTCATAGTAGGCACTAGGAACTAACTGTAAAGGCAAAGTTAATGACTTAAATAGTTGAGATTTCTTTCTCTGAAGCAGGTTAAGGTTCAAAAGTTCTTAAATTGCTATTTTTGCAAAAACATATATTCATTTGCAATTTTTTTAGGTTTCAGCTTCAAGACACCGACTCTAGAATGATGTGCTTAGGCTAAAGCTAATTTCAGCTCTCCTATTTTCTTGTAGCCTCATTTAAAAAAAGAAAAAAGAAAAACCAAAAACCTTGCAGTGCACATTTTCTGAGGGAACTGACATGACTTTAAGGAAATGTAATTATTTTGGTTTAAATGCTTTAGGCTTTAGAAGTTAAGTATCATCAGCAGCCGGCTGTGATGGTCTGGGGAAATTATCTGAATTTCTGTCATTGTCTTTCTTTAGAACTGTCTGCTAAGTCTTATGATAAAGTTCAAAACTCAATAAGGGCTTGTCTACTGGTCCCTTGGATCCAGACTGCCTTGTAATAGAAAGGGGGAAGAAAGAAAAAAGAGAGAGACAGAGAAAGACAGAAAAGAAACCAGATTTCTTATATTCTGTTTCAATTGCTCTTTCAATTACTCATGAGGGAGACTAGGAGAAGGCAAGTCCGACCCCCGGAAAACCTATTTTGCAGCCTCCATATGAAGAATATTCAGTTCTCTGCTCTGTTAGCAGCTGACCAGAATCTAATCCATTAAAAATATGTCGTGGTAAGCAGTTCTCAAAAATGTTTATAATAAATGGTGAAAGCCGAGCTTCCAATGTGAGATTAGCAGTCATAGAGGCCGTGTTCATCTGGAAATAGGTTACTGCTTGACCAGTTGTCCTGCGGAGAAGCCCACAGGATAGGAGATTTAAAAGCTGGCAGTGTGAGGGCTGTATTTGATCCCCCCACTCCCACCCCTTTGCTGTCTTTTGCATATAACTTCCTTGTTTATGGCTTGCATGAGGTTTTCTTCAATTAGCTTTATTATTAAGCTAATTTTCAGAGCAAAAGCATGGTGTGCTTTGGGGGAATAACCCCCATCTCTGTCTCCTGACCATCAAATGACCTATGCATATTCATGTATCTCATTTACTTTTTCGGAACTGGCTTTGTAGCTTGGAATAAATGGGGGTGGGTAGGAGGGAGGTATCTTGCTGATTGCAGTAACAATCCAGATTTCTGCTTGATTGAAGTCTAGTGTCTATGGTGGATACGGTTGCCTGAGAATAATGCTTTGGAGGTGGATGATACCTTTAGTATCAGGGGCCTGAGTGACTAAGAGATCAAATACACTGGCTAAAAAGCCTTAGGGAAGCATTATGTGTCTGAGGTCTGATCTATTGTCTGGGAGGTCGGGAGTGTTAATGCATTCTGCAAAGATTACACTCCCTCTCTAATTGCTCACACACATCCTTAAAGGATTTAAACAACCAGGAGAGGTGATGCTCCTTGGAAGGTTTTTGTCTTCTGTTGCAGTTGAAGTGTATCTGTCTTCCCAATAGACCTATAGATCCCTGTTAGGCTAGAAGGTCCACATCCCTAATGAGGGATGAAAGTAACCAGGGAGGGTGCTTACAGCATGGTTTCTTCTTGCTCCTTAAATACACTGGAGTTTACCTTGTGATAAGGACAATGCCACTGTGTCCCCTGGGGCCTTCACACAGGTTCAAAGCTCTGCATTGATTTTTGGAACAATATGTTCATCATCTCTTCTCAGTGCTGGAATGCTGCATGGCATTTTGCATTGGGATTAGATAAGTAGATCAGGGGGTGGGGGCAATATATCTGTGGGTTTTCTCCTTTACCAAAACACAGACACAAGTGTCCTCACATGTGCATGTGTGTGCCATACACATACACAAATACACATGTACATTAACATCTATCTTCATAACACTTATACTCTGAAACATACACTCACATGTAGGCATGCATGCACACATAAGGACACACACAGCCACATATGTTCTAAAATGTTCATAAGATCCATCCACAAATAGGACCTGATAGCTTTGTCCAGAATTTCATTGTAAACTTCACATCGCATACGAAGACATTTCTATAAAGGTTCCTCCCATCTTTACTAGCTTTTACTAGACCTTGTACACCTGGGAGCCCATGAAACAATGTGATTATTCCTAAATGACACACACAAAAAAGCTTGACTAATTCTTTCACATGGCGGTTTAGGGAACACTGCTGTCTGTGTGTTTGGGAGAACATAGTGAGTGTGTGTTGCATTTGTAATCCATGTGGCTGTAGGAGTAGGGAGGGCTGGTCTATATACCAATATGGATGGCCCCACCTCACTAGGTACCATTGCATCACCAAGAGGTACAGTTCCCTCTTAGATCAGTCCCAACTATGAATATAGATTGTATACATGGCCTGGGGCCCACAGTATAATGTTTATATAGCATTCGAAAGAGAACTGGGAGGATTCCCTGCGATTCAAGATGGTACTGAATGATGGGTGTGGAAGGATTTTTTTTTTCCAAAAAGAAATCCTTGTTTGTCCCTTGGGATTTTTCACACTTCTTAGTAGACATCACAGTATTTTAATCATCCTGTATAAAGCTGTCAGTGTGTGCATTATATGTGTGTCTTGAAGACTCTAAGCAGATGACAGGAACAATTGCTGGAGGGAGAAAAACACATTTGAATCAAAATCTTCAGAGGAGTGCTTCTCTAGGATCTCTGGACCCTTCTCCTATGTGGTGGACCCCTTCTCACACATTTTCTCTCTGTGTGCTATCTCACACTGCTGGTAGATTGCACTGAATGTTTCATCTGTATATAAAAATTAAAAATTCAAACAAAAATCTGGCCCACATGAAGAACAGGCCCTTTGGGCATATGGTTCATTATGCATATTCGTTTAATTACTAAAACACTTGTGATGGCTTTTCTGCCCTTGCTTTCAACTTCCAAAGTTGGATCTCTTCTATTGCTCAGAAAATGCAGCAGAGAATTCTGTTTTGAAGGTGGGGGAAGAAAAGAAAAGGGAAGGCAGAAAGAACCTTTGAAGAAAGGATGTAGTTCACTCAGAAGAGGAAGGTAAGGTATCTTGATAGGAAGCTGATGGGAGCAGGCATTCCCCCCTCCTTTTGATACCCCACTCGCCTTGCTCTCTCCCTCCTGGTCTCAACACACAGCCCCACATCCACCTCCCAGGGATGCTCTTACTGCAGTGAGTTCATACAGATGTGAATAGGGAGGTGAGGTGAGACTAAGGATGTAGGTTTCCAGTATGTTCCCTCAGAGTAACTCAGGGAATGGGATGATAGAGCTGTCTGCATTTTATTGGTCAAAATATGGCTGCTATGAAAATGGGACTTTAATTGATTTCTCAGGACAATCAGGTGGTGATGGTCTTCCCTGGTCTCAGTGCCACTCCTAATTTAAGGCTTTACATAGAACAGCTTTATTAAAATAAACAATCTCCTGGCTTTGGTGCCACCTAGGCATCTGCCTCTCAGCTTTTAAAGATACCCTAGAAATATTTTCATTTTGTGATCCTTTCCAAAGGTTCAGTTTCTAAGCTAGTTGGAAAACAAAAGGAATTTATTTTTTGTTCTTGCCCTTAAGTGTAATATTTAAAAAAGAAATCTTGGTGGGTGTGAAAGCTGTAGTGTGGCCCTGTGAGTCACACAGTATACTCATTAGTCCATACATCATGGGTCTGGTTTGAGGCCTCTGGCTTCCAATATGCCTGCGATTCTGGGTCCTTAATTGGACTCTTCTTGGATATCCTTCTGTTGCCTTGTATCCTGGAGATCCTGTAGCTGAGGATATGCAGGTCCAGCCCCTTCACAAACCCCAGTAATTCATATGAGATGGGTGTTAGGGCATCTTTTTGTTGTTGTTTTCTATTGTTTGCTTAGTTTTTTGTTTTGTTTTATTTTTGGTTTTACTTTTCAATTTTATTTTCAGGGGAGGACACAAGGGCAGAAGATGAAAGCAAGGGGTTGGGGGAGGTGAGTGGAATTGGGATGCATAGTGTGAAATCAACAAAGAATCAATAAAAAAAAATTTAAGTAGTGCTTTTGTCCTTTAGTGTAATACATTAGATATAGCTTAGAAGCTCAGAAGATGTATAAATAGGATCATTTGTCTCTCTTTGTCTAAGTAAAGGTATTTCTTTGTCTTCTTCTTCTTCTTCTTCTTCTTCTTCTTCTTCTTCTTCTTCTTCTTCTTCTTCTTCTTCTTCTTCTTCTCCTCCTCCTCCTCCTCCTCCTCCTCCTCCTCCTCCTCCTCGTTTTTTCTTCTTTTCTGTTACATGATGCAACAGATTTTCAGCCTGCTAGGTTATAGTTGAATGTGTGCTTATTCTGTTTTGACTAGTCTTGAACTTTCTTTTTCTTGAGTATACACAGGAGTATGAGGCCTATGCTGTAAGACTGTTTGATTTCTTCCTGATTTATAAGGGTATCTCTACTTTGTGAGGGGATTTCCTGGGCTCTTGCTGATGAGAATAGATTGAAAACTTTTAAAAGTGCCTATGTTAGAAAGGCGATTCCAAATCTGAGCTAAGTCTTTGTCTTCAATGGCAGATATGAGTAGCTCAGATGTGAGCACAATTTTACTTTCCAATTAGGCCAATGTGTAGTACTCTAAGAGAGGTACTCCCAGACATGCTTGATGGGATTGTTAAAGGAATTCCACTTTGCTGTGCATACAGCATCCCTCACTACTCACTCTGAAGAGGCCCTTGGAATTAAAGTATCTGAATTTGCTTTCAGCAGAGGTAATGTATCTTGTGCAGGGTTGTTACGAACTCCCTACAGTTCTGCAGCTTTCAGTCCCAAGAACAAAACTTCAAATGGGGGTAACCCAGCAGAGGGAACCCCTTTGCTTTACTGATAGTCTTCTGCTAATTTACTTATTTAATACCAGACCTGTCCACACCTTGTTTTTATTCTGATCATTTTATGAACACAAAGAAGTAATGATGTTAATGGTTGAACTATAGTTATAGTCAAAGTTACAGTCTGTTGCTCTCCAACTTTGGACAGAGAACCCTTTCACAGCAAGTTTTGTCCAGCTGGAGTATGATTAGAGTGTGCCTCTTTCATCCTCTTCTGTGGAGGATACCAAGCAGTCCAATATAATGCTTCCAAAAGAAGACAGACCCTCACCAGTCCACACAATGAAACTACTAGTTTTGACCTCTTCCGATACCCAGCTATATGGAAAAATACACAGAGGTGTAAGGGTTTTCTGTCATTTTCTTTAATGACAATAGAAAAGTTGGTAATAAATGTATTGTCTGAAATTAAGATTGTTACAGGGGAAAAAGCCAACAGTTATGGCACATTTGGTGCATATCTTTTCTTTTGTTCTGTTTAGTGCTTTGTGCTTTATAAATCTGTTGCCTGTCCTTTATGCGTGGTGTGGAGATTGTTTTGGGCCAGGAGTGAAATGTAAAGTATCAAGAACTGTAGAGCACATAAGGACATAATGGTCATGCAGACATCTAAGTGATGTTATTTTCAGAGAAAGGCCATGGGGAAGACACTTTAATGAGAAATGAGCATATGCTGTGGCATATTGCTGTAATCTAGGATTTGGGAAATGCAGGGATTATATGTATACGCGATTAACTCTGAGTCACCAATAACACACTGGCACTGTGTTAAGAAATCAAAACACTTCCCCTTGGCTTTGTTTAACCAAGAGCGAATCCAGATTTGAATTCTCTACTTGTTTCCTGTGTCTGTTGAATGAGTCTGGATTTGCACCTGCATCTATATCTTTGTCTATCCCTGTATGGTTTATCAGGAGAAGGAATGGAACACTTTACTGAAGTACTTAACAGTTTTATAAGGGCTTAACTCATTGATTCCAACAGATTCCAACCAACTCACATAACAAACATCAATGTTTATCAACTAATATCAAAACTTGCTGCTTTCAACTTTCCTGGTACATTTTAGGAAGTGGCTTTTCACCTCTGTATTTGAAACTTTCTATGCATTTTCTGTGTTAGGGCTCTGGGAGATCTCTAATTTAAGATTGTATCTACACATTACCTTAGGTTATAAATGTTGATCACATTAAAATCCAAAGCAAGTAAGGTTCAGTGATAGAGTGTTCTCTTAAATCAGGTTAAATAAACAGTCTAAGTAAACAGTGGGCTAGCAGTCTTAAGCTTAAGTGACTCCAAAGTATATTATTAACTTTGGCTGTAAGATCCAGCTCAAATTCCATTCTCTTAGGATGTAAGAGATGTTGTCAGAATATTGCATCTCCACAGAGAGGAGATGATCAATGCAAATTCTAGGATAGATGGTTTACACAGTGAGTTCTAAGCCAAGTAGGACTGCAGAATCCAACTTAGCATGGACACCAGCTATATAAAACGATGTGATAATATGGCTACTCTATGGTATAATTAAGGGGAAGCATTTTCTTATAGGTGTGTGTGTGTGCGTGTGCGTGCATCAGAGAGAGAGAGAGAGAGAGAGAGAGAGAGAGAGAGAGAGAGAGAGAGAGAGAGAGAGAGAGAGAGAGCATCTAGAGGCATCTAGAAGATTCTAGAGCAGAAAGAGAAAGAAAGACTGAACATGGTCAACAGACTGGACCTGGCCATGAGGTAAGCAGTGGGGTGGGGCAGCCTAGTCAGTTGGTAATTTTAGGGTAGGGGAGGAGGTGAAGTAGGCTAGGATACTAGCATGGACTTTGAAATATGTAACAAATACCTGTGATACTGAAGGAGCCTGGAGGCCAGTATGCACTTTGGAATGCTAATAGAATGCTACCACCCCAAGTAGCCATTTGTCTCTTCTTCCAGTGATAAGGAAAAATGACTTCTTTTGGCAGAAGGGAACTAGTTTCACAAGTTCCTGAAGAATGCTGGCTTTGATCTAACCTCCAGGAAGCCTCCCTCCTATAGTCCAGGTTGAACTCATTCCTGGTGTTTCTGGTGCCTTTTGATAGTTGGAAAAATGGAGGTTCTTTTGGACCTAGCCATTCTCAGATGTCCCATGTTCCCACTTTCCAAAGCATAAACATATCTCTCTGTGAGTTATGTTGGGGTAGTCATAGGAGTGCACGCAATCTAGAGCTTTTCAAGCGCCACTTCTTGAATCCATAGTATCCAAAGCTATAGTTGCTTGAGGTGTGGATTTCTCCCAGACCACTGTGCTCCATCCACACCTTTGTACCATGTCCCCACTGCAGTTGGGTAACTACAAGTAAAATTTACCTTTATCTTTATTGAAATGTTTACATTTGATTCTCCTGATACAATTCAGCAAATGGTTGTGTAACAATTATAAGGTAATGTTTTTTTATGATATACAGAGGAAATCACTTATGATCAACCAATCCAGTGCAAAAATTATAATTCTGAAATGAAAAATACATATGTGCATAATAACCATGATACTATGCAAAGTATACGTGCCTCTTATCTTATAGAAAAGCATAGTATACTCCAAGTAGAAAAACTGGTGAAAAAGAAAAATCAACATTCCTAGGGTCAATAAAATCAATGAACTATACATAAAAATAAAAATACTGAGAAGGAAAATAAAGGAGGCAATTTTTAAGTTGCATAAATATATAGCTTGGGATTAAGGAACTAGAATAGGATATGGGGAGAGGGTAAGTATTGAAAATATAAATTTAAGTCATTAGTTGATTTAATGGACCTTGAATAGTAAACTAAGAATTCTACATATTCAGTCTAAAACTTTGAATTCTACATATTCAGTCTAAAACTTTACAGAGTGGGAAGATGTAAAAGGCTATGAGCAGGCATACAGCACACTGAGAACTAAGACTTGGCTGATGATCTTGGTCTTGTTGTGAAAGAGAACCAGGGAGAAGTATCATGAACAATTTAGGAAATAGGAACATATCACATAATCTGTGTACAGACTCAGAAGCTAGAAAATGGTTAGGGCTACATTTGGCCCACTGTGGCATGAATGTATGACTATGTAGGGGAGCCAATTAACTATTATGTAATGATTGAATCAATTATTTATTTAAATATATGAGTTTATATCATGAACATTTAAAATTCAAACTTCTCACTGTGAAATAATGTAAGTCTCACTAAAAACAATCAATAAACAGAAACATTTTATAAAGAGTTTCAATGACCGCTGCTTTTGTTAATGATATCATATGTTGTAACAAATGTACCTTGTCTGAAATAGCACTCTCAGTATGAGCGTGATTCCTGTTTCTCCAGATTTGGTATGTGCTAGGTAATTTAAAGGAGCTCTTCATACAGTAGGTATGTAAAGAAACCACAATAAAGATACTGATCTAGCTCAGTGTTACATAGAATTCTCTCATGTTACCCCTTTACACACAGTCTAACCTTGGCAACAATTCACTATTTTCCATCACTATACTTCTGACTTATAGATGGTTAGAAAAATCATAGAGTGTGGTGCCAAGAAGAACTTGTTTCATACCATTTAGTGACCTGAAGATACCTTCAATTTCTGTGCATCGCTAAGTCATCTCTTAAATGGTTAGGGCAATGAAAGGCTTAAATTTACATGAATATTTAGATAGTGATCAGAATGTGCCCCTAGGGAGGGATAGTATTCCAAGTTTTCCATGGCCCCACCACTCCTTGAGTCCCTTACCTGGGATTCCCAGACTTTTTTCCATTTTACCTGTTTGATCTATGTGGACATTTTAAACTATAACTTTGCTAGTGAGTTTTAGTTCTGTAGTGGATGTAAAATGGCGAGGGCTTCAAGGGTTAATGTGCTATAGGAATTAAGAAGGCTTCCTTGTTTCAGGCAAATTTGGGAAATAATGTGAGGGTTTAATTTAGTGTAGTTAATGTAATGGGATCCTTATTCCTCCTCTATTTCTAGAAGTATTCTCAGTGCTCAGTGGTATCCTTTCAGGTTGGCTGAGGTTTGGCCACTAATGGCTATGCCTATCCACTGTATTCAACATTGCCTAATTTTGGAAGGCTTGATAGAGGAAATCACATGGGATTTTAATGTCTTCTCTGATTTAGAAGCAATTCAATCAGCATTACTTTTGATGATCATATTGTTTTATAGTTTTGTGAGTTATGTTATTTGTCTATTCTATTCTAGTTAGACTTTGTATTGATCCTGGATTATAGAATTGTTTTATTTTGCTTTTGGCTATTACTAAGATTTTTAAATAAATATTGGCGTGCATGTTATCTGGTGTACATGTGGAAAAATTGAGGCTCATGATCCCAATGTCCTTTGTAAATAAGTATTCAATAGCTTTGTAAAAATGTAATTTCTCAATACTTCTCATGAAAACTGTAGAGTCAAGACCTCTGGAAGTTGGACCCTTGTCTTGCTTACATAGATTTTCAGATGTTCATGTTTTTTAAAGTTTATACTGAGTATTTTAGGATATAGGATTTCTTGAATATGTTATCTTATCTGGGATATCAAACACATATTGTTTGATTAGCTAATGCCAGCCAGATCCCATTATAGATCATCAGCACCCAATTGAATTTATCTTTCTGAACCTTAAAAATCTCTGTACATCACCTGACTTCTTAATTGTATCAACTGAAATTTAGGAAGTATTATTCAAATTTGATCAAAATTGTATTGTTCAAATTTAGTCAAAAATTGTATTTTTCTTATAATAAAAAATGCATTTTTTTCTCACTATGAGTTTTGCATGTTTGGAAAATTTTGGTGTTCCTCATACTTTTTGTTATTTTGTTATGTATTCTCCCACCCCTTTTCTACCATTTTTAATTGATTTGTAACATTGTATATACTATATAATTTAGATAGGAGCTCTTTCCAATACAACTATCTTCTTAAAGGTTCTGTTTACCTTTTGTGGGCCGATTGTGTATGTCATTCTTTGGTAAGCAAAACCTACCATGCCAAACTTTTTACCCACTGTTTTTCACTTTGCACATATTTAAGGAATCCTTAGATCTTGGTTTCTTTAAATTTTTTATTGTTCTGACTTTTACATTAATGCTAGCCCAGTGCTTTATTGTTCCTCATTTCTCCTCCTTGTTACATGCGTTCTATCTCCTCTCCATTGAAAATGACCCATGACTCCTTTCTCATTCCCTGACTCCTATTATCATGCCAATTTAAATACACAATTCAAAGATTAAAGGTAGCATCCACACATGAGTGTGAAGTAGGTATTTATCTATCTGGACCTAGATTATCTCACTCTAAATGATTATTTTCAAGTCTATCTATTTACCTGAGGGTTTTATCATTTCAGTTTTCTTTATAGATGACATAGGATAATGCATCATTGTATAAATGCACCACATTTTGGCATCCTTTGTGTTCATTGACTCAGACCATTTATTGAGTAGTTTCACAAATTTAGAGGTGTCAGTCTATGCTGACTTGTTCCATTTGCTTTGGAGCCACAGTTGGAATGTCTGTAGAAGACTATTTATCTTGTGTTTTTTAGGATATAGAAAGTAGCTGTGATCCCAATATCCCCTCTGAAGACATAGCCCAATGACCTAAGTACCTCTGCAAGGTCCTCACTTCTCAGTGCCCCATCACCTCCATGGGCTGGGAGCCAAGCCTACTAAACATGCTTCTCAGATGGAAAATTATGGTCAGTTTGTAAATGGTTATCTGTATGTAGGTATGATTTTGTATTGGTTTTTGTAGATCCCCACTCTGGCATCAGACATACATTATTCGATTTAGTATAGATTTTCTTGATTTGGGTTTTATCTTTAGAAAACTTTAGCTAAAGTTGTTGGGATTTTATTCTTTCACATTAGAGTAAAAATAAATGATTTGTTTTCTAGGGAAACAGAATAAGACCATATTGTGAGTAACAAACCAATACTGGAAGTAACAAAGCCAAGCTTAAAGAGTTTTTTTTTTATATTGAATTATAGGCATCCTAACTTACATATGGTCCAGATTACTTGCTACATAAATTTATACTTTAATTTTTATGTAAAGTGTTGTGTGTTTACATTGCCATATGTGTTTATCTTTTCTGTATTTTCAAACTCTACCTTTGGACCTTCTTGGGCCTTGTTTCCATGTCCTTTCCCTATATTTTTGTTTCCTTGCAAGGTTATCCCATCTAATGTTGTGGGATGCTATCTGGAGAGTGATAATACACACAATTATGTCTATAGCCTTAGGTTTTAACTTGAATTCTAAACCACATACCAGTGTCTACCAGTGTCTACTTTGATCCCACATCTGTGCTTCTAATTGATCAACCAATAGATACACACATTGTTCAATTGTTCAAGCTGCATTCCATGTCACCCCCAGCAGTCATTTTTGTTTTTATATTTCTTCTGGGCCATTCTCTCTAGACAGTCTGCACATAATTGTTTTTAGGCCAGTACCATCACCATATTTCTAATCTACAATCTACTCTAGTCTTGATCATGGCAACAGCCTTGTGAACTAAATCTATTCTCTGCAAGGAAGGCTCTCATTAAGCCATAACATTAATCTTCCTTGAGTAGAAGGCAGTCTATGCTATTCTCCTGCTTATAGTCATTTGAATAACAGCCTGGCTACTTGCTTAGAGTAAAATTCAAATCCTAGTGCCCACTGAAAAAGCCCTTAAGAAGATCTTGTATGTCTCCTTTTCCTGATCATTCACATTCTGCTTCAACACACTCAGATATACTAGATAATAAACTTTTCTCAGCTTTGGAATTTGTGAGCATCCATGCTTTCTTCAGAGTCTTGACTATCATTTAATGGATTGCTCTGTCAAACCTTCCCTGACTACCCACTAAAACTATCAAGCCAGCCTTGCTGATGGATGCCCTCTTCCTTTTGTCCCTGTTATTGTTTTTATTTTTGGTGCCTCTTTTTCTTCATTATCACATCTATCTACCTATCTATCTATCTATCGATCTATCTATCTATCTATCTATGTACCTACCTACCTATCTGTCTGTTATATATTATGATAAAGTTTTACTGTTTATACTATATATGTATTAATGATATATGTTGCATATTTGTGTGCATTAAATATAGCAGATTATTTATCAGATAAAAAGACTCCAAGTAAGCTTCATAAATGATGACTATTTTTAATTCAAGAATTTTTATTTTATTGCCACTTTGTGTATATATGATGTGCAGGCGAGAGAACAATTTTATGAAGTTGGTTCTCTTTCAATCTCTGTGTGTGTTCTAGAGATGAAACTTGGAACATCTGGCTTCATAAGAGGTGCTTGCTGATCCATCTTTCTGGCCCAATGATGGCTTTTGCATTTGTATTGATATTTCTTTCATTTTATATCCATTTACGTCCAAGTAAATACTATCCATTGCAGATGCTTGACTAATAAGAACAGAATTAATAATGGACAATGAATTCATGCAGTTAATACACTTGTAATGGCACCCAGAAGCAAAGAGGTGCACCAACCTCTGATGTACTTCCCTTCAAAAATCAGAGGAGGGAGTGTCGATAAGCAAAGCCCTATTGTGGGAACAATTCAACATCTGTATATCAATAAATATAACCCAACACATCTCTGGGATGAAACCTACTTGATCATGGGTTATCATTTTTTATGTGTTCTTGGAATACACTTGCAAGTATTTCATGATAATTTTTACATCTATATTCATAAGGGGAATTGGTCTCTCATTCTCTTCCTTTGTTGAGTCTTTGTGTGGTTTAGGTATCATGGTAATCATGGGCCTCATAAAAAGAATTAGGAAATGATCCTTTCATTTCTTTTTTGAAGAATAATTCAAGAAGTATTGGTGTTAATTCTTCTTTGAATGTCCAGTTGAATTCTGAATTCTGAGTCAAATACATTATTCATATATATATATATATATATATATATATATATATATATATTTAATTCTCTGTGTATGGACAAGAAATAGGGATACACAGTAAGGTAGGGAGGAAAGGAGGGAGACACACATAAAGAGAAGAAGAAGAACAAGAAGAACAAGAAGAACAAGAAGAAGAAGAACAAGAACAAGAAGAACAAGAACAAGAAGAAGATGACGAAGAACAAGAACAAGAAGAAGAAGAACAAGAACAAGAACAAGAAGAACAAGAAGAAGAACAAGAAGGACAGAGAGAGAGAGAGAGAGAGAGAGAGAGAGAGAGAGAGAGAGAGAGAGAGAGAATACTTGTTATACATACTAGAAATCAATTTGTATTTGTGTGGATGTTGTCTTCCCTTACCTTTTGCAAATCAGCTTAAGATCAGTATTACATGCCAGTTCAATCCACATAAACATTGTTCCTTGCCCCAGTTTATCTGCCTATCCTGCTTTATATTTGAGTTTTCATGTTTCTATTTAAATACATTATAAACTCCATGATAGATAATGTTGCATGCCTTGCTTTGAAGAAGCAGTATTTTAAAATGTTGCTTTGCATTTAACTTTGTCTGTGCCACTTTTGAAGTGTAATTACAGGTGCCACAACTGTGACTGAAGTAGTTCTCAGGTCAAAGATGAGCAAGTACTCAAAGGACCCAGATCACACATAGTTCTAAAAGGAAGAAAAAAGTCATTATTAGCATTTATGTGGTTTTTAAAAAATATGTATCAGCTCTCCAAATAAAACCCTGGAATTGAAAATGAGATAAATGAATATGGAAGAACCTTCCTTTGATCTGTATGAAGCCATGCCCCACAGAGATGTGAAAACACACATTTATAGTCACATGTCTTCAGATACTGTTTTGAGGAATAATTTTCTTACAACTGTTTCCTGCTGAAGTGGCTGATAGAACTAAAAGTGTAGATCCCAAAGAAAGGTGTAGATTGGTATATAAATTTAGTTTCTAAGAGTGTCTATAGAGACAAAATTAAATTTGATTCTTATTTCTACCAATAAAAAAATGAGAAAGAATAAAGATCATATACATGCAATTATCACTTAAAAGAAAATAGATTTATCATTTCAGGGTGAAATAAGATTCCTGTTGTAGAATATTGAATGTTGAAGTAACAAACACTGAGGTTATGTTAGACCATATAAGGAAAAAAGAAGCCAGTTTCAATCAAAGTTTGCACAGATAAAATTCTGAAATATATACATTAAGAACAGTCATTTGAATGGGAAACTATATCAGGTAAAATGAATGTACTTGGTTTAGGCATAGATGAGCAAGGACTTTATATTGAATAAAATACTTTCATACTGCACAGGTTTTTAAGCGTATAACTGGATATGCATCTTTATACATGTCAACAATATCTGTGTAGGTCCTATTGAGTACTTGCCATATTTAAGAGAATATTGCTTTGGGGATGAGAAAAATATAGCAGACGGGTGTTGACAGAGGGAACAGCTACCTGAAGTATCTTTTATTTGAAAAAGAGAAGTAATAAGACACAGTAAAATGAAAGAAGAAATCTTAACACTTGAAGGTCTATGTGTATTATTTGTCTTCTTAAAATATTTAGTTTTATAAACTTTAAAATGTATCATAAATTGTGAAGAATGCTTATGTGATGTCACAATACCCTAATTCCAAAATTTGAAAATAACACACAACTCAAACCTTATGACATTAGAATCAATGTAAAGCTGGCCTTTGGTCTTCATGAATTCAGTGCAATAATAGTCCCAAGTGAAGGAGTTCCCCTAAGATATAGAAGATTATTTCAGTCTTCTGTTTAGATTAAATATATCCATTAAATGTATTAAAACAAGAAGGATAAAAATCCTTCTCCAGATGACAAAGAAATGAAAAACAAGTAAACGAAAAACAATCAGTAGGCCACCATCCATTACTGATTTAATAAATATCACTCCTGAAATAAACTCTTATTAGAATGGATGGAAATCTTATTGTTTAATTTGAAGCAGATGCAAAGAAGTGCTTTTAAAACATTTGAGGGATATCCACAGTAATAAAGTGAATACCTCTTTGAATTTTCTCACATTAAAACTAAATAGATTTGTGTATTTTCTTAATATGATATGATTTATACAGTGGAAACTAAAATCAAGCATCATGCTTAATGGTAGTGAAATGAAAAACCAGGCAATTTTCATTGATGTTTGGAATTTGGCAATAATATCTCTCCTAATATTTTTATGTAGGAGCAATGAATTTAAACAAGAAAAACCAAGTTACAATCACAATGAAGGAAGAAAGAAGCAGAATAAATTTCTTAGACATAATTCATATGAATATATTTTTGAAATCTCAGAAAAATTAAATAAAACACTGTTTTTATCAAGAAGAAAAACTCAGCAAGGTTGCTAATTGTAAAAATGAATATATTTAAATTAGAGGTTTTGCATGAAATTATAACCAGATTTTGAAAAATAAATATTTAGGATACAGATTACCCAAAAATAAAGGAAGTGATATATAATACTTATAAAGTTTTCAAATTTTAGGTAAAAAGTATCTTCAGCAGTAAAACAATATTGTTTTTGTCCAGGAAGATGTTGTATTTTACACACTGGAAGCTGATACTTACAAATCAAGTGACTCATCTCCTAGAATATGTGTGAATGTTACGGCTCAAGATTTTTATTATTTTCCCCAAGAGGGCAATCCTGTGTTCTCATGCTCTGTGTCACTTTCCTCTGTGTCTTACCCACCACTGTAGCATAGGGCCTTAACTTCACACTTATTCATCTAAGCCAAGGACACATGTCTCTGAGGCTGAGATTGGTCCAGGTAAATGCATATCTTGTATTACATCAGAAGTAATGCCTAATTATTTCCTAAGAGCTCTGAAATTTCACAATTTTCTCACTTTTGGGATCTTAAAGAGATTTTAGAAATATACATGTATGTTACATACCTGTAGTTTGAGACATTGGCAACTATTATCCCTAGTTCAAATAATTTTTTCTGAAGACAGTATTTGGCCAGTGTTTTGGCTCATTGTGACATCAGCCTCTTCTAGCTTGCTCTCTAATTTCTGACACATAAAACTCCAGAAACAACAATATTAAATAGGACTGGCAGAAAAATGGTGTTTTGAAATACAACAGTAATGTCCCTGTTGCAGATCATGACCTGTCAATTTTATCTATATTTTTTCATTCTGTTCCAGTCTCTAAGACAGAGTTCATTGTGTACGTGCATGTGCACACATCTATACCTTTTGGGAGATATTTCTCAATTGAATCCCTTTTAAAGTTACATTTGTAGTTCTCGAGAATTTCATACATTTATTTTGATCCTCACCCTAACTCCTCCCAGATCTACTCCTCCCTCCCAATTTTGTGTACTTAAAAAAACAAACAAACAAACAACAACAACTAAAACCAAGTTTAGTTCGTGTTTGTCCATGCCTCTCAGAAGTGTGGGTCCATGTACTGGAGTGTAGTCAACCTACCAAGACCCTAGACCACACCAGTAAAGATACTGAGTCTCCTTTCCCCAGAAGCCATTGATTAGCTTTAGCTAGGGCCTTTGTGAGTTCATCAGTATAGCAATCCTGCCATTTTCAGGAGACACTGCTACACTCCAGTCTTTTCTGACCTCTAGCTTTCACAGTCTTTTCACCTCGTTTTCTGCAATGGTCCCTGAGCTTTGGAATAAGGGGTTGTAATATAGATGATCCATTTGTGGCTTAATACTCCATCAGTCCTTATTCTCTGCACTTTGGCAAGTTGTTAGTTTCAATATTAACCAATGTCACCCGAACAAAGAAGTGTCTCTGATGAGGCCTGAGAACTATACTAATTTGTGGCTGAAGTATGACTTTAGAAGGGACAGTTTAGGAACTGTCCATGTACCAGTATAATAGTAGTAGGTTTATCCCTAGAGCCTATGATCTCTCCAACAGCGTGTTCTTGTCTAGAGTTATATTTCTAAACAAATGTTTCTTTCTGTGGAGAGGTTCTTTAAATCAGAATAAATCAGGGATATATTTGGTTGTCCCTACAATATTTATGCCACTATTGTATGATAAGAATATTTTGTCAGCCCAGTTAAATTTTGTAGCTTTTAGAGTTAACAGCTTGGTACAAGTGTTGATGGTTGTTTTTCCCCAAGCAGCCTGATAGCGCATTCCATTACTATTAAATCCAGCCATCAGGGATGACATTTCCTGCTCAATACCAACTTTATTTCTCTATGTCTTGTTCATAAAGTGATGTCCTGAGCAATAGGGTCTTACCATGAAGTTTTGGTTAGCAACCAAGAGCAGCGACAACACACTGTATTGTTTTGTATGTCTATGACATACCTGGCCAACAGCTAGGGAGAAGTTGTGCCACCACTGGCACAGGGCTGTATACTTTTTGGCTTCTTGGAGGAACACTATCCCCTATATAAGGAAACTCCACTTTTTTTCTTTGTATGTATGTGTGTATGTATGACATAGGTATGTATGTATGTATCTACTATAGCATATCAAACAGTAGGTATCATTTTTTCTGTTATCCTCCGTATTAGTTATCCTTTCCCTCAACCTGATTCTCTCCCCTCCCCTCCCATCTGTCTCCCTACTTAAACTTCCCTCTCTGTTATGCCCCCTTTCCCTTTAATATCACTTGCGTGCTAATAGTCATTCTTTCCAACACTCTCAACCTGTGTTCCCTTTTCAGTTCCCTGGTACTCAAAGTTAAACACAAAAAAAATCTAAAAATTTGGCAGTAAGATTCATATGAAAACATGTATCAATTGACTTTCTGGGATCAGCTATGTCACTTGGTATATTTTATGGTTCCATTCATTCACCTGCACATTTCTTAAATGCTTTTATCTTTACAGCTGAATAAAATTCCCTTGAGTCTAGGCAGCACATTTGCATTATCTATTCAACAGTTAGGTAACATCTAGATTACTTTCATGGCTCGTCTGTTGTGAATAGAGCAGCCATGATCATGATTGAGCATGTGTTTTTATAATAGGAAATACAGTCCTTTGCATATATGTCTGTAATGGTATAGCTTGATCATATAGTTGATCTATTTCTAGGTATGTTAAGGACTGCTGTACTGATTACTATGGTGGCTACAATCATTTGATTTTTGAGCAATCTCTAAATTTAATCTTACTCTGTCAATGAATCAGTAATGTAAAATTCCTGTCCTTTGTTTCTAAGAGTCATGGGCTCTCATTTGTTTTCCTGGCAGGTGTTTTTGGTCACTGTCTGGAATTTTGAACTCTACATGATCCCTCTGGCATTGTTGCTTATATTTATGTACAACTTCCTCAGGCCCACGAGAGGGAAGGCCAGCAGCACCCAGGACAGCCAGGTAAGCAAAGATTCCCAGAGTTCCCCTACCTTCCTGGTGAGGACTAGGATAACAGCACTGTTTTACTCCCATGACTAAATCTCGTTCCACTCCACCCTTTGAGGCATGAAGAAAGAGATACAAGAACAGTATCCAGAACAGGTATTTTATCACATGTACTCTGGAATCTTCCTTTTATAGTGGTTTGTAGTCCCACATCCAGCGGATGTTCTTAATATGGGAGGAACCCTCTGGATCTTGATTGTTGTTTCCTTTCTAGAAATCTGTGCATCTATCTAGTTTCTGATGGGGTACCTGAGAATTACCTTCTAACCACTAGAGGAAAACTCTTTGAGTGTTCCTTGGGCTTCTCTAGCATGCTCTATTACTGTCTGGAAGGCTAGCTTAGGCCATTGGTTCTCTTGAGGTTTAACCAGGGATTACCAATTCCAGGGTGCTCAGTAAGTGTGTGGAAATAAACCCCACCCTCTACTCCCAAATGCTATGATTTCTACCATTAGCCCTCAAAGTCTCTTTATGTGAAAAGGCACATGGTCACTTCTGAAAGAAATCCCTTGGTGCCTGCTTCTTCTTTGGCCCTCCTGACCCTCATCATTTATGACAGCCCAGAGGACATTTTTCTGCTCTAAGGGAAAAGGAATTTGTATTTCTAACTTTAGAAACAAACCTTGACATTTCTAATTTAAGAAACAGGTGTTTAAAAGCAAAACTCTAAAATTTCAGGGTCTGACAAATTTCTTTCTAGCACTGTTGTCGGTGCATGAGTTTTTTTTCATGATTCAAATGCAAACATTGTCATATGGTTTTTATGTTCTCATTTTAAAAGATCATCCTTGATTGAGTAGATATTGAACGACATTTCTGGTGTCATTTAGGATGGAGAAAAGGTAGAAAAAGGAGCACATGGCAAAGACAAAATCCTCAAGAAATTTTACTGTTCTCTTGTAGTTTTTTATTATGTAGTAGTAGTCATAAACTTGTATCAGTAAGATAGAGAAACCAACTAAAAAGAAGTGGATTTAAAGTTTGTGTATTTATGGACTAGATTTTATATGAATATAAGTTAGAGAAACATCTCTAATAGGGAACATCTGTAATACTATATGCTGTCAACTCACATCGGTGCAGTGTTCAGCCAGATTTTGTTTTGCCACCATGTGTATGAGATCTTCTTTATCCTATGTGCAGAAGTGCATATATTTGAAGTGAATACATATGTGTGTACAGATGCGCATAAATATATTTTTATGGATAGGAATATAAATTTGCATTGTTAAGAACTTTTTGATTTCAAAAACATGTTCAAATTCACTGCTTAATTTAGTCTTGGTAAGACAACCATGTTGTATGAGACAAGACCTTCCATTTTCATTTCATCATGCCCAATGAGATGAAAGTATAGAGCAGCAGAGTGATGGATCCAAAGTCACAGGGACAAACTGCAGAAGTCATGAAGTCATGTCTCAAAGTGATGACATCTAACTTTCCCAAATGTAATGTATTGAACCCCCTCCCCCAAACTTTCTTTGCTGCATTCCTATGTATCTATTGGCTTTTATGAGGTGTGAATGATGCCAATGGTGAATAAGCTATTCTTCTGTGCAATCAGTGAGTGTCATACAGACTGACAGCTGGAGCTCATGAGGATTAACAGAGGTAAGGAAGCACCAGCCTGAGAGAAGTTACACTGATGACTGACTGTTCAGAGATATGGAGGAATAGAGTAGAGCACTCTGGTCACTCCACAATCACTTCTTTTAACAGTTATAGTGCAGAAAATTGCTTTAAGCTGATGGGATGGTAATAAATAGGAAGTCTGACCTTCATGTGAGTAAGCAAAAAGATAAGTCTCCAAGTTGAAAATCTTCCTGGTTCTCTAAGACCAAGTGCTCTTCCCCTATTCCTGAACCCATCTGATTGAAGCAACTGATGGTAATTTTTCTCTTCTGTTCTCTTTTTTAGGTTAGGTCTCACTGTATAGCCTTGAAAACTGGATACATAAAGCCCAACCTCAAACTCAAAGAGATCCCTCTGCCTCTGTCTCCAGAGTGCTGGGAGTATGGCATGTGCCATTGTATCTGAATGATGATGTGAAATGTTCCTATTAAACAGATGGGAGTTCTAAATGGCTTTAAACAAGCCCAGTAGCAATACAGGGGCACTCCAGCACCTATTCTAAAGCCATGCACCTGTTAGTCAATATCAGAGCCTTCAGTTTTCTTCCTTTCTCTCTTCCTGCAGCCCCAAGGGGGAAACTGTAGCATTCTTAATGATGACTCTATTCAGACCAGTGCACTCTCTATTGTAGAATGTTTCAGTGATGGCAGCAAACAAAAAGGAGTGGTCCTTGTAATGATGAGTTTAGTAATGAGCCTTAACACAGCATTTGGTTTATCTGCCACACAAGAACAAAACTGTTTATGGAAAGGATAAGCTGGATACTGTCAAAGGACACTTGCACAATCGCTTTATTTATACCCAATGTTCAAAGTAGACTATGCATATTGTTTATAACCTTGACACAGTGTCTCTGAATTTTAAAGATGTGATTTTTACAAAAGGATATAATGAGTTTTAAAACATGCTAATGGTTCAGTTTCATAGGAAAACTTAAAATTGTATGTTGCATTTGCAGTGGGCATTGCCAGTTGATGCCTACCTCATTAACAAGCTATGGGCTTCCCTTTCAGGAGAGCACGGACATAGACGAGGAAGAGGAGGAGGAAGAGAAGGTAAGTGGTGTGCTAATGACAGGTCCTTAAGAAGACTCCTGGCACCCATGCTGTTTCCCCAGGTTGTGCCTGCTTTGACATTTTTGGCTTTATGTAATATTAGAAATAATATGGATTAAAAAAAAAAACCTGACTTATTTAAAATGGAATGGCTACAATACCTACTTTTCCTATAATATACATTATAGTAGTAACAACTACCTTTCATGTCTCATGATGATAATTTCTTAATCATAATATGTGTTTATTGTTTTGATGGATAGTGTGGTATTTATTTTTTCCAAGATTAAAAAATATAAAATAGAAAAGATGAAATATGAGCAAATAAGTGACCTTTTCTAAGAATCAGGATGCAAGTCTTTCTCCCTGTAGATGAAAGGGAGCCTGATAAGCCAAGAGCAAATCAAGGGAAATGCTAGCTCCTTCAGGTTCACGTCTGCCTATGGGGTGGTCACCCACTTCTGAGCCTGTCACTTTCCCAGCTGTTGCTGGCAGCGTTCTCTGCTATATGTCTGTGTACAGCTGTCCTTTTCCTTCTCCTGGGAGAATCTCTCAAATCTGCTGCTTTTGTTGTCATTACACTTTCAGACAAACCTTCTGGAACAAAATGGGGGAAAAATGAAGGTCCAAATGAGAGGCTTTGAGCTTAATGGACTTCCAGTCCTTTAAAGCATGGGTATGTGTGGGGACATGGCGGTGGCTTGGAGGAGGCTTGTGGAAGAGGAAAGGGCAGAAAGGAGAACCCAGAGAGCAAATATGCACTATAAATGCCTGCCTAACAGACATTAATTCAAAGACTGGTTCTTGACACCAGAGCCTTACAGTTAATTGAGGGGACCAGATGGTTTAGCCCATTTGAAGCAAATGACATATTACAGAGTGAATCTTATGTGTTGTCTGAAGGTGATCATTATTACAGAAATGATGGAATAAAGCAAGGTATACTCAAGAAAACAAAACAAAACAAAACAGATCTATTTCTTTCCAGATTAGACAATAGCAATGGATAGCAATGTTAACTTCTTGAATAATTATTAATAAACTTACTCGAGTAGTTTCTGAATGATCAAACATTGAATATTAGGTGAAGAACAATCTCAGTGCATAAAGGGATGTTTTGCCAAAGAAAATTTCAAATAGTTATAAAATTAAACTTCTATGAGGCCATTTGCAAGGCTGACCACTATAGTGCTGATTACAAGAGCTTTATGAGTTCTGGCCAACAGCCAGGAACCAAGGCAAAATATGTATTTCTTATTTTATCACAATATCACACTAGGAAAAATTTAAGTCTTCTAAAAACTAGACTTAAAAGTGAGGCAGATTTTATTTCAACCAAATCTATTTAAATGTGCCACCCTTAAAAGTGGACCACATTAACCTCCTAGGGACAGTTGGAACAGAGTATCTTTGACATAATACAAACAGGAAAGCTTTCAACATGAGGAAATGGATCCATTCATCGTGGCTCATAAGTGTACTCCCAATGTTTGTGAGGCTGAGGCAGGAGGATTGCTGTGAGTCTGAGAACACCCTGTGGTACAGAGTGAGATAATGTGTCAAATAACCAATTAATCAAAGCACACAAAGCATGGAATGAAGAATCATAGTGCTAACTCTTCCATCAGGTAGATAGAAAAATGGCTTCTCACCTATAGTAGGACACCATGGAAAAACCAAGACATATTTTCACCATGGTCAAGCCTGTGACCCCAATGAGATTATGGAGCTCAGTATAGTACAAGGGTGAGGGATTACCTACAGAAGCCTGGGAGAGCCCAAAGTAGCTTTACCTCTGAAAAATCTCACCCAAGCATAAATGACAACTTTCGCAGACATTCATGGGTGATGTCTCCTGTGGCTAACCTTCCACAGTCTATGTACTCAGGGATTTCCAGAGACCACAAGGCTGAGTGAAAGTATCACAGAATCACGTACAGCTGACTGAGAGGCGTGTGTATAGGGGAGTGGCTAGAACCCTGAGTGAGGGTTTGGTGACCCTCTCCAGTACTTCCTTCTATAAGCGAATATTAGCCATTAATAGACCCGGTCTTAAGAGTCTCCTGCAAGCAGCCATAGCTACACTGACAAAGACAATGGCTTGTGTGCACTGTCCTTTCAGACAACATAGTTAAATCTAGAGCTTACCTAGAATTTGATCTCTTCCCAGAGATGCCTGGGGTGCTGGAGATGGAGCAATATGTGCTATGCTTCACATCTTTCTGGGCAAGGATGACTACAAAATGTATCTAAATGTGGCACCCACAGAGATGGGCCAGGACCTAGTTTGAACCTACACAGAGTAGTACTATCAACCTGTCCTGTGTGGAAAGGGTTGGCAGTGGGGCTGTTCTCACTCACTTCGGGGTATATTAAGTTCTGAGACATTTCAGACATTTCAGTATGTTCTTTCATAGTTTTGCCTTAACTGTGGTATTTTGTTTCCATAGTTTTATATTTTTATGTAACTTAAAAAAATGAAAAAAAAAGTTATCTATGCTCTTTCTGATAAACGCACCTTTCTGTTGCTAGGGAGCCTGGCATATTTTTAGTCTACACCCATATCATGTCACTCTTGCTTCTTGTCTTAGGGTTTCTATGGCTACGCTAAAACACCATGACCAAAAGCAACTTGGGGAGGAGAGGGTTTATTTCAGTTAACTCTTTCACAGCACAGTCTATCACTGAGAAAAGTTAAGGAATGAACTCAACAGAGCAGGATCCTAGAGGCAAGAATTGATGCAGAGGTCATAGAGAAATGCTGCATACTAGCTTGTCCCCCATGGCTTATTCAGCTTGTTTCCTTGTAGCACCTAGGTCCTCCAGCCCAAGGATGGAACCCCACTCAGTGAGATAGACTCTCCTATATCTGTCTGTCAATCAAGAAAATGTCCTATAGACTTATCTACTGACCAGTCTCCTGGGGGTGTTTTCTCAGTTGAAGTTCCCTTTTCCCAAATGACTCTTGCTTCTGTTGAGTTGATGTAAAACTCACCAGCACACTTCTCTTTGGGATTTACTAAACTAGAATTATTAAGCTTCAAGCTCAACATTTTGAGAGCACATCCCATGTTGTTGCAGTACATTATTTCCTCTCTGTGGACAGGACCCCAGCACCATGATATGTTTGTCTGAGACTTGGCCAAGCAGTGACTGAGTCACTCCCACTACAGGGCCTCTTCGCAGAACACCCTGGCTTCTGCTGTATGTTAGACATGACAGAACATGCTTCTGGGATTTGTAACACAACTAATCCAAGAAGAGTCATTTACAGATTGTAAACATACAGCCATTCCTTACAAAAGCAGAAGGGAGGGAAGCTACTCACTATTCCACCAATCTGTCTTGAGAGTGACATGCCTTTATCTCTAGTTCTTCTTCCCAGAAAACACCATCACAGATGACAGATGAAAGGCGGCCTGGGCCTCTAGGCCCTGCTTCTTCAGGGGATGAATGTACTCCCATCTTCTGTCTCTCTCTGACTCGTAGACCAGGGTATGCATGGTCTGGGGTCTGTCATACTTTTATTGTCTGGAATAGAGATGGTCATAAAAAGACATCACTGTAGCCTCTGTCTCCTTATCATTGTTAACAGCACACTGTAGTCATCTGTGTTAGAAACCAGAATGGATGCCACAATTCTGCCTTCTTTTCTTTTGTGATGGTACATACATCTTCTAGGTAACTAGATTTGGGGCTTTTAAGAAATGAAGCATACAGACTAAACTATGAAGAAAGAAAACTTCTTCTTTTTTATACCAGATGGTCCATGTAAGAAATTGTCTGTTGCAAGTCTAGTTTTCTAGGGACCCCAGAACAAACAGATAATGGCTGAGTTCAGCCAACAACAATCAGTTAGCATTTTCTATTTTATTAGATTTCCTATGTGGGATCCTTCATGTGGACCTTATTTGTACGGATGGACTACAATGAAAATTGCATTAATTTTCTACACAGTAAAGGTCAGTAATTGAAGCATGAACCAAGAAACGATTGTGTAAAATGCTGTACCCCATACTTATGAAAGGTCATGTAAGACAATAATATCTTGTTTTCATTGCTGAAGGTATAAATACTTTCTAGAGAGTTTCTTTCTTCTGCTAGCCCAACAGTCACTTACATAGACTATTCCAGCATTTATGATTAGCATCAGGAAGAAGGAAACAAAATAGAATGTAATAAAAATAATAAGAAAGCAACTTGCTTGTTGCTATCAGAAGAAAACCTCCTCTGATGTCCATGGCATAGGTTAGTTTCCATATAACTAGACTGTCAGGGGACTTGAATAGCTTCTTTCAGGGTCATTGATGATGTCACAGATACCAATCAGTGTTTATGAGAAAAGAAATTCATCCCTTTAAACCAGTTATGGATTAAAAAATGATGGGGGACATGTTTCTTTAAGCATGAAATGCCTCAGTATCCATTGAGGGACAGTCTATAATGACAAAAAAATGAATGAGCATTGCTTGTACAATTCCCAATTAGAAAACTTAGTATGCTGATGGGCCAGTAGTAAAGAATATTTTCTGCTATTGCAGAAGCCCTAATCAGTTCTCATCACCCACATCAGGAGGCTCACAACCACATGTTAGTCCAGTTGCAGATGACCCACTACCCTCTTATAGTCTCTGTGGTACCTACATGCATGTGATGTGCACACATATACTCAGATTAGAAAATACCTCATTGAAAATGTAGAATGCCTCCATTGTCTTAAGTTGTCACTGTCTGAGTTTAAGATGCCTTTCCCTCTTCGAAACTGATCTGCACAAAGGCATGCATTTGGGAGTTTCTTTCAGAGTTTGCATGCAGAATATTTTGGTGAGGTGCCCAAAGCCACCCAGGTTAATTCCTAAAGAGGTGAATCTTCTCTTCCCTTAACCTAAGAACACTGTTGATCACAAAGTATCTGACTGTCTCACAGTCTACCAGAAGGAAGAGTTTTGCTTATTTTCTTTTGTGTCTTCCTAAGAAAATAAAAGGCAATAACAGCAGTTCACATATGTAAGTACACACACACACACACTCTATGTAGGTCAATCAGTGATTTTGGTTAATTGCAGGAGGCACTGTAACAGTTACTAATGCCAGTGTATGGTATTGTTAAGAAAAGAAAAACTCCAGCAAGTGTCTTCAAATAATTAGCTTTAGGAATGCAATTGTGAGTGCATGTATGTAACACACAGTTTCAGAATGAGCATAACCTATATGGTGGATGTGGTGCAGAGAACGTGATTGTGGAAATTTCCAGAGCAGTAATGTGTAAGTAGGTATTCTGATTTAAGCTCTGATAATTGGATTTAATGTATTTTTTATTGATGTGGTGATTTTACTGCTAGAGTTTCTACAACACTTTGTTACTTTCAAGGTTTTAGTAGGCGAATGGATTGCAGCCAATTCTTAATGACCAGTGCATGTATGTTTTGAATCACAAGAGGGCAAATTCCTGAGTTCCCAGACTCCCCTAACATATTGTCTCATGTACATTTCCTTTCCTTTTTTTTTTTTTTTTTTTTTTTGAAAATCCAATCTCCATTCTTGAAAGGGTTAGGACTTCATTTCCTTCAGAAATAATCCAAAGATATTGTTAACCTGGTCCTTGGAACATTATTCAGGTATCTTGCTTGTTATGACACTGAGCAGTGTCCTTGGTTCTCGAAGATGTTTTAAAACATCCATTGTAACATTGCTCATGGTATGTGCTTTCAAACAATATGAAACAAGACACACCAGGCTGTAAATTCCATGAGTCTTCTATGCTGCTATTAAGTACCATTATTATTTTAAAGCATAGAGTACAAGGATCTGCTTCTTCGGGAGTCAGTGCTACAGCAAGCTGTTTACTTTCCTAATGTCTAAAATCATTCCATGAAGCAAGGAAGAGTAAACTGGATATTGTATCCTGGTAATTCACTGGGCAGTTTTCTTACTAGTAAATTAGTTCTTTCCCAATCTCACACAAGTAAACTATGTTTTCCAGTACCTTCTATGCCCTCCTTTTCTATCCTGTCTCTCCCAGTCCTGCCTTCTCTCCTTAAAATATTTTCTCTATTTATAAGATATGGTTTTGTTTATTGTTCTTAACAGTTATGAGGCTGGCTATGTTGCATTGAATTTGAAACTAACCATCACAGCTTGGAAGGATCAACATCTACATCTCATATTTGGGGGAGGGTTAGTAATGGTTGCCCTTGTCTTTCACAATGATACATGCTGTTTCAATGTGGCCCACCCTCACCTTATATCTCAGCTACCCACAAAATTTACGAGATACATTTAATTTATACGTTAAATGACAGTTTACCAAACAATTGATAGAAAATAGAGCTATCAGATTTCGTACTGGAACAGTAGGTAATGCATGAAGAGGTGACTATAGCAGTATTAATTTAAAACAAGTTGGTAAGGCATTTAAATATTCAGACTCATGGAAATATTAGTGATGTTATAATGTTCAGTCATTGCAGGCTTTTGTGTCATTTAACTCATTCAGCACTCAGAATACTCTACTGGCTATTAATTTCCCTGTGCTTTAATTAACAAACCTCATTTATGAGAAGTTAATACATCTGAGATTTCTTTGTCAGATTCACAGTGGGATTCTTATCCAGATCCTCCAGCTTAAATCTTATTTGGAAACTGTGTTACACTGTTTAGAAATAGGCATGTCATTCGTTTGTTCATTCATTCATTCATTCATTCCACACTGAAGCAACAGTAGCAACTTTTGTTGACTTTTTATTTCTCTGTAGCAGAATCCTTATGATGATATAGGTCATGGTCACACGTAAATGTGCTCTGACGAAAACCAGTGTTGAATGAGTCACCTTGCACAAAGTTAGGAAGCAGTTGAGGCAGTTGGGAGGAAATGTTGAGGGATTCAGGTCTGCTTATAGGAGATGTTGTTTGGGTCAAGTTTTAGTGTATAAGAGTTGTCTTTAGCTTTGTACGTTTGTGTGTATGTATATTATATACTTACTACTGTGTGTATGTGCACACATGGGTGAGGGGGCCAGAGGTCAATGCCAGATGTCCTTTCTACTCACAGTCCATCTTTTATTTTCTGAGGCAAGGTGTCTTACTAAATCTGAAGCTCATCAATTCATTTAGGTGAGTCAACCAATGAGCTTCAGGGATCTGTCTGCCTGTCTCACCCTGCTAACTCCTTTCTGGATGAGTGCTATCGTACCTGGCCTTTTGGGTTTATTCTGGGGACCCAAACCAACATTATCATACTAGGATGATTAGTACTTTACTGACTGAGTCATATTCTCAGTCCTACTTTTACTCTTCTTAATAATACAAATATATTACCTAATAGTCTCCTCCCTCTACTAACTAAGAGGAAGGTAAATGATCCATGCAATGAAGCCGGAAACCATCCATTGTTGTGCATATGTCTGCAGTAGCTCCAGCTACAGAAACCACGAGTCCTCTTTACTTGTGGCAGCATCTATTTGTCACATGGCCCAGGGATGTTATAATGGAGTCAGTCCACCCCCAGCCTTTGAGTCCCAAAGATTAAGGACTGCTTAATCTTTTCAGTTGTGTGTTTCAAGTGCCTTTCTCAGGATGTTGGGGATTGTGCCCTTTCCTTATCTCCTCCTTTCATTGACACCAGACAAGACTCCTGTTTTAAGGCAAAAGCACATGTTGGTAAACACCAGGGCAGAGCTCTTTGTCAAGATCAGATGCTTAAAGCAGAATAGAGCTGCTAAGAAAAAGTATTGATCCAAACTCAAACAGTTCTGTTTTCATTTCTCAAAGAGAAAAAATATACTCGAGACAGACCGCTTTCCAGAAAGAGCATACGTTGCCTTCTCCTCTTATTAGAAGATAATCTTTCAGGCTGGAAAGATAGCTCAGTGGTTAAGAGAACCAGTTATTCTTCTAGAGGACCCAGTGGGATCCATTCTAGTGTCCACATGGTAGTTTGCAATACCAGGAACTCGGGTTCAGGGGATTCTGATGTGGCCCCCACACACACATATGTGGGTAAAAACACCATACATATAAAATAAAAATAAATAAGTCTAGTGCTATCTTTGTGCATGTATGTATATGAGTATGATTCTGGATGTATCACAATAATACATTTATAAACATCGGAGAACAACTTTGGGTGTTGGTCCTGCCTTCAACTTGGTTTGAGACAGGGTCTTTTTGGTTTTCACACCTGTGTATTCCAGGCAAATTTGCCCATGGACTTCTAGCTTCCACCCCCAACCACCTGGCTATAATGGCACACACTATGATACCAACTCTACCATTGTACATGAACGTGCCTTATAGGGATAAATCCTGAAGTTGGTTCCTAGTTTCTGAAGCTAGGATTCCCAGGGAACACATTTTTTAATCTCTTGTAGCAGAAATACTGGTTCGTAGTCCTTGTTAGCACAGATAGTAAGATTTTGTTATTTAATGTGAAATACCGCTCAATCGATTTCTAATATTGATCATTCAAATTTTCAAATTATGGGCTTCTATAATTCAATGAATTAAACTGGACAATGCATTTCCTTTGTTCATAGTCCCGGTTTTATATCTTTCATCTGGGTGGATGACGTTACTGGGTGGATCTCGGGATAAAAATTTTCCCTTGATCCTTGTGGGACTTGTAAGCATTCTTTGACAAACACCACTCAATTTTTAAGCATGTCAAAAGTATTCTTTTTTCTGACAGGGTCAGTTTTCAGGAATATCTCCCTGGTTTTGCTTAGGTAATTAATGGAGAAAGGAGTGATTTTCCAAATCAGAACAAACGGGGAAGATTTAAAGTAACATACTGATTATATAATTATCTCTCAGTTGTAAATTCATTTTGATGGTGTTAATTCTCTCCCAGAGGCTCAAAGACCCTTTGTTGCACCTACAGAGCTGTGTTCACTGGAGACATGGGGTAGGCAACAAGGCCTTAAGGAAGGAAAGCTCGCCTGATGTACTCATTGTATTTTGTTTGCTTTGAAAGAGTGAGTAGCTATGTTATGCCACAGGCACATTATTGATCTTTAATTTGACTCTCTTTAAAACTCAGCCAAAGACCTACACCTTCTGGTGCTCTGTAAACAAATGCACAATTAAAAGATGGTGATTTTGTGTTCCTCTTTACATGATAAGCACCTTTAAGTTAAGAGCTGGAACTTGTCACGTTTTTGACTTACTGTCAATGTCATTCATTCTTACAGTGCATTAAACAAATAAAAGCAGGAACAACTGGTAGGCTGGAGCAGTGGGTAACAGTGGCTACAATCACTGGTTACTGAAGCATGGGGATCTGAGTTCCTATTCCAAGCACACACATAAACAAGGGTATAGCAGCCCACTTGTGATACTAGCACATGGGAGGTAGAAACTGGATACCAAGAACAAGCTGGCCACCGAAAGTAGCAAAGCAGCAAGCCCTGGATGCAGTAAGGAATGCCTGACTAATGTGTAAGGTAAAGAATAATAAAGACAATGATATCAGCCTCTGACCTCTGCTTCCATATGCCCCTACAACGCATAAACACATGTGCCAACATGCACATGAACACAATACCACATGCACACGTGAGACAAAAAGGAACTGTAAAATTGGATTGTGAATTTGAAATTTTTTTCCTGTTCTGCGATTGATGACAGCTGCTTGCACATCCAGCATACCCTCAGTCATGAGGACTTCACTTAGGCCTCTATCCTTTTACGGGTTTATAATCATAAAGAAGACCTGCTGTGGCCATGCGGTCAGTTGCAATCATCTTGTTCATTTGTGCAGTCACGCCAGCGGTCATCACTATTTCTCTAAACACAGTTCTCTGTATGAATCAGAAGCCTCCGTGGTGAGAAGACTAGAGGCATGCAGCCACTGTCTGTCTTTCTGAATGAATCACTCTTGCTCTTCCCAGGCAGTGTAGTGTCAGCAGCAGAGGCAATGTTGTGTCTGCTAAACTGTTATCACCACATTCCCTGGTTCAATCTGAGATGTGTAAATAAAGCCAGCAGGATGCATACCCAGCTGCCAGACGATCTCTCAGAGCATCAGGGCAACATGAGCAGACTTGTTCCAGTAGAGACTTTCTTAAGAAACCTAAATTCACCCCAGTGTTCTTTTAAGCTAGACAAAAGGCTGTTCATCTTTTGTCTTTTTTGCCTACTTGAAGGGAAGGAGTTCATGTTAATTACTGGCCAGGTAATTTATATATATATATATATATATATATATATATATATATATATATATATATATAAATAAAGTTTCTTTCTTGGTTGGCTTTGGTAAACATTATTCAAATGTGACATATTTGGGAAGAGGGGATCATCTTAATTGAGAGGTTATACCCTTAAGATTGGCCTGTAGGCAAGGCTGTGCAGCATGTTCTAATGAATGGTTGATATGGGAGAGTCCAGCCCACTGTAGATAGTGTCCTTCTTGGGTTTTCAGTCCTCAGATGTATAAGAAATCAGGCTAACAAAATCAATAATCAGCATCCTTCCATGGTGTCTGCTTCTGCCTTGACTTCCTGCTATGACTTTCCAATATGACACATACTCTTTCTTCCTCAACTTGCTTTTGGTTATGGTGTTTCATCACAGCAATAGAAAAGCAACTGAGACTTCTCATCCCTGCCTCCCACTGCAGTCAGGGCCAAGCTTATGTGAGTTCCAGTTTTCACAACTGTATCTAAGACTCACATGGTAAATGTCATTGTGTTCACTGCCGTGGTGAATCCCTGACACCTCAGGGTTCCGATTGTGGTCCTCATGTGCTTGTGTAGAAGCAAGGGTAACAAGCTGTAATGATGTTGGGCATCATACACAAGGACAGAATTAGTGTTGGTCTGGAAGAATGGAGTGTTTTTTCCTAAAAGGGGTTGTTATAAAGTGAGAGCACTCTACATGTGTGGCCCACTTTGGAAATGTCAATTTCCCTTTCTGTTTCTCTGTAATGTTGTAATACTACCATAGGTAGCTCACCAAGATGCTGGTACCATGCTATTTGATTCTGGAAGCCATGGGAATTATGAGCCAAATAACCTCTTTACTTTGTCAATCACTCACCCCATGTATTCTGTTATAGCAATCCAAGTCAGTCAATGTACACACAAAGCTCATTCATGACAGGACCAGACCAGCACCCACTTGTCCCTAAATCATAGACAGTTGTTCAGAGATATACCTTTGTTTTCTTAAAAATACAAATAATACTAATGGTTTAGTGTGCATTATTATATAGGAAAATACTACTTTTAAAACTCTAAAATTGACATATCTTATTTGATATAATTTTGCAGTATAGCAACGGAGCAAAATGTTTGCTAATATACAGATTAACATGTTTCCAGAATGTGCAGAATATGGAATTCACATCTCAGGAGTTTTATATTTTATCTAAATTTTCATCTGTTGTTGTAAAATCACTGATTACCTATCAATTACTTAGATGAAAATGGAGTGAAACTTTCCCAAAAATTATTTTCAAAAGACATCAAATATTATACATTCTTATGAAAGCTGCACAAGAAAATCCCAAGGAAAATGTGAGGGAGGAATATCTAGGAGGACCCAGTTTCTCAAAATGAAGTAGTTTATGGAAAATAGAGAGAAGAGAAACTCATAGACATGCAGAGAGCCAATGGCAGAAAGAATGAATGGGTAGTTTTAAAAAGCCCTTCTGCATATGTTATAGTTGTATAGCTTAGTCCTCTTGTGGGACTCATAACAGTGCTAACAAGGGCTATTTCTGCCTCTTTTATTGGCTTTTGAGACACTATTCATACTGAGTTGCCTTGCCCAATCTTAATACACAGAGAGGTGCTTAGTCTTACTGGACTTTGATATGGCATGTTTTGTTGATGCTCATGGGAGACCTGCCCTTTCCAAAACAGAAAATGAGAAGTGGATTGGTGTGTGGGAATAGAAGTGGATGAGTGAGTGACTGGGAGGAGAGGAGAGAGGGAAAACTGGGTCTGGTGTAAATTAAATTAAAAAAAAAAAAGGCCACCCAAAACTTATGACACTTCTATGGAGTAACACTTTCTTAGCAGTTGCCAGCCCTGGTGTAAGTTCATTGACATATGTTTGTAAACACAGACAAATTCCTTACTGTCTTAAGACTCTAGGTTCTTAGAAACAGAAGGGCATACACCTTTGTGACATGCACACTGACAGATTGTTGACTTTAAAAATAACTTTTGACGTCAGAAAATGAGTAAATATGTTACTAGATGACTAAGAGGCCAGAGTATGGTATAGTATAAGAGAATAAACAGAAGTCAGGGTGGGTGGGTATCCTAAGGAAGCTTCTCTAATCCCATGGAACTTGAATTTGACATTTTTTTCATGCATTTATGATACCTAGAACCTTGCTTGATGTCTATACACTGACTAATTTCCCAGGTCATTGTGAATAGCACTTTGACATTATTGCACACTCGAGGCCCTGCTCTTCCCTGTGTCTACCCATTTCTCCATCAAGAAATTATCTTAGCCCTGAGGCATCCCTGCTGCAATTTTTGTGGATCCTGAGAGTATAGTTAGATAGAGCAAGCTGGTTTTATCTGCTGGTCTAGTAAGTTGCACCAGTGAACATCACAATGGGAAGATGCTAATCACATATACAACTATGAAAATACAAATATCACCCTCCTATAGTGTAGAGACTACAATGCTCTGATCAACACAGAGAAACACTGTCAAAAGACCACCAGAGTGAGAGAAAAAGAAGATATCATTGACATAAGGATACATCCTTCAGTTGGGCATATGCTGTGTCATATATGAACATCAAATGTCTTGTGCAGGAATTTTGTAGAGGGCATGGGAATGAATGAAGAAACGTACCCCATCTGAATGAATATTCTAGAAAGAACTGATCCCTGTCTGTACTAATAAATTTCAGAGGAAAACAATATATCATACGTCCTTGTTTTCCCCCAAAGCTTGCATTTATCAATAGTCTTCATTTTAGAGCTAAATATTGTATTTAATATTTACAATAAAACAATCTGGAGCAAATTGCTTGGGTTTCTGGATTTTTTCAATGGCCTTTACTAGTATCCTTTGGAATTCATGTGTGGATAATAACCTTCTCAAAGACAAACAGTAGGTTAAACCTAGCAGACAGGCAGAAATTATCCATCCTTGACTCCTGCAAAGGGCTGGAACTAACTTTCCCTAGAGGTAAGACTATGGATGATCACTGGTAGAATATAATACCAGCCTGTTCTTATTTCAGGGACTGGTGGAAAACCACACCATTCCTTGTTATACCAGCCTTCCATGCCATGACTGCTCTAAGACACACAAAATCCGCAAACTGCCAATGCAGAATGGTTATTGAGAGGATTAAGAAGTTATAGAGTAAATATATATTGAAAATATTCAGAATTTAATCCATGCCATTGATAGGATGATGAAAAAAGCCTGAATATAGGAATAGAGGATTTTATTTTACCTATTATATTAAATAATTCTGCACTTTTAAAAATTAGATAATGCACTTCAGTTTTTTTTCTTTTTACTTTTTTTTTATTTTACATATCAATCCCAGTTCCCTCTACTTCCCTTCCTCCCTCCCTGTCTCCTACCCTTCCATGCCCCCTAACCACCCTCCCATCCCCCCCCCACAACTCTACATGTAGGGTGATGCCTTCCAGGAGGGTTCAACAAAATCTGTCAAGTCATTTGGAGTAGGGACTAGGCCCTCCCTCCTGCCTCTAGGTTGAGGAAGTTTCGCTCCATGGGGAGTGTGCTCCCAAAGTCCTTTTGTGCTCCAGGGATACATCCAGGTTCCACTGTCAGAGGTCCTTTAGACTGCCCAGGCTCTCTAACTGGCACCCATGTTCAAGGGGTCTGAGTCAGCCCAATGCTGGATTCCCAGCTATTAGTCTGGGGGCCCATCAGCTCCTCCTTATTCAGGTAAGCTGTCTCTGTGGGTTTCTGTAGCCTGGTCTTGTTCTCCCTCTCTGCATCTGGATTCTAGTTAAGCTCAGTGTTTAGCTATGGGTGTCTACTTCTGTTTCCATCAGCTACTAGATTAGGGGTCTATGATGGTGGATAAGTTAGTCTCATTATCAGGGAAGGGCATTTATGGTAGCCTTTCCACTATTGCTCAAATTGTTAGTTGAGGTTAGTCTTGTAGGTCTCTAGACATTTCTCTAGAATCAGTTTTCTCTTGAAACCCATAATGGCTCCCTCTTTTATGGTATCTCTCTTTGTCTCTGTCTCTGTCTGTCTGTCTCTGTCTGTCTCTGTCTTTCTGTCTGTCTGTCTGTCTGTCTGTCTCTCTCTCTCTCTCTCTCTCTCTCTCTCTCTCTCTCTCTCTCTCTCTTCCTCTGGTCTTTTCCTCCCCTGACTCAATCTTCCTAGTCCCACATGCTTTCCTCTCCCCCCCTTCTCTTTCTCCTAGCTCCCTCTCCACTCACTGCCTCCACCCCTACTCCCAATATGCTTTAGATCTTGTTCCTTTCTCTTCTGTGAGGGACCTCGTATGAATCTCTTAGATTCCTCCTTGTATCCTAGTTTTTCCGGAGGTGTGAATTATAGGCTGGTGATCCTTTGCTCTATGTATAAAATCCATATATGAGTGAGTACATGTTCCTCTTTTTGTGACTGGGTTATCTCATTCAGGATGGTTTCTTCTAGTTCCATCCATTTGCCTGCAAATTTCAAGATTCCATTTTGTTTTTTTTTCTGCAGAGTAGTATTACATTGTGTAATGCACTTCAGTTTTTAAATAAGAATTATGCAGAGGGATATAGTTACTAAATAATAAAAGACTTATAAGTTCAAAAAGTAGTCATTGGCATGCTGGCTATATTTTAGATTGCTTGGTGTTGCTGTAACAAATCACCCAGTGCTAGGATAGGGTCTTTGTAGAAATGTCTATGTAGTTCATGGTCCTGATAAAAGGAAAGACTGGTGCCTTGGTGGGGTCCTCTAGCTAAATTACATCATGGAGGAGAGAATGGCCAGGCACATCATAACCATGCTTTAGTTCAAATTGTGATAAAAATATTTGAACATGAAATATAATATATCTAGAAATGGGAGAAAATAGTAAATCCATTGGCCATTCAGAATTAATTTTATAAAATAAACAAGCGAATATCTCATGGAAAGCAGTGTCTTTAAAGATGCTTAACAGAAAAAGTTCATAGCAATGGGTCTAAAATATACCCTGGGTGTATTTGATATTGTAGTACAGAACTGAGACTATTTTTCATCTGTCATGCTTGTGAGTTTTCAGGGTACCTAAGATCTTGTTGAGAAATCTCTCTTAATTTTATCTACAGTGGTGTCAATTAAGATGTCAATTTAATGACCATTAAGTTCAACTCTGAAGATGGTTAGATGCACCATATGGATATTATAAATGAGAAGATGAAAGTCCTTAACAGTACATCCTGTGACATAAGGATAGAAGATGAAAGTACAACCAGAAATAAAATGTATTTATTGAGCACATTTGAGTGTTTGTTCCACAATGACCATTCTTCACATGTCACTTGAAAATATTCACATAATCAACATGAAGAATTGTTTTCACCTTTATGTATACATACTATATATTTTTGTTTTGAAACAATATGCTATGGAAATAAAATGAAGTCATTTTGTAATTTGGCTAGTATAATCAAAATGAGTTAGTTGATAAATAATTTAAAAAGTACAGGATTTTGATTACTCTGATTCAAAAAAAAAAATTCAAGTCTGAGTCTTATTTGTGGAGACCAAATACAGCAAAACGTCAAATTCACTTAAAAACTGGAAGAATCCTGTCACAATCCTTCATTAGTTTGGTGTACTAATTAACACTTTCTTCCTAATCAGAACCTAAAGTTTTGGTTGTTTTGTAGTGGGAAAAAAAAAATCAAGTGATAAAAATGGGAAGTTTCTTAGGAAATGGAGCTACACGGAAGTCTGAGTCATTTTCCAAGAAATTGTTTTGACTTAAAGTCAATGCTGCTGCAATGGGGAAGCTCCTTTGCCCTTTGGGTCAAGCTCTCCAGAGCCTTAAAATGCTCCTTTGTAAACGCGAGGCTTATGTAGCAGACAGAGATGGGTTTTGATCATTGTGCCTATTCATAGGCATTTGTGGGTTGCTGAATATGAATGAGGTCACCTTAAGCAGCATGTCTAATTTTTTAGCACAAACTACTTAAAGAATGACAGTAGATGGAAAATAAATCAAAATTAATTGTGAGGGAGTGAAATTCTCTCACAAAGTTACCATTGCAAGAACTAGCAACAACCTCAATGTTTCCTTCTGCACCAAATGATGGGGTAGGGGTGACTTTCATGAGTGATTGTACCTGCCCTGTTGGTATATTTACCTGCAGCCAACATAGGGGGCATCTGCTTCCTCATTCTATTCTTGGCTATTTAAGATGAAAGATGTATTTGTTTGTTTGTTTTTCTTTTATTTTGTAGCACAGAGAATATCCTAAGAATATTCTCCTACTGATTGTCTACACAATGTTTTATCCTAACTCTAACCCAAGTAATATTCTTAGTAAGGAAGTTTTATAAAGAGCTGTGTTGTATATAACTGAATTGTTACAATAATAGGGAAGAGCACAAGCCAAGAAATAGTGTAAATATACCACTGTAGGAGTTTCCATTCCTTGGGAATTTGAGCAATTATTAAATTGTATTTACAATGTTCTAACTACTTAGCATAGTAAAATATATTGAAGGTAGTTGCCCAAGGATAACAAGGTTTTTGGATGTCTGGATGTCTGCAGTGTGTTGAAAACATGATTAAAATGCAACAGTTTGTGTATGAAGTCACAGTACTCAGAAATGGATTGTGTGTACCTCCAAAGGGACCAGCTCTTACTGTGGGAGCATATCTGCATCACTGCCATAGAAGAGGGCTTTGTTGTACTTTGGATAATCTAAGGATGGCCATGCTGAAGTGATTGCAGAATTCTCTGCAGGGAACTGAAGCCTCTAGTCCCAAGGGCCACCTCTTATCATCTCTGGACCCTAAGACAGTGAATGGGGATCCCAGTCAGAGTAGGAGTAACTAGAAAGTGAACTGGTCTTTGTGTCTAACAATCAATAAACATTTAAGGAAAATATGGCTGTTCTCTTGAAATAACTGGTTTGCTTTTAAGTAGCTAATACAAATCTTGCTTTTTATGCTTCCCAGGAATCTGAGAAAAAAGGATTAATTGAGAGAATTTATATGGTACAGGATATTGTTTCCACTGTCCAGAACATCTTGGAAGAAGTCGCTTCTTTTGGAGAAAGGATTAAGAAGTAAGTTCTCTCCGTTTGTAGTGGTGTATAAACTAGACGTGACACACACAGGATGGTGGGGGAAGGAGGGCATGGGGTCCTGTAAGAAAGCAAATGTATTACATAAACTTGGGGTGACTTTGGCTGCCTTGTCCTCTGGGCTTGGCAGCTCCTCAGATGTGGGGTACTTCAGAAACAGGTGAAGTACCCCACTGATTGTCTGAGCACAACTATTTTTCCCTGTTATTGAAAGTAGATTCTTTTCTCACTTAGTGTATACTGATTACAGCTTCCCCTCCCTCTACTCCTCCCACTGCCTGCCCATCTCCCTTCCCACCCATCTCTCATATGAAAAGAACAGACCTTGATAACAACAAAACATGACAAACTAAAATATAATAAGCTAAAACAAAACTATCACATTGAAGTTGGACAGAATGAATCAACAAAATGAAAAGAGCCCCAGCGAGAACACAAGAATCAGAGATCCAATCATTTGCAAACTCAGGAAGCCCAAGAAAACATAAACTGAAAGCCATAATAATATTAAGGCAGAGAGGACCGGGTGTTAAATATCCAGTGAAAGTTTCTGCATAAAAATGCAGGTAAATCTCAAGTGGTAGTTAACATCAGGGAGTAGATGGTATAAATATAAATATGTGATTTTCTGAATATTGTTTGTTTTCAGTTAGAAGTCCAAAGTCATTGCCAGTATATAACTTTTTATTATCAGCATAGTAGTTTGTATTGCTATCATCTCTCTGTAGCTCTGGCTGAATTAGAACTTACTCTGTAACTCAAGTAAGCTGGAAATGACTGTGTAGTTCAACATGGCTTGTTACTCATGACAGCTCTCCTGCCTCAGCCTAATGAATGCTTTAATTAAAAGCATAAGCCATGTACATAGATGAATGCGTGTTTGGTTAAAACTAAATAAAAACAGTGTTCAGAGGCTGAAAAGGGAGCTCAATGGTTTAGAGCACTTGAAGCTCTTCCAGAGAAGCCTGGTTCAATCCCCAGAACCCACATTAGGTAGGTAACAATTGCTTTTAATTCTATCTCCTGGGGATCTGACATGGCTGGCCTCAGTGGATCACTCACCTGCACTCCCTTGTACATACCCACAGCCACACACACACACACACACACACACACACACACACACACACACATTAAGACTAGTAAAATTTGAAAAAGAAACACTTTCAAACACACAGGTTTTTATTACATTTACAAAGTATAGTTTTCATTTCTAATATCTGAAGAGAAAGAAAGGAATTAGAGTGTAAGGATTTATGCTGACACATGTTGACACCTTATCTGATGTATTTTCCTAGGCTTCACATGATTAACAAATCATGCATTAGATTAGATTTGCAAATGCTTAACTAAAGCATGTGGAATAGTAACATATAATGGGGAGAGTGGATAATTTTTTATTAGCTCATTTTGCTGAGAATGACAGTATGTACATGTTAGCTGTACAGACAGCAGTAGCATCAGCTCTTGGTACATTGCCCAACCACTGTGCTGTGTGCAGTCATTTATACAGCGAAATTTTTCTAGAATCGCCCAGTGTTGAATGGAGTCGTTCCCATCAAAACATGGTAAGGATTGCTAATATAACCTAGGATCCTAAAGAGAGTGATTAAATATATAGTTCACCATCACTGTAATTAAGCCTTAGAGCTTGGATGTGAACCTGCTTCTGTTACTGCTATACAGTAATATTATTACTCTCCAAGAATCTATTCTTTTCAGTAATGGAGAAAATAGAAACAGCCAAATAGAATTGTATAGCATTTGTAAATAACAGTCAGAGAGGATACTAAGGGAAGCTAGATGAGCAAGAAGGTGACTTAAAAGAGGGAGCTAGAAGGCAAGATTGAAAACACAACTATGCAGTCTCAGGGAATTGGAGAGGATAGTTTGGCAAATGGTAGATGGAGGTGGTAGCAGATGGGCACCCTGTGCTTAGACTCAAATCTAAGCACTGTGAAACTGTGGATTTTAACTTTCCTAATGCTGCAACCCTTTGATACAGTTCCTCATATAGGGGTGACCCCCAACCTTAAAATTATTTTCATCTCTACCTCACAACTGTAATTTTTCTACTGTTATGAACTCTGATGTAAATAACTGTGCTTTCCAATGGTCTTTTGGGGGGTCCCAACTCATAGGTTGAGGACCACTGTTGGAGAAGATACAGGGAGAAATAGGGGAAACAATATGTACATGGAATAGGGATAAAAGTGGTGATGATTGAAGGCAAGGCACATCACAAAAGGCCTTGAGTAGACAGAAAAAAAAATATGAAAAAAAAAGGGTGAAGAATGTACTGGAAGCCAGGAGGATAAGAGGATGTAGAGTGGGGGCAAGGCCGAGGAAGGAAGATCGTGTTTGGTACAACTGTCTCCATTCTGAAACATCTCTAGAACACAAATGTAGCTGTTGTGTAGCTGATAATGTAAAAGGAAATGTGTCTGATGGGAGAAGAGGGCTGAGTGACTTAAACAGTCTCCCATCTCTACAGAGCTTTTGAGGGGCAGCTGTGCCTAACACAGCTGTGGTGGCCATGCCCAGAACGTGTTTACAAGCAATGAACAGAGCACTGTTGTGCCCAGCTGCAACACAGGAAGGCTCAATGGGCTTAACTCCTATTAATTCTTACATTCATTATTACAGTGACCTTAAAGTCTCTGCAGGGCATTCAAGTGGGATGTCATGTGTCACACTCTTGGAATTCTATTGTAATTCTGTGCTTACAAACCAGGAAAACATCTTCCCAGCTTTTAGCAACAAGGAATATTTTACATGAAACTCTTAAGAGCAAGACTTCCATCCTACTGTCTTACTTTCTGGAAGATTGTCTCTCTCTCTCTCTCTCTCTCTCTCTCTCTCTCTCTCTATATATATATATATATATATATATATATATATATATATATATATATGGGAGAAGCAGTATTTTATCTTTCCTGCTTTATCTTAGCTGATTACTTTTTCTAATACATGCAAATTTTAAATAGGTATACATAGCATATTGAAAGTCTTGATCAGCACTACATTCTCCTACAGAACAGATCAAATGGTCTAAAGAGCTGGGCATATGGAATGCCCCTTTGTGGAATGGTGGTTCCAATCTCTAGCTGCATGTTCTTGAGCACCTAGGCAAAGCTACAAAGAGGTGGTAAGATTGAAGGAGCCTAGAAAGATAGGAATTCATTCCTGCAGAGGGTCTAGAGCAGTGCTTCTCAGCCTTCTTAATGCTGGGCCACTTTAACACAGCTTCGCATGCTGTGGTGAAATTATTTTCCTTGCTACTTCATAACTGTAATTTAGCTACTATTGTGAATTATAACATAATTATCTATGTCTTCTGATGATCCTAGGTGACCCCTATGAAGGGGTTATTCAACTCCCAAAGGGGTTGCAACCCACAGGCTGAGAACTACTAATCTAGCGTGTAAATGACACATATACACGTAAATGTATAAAGTAGGGCTGTACTCACTTGAAAGGGGTGTTGAGAGAGCAAGTTAAGCACAGCTAAAATCAGAGTGAATTCATCAGAATATCGGTTGCATATTTTGTGCTTACCCTGAGAAAAGCATGCTAAAGGGGCAAAGAGTAAACAAATGCCTACAAGAGCATTAGCAAGGTATCATGCGGACAGTGCAATGCTAAGTGAAACCATATTGTTGAATATGCCATAAAAAAAACTACAGGAACATGTGACCAGTAGTTTTTGTTTCTAAGAGAGGAGGGATCCGAGGGCTTCGTTTGAAGCCATTGAATTTGTCCTGAATTCACCCCAACACAGCATGGAGTGGGCCCATGGAGAGACCTGCACCTACTTTCCTAGGTAGTGTCCTAATCGTTTTTGCTAAGTGCCTTGAAACTTAACAAAATAGTATTCTCACATGGTAGTGACCTCATGTTAAGAATGATAGGGTTTTTTTGTTTGTTTTTTCCCGTCCGTCATGACAAGAATTTGGAGAGCTCCCAGCTCAGGAAAATGACACAAGTCTAGGAAAATTATTAATTTTCATTAATTTTAATTAATTAATCATTAATTATATGATTTCAAGGTGGGAAAGCTGTGTTGACCAAGGTTAATCAGTCTTGGGTGTGCTATAGAAGACTCCTACCAGAACCCTGGCCTTTGGCATATATAAACATTTCATACCTCCTCTGGCCCCCAAATGTTAGGATCACATGATTTGGTGGCTTCTTCCATCTTTCCAAACCATCTTAATTTCTATCTTAAAGTTTTGACACTTAAGTGTGTGAGAGATTGATTCTCAAGTTCTTGATATTTTTGTTATAATTTTAATTACACTTTAAAAAAAAGAAAGAGTTTGTTTTTTACCTGTTCCTTTATGCTATTTAGAAGCAAAATACATTTTTCCCCCACTGACTTCATTTCTAATGACCTTGGTATGTTTTGTTACTGCAGTTCTTGTACAAAAAGAATTTTAGATTTTCTGTGAGATTTGCGTATCATATAGGAAACCTTTTCATCTTCTCATGCCGGTCCCTGTGCATTTTAGTAAGGTATGAAGCATTGCTCCTGGCTACAAGACAACACTGATCAGAACATATTTGGTGGAGATTGCTTATTCCGTCTCAGAGTGAAGGCTTCCAAAAGAGCACCCCTAGGGAGGACTTCTTCTGTAGGATTTTGTAAAGTTACGAAGTATTCTGTTGGTGCCTCCCTGTCTCTTGGTTTCATTGCCCACATGAATTGAGTTCGTCAGACATTTCTTTCTGCATATTCATAGGGATGATTCATGTGCCCGCTCTTTTCTTTTTGCTAATGTATTGAAGTATTGTGGGTGATTTTTAGATGGAACACTGCACACACCACGCTGGAATAAACCCCCTGTGCTTTGTGTTCCAGTGCCCTCATATGTTACTTTTTGCCTCTTTATTGCTGGATTTTATGATAATACACACATGCCTTGGATTTTATAGCTGTAATTAATACTGTGGCCAGTTAGTTTTCTGTTCTTCAAAACTCTTTATGAATAAAAGGCTCCATTTGTGTTTAGCCTCCTCTATTCTCTGGAAGTGTTTGATGGAGGCGGAGAATTGTCATTTCCCTTCATATCTGAGAGAATTTGTTATTGAGGCATCTGAGATATAGTTTTTGTCCCTTAAGGTTTTTTAAATTAAATATTCGTCTCCTGATATATACACATATGTTCATTTTGGTTTTTCTATAATTTATATTTCTGTAAGAATTTCTCTTTCTATAAATTGTAACCCTTAGAATTTAGTTTATTTAATTTGAATATTCTACTGTTTTCTATTTTTTTCATGTGTTCTTAAATGTGTGTCCTGTATGCATATGTGTGGGGGGGATGGTCATATGCACAGGACAGCAGAATATTCGATGTCTTCCTTTACGTCTCACCCCCTTATTACTGAACAGGGCCAGCCACTGAACTACAAGCTTGCTGTTTTTGCTGGGATGGTTGGCCAGGAAACTCTGGGGATCTTCCTGTCTTCAGACAAGTCTGGGGTTACAGGCACATGAAGCTATGCCTGGCTTTTAACATGGGTACTGGGGACTTGAACTCAGGCCCCTATGTGGTCTAGCAAGCACTTTTACTTACTGCGTCTTCTACTTTTATACATGTTAGTTAGATATGCCATTATAGTTTATGTTGTTTTTTCTTTTTTCCTTTCTTGACAAAGGTTTATCTTGTATATTAATCTTTAGAAGGAACAATTGTTTGCTTTCATCAATCACTGCTTCCTGTTTTTCTTTCATTGCCTACATTTCCTCATCATTTTTCTGTGATTTTCATTTATTGTTATTTTTCTGCCACTTGGCAATTACATCACTTACTGTCAATCTTTCTTGTTAATGTAAAGACTGAATCTTCTACATTTTCCTGTAATCACAGCTTTAATTCCCTGACATTTTGAATTATAACAATAATCATTTACATTTAGCTAACATCATTTTCTGATTTTGATTTCCTCCCTGGCCAAGAAGTGTGTTGCTTAATTTAGGTTACTATGGAAATTTTCTGTACATCTTTTTGTTTCTAGATTGTAATTTCATTCCTTTATGCTCAGAAGATATTGGCCCAACAATAGCTTACTTCTGTAATTTTTTTATGGAAGCTTAGTGAGTAGATTGAGTGTATTATACCACTATATTCCTAAATTCAAATTGTTATAGTCATATATTGTATGTTCTCTTTGGGTTTTGATAGATTTGTTCAAATAGGTACTTAGAGATCTGTCAAAACAATCCACTCTGATTAGGAACTATCTCTTTCTGGATTTTGTTGCTTTTGGCTTTCTATATCCTTGATATTATATTCTTTGTTTTTACATATTGAAGTTGTTATTTTATGAATTACCTTATTAATAATTAAGAAGTAACCTATTTACTTCTAATGAAATCTTACTGTCTTGCTGACTTACGTGGTTATAGCTATGCCAACTTTCCTTTGTTAGTTTCATGATCCATGTTTGCTTATTTTCTTTCAACCTTTCTGGAATTGTTTCTGATCTCTCTCTTGCATCTAAAAATTTGATATGTTCCCATTATAGCATGTACTCTATTTAAATTTCATATAGTTCCTAAAAGGTTTAAATTTAAACCTCTGATTTGTAAGTACCCTATTTGTTCTTGATTTTTAATGACTTCATTTTTTTAATGGCTTGTTATTTTTAAATGACTTTCGTATTAAATGTGGTTGTATAACATATCAAGTTGGTCTTAACACCTGAAATTGGCTATCTCATAATTTGTTTTCTGCTGTTCCTGCTGGTTCCTATTTATGGAGCCAGGTACCCTTTGGCGTGAGCTATGAACTTCTATTCCTTGAATTGCTGTGTTGGGATGCTCAGATGCCTGGACTGGACTGGTTGTAGTCATTGTTGGAAGTAGGGTGATGCCATCCAAGAGGGGTAATCTAAATCTGTCAAGTCATTTGAAGTAGGGACTAGGACTTCTCTCCTGTCTCTAGGTTAAGGGAGTATCCCTCTATGGGGGATGTGCCCGCAAGGTCCTTTTGTGCACCAGGAATACATCCTGGTTCCACTGTCTAAGGTCCCTTACACTGCTCAGGCCTTCTAGCTGAGACCCATGTTAAGGGGGTCTTAGACAGTCCCATGCTGGATTCTCAGCTATCAGTCTGGGGGCCCGTTAGCTCCTCCTTGTTCAGGTCAGCTGTCTCTATATGTTTCTGCAGTGTGGTCTTCCTCTCCCTCTCTGCATCTGGATTCTAGTTCAGCTCAGTGTTTAGTTGTGGGTGTTTTCTTCTCTTTCTAATAGGTACTAGATGAGGGCTTTATGATGGTGGATAAGTTAGTTGTTGATCTTATTATCAGGGAAGGGCATTTATGGTAGCCTTTCCACTGTTGCTCAAATTGTTAGTTGGAGTCAGTCCTGTAGGTCTCTGAACATTTCTTCAGGTTCAGTTTTCTCTTCAAATCTATAATGGCTCCCTCTCTCTCTCTCTTTCTCCGTCTCCCCCCTCTCTCTTTTCTGTCTTCTATTCCTCCCCTGACTCAATCTTCTTAGTCCCACGTGCTTTCCTCTCCTCCCTTTTCTTTCTCCTAGTTCTCCCTCCAATCACTGCCCCCCCCATTCCCCATGTGTTCTGGAGAACTTGTCCCTTCCCCCTTCTGTGAGGGACCTTTTATGAATCTCTTGGAATCCCCCTTGTATCCTAGTTCTTCTGGTGGTGTGAATTATTGGCTGGTGATTCTTTGTTCTAGGTCTAAAATCCATACGTGAGCACCATTTTCCTTTTCTTGTGACTGGGTTACCTCATTCAGGATGGTTTCTTCAAGTTCCATCCACTTGCCTGTGAATTTCAAGATTCCCTTGTTTTTTTCCACAGAGTAGTTCCATTGTGTAGATGTGCCACATCTTGTATATTGAGTTCCAGTCTAGTATGATACTGTGTCTCAAAAACTAAAACAACAGATAAAAGTAGGATGCCTTACCAAATCTATACATTGACAAGGAAAACAAGAACAAATTTAGTAATGACAATTTATATTTTTATTTAAAATTTATACATAGGCTTAAATTTAAGAAGCCAAGTAAGTAACTGGCTACTGAAATAAAAATTCTTTTTCTAAACTGAGTACAGGCAAGGGGAAAAAACTCTTCATTGGTAATATCTAGCATAAGATAGTCAACGGTCAATCTAAAAGCTATAAAAATTTAGCTTTAGCACTTTTTACTCAACTCAGTGGCCCATTTACATATGGCTCCTTAATTCCTAAATTACTATTTTAATTTTTAAATTATAACTATATCATTTCCCTGCTAATCTTTCTTCCCTCCAAAACCTTTCCATATTCACCACTTCTCAAATTCATGGCCTCGCTTTTTGTTAATTGATACACACACACACACACACACACACACACACACACACACACACACACACACATATATATATCCCAAATACAACCTGTTCAATTTGTATAATGTCACTGGTCTGTTTATGTGTTCAGGGTTGAGCATTTGGTTTTGACTAAACAGTTGGTGTGCTCTCCCCTGGGGAAAACTGTTTCTCCTACCCTCAGTGTTCCTTAATTCCCTGTAGTTCTTTGTGTAAGTCCAGGCCTGTGGGCTTTTTCTAGTCCAGTCTAGAATGTATCGTTACCGGCCTTGATGATCTCCTGTTTAGGCAGTCATGAAGGTGAGATGTTATGAGTGTAGCTTTTGACTTTACTAGGAGACATTGTTTCAACAGCAAACTCCCTGATCTTCTGGCTCTTAAAATCTTTCTGCTCTCTCAGCCTCACTGTTTCCTGGGCTTAAGTGTGGGAGTGTTTTCTAGCTGTATCTATTGGGACTGGACTTAACAATTCTGAATTTTGAATGGTTGTGACTTTCTTTAATGGTCTCTACCTGTTGTAAAGAGAAGTTTCTTGATGAAGGCTGAGGACTTCACAGATATATGAAGATTCAGAGCTAGGATCCTCTGATCAAAGAGATTATCTAATGGCTGTTTTATTTAGCAGACACTATTTAAATTCCAAGCTGAACTTAGAAAAGTGAATTTTCTTCCATCTCTCCTCCTGGTGGTTGCCTGGATTTCTTCCTAACCTATTTTTATGTTTTTCTCTTAAACTTTAATAAAGTTGCCCTTTAGATTTTTCCAAAAAGCATACAAACTTGCTCAATATGAAGAACTTCAAATTGCACATAATAAATGTTATACTTCTGAATGGATAAAGATTTAAGAAATATTGATAATAATCTGAAAGATAGGATGAGCTATCTGCAGTTCATTATTGATGGAGTCAATATTATTTTATTTATGGTGTGTATATGGTATACAAACACATAGTGTATTGTGGGTGCATGTGCACATAAAGAAACATGCATTGCATGGAAAGAAAGATGTCATGTGTCCTGCTCTCTGGCTCTCTACTTTATTCCCTTGAGACAGTCTGTCTCTGAATTTGGAACTTACTGTTTCAGCTGGACTGGTCATCCAGTGAGAGCCTGGGAACCAAGCCCTAGTCCTTCCCCAGTGTGATTGTAAGATTGTAAAGAATATAGCTGTGCCTGTTTGGTCTTCTTCTTCTCCTTCTTCTCCTTCTTCTCCTTCTTCTTCTCCTTCTTCTTCTCCTTCTCCTCCTCCTCTCCTCTCTCTCTCCTCCTCCTCCTCCTTCTTCTCTTCTCCTCCTCCTTCTCCTCCTTCCTCCTCCTCCTCCTCCTCCTCCTCCTCCTCCTCCTCCTCCTCCTCCTCCTCCTCCTCCTCCTCCTCCTCCTCCTTCTTTTCCTTCTTCTTTGTTGTCATCTTCTTCTTCTGGTTTATTTGTTGTGGATGTTTTTTTCCTTTAATGCTGGGATTGGGGATCTGAATTCAGGTCCTCATGCTTGCACAGCATGAAGGTTTACCTGCTCAGTCACATCCTCAACCCTGAATATTTACAAAAGTCAGCCTCAATTTGATCACCTGTAATATGTGATTGGTACCTAAATGGCAGAATTACAAAGAGTGCTGCAGTCCAAATGCATGAATGTAATATATGACACTTAATGGCCTGATGGCTAGCTTATATTGCTTCCTCTGAAATAATCCAGTATTTCTCATCATTCCCTCCAAACAAAGACAACAGAAAAAAAGTTCTATGTACTCCTAGTACAAGGAGGTATATAGTCAAATTCTTTATACATAACAGGAAAACAAGTGGTAGGAAAGCCTAGGCACAGCTGGTGCTCAGGAGGCAGGCAAGTTTTAATGACTACTCAGTCTTGCTCACACTGCATTCACATCTATAGCCCAGGTTCTAAAGCCCCATTTGCACATGAGAGCATGAAAAACCCAGAAATAATGATTTCCCCTTTCTCCACATTTTCTAGCCACTGTCTGTTCCCTGAGAGAGAAGCATCAGCTTAGAAATGACTTAATGAATGATTAGTTTTGAAGAGATGGAGGCATCATGTGATTATGCCAGGAGTGCCATTTTAGTCATGGTGCAGCGTTTTGGTTGGAGACTGATGGTTTGAGGAAGCCAGTGTTACTGATTTTCTGATAAGTTCAGTGCAAACTGGTCTACTGATAGTCTCCTCATTGAGATTTCTCAGGTGCCCCTTTGGGTGTGTGCAGTATAGCAGAATTTTATCTTCAAGTTTTATCCTCTGAGAGGAGATACACATAACACACATACACATGTGTGTGTGTGTGTGTGTGTGTGTGTGTGTGTGTGTGTGTGTGTGTGTGTTGTATGTGTGTATATACTATGCTTTAAAGGAACTTTTAAAAATGGCCCTAGTTTGTAGCTATACCAGAAATACCCATGATGTAATGACTGTGGCAGTTTTTTAGCATCAGATAACTGACACTTATGTGGTTTGTCCACAGCATGTTTAACTGGACGGTCCCCTTCCTTTCACTGCTGGCCTGTTTGATTCTGGTCATAGCCACTGTGGTTTTGTATTTCATCCCTCTCCGGTATATTGTTCTTCTCTGGGGTAAGTCTGACATGATCGTTTTGCTAGCAGGCAGTTCCAGGTAAGAACAAATGATTCATTTTTAAAGTATAACCATAAACTTTAATTGTGCTCTTGTTACCAATTAAACATGAGATTAAGGAAAGCATTTGGGGAATGAAAACTTCCAGGACCTCTCTGCAAAGGCCAGTTGCATAAGGGCTCAACATAGATATTTATAAGCCCTGTGCAGAATCACAATCAAATGAACCTGTGTTCAGGCTTCCTATTTCCCTTTAGGCTTTCCTGGCCATAAATTGCTTTGAATAATATATGGCTATGGCCTAGTAACTTTCCAGAAACACTGTGGTTCAAATGGTGGGCAAACACCTGCATCTTGCCCGTTGTAGACAGTAAAAATGGGGCCACTGCCCCACTGCTTCTGACACTTCATCTCAACTGCAAGAAAGAAACAAGCTAACCACATAGTCAAGTCCAGAAGCAGTGGGGTACAGGATGAGCATCTGTGACTACCTAAGCAGTGCTTGAAAGAGGAGGAAGCTATTTTTTGCGGGTGCCTTGGCTTGCCTGCATAAAGTTTAGCCACTTTGAGAAAGCAACAACAAACATGGTCAAGTTGACACATATTCCATGACTAGGTTTCACAGTTAAGAAAGCAACTAGACAAAAATGGAAGCATCTTTGTGAGTGTCCATGTTCTTACTGGGATGACAAAGAGAGTGTACTAGGTCTATACTCAAGTCATTGATGGAGAAGCCTTCTTAAGCCTGTTGCTGAGTTCCCCCATCTTCATGGTTTCGTGGGATCTTGTGCATCACGTTATTCAGAGAAGTCCTGAAGATGGAAGACTGTCAGGGTGTGTTCCCTTGTAAGCATCAGCAGAGAACTGGGAAAAAGAAGATAAAAACTACACCTTTTTCTAGGGCCCTCAAGAAATTCTATCAAAATGGTGGCAATGGAAGGAACCTGCTGATGAGAAAAGCCCAAGCAGACATTAGGAAATGAGAGAAGTTACTGGAGAAATGAAATCACTCATAAGAACACAGAACAGCATGAATGGGGGAGGGTAACTTGGGCATTCTCTATGTTACTTAAGAGGTGAAAGCGCTTTTTAAAAATTTTTATTACTCTCTCATACCATACAGACTGACCACAGCTTCTCCTCCCACCACTCCTCCCAGTACCCCTCCTCACCTCCTCTCTCCCCAAGAACCACTGCCCGTCCCAGTTTCCTACCAGAAAAGAACAGGCCTCCCCGTAATATCAAATAAATGTGGCATGACCAAATACAATAAGTTCAGGCACAAACACTCACATCAAGGCTGGATGAGTAGCCCAGTAGGAGGGAAAGGGTCCCAAATGCAGGACAAAGAGTCAGAGACAGCCCTTGCTTCCACTGTCAGGAGTCTCCCATCCCCACTCCAAACACCAAGCCAACAACAGTAACATGTATACAGAGAAGCTACTGCAGACCAATGCAGGCTCCATGATTGCTGCTTCAGTTTCTGTGAGCCTCCCATGAGCTCTGCTTAGTTGATTCTGGGAGACATGCTCTCCTTGTGTCCTAGGAAGGAGATGAAATTTTAAAGAAGTCTCTCTCCATTGTAGCCAGTCAGAGGAGGAACATATTCTAATTTCATCTTCATGGAGTTTTGACTTAAAAATATTAGGAATGAATAAGAATCAAGTATGAATATTGAAACATAGCCACATTGCACAACAAAAACAATTTTATTCTTCTTTCATTTTTTTAAGAATTTATTTTCAAATCCAATTCCATTTACCTTTAGCATTTAGACGTTTAAGTCCCGTATATAATGACATAGTATTTGCCTCTAATCTGTGCATACACTCCTCTGTACTTTATAACATTAGTAATCCCCTAGGCCACTAATATATAAACTATATAAACTATATGAAACTATGATAAATAGTTGCCAAGCTCTATTTTTAGGGACTGGCTAAAGGAAGTCAGCCTAGGTTCTGCACAGACATTTCTTTTGCTAATATTTTTGACCCTTGACTAATACACAGATATGGAGATTAGATATGGAAACTACACTATGTGGTTGTTTTCTCCTCTGGTTGTTAATTTTGGCAAACCAGTGCCTCTTTTTATTCTCCCAAATCACTCTGACTTGTGTTTTATCTTCCTGCATCTTGGCAGCTTTCTAATATCTCTTTATATAAACTTAATAAAACATTTCTCTACCCGTTTTTCAGTTTATGGCTGGTATTTTTAAATAGTGAAGAGTTCATTCTTCTCTCATTGGCCTAAACATACCTTCTCAGTCTTTTCACTCTGGTTGCTTAGTTCTGCACTCTAGACAACAGTTGATAGCTTGTTGATGAACTTACTAATTGGTAATGGAGTCTAATCCTTAACCGTCAACACATGGTTACTTGCTTCCTCTCATGCAAAACAGATAATGCATTCTGAAATATATTCTGCAATTCTATTATGACTTTTACTTTCACAAAGTGAATTGGTTATTAGCATAATTTTAGAGAATAAGCTTGCATATCCTTTAAATTATTATATCGTCTGTGGAATCCCACCTTGTCACCTAGAAAAAGTTACATGTATATGCCTAAAACTTTTGTTGCTCCTTTTAACTGTGTTAAGGTTTTGATGGTTTATTCTACAAGTTACCTGATAATTTTTGTCAATTGCTAAACCAGACGAATTAGGATCAAAAACTAACTGATTGCTTAAGCCCTTTGGAAAAATTAACCAAATTTTTTGCACTAGATCTCATATTTTATACAGTAAATACTTTTTATAGATGCATGTCAAGCTTAGGCATTATTTGACATAAACCTATAAAGGCAGCTTAACTTCAGAATTCTCATGAGAAATACTGCTAGACTCAAAAATTCACTATGAAGTTTTGACAGGTGGCACACTATCTTTGCTCTTGGGCTCTGTAGTGTGTAGTGTAGGCATCTGGGTGTAAACAGTATGGAAAAAATAGTTGGAAATATGAACAATTGATTCTAAATACTCATAGTTGTCTTCTATAAAGATGACCTGCTGTGGCACCTACCACTTCTTTATTTTGGGAGAGTGACTTTGGGAATTCCCACAAAGGATCAATGTTAAAGAAATTCAGAAATTGTCCTTAGGAAGCTTTTTCTACCAGACTTCGCTAACTTGAATGATACCCACATTTCTAGAAGTCTCTATGGAATTTTGCTCATCTGTGTGAACTTTTCATTTCTGGAAGGCACACAATTTTCACTATTTAGTCCAATACATGCTTCCCCCCCTTTTGATATCTTTCCCTTAATTCTTTTGATTCTGTTCTTTGTCATAGATGTTCTCATCATTATCTATTGATACTGTTCTCAGACACTTCCATTGTTACACATTGTAGTCATTATCAGTTCTGGTCTCAGACACTTCCATGGAGATATTTCCCTTGATTCCTTTGATTCAGTTCTTTATCATGGATGTTTTCATCATTATCTATCAGGTCTGGTCTCAGACACTTTCATTGTAGATAAGTAGATAGACAGATACATACATACAAACATACATACAAAGATACATACAAACATACATACAAACATACATACATACATGACAGATACATACATACATACATACAAACATACATACATACATACATACATACATAGATGTTCCTCATTTCACATTTTGAGCTTTTTGTAAGAAGGAACCATGACCCATTCACTTTGTATTTCCATTTGAGACCATGGTATTATCACAAAAAAAGAAACTCAAGATTTGACAGGACAAGCATGGCTTCTCTGTCGTACACTCAACCAAAGTGATGTACTTGGAACTTTACAAGATGTACTCAAGTACTTGATAGACAGTGACATTCTATGCCATGTGGTTGTTACTGTGTTACAAAAATGCAAAGCAGACACATGATTTCTCCGAGTGATTTTTCCCCTTATTCGAGGCCTTAACAGCACCATTAACTGATCTGTATGCTGTATAGCCTGTGACCACTCTCCAATAATTTCATTATCAAATGTTCTACCCAGTGATTTGAATTTCTTTTGAGTCTTTTTGTCTTGGCTAACAATATTAACAACAGATAACTATCTGTATCATTTTAGTGTTTAAAATGTCTAAAGTTATGACTAGTATTCTCTGGATTAAATTATAACTTCTGTGTTTGTATATGTGTTTTCAAAACAGTGTATATGAGATTCATAATAGCACAAATACCTCTTTCATCACTACATCCTTATGGTGCTACCTAAGTGCCATGTGCAATGCCGACTCTAGTTATCCTCTATTGTTGGGTGATTGCATATTATAAAATCCTTGCCTATATTACTCAACATGATTTTATCATCAACCCTGGATACTATAGAGGGATAGTTTTTATTTAAAAAGATTGCATTTTCAGAAATCTTGGGCCCGGGAGGGTTAAGTGATATACCTGAAATCACAGTCTTACATTATGAAGCTAGAATGGGAGTCCAGGTACGCCTATACCTTTCTATTGCCCTATTACCCACTAAAGTTGACCCACTAAAGTCTATGATGTTCTCTTCATACTTGATCTCACATAATAGATAATTTAGCAGAATACCTAAAACTGTCAAACCTAAGATGCCTTAGAAATAAGCTATGCCTCTGAGGCATGCAAGCTGAATACCTTGTGATTTTTATTCCAAGTTTTTCAAACATAGTCAGTCTCCCTGCATTGTGGACTACTTCTGTCTTTATGGGTGAGTCTGAGCCGCTGTGCAGGTTTGTAATCTTCTCAGTGACTAAGAATGCAGTGTTTTGATCGGCTGTGATATTATCCCTGCCTTGCCGTTTGTTGTAAAGGCTCCAGATGCGCACACTATATATAATTAACAATAGAAGATACATCTTTTCTCAATAGGTCTTTGTCTCCCTTCATCACTTTGCCTTGTCTGTTTTTCTTTTGCCAAAAAGCCCATGCTACAATTAAATGTCTTTAGAATAACACAGTGAGAGTATTTTAGTTTAAAGGAACACTGGGGGGAATTTTCGTTCCAAACACGAAGCTTGCTGTGGGGGTAGAGGGAAGAAAGGCAGAGTGCAGCTTTGACTTGAAGGAAAGGGGAGCATTACTGAGATCCTTCCCCAGCCAACCACCAAGCCACCATTTACTCATGAACAATGGCCGGTTCCCATTTGCAAAGCAGATGTAAATCTGACCCCCCAAAGAAAGGACTGGAGGTTGTCATTGTGTCAGGTACAATGCCATGCAGGAAGTCGACTCCATAGATGAAAGCAAGTCATATTTAATGAACAAAGGGAAACATCAAACCTTTTATGTGATGGGGACTGTTGAACTTGGCTTCTGAGTAGGAGCCATTCAGAGTACAACTAAGCTGAACATTCATTCAGCATCATTGGGACAGGCGGGCCTTCAGATACGATCCTTGTTAAACAAGCACCCTGTGGCAAAACTTCAGAAGGCCACCTAGTCTTTCTGCTTCTAAAACTCAACATGAAAAAAAGGGGGGGGTGACATTTGGTGAAAAGACTATATAGCTTATGAGATCTGGATAAGGCAGAGGCGCCCCAAGGAGCAGAGTAGAAGACAAAAGAAGGTTGGGAGGAATCTCTCTTTGCAGAGGAATCCATTTTCAGGGCATGCCCAGGAACTCCACATGCACAACCAAAGATTGACAGACATTCTATGGTCACCTGGCACCTTGAACATGGAACCTCATTCTAATTACTACTGTCCCCATTTTAAGTAAGTGCAGACCCTTGCTTGGACAAACACGTGTGCCAGTGTTGCAGTCCATAAATGAAGTTAGTCACCACAGTCCAATAATTTTCCAATAATAACTTTTCACAGTTTCTGCCAGCAACGTGCAATCAACATGTCAAGTTCTGTTCTGCGGCGAGAGCAGAGGATCCTGTGAAAATGAGTAGAGGAAGAGCGATTGCTACAGTTTCTCTGTACCCACTAAAGCTCCCACCCGCCTCTCCCTGCAGCTATGTTTTGTCTAGAGTGTCCACACAGGGACTTGTTTGGACTAGTAAAGGCCTTTTCCCATCTGGGACATTTGTTTCCATAGCAGAGGAGGCTCTTAGTCAGTGGCTACTGAAAGAGACAATTGGTCCATGTTTTTTTGCAGCCCTTTGGCTGGGGCTGTAATGGGATTTTCACAGCTGAAGAAGGCAGAGTCCTTTTTCCACTGCATGACCTACTTCATTTCAGAAAACAGTTCTTGTGAATGATGCCACATGACAGCAACATGTGCACGACTAGAAGTGCAGTAATTGTTTTCACACTAATTTTCAGTTGTGAATATCTCTCCTTCTCCCACTCAGGCATGCTTTCAAAGATAGATGGTAGACAGGCAGATAGAGAATAGATAGATGATAGATGGCTAGATAGATCATAGATAGATAGATAGATGGCTAGATAGATATGAGCAATAAGAACATCATATTTTTGTTTTGTAGGCATAAATAAATTTACTAAGAAGCTTCGAAATCCTTATTCCATCGACAATAACGAGCTCCTGGACTTTCTCTCCAGGGTGCCCTCGGATGTTCAGAAGGTAGGTGATGATTGCTCACCACCCACAGAGGCACCAGCATTGAGCTCCTGGCAGCCCTAGAGATTTGGAAGGGCACATGGCTGTGCTTGTGTGAGTAATTGAGATAAGGAATCAGAAAATCCCTAGAGTTCTTTCTGGGAGGTGGTAGAGAGAAGATCCAGCCCTTCATTCAAAGTATATAATGACTGGGGGAAATTATCCTGCAAAAGAGCTACTTAGGAATGAAGCTGGAACTCATACTGAGCAGCTATGGGGCTGCAGTGTTGGTTCCCTTTTTGATTGCTTGCCTCCCTGAAGAGAGTGACACAAGCTAGGAGGAGTTTTATGAGATCTAGTGCTGAGGGGCATTGCTTATTTTCTTCATTCTCCAGATGGCAGGCATTTTAGGGGAAGGAGGAGACAAGAGGATTATTCTTTCTATTCCTTTCTTGCTCCAATTATCTCTTCAGCCTGCCCTCTATCCTCTTTCCCCTGAGGCCTTAGGAATGCTGAGGGCAAAGCCCCTGCTTACTCTGAGACACACAGAAGAAGAGGTTGTGGGAAATCAAATTTGCGATCAATCACAAGTATTTTTCACAGGTAATGCTCACTTAGTCCAACAGCGTCTCAATTTTGTGGATGCACAGAGATTAACAAAGGCAACAATAGGGAAAAGTCCCAAAGAATGGCCCCATTCAGTGCCCTGCAGACTTACCTGCACCAAAGCCAGAGGAAGGCAGGCAGGCAGTGATTTCTGCTAATGGAGAAGAGTGATCACTGAATAGGTAAAGGGGGATATCATGGCATGAAGCATCATCAAGATGATCAAAGGCACAGTCTTTTATTGTCTGAGAGGACCCCAAATCAAGTATCGATTCTCATCATTGGGCCAATGTAGCATAATTGGTTTCCAGGCATCTATCTTTAGGTGGATTATAGACACATGAGGCTAAAGGTCTCAAGGGTCCTTTTTCCCTCCATTCCACATTCTAGAGATTAAAATGGACTTTGTGTTGCTTAGAAATAACAACAACAAAACCCTTTTGCATTATATCATAACGTCTTTAAATCAATTCTATAAAGATATATTTATTCTCTAGTATTAACATGACATAATCGAGAAATAATGACCTGGCCTTTGTTCAGAATTTAAGATTTACAGTTATCCTGGAGGACTTTTGCAGAACACATAATGGGAAGGATATGCTTTTCTTTTTGTTTATATGGTTTTGGCAAAATGTAGCCTAATGTAGGACTAGGTATAACATCCTTGGGGGATTTGGCAGAAATGCTAAAATTAGGGAGCATGTGTGACCAATAACATGCATGCATTCTACCCCCAGCCTACCAGAGCTACACATGAAAACATTATGCTCACAGTGCACCATCATTTGGGTTACAGTGTGAGTTCATACAGCATCTGTGACTAGAAATGTCCCATCAATCCCATCTCCCCAAAGTCCTGGCAACAGCCCTCAGAGTGTTCACCCAGGTATATTTGGTGTATTCACAAAGAGATACATATGCCAAAACATTTGAAACAGTATGCTCCATTCATTAGCTTCAGTCTTCCTGTCCATTCAGGGTGCTTTTTAATGATAATGACTCTGGGGACTCCCCAAGTGTTCAGGTTTATCACAGATGTTCTAGCCATTACCATTTAAGTGAATTTAATTTTAAATGACATCTACAAAAGTTTGAGGTCTAGTATCCATTTCAATATTTTGCCCTCTCTTAGGTAAAGTTAATGACTGCAAGAGGCCTAATTTCCCACCACCATTGTAGGTACTTTAAAATGAATAATACTCAGTAAGCTGTTGTGTCATAAGATCAACAATCCCAAGAGGCAGTTATTAGGTTATTTACGGTTGAAAGATGGTGCAAGCAAGATCAAGATTGGGCAGCAGTGGTGAGTTAAGTAGAAGCCCATAGAAGCCCATGCATCTGGTTAGAAAAAAAAATCTACATTTAATACTTTGGTTTCAAGAAATGAAGCATGACTTCTGAAACTCTTCCTGCAATTAATTCCCCCCGCCCCACTGTGTGTTTAAAAAATGATTCATTACCTTTGAACCTTCTTTCCTTTGCCTAGCCGTCCTTGGGGAGCCATTAACGCACTCTGTGGTGAGCTAGGGTAACCTAACTGCCAGCATCATGCCTGTTTGTTTTTACAGGTGCAGTATGCAGAGCTGAAGCTCTGTGGCAGCCACAGCCCACTTCGGAAGAAGAGGAATACTGTCTAGAGCTCACACTGCCTGAGGACTGCAGCATCAAATGTGTGGCTGATTAGACCTCTCTTCTGGCTGCTCCAGTGGTACTGACGGGTCCTGAAATAGGTGCTCTGTGCAGCCCTCTCATCATTCTCCACTCTCTGCACATATACAGATGAACACACACCTGCACACACGTCTCCATGCATGGATATCCCAGATGCCTAGACAGTTAACCCAGCAAAAGGCATCAAGTCTGAGATTGTGAGAATCTCTCATTCATTTGTTGATAGGACATTAAAACCAGGTGTCCACGTATCTGAACACTGACCTTGAGAACAGCCAGACCACTTGATTCTGGGATCATGCTAAACTTATTTTAGTACCATCAGCAGAATTTCACTAAGATTCAGTAATTTCCATCTGGAGCTGGTGGCTCACATGTGCAATCCCAGCAATGAAGAGGCCAAGGCAGGACGGTCACAAGCTCAGTGCTATCTCAGGAGTTGTATCATGCCAGCCTCTGCTCCATTGCAAAGCTCTGTCACAAAATGCAGCCATCAACAGAGGTGCAGTTATTTCCAGTCTCAATCCCACCACTCACTGCAGAATATTTTGTCAACATCTATATCAATCCAGATAATGTACATTAGAAAATGAATATTTAGTGACTTCCAGAATTAACACAAATAGTTTGAAATCAGCTGCGATTACTCAAAACATGTTTGTTTTTGGTGACATCTTAGCGTTGGATGCCAGTTTGTTTTGTATCTCAGCAGTTGTTGACAAGAGGTATCCCTGAAGTCCCAAGGAGGCATTCAGTTGATGCGTAGGGATTTCAAGATAGTATTTCATTGCTGTAAAATGTCATTTCTTCCAACTTCACTTTTTGTTTATTACTAAAACGAGATGTTGATATACATCCTCAGAGAAATGGTGGGATGAGAGGAGACTAGTTAATAATATCAGAAAGTACTTAGGAATATGAAAGTATGAAGGGCCTTACTTAGAGCCTCTTGGTGAAAAATAATTGTTCTAGTTACCTGATGTTGTGAGCAGATAGTTAAAATGGCTTTGTCTGTACAAATTTGTCTTTTGTCTTTCTGAGAGTCAAAATAAGATGTAAATAATAAAAGCTTAATTCTAAGCCCTGTTCATACAAAACAACCACTAAAAAGTCCTTTGCACATAGGGTCTGAGTCTTGAGCTTCCAACAACTCCACAGCATACCTTGCTAATTCAAATCAATTAATTTTGTGCATGTAGAAAGTATGTACAGATATCTTTGTGTTAAAATTATATTTAAGCTTTAAAAAATCTATATTTCATCTATACATACCTGTAATGCGCAGGTATGTATATATATATATATTGTATGTATATGTATATATACATATATGTATATGATATATATTGTAAAGAAAAGCTTAGGTGAAAAACTAGAATTTACTTGTGTTTACTTCTTTCTTTGTTTGTTTCTGTATTGTCATTTAATAATCTTCTAACAAAATTGTTTTATGAAAAATGCCAAAGATTCTAAACTTTATCATCTCATGTCTGTGTTTCTTCATAACCTTCTTCCTGGTTTCTTTGTGGCAGAGCCCGATTTCTGCTTGGTTTGATTTACTTCAAGTTAATGAAGCTGGCTGGAAAAGAGCCTTGAAGAGATTTTAAAGCCCCAGTAAATCTGTTAGTTGTACATACAATAGATACCAGAGAACTTCTTTGTCTAACCAGTTACTCAATCTTCTGTGTAAACAATACCACATTGTCTTGCTCTTGTCATCCAGTTTATCACAGTCTGTCATTTGGTAATGGCCCAAGGCAGACATCTTTAAGCCGATGTGTGAGATCTGATCAGTCATTGGAATGAAAACTTCTGGGAGCAAAATAACCCCTTATTTATTTAAATGTGGATCTCATCCTTCATGGCTGTTCTTTTGCTTTAGAATTTCTAAATGAAATAATTCTCTGACAAGAAGGTATCATTAGGGAAACTTCTTCCCTCTGTAGCCCAAATAGAACTCACAGCATTAAATTTAGGACACAAATGCCAGCTGGTATTTGAGAGCAGGACGGGGCCAACTTTTCTTAAACTCTCTACTGAAGACAATTGCTAGTTGATTAAATTGACAGTGCATGTGAGAAAATGAGTGTTTATTGGAAGTGAAATGTTAAGATTTATGTAATTATTATAGTTGTACAGGTCTAATCCTTACAGAGCCAATCTTAGCCAAGGATCTTAGATAAAGACAAACACTATAATTTAATACTTTATTCCATCTTGAAGAAGCACCTGTAATATACTGTGGGCAGAACTATTGTCCTTGTATGTGTGACACCAAAACTAGCATGAATTTCCTTTTCCTTCTTTCACTATTTAATATACAAAAGGAAGATTTGTCCTAACCCAAGATCTTAGCAACTTCTAGATTTTTCTTCTTCTTCTTCCTGATAATCTTTACAATTTACACTTATAGAAAGCAGTCTTTTGGCATGTCCTGATTTGCCAGCATGGCAATTTGTAATACTGAGACCAGTATTGAATAAAATGCATGCTACTAAAATGAAAGCAGTGCAGTACCATAACAGTAAGTCTGATAGCTGGTCACCACTCTAAAGACAGAAGAGCCCAATGAAAGCAAAATTCCCACATTTCCACAGTCCAGACTTGAGTGTCTGGAGCTGGCTCCCTAGTGACTCCAATTGTCTTACACAGACCTTTGGAGCCTAACTCCTGAACACTCACAAGTGCTATGAACAAAAGGCCCATGTTATGGGATTATTTATACACTATGTGAAATTGCTATGATTAGTGTGATACAAAGCTGTAATAGCTAGGCAGGAGGTATAGGTGGGATTTCTGGGAACAGAGAGGACTCTGGGAAGAAAAAGGCAGCATCGCCAGGCAGACACAGAGAGGAAATGGGGCCAAGATGGAAGAAAGCTAATGCCATATTGTAGAACATAGATTAAAAAGTATGGGTTAGTTTAAATTGTAAGAGCTAGTTGGGAACAAGCTTAACATATAGGCTGAGCTTTCACAATTAGTAAGTCTCCAGGACATTATCTGGGAACTGGTTTGTGGGACAGAGAAAGACTGGATTTTTTTTTTTTTTTTTACCAGCCAGTCTTTAGAACACAAGTATTGTTATAAAACTTACTTACAGGTGGTATGAAGAGCTTCACTTGTCCCCTAAGATATGGACCAACACAAGAGACCCATGATGGAAAGACTAAGTAACTTCTTAACTTCTCTTTTACTTGCAATAACATAACTTCCATCTGTTTCTCTGAGTGGCATGATTATCTCTTTCTCTAGAAATTCACTCACTGCTTTCAATGTGTATTTCAATAAGTTACATATTTGTGTCTTGGTAAATTATTTTATTAGTAACTCCCTGTCTTTCCTATGTTGATTTGCATGGGACTACTATGCAACTAACAGGCAGGTAGCATGCACAGTGTGAATGAATACTCTGAACGAAGGTTGAATCACATCCCGGGAAAGGTGCAAGATACAGTCACTTTAGTCAGAGTGTGTGAAATCCACTTAATTATTTTGTAGAAATTTGGTGGTTACATAGTCACACTACTGGACTTAAAGATAATTAAGTGGGAATGTCATCATTGTATGAAGTGTACATGGTTCACATCTTAAACCCATACTCACATTTATAGCTCTGCAAAATATTTTAAAGTCTTGTTTCCTGGATTTGGGCCAGGGGTCCTCTCAGATATATTTGTTTTTATTCTTTTTGCTTTTGTCTCATGTCCAAACTCATTAAATCTAGTCAGTCAAGGTCAATGTGTATTGTTTCCATCCTGATGGCCGTGGCCACCCTGTAAGTCAACTGGCCACAGTATCTCACATATCATGGAAATGGTAGCAATGACATTAATCTGGATTGGTCTTCATTCATAGTATCCCTTTCTTTTGTGATACCTTCCCCTAAATTGTCTAAGTAGAGTCTATTCTTCAAACCATTTGAAATTCTCCTGCTTTGATCATCTTCCCTTTGTCTTTGTGTTATATGAGTTTCCCCTTCCTAGTACAGCATAACCTATTGGGGGCATCAAATGATGAGTTGCAGAGTGTTAATGCACATCTCTTACAAACCAGCATTGCCATTGTGAAGTGCCTTCATCCTAATAACCTTCCAAATTCCCCACTTTCAAATATCATTATCCCACAATTTGAAGATCAAGGTTTGAAGAAGTGGATTCCAGGGGATTCACTAAAACATCAAAATATCTTTGTTACATCTGCTGTCGGTCAGGGTTCCCAAAGGACTTGACCCTACTGTTCTCTATTGGACACACAAGCATGTAAGAAACACTCAGAAACACATGCCTAGCAGCACAATCACAGGGCATTGGCTTTTGTGTCTTTTCACATGTTGCTATTGGAAAAAGGGATTGATCATGATAGATTATTATTTAGAGCCTGGGCAATAATTACTTTCATGAAGTACAGAGCTAATTTTGTATTATACACACACACACACACTCGTGTGTGCGTGCATGTATGTGCACGAGTGTGTGTGTGCATGCATGCGTGCATGCGTGCGTGTGTGTGTATGTGTGTGTGTGTGTGTGTGTGTGTGTGTGATTTCTGGCTATGTCAATGACAAACATTCAATTATACAATGCCTTATATTTGGAGAAATTCTTACATGGCAATAGAAAATGTAATATTTGTTCACTGTAAAATGACTTTATGATATTTCTTTTGTCTTCTTGTAACTTAGCAGATAACATATTGAACACATATTGATACACATAAGCAAAATAGGCAACATTCCCTTGGCAGAGCCAGGTAATCAATAACTACTTTCAAGCAGCTGATTGAAGTTTCATAAAACTTTTGCTCTATTTCCAGTTTCCAGTGGGTGCTTTAGCTATTAGGAATGGTTAGAGAGTAGTTCAAAGTAATTTGTGGCATTCCTAATGTAAACTGGTGGTATCCTAGACTTCTGTATCAATTGTACAGTGATAGCAAATATAAAAGTATGATTGTGAGATTGTAAGAAAAAAATGATAAGAAATTAACATCATCATTTACTTGATTGGGAAGTGAGAGAAGATGGCTATTCAAGTCAAGAAAATAAAATGTTAATAATGTATAGTTCAAGTCTGGCAAGTGGTGTTGCCTTTTGTTGTGGGAATAAGTAGAGAATACGGTACAGGAGAAACATGTGTAGGAGCCATGGAGGAACAATGGGAGTCAGTGCTGAGGTTGGGGAGCCTGCAGAGTCTCCAATGGGAATAATAAAGTGGTAACACTATGTGAAGTGTTCAAAGATACACTCTATCTCTAGGAGAAATACACATCAGAGCTTACTCAAACTGAGTGCAGACTTGCTCTTTCAGAAAATGAATCGTCAAGACCACATTCAGACATGTAATCATGAAGTGGTTATGAGTGTGAATAATGGAGCTGCCTTATTTGGTAAAACACCTACTGCTCCTGCATGAGGACCAGAATTTAGATTCCCACCTCCCACATTAGAGTAGGGTATGGTGGCCCATGTCTGTAAGACCAGTGCTTGGAAATAGAGACAGGTAGATCCTTGAAGTTCACAGGGTAGCCAGCCCCAGAAATTGGGTGAACAGCAGATTTATTGAGAGATTCTTTTTCCAAGAGTAAAGATGAACAGAGTTAGTGAGATAGTTCAGCAAATGAAGGTGTGTATTGCCAAGCATGATGACATGAATTCATCCTAGGACACATATTGTAGAAGGAGAAAAAACAACTTCTATAATATCTTCTCATGTCTCCAAAGTTATAGTGTGTCTTACCTGGGTTTACCAATGCACACAGTAAATAAATGTGGCTAAACTGTAGTAGGGGTCAACAATAGAAGTTATCCAATGTGGACTTGTAACCTCCAAATATGTGCATTCTTATACACACACACACACACACACACACACACACACACACACACACCACCACAGAGAGAGAGAGAGAGAGAGAGAGAGAGAGAGAGAGAGAGAGAGAGAGAGAGAGAGAGAGAGAGGAAAAAGAGGGGAAGAGAGAGAGAAGCAATGATTAGATTCAATGATGATTCTTGTGAGAAAAAAATCTGCTCTATGTTCACCAATTAGTAGCGACATCAAAAACGTTCATAGGTATGTGGCAATGGTAAGCATGCTAAAGTATGAGGATGGTCTGTTACAGCTTACCCATCCTTAACACATCCACACACTTACAGAAACAGTACAGCTAAAAACAATAGCTCCTGAAAGTATGGTGAGCAGCTCGTTGATGATTCAACAGAAGCTGAAATTCCAGAGCAATGGTTTAAAGCAGACTCTTCTTTGCATGAAACTTGCTGAACTTTCTTTACATGGAAATGATGTGTGTTCCAGGACATTAAATGTTTATATTTTAGAGAATACATCAAATGTCAGTGAGGTGCTTTAATAAACATAAAAACTGTCAGAATTTCTGCTAAACATTAAGATGGAAAACACTAATTTTATGCAAGGTTCTTTATATGATACACAGATAAAAGTATAACAATTACCCACACATGTTATAAAGAGAGTATAATTCTCATTCCCTACTTTAGAATAGAAAAGTATTCATCAAATTCCCCTATGAGTATAGATTTGGGGTGGAAGACATAGAAGCCACTGCACAGGAAACATGAGGGAAGATATATGAAGGGAATCATATAATAAAATTAGTATATGTAGTCAAAATATTGAATGCACTTCTAATAAAATGTATAAATTGATTAACTGATTCTAAGACTATATGGAAATGTAGGATTTCAAGAATAGATAAGTCAATATTATAAAAGTTAATGCTAACTGATAAGCCCACTGTAACTGAAATAACATGTCATGGTCACAAGAATTGAAAAGTAGAGAAGTCAAAACTTGGATGCTGCTGATACCCACATACATGGTAAACACTTTGTCTTAGGTTATATATTTTCAGTGCATAGAAAAAAACTTTGTGTAAAATGGTACTGGGTTGTCTTAGTATTAATGCAGATAAAATATTGACTGATTTCTTTGTCTTATAGGAAAATATCAATTTATCTTATATGAAAGTAAAAGGCAAAGTAAAAATTCCAAAAGAAACATAAGAAAATATCTTTATATTATATCATATAAGCAAAAATGTCTTAAGCTATAAGCAAAATGTTAATTCAAAGGGAATAAAATATTGCTTTAAAAAAAACTCGAATTAAACTTTTCAAAAATAAGGGTGAAAAGACGTATACATACACGAGTGAGGTCTTTATCTATGTTCTATTATTTATATATTATTATATGCCAAATGATATTAGCTATATTTATATGTGGCTTAATAAATGACTTGTATAACGAATAGGAAAAGTCAAATATCTCAAAAGAAAAATGTGAACAGGTGTTTCCCGGGAAGTGTTTACTCAAATGGCTAACAAGCATAAAAATTGACTTATATCTTTAGTTATCAGGTAAGTAAAATATAAATTATCAAATATAACTATATCAAATAGCTGCCTGGGAATTTTATTGATGCCACTTCTTTGGAAAGCTAGTCCTCAATTTCGATTAAAGTTGAGCACACATGCCCTGTTCCCATTCCCACAAGATCACATAAATACGAAGTTATGTATCTGCTCAGCTAGTCACCATCCCACTACTTTCATTTTTTTTGAATGAGGAAGCCTCTTTCCCTTATTATGTTGAGTAGATTATAACTATAAAATGGAATATGCAGAAATCAACTGAACTATTCTTACATGTAACAATATAAATCCACTTCTCAACTGCTAGAGGGAGGCTCAAAGATAAAGAGATACAAAGTATGGTTTTGGTTAAATAAAGTTAAGGCACAGGCAAAACATTCCAGAGCATAGAAGCTGGGAAGTGGAGTTGGGAGGCCAGGGCTGTAATAACTGCCTGAGTCTATGCTTTGGCTCTTGAGTATTAATTGTTCCATTAGTTTGGTTTCTGTTCGTGTTGCATAAGCCTATTTGCTTTATAAAATTTGTTGGTTTGTACAGTTAAGATATAACATCTGCTCTTCTAGTTTTATTATAAGAAGTTAATAGTTGTTACGGCAGATTTTTCCCTGCCGGCTGTCGCCGGTCCGCCAGCCCGCAGTCCGCCTGCCACTGGTCTGGGCCCACAGCCATACCAGCCCCAAATAACACTCAGAGACTCTGTATTTGATACAATCCTGTTGGCCAGTTACCGTTATTGTTTATGGGCTAGCTCTGTCTTAATTATTAACCCATTTCTACTTATCTAAGTATTTCCATGTGGCTCATCTTATCCTGGAGCCGCGGCTGGAGTCTTCCTTCCTCCCTGGTCTACATCTTGACTCCTCCTTCCCACTTCCTCTTTCCTCCTCCTGGTCTCCTAGCCCCACCTATCTTGTTTTCTATTGGCCACAGTGCTTTATTAACCAGTATGAGAAACATATATACAGAATAACATCTCCCATCAAATAGTATTATGTTATCCCCATTTCACTCTTGAACTGGGATCAATCATAAGTATTTACAACATGAAAGGAGGGCCAGTTGTAGCTCTTGTATTTGAATGTATTTTCAAGTGACCAATGCAAATACACATTTAAATACATTTTAACTTTCTGTGAGCTTTATGGGACTTACAATCTTAACTTGTGTTTGCATATGTAGTTCCACTAATAACACAATTTATTTTTTCATTTTCAGATATTCATTATCAGGATGATTAAAGTGACTTCTCCTAGCTAAGCATTGCTTGATGGGGCTAGGGTAGGGTGGGGTGGAGGTGGCAGTATTCTTATGTAGTTCAATGACAGAGCACTCACCTAGCAGGCCCAAGGCCCTGAGTTGCATGTCCAGCACTGGAACACAAAAATCCTTTCTTGATTTGGGGACAGAGTTTACTGTTGCTTAACATGTGCACACTAGCTTATAAAACTTGAGGATCTGATGTGTTCTAGAAACGTTTAGTTTTATAGGTTATAGGTATAATCACATAGCAAGGCATCCTGGGACTTTATCTCTCTTACGTGTCACTCATTTCATCCCCTTCCCCACCTTTTCAGCCACTGAAGTGTGCTCAGCAACAAGGCTATAAACCTTGTTGAATGTCTGAGGAAGTCTACGCTTTTTTCTTTTTCTGCTGTAGGAAGAAATATGTTAAACAGGAAAAACTGGTAGACATACATACACATAAACATATACAATACACACCTGTTTGTTTCTACATATATATTCATAGTTTTTATAATTTAGCACATTTCCAAAAAGAATGAATTCATGACTACAAGTAGAAGTATCAAAAATCTAAATTTTCTGAAGAAATACTCAATTTGCCTTTTGCTGCCTTCCAAACCTTACTCGCAACTCAACCTCACTAAGCACTCAATGCCAGAAGGCAACGCGTCATTATTCCAACCAGCTTCTTTCTCTTCAGGATTACTTTATTATAAGATACTCTTTACGCCCGACAAATCCCGAGACTTCAGCTGTTCATTCATTTAATTCATTGGGATACAATCTCATCTCTTTCCCATGTTCACATTATTACATCAAAACAACTTGTTCAGAAAACAAAACCCACATGACATTTGCTTAACTGCATAATAGAGAGAGCATGCCACCACCCCATGATGATGACAGTTATGCACTAAATACTGCTAAATATTTGGTTTTACTTTGTTCATTTAACCCCTTCCTCCCAAAGACTGAATTATAAAGAGCAAGTGGAATATTCTTTGCATTGTTGAGTGAGCTCATAGGTGCTGAGATTCATTCATTTTATTCATGTTGCCCAGGTCAGGTCCAGACAAGAGACCTCTGTATGGGATTTGGTATGGCAAAAAGAAGACAGTGTCTGTGGACGTTTGACAGAGCACAGGTTCTCTGTGTGGGCAGAGCACCTCAGTGTCTATGTCGTCCCAGACTCCACAGCCCTTGGATGTGCTTATTGTCACCCTCAAGTACAGCAAATATTGTGACTACACAAAAATAAGATTCTTTCTCCCATCAATTTCCAGTTCTCTCTCTCTCTCTCTCTCTCTCTCTCTCTCTCTCTCTCTCTCTCTCTCTCTCTCTGTGTGTGTGTGTGTGTGTGTGTGTGTGTGTGTCTGTGTCTCTCTACCATGTATGCCAGGGTAACTGAGCTGTTGGCTTTTAAGGATTTTTTTTGACTCTACCATCTCATCACAGACTGTAACATAGATATATCTATCTATATGCATGTATATATATATATATATATATATATATATATATATATAGCACATTTGTGTCTTATGACCTGTCTTTACTGTCATTAATAACAATGTTTGATAAGGTTAGCAGACCTTTCTTTGACTGGATTTACTATTATTTATTCTTAGTACCACATTTTCAGCCCATCACTTTCTCTTTTTTATATCAATAGTTTTAATATGATGTGATATCACTAAATCTTCTTTATTTGAAGCAACACACAGATATGCTTGTTTCAGTAACTGCCTCCTCATCCTACTGCCCCATTCGCTGATCTCAAGCTTCATAATTTGTGTCTGTATATGACTTTCGAGTACATGTATGTATGTATGTATGTATGTATGTATGTATGTATGTATTATGTATGTATATATGTGTGTGTCTGTGTGTGTGTGTGTGTGTGTGTGTGTGTGTGTCTGAAGCCAGAGCTTTTCTGTTGGACTTGCCAGTCCAACAGTCACTTATAAAATAATATTTCAGAGGTTTCATATTAATTATAATTGTTTGGCCAATGGCTCCAGCTTAATACTAACTAGCTCTTATGCATAAAGCAACTCGTTTCTATTAATCTGTGAATTACCATGTGACGTGTGACTTAGGTAATGCTCTGTTGTCTTAATCCTCTGGTGACTGCTGGTGTCTCACACACTCCGCCCTTTTTCTCCTGTATCTCTACTTGGATTTCTTGTCTTGTTCTATCCTGCCTTGCCATAGGTCAAAGAAACTTTATTCATCAATCAATAAAATCAGCACATATTTGCAGTGTACAGAAAGGCAGGCCACATCGCGTGAACATGTGTACAAGTATGTGGAAGGGCCAAGGTAAAAGCGTGGGCAACTTAGAGTATTGTGAATACCCAAGGATTTCCTATCTGTATCTCATCTCACCACATAAGGTCTGAGGATATAGATTTGTTTTGTTATACCTGATTGTATGTATTTCTGGTAATTCAAACCCAGTTTCTTACTCCTGAGCAGCAAACACTTTACCGACTGAACCATTTATCTAACTCCACTTCAAAATTCACTGTGTGTGTGTGTGTGTGTGTGTGTGTGTGTGTGTGTGTGCTCGCGCGCGGCGTGGGCGAAGGTCCTGTTATAGTCACCTGGATGATTACCACTCAGTGATAGTCATTTACATTGGGGACTTTGAATCATGGTTGTCATCAAGTATAAAATTATTTTGAATAATCAGCATTGTATGACTGGACATAGGAATTTGAGTTTGCTTTTATGGTCATCGTAGGAGTGGAAGGCCACTCTCAGACTTGGGTGGTTTTAGAATGAGTGATATTTTAAGGAAGACTTTTCCTAATAGTCTTTTCCCTTGCTTCTCATCAATGGCTTCTTACAAAGTTGTTGAGATGTCTACTTCTATCTGGTAATTTTGTTGGCATTTTGTGGAAGATTTACAAACAAATAGTATCTCATTCTTGGTAATAATAAATGCCTGTTCTCCAAACCCTTGGTTTTCATGAGAGATTTTGAGAATTCATAATCCAGTGTGAGTATTATGCATATAATTCACACACATTCTTAAAACTTTCCATTATATTTTAAGCTTTGTAATTTCATATGTCTTTCCAAATAGTTGAAAGAGCTATGATTTCACAATTACTTCACATCTTTCACCTAATTTTATTTGGTATCCAGTGTCTTTTCTGGAGTCAGACCATAGATCTCTTTGCATGTCTTAAAGAGGGCAATATAAAAGAAAATTGTCAGAGCTATGGTCAACACCAAATTAGGCTTATGAGGCAATAGAAATGAATTTTCCCATCTCCAGCTGCCATGAATTAGTAGTTGACTGTTACTCCTAGGAGTTTGGCTGACCACAAAGACCAGGAGCCAGAAAGGTAAAGGTTCCAGTGCAGGCTTTAATACTATGGCATTTAATTATTATTGAAAACAGTGTTAACTTCCCAGAGCCCCAATTTCTTCATTTCTAGTGTGGAAGCTATAGTACTGAATGATAGAATGACTCATGATGATACCATGCAGACTCTGTTCCTTCTTTGGAACTGTACTATGCATAAATATTTATAAACATGTACATACTTTCCTGTACATATTAAATTAAAATAAGAAATTTTTCTCAAATATTTTTTAAAAATTCATTCTCATGGAATTAGTATGACAAGGTCATGAAGTACAGTTCTGATAAATAAGATTAGTGAATGTAAGAAAAATGTCCCTTATCTCTTCTACCATGCAATGTTGGGGTGAAAAGAGGGCTGCCCCCGAGGAGGAGAGCCCTCACCAGACACTGTACTCTCAGGTGTCTTGATCATAGAATCCATGACCTGAAAACTCTGGAAAATAAGTATCTATTGCATATAAATCATTTGGTCTTATGATAGTTTAAGCCGCCTAAAGAGATGTAGAGTTTTAAAAAAAGAATAGATAAATTTTTGTTGTGAATCAATAAAAGACAGCAGTATAGTGGGATCCCTGAAAGCTGCTGATCAGAAGCAAGCGATACTTCTACTAAATTATGACTCCAACCTTCAAATTCACCTCCAGATATTGCCATGTGTTCCAAGCAATAGAGTTATGTGAGTGATTGTTGGGAAGCCACGTTGGTCAGAGGTTGCAGTCTACTATTGCTTGACTTACCTCAAGGATGCAGAGTTCCCTGAAAATGCTCTCCCCCTGGTGCACACATGATAATTAAGTAACATGTTCTAGTTAATTTCATCGAAGCATGGTCACCTAAAGCAAATTAGAGTTTGCCCCAGCTATCACCCCATTTTTTCTTTTTTAAAATATAACTTATTTATTGATTCATTGGGAGTTTCCCATTATGCACTCCAATTCTGCTCACTTCCAGTCCCTCTATATCCTTGCCTCACCCCTACAGTTTCCCCACACACACATACAAAGCATGCTAGAAAGCAAACAAATAAAAAACAAGAACAAACCTAACCAAAACCAAAACAAAATACCTGTTTATTACTCCTTCTTTCCTGCCCCTCCAACACCTCTATTCATCCTGGTGGCATTGGGGGCCTTAGTGTGTTTTAAAGTATGCCCTTTTGTCCTCTCAGCTTTACTGTTCATTGCAATGAGCCAATGGTCTAGTTGAAGAACTCTGGTTTTTGGTACACTCATCACGGAACCCCTCGGGGATATCCCGTGGCTGTCCTGAGTCTTGGAGATCATTCCAGTATTATTTCACAGGACCAATCCCTTCAGGAGCTCCAACAGGTCCTAGATGGGGTAGATATTAGGGTGGGCCAATCCAAGGCCCTGCTGTGGGCCTGGGTGGCTACAACCCTAATCTTATATATTTCCTGAACACTGGAATAAAGTTGAGCTTTCTTTTATCAGGGGAAGTTATTTCTGCAGTGTTCACAGGCCATCAAAGGCTCGCTGTCCTTGCTTCTGCTCCTTCATCCTTGTAGACTGGTGGCCAACAGACTTTGAGGAAAAAGAGGATCCTACAAGTGTTAAGGAAAACTGTCTGTGTTGAATAGTTTGGAGTCCAATCAAAATCTTCTGTTTAAACTGTCAATCCTCTCTGTTTCCATACTGGGCACTCACCAGCAACAGCTGCACTTAAGGAGTATGGTTTTGCAACAGAGAACAATCAGGGCAACAGTGCAGAACTATCTCCAGGAGCCTAGTTGAAGAACTCTGAGAATTGTCAAGGAAGTCAGATGAACCTTAGTCAACATGGAGAGCCCCAAAGGCACAAGGTTCTACTTCACTAATGCTTAGCTCAGGGGGCTTGGGTAAGGCATACTCAACATTCTGTGCCCCAAGAAGGCTGTGTACCAGCACCACCAGCCTGGATACCTGCGTCTGCCATAGGAGATTACTAAAGTTTCTCCTCAGCTTTTCAACATAGGACCATAGCTGCTAGTAACCAAAACACTTATACTTGCTTTGATTCATTAGGGCACTGAGAATTTATTATTGTAATCTCACAGCCCCCAAAGAGTGTCCAATAGTATCACAAGTTCCCAAAACCAAGCATAGTTATACAAGAGAAAGAAAGCTCTCTTTTGTATCCTACAACCAAAGGCTACCCAGTTATACAGATCCAAGCAACTCCTTTGCTGATCCCTTGGGTTTCAAAGAAGTTCTCATTCTATCTCCTGTCTCCACATAGTACTTGATGATGCTAAGGACTCTGGGATCTCTTAGATCCCACTTGACATTCCTGGAAATGTCTTATTCACATTTCGTAGCTCAGCGACCATGGCTTCTGGTGACACATTTGTGGATTTTCTTATATGTGCCCCAATGGAGAGATTCCCTCTACATCTCCCACTACAGAGTTTATGGTGTCTATCATCCCTGGATCTAACGACATCAGTGCTCATCTCTGTAGAGTCTATTGACACATGATGGGAAGTTTACACTGCACCTTCATGAACTGCTGATGTAAATATGGGTTCTGACAGCAATCAAAGATGAAAGAAATGAAAGACTGATTTTTCAGTTGTGTTAAAATATACTCTTACTGACTTCACATAAATGAAAAATATCTACAGAAACTGTTCCATAAATGAGGAAGAGGTAAATAGTAAGCTAGGTAAACAGGCATAATTTTTTTAGGACGTGATACATTAGAAGCCCACAAAGGAGAGTCACTGTATAAAAATGCATCCCAATTTTAAAAGAAACAAGGGAAGTGCCTGAAAACAAAACAAAAAAAAAAAAAAAAAAAAAAAGTCAGGGAGCTAGAAGGAAATACAAATAATAAAAAGAAATGGAGTAAATGAGGGCATAAAAAAATTCAACAAGAGACAGAAATCTTTAAAATTGACCAATAAGATGTCTTATAAAGGCAAACATTTTGTATTAACAAAACAAGCAAATCCATAAAAGACCAGAATAATCAAAATAATTTCTGAACAGAAAGATATGTAGAAGACAATCATGGAGGGGAGGAAGAAGGAAAGAGGAAAAGGGAAGGGGAGGGGGGAAAAAGCCTAAAAGATTTGGAACTCGTTGAGTAAATACATATTCACACAACAAAAATTTCAGATGGTTAAGAAAAAGTAAAAGGCCAGGTGGGGGTGGTGTATACCTTTAATCCCAGAACTCGGGAGACAGAGGCAGGTGGATCTCCATGAGTTTGAGGCCAGCTTGGTCTATAGAGTGAGGTCCAGGGCAGCCAGGGCTATTACATGAAGAAATCCTGTTTCGAAAAACAAAACAAATAAACAAAACAAAAAACAGAAAAAGGAAATACTTTTGTAACCCATTTAAAAAAATATAGCCAATAACTTAACCAATTTTTTAGAATTATGCATCTCCAGCCACAGAAAACTCAAATAATGAATTCTGTATTAAACCAAACAGTCCTCCACTATGGTGTATTACAGCCAGTTTGGAAGGTACAGAACAAATTGAAAGTCCCAAAAATAAGTGAAAAGTAGCTAATCATGTAAAAAAAAAAAGTTCATTAAATTTACAGCAGATTTTTCAGCCAAATTGAAACAAGTTAAAAAAAGAATAAGATGAAATAATTAAAATGATGAGTAAAAACAAAACAAAAACAAAAACTAGACTACATTTTCTAGGAAAAAATCTGACATTAAAAACTGAAGGGAAAAGTAAAATATTACACAGATAAGCAGAAACTAAATAAATTTCTCATTCCCCAACCATCTCTATAAGGGGTAAGAGAGTCTTAAACAAGTCTTTTTCATCACCTTGAAAAATAAATGAATATACAAAATTCACTAGAATAAGCACACAGAGGAGAAAGAAAACAACATCATCAACAACAACAACAAAAAAAACTAAATATAAAAGTAAGGAGAAGCAATATACAAAATGACAGAAAGATGTTCCTGCTATCAGCAACAACATTCAAAGGAAATTATTAAATTCACAAATCAAATATAAAGACTGGCTGAATGAATAAAGAAAGACACAGACCCAAGTACATGCTGCATTTAAGAAACTCTCTTCCCTAATAAAGATACATATAGATTGAGTGAGAATCATCTACCCAATACTAAAAGAAAGCAGAAGTAGATATATATTCAGATAAAGAATATTCCAAGAGGAAAACTGTAAAAATGAATCAAGGATTATCATTACACATAGGTTTAAGGATGGATTAAGCAATAAGATGAAAATATGCATCATCGTATTGCACACATTCTCACACACTTGGATACATGTAAACATATGTATACACACATACATACATGAACACCCACAAAAATACACATCAATTAGCACATAAATACAACCTGCTCAGTTATTCAGTGTTCAGAGTCAAAACTAAACTCCTTTTTATGAGTCAAAAATTATCTTGATATTCAACCCAGAGAAAATTCAAAGGCATAGAAGCATGTAATGAATACAGATGCAAAATTTCTTCATATTGTAGGAAACCAAATTGTACAGCACGTAAGAAATATGACATGATCATGTGGGATTCATTCCAAGGATATGCAGCTATCCCACCATATGTGAGTTGATCAACATGATACAACACATCCCTAGAATGAAGAATAAGACATATGGCCATTTCAATAGATGTAAAAACAATGTGATAAAATCCCTTTATTATAAAATATTTTAGAAAATTAGGTATAGCATAAATGTAACGCAGAATAAGAAAGGATGTGATCAATACCCCACAGCCAACATCTCTACCTTCCCACACCCTACTTTGGGACACACAGGTTTTCCTTTTTCTTTTTTTAATTCTACATAAAACAAGGCACTACTTGATTGTATATGCTTGTGTGTGTGTGTGTGTGTGTGTGTGTGTGTGTGTGTGTGTTATGTGTGTGTGTTATCCCACTTGATGTAATGTCCTCTTGATATTTACATGTGGTTTCAAATGATACATATCACTAATAAAGGTTGAATAATATACCATTACAATGTTTTTTTTTTCTCATTCAGCAACTTTAGTGATTTCCATGTCCTAGGCTATCATTAATTCTGCAATGAGCATAAGACTGTGGACACCTTTCTGAGGTAGTAAGATCAGTTTTCCCTTGGTGTAGACAGAAAAGGAACTGCTGTGTTCTCTGGTAGTTTTATTTCCAGTTGTATTGGAAATATCTATACATTGATTTCCATGGTTCCTGGACCATGTTCCCAGGATTCACGTAAAAGTGATTTAAACACTTTAATGCTTCAGATCATGGCCACCATTTTTCTCACATACAGACTGCCTCACCATTAGACTAGACAGCCTCTTCTTTTCCTAAAGTCTTCTAGAGAGACATCAGGATTGCATATTTTGAGTGCATATATGCTTTTCAGCAATTAGACACCAGGCCAGGTAAATAAGAAGTCCTTACCTGTGTGATGAAGGACCTTTCTTAGGTTTGCCACTGTCGTGCAGAGTAACATTGTTAGTTATTATTTACCTTAAACCTGAGTCCAAACAATGAACATCAGCTTGTGTTTTAATCTTTGATGGATGTATGGTTCAGTGCTGGTGAGAAGTCCACATACCAAGTGTCTTCTAATACAAAAATTCAGCCAGGTTCAAGTTTGTAGAGAATTCTTAAATGCTATATAAAATCTTAAGTCTTGAGCCAATTAATCTCACTGTGCTTTGCTTTTCTGATCAGTGAAGCAGGTGCAACTTTCCTATGTAAAATCTTACATTTTTAATGCGTATTAAAAGTTGAGTAGGGCAATAAATTTAGTTGTTTGTGCACATTGAGGCAAGGTATTTGACAACCTTAACTATCACTATTATTTAATGAGGGAAAAGGTAAATGTTTGCCAATTAGAAAAAAACTACATTGTTTAACATGTATATATATGCACAGTGAAGTCATTCCAGCCCAAATAAATTTCTTTCTTTCTTTTTTTTTTTTTTTTTTTTTTTTGCTTTCAAGTCATATGCCTTTCTTGCTTGCACAATTAACTTTAACCATGGTTCAGCACTCTGTATGTATCTAAGACCAGGATACCATTGCACCATTCATTCCCAATGTTCCCCACCTCTCTCTCTCTGGTTTGTCATACCCTTCTATTTCGCATCTGAGTTTAGGAGTCATCTGTCTCTGTCTTCTTAATTTTCTAATAATGCTGAGGTATACCTAAATGTCTTTTCAAGAATGAGTCGATAGAAAGTAAATGACTTGAGCCTCTTTCTATCTGAAAGTCTACTTAGCACTTACTTCAGAAACTGTATTTAGTTTCTTGTGAGTTCCTCAGAACTTTCTCTTGAAGCTAGGAGTGGAGAAAGTCTATCTGCTGATGAGAAGTTGTTCAACAGGCTAAATTTCCTGGCATATTTTTAGGCCTAGAAGACAGCTGTCTGCAAAATGTAGAGGCCCTTTCTTACACTTTGTTTTCTCTCTTAATTAGATGACTGTAGGCAGAAATCAGGCATCCTTACATAATTGTGTTTTTAAATCCAGTTTTATTTTTTCTCATATTTTCCCCTTGATCTGAGAATTTTGGTGTTTATTTTTCAATCTTTCAGTTAATTATTTAATGTGACCAAATGGAAGTCAAGTTTCTCAGCCAATTACATCACAGCTCTTCCTTTAGACCATCATCTAATCTGAAAATAAAGGTGATTTTTTATGTTCATCTGTCTTCCTTCTTGAGTTATCTATTTCTTTCCATGTCAGCTCTTTTATAGTGTTTATTTTCCTCAAAAATGGGTAGATCCATTTTCAAGTTTTAATGTTTTGGGATGAAGAATGGATTGATTGTTCTAGACAAGAACTGTGAGTTGTCTGTATGAATAGTTGTTAAAGAAGAAAGGTGTATCCAGACATGTGCACACTTGATGAAATAGATAAAGCCAATTTTGACTGTGTGTCCTTCCAAATACTAGAACAGAAAAAATTTAAGTTACCAATACCACAGTGAGCAAGTTATTAATAACAATTAGCTATAATAATAAATAATAATAAACTAGTCCTTGAATATATTAGAAAACTTGTGTGTAAGAGTCTAATATAAAATGTAATATAATAAATATAATGTAAATAAATATAAAGTAAAAATATAATATTAAAATAATATAAAATTCTTATATAAAAATTGGAGGCTGACCATGAACACAAAACTTTCAAACAGGATGAAAGATCTAATTTTAAAGGACATCTTAGTCACCACAACTGAACCCTCCTGCATGTGTTTATGCCCTGGTTCTGTGGCTATACCAGGTCCACTATATTTCAGAGGGTACTATTCTAATTGGCTCTCTCCACAACCAGATATCAAGAGAGATAATTTTAGTTGTGAATCTGCATGTGAAAGAAAGTTTGTTATAAATAGTACCCACATATAAATCTAGAGGTCCTCAGTGGCCATCAGACAAAAAACTTTGGTTCAAGATTCCTATGGACTTTGCCAGTATGGATTTCAACTGACAGAGGTGCATGGAAATGTCGCTACTGTACCATTGTCCAATATGAGACTCCTGTATTTTATCATGATTGAACCTTAGGAGGGATAATTCCATCTGTGTATTGTTGGCCACCAAACAAAAATATGAAAATGACGGAAATCAATATAGCACTAAAGGAATAAAGTAATTGCCTGTAAAGAAGTAAAGATATATTGTCCAGTACAGAATTAATAATAATTATTTTAATAAAGACAAGACAACTTTATGAAAATAGACAGGCAACAATGAAATCAGGATGAAGACACATGAACAAAACTAGGAATTCAGGAGAGAAATAAGACCAGAAAACAAAAACAGAACCCCAAGAGCTAAAGAATAGGAGGGCAGGCCATTCGAATATAACACCTCAGACAAGAAATAAAGAGAAATGAATAAAATGGAATGACTAAATCATATAGAACTTATGGAATACAATCCAGAGAATGAATATTACATAAGGTATAGGAGTGAAGATAAAGGGATGTCAGTGAGAGAGAGAGAGAGAGAGAGAGAGAGAGAGAGAGAGAGAGAGAGAGAGAAGAGAGAAAGTAAAGGGGACTATTAAGAAAAGAGTAGCAGAAGAAAAATTCCCCATAGTAGGGACAGATATAGAAATCTTAAAGTTTTCTAATCAGTTTCAACATAAAGAAGTCTCCAACATGACACATCATTACTAAATTATCAAAAATCAAATGCAAGAAAAAAATTAAAAGCAGCAAAAAAGGAAGATTTCTTACATACAAACAAGCCTAGCAAAGGACTCTTCACCTTTGAGACAATTTTAAAGCAAGAATGCCAATAAAACTCTACTCAACTTCATAGTCAAAAGATAATCATGTGAACCAAGCAAGAAGGAAGTTAAATTGTCTCTGTTTGCAGATGATACACTCCAGTATATATAAAATTCCAAAGACATCACCAAAACACTAATAACCAATGATCAAACCTACCAATTAAAAAAATATCATAAGCCATTTGGCAATAATCAACAGTTTTTAAATTGGATTTAAGAGACGATTAATGAGACGGAAATAATGCCTGGCACTGGAAATCCATCCAACTATCCAGGATGAGTAAAGTCATGGATCTTGGAGAAGAACCAAAAATTGTCACTTTATTAAACCTGTACAATCCACAGCTACAGTCTAAATATTTATCCTTACATCCACAGCTAAGCGCAGTTGTTGTCTCTCATTAAGGAGACTTCTGTTTGCATCAGATAGAGAATCAGAATTGTGGGGCTCAGCCCCAATTGATACATTTATAAAACCCCTGCACCTAAGGCTCAGGGACCATTTCAAAAGAGTTGGTGGAAAGCTTTGAGTGCCAGAGTGATCGGGATGTTTGCTGAGAGATTGTGTCTCCTTGGAACTTCACAAACTACACCCATAAAGTCTCACCAAAAATGCAGCCTGAATATGACTTGAACAAGGATGGTAAAAACTGTGCTAACAGGAATGGGAGAAAGCCCAAGTGGTCTCATACACACACACACACACACACACACACACACACACACACACACACACACACACACTGCATGTGCGTGCACACACACCAGCAACAATAACAACAACAAAAACTTGCAGGAAACTAAGGAATGCCGATACTCTGAGTCTTTCCTAGGGAAAAGCACACCAATTGGTGTCTAATACCCAATATTAAGCCTTAAAAATGCATGCCAGTTGTATGAGCATGTTGTACTTAATGTATTTAGGAATATATATGTATATACATATATGTATATAACATAAATTAGTGAAAAAAGGTCATTGACTTTAAAGGAAGCAAGGAGTATATAGGAGAATTCAGAGGGAAGAGAGGGAAGGGGGACATGATGTGCTTATAAAATAATGTCAAACATAAAAGAAATTTTTTAAAAGAATCAGTTACACAGTAGAGCTGATTCTGATGGTCCAGGTGTGGGAGAGCCAAGCTAGAGGATGTGAAATCAGGAAAAATGGCCCTGTTTCTTGTACATTGCTGCAAGACATGAATTAGCCATGGCAGTGCTTGAAAAGTCACCCTGGTGATGAGGATGGGGGAGAGCTGGTGGGCTGACTGATCCTCCAACTACCCAGGCCCAGAACCTGCCTTATGAGTTAGCCCACCTCAGCATCCACCCCATCTATGATCTGCTGGAGCATGTGAAGGGACTGGTCCTGCAGACTCAAAGCTACAGTATCTCCAGGACACAAGGCAACAACAAGATCTTCCAAAGGAGTCCCAGTGAGGGCTCAGCATCAGTGTAGCAGAAAACGAAGGCCTTGTACCAGACCAATGACTTTTTGCAAAGAAAACCTGAAAGTAAAGATGTATGGGAAATGGAGTTTACTGCAAGACTCACTGTGTCACACTACATCTTCCATGATGATGTTTTTCCTTTTCTTTTTTTTTCCTCTTAAATGTTATTTTATTGGGCAGGGCTGTTTGCAAAGGCAGAGGGAAGAGATGAAGGGATGTGAAAATGAATGGGATCAAGATGCATGATGTGAAAGATACTAAGAGTGAATAAAGGAAGTTGAACAAAACAACAATCAGTTGCCAGCAAAGTCATGTGTTAACAATTATCTGGAAAGGAAACCAGGAGAATATCATTTACAGACGTATTAAACAAAAATGATCATGAATCAATTTAGTTAAGAAAGCAAAATACAGGGTAACTCTTAAAACCTGAGAAGAATTATTGAGGAAGAAAGTATGTACTCAAAAATTGGAAATTCTATTTGCTTTTTTTTAAAAATCAAAACCCAAACCAGTCTAGAGATTCCATGCATTCACTGTTAAAATTGTAATGTTTTTTCATAGAAACAAAAATAATCACAAAGTTTTAGTGAATCATAAAATTCCCCAAATGACTAAAGGGGAGAGAACAAGACCATAGCTGTGGATTTATGAATTTTGCGGTACGTTATTGAGTCATAATAGCAGGCAGCATGGGGCAATAGACAACCTAGAGATAAACACAACACATACAGATAATGAATTCTTGAGAAAATATCTAAGGTTATGCTAAGGAATGGGGGTTCTCTCCAACCAATGGTGTCAGGAAAATTTTTTATAACATAAAAAAAAGAAAAGTGACAGGTTTCTTGCCCAAACATAAACTAAAATGAATTAGGTGTTAGAAGAATTCAAGACTTGAAGAAAGACTTAGAAGGGAGAAGGAATTAAAAAAAAAACTCTATGCACTCATCATGGGAGTTGCTTTTGGTTTATAGCATGAAAACAAACAACCCAGTAACATAAGTAAAATTTAGCGAATTATGGTAAATGAAAGGATTAAGAATTATTTTAGCAATAAAGAAGATAGATAATACCAAGCTAAAACTTTAAAACACTGGTTACAATCAACATTAAAATGCAACCCAGGAAAAGAAAGAGGAGATTTTATACATAATGTATGTTCTCTAAGGTGTTAATTTTTCATGGTGTGAGGAATTTGTGTTTAATCTTCAAAGTTGACTAGACTAGAGTTGGTACCAGCTAGAAGAGACATGTTTCTGGAGAGATATAACTGAGGGAGACCATTCTGTGGGTAATCCCAAATGGGCTGGGATCATGAACCTAGTAAAGAGGGTAAAAGGAGGAAGAGAGGCAAGCAATATTATTTAACATGGTTGAGAACATAATGTGGCCAGCTGCTCATAAGGATGCTTCCATGCCTCTCCTTTATAATCACATGTGTCCCCATAAACCATTAATCAGACTGTACCCTTCCTTTTGTGACTTGATTTTGCCACAGCAATAATAAAAGAAACTAAGACAATCACTCGGGCAAATGAAAGAATAAAAGGGCCCATTTAAAAACTGTCAAAGGGTCTTGAAGAGACATTTTTGCAATGAGCATATACAAGTTTTCATCAGATGAATGAAATATTACCAGCACCAATAATAATCAGGGAAATGCAGTCAATACCCACATGAGGTATCAGTTGACACTTATAGAAATGTACTATGTATAGCCAAAAGCTACCAAGTATTGATTTCATGAAGAGGAAAGGGAACTCTTGCCCATCACTGGGGGGGGGTATGAAAATGGGCAGTCATTACGGAAAATGGCATGTGGAATTGTCATGAATGGAAAAGTAGCACCATTACAGGATCCAGCAATCCAGTTTCTGGCTATACTTCTGGACACTGTATGAAATGAGAGCAATCACTTTACATGTTCTTTACAGCTGCATTAGTCATAGTCAAATGCAGAAAGGCTGTGAGTTTATTGTAGTGATAAATGGTGCTTAAACCATACAAGGCCTTGGAGTCAGCCACCTGCACACATACAAAATGGAAGAAAGGAAAAGAAAGATGCTATCAACTTCAATGTCATTTGCTGTTTGCAGATGAACAGATAAAGACATAGATTATTATCCAGCCACAAATATGGAAATATGCCATTTGTGACAACACAAATAAATTGGGAGAATGCTAAACTAAGTGAAATATGCCAAACAGAGTAAAATATGGTAAAATTTCTTTAATACATTTATATGTAGAATTTAGAAAATATAAATTCAGAGTATGAAATGGCTGTTATCAGAGATATGTGTGTGTGGAGGGGGGTAAGGTTTGGGGAAATAAGAAATGTTAGTAATGAGCATAGAAACATTTAGTATTTATAACATGATTGAGTTTTGGAGAGCCTAATGTGTAATATTGTACTTAAAGTTCACAATAATGAAGTGAATATTTGAATTTGTTCATGAAGTCAAAACTAAGTACCATCATCTCAACATGTACACACACAGATGTATCAGCTCATTTATATGTTACATAGATAAATTGTGGCAATAATTTTAGGGATTATTTGTAATTGAAAACATCATGATATATGCTTTGGAATAGCATATAAATATAAACTATATAAGTATAATGTATATCATTTTTGCTTGTCAGTTATATCTTAATTAAATTGAAAAATAATTATTTAACACAAATCATACCTTTATTACACTCTCTCCCATTTTTATAAGGACAGAAACTAAGACAAAGTGGTTAAGCCAGCTATTCAAGGTCTTGCACGATTGGGCAGCATTGCTGAGCTGTGATGCTAAGCAGGCTATTCTTGTGCACCTGACCTTCCAGTTCTGCTGCAACTCTTTTCAAAAATGCCATTGACATTTCCAAAAGAAGTGACCCGTAGTTTTATCAACCAGGGTCTCATTAGCTACGTGCCTCCATGTGAACTGTTGGTGAATCTTCCTGGTCTTAGCCATTGCCTTTTCATCGATCACTGAATTCAGGCTTAAGACTTTCAAGAATCATCAAAGGCAAACCCACTTGCTGTTCCTCCACAGCCTGCACTGCTTTGGGTCTGCTCCATCCATCCTTGCCCTTCTCCAGAGCTTTTCTGTGTATTCTCTCATTTACACTCTTGACTTGTGTGCGTATATTTCCCTTTCAGCCATTTATTGGCTTCTCATGACAAAACAGAGAGCTACCATGCTCAGTTAACTAGATTTTAGGAAATCCCAACTAAGTACAATTTGCAGCCTATATTACCATACCTTCTACTGCATTGTTTTAAATAAACCTACACTGATTAACTTGGTGACATATCCTTTTAAATTAGAGCCCTGTTTCAACTGTTCCTCCTTAGTCTATTGGTGAAGATTGCAACTATTTTATCACTTTCCATATACATAGAAATACATTTGCATTTCTCTACATATAGAAATGAACTATATAAATCATATGTGAACTAGCTTTAAGTTTTGTTCTGGTAGGATCTTACTGTAAAATGTGGTTGCCTTTCATGGTTGTCTTCCACAATTATCTTCTATTGACCATGGCATGAACACTGAAGAAGGCCGGGGTATCCAAGACAAGTTCTATCACTACTTTGTGGAAACTTTATCAACAATATACTTCTCAGATTTTAGAAAAGATTGTTTCTATTTTTGAATTTTGAACATTTCTTATCAACACCCAAATACAAGCCAATGAAGTGAGCTTTCAGATATTCAGGACCCTGGATAGGGTTTCCTGTGCTAGATGTGTCAGGAGCATGAGCCAGGAGGTTTCCTGATAGTCAGTGCCACTCCTATGCATTTATCAATGCCATTCTTGCTATGCATATGGTTCTGGTATTTGCTATGCATTGTTAGCAGTGATTGTCATGTAATTAAATCACTGCTCATCACAAGAGCCTCTTTTTATGCTGAGATAAGCATCGAGAGCCTGCTGTAGGACCTCAGGATCAATAAAGATGTTCCCAGTAGGATTACAAAGAAGCTAGGGTTGAGTAGGGCACTAGAATTAATTAGGAATGATTTCTTTCTCTTTCTACTTTCAATATATTTTTAATTGTTTTTCCATTTTCACTGGGCTCTGCCCCTACTTCCTTTTAAGTTCTGCTGCTATTCAGACACTCCTGTCCAGAAGCTGGGCTCACAACCCCTCCCACTTCTCCAGTCATGTCCCGTAATTCTAACTCCATTTGGTCCGAGTGATCTCAGAGGCTCTGAGTTTTCAAGGTACCATTGGCAACAAACTCGGGCATCCGATTTCAGAAAGTTACTTAAACATTCACATACCAGCTTTCCACTACATGGAAGATTTTTGCTTTAGTTACCTTGCCCTGATAAAACAGGTGTAGTTTCTAGAGGTAACTGCATATTCTAAAATAAAACCTGAATCAAACCAAGTGCCAGAATAAAAGCTCTTCTTTCTATTTGTTCAACTGTTGTTCCTTGACCGAGGGAGTGACATGTGAATGGAGCAATGTAAGAGCTCCACGTTCATAATGCAAACTTGATATTCTAAGAAAGAGGTGAGTCCTTTTGATAGGAACGGAGTGCTCTGGTAACAGACATAGACACTCCCAGTATAGTGTTTTAGTACTCTCAATTAAAGGACATAAAGAGGCTCCAAAATCAAGGTTATAATGTCCCTCCTATATTCTCGCTTGATGTAACTTGGCTATAAACACTAGGCCTCCTTTCGGCTCAAACCAGCCATCAAAATTAGTGTTCTAACTCCAACCTACATATTTTCACCATGCTTTTCTACCTAGAAGCTGATGGTATGACCCATCCCAGCAAGACCCTACCCCTTAATTCAAAGATAAAAATGTCCCAACAGAAAAAGCAAGAAGAAAGTAACCACTGAAGATTCCACTAGATATCCCTGCTCAGGATTATAAGATCAATTCTTTTTTGCTAACCATATCATATATGGTTGTGTCTGCTTCAAATAATTTAAGCATAAAATATATATTGTTTTGTGCCTTTTATCTGCATTTAAAAGGTTCTATGTGTGGTGATTTGAATAAAAATGGCTCCCATAGGCTCTCATATTTGAAAATTTAGTCACCAGGGAGTAGAACCCTTTGAAAAGATTAGAAGGAATAGGAGGGTGGCTTGGTTGGAAGAAGTGTGCCATTAGGGGTGGCTGTGAGGTTCCAAAAGCCCATGCCTTGACCATCACCCCTCTGCTTGTAGATCAGGATGTAGGTCTCAATTACTTATCCAGAACCATGCCTGCCATATGTGCCACCATGATAGTAATGGACTCTTCTCTGAAATTGTAAGCAAGCCCTAATTAAATGCTTTTCCTTGTAAGATTTGCCTTGATTTTTCACTGCAACATAATAGTGAATATGATACCACGTCATATAAAATTGTGATTAAATAAATGTGTCAAGCTTTTCTTTAGTTAGTTTGCCCCTTCCTTTCAGACAGTTTAACTGTGACCTTCATAATAGGAAGGAAGATGACAATTTCTACCCACATATGTGACAGTAAGAATACTCATCATCTGCATTGGATGCATGATTAAAATCTTAATTAAAATTGTGCTCAGGGTGAATGAGGGTGATACTGCATAGGGTGGTTGGTAGGACTGAGTGCTGCTCTTCAAAGAGTGATGGACAAATCTCCAGGAATTGAAAATTGTATTTTATAAAGAGCAAGAACATCACTGACCATTGAGAGTGGCAAATAGACCATTGAGAGTGGCATGTTTGACTTAAGCTAAGTTACCCTGTGTCAAACTCTCAGTGACTATGATTGGGCCAGCAGTGATGTGAAGGAGAACACAACCTTTCAGGAGTTTCATACACAGACTTTGAAAAGGGCTATCTGGGTTTTATTCAACTTGGAAGGCTGGAAGAAGCTGACCACTGCTATCTTGTCTAGCAAGTAAACAGAATCAGCAGGTAGGATGCAAACCAACAGAGACAAGGACTGAGATGGGAGTTCTTGGTGTTGCCTGGCACTAGACTAAGAACCCTTCCAAGATATCCCTGAACTAGCCAGTAAACTCCACTTCTGTATAATTTACACTGTGTTGACTTCCCTTCCCCACAGCAGAAGTCTAATTATCACATTTGATCATATAAAACTGCCTACTTCTACTAATTTATCAGTCTTTGGTTGTTTAAGGTTGAAGACATATTTATGTTTGTTGGATATGACTATTTCTTCTCTTTTAAACTTTCTCTTTGTGGTATTTGCTCATATTTGACAATTTTCTTTTTGGTTTATAGTAACTTTTTATATATTTAGAATACTAGCCCTTTCAACTGCCATATATGTAGCAAATATTTTTTCCCAGACTGTCAACCATCCTTTGACTGTGACAGGTTTTCTTAGCAAACAAATGTTTTCCTTGTGCATCCTGCTTTTTGGCATTCTGCTTAAAAGTGCACTTCCATATCCAGAAGTGTTTAAAATTCAGCTTTCAAAATAAAACTTAAAAATAAGAAGCATCTGTCTATACTGGGAATAATAATTTAAATGGAGAAATAAAAATATTTTATGCAGTCAGAATTTCTGTCCAGCCAGGTCCCTCAGCTGTTTAGCCCGAAATAAATACACAAAGACTTATACTAATTATAAACTGTTTGGTCGATGACTTAAGTTTCTTACTGTCTAACTCTCTCTTAGTTATGGCCCATTACTATTAATCAATGTATTTCTACAGTCTTTGGCCTTATCTTACCAAAGAATGCTGGCCTCCTATCTTCTCAGTAGTTACATGTCATGTCTCTCGAAGCCTCTCTGACTTCTCTCCCCAGAATTCTCATCTAGTAGCCCTGCCTATACTTTCTGCCTTGCTACTGGCCAATTAGTGTTTTATTCATCAACTAATAAGAGAATATATATATATATATATACATACATACATATACATATACATATACATATACATATACATATACATATATATATATATATATATATATATACACACACACACAGAAGGACATTCCTTCATCAATTTAAATATGACAATAATGTGGGAGAAATAAGAGAAGGAGGTGGTGGGAGAGAATAATCTGTAAATCACTTTATATTGACCAGTATTCATTGGATGTCTATAGAATGCCTGGCACTCTGAAGGGCTTCTCATGTGTTTTACTTTGTTTTTGTTTGCTATCACAATATCCTCAAGTTTGAGTAGTTTATTTTAAGCAGAGGTCTAGTTAGCTTCCACAGTTTTGAAATCTGAAATTGTATGATTAGGTAGCCCAGAGGTTTGCTGAGTGCCTTCTGGCTGTGCCATAACCTGAAATAATTCATGGCTGAATATCTTGGAACTGGAAATCACATCAAATTTCAGAAATCTAGGTATCTGGAGTCTGAGCTTGCTCTTTGCATAATAGCTCATTCAGTCCTTGAAGAACTATGTTCTCTTCTGTGATGCCTCTAATGACCTAATTACTTTCTACCAGGGTCCAAGTCTCAAGAGTTTTTTGTCTGTCACCATCACCCCACTGGAACTTGAATTTTAGTATCTGAATCTCTTGGTTACACACTGAATCCAAATTAAAAAAAAAAAGCACAGTGTATTAACATATAATCTCTCACTACTCCAAATAGTATTATCATCACAGACATTAGAGCTGGTAATTAATGTGGTTGGAGGCTATAATAACAGAGAGGTGGTAGTAATGAGCAGGGAGACAAACAAATAAAGTGGTAAGATAGCATATTGCACCAATTGGGAAAGCCAAGAATCAAGAGTTTTTTATATTGTAAGTTCAATATAAATGACTTCCAAAATGACAAAAAGAGAAATAAAATAAAATTATATACTTATACAGTCTGCTAGCACTTTAATTCTTTATTTAGATTTGTTATAAGTTGTGATAAAGTTAGCCAATTACCTAAATAGATTTCATGAAATAAAATAGCATGTATAATTTTAATTATAGTGCTATTTTATTTCATGATTTCATATATTCCTTGTGTTCTTTTTCTAGCCTAGTGATAAAAATACCTGTTTTCATACCAAGAAGTTAGCTATGTCAGCTTTTTAGATCTTTTGTCTCCCACTCACTCTGTCCCCCATTCTCATCAATTCCAGCTTCAAAATCCCTTTCAAGACACTTTTTTTCTATCTCCAGTGTCCACAGCCCAGATAGTCACACTCCTGAAGTCATATCAGGCTCACTCATTATTCTGCTTGTGTCCATACTTCATCTCTGCCAGGCCTATCTCTACACACCAGGAAAGAAAAACCAGAACCCCTTGTTACTGTTAACAGACTTTTGTCCTGTTACTTCCCTGTTGGGATGCTTTAGAGAGAGGCCTGTCTAACTTGGTATTTCTGAGGCTCCCATTGACCCTGCCCTCCACTCTCATCACACATCTTCCTGTGGAGTTCCATGTCAAGACTGGGTTCCTTTTTGTTCACAAACTGGCAAGATCCTCCTGTTATAGGACCCCTCAGGACATTATTTGCTGAGAACTCTCTTACACTTCCATCACTGACCTTGCCTTAAAACTCACTCCATATAAAGAGTTATATGCCTTATAAGCCTGTCAATGTGAATGATACTTTTTAATTTGGACACAGAATAATTTGCCATGCCAGACACTGCTTCTCTATAACCAAGGGATTTTTTTGGATAACATTGCCATATGCAATTAGATACTTCTGATGCAGGTATTATTATTTATTTTTCTTCTCGTTCTCTTATACTAGATAGTAACTTCCTTATATGTAGGGACCATGTCTATCCACACAAATATCTGTCATGAGCATGATGCACACAGTAGGTTTTCATGTATTTCCTTAACAAATAATTGACATTTTACTGCTATCTGAATAAGTATATGACTTTTATCATTCTTCATATCCAAATTCCCCAATGGAATCTATATTACCATATTCTTTTGAATGTGCTTTGTGTCATATATGTGGAACATGTGAACATCTGTGGAATCCAGAACAGGGCATCAGATATCTTGAGTTCTTGTCTATTGTCTTGAGAAATGGTCTCTCTTTTTTTTTAATCTATTTTTTATTTTTATTTTTTAGCTTTTGTTGATTCTTTGTAGATTTCATATCATGCATTCTGATCCCACTTATCTCCCCTTTCTCTCACATCTGCCCTACCAACATCCCCACAAAAACAAAAACAAATTAAAAAAAACAAGCAAAAAAAGAAATAAAACAGAGCCAAAAACAAAACAAGAGAGAGAGAGAAAGATACAGAGACAGAGACAGAGAGGGAAATAGAGAGAGAGGAAGAGGGGGGAGGGAGACAGAGAATCTTGTAGAGGAAGCTGTAGTATAGCTCACTGAGTCACACAGTTTACCCTTTAGTCCATTGATTTTTTTCTTGGAAGTATTCAATGCCAGGGGTCGTTGGTCTGGTTGAGGCCTCTGGCTTATGCTATAACACCAATAATGAGGTCTCAATGGGGCTCCCCCTGGATATACTGTTGTCCTGTATCTTGGAGAGTCTGTTGTTTAGGATGGTAGGTTCATTCCCTTTCACGTGCTCCCATAGTTCACAGATGGGGTGAATGTTGGGGTGGGCAATCTCATGGCTCTGATTCTGGACTATCCCAGAGCTTGGTTGTTCAGTCCACAATCTTTACTTCATCATTGCTACCCCTGTAAGCTATCCAGCACTGTCCAGATGGATCCCCAGAACATCCCTGTCTCTTAGAGAACAGGAATTTCACCACTTTGCTAGGCTGCCTAGCCAGGAAGCTCTGAAGATCCACCTGCCTCTGCCCCACAACACTGGAGTTCTGAGCATGTGCATCTATGCTTTTTATGGGGATGCTGGTGATTCACACTCAAGATCTCACACTTGCTGCACAAGTACCTTTGCTCACCTTGACATCCCCCCAGCTTCTATACAATTAGCAGAACATGAACCCTGGGAATATTTTTTTTTTGCCTTTTATCGAAAATAGATTTTTTTTCTCACATAATATAGGTAGTTTTTTTTAGCCCACCCTAAAGGCACCCAGCTGGAACTTAATTACATTCATGAAGTGTTTTTGTGTAATCTGCTACCTTTACAATTCAGAGTATTAAGGCTTTCAACATATGACATGATAACACTATCCATATATGTTCTACATGTTTCTGATGATGACTATTTTCACTTACATGGTTTTTGGTGTAGAGAATTCAAATATATATATATATATATATATATATATATATATATATATATATACATACATACATACATACTTTATATATATATATATATATATATATATCCACATTGAAGGTATAAATGAAAACTAAGATTCACCCCAGAAGAGGGTAGGTAGTACCTTCAGTCCCTTGGTGCATAAATGCAGTCATGAAGCTTATGTACCCAACTTTGTCACTATATAGAGTTGCAAGGATGCAATCTGCTCACCTCCACACTCCCTGAGAACCTGGCAGTATTCTCCCCTGCATCCTTGGGTGTCTGTCATCCCAGCAGCCAGAGCAAAAATCATTCCTCACTTTCACAAAACTGGTTTCTGTTTATGGAGCAGCTGGCAGGAGCATTCCAAGGCCAGGCGCTCCCTGAGAAGCAAGCCTGCTTCTTTCAGCTGTCAGGGGCTTTTAGAAATAACACCCTCCTCTGAGGAAGTCAGAATAGCAACAGGAAAATAAGTAAAACCTATTATAAAACAGTTGTCCAAGAACTTGGGCACGGCGCGGGGGAGAGATCGATACGCCGTGAAGGTTAAATCTATTTTCACACTGTGTTCTATTTCACAGTTTAATGGTGTTTTAATGTGTCTGTCACTGAGCTCCTTCATGTTACACAGGTAGAGCCTTTAGAAAGGAGAAAGAGCCTGGCTTTTCAAGCTTCGCTGTAACATCTTATTTACCAGCTGCGACCTGACACTTTCTTTTCCTTTCCAGAGAGACAGCAGGGCCGGCTCTTCCCGCCACCCCTCCGGCTTTCCTTTCTCTCCTCTTTCTTACTCCTAATTTTACAGGAGGCAACATCAGCACCCTCTGAGTGACTCTTAGATATCATTCTGAAAAGCTCCCCAGGACACATACCTGAGTCAAAAAGGGAAGCTTACTAAAGCGTAGCCGACCCTTCTGCCCCGAGCCCTGGATTGGCACGCTCTGTTTTGTTGGCGTCTCCAGCTGGTTCTGTTCAATATCACTGCTGTCCTCCCTGTTCTCTGGGCTCCTTGCTCAGTCTCCAGCTTTGTCTTTCTCTCTTTTCATTCTTCAGGTCAGTGAGCACATGCCAGGCAGGGGCCTTCTCTCTGCTCTCCAACCCGTTTGGGAAAAATCCTGATTTCTTACTAATTTGTACCCAAGTAAAGGCTTATTTATTTGCAAACTTTAAGCCACATGGTAGTCTATAATCATATTCATTTATTAGTCATTATATAATTAGTGGCGGCACACTAGATAGACTAAAACAACAGAAATCAATTCCCTCAAAAATCATAGAAGTAGTTGTCCAAAATCATTATGTCCTTCCTCCTCCCTCCCCTACTCTGTGCCGCCCCAACTTCTCTTTTTGTTATGGAAAACTGGCTCTATGTCTTTCTCTTAGCTTTGGATATTGCTGGCAAAAGCAGGCATTCCTTGGCTTAAGCATACCACCCCAATGCTTACCTATGTCACCATATATTACAGCCCACCATGATGATCTGATATTGTGTACAATGACCCCACTTAAAACTGTGGTCACAGTCTAAAGTTCTGACCACAGATTGATGGACAAGTGACATAAATGCTACACCAATTTGATTAAGACACAAATGTGTGGTCAAGTATTCTCCAGTATACTGTGAGGATGCTTTTGGATGAAATTTCCATTTCCATTAGTAGACTCAGAAACACTGGCCCCTTTACACAACAGGGAGAGAGGGGCCCTAACCTGATCACTTAAAGACCTTCACAGAACATATTTTCTGCCTTGAAACCAGGTAGAATAGTACTAGCAGAAGACTCTGGAACTTGAACTGCATCAACATTTCCTGGACTTTTATTCTCAGTCCATGAAGCACAGTTTGCATTTGCCAATCTTCAAAACTGTGTGAGCCAATGAATTTTAGAATAGATCTTTAGTTTTCTTTTATTCATAGACACAGAGATGCACACAAACTCCTTATCCTCTGGAGAACCATGATTAACAGCACTCTGCTATGATTTTGAAAAGGTGTGAGTGTGGACTCCAAGTGTGGATATTTTATATTTATATAAAATGTTATATTTAGAGGTTGGGCCTTTGAGAGGAGACAGTATTAGGTGAGGTCATAGCGCAGAAACCAATGATTGAATCCAGGGGTATTTGTAAGAGGGGAGAGAGTGGAGCATATACAATCACAAGGACTTGCCCTTCTTCTTTACTCTGATGCTTTAGGGTCTGGCCAGAAAGAAAGCTACCACAATGTGCAAGCCACATGAGTCAATATAAGTCTATTTTTTGGTAACCATTATGTTATTACAATAGGTTCCCTAAAATTGGGGTTCCAAATGGTTGTGAGTCACCAGGTAAGCTCTAGGAACTGCTACTGTCTTCTAGAAGGGAAACAGGTACTCTTAATTGTTGAATCATATCTACCTCTCCACAATTGATCTTTTGATCACAGTTAGCATTTATTATTATCTTTTATGTGAGTGGTATGCATGCATTTGGTGGTCAGAAGACGATACCCTTGAGATATCATCTCTCACTGAGCCTAGGAGCTAGACTGGTAGCCACTAAGTCCAACAATCCTACTGTCTCTGCACCTTCCCAGTGCAACTGTTACATATTCATGGACACACAAGTCTTTTTAGGTGGGTGCTGGGATTTAAGATCATGTCCTTATGCTTGCACAGCAAACACTCTTATCTGCTGAGTCACCTGCCCTCCCCCACTTAGCATTTATAACTACTTTTGTTATTCAGCTTTTAAATGAGGTGTCAAAATACCTGAGACACATCATGTAGAGATGTTTGTTTTGATTTATAGTTTCAGAGTTTTCAGTCTGTATTAGACAGGCTCCAATAGATTTTAGTATAAGATATGGCACATCATGGCACAGGAGAAGTAGTAGACAAGGCTTATTATGTCATGGAGGTAAAAGATGTGTGCGTGTGTGGGGGGGTCTGAAGAAGCAGAGAGACCCAGGGTATTATATACCTACAAACTTATCTTCCCCTACCATGATCCACTTTCAATTTGTCCTGGCCTCCTAACAGCTCATTCACTTTGTCCTCATCACAGTGTTGACCTATTGATATATTTACTATTCTTGTGCTCAGATGGCTTCTCAATGACACTACCAGCCATGGACCAAGACTTCACTCAATTCATTTCAGGTAGGCATCTTTCATACTCAAATAATAACAACCCTCTGATGCTATGCTTTGATAGTTCCATTGTCATCAAGTGAAGTCTCTAAGATGGTTATGACTGGAGGAACCAGATTTGTCTTTCCAAATGATGAGTCCTTTTCATGCCCAAATTTGCCTGGATTTATTTCTTTATTTATTTTACAGCCCAGCCATAGATTCCCCTGCCTCCTCTCCTACCAGTCCTTTTCTCTACTATCAGTCTGTTCCCATCCCCGAATCTACTATTCTCTCTCCATGCAAGGAAAGGGCAGGTCTCCAATGAATATCAACAAAACATTGCATATCAAGTTGGAGTAAGAGAAAATACCTCCTCATGTATTATGGCTGGGAAAGGTGACCCAATATGGGGAGTAGGGTCCCAACCCTCAGTAAAACAAAGTTGGAGATAGCTCCTGTTCCCACTGTTAGGAGTCCCACAAGAGGTGCAAGCTACACAAGCTACACAACTGTAATATATATACAGAGTGACTTGGTCAGTTCCATGCAAGACCACTGATTGTCAGTTCAGTCTCTATGAGTCACAATGAGCCCAGGTAGTTGGTTCTGTTAGTTTTCTTGACCTTGCTGGCTCCTATAATCCTCTCTCCCCCCTCTTCTGTAGGATTCCAAACCCCATCTAATGTTTGACTGTGAGTCTGCATTTGTTTCCCTCAGTTTCTGAATGAAGCCTTTCTGATAACAATTGAGCTAGGCCCCAGTCTGGTCGCAGGAGATGGACAGTTTAGGCTATGGATCCTCGGTTGCTAGGGCTCCTAGCTTGGCTCATCCTTGTAGATTCCTGAGAGATTCTCTGGCACCAGAATTCATGATGATTCTTAAATATTAGTAATTTTGCCTAATTTGGGTTGCTGTAGGTTTTCATTTGTTGTTGTCATAGAACATGATAGTACAGGAGATGCTTAAGCAATCCACTGTGCTGCAGACACATTCTTCTTATATCCATTGTGTAACAGCATCCCAATTTCACTTCCTATCCATGATTAGTCATTCTAGACAGTGCAGCGACACTTTTCTGCCTGTTAATGTAGAAGCTTGAAGAGCTTGCTCTGCTTGGCAACAGGTTGATTTTATTGATGGTCCTAGAATAAGAGATATGGTTCTTTGCTCTTGCTAGGTTAGGTACTTATACTCATGAAGTAGTCTTCCCTGCACGCAATGCTTTTTTTTTTTTAGAAAAGCAGTTCTCTTTAGGCTCTCAGGTATTCACTGACTTGTTAGTCTTATTCCTGAGATTGTTCCTCCAGGAATGACTACTTCCTTATTTGATGAACACTGAAAGAAAAGCTTCTAGTAAGTTGTATAAGTGAGTACGGTGTTGTAGGAACAGTTTGGGGAAGAAGGTAAAACCTGGGTGTTGGTGGCCCATGTCTTTAATCCCAGCACTAGGGAGGCAGAGGCAGGCAGATCTCTTTGAGTTCCAGGCCAACCTAGTCACAGACCTAGTTCCAGGGCAGGTTCCAAAACAATAAAGAGAAACCCTGTTTTGACTCCCCCCAAAAGTTTTATATTTAGATTTGAAACAAGCTTGTTTTACATGTCAATCCCAGTTCCCTCACCCACCTCCTCCCCTGCCCCACCACCATACCCCATTCCATTCCTTTTCTGCTCCCCATGGAGGGTGAGGCCTTCTATGGGGGATTTTCAAAGTCTGTCATATTATTTGCAGCAGGGCCCAGGCCCTCCCCCATGTGTCTAGACTGAGAGAGTATCTCTCTGTGTGAAATGGGCTCCCAATTCCATTCATATACTAGGGATAAATATTGATCCACTACCAGAGACTCCACAGACTGCTCTGTCCTCCTAACAAACATCCACATTCAGGGAGTCTGGGTTGGTCCTATGCTAGTTTCTCAGCTACAAGCCCAGAGTCTATGAGAAGATTCCTGTTGTTCAGGTCAGCTGTTTCTGTGGGTTTCTCCAGCCTGGTCTTGACCTCTTTGCTCATCACTGCTCCCTCTCTGCAACTGTATTCAGGAGTTCAGCAAAGTGCTTAGCTGCGGGTGTCTGCTTCTATTTCCATTGGCTACTAGATGAATTCTCTAGGATGGCATATCAATCTCATTATCAGGGAAGGGCATTTAAGGTAGACTTCCCACTACTGCTTAGATGGTTAATTGGGAGTCATTGCACATCTCTGGACATTTCCCTAGTGCTAGGTTTCTCTTTAAACCTATAATGGCTCCCTTTATTTTGGTATCTCTTTTCTTGTTCCCCTCTATTCTTTCCCTGACTCAATCTTACTGCTCCCTCATGCTCTTCTCTTTCTTCCTCTTCTCTCATCCTCTTCTCCCCTTCTCTTTCTCTTAATCCCCTCTCCACTCCCTCATGCTCTCAATTTGTTCAGGAGATCTTGTCCCTTTCCTATCATGGAAAAATAAGGATCAGGGAAAACAGATAGGCTGAATAGATATTTATTCAGAGACAAATCACTTACAACAGAGACAGGCCAATGCAAGCAGGTTCCAGTCCCAAGGATGCCTCCAGATGTTCTCTATCTCCAACCAGGAAGAAAGAGAGAGCTCCTAGGTTCCTGACCTAATACCTAGTTCTTCCATGTCATGTCTGTCCCTGACCTCACCCCCAATGGGTGTGGTCAGTGTGACAGGTGCACACAGGGTGAATATCTCACTAAAATTCCCCTTTTAGTCTAAAGAAAAGATTTAGGCTTAACACAAAACTATATACAAAGACAGTGAATATCAAGTATGCTCTAAGAAAAGGAAAATCAAGAACATAAAAATGTAAGACCTACATATCTAGTCCTAGGGTAAAGGCATAATAGAGATTTACAATGGAGTTGTCCTAAGCTTGAAAGCTTAAGTCTCATGCCTAATATTTCTATCTAGGAAGAGATAATAATAATTGTGATAGTCTAATCTTCAATCTCATCAAAGACCTGAGAAGAAAGATAACAATACTATGGTAGACAGGAAGTGAAGGTGGGCAACTTCCAAACGGTGCATAGAGGACAGAAACAACAGGCTACCTAGACAGTCACCCAACTTATCAAAGCAACATTGGTGCAACCAGTTTGGGGTAAGGCCACTACAGAAACAGGGATGTAGAAAGGCTGCCTTGGCAAGGTTCATCAGTCTTCTATGTTTGTCTACTGAAAGCATAGTAGGACAGCATGTCCAAGTCAGTGGTCAAGGTCAGGGCAGTTCATTGCCTAAGAGGCCATTAGCTGAGGAGTGGATGGACTTTAGGACATCAGTGACCAACATATTCTTGGGAAATGCACAGTGCTGTCCGGAGATATAGTGTCTCATGTCAATGGAGTACTAATATTAAAACATTTAAATACCATGTTCTGTAGGTCTATGAAGTGTGTGACTAGTCTCATAGGTTTAATATACATGGGTGAAGGTAATCTGTAATACTCAGGAACCTAGCTATAAAAGTAGTTGAAACTTCCCTGAGTAAAGCAGGGTCAAATACTTTAGCCATATATATACGTATATATATATACATGTAAATCTCTAAAACAGGTAGAGTAAAAATGTCTTGACCAGAGGTAGAACTGTATAGTGCAGCATAATAAACATATTCTAAGTTGTATTGATTAACAAAATGTCTTGAACTTAAGTAAAGATATACATACATAGAATATGATAAGGATATTGTACACAAAACATTGTAAATGGAAATATTCTATACAACTAATAATTACTAAGATAATTTGCCAGAAGAAAAGTTAATCTAACTATATCTCATATAAACCATACCTTTTCCAACCATACCCTATACCTATCTAAAAGAGATACCCTAGTCTGAGCATCATCTTCAATACCCAACCCTAAGTAACTAAAACCAACCCTATGCAGATGAATATAATCCCTAAAAGCCAATAGTAGGGAAAGGGGGCATCATTATTTTAAGATTACTTCCTGCTGAAGTGGGATGACAATTACACCATGGCATCCTGTAGGAAAAAAATAAATTTAGTAACAAAATTTCTTGAGGCAACTAGCTCTAACATTTGTAGCTAGTCTCTGTGTAGCAGGAAATGCTTGACTGAGTTCTGAAACTCTGGCCAAAGTGTAGTAAGAAGGTGCACCATTTCAGCTAGCTAGTCAGGGGTTGTCTCAGGCTTAAAACTCCCAAACTGGTTTTAGAGTGATGTTTGTAGTCCAGATGCATCATGTTGAATTAAGTGGAAACAATGAAGTGGGGCACCATCTTCTTTCTTGAGAGTTCAAATATTACTATTAGGAATTGTTATTATTCATTGTGGAAAACTTAACCATCAATATCAATGTAAAAATTTCAACCTTTAAAGTGTGCATATTGGGAAAGGCAAAAATAAGCATGAAAATGTATATGAGGAAAATTAGGATTTCAGAGTGAAAGTAGAGTATAGACAAAACAGTTCCCAGAATTTGTTTTCTTCTGCCTTACACCATTGGCTTCTTGATATAAGGCAGAAACTGCGAATTTAATCCTAACTATGTGCTTGAATTTAGGGAAGGAAAGCCAAATCCAACTCCAAATCCAGTATTGGTTTACATGCACTGGGACTAATAGAGTACTAGGAATTAAAGGGAAATAGATTGCTGTATAGAATTAGTGCACTACAATTAACTATCTGCACCTTATATCTGATTTCTCTTTGTTAGATGGTTCTTTCTGGAGAGCTATCTTTTCTTCTGTAGGTTCAGTGCCTTTTGGCTATTTGAAGATGGGTGTTTTTTTTCCTGTAAAGACAAGAACAGAACACTTTCCCTAACTTTGAGAGGTCTCCACACAATTCACAGGAACTACTTTGGCAGATGACTTGTCATTTCTTTTCATTAAGAAGTTTCTCTTATTCAACTCAGATCTTGATAAACTTAGATGGTATGCACAGCTTTTCTTCTCATGTAGATACAAAGGCAAAGCCCCTACCCCCAACATAGCACACATCCTGGTTTTCATACTGAGGTCAATACATCCTTGAAGTACACCTGTTGGTGTAGATCAGAAGTTTTTTCTATTGGCCAGTGTCTTTCTGCAACTGTTTTCCTTTTCTCATTAGCCTTAAGAAAGGTTAATGTTAATAAAGCATTATATAATCTGTGTTTGGGTGTCTTGGTTCCCTCTACCTATTTATAGAACATTTCTTTAAAAGTACTATTATGTCTTTCAACTACTGCTTGTCCTGAAGGATTGTGTGGTATACCGGTTATGTGCTTTATGTTATAATAATCAAAAAAAAAAAAGGTATCAATTTGTTGGAGACATATACCAGAGCATTTTCAGTTTTTGTGTGTGCATGTGTGCAGATGTGCCCATAATGGCCATTACCTCTAATAGGTGTGCAATAACAGAATCAACCTTTACAGAGCTTAGAGCAGTGGCCCATTGAAACCCTGAAAATGTGTCTATAGTATGGTGCACATATTTTAATTTTCCAAATTCTGCAAAGTGAAACACATCAATTTGTCATATTTTATTCCTATTTATACCTTTAGGGTTGCTGCCTGCTGGTAGAGAAGCTTGGTTATAGAATGAACAAGTAGGACATTTTCTTATTATTTCCTTAGCTTGTTGCCAAGTGATAGAAAAATCCTTTTGTAAACCTTTGCTGTTATGAAACTCCAAGGTTTCTAGCACACTTCCTATAACCAATCAATTTCATCATTGCCTTGTGCTAGAGGACCTGGCAGACACGTATAGGATCTGATGTGTGTTATATATATATAGGATAAGTTCTCTTTCTCATAGTATCTTGTAATTATATAAACAATGAAGTTAATCCTGTATCATCAGGAATAAATTCTGCAGTCTCAATGTGTAAGATGACTCTCTCTGTGTATTGAGAGTCAGTAATTATATTGAGGGGTTCTGTAAAATCTATTAGTACCATGAGAATGGTGTACATTTCTGCCTTTTGTACAGAATTATAAGGGCTTTGAACTGCTTCACTTATATTTTCTGATTTATATTCTGCCTTACATGATTTTCTTGCATCAGTGTTGACTACAGGAACTCTAGAGACTGGTGTCTTTCTTACAAAGTGTGGAAGGATCTAAATAGTTTTCTTTATGAATTTTATTCTCCCACTTTTGGGATAATTGTTGCTAATCCCTCCCAAAATGTTACTGCAAACTCTCTACCAATACTCATTGATTCTTCCTATAAGGAGGACATTTCCTCATTACTTAAAGGGACTATAATTTCTGCTGGGTCCCTTTCTGTCAGTTGATAAAGTCTTAATTTATCTTTTAAAATCAAGTCAGAGATATTTTCTATGTATGTTTTTAGTTTTTTATTCTGTTTATGTGGTAGAAATATCTATTCTAATATGATATCTTCCCTCTGCATAAAAATCCCTGAGAGGTATTTTCTAGATGGTAGTATAACCAGAATACAGTCTAATTTTGGATCCACGCAGTCCACATATGCTTCTAGTATCCTCTTTCTACCCATTTTAATTCCTTTTCAACTTCAGCTGATAGTATTTGTGGACTATTCAAGTCCTTGTCCCCTTTTAAGGACATTTTCAAGTTTTTAAAATCATGGCCTTCTACTCCAATTATGGTTTGTAGTTGAGAAATCACTCCTAGTAGTTTTTGAAGATCATTAAGAGTCTGGTAGCCATCTCTCCTGATCAGTACTTTTTGCGGTCTAATTTTCTGTAGAGCAATTTTATATCCTAAGTAGTTGATAGAATCTTCTCTTTGTATTTTTTGGGTGCAATTTGTAATCAACAGAGAGATAAAACTTCTTTTACTTCATCAAACATTTTTTTCTAATATTTCTGTTTTAGAGTCAGCAAACAATATATCATCCATGTAATGTTAAATTATGGATTGTGGAAACTGTTTACAAATTATTTCCAAAGGTTTTTGCACAAAATATTGGCACAGTGTGGGGCTATTTAGCATTCTCTGTGACAAAGCCTTCCATTGATATCTCTTGACTGGCTGAGAGTTATTGTAATTAGGTACCGTGAAGGCAAATTTTTCACCTTTTTTTTTCTTTTGTAAAGGTATAGTGAAAAAGCAATCTTTTAAATCAATAACTATAATAGACCATTGTTTAGGTATCAAATAAGGCAAGGTATTTCAGGCTATAGAGAGCCCGTTGGCTGGACAATTCTATTGATGGCTCTCAGGTCTTTAAGCATTCTCCATTTTCTAAATTTCTGTTTGATAACAAATACAGGAGAATTTTAAGGGCTGGTAGATTCCTCAATATGTCAAGCACTTAGCTGTTCCTAAACCAGGTTTTCTAAAGCCTCTAACTTCTCAGAGGTCATAGGCCATTGTCCTACCCAGACAGGTTCATCTGTTACTCATTTTGAGGGTAGGGCTTTTAGATCCTCTGTTATTTTGGCACTTGTATTCTGTTTTTGTACAGCCTGGATAGTTGGTGTCTGTCTTGTATAGTACTTTATGATATTTTTTCTATAACCATGATTTCATTTATGGTTTATATTTAATACTAGAAGAATGTTAATCTGTGTATTACATTGTTGCAAAAGATCATGACCCTATAAATGTATTGCTATATCAGCCACATAAGGTCTCAACCTTCCTCTCAGTCCTTCTTGTTCTATGCATTCAATTCATCTTGTGCTCTGTTTTACCTGAGACAGGGTTCCAATCCCTAATAATTGAACATTTACCTCTTGTAGGGGCCATCTTGGAGGCCATGATTTATTAGTTATGATGGTTACTTCAGTGCCCATGTCAACAGTCCTCTCAACCAGTCTGTTATTCATCTTAACTATCAACCTAGGCCTTTGTTTATAGAACTTTGCCAAAACTTCCTTTTTTTCGTTTCCTTCATTCATGTTTGATTCACCTTCCATATCTAGTTTGTCATCCAGAGCAGTATGATTTTTTTTTTTTATAATAGGCACTGGATTTTCTAATTGTCTTGGGGAAGATTGTCCTCCACAGTGACTGGTAATGTCCAGGCCACATTTGATATGGGGGCCTTTGAGAGTCCTCCCCCCAAGAAATTTCCTGATTGTAAAGGTTTTCTTTGCTTTTCTTTGGTCAATCTACATTCATTGGTCCAGTGTCGGCCTTTGCCACACCTTCTACATAACCCAGAAGGCTGGGGCCCTCTGTTTGATTCACCCTTAGGAGTGTTAGTCTTAGAAATGCTTTTACTACAGTTTCTTCTTAGATGTCCTATCCTACCACAGTTAAAACATCTGATATTTTGTTATCTTTTCAAACCTTTGGAGATGGCTTCTCCTACTCAAGCTTATGTGTCACCACAGTTAAGACATCTGTTATCTCAATGTCTTCTCAGTCCTTTGAATATAGCTTCTCCTACTCAAGCTTCAGGGTTAAGATACCAGAAATATTGGAAAAATAAGGAACAGGGAAAACAGATAGGCTTAAAAGATGTTTATTAGGCAGAAATAACTTACAACAGAGACAGATGAATGCCAGCAGGTTTCTGTCCCAAGAATGCCTCCAGATGCTGTCTCCATCTAGGAAGCAAGAGAGATATCCCAGGTTCCAGACCCCAGACTTAGTTTTTCCATGTCACTTCTGCCCCTGCACCCACCCCTAATGGACATGGTCAGTGTGAAAGGTGTGGGTGGGGTAATATCACACTATACTTTCCTCTTTTCAGGGGGACCATTATGTCTCTCTTAGGGTCCTCCTTGTTTCCTAGATTTTCTGGCTGTGTGGATTGTAGGCTGGTAATCCTTTGTTCTATGTCTAAAATCCATATAAGAGTGAGTACATTCTGTGTTGTTTGTGTTTTGTGACTGTCTTATCTCACTCAGTATGGTTTCTTCTAGTTCCATCCATTTGCCTTTGAATATCAAGATTCCATTTTTTTTCTTTTTTTCTCCCTCCCCACCCCCTGCCCTGCTGAGTAGTACACTATTGTGTAAATATGCCACATTTACTCTACCCATTCTTCAGTTCAGGGGCATTTAGGTTGCTTTAAGGTTCTTGCTATAACAAATAATGCTGCTGTGAACTTAGTTTAATAGATGTCCTTGTATGAATGTGTATCTATTGGGTATATACCTAAGAGTGGAATTGTTGGATCTTGTGGTAGACTGATTCCCATTTTCCTGAGGAACCACCATACTGATTTCCAAAGTGGCTGTATGAGTTTGCACTTCCACCAGCAGAGGAGGCATGTTCCCCTTTCTTCACATCCTCTTCAGCATAAACTCTCTGTGGTGTTTTACATTTTAGCCATTCTGACAGGAATAAGATGGTATCTCAGAATTATTTTGATTTGCATTTCTTTGATGGCTAAGGATTGTTATGGCAGGTTGTTCCCGCCGGCGTCCTGGTCCTGCCGCCATTGTCCTGCAACCACGTGTGCCCCAAATAACACTCAAAGACTCTGTATTTGATACAATCCTGTTGGCCAATTACCATTATTGTTAATGGGCTAGCTCTGTCTTAATTATTAACCCATTTACTTATCTAAGTATTTCCACGTGGTCGTCTCATCGGGGAGCCGCGGCAAGCGTCTTCCTTCCTCCATGGTCTACATCTTGACTCCTACTACTTCCTCTCTCCTCCTCCTGGTCTCCTAGCCCCGCCTATCTTGTTATCTCATTGGCCACAGTGCTTTATTAACCAGTATGAGAAACATATATACAGAATCACATCTCCCATTAAAGGATGTTGAACATTTAAGTGTCTTTTAGTCATTTTAGATTCCTCTATTGAGAATTCTCTATTTAGTTCTCTACCCCACTTTTTAATTGGATTATTTGGTGTTTTGGTAACTAGCTTCTTGAGTTCTTTGTATATTTTGGAAATCGGCCCTCTGTCAGATGTGGGGTTAGTGAAGATATTTTCCCATTGCGTGGGCTGCCATTTTGTGTTGTTGACTGTGTCCTTTCAATTTCAGGAGGTCCCATTTATTAATTATTGATCTCAGTCTCTGGACTACTGGTGTTTTGTTCAGGATATAATCTCCTGTACCAATTCATTTAAGGGTATCTCCCACTTTCTCTTCTAAGAAGTTTCATGTGGTTGGATTCATATTGAGATCTTTGATCCATTTGGACTTAAATTCTGCACATGGCAACAGATATAGATATAACTGCAGTCTTCTACACACCAGCATCCAGTTGTGCCAGCACCATTTGTTGGAGAAGCTTTCTTTTTTCCCCATTTCATAGTTTTAGCTTCTTTGTCAAAAATAAGGTGTTTGTAGGTGTGTGGGTTAATAACAGGATTTTCAGTTCGATTCCATTGGTCTACCTGTGTATTTTTGTTATTTTCAAGACTATAGCTCTATAATAGAGCTTGAAGTCAGGGATGGTGATGCCTTTGGATGTTTCTTTATTGTACAGTGTTGTTTTGCCTATTCTGGTTCTTATATATTTCATAAAGATGCTGAGGATTGTTCTTTTAAGGTCTGTGAAAATAATTGTACTGGGATTTTGATGGGGATTGCATTTAATCTGTAGATTGTTTTTGGCAAGATTGCCATTTTAACTATGTTGATCCTACCTATCCAAGAGCATGAGAGTGTTGTGAGCCATTTTTCTGCCAACCTGGTCCCATAGCTGAGCCAGCTCTAAATAACACACAGAAAACTGCATTGATGTAATGCTGTTGGCTTGTTACTAGCATTTCTTATTGGCTAGCTTTGACTTAAATATTAACCCATTTCTATCAATCTGAGTATGTCCACGTGGTCTTATCTTACCAGAAAGAGGGCCCAGAGTTGTGCTCTCCTGGTCCTACTTGGGAGATCTTTCCATTTTCCGGTATCTTCTTTAATTTGTTTCTATAAAGACTCAAAGTTCTTATTTTATACGTCTTTCACTTGTTTGGTTGGTGTTACCTCAAGATATTTTATGTTATTTGTGTAAAGGGTGATGTTTCTCTGATTTCTTTCTCAGCCCTTTTATTGTTTATATATAGTAGGACTATTAATTTTTTCCTTTGGAAAAGCTTGTATCCACTTTGCTGAAGGTGTTTATCAGCTGTAGAGGTTCCCTGGTAGAGTTTTTTGGGTCGCTTATGTAAACTATCATATCATATGCAAATAGTGAGTTTTAATTCTTCCTTTCCAAATTTTATTCTCTTGATCTCCTTTTGTTTTCTTATTGGTTAAGCTAGAATTTCAAGTTCAATATTGAAGAGATATGGAGGGAATGGGCAGCCTTGTCTTGTTCCTGATTTTAGAGGAATTGCATTGAGCTTCTCTCCATTTAGTTTGATGTTGGCTGTTGGTTTTCTGTATATTGCTTTTATCATGTTCCTGTTATTCCTGATCTTTCCAAGACCTTTATCATGAAGGGGTGTTGGATTTTGTCGAAGGCTTTTAAAGCATCTAGCAAAATGATCACATGCTTTTTCTTTTTCAGTATGTTTATGTGGTGGATTACATTGATGGATTTTCATATGTTGAATCATTCCTGCATCACAGGGATGAAGCCTACTTGATCATGATAGATGACTTTTCTGATGTCTTCTTGGATTCAATTTGCCAGTATTTTATTGAGTGTTTTTGCATCAATGTTCATGAGGGAGATTGGTCTTTAGTTCTCTTTCTTGGGCTGGAGAGATGTCTCACCCATTAAAGGATAAGCTCACAACCAAAAAATATGATAATGGGTCTTAAGATTATAACTTTCTTTATTTTTCACAAATAGAGTCACAGCTTCTGAAGACCTGCTACACAAACAAATGTGGAAAACTATAGGAATCTTAGATTCCAAGGGTGACATATATGGGAATCTATCTCAAAGAGCAGAGGGCAGGATGAACACTGAGAGTTCATGCACCCATTCACTAAGGAACAGTAATTTAAAATATATGGAAGTGACATTAATTTGGGTACTGAGAATATACAATTTAATATAATTTTTTTCACAAACTGAAGTAGTTAAGGAACACTTTTACTAAAGAAAAATAAGAACGCATAGGAGTTAAAATCAGCATTTGAATTTGATAAGCCTATAGAAAACAGAAATACCAGATAATGGCAGGTTTGATTTGGGTTATTGAGCCATCCAATGATGCTCAGATGCCCAGTGAACATGACTTTGGAAAAATTAAGAGAAAAAAAAATGACCAGCTGAGTGAACTCTTGAGACATTCTGAGGCATTATCAATTCTCCCAGAATTAAGACACTTTTTAATCTCCATTTAGTACTTTCCCAGTGAGGTTATGAACCAGCTGCCTATAGAGCAGAAATATTACTATCCAATTAATATTTTGGAAGCACTGACAGATTACTCTACCCTTTTGGCTCTGCAGTCTGTTCTGACTGTCTGATCATACAGGAAGCAGGATATACTCAGGTCAGGTCAGGTCAATGGGTCTTTACCACCCAGAGCAGAGGACACTCACTGAAGTCTGTGAATCACAGAAGGCCATAGCAGGGGAATTTACATTTGAGTTATGAATATTTAAACGGCCCTATTAAAAGTGGGTCTACAGAGAGCAAAAATGCATTTGCTTTTAAAACAATTAAAATTATAAGGTACAGCCTGGGTATAAATGCATAAGTTCTGGAGCCATAAGTCTCAGACTAACTCCCTCAGTCTGGTATATCCCAGTGAAGTGGCCGTGTAGAAATGAATTCCAACTCTCTTTTTTGTCAGCCAATGATATGAAAACTGTGTCTCTGGATCAAAGCATCAAGATCTGAATTCTGTCTCTTCCATTTATTACCAGATAACTTAGCCTCTATGCATCTAGGTTAGTCCTGTTGGAAACAGAAACACTACTTAGAGCTATGGTTGGTCTTGCTGTGAGAAGAAAATTATTAATTCATATACTTAAGAGGCATGTTGAGTGTCTTCTCTTAATATGATTAAATATAAGTCACTAATATGGACCAGAAACTGCTGGGTGACGAGATGTAACAACTAGGCAGACAGACTTTGCCCATCAGTAGATAATAAAACACAGTATGGCATTTAATAAGGAAATGTAATGTTAAAGATGCTCCTTTGTCAGTGCTGTTGGGTCAAAGAAAGTTTCCAAAAGAGAGTAAATGGTGAGAAATGACAGGAAGACAAAAACTAGACAGGTAACAAAACAGTAAGTAGTACTGATATAAACAAGACAAGGTATGAATGTGAGAGGAGGGAATGAGGAGAGGGGGAAAGAAGAACGTGAAAGAAGGAAAAAGAAATCAGACATCTTTTGCCAAATTTTTCTCCATGTGATGATCTAAAATTCTCCATATGATGCTCTAAAATCCAGGTGATGATTAGCCTAGGAGTAATATCAGGGAGTCTGGACTTTGTAGTGGGATATTCACTTTGTCTGCTTCTGTGGCACTGACCACACTCATTGGGGGGTGGAACCAGGGGTGGAAGTGACCCATGGAACTAGGTCTGAGGAGGAGCCGGAGAATGCTCTCTTGCTGGCAGTATGTGGAGAGAAGAGCATCCGGTTCCTGCTGGTGTTCGTCTGTCTATATTGTGAGTTATTTCTCCCTATTTGGCCTATTTGTTTATCCTGATCCTTATTAAACCGCAATATCTGGTGTCAGAAGTGGGATTGAGAACTTTCGCTAAAACTTAACAAAAGCTTAAAAAATAGTTTTTAGAAACAAAGGAACAAAGACAAGCAAGGCTTCTTGGTAGCATCATTTTTCTGAGTTGGACTCTGTTTTGTGAGAGACAAGTAAATATTTGCGTGACTCCTTTAACGGAGTTTTCCAAAATTAGTATAAGCGGCAAAAAACCGCATTGCTTTTAAAGAGCTCTGCTAACAATTCATTGGTGTGTACGAAAGCTGGCAATGGCAGTGACCATATCTCCAAGCTGACAGCTTGCTGCTGGATGGCATTGTAAACCAAGGCAGTGAGCACAGCTCTCACTGTTGGCAGTAAAATAGCTGTCACCATCTTGGATAGACTGCTGCTGAAAAAAACAAACAAAACAAAAAAGAAAAAACAAACAAACAACAACAACAAAAAACCCCAAAAAACTGTGGCTTTCATTTTAGCAATGTTGTTGTTTAACAGATAAAGACTTGTGGCCAGAAAAAGAAAGATTTAGAGTAAAGACAGATTCACATTATGAAAAACTGCTAAAGGTTTGCAGTGTGTTTTAAAATATACATTGGCTTGGGAGAGAAAAGAAATAAAGTGGTTTTAAAAAGACAGAGTGTAGCTGGGTGTGGTGGCACACGCCTTTAATCCCAGCACTCGGGGGTGGGGGGGCAGAGACAAACAGATCTCTGTGATTTCAAAGGAAACCTGGTATACAGAGTAAATTCCTGGACAGATAAAAGTTACACAGAGAAACCATGTCTGAAAATATGTAAAAATAGAAGTAGAAGAAATAGAGTAATAAAAAAGCCTCATAAAGATGAAAAGCACAGAGAAACTATGGATATTGTATGCTGTTCTGTTATCTTTAAATTGTTTGACTCTTGAGAAAATAACAACAACTGTTAAAACAAATGCTGCTAAATTAATTCAATTTATATATTTTAAAAATGCTTTGACTCCAAAATTTAAGTTCAAGGACAAGTTACTGGGGAAAAGGATTTCTATTTTTGTTTCCACAGAAAATAAAAAGCTGTGGATTCCTTCCAGAATAACATGATTTGATCAAGCCAGACCCCCTGAAACAGTGCCCCAGGTGATCCAACATTCAAAGCAGTTGGGACAATGCAGCCTTGCAGACCACTATAGCCAGGATGTCTCCATCTTCTTAGGATCTCCCATGACAGCGCCTCCTACCAGCAGGAAACAGTTTGGAAAGAACGATGCCCAAATTCTCAAATATTGTTTAAAAAAAATGTTTGTTTTCATTTAAAGGGGCTTGGTGATAAATGGCTAATGACCACAAGCCATCTTTTTAAAGGTAAAAAGGGAATTATGGTATAGTTATGAACACTTTGTTTTGGAATGGATTTTTATTTATTGATACAATTTAAGGTCAACTTTGTGATATGTATATTTCTCCTTTTGTTTAGGTATTGTGCTTATATAGCTCATTTAGGAATGTAATGTATAATTTAGTACAGATTTTACATAGTTACCTATAATACTCAAAACTTTAGTTAGGTTTTACATATAATGTCAAAACTTATAATGTTAGGTTTTCTAGAAATATAGAGATATACTTGAGATAAACAGACATTCTTCAAACCTTTCAAAGACCTATAGAATATGGCATTTAAAATAGTTTAGGGTTTTTCTTGACAGTGAGGCACAACTGCTCCTGGTAACACCACCTGCATCAGAAAGGAAGATGGACATCAAAGAAACGTGTTATGGAGTTTGCTTCTAATATGGCAAGACTAGCCATTTGAGCAAGGTACCTCTCTTGCCTAGACTGCTTGACTTTATGCTGAATAAACTGGACATGCAGGACCCACAAAAAGGTGACTGCTGAAACAAGATTGACAGTACTACAGGGTTCCTGCTTCATGAAAGAGCCTGCCAGACACACTATGGCCTATGGGCTGAAGATGGAACATTAGAGAAGAACTTTAGATGACTAACCAGGAAGTGAGTTGTCTCTGTCATTTCTAGAGTTTATATATTATCCTTCTGTGGTCTTTGAAGTAGTTGAAGACAGATATAGTTATAGTTTTCCTTACTTAGGATTAAAAATATGTTACATATATTACTTTAGATTCATAAAGATAGAATAGATGATATTTTGTTTAAGTCTTACAAAATGTTAATAGACTAAATATTGTTAACTGTGATTCGTATTTGATAACTGCTGTATGGTATATTTTGCTGTTAAGGTTAAAACCCTTCTTTTTATTTTAGACAGAAAAGAGGAGATGATGGGAGATATTCTTCTGTAAATATGTTTCTCATACTGGTCAATGAATAAAGCCCTGTTGGCCAATGGGAAAGCAAGATAGGAGGGCGGGGGGGGGCGCGGGGGCGGACAAAACTTGAGAGCCACTGCTGGCCAGTCACACTCCCAACTCGTTAGCTGCCATCCAAGACTAGGAGACAAGGAGGAAAGAGGAAGTAGTGAGGAGGAGTCGAGATGGAGATCCCGGAGAGGTAGAATGCCCATCGCTCCCTGGTAAGATGAGCCACATGGAAATACTTAGATTTAGATTAATAGAAATGGGTTAATCGTTAAGAAAGAGATAGTGGAGAAGAAGCTAGTACCTGGCCAACTGCATTATATCAAATGCAGAGTCTCTGCCTGTTATTTGGGGCTGGCACCGTGGCGGGACTAGGCAGGCTGGCAGAAAACAACTAGCTACAGGACTCTGTCTTCCAGGTACTGGAAAGTGCAGATTTGGGTAAGATTCATTTCATCTGGTAGAGAGTAAGAGAAAGAGTAATAAGAACACAAGCAGAAGCAGGAACTGAAGGTGGCTGACTCTGCAAGTCAGTCAAATGCAATGCTATCTTGTAAAGTGATGAAACAAAAAATAAGTGGATGAAATACTTTTCAGATTTGAAACACAAGGAATATTAGATAAGTGGATGTGGGATACACAGATGGGTGGTTGCTTAAGGTTGGTCTACACTAATGACTTGTACAATAGATACATGTTCACTATGTATCTATTTTCACTAATTCGGGGTAGGGGCAAGCATCAGGAATAGGCTACATTCAGGATGGAAGATGTGTGAGTAGTGAATTTAACTGTAAACTCATTGTTTGGAGGAATATTGCTACAACCAAGCAAGAGTAAATTTGTGCTGGGAACTATAGACATTATAGGCACTATGAAAAAGTCAGAATGAGATGAGTTGGAGGATGATCATGGTTAAATACACTCCATTCTTTTTTCTATTTGAAATAGGTAACAAAATTCTTATTAATGCTCAACAACCATCTTCATTCTTTTGGATAGCATATGGGAATGTAACTCATCTAACTGCAACACTGTAGCCTTAGAGCAGTCTCTTCCCAACCCTTTACCTCCTACTTAGGTAGCCACTATTTTACTTTTCACCTGTATTTGCTCATGGTTTTTAGATTCAACATCATGAACTTTGGGTTCATTATCAGTGCATAGTGTGGCAACTGAGGGATTAAATCTAATATACCTTACTGGTTTTCTTTCAAATATAAACTTTTCTGAATGCTCACACAAATTTCTACATGGAACACTCTTATATAACATGCACACTTATTGGCACATCAAGCTGGCATGAATAGTCTGAGTAGCATATTCTTTTTCAGTTTTATTTTCTTACATGTCCTTATGGATTATGCTCCAGGTGGAAACTCTTCATAATGCTTTAACAAACATCCAGCAAAAACATAGTTCATTTTCTTCTTATTCTACTATCTGCTATAAGACTATAAGCACTTATAAGTGCTATAAGCACTATAAGACAAGTGCTTATTCCCAAAGCTTAATGTGATGAGCTGTCTCTAATCATCTGCCTGTTCACTTATACTCTCTCTTCTCTGAAGTTTTTCCAAACAGTAATGGAAGTTACTTATACCCCTAGTTATGTTCTGTATTACCATAAATAATTTCCCCCCAGTACTTACTGATGAACATGGTCTAGTTAATATATATTATATATATAATATATGTTTTATTTTCATTACTATTAATAAAAATACAGCTAATCTGAACAAGAGGGAATTCATGCACCCCTGTTTGATAGCTGGGAAACCAGCATAGGACTGAGCCAGATCCCCTGAATTTGGGTGTCAGTTAAGAGGACTGGGCAGTCTATGGGGCGTCCGGTGATGGATCAGTATTTATCCCTAGTATAGGAATGAACTTCGGGAGCCTATTCCACATAGATGGATACTTTCTCAGCCTAGACACATGGGGGAGGGCCTAGGCTCTGCCCAAAATGATATAACAGCCTTTGAAGACTCCCCATGAAAGTCCTCAGAGTCCCTGGGGAGCAGAAAGTGGATGGGCTAGAGTTTTATAGGAGTAATAGGGGAGGAAGGGAGGATGAGGGAACTGGGATTGACATGGAAAACAACCTTGTTTCAAATGAAAATTAAAAGAAAGAAACGGGGATCTCTAATAAGATTTCCTATGCCTTTTAATACAGTGGATATATTCTAATTAAGCCACGTATCCTGCACTTCTGTAAACCCGGTCCTATTCTTAATTCTTGATTAGCATACACAGTGTTGTCAGAGGAAGGACAATATCATATGGCTGTTCAGAACAATATGTTTATGACTTCAAAAATAGGCTAAAAGAGGAAAAATCTATTACCACTGAATCATTGCCTCCGAGGTGTTTGGGGCCCTGTTCTACTCAAAGAACTTGCTTTGTCAAGAGTTAGTAATTACTATGAAAGAAACAGCTCCTTGCTAAGTTCCTTTGTTAGACTCACCACTGCCTTGTGCTTGGTTCTCCTAGAAGCAGATTCCAAGGCAAGGATTGGGTATTTTGCCAAGAGCACAGGTAGGTAAATTTGGAATAGAAAGAAAAGAGCAGCCAAAGAAACACATTAATGAGCAAGGCATTGTGGGAACTAGAGTTCTATTTTGCTATGTAACTTGAGAGATGAGCAAGACATCCAGAGCTTTTATATTATAATTTCTATATCTTATTGGATGGAAGCTACTTACAGGGAGTATTAGATTACAAGAGTGGTTAATAACTCTGGAGTGTTATGACAGAGCTTGTGGGAAGATGCTTGGATGTTAATACTTGTAGTGGGACAGCATTGGAGTACTTTAATGGCATGAACTGGAGGCTATGATCAGGACAGAGACCAGGTTTGCTGTCAGTGATGGGAGAAGATTGAAACCCAATCATTTACATACACCACTGAAGGAACTCAACAGAAAATTTTCTTTATTACTGGAAAGAGGGAATTTCTGACATTCCAGAAATCAGTATTTATTTTTCAACTCTTTTAATATGTAGCTGCTTCCTAGAAATCAAAATTGTCCCTCCAGCTGAGTGTCTTGAGATTCAGAAAGCTAAAGAAACTTACAAACTTACAAGGGATAGGAAGTTAATGAAAGTTACAAAAGTCACAATATCCTTACCCAACAGTATATAATCACCAGGAGATTTCTGTGGTGAGAGTGAGTAGAGTCTCTCTGGTAGAGCTACCTACAAGTTTGAAGGTAGCTTGAGGACTGAAACTTTCATGATTCATGAAACCTGCACCAAAGTAGACTCTTTTTTTTTTTTGGTGGTGCTACCTGCCTTTGATTCATTGATTTGTTTTTGTTATAACCCCTAATAAATTATTTGGTTCTCCAAGCTAGACTTGGGTGGAAATGTCTCTTTTTCTGTTGAGGGCTACTTTCCTAGGGTGAATAGATGTTTGTTTATATCACCCTATGAAATATTATATAACATATAGCCATACCTTTTGTTTTGTCTCTATCTTCTCTCTGTGTCTCCCTCCCTCTATCACTCATCTCCCCGGAATTTTAAAGGAGAGGATTTTGGTTTTACTCACATTGAATTCATAGGATTCTGAGAACCTACAGTGACAGATAGTGCTTGCCTTGAAATTTAAAAAGGACTCCAAATTGGTTATAGAACAAACCCATGTTTTTATGTAGGAAGCAAGCAACCAGGATGATTTTTAGCATCCTCCCTCTTTAACTTTTTAAATATATTTGATTCTGTTTCACATAATTGCCCCATTTTCCTTTCAAGACTGCCTATGGATGAGGAGAAATAATTGCTGTGTTTAAATGGACATCACCACATGGTTTGAAGTACAGAACTAATTTTTTTTTGTAAGAAGTTAACAAAAACTTAAAATTGAAGATGGTGAAAAATAAATATCACATGTTACTTTTAAAGTCTTGGGACAATGAGATATTGATATGCTATGGTATGACTTAAGCTTTATGGTGTTTGTTTTGTCTTATTAGCAAAACAGCATAGACTTCAAAATATTTTCTAGACAGTACTTTATTCATAAATACAAACTACATAGGTCACTACTTACCACAATTCAAATCATATTAGCCTTCTTAGTAAAATATAGCAAAAGTAGTGTCAGTACAAGCCAGAGGGAAATTCTTAGGGATAGTTTGATGATGACATTAGCAGTGACCACATTTCTCCAAAAAGTTTATGCAGTTGGTCCTGCTGACCATTTGGTATGGTTTCTGGAGAAACATAGCTCAGTTCTTATATGATTATCCTTGTCCAAGAGAAAAGTACAGACCTGAGAAGCAAGGCCCAGTCAGGCATTCTGAAGACAGTATTGTCAACTAGAAAGGGGTGTGGAATGAAAATGGTAAATAAGTGAAGATCTTGCTTAAACATTAAACATTGGGTATATGCCCCAAAGTGGTATTGCAGGGTCTTGAGGTAAGTTGATCCCTAATTTTCTGAGAAATCACATACTGATTTCCACAGCAGCTTTAAAAGTTTCCACTCCTACCACCAATTGAAGAGTGTTCCCCTGTCTCCACATCCTCTCCAACATAAGCTGTTACTGGTGTTTTTGATCTTAGCTATTCTGTTCGGTGTAAGTTGGAATATCAGAATGGTTTTGATTTGTAAGGATGCTGAACATTTCCTTGAGTTTCTTTCCACCATTTGAGATAGTTCTGCTGAGAATTCTGTGTTTAGATCAGTACCTCAATTTCTAATTGCATTATTTGGTAGTTTGAATTATAGTTTCTTGAGTTCTTTGGATATTTTGGAGGTCAGTTGTGGGGTTGGTGAAGATATTTCTCATTCTTTAGGGAGCAATTTTAATCAATTTCAGGAGGTCCCACTTATTAATTGTTGCTCTCAGTGTCTATGCTACTAGTGTTTTCTTTAGGAAGTGGTCTCCCGTGCCTATACATTCAAGTGTATTTTCCACTTTATCTTCTATTAGATTCAGTGTGGATAGATTTATATTGGGGGTCTTTGATCCATTTTTATTTGAGTTTTATGCATGGCTATAGATATGGATCTATTTGCCTTCTTATACATGTTTGGAGCCAGTCATACCAGCACCATTTGTTGACTAGGTTTTCTTTTTCTTATTTTATATTTTTAATTTTCTTGTCAAAAATTTGATATTCATAATTCAGGTTCTTTTATTTGAGTCCATTGGTTCACTTGTCTGTTTTTATGCCAATACTAAGCTGGTTTTTTTTCTTACTATAGCTCTGTAGTAGAGCTTGAAGTCAGAGATGGTGATGCCCCCAGATGATCCTTTATTGTACAGGGTTGTTTTGGCTATCCTGTTTTTTTCTTTTCTTTTTCTTTTTTTTTTTTTTGTTTTTTTGTTTTTTGGTTTTTTTTTTTTCATATGAAGTTGAGTATTCTTTCAATGTCTGTGAAGAGTTGTGCTGGTATTTAATTGGGATTGCATTGAATCTATATATTACTTTTGGTAGAATTGCCATCTTTATTCTGTTGATCCTTCCTATCCAAGAAAATTGGGGTTCTTTATATTTTCTGATATCTTCTTAAATTTCTTTCTTCAAAGACTTGAAGTTCTTGTCATACAGGTCTTTCACTTGTTTGGTTAGAATTACCCAAGATATTTTATGTCACTTATGGCTATTGTAAAGGATAATGTTTCTCCGATTCCTTTCTCAACCTATTTATCATCTAGGAGGAATATTTGTTCAAATATGTTCATAGCAATATTATTCATAATAGCCAGGTCTTGCAAACAACCTAGAAGAAAGGATAAAAAAGTGTGGTATATTTACGCAATGAAGTACTACTCATTGACAAGAAACAATGACAATGGAAAATTTGCAAGCAAATGGACATAACAAGAAAAACCATACTGAGTGAGGTAATCCATAACCAGAAAGACAAATATAGTATGAACTCACTTATAAGTGGGTACCAGACATAAAGCAGAAGATACCTAGCCTACAATCCACAACCTAGAGAACACTCTTCCAGAAACAGATAGAAGCTGATTCAGAAATCCACAACAAACCATTGGGCCAATCAATGGGGTACAATCAAATTGAGGGAGGAGCGATAATATGAACAAAGGAATCAGGACCATGATGGGGAAACCCACTGCATCAGCTGCCCAGAGCTAGTGAGAGATCACTGACTCTGGTCTGACAAATGGGGAACCTGAATAAGACTGAACTAAACTCCATTAATATAGATGACAATGGTGCTGGTGAGACAATATATGAGGCCACTGGCAGTGGGTTTAAGAACTAACACTAATGCACAAACTGACTTAGTGGAGCCCATTCTATATGGAGAGATACCTTGCTCAGCCTAGACACAGGCATGTGAGGGGCGGAGAGGTGCCTTGGCCTGCATCCATGAGATGACTTCCTAGGGGAGGCCTTACCCTCTCCAAAGGGCAGATGGGAGGTGTTTGTGTGGAAGGGGGAGTGAGAGCGCTGGAAGTGGACTGTAAAAATAAATTAATAAAAGGCAAATAAAAACCCCTTATATAAAAAAATAAACCTTGGTAGTTAACATTATATTAAGCAGATAACAATGAAAAGGTTGAGGTAGAGAGGACTTTTACTCATTCATATTTAAGAGCATTTGTTACTGTGATACCTAATTCATAAGAAACACACAGTGGCCTGAGTAACAGCTACTAAAACCATAGCTTTCTGTGTGCTTCTACTGTGGGATAGGTAGCCAATCTAAGAAGCAATAATTTAGCTAGCTAGAGATAACTATGTACTTATTAATACTTTATAGATTCTAAATAAATAGTGTTTGGCACTATCTTTTATGAATAGTGTTTTTTAAATGACAGAATGGCATTTGTTTACTAAGATTTAGCTTCTTTACAATAAATTGAACAGCCCTCTTCCCCCAGTTTATTTGAAGTTAGCTCTCTCACCCTTGCCATTGAGTTCTTGTCAATAGAAGGATGTGGTATGTGTCTAAGGCTACCTATAGAATGGTGTCACATTTCATAGCCTTTGTGTCCAGCTTTATGTATAGCAAATGAATAGCTACATGAAATAGATATGTTTGTGGAGAGTAAAAAGGATAAAAGCATGATGTGCAAATTAATTTGCCTTACACACCTGATATTTCTCTAGCAAACTCTTTTCTAGTTAAGACAGTGGAGAAGGGCAATGAAGAATACCTTATGTGGACTTAATAGAGCCTCATCAATTTCCCAGTTGTTCTCACCAGTGTTTAGACTGGACTTTTTTTTATCTCTTGGCTCAAACCATTAGTAATCTCTGAAACCTACTTAGCCTTCCTAGTATTACTAGTATTTAATCACCTACATCAACAATGAGTCATGTTGGAAACTTGTATTTGTCAATACAACAGAAAGACTTCCAGATACATGAATGATATTAGACCATAATCTAGCAGTAAATTCATAAAAATCTATTTTGGTTCATCCAAAAGTGGACCTCCATAAAACACTTTTAGTTATAAACTCTGCCAATATGCCTTTACCTACTCAACAAAAAGTCCTTTGAGAAAATAATACATTTTTCTTTATGTTTCAATGATGAATATTGAACAAAGCATATGCTTGGATTTTGAGGCATGGAGTGGCTCATACTGGATCTTCTCTGAGAACTGTTCTGGGTGCTGGGCACATATAAAATAACAAGTGAGCTGATATTTTGATAAGGCAGAGACACATGGTAGAGAACCTTCATTAACAATTAACTACAGGGCTCTCCATTGTGTAAATGTACCACATTTTCTTTATCCATTGTTTGGTTGATGGACATCCAGGTTGTTTCCAGTTTCTGGCTATTACAAAAAAAAGCTGTTATGAATATAGCTGACGCTGTGTCTTTGTGGTATGGTAGAATGTCCTTTGGGTATATGCCCAGGAGTGGTATATCTGGTCTCAAGGCAGATTGATTCCCAAATTTCTGAGAAGCTGTCATATTGATTTCTAAGTTTGCATTCCCATAAGTGTTCCTCTTGCTCCACATCCTTGCCAGGATGGGTAATGCCATTCTGTAATATGTTTCTCTTATTGGTTAATGAATAAAGTACTGTTGGTAAATAGGAAGGCAAGATAGGTGGGAATAGGAGAGAAGGAAGATTCTGGGAGATGTAGTAGAAGTAGTCAAGATGTAGGACATGAAAGAAGAGGTCCAGAACCCTTTCTTCGGTAAGATAAGACCACATTGAAACACTTAGATTGATAGAAATGGGTTAGTATTTAAGTCAAAGCTAACCAATAAGAAGCTCTAGCCATTGGCCAACAGCTCTATAACTAATAGAGTCTCTGTATGTTATTTTGGGGCTGATTTGGCTGTGGACCAGACTGGCAGGAAAGTGCTCACAACAGCTATCCCTTGTGGTTTTGATCTTAATCATTCTGACAAGTGTAAGATGAATCTCAGAGTCATTTTTTTTTTGATAAAGAAAATGTGGTACATTTACACATTTACTTATCTGTTAAAAACAATGAAATCATGAAATTTTCTGGCAAATGGATGGAACTAGAAAAGATTATCCTGACTGAGGTAAAGCAAACCCAGAAAGACAACCATTATCTGCAACCCAACTTTGTGAGTCAGAGAAAGATGGATTTCCTAGATCTTGCTGACTAACAATCTAGCTGATTCAGTGAGCTTCCAGTTCAGTGAGAATCCTTATCTGAAAAACAAAATGAAACAAACAAACAAACAAAAAAACGATGGAGAATAATATGGTAAAAAAAATAAACCTGATATTGACCTCTGACCTCCACATGCTTGTGTATAATCTGCAGAGTACACCACACACATCCATGAAACATGTACATATAGAAAAAGATAGTAATAATGTCTTTGGGTTGAATACTCATCATGTAGGATTCTCTCACTTTAAAAATGAGAATTTCAGGAACAGAACATTAGTTTAGATAACTGAAAAGCATGGGTTTTCAGAAAAAGAACCTTGAGGCTCACAAATTTTTATACTTTCTTGAGGAAAATTTTAAGAACCTGAAAGTTGAAGTTGCTTGCCCAAAGCCACAGAGATGATTTAAAGCAAAGGTTCTTAATCTTCTGAATGTTGTGACCTTTTAACACAGTTCCTCCTGTTGTGATGACTCCTAATCATAAAATTATTCTGTTGCTACTTCATAAATGTAACTTTGCTACTGTTATGAATCACAATGTAAATATTTGATATTCAGGATATCTGATATGTGACTCCTGTGGGAGTTGTGACCCACAGGTTGAGAATTGCTGATATTTGAGATAAGAAATTTACACTTGCACTTATATCCCTACAACCCACTGTCTTTCACTTCTCTATTCTTTATTAGTGTCAAGGACCACACCAAATGCTTGTCCATGCTAGGCATGGGCTCTACTCCTAAATTCACCTTGGCTTAAAAATGCATTCATAATTCACTGACTTTATATAGCAAATCCCATAAAATATGGCACCATGTAAAATGGAACATAAACACTTGACAAATGTTCAATTATAGTCTTCTCTTGATAAACAATGAAATGTAATAAACATCAAATAATAGTTAAGAATTTAGGGAGTTTGAGGAACAAACGAAGAAAATGACATGAACCTTAAATACTTTGGAATATATTTAGACTCCAAACCAACATGAATGGTTTTTACAAACACTTGTGGGAAGGGGATACACTAGGTAGAGAGTATTGGTCAAGTTCTATTTTTGAATATGAGTGCTGATTACAAGAGTGTATTCTCTGAGAGAGAGAGAAAAAAAATTGAATTTCCTCATCACTTGTACTTTTCTGTGTTTGAAGTTGATGGAGATTTTTAGTCTTTTCCCCCTTATGAGACAAGCTGTACCTGAGTTCCAAAAGTAGTTAGTGTTAATTTCTACTTATCAAACTTTTTGACTATGGGGGAAAGTAGTCTTGGAAAAATATTAGAAAATCAGATTGACTATCTTTATTTAAACAATTCTGTAGGTTCTATCACAAACCACTTGATTATCTGGATAGTATTTATCTGTTAACACTTCACAGTCTAGGGACTATAAAAAGAAGTTCTGTTGAAGTGTTTCTCATGAAAATGGATGGAGAGGGGTTCATAGCGAACAAATATGACCAGCTTTTAAACAGAATCCCATGGATCTTTGCTTGTATGTTCCTATAGAACCACTTTGATCTGACCTTTGCTACAATTCTCTGACAGGTTTCTAAACTCCAGAATTCATTCTACTTGTGTCTGAGCAAGTATAAACATCTTTGACCATTAAATTCTCCATAACCCTTCATTAAATTATTCAAGTATTTGGACCTGGGTAAATAGATGGCTTATCCAGTAAATGCTTGTTGGACATGCTGACAATATGTATGTGTTGATCAGGGCTGATCAGAGAGATATAGAAAAAAATACCATTGATGCTCACTGGCTAGTCAACCTAACCAAATTGATGAGGTCCAGGTTCAATGTGAGAGTTGTTCTCAAGAAACAAGATAAAAATCAGTTGGAAAAAATAGCATCAAACTCTGGTCTCTACTCATACATACACTGATACAAATCATTCAGGTATTAACCATTAGTTGTATTTATTGATAAATGTTCATCAAAGCCTTGTGCAAAGAATGAGGAAATGGATTTTGATATAATCCTATCTACTGAATATGAATAGATTTATGATCCTGAGCTAATAGAACACTGTGTAATATCAAAGCCTGAGTCATTTGGAGAGGCAGCTTTTAATTGTTGGTTGGAAGACTGTACCTGGAAAATACCTGTATGAAGACTATCAGAGACCACTGTGTTGAGATAAGCACACCTTTAAAAAAGTGAAAAAAGTGTGAAACAGCCCCAGAGAACCTAAGTAAAGAGAACCCTAAGAGAGACACACATTTATCTGACTTGGAAGGGTACAAAAAAATAATATCTTGTGAGTAAATTGGGAGTGTGGTGGCAGAGTGCAAGGTGGAAGGGGAGAGTGGAGGAGGGGAGGAGGGAAAGGGGGTGAGGAAAATATATAGCTCAATAAAAATTAATTAAATAAAAAATCAGTATGAAAGCTCAGTGAGAAACAGATGACTCAAACCCATTGTGTTTGCATTCAAAGTTGGACATAAAGTTATGCCTTGAGGCAGTACTTTTTGGAGTTGCTTGTTATGTAAAAAGGATATGAAGGAGGAGCTTAAAGAAGTCTAACAGTTTAATTGATGCTACTTAATATCACTTTGTCAAAGACATTGAACTCTTTATGAATGCACAGAAACTATTCAAAGTCACATGAGATAGAATATACAGAAGGTACAACTCTCTGGTAGTGGGTGGGCATGGGTCCTAAAGCCACAAGGGATGGCTGGGTCTGAGCCTTACTTTGTAAGTTTTTCAGAGAAACATTATGAAACTTTCCCTGGTTAGTCCAAGAATCTTGTAAGAAGGTATGCTCATGAACACATTTAGAAATATGTGTGTGTTCCTCTATGAGGGTTATTTCGTTGTAATCTTGTTGACAGCTGTCTTCTAGCATAGTGAATAGTGTGAGAAACCACCAGAACATACACAATGGCCATAATGTTGAGAAGGGCCATCATAATGTCCTGAAAATGGGAGAATGTACTCATTCATGGTTTATTTCAACTCTGCTTTTATGACAGTGTTTTAGCTGGGAGGTGAGCAAATAGAGTATCAGAAAAAAAAGAGGCACCTGTTTTGTTGATTTGCAGCTCAGATATCTCTTAGCAGCTTCATTTTTGCTTCAGGCAGAATAATATTTACAGCCTACTTGATGGAGAACTTCCTGCTTGTTTCCTTATCAGTATCATCTGTCAACCTCGTGTTACACAGAGAAACTTGAACTCCCCAAGCTGAACGAAGAACTCCTCTTATACAGGACTACATATAGTATCGCCCAAACTTCTCTAACCACAGAAGACTTCAACTACAGAATGAACCAAGCACAACATGGTTAGCTAGCATGCCTTCCTGAACTCTGCCATTTAAAATGAGATAACTTTCCTCACTAAGGAAACTTTTCTACAGTAAACTTTGGGGCTCACAGTACACAGAAGAGCCTAGGTGAGCTAACCCTGGTACAGTCTGGGGCACTAAGCTCACTCAACTGTAATGACACTAATTCTGAATATCAGGTCTAACATGTTTCTCTACTCTGCTGTTTTTTCTTCCACTTGACAGCTTATTTTAATACACAGTGTAGAAGGCTCTTCCCCATGTGGATGCTGGTTTCCACTCCCCCACCCTGGCTCTTCTAACTAGCTCCCTGGTGTTGCAGGAATTAATTCTTCCTGTCATTTTAAATAATGTGACATTGAAATAAAATTTTTAATGTGCTGGCATTTAACATGTCACAATATTTCAGTTATTCTGCATTCATCTGAGTGCTCTCATGTTGTTACAGCTGCTATGAAATTCTGACAAAGAGGTGCACTTCCTTCTTCTGTTCTACCATAATTGCTCTTTGCTGCATCTCTGAACTGTAACCATGGCGATCTGCAACATTCATCAGAGGACCTCTTGTTATTTCCCCTGTGTGAATGAAAAACAAAGTGATATAAATAAGAGAAGTTTTAAAAAGGCAGCTTTTTCCTTCTTCCTCCATCCTTCTTTCCTTTGGTATTTTTGGCCCCCATTCCCAATGTGAAGGATCTATTGAAAGCGAATTATGTTTCATAGCTGAGAGTGTTAACTGATTTTTTTTTAAAGGAGGGATTTTTCTATAGAGAATTATTCTCTGGCAGATATACAGAGAGAAATCTCAAGTCATTGACTTCAGGGAGAAGGCAGCACTATCATCAATGAGGAAGGGAGAGAAATGGGTTAGTCTTTTCTAAGTTTGACTTGGGACAAATAGAAACTCATTTGAGTTTCTTCATAGGGGCTTTCATTGTATCATTGAAGCATTTGGGTGATTTTTGGTTTAGTCTTCGTATTAGTAAGAACATTGAATGGACCATGGCTTTGACGTACTTTAAACTGTTAGAAAGACTCAGATAGAGAGGAAGTTGGAAGACCAACTCATTGTCATTCCTCTGTATATTCTCTTATTCTTCTTTAGTACTTATTTCTAGTCTTAAAATTTTAAATGAAGCAACTAAAATTTTATATCATATATTCTGTGTGGTCACATTTTACAGGTCAACAGACAGGGGTTTGTTATGGTGCTATAGCAAGACCAGCAGTGACTAATGAATCCATCTAAAACATTGACCGATTCCCAATGGTGTTTCAAGTTCAGTTCACTTATTTAAAGGTAAAATAGTGTTGAGGCTTGACTAGAAGATTATTTATAGATTTCCTGGGACCACCTCCAAAACTCTTACCTTGCTTTGTGCACTGTGATTTATCTGACTTTTTTTTTTTTTGCATGCCCACAATTATGATTGTTTTCCATTTATCCAGGGTATCTCAGGGAAAGAATATGTCAAGGAGTACATCATTAACTTTCTCCACTGAGGAGCAGTGAGGCAACAAGTACAGAACAGCAGTTGGAGGTGAGTGACCGTGGTTGAACACTGTAAGCAGGAGGAGACATGCTAGAACCTCATAAATTCACAGATTTGGAACAACGGCACAGAAAAAAACTTGTATGTGCCACTGGTCTCAGACCATGGAAATGGGAGTCCCTTTCACAAGATAAGAAGGAAAGAATGATCCCCTGACAAACTCTGTAATTACAAATGATGACTGCCTTGGATCCTGGATAGCCTTCCAATCCTTATGGGTTGGCAGTCCACTTAGCTAGATCTGCAGAGTAGTTCTGATTTAGAAAAGGATCTCACATCCCCTTCCAGTATGCTTAAGAGTACTGCAGCCAGGAGTCTTCTTGAGAAGTGGACAGTTGTCATTACTTAAATTGCTCTAAGTCTTGGAACCCAATGCATAATTTTCACCACTCAGAGCCTACAGATATTTCACTACCCTAGCATGAGAAATAGCTGCCATATGTATCAGTCTAGGACTTGCAGTATGGCTATTCACTAATATAAATAGATATTCAGCCCCAGAGGGGATAAGGGTAACAACATGGAGAGAAACTGACAAAAGCACCATTCAGAATAAGATCTGAGTATGTGGTATCTGAGACCAAGGTCAGAGGTCATTGAAACCGGGTGTACTCATGCCAATGGTAAGACAAAAGACAGTAAGTACCCATGTGGCTGCTACTTCTCAGTCCATCTGGACCATATCTAAGACCTTTTTACACACACACATCAAGAATGCATCATGATCCCTGCTGTTTGTGCTGCCCATAGAAACATACTGAAAGCATGACCAGCTTCATAGTTATAGTATTTGTCCTCTTTGGGCACATTTTATGTAGCTAGAGGAGCTGAATGGGAAGAAAGGCACCAACTAGAATGATCTTACAATCTCCAAATGTATAAGTCTAAAAAATCTGAACAGAATTTTGCTTGGCATCAGCTATAATCCCACTTCTTGGCATGGATTACCAACTGCAGAAAAGAATGCCAATTCTTGCCACCATTTCACTTCTATGGTTCTACTGTATCATCTCTGTTTCCTGACTTTGCATAGATGCCCAGATGGGATATATATCCCTAAAGACAGAGCTGTGGCTCTTACTACTGCTTTGCCCCATGCAGCATCTGGACACTTACTGTTGAATGGTCAGAATGCAAATTCTTCTTGTCCATCATTCTTGATCTGCCAATGTCAGAGGGCCTTGCCAACAGAGTTAGCATCATCAAGAGTGCTTGAAAAAACCCGGAATCTCTCAATAGAGGCCACCAGCTCCATGGGCTACAGTAAATGGGATAAATCACACACCCTGCTGTCTGCACTACACTTCCCCTTGCTACTAGAGTATATGAACTCTCACATTCACTGCTGAGATAACAGATAATTTATGTTACAGGTCAACTCCATTTTGAGTATATCATTTAAAAGACTTCTCTTTGGTTCTTTTATATCTCTCTCATTGCTGGATTTTTGTATCCTACAATGTTTTACTACTTTAACCATGTATTTGTATTTTCTTGATTATCACTAGACTTTTCTTACAATTCTTTAAGCTTTTTACAGGTCTTTATCTGCCATTGTCTTCATATCCATATCTTTGGAATTTATGCCTAGAGACATATTGTGTATACTGTGTGCACAGACATTAATCATAGTCAAAATATGGTGCTCTACTTGAGATAAAGTTGTCCTAATATATTAGGCACAAAAACACTTACTGAAAATCTTAAGAAACCTGATCCATAAGATATACCAATCTTAATATAGGAACATGAACAATAGACAAAATTTAAGCTGCTGGGTGAGGATCTTGTAATCAAACTGAGTTTAAGACATGTAAATAAAACTGTACTTAATGATCACTTTAAAGCAAAGAAGATTTGTATGCCAAAAATAGAGAAGATAATATAATGTTTTCAAGAGAATATAATTTCAAATTTATTGATATGGAGAAAAAGCCAGAGAAAGAACTTTTAAAAACTCAAAGAGTTATAAGAAAAAATTGTAAGTAATATGAGATGCAAGGCAGTACAGAAAAATGTTCAAAATAGAAAAAAGAATGTTCATTGAAGAGAATGTTATAAAAGAACCATACTGCAAAGACTGAAGTGAAATTCAAAATGAAGTTGAGTGCTTGATCAGGTAATTCCATTTCCAGAAAATATGACACTATCTTCTGAACTCACTGGATGCCTATACTCACCTGCACATATAACCACAAACAGACAACACACATATACATAATTTTTTATTCAAAAAATTAAAATTTCTGTATTCCATGATTATGCTAGTTTCATCCTAGAAGTGAAATGACAGATTCAGTCCACACAAAACAAAAAACATAAATTCTCAACTTAACAGGATGACTTAAGAATTTTATAGTTATTTTAATAGATACAAAATATGATTTGATAAATTTCAGCTCTGCTCAGAATAAAATCTCCAAAAAGAGTAAATATAAAGGTACAGTACCTCACCATAGTAAGGTAAACCTACAACCTAAGCAAATAGATTTTGGAAAGCTGCCTGTAAGATCCAGAACAAGATAAAGATGTCCATTTTCACTCTTCTTACTGAACGTATACTGTGTATCTAAATCAAGTAATGGAAAATACTTGATACAAATTCAAAGGGAACAGTGAATTTATCCTTATTTACATATGTCTTTGTTCTTTACATAGAAAAAAATCTACAGACTTTAAAAAACACTATTATAACTGACAAATGAATTTAGTGAAGTTGCAGAATACAAAACCAATGATCAACATTATTATCAATATAATAATAAGTATGTTGTGAAAGAAATGATGAAATCAATCCAGTTCACAATACCTACAAACTAAAAGATATATACACTGCTAATTATAAAACACCAGTAAAGCAAATTTATTAAGACAAAAACGATGGAAATTCCATTTATATTCATACCTTAGAACAATTAATATTGTTAAATGTCTATAGTGTCTAAAGGGACCCAAAATTTCAGTGATATCTCCAACTAATTTACCAATGGCATTTTTTTTTTCACAGAGATAGACAAAATAATTCCAAACAAAATAGGGAAAAAGAAGAAAAATAGTGACGACTAAATTGTCAAAGCTATATCAAGTAACTCAACAAAGCTATAGGCTTTTTAATACAAGACTTCAAAACACAACAGTCACTATATCTAAAAGAACATGGAATCGAGTAGACTCAGAGACCAATGGAATAGAACTGACCTCTCAGAAACCAACACATGAAAGTGTCTATAGCCAAGTAATTCTTGACAAAAGTAACCGAAGCAGACACTGAAGAGAGGATATCCTCTTTATGATATTGTATGAGTCAGTTGGAGTCCCACACACAAATAATTGAAGCCAGACTCCCTGCTTTCATCCTGTACAAAATCACCTTCACTCTAATGTTCTCATCTGTGTGTAAATACTCAACAACCATCACCTGGAAGAAAGTTACTAAACAGAGAATATGGAAATAAAGATACCAGAAAGCAAAGAGGAAAAAAAAATCTAAGGAATCAGTTAAAAAATAGGTAAACAATCATTATCACCATTTCCTCATGAAGGTTTAAAGAGCCAACTAGTATATGAAAAGTTCTCATGGCTGGAAAGATGGTTCAGCAGTTCAGAGCACTGCTGCTCTTGCAGAGGATTCAGTTCAATCCCCAGCACCTACATGGTGCCTCATAACCACTTGTAACTCAAGTTTCAGGGGATATGATGACCTCCTATGGTCTCTGTGGGAAATGCATGCATGTGGTTCACAGACATATATGAAAGAAAAACCCAAATGAACATTTTAAAAATCTCAATGCCACTCTATCAGTAAAATGGAAATCAAAGATAAAGTGAGACACCATTTCTTCTCAGTAGAATGGCCATTATCTTAAACATGCATACACACACACACACACACACACACACACACACACACACACACACACACACCTACAGAGACAGAGAGAGACAGAGAGACAGAAGACAGAGACAGAGAGAGACACAGAGAGAAGGAGCTAGAGAGACAGAGAGTAAGGGAGGGAGGGAGAGAGAATATGATGAGGATATGTAGGAATAAAGTCTCTCTTAAACAACACTGGCACAGGTATAAATCAGTACCACTATTGTGGCTGACAGTATAGAGGGTAAGTTTTTAAAGGATTTTTAAGAGTCTATGTCATTGTATGCTGTGTGTGTAGGTGTCAATGGTGACCTGAAGAGCACATCTGATTTCCTGAGCTGGAATTACAGGCCATTGTAAGCTACACAATGGGATGTTGGGAACCAAATTCTGGTCCTCTAAAAGAAAAGCAAGTGGTTTATAGCTGGGCCATCTCTCTAGCTCACAGAGGTTTATTTAAATAAAAAAAAAGATATGCTATATGACCTAGCTACCTTACATTCCGATTGCTATATTTGCTGTTCAGACTTTTGAGTTAGTGATATAAAAAATACATGATAAAAGAGCTTCAGGAAGTTAAGTTTGGAACTTTGAGGGAGCAAAGCAATTCCACCTAAAATTAGGAGAATGCCTTTATTAAAGAGTGTTCTCTTCCATTACAATCCCTCAGGCCCCCAACCTGAAGAAGTATACTGCCCACATCCAGGTGAGTCTTCTCCCTTTAGTTAATTTTCCCTTAAAACTGCATCAGAAACATGCCAGAATTGGGTTTTATGAATCTAGATGTGTTTTCCATTGCAATCATGATGATAATGGTGATTCTCCACCTTAGGTCCACCCTTGCCACTTTGATTTGTAAGCATAACTCCTGAGCTGACCACATCCAACCCTAGTTCCAAAGGCCCATTCCCATCACATAAAGCAAAAGGTATTCGGTTTACCTCTAAAAGTCTTAGTCATCTTAAACAGTTCCAACATTATTCAAAAACCATGTCAGATCTCTAATGTAGTTCAGTATCATTCTCACAGCTTTATACAGTACCTTCCCTAAGGTCTGATTGCTGGTGTTCTGACCACACCACACATTACCAGTTCCTCCTGGATATAGGATTCCATGAGCCTCTCACTCTTGATCTGGATGAATGTAAAGTATTATCAACAACCTCTGTTGACAGCTTGAGTAGTGGCTAGGCCCTTTAGATGAGGGTTGCTGTGGTTTCTGGATGCCTGAAAAACTGAATATTGGCAAACATTCTCCTGATGGGCTCTGTGGAAACACGGGTCTCTTGAAAATTCTTCTAAAAATCAGAGTCTTTAAAAAGACTTTATACCCTTTTAAAAGGGTATAAAGTATTTATACCCTTGAGCCACTGATGACCGAATAAGGTTAGCCAAGGCAAAATGCACTCAAGGCATTGTTTCTATTGTTCAGTGCCAAGTACCTGACTTCTTTCCATGGGTCTTGTCTCTTCACCAGCCATGCTTTTTTGCTCACATAATTTATACCCAATTATTTTATTGAAAAGTGTAAGTTTTATAAACTATTTCTGTTTATCATTTGTACTGTAAGCTTATCTAAAAGATGCCAGCAATATCTATACTGCAGCCTAAATGTGGGGTTGCACTGAATCCTCTAAACAATACTTTTCCATTGCCCATCTTCGATTTCAACTTCTTAAGAAGCTTCACAGCATGGAAATATGTCAGTCTCTAGTAGACTTGATAAATCTCTGGAAATCTGTGAGCACAGCACTTACAGTTCACATTTATATCCCTATTCTTGTCTTCTGAGCTCCATAAAAATCACCTATTAAGTCTTACTTAAGCATGTTAGGCTTATCAAGCCCTATACTCATACATCTTCAACTTCTTCTCATGAATCAGTTCCAAAGGCTTCTTTACTGCTGGCCAGGTAGCCATGGCAATGACTCCACTCCTAGTACCAGTTTTAGATGTTATTTAGACTTTTGTATGGTATTGACAAAAATTCCAAAGAATACAGATTAAAGGGGGGGGGGATATTCCCCACAACCCCAAACAAAACAAAACAAACACTGGTCACAAGTAGAAACCTTAACCAAACAAAATGATTTTTATTAAAAAGGGAAGGTAGTAATGCAAACTTCAGTATCAATAAAACTCAGAATCTAAACAATACAGGAGAGTACCAAACATCTACCAACATTCTCTAAACCCAACCTCCTTTCTTTTTGTATATGGTAGATCTACATGCACTTACTGCAGTATCATTTCTCTCTTTGTCGAGCTATCAGTAGATACCTATTCAATGCTCTAAGATTACCTTCATGGAAAAGTGAATGATTTGGCTTCTTGATTTTAGGAGAAAAATCCCAGAGATGGATGCTGAAAGGCTTACTCTGTGACATTAGCTGTGGCTGGGCAATGCAGGAGCATTATGGAAAATTTCCCAGGAAAGAGGGAAAGGGGTCCTAAATATAAACCAAATGATATCTACTAATGATAAGTGTTTGAAGAAATGCTGGATTCTGATAGCCTGCCACCATTAAAACAGATTCCAAAAATTCCTTGGAGAGTAGGAAACATTTCAAGAATTTGATTAAAAGAAAAATATCAAGAGAGTTGACCACTTAACATCTATACTCTATTTCAAGAAAGTAACAGATATAGAGGAAAAATACTTTGGAACCCTATATGACAGAGTTGAAATAAAAATTAACATAAAAACAATATTATTCATAAATGTGGAAAACAGCTTTTAGAGAAAAATGTGGGCAACGGGCTTCGATGTAATTCATAGAAAAGATTATTTCCCCAAATCTTATTGTCATTTTATCAACATTTCCCCAAATCTTATTGTCATTTTATCAACATTTCCCCTGCTCAAAGAAATGCAAAGTATAAAGATGCAATGTCATGATAAAAATACCAAATCTTAAAACTTAGATGTTATTTAGTGAGCTATATGTGACCCAATAAAGTTAAGAAAACGGCAGCCCACAGGATGGGAAAAGATCTTCACCAACCCTACATCTGACAGAGGGCTTATCTCCAAAATATACAAAAATCTCAAGAAGCTAGTCACCAAAACGCCAAATAATCCAATTTAAAAGTAGGGTACAGAAATAAATAAAGAATTCTCAATAAATAAGTGGCTGAAAGCCACTTAAGAAAGAAAGTGCTCAAAATCCTTAGTAATCAGGGAAATGCAAATCAAAACCACTCTAAGATACCACCTTAGAATGGCTAAAATTAAAAAAAAAAACATCAATGACAGTCTATGCTGGAGAGGATGTGGAGAAAGGGGAACAATTTTCCATTGCTGGTGGGAGTGCAAATTTGTACAACCACTTTGGAAATCAGTATGTCCATTCCTCAGGAAAATAGGAATCAGTCTACCACAAGATCCAGCTATTCCACTCTTAGGCACATACCCAAAAGATGCACATTTATTAAACAAAGATATCTGTTCAACTATGTTCATAGCAGCATTATTTGCAATAGTATTATTTGGAAGCAACTTAGATGCCCCTAAAATGAAAAATGGATAAAGAAAATGAGTTACATTTACACAATGGTGTACTACTCAGCAGAAAAAAACAATGGAATCTTGAAATTTGCAGGCAAATTGATGGAACTAGAAGAAACTATACTGAGTGAGGTAACCCAGTCACAAAAAGAGGAATATGGTATGTACTCACTCATATATGGATTTTAGACATAGAGCAAATGATAACCAGCCTACAATCTACACCGCCAGAGAAGCTAGGAAAGAAGGAGGACCCTAAGAGAGACAGACATATGGTCTCTCACAGAAGGGGAAAGGGACAAGATCTCCTGAGCAAATTGGGAGCAGGAGGAGGGAGTTGGGAAGAAGAGGGGAGAGGAGAACATGGGAGAGCAGGAAGATTGAGTATGGGGAAGAATGGAAGAGAACAATAAAGAAGATACCACAATAGTGGGAGCCATTATAGTTCTAAAGAAAAATCTGGCACTAGGGAAATGTCCAGAGATCTTCAAGGATGACCCCCAACTAATCATCTAAGCTATAGTGGAGAGGCTACCTTAATGCCCTTCCCAAATAATGAGATTGATGACTACTTTATATGCCATCCTAGAGCCCTCTTCTAGTAGCTGATGGAAATAGAAGCAGGCATCCACAGCTGAACACTGAGCAGAACTCCTGGAGTCCAGTTGCAGAGAAGGAGAAGTGAAGAACAAAGGAATCAAGACCAGGTTGAAGACCACAGAGACAGCTGGCCTGAGCAAGGAGGAGCTCCTGGAACCTAGACTGACAGCTGGGAAACTAGCCTAAGACCAACCCAGAACCTCTGAACATGGGTCTCCATTAGGAGGCATGGGAAGTCTATGGTACCTCTGACAATGGATCCAGGATGTATTCCTAGTGCAGGATTGAACTTCCAGAGCCTGTCTCCCATGGGGGAGTACTCCCTTAGCCTAGAGACATGGGGGAGGGTCTAGGCCCTATCACAAGTGACTTTATAGACTTTGATGATCCCTCATGGAGGGTCTTACTCTCCCTAGGGAGTGGATGGGGGATGGGCTGGAGGTATGTGGGGGAGGGGCAAGGGAGAATGGGAGGGTGAGGGAACTGGGATCAGTATATAAAATACGAAAAATATTAAATAGAAAAAGAAAAGATAACATAATAAATGTTATGATAGTATTATAAAAATAAATGTTATGATAATAAGGTAATATATAAATGTTATAAATTCTATGAAAGGAAAAAGGTAGTTCCACCTATAAAATCTTCAGCAAACCTGAGTCATTTGGCTTTGCTATTTCATTTTAGGTGATACACTTTGAGGATTTACCAGTGAAAGGATAGCATTTCTCCATAAGGAGATTCAAAGAAACGTGGATGTGTCAGTCATTTTACTTGGTGCTGAGGCCAAACACTTGACATGAAGCACTTTAAGGAAGGAAGGGCTTGCTTTGGCTCCTGGTTGAAGAGGGATACAGTCATTTATAGCAGGAAGGGATTGGCAGAAAGGACTGTGTGGTGGTTGATGACCTGGTAAGTTGAGTCAGGTAGCAGAAAATACACAGGAAGTGGGGCCTGCCTATCAAATCTCAAGTCTCCTTCAACAAATCAATTCTTCCAGAGAAGCTCTACCTCCTAAAAGTTCAGCAGCCTTACAAAACTATCAGTGGGGAGGGGGGGATAAAATGCATGAATCTGTAGCAAGAATTTCACATTCAAACTAGAACAATGAGTAAATTGAAAAGGCAGAAATTGAGGATTTGACAATAAGGAATCAATTCATGCTTCATAATTCCAAGTAGTTATCAAGACTTACCATTTGATTAATTATTTTTGAGTCAGGGTATCATGTAGATCAACCTCTCTTGAGTTTGCCATTTAGTCAAGAATGGCCATGAACTTCATATGTTCTGGCTTCTACCTTGAAAGTTCTGGATCACAGATATGTGCCTCTACCCTCATCTGTTTCAGATTGTAATAGTGTTGACAAATCCCCAATTTTAAGTGATGCTGTCTCCACTATTTAGTTGGTTTCATGATAAAAAGTTGTTTGGGGCACCAGTCTTCTTTTGTTTTATATTCTGTTGCCTTAACTGATCTCATATTTGCTCCTCAGTTCGGTCAGGATGCTTTTGTATGACAACTCAACTTACTACTCACTCTCATTACTATGTCTCACAGCATGGTTGCTTACTCAGTTATAGTCTCAATCTAACCATCTTTCCCAGTTCTACCACAAACAAAAGTAATCACTGACATTTGTTACCTGTTAGTTATGAACACATGCTTGTGATTTTAGTCTAATATCACCTTTCTCAGTATTACTTGGCAGGGAAATATGAGTTCAATATATGGAGATAATATGTCTTCCTTTAAAATTTACCTGTATTGATCAGGCAAAAAGTTTTCTATATGGTTCAAGTTCTGGGTCAGGGCAAGTAGTCAATATTAATTTGTGGATAATTAAAGATTAACTGATGTTGTATACCTAAAAGTAACATAACACTATGTCGCTAAGACTAAAGTGTTTTTTACAAATGTGGAACTATTCTAACAAGATCTATCATATACATATAGAACTATATATAAGATATAACCATATGGTCACAGTTTTGTAGCTTTGTATGCAAATATAAATGTTTGAAATTAGTAATCACTGATATACTACTGGGTTTTCTAGACCCTCAAATTAAGTGTGAGCTTAATGTATTTGAAATGTGTAACTTGAAATTTCTCATATGGAGACCATTAGGTTCTTGTCACTCATGGTGATTGCAATGAACATATCTGAATTTGGCTGGAATATTTGATCACTTGTTTCACAGCTAGTGGTACCATTATGTGTGTGTGTGTGTGTGTGTGTGTGTGTGTGTGTGTGTGTGTGTGTGTGTGTAGAGGAGTAGGGTGCACACTGTTCTGGAAGAAGTATTTCCCTGCAAGCAGGATTTCAGAATTTCTAAAAGCCTGGCACCATTTTCAGTTTATTCACTGCTTTGTGGTTGCATTTTGAAGATGTGAGCGCTCAGCTTCCTGTTTCTGTCCTCTACTCCCAGGCATGCTGCTTGCTCCTCTATCTCTCCATCATGAAGAATTCTAATTCTTTTAAAGTCACAAGCAAATATTAACCCTTTAACACATAAGTTCCCTTGGCCATGCTATTTTATCTCAATAGAAAAGTAACTGATACATTATGAATTTGCTTTTAAAATGAGAAGTCTATAGTTAACACACCTCAAAAAAATTCTCATACCAGTTACTGCCTACCTCCTCAGTATCATCTTTGTTGTAGTGGGGAATCCCAGCAATTAAAATTGTTTTTGACTCATGTCAGTTCTGGAGAGACACCAAGGTCGATCCTCTTGACTAACGGAAGGAAGTCAGTGTGCAGCTTCACATGATGGCAGCAAGGTGGTGTTGAAATGTCCATGTAAGTCTCATCTTCATTTTACAACCCCCATGTTTAGCCAGAAAAGTAATATAAGCCAATTCTACCTCACAACATGAGATAATATCTTTCATAATGGTTTATACTAAAAAACCTAATGGCAAACTCTCAGCATTAAAAACATATACACATAAATTATGTAATATAGATATATATGAATATATAAATATATGTATATTTTCACGTGTGTGTGTGTGTGTGTGTGTGTGTGTGTGTGTGTGTCTATATTCATAGAATGATTAAGGGATCAATCTTGGTCTATAAGATTCCTAATCTTATTTTAACTAAAGTAGAAATGAAAGTGCACCATTGATCAGTACCTTATAGTTAAAAATAAACAATAAAGACACATTAAAGTAATGGAGTAGTTGAGCTAACAACATGAAAACTTTGAAACATTTTTTTCAAACATGAATCTTCCTCTAAGAATTCACTTGATCCTTACTTCTGATAATTAAAGAAAAATAAAAAAAATCATTATTGAAAGTTCTATCAGGCTCAGTTGATTGTCTCAAACATATTAGTTTTACAAGTTTTTCAGAAAAATCAAAATAAAAGATATTATTCTCTGTAGATGACAGCCAGTGTTTTCTAATTGTCAACAAAATGGGTACTTATACCGTTTTACTCTGTATTTCTAGTAAATGGTCTAGAACCTGAACTTATGCTACTTATGTTGTATTTATCTAGACCAGAAAAAGTTGGAATATATGTAATGTACTTCTTGTTCCAATAAAAGTACCATGGCTTTTTCTTAGATAGCTTGTAACTTAAAATTATTTTCAGATTTTTTTCATTAACACCATATGATATGATATAGACCCTGTATGCCTCTGATCTTTATTTCATATATAAAATGAGAAAGCTAAATTAACTTTGTGCATCTCAATGTTCCTACCTAGTCTTTTATGTATGAAATATTTAATGTTTTCTACTAATTTACAGAACCTATTTTTTTAGGTAAACTGATTTACTCCACCCATGTTCTTAATGGTATACACTTGGTGTTTTCCTTACAAGTTTGTTTTGTGAATACCAGCATTCCAGGAGTCACTGTGAGTTTTGTCACCCAGGAAAGTCTGGCAGCCTAGAATTCCCTAGCATTCCAAGCACAGATACTTGATGGGAGATGTTATTCTGTAAATATGTTTCTCATACTGGTTAATTAATAAAGCCTGTGGCCAATAGGAAACAAGATAGGTGGGGCTAGGAGACCAGGAGGAGGAAAGAGGAAGTAGAAGGAGGAGTCAAGATGTAGACCAGGAAGGAAGGAAGACGCTGGCTGCGGCTCCCCATAAGACGGCCACGTGGAAATACTTAGATAAGTAGAAATTGGTTAATAATTAAGACAGAGCTGGCCCATAAACAATAATGGTAATTGGCCAACAGGATTGTATCAAATACAGAGTCTCTGCATGTTATTTGGGGCTCACCTGGTGGCAGGACCGGCAGCAGCCGGCGGAAAAAACCTGCTGATAACAGATACTAACTTGTTATTCTTTTCTGCAAGTTGGGTGATGGTTGGGACATTTGAAGGAAGAGAGCACATTATATACTTAATATACTGCTATTCAACTTTTGAAGTTATATTCAAGGATAACCAGAGACAAGCTGAAACATTATATTAACTATCAAAGCTAAGGCTTGGTTTTATCAAATGAAATCCTTAAGGTGAATTTCTGACAATAGCAGTAGGAGGTACAAAGAGTTTTCTCCCTTACTTAAGAGGCTTTGTAGGAGGTCACTCATTCTGTATGTGGTTACATAGGAGAGGATTTTATTCCCTACCCCAGAATGATGTTGGCTGAGTAGTGAGAAATGAAGGCCCTTTTGAGCAGGCTTGAAGCAGAGTGTGAAGAGGCTTTTGAAGGACCTGAAATGGAAACTGGAGAGTGTGAAGACAGATGCTATATGAACCAAGTTGGGTTTCTGCATTCACCTAGAGAAAGAAAAGGCAAGGGAATAAGTAGGCAAATGCTCTCCAAGATGAATTCACCAGCAGAGTTTGAGGGTACCAAAAATAAACAGGTTGACTACAGATCAGTAAACACTGAAGAAAGTGGAATGCATGACATGAATAGGTTTTTTCCTAAGAAGATTCTTGCCAGGACATCAACACTTAAGTGACCTGCTGTGAAGCTGAAGTATATGATGTCTACCCAAGACAAACTAGAGAACACAAAATCCAATAGGAAATTCTTCCTACAGAGAGTCACTGAGAAAGGAATTCTCACAACCTAGAAGTCACACTTTTAGATTTGCATAAGTAATTGATGGGAAGATACAAACAGGTCCTTATATTCACTGTGACTTTGGTCACACTAGCCAAAATGTAAAGAGAGCTTAGATGTCATTTTGTATATGAACATACGATTGTATATTCAAAAAATAAAATGTTATTCAGTCTTGAAAACAGAGATATTTTATCATTTGTGACAACACAGATACATTTATATAATATTTAAAAATAAATAGAACTAGGCACAGAAAGAAAAGACAAATCCTATAAGACGTTACATACAGCATCTATTGAACTCAAAAATAAACATACAATAGTTAGAGAGTTATCACAGAGTCGAGAGTGGGAGAATGAAGAGTTCTTGATAAAGTTTGAGTGTGCAGGTATACATGAGTGATGGGTGTTAAAATATATTATAAAGTAAAATGGCTGTAATTTATAATGATGTATTATATATTTCAGAATGTAACAGTACATTTCAAATGTTTCTATAGAAGTGATAGCTAAGTGATGTGATATTAATCAGATTGATTTAATTATTTTACAGTCTATACATATGTCAGTGTTACATGTAATATATTTATATGCATAAATGTACACAATTATGACTTAATAATCAAAATCAATACTTTGTTTTTAAAAGGATGAGATAATACAAAATTTTCTCTACTTAAGTTAAACTATTTAAAAAGGGTCAACAAATAAGGAGGGTTCCCAGGGTAACAGGGCAATTTCTCACATGAGTCTGATGTCCACTATACCATAACTGATGATTTAGGACACCAGCCCTACACATTTAGTCTTTACAGATTGAGGGTGGGACTTAGAAACTGTAGCAGAAGACCCTAGTTTCACTGGATTCAGTCTTTTCCCAAGATCCAGTACATAGTTCTCTAGATGAATTTCTGGAGTCTGAGATCCTCTGTCTATATCTGCATCTAGTTTGCATCCTCACTGTATTGTACCGTATTGAGTAATAATTTTTCAGAGGGAGAGCCACCCATCTCTATCTGTGTCAATGACAAATATTTTCCTTTCCACATGTTCCTTATTGAGGTTTTTTTGAGACCCTTGGAGTATTTTTCAAATAGCATGGGCATTCCAAATGACAATAGTTTAACACTCTTAATATTGGAGGTAGAAGAGAGGACTTCAAATGTAGCAATCTCACTCGTGTAAGGAAAGGATATGGGATCTTTTTCTTTAGCCCTGTGAATTTAAACCTAAGGATGATCTAACACTTGTGGTCTAGACAGTGAAATTCAGACTTAAGCTTCCTAAACTATAGGTTATGAGCTATATATATATTTTTTAATACTGAATGTAGAGGGCTATGGGGGGAACTGGGCAACAGCAGTGTTTGTGAATGACCAACAATATATAATTTCTAAAGCAACTGTTTAGTGAATTAAAGGTGTTTCTGACAGTTCATGTCTGTGTTGTTTTAATAGCTTTGCTGAACTCTTGGTTCTGAACACACATTTTGTACTGAGTGTGCTGTCATGACACAACTCCAAGCAGGCAGTTGCCTTCTGGAACACTTCAGCTCAGGTATGAGACTAATGTACACTATGAATGGCAATCTGATTTAGAAAAATGAATGTACACGTGGATGTCCAAACAAACATATGCAATATGTGCACATTGCTCCTAAGGATAGAAGATGGTGTTGAATTCTCTGGAGTTACAGGAGGTTGTAAGCTGCCTAATGTGGGTGCTGGGAAGCTGTCCTCTGGAAAAGCAGTAAAGACTTTTAACTGATGAGCCATCTCTCCAGACTCCAAGTTGCAGGGAATTTTTAAAAAAATTGTAATATAAACCTTTCTGTTCTTATAGAAACATATTGATGTAATTGTAGAAAACAAAGAATTTTAATACATTCCTAACATCATTCATCAGCATATAAGTCTAAAATTAGTATGCCTTTGGATTGTATCATGTTTAAATATTTGGTTTAAAAATTGCTGCTTGAGTTGTTGACTTGAGTTTTATAAATAATACTTAAATGAATTTTGGCTTGAAACTATGACAGAATTTCCTACAATTTTTAAAATGGTCCTAAACCTACTTCTGTCATTTTATATTATGTATTTATGCAAAGTTGTATTCTTGGCATTAATGATTATAAGACCAAAATATTGATCAATTATAAAATATGTTTTCTATATCATGCAGTATCAAATATTCAGACAGAATTTAATTCTTTAAGTAAAAATAAACAAACACATCCATCTCATAAATATGTAAATTTCCTTTCAGTTTTCTTAAATGATAAACTTGTATTATGCCAGGAATATGTTAAAATAAGTTTCCTCATTATTTATCAGTAGACATTTGATTAGCTTACCTATTTTGTGTAACTACTGCAGTAGTCTGATTGTGCAACATCTCTCAGAAGCTTGCATATGTGAACACTTGATCCCAATCTATTTGGGACCTTTAGGAGGCAGAGCCTCACTGGAGGAAAAATGTTACTGAAGGTGGGCTTTGGAGCTTTATAGCCCAGACCCACATCTGTTCATTCTCTGTTTCCTGAGTTTAAACATGATGTCGTCAGCCAGGCTTTTGCATAAGCCAGTATGACTTCCCTGCCTGAAGATTTGTCTACCAGACCATGAATACATGATTCCCTCAAGCTATGAGCTGTTACAACCTTCACCAAGGAGGCTCTAGGCTGAACTACTTCACAGGCTTCTGTCTAAGAGCCTTTCCAAAATTTTGACTCCTGATTTTTTCAAAGTACTAGACAAAGACAGCAAAATTTTCTATCGTCTTTAAAACACACACACACACACACACACACACACACACACACACACACACACACACACACACCATTTTCCTGGCCCCACTTAAATCTCCCCTCTGTTGGTTTCTAACAATAAAAAGGAGAGGATGCAGAGGCACAGAGTGGAGTATGAGCCATTGAAGGCTGCCCTGGCTTCCCCCTTCACAGTACACTGGGAGATGCCATGTGGTGCAAGGCACTCATTTGCAGGTATAAAAATCTGTAAAATTGTGCTAGAAAATTAAAAAATTTTAATTAGAAGGTAGCATCTGTGAACTTTTTGCTGGAAGCCACTATTTTTTTTTCCTGACAAATTAGCCCAGCTTTGTGGCCCCTTATCCCCATTCCACAATGTCGGAGATTGTAAAACAGCCCTGTCTCCCCTTGCTATGTGCCTGTAACAGGCAGAGAGAGAAATCTCTACTTAATATTTAACAAGCTCCCTGAAAAGTTTGAAAAACGCTTCATTTAGAGCCATGTCTTCCTGAGCACATTCTCCCTGCTACCCTGTTTTCCTTCTAATCCCTTATTTCTGGAAGCAGCATGAGTCTAGACTGGATGCTGACTTTTAAGGAGTACATTGCTCCTGAAGTCTTACCCTCTGCTGCTTGAAGCAGCACCTTCCACTCCAGTCACCAATATGAGCAGCCACAGGCGATACATTTATTTTAAAATCTCAAGTTGGAGATATTTTATCAGTTGCAAAATAAATTTAAAACCCTCTCTTATAATGAGAGTCTCATGCAAGCTTGGTGGCATGTTCTGAAGTGCTCTGGGTAGGAGCTGAATGAAGTGACTTCCAACTAGTGGCATCATTGGACTAAAGCCCTTGCACTTGTGAATCACTTAACCTCATGGCCAGAAGGTGAAGCAAAGTTGGAGGTGGATGGCTAGGAAGTTCAGATGACTGACATGTCCTAGGACTTCTTGATGCATTAAAGCAGGTGAAGAACTGGATGCAAACAATGATGCATCCAGTGCAGGGAACATGGAGGGAACAGAAGACAGAGACAATAAGGCTCTGGTTTTGAGAACCAGGATTTAGAGATGGGAGTAACAGAGATGTAGATAAAGAATGGGACTGGAAACTGTACAGAGAAAGTACAGAGCTGACCATGTAGAAGACAGGGGCTGGGTTTTCACAATGGATTTTTAGAAATATTTCAAAGTGGTGATTAATTGATTTACTTATGTCTCAGATCCAAAGATCATAAGTCTTTACAGAGTACTTGTGAGTATAATGTAATCGTTTTTTCTTTTCTTTTTTCTTTTTCTTTACTTTATTCCTTTTTTTTCTTTTCCTTTTTTTGTGTGTAGGGGGTTTAGAGTCTGACAAATAACACATTTAAGATGAAGCCATCATGCATATTCCCAACCCACTAGGCTTGGTGTTATCTGTATATAAACAGGATTCAGAATAGGGATATGACTCCTCACACCTCCCAGAAGAGTTTGGGTCAGTAGTAGTTATGGGAAACAGGCATTCACTTTCTTTGGTGGTACAGCTATTGGCAAGTTGTCTATGATCCAATAAAAAACTTCACACCTATACTCATACAAGCAAGTCTAATTAAGGTTTAAAATAAACAAATAAAAGAAAAGACATAGAAGTGGGAGGGGACCAGTTGGGAAGAAGAAGGGGGTCATCAAGAGTAAAAGAGTAATGGGGTGGTGGTAAATATGATCACAGTAAATTGTACTTATTTCCAAAATTATAAAACAAACAACAAAACCATGAGGAAGCTCAGTCATAGAAGCTGACACAGAAGACAACAATATACAGGTAGGGAAGCAGAGATGGCAGTGATGAGTCAGTAACCACGGAAATGCCAGAAAGTACTAGAAAAACCTCAAGTGTTCAGTAAGTAAGGGAAGAGATCCTGGCAGATGCCTGTAGTTGCCTTTCTTTTTTTCTTTTAGTATTTGGGGCCTACCACCCAGCTCCCAAATAAATACACAGAGACTTATTCTTACTTATGAATGTCCACTTTTAGCTTAGCTTACGTCTAGCCAACTTTTCTAACTTAAATTATCTTATTTCTCTTTAACTATATTTTTTCTCTGTTCTTTTTTCCTTTCTTTATATATCATCATTTCCTATTCACTCTGTAGCTTACTTTTACTATGTGGCTGGGGTATCACCTGGCATCCTCTTTTCTTTCTCCTTTTCTCATTCCTTCTCTTCTCTGTAGTTCTCCTCCTATTTTTTCTCTCTGCCTGCCTGTTCCACATAATTCTCTCTTCTGCCTAGCTATTGGCTGTCCAGATCTTTATCAGATCAATCAGGTGTTTTACAGGCAATGTAACATAGCTTCACAAAGTTAAACAAATGCAACATAAAAGAATGTAACACATCTTTGCATCATTAAACAAATATTCCACAACATAAATGTAACGCAGCTTAAACTAATATTTCACAACAGATGCCTCAGAAGGAATGAAAGGTACTGACACCTTTATCTCTGTATCTTTTGGAACAAGTTACATTTCTCAATTTTATCACAAACTTTGTAAGCCACTGTAATGGTAGCCCTAACAAAGCAACTCAGCAGGTATTACCCAAAGGCAGACATGAAAGACTCACAATATCTATGTTTCTCTTTAATAATGATAAGCATGTGTTTACCATTGTCACATTCTTTGCTACTCTACATCCCTATTTCTTATGTTACTTCGAGTTGGACATTCCTTCCTGGAGGCAAGGGGAGGCTCATGGGTCTCAGGTAGTAAAAAAAACATTATAGGTCTGGGAAAGCAAAACCTTGAGAGGTTTTTGAAGGCACCTTCTCAGGTTTACAGATTGTTGTAGGCCAATTTCTGGAGGAGACTGACCAGAAGGACAATGAGAGGGAATTCTTGGACCTGGTGATATGCCTGTAAGTTATGCAGACAGTGCCAGGATTATAGCTTTCATGAGTCATCACCCATGTGGGGGCTTTTTGATAATGCAGCTGCTTTGGGGTCATTCCTGCTTCTATAAGAAACCCCTCCCACATGTGGCTGCTAGTAACCCTAATAAAAACTCATTGGCTTGATTTGAGTGCAATGCTTACTTTTGTCTGTCATGCATTCCCTTTCTAGGGTGAGTGACTACATATGTTGCATCGCCTCAAGAAACATCTCTCACATAACATCTTATAAAGAATTATTACTGCAGATTTGTGTCAGGATAGGAACTTCTTAAAAAGAAAGATTTAGGAGCTACATTGAAGGCCCATATAATTGGGAAGCTGTGCAAAGAGGATAGCAAATTCAAGGCCTGCATAAGCACAGTAGTAAGATCACATCATACTACTATTATAGGAACATTTGGTTGGTGGAACTCTTGTTTACTGTGATGGTTTGAATGAGGATGTTCCTTATTAGGCTTTGGCATCTGTGTACTTGGTTCCAATTTTGTGGCACTGTTTGGGAAAGTTTAGGAGGTGTGGCTTTGCCAGAAGAATTATGTTGCTGAGGACATCCTGGGAAAATTTAAAGACTTGCAACATTTCCACTTTGTTCTGCTTCTCGCTTGCCATTCTAGATGCTAGTTCTGAGCGGTTCTAGTCACCTTGCCTTTCTGATGTCATGTTGCCTCACCCTGCTGTTGACTCCTTTTGGAACCCTAAGTCCAAATAATCCCTTCCTTCTATAAATTGCCTTGGTCATGGTACTTTATTAGCAATAGAAAAATGACCAATGCACCTATCACATGTGAGCCCACAGGTTCAATCCCCAGTACTATAGAAACAACAATAAAAGAAGAAGCAGTAAAATCCATTATTTTAGCTCAGTAGGCATTTCTATTTTTTCTGAGATTCAATTCTCCTATAAGGAAACCCTATACACTAGAAGTCACAGAAGGTGTACTGATATGCATGCGGAAAATAGATATGTTCAGGAATCCTGACATTGTAAGACCTACTACTGCCCTAGATTTTTCACTTGTAAAAATACTCAAAAAATACTCAAGAAAACCAATTTACAAGGAGGTAAGGATTATTTTGCTCAGTGTTTCAGAGGTCCTTGTCTCTGGTTAGTTAGTACCGTTGTTTCCGAGCCTGAGATGAGGCAGGACATCATGCTAAGAGCTGTTTAACTCATGACAGTAAGGAATCAGGGCAACATCCATGGACAAGGTAGCACTCTAAGACACAGCCCCACATATCTACTTACCCACGTATTCAACACCTCCTAAAGTTGCTAGACCTTGCATCATACTGTATTTGTGGTCAATCAAAATTTGAATCAATCATTTGCTTTGGTCTTTTTCAAGGAGTTATCTGTACACTTGAGTTGCCCGTGAATGATACTAATTCTTTTTAGAAGTCAGCCCTTCTGAAGTCTGGAAATTGCCACTTCAATAAAAAGTAAGTTAGATCTTCAGCACACTGAACATTAAGAAACCCCTTCTATTCAAGCCACTGCTTACCTAGGTACTAAATCTGACAGTTCAAATTTAAGGGGCCAGAAGGAGCAGTGGTGATGTTTCTCAAATATTTTTATACAACACTGGACTGATGATATAACTGAACTGTTAGTGGTGAGAGAACAGATCCATCTGTCATAGCTGCTTTAGCTAGAGAGAGGGAAGCAGCAGACTCTCAGAGCTTCTTGGGAATGTTGGATAGAGTATAGAGAAAGTAAGGAAACTAGTAGGCATTCTTTGACAGCCTGAAGACACCATAGCATGAGCTGTGTATGAGACATAATTGCTCTCAATTGCTACTTCCACACAACTTCTTCCTCTTTCTCTCTAAAACCTCTGGTCCTTAAGGTTGCCATTTGCCATCACTATTGCCCTACCCAAGGAAAATCCATCTGACTTGGCATCATTTCCCAGTGTCTTTGCCCAATTTCCATCCTAGCTACTATCCTAACCACCTTTCTCCCTTTAGCATCAGCATTCAAACGTGCTCAACATTTTACATTCTTGAGGAAGGGGATATGGAATGGCAAAATGATATGTTTCCTGAGTCCAGCATCACTTTAGCTACTAATAATCCATGTTCACATTTCACTGGCTGTTTTCTTGAGAATTGTTTACACTGTGCCACCCCAGTACCATTTACCATTTTGTAACCTTCTGTGTTCTTACCTGGCACCCTTACACTCAAGCTGCTATTACTAAAACCACTGATATCACCAATTCCCAGATACTAACAGAGTGTTCTGGTTCTCATCTTACGTGGGCTACAGATGCACCATAAGTATCTCTAATCCGGGGTCTTTCCTAAAATAGAAGGCTATTCTCATGTGACCCTATCTTTGGATAATGTTAATTTCTCTTTCTATGTTGGCTGTGGATTGCTGTGGCTTTCTTTCACATTTCATTCTAGAATTCAGGCAAAATCATCAATACTTATTTGCATTATTCCCTGAATGTTCTGTTATCATGACAGTGAGGAAGATTCTTATGGTTTCTATTAGTCGTGCATTAAACTCACCCATTTTATCTGGGCACATTTTCAGGCCTATGTCAGGGGACTGGGTCTGTGCTTGTAGCAGCAGTAAGTAGCAACAGTTCACTAAGAACAATAAAGCAACTGGTAAAGAGCAATTATCACAGACAAAGCATAGGTAAAGAGGTGGAACCTGGCACTCACACCAGTTGCCCTACCTGGTACCCCCTGATGTTTTGTATTCTTATTCTATAATATGAACTGGTGTCACCAATAGGACTACCTGGCCTTCAGGTCTACATCTGCAAACCGAGCACTTGTTTATTCTTGCTCACTGTATTATCTTTTATTTCTATATGCAAATGTTCCTTCTCTACATTGCCATTCTTTTTTTAGCCTATAGCCATTAAATGATACATAAAGGGGAATAGAACACATGTTGAGTACAGTATGAGCTTATAAATTTGTAAGGACCTTAATTTCATAGTGTATGTCTTATGGAAAGCAGTTTAATAGCCTTTCCTCTTTGAATGTCTCTCATTGTAAGCACATTATTTTCAGTGAAAAAAAAATGGGTCCTGAGTTATACAACATGTTTCATATTATCATATTTGAGTTCCATTAATTTTCTTCCTTGCTCTCCAAATATTGTATGAGTACAAATCGCTATACTCATGCTTTCATTCTGCTTCATTCTTCATAACACAAAACAAGTTTGTTGGAAACTCTTATCCTCTCTCTCTTTTTCTCTCTTTCTCTGTCTCCCTCTCTCAGCCTATCCTTCTCCTTTTGTGCTCACTGACAATATTACAACCTTATTGTTCTCCATTTAATGCTACTTACTAAGGATGCCCTAATGACTGGTGTATGGAAAACACAAAATAAATTATGTAACTTTATTTTCCCAAAGACAACTGGGCTTACATATGTGTCAAATAGCACATAACAGATAGGGATTTATTCTTCCATTAGCTTTTTAGGTTTGCTTATCTTTCAGAGTAATTTAAATTGAAATGGGAGACAAATCCTTATTTGATTGTTAGGCAATTCAATGCTATTTATTTTGTCTAAGTTGGTGTGGGATCTAAGTGCACTGCTGTTAAAAGGCTATTTAATGTCACATAGAGGACCTATTAATTTTTTCGATAAATTGCCAGTGTGTCCAGCTAGTTGCATACATTTAATAGGGCAAGTCCTTTACACTCAAAGTCGGCCTCCATACTTTGTGGTAATGGTGCCATAGCTTATTTCTGTTAGACATAGTGAAGCCCTGCTTTTGTTATCTGAAGTCTCGGAATAAATCTCAAAGTAAAATGGTTCTTTTGAAATAGTCAATGCATGATAAAAAGGTTTTCTTGTTGTGGTTGTTGTGTTTTATACAATCTGTAATCAATACATCAAGCACAGTGGGGATTTTACAGATATTTTCCAGGATAACTCTCTTTGTGATAGTTATGAAAATCTTATTATTGTAGGTGAAGTTGAATGCTAACATGTGGTAAATAAAGATACAAACAGAAGATCAAAACAGGACACTCTTACTGTTCTGACATAATAAAAGTCTTAAGTTATTTGCATTTTCTTCTACAGTTAACAAATAATGCTAATTAGGTAATGATTATCCCTGGGAAGTAGGAATTGACTGCAGGGAGTAGAGACCCTAGGGCAAAGAAAGAGGTAATCAGAGACTTCAGTAAAGTTTGTTATGATTAGGGAAGGTGGCCCATGCAGTGTCATGTCACCAGTCTCTGGGACAGTGGGCAGCTGATAGGTTCTTTGGGAAGTGGGTCATAGTGAAAGAATGTTATTCTGATGGGTGTTTGTCCTTGAGTGGATTATTTGACCCCTGGTCCCTAGCCTCTGGCCTCTGGTCTCTGCCTGTCTCTGCTTCTTAGCTACTTTAAAATGAGTAGACTTTAACCACCTTCATGGGACCCAAAAGACAACATGTCAAGTGGTCGTGTGACTAAACTAATAGTAAGACAAATATTTCTTTTTAGTAAGTTATCTCTTAGGTATTTTGTTCTCATGTTGGAAAATCATTTTTAGACCATACACAACAAATGAAAAGTTTTGTTTTTAATTTAAATCATTGACAAATAACATGAGGTAGATTATATGGCCCATGAGGTCAGGAGTCTTCTCTGGTTTTAAAGATAATCATTTCTTCAATGATTAGTTTAATGTCGACCACAAAGCCCAGGGTCAGATATTGTCAAGGGAACTAACATACAAAGATATGAAGAGAAATACCAGTGATGAACACAAATGGCAGAGTAACCATGTTGTCTCCTTTGTATTTCCTTTTTCATGTATTTATCTGCTTATGGTATGTGACTATGCATGTTCCTATGTGAGGCACTGTGCATGTACGCATATTCATAAAAGGAACCAAAGTCAGTGTTGGATGTATTCCCCACTTTTACTGTATTGATACAGTGTCTTTCACTGAACCCAGAACTCTCTGACTTGGCTAGCTTAGATAGTCAGTTTGCCCTGGCCAGAAATCCCATTTCCTGGTTCAAGTAATGGGAGACAGGCAGCTGCCATTCCTGCCCAGCTTTGCATATGGTTTTTCAAGATTTGAACTCCAGTCCTCGTGTTTGCATGAGAAGTGTTTTGCCCTTTCCTTAACCAGTCCATTTTATTTCCTAAGGAGAAAAATGTTTCCACAGGACAGATGATTGTTTTGTTGAGTGTTTAAGAACATAAGGGAAGACTGAAACAAGTAAAATTAAAGAGAATCTGAAAACGTTAACATCATCAGAGAGAAAAGAGATTCAAATGATGCGTGAATAAGATCCAGCCTTATGGTACTGTTATTTCCAAAGAACACATGAACAAATCTTGTTTGGGAAGCACTTTACTAAAACTTCAGAAGTGAAATAACTAAAATCTGTAGATTTAAGATGCATGTCGAATCACAGAAAACTTACAAGAGAATGACCTGTGGTAAGATATCTCATAGCTTCAAAATATCACAGAATTAACCCTTGGAAATAGAATAAAAAATAACTAAATGTTAAAAAGGCAAAAAGTGAGATGGAGCTGATGGATTTGTGTTTTTCCTTCTTGTGGTGGTTAGTTGTTTGTTTGGCTTGGTTTGATTTTTCAACTTGACAAAATCTAGATATGTCTAAGAAGAAGGGATCTCTATAGGAAAAAAAATCCTTCACAAGATTGGCTTGTGAAATATTTTCTTGATTAATGATTGATGCAGTGGGACCAGCCAACTAAGAAAAGTGCCATTATTAGGCAGGTGATCAACGGCTGTATAAAGCTAGAGAGTTGAGCAAGCCATGAAGAACAAGCCAGTGAGAAACATTGCTCTATGGTCCCTGACTCAATTCCTGCCTTCAGGTTCCTGCCTGAGTTCCTATCCTGACTTTTCTCTTTGATGGATTATAAAACCCCTTTCCTTCCCAAATTGTTTTTAGTTGGAGTTTAATCTCAGCAATAAAAACCAAAGTAAGATGCTTCCCCCAACAGTAGTGGTAAATGTGTGTGTGTGTGTGTGTGTGTGTGTGTGTGTGTGTGAGCATGCACTGGTGTGTGTGTGTGTGTGTGTGTGTGTGTGTGTGTCATGTATGTTTTGTAGTTGATTTGTAATCATGTGATTAAATATATGTATTATTTTTGTGTGTATTTTAATGCTGACAGAAAGGAGATATTTGATATTGGTTAAAATGTTATCAAGGAATAGCAGTGTTGAACAATTGTTGTGCAAACACACCATGCAGCAGAGCTGTGCCTATCTCCTTGTAAGTGAGCTTGAGTTCTAGAAATTGCTTGTGAAATATTTAAAATTAGTAAGGGAAGTTTCAATAAGTTCTCAGAGAACTTAAATAAGCTATAAATTACCAGCAACCTTCCCTGCATTATAAATGTTATGAAAGCATAAAAAACTGCATGCACACACACACACACACACACACACACACACATAGACATACACAGATATTAAGATTTTAGTGGTTCAAGAGATTTGGATAGAGGTATTATTGTCAGGAAAAATATGAATTTAATATTTTATACAAGTATTAAATTATAAACACAAGATAAAAAGACATCCATGCATTCTATAATAAAGGAAAATATGGTACTCTGAAATCTTCTCCAAAGAAAATTAAGATTTCATACAGGAAAAACTGAACAGTATTTCCGTAAAAGATATAATAATCCAAGAACAGTGGTATATTACTGTAATCCCATGATTATGAAGGCAAAGGCAGGTAGATTTGGAGTATGAGGATTTCTGGGTTGCATAGTCAATTCTAGGCCAGACAGGTCACTGAGGGACACTGTCTAAAACAATAATAATAAAATGGACTTTATACTTACTGGAAACTAAAAGCAATGACTGAGAAATTGTCAAAAATATGAAATCTGGCAAAAGTACACATACATATAGGAGATACATATTAAAATATGTATATGGCAAAAAAATATCAAGTTATGAACTGAGTCCAGATACTAATTTGATTAAAATAAAAACAAAGTTACATCTGTTTTCTGTTATATATCAAAATACATGCCAATTTTATAAGTATTTCAAATACAAATATTAAAAGCATCAAACTTAAGCAATACGTGAGGATATATTTTTTTTTTAGGATAGAATAGGGGGGAAGAGTCCTCATGAATTCAGTACAGTAGGTAAAATTCAAATAGTTAAGAAGCAGAAATTACTACTCTGCAGAAAGTCAAAGATCAGACTGTGAAAATACAGATGGAAGCACTAGAAAATATTTATAGCTTAAGTCAAATGACTTTCCTTGCCACCTTACATGTTTTAGTAAGAGACTCTGTGAGGTCAAAGTTAAGGGTGAAGATTTAGGCTACAAAGACAGGACAGTATGCTCCAGCTGTTAATATATGGAGGAGTTACTTAGATTAGTTATATCATAAGAGAGATGCAAACTAAAACTAGGGTGTAGCACTTGATACATTTAAGATTGGTAAGGGTAAGCTTAGAATTTGAAGGAAATGATAGTCTCTCTTACCTCAACAATAGATATCTAAACTGGCATATGCCTATGAAACTATAGGAAAATTACTATTAAATTTTGAAACTGAACATTTTTTTTTTGACTTGGCAATTTTACTTCTATGGAATTCATATTCCTGACAAAATCACATGGGAAATTATGTGTACTCAAAGATATTCATGAAACAATAATTTGATAGTAGAGGTTTATTAAATTCCAAAAATGTCCATGAACAGAGGAAGATAAATGGTAATACCATCTTTCAATTGAATACTGTACAAGAAAAGGGAAAAAAAAGAAATCATTCCCCATAAACTATGTGAAAGACATACAAAAGATACCATTAGATGTAAAACGAGGAGCAGAATAAATGTTTGTTTAGAAAATACTATTGTTTATAATCAGAGAATAATATGATATGTAAACACTAACCAGCAGAAGCGGTTACATTTGGTAAGCTACAGGGGACAATGAGCAGGATGAGAGGTCTCTTGTCCAATGCTTTATCCCAGAAATAATTCAGGTTCCTGCTGCCTAAGTGCATTTGCCCAATAACAGAACACGAATAGAGTGGTTATCATAAGATCAAAACACAGATGAAAATTTCCCATTGTCTGTCACATCGTAGTCACTAAGAAGACACAGCATGACCAAGCACCCTTGGAAATGTTGTTGCAAATACATGCATACGAACAGGCATGCTAAATTGTCATATGAAGTACAAAACTCCATATAGGGTGGATAGATGACTCTGTTTATAGCTTGCAGGAGACTAACAATACTTTTGGTTTCTATTTTAAAATATACTCCTATTTATTTTTTAAAAAATCATCTAAAAAAACAATATGCTGGCTGAGGTCTTTATTATTTATGTTTTCTGTTTCATGACTGCCTGCAGGCTGTGTGGAAGGGGTAAAGTGCAATGATCAAACCATGATGACACTGGCCGATTAACACAGTTCTCAGAATGTCCCTTGTAATTAACTAACTTAAGGATGTGCTTAAGGAATGTTTGGATGAACAAGAAATTTCCTTCTTACTCAGTTAAAGAAGGTCACAAGGTTTTAAGAGAAACCCATTTTCTCTCTTTCATTCTTCCTTTTCAGTAATGGCTCTCCAGGTAGAATTATGGAATGCCTCCCATGGTGAGCAATGTCACCAGATTTCCCAACAGTTTTTAGAGTGTGGGTGGGGATCTTCCAACTGCCCTTCCTTTTGGATGCCCCCGGTGATGCTACTTTTCTCCTGGCTTTGGTGGGGGTTCCCTGAAGTGGGGTTTTGCCTTTCAACTCCTGGATTTTCTCCACAGTCTGATGTGATGAAGGGAGCAAATGACCTTTCTTTGACATCTAGTTTACTGGAAAACCCTTCCCTCAACCTCAGGACTAAATGCTTACGAATTTAAAATACATATTTTTCACCTGTGAGGAGAATCTGATGACCTTTTCTCTATTCTCCGCCTCTAAATTCACTCTGAAAATGTGTCTCAGAGAGGGAAAGCAATGCCAATCAGGCCTAATTTCTTATGCTTAATTGCTAATCTTACATTACTGCTAATCTTACATTACTGCTGTCTTCCCAGGAGTATACTTCCCAACATGGTAGCTGAAATGTTTGAAATTAACAAGGAAAGTCCCAGAGAAAATTCCTGGAACTTTGTTGATTTACTGGTAACAAATTAACACAATTTTCTTACACACAAAAGTCAAACGTATTTGGGCATTTGACTTTCTACCTCAATGTCAAAGAAGGGCAATGAACATGGGGAGACTATCAAAGAAGGGACTATATATTTTTATATAGTGCTTCATGTATGATGTGCCTAGGCACATGCATGCCATGGCATATGTGTGAAGACCAGTGGACAACCTCAGGTATCACCCTCCACCTTCTTAACTTGTCTGAGGTATGATCCATTTGTTGTAAGCCACTGCCAAGAAGACCTGTGCCATGAGCTTTCAGAGATCATCCTAACTCTACAACCCATCCCACCACAACACTGGGATTACAGCCATCTGCTACCATGCTTGGCTTTATGCAGCTTCTGGGGGATTCAAATGCAGGTCGTCATGAATGTGTGGCAAACACATTACCCACTGAACCATCATCTCAGTGCTGGGAGAGTCTACTTCTTTATCCCAGATTTCAAAAGTCTGGCTTCTCTGCAGGCTACCATCTCTGTAGATATTTACCTTACAAGCACTTCTCAGAAGAATTTTCAGGGTCAGTTGTGTCCTGGAGAACCAATTGGCAGAGCCTGGATGCTGGACTGTGAACTGTTTGGCTTGATTTCTCCAGTTAGTCAGGTGATATGAATGTTGGTGGATAAAGTTTTATTGGTATTCAGCCTCTGCCTGGGGATCTTCCAGGATAAGAACAGCAGAAATCAAGTGGTTACCCTAGAGACCATGTGTCCTTGGAAAGCTGAAGTATTTACTTAATGGCTTTTTTATAAACACAACTTGCTGACCTTTGCTCTACATTTCAAGAAGTCTGTGATAATTGTTTTCATTTATTGTAGCTGCAGGCACTAATTCTTCTGAGCAGTACCCATATCCCAAGCCCATTTCGAGAGCAATGCTCTTGCTACAGTATAGTCCATCCCTCTTCTCTGCAGTAGCATCTTACAACCCAAGAGGATCACCTAGGTAATGGAAAGAGATGATGGATTTGTAGAAAAGTCTCAAGAAGTTGACTAGGGTTGATGTTACCTTATCAGCTTCTCACCTCTCAGCTGAACACACTTGCACAATTATTTATACTTTCCAATAGAGAAGTTACAAAATATTAATGAGATATCATACTTCGAAGACCTCTGGCATACAACTATAGCTCCTTAATACTACTTAGCATTTTTTCTTAGGCAAGAGTAACTGTACTCTTTACTACATGGACACAACATCTTAGCATCTACGGCACGCACCTCGACCAGAGAGGAAGAACGACCACACCTTGAGGATTCTTTTCAAATCACGCTTTATTGGAGAGCCTCTTGATTGAAGGGAGAGCAGGAAGCAAGGGGCCCCAAAAACCTAAATGCAGCTGCTTATATAGGGAAAAAGGACACGGGTCGTACCCTGATTGGTCACAGCCGAACTGCAGACACCCGAGGCCTCGGGATTGGCCAGAGACATTGTTCTTACTGCGCATGCGGGAAGCGCGGGATACGTAGTCTGAGGAGGCATTGCCTAATATGGAGTTGTTTACTGCATCCTGTAGGGGAGCGGTCGCCATCTTGTAATGGCAGTGGCTCACGGCTCCGCACAAGCATCTTTAGATCAAAGATGAATGTCTAATCCCAGAGCAGGTATATCTGATCTACAGGCTGTATGATGTCGAGGTTCCCAAGATCAAAGCTTTTACTACACAATGTGGCTAATGATTAGGGTGACTACCTGTATCCATGTGTACCATGGATAGTTTGACATACACACCTAGTTGTAGCCTAGGTATTTAAAAATTTTCTTTTTTTACTTTTGGGTATTTAGGTCACAAAGTTGCTCCATCCCTGCTGAATCATGACTATCTAAAACAGCTTCCAGAGGAGGTAAGCTGGTGATAGGAGAAATGAAGACTGTGCATCAGGTAAAATGGATTGTGTTGACAGGAACCCTGGGGCTTTCTTCATGGGGTGCCCTTCTCATCTGTGGAATTGTTAATTCTTAGACATTCTATATTATAAATGAGACTCTTGGATAATAGTTGTTCTGGAAAGAGGGGAGGATGGTTAAAAACATATAAGGATTTTGAGAAACAAGTAGATAAAAATAATAGAAAACCCCAAGATATAAAATCAAATATGAAAAATATTCAAGCCATTGTGTGATGACTCAGCAATGTTGAAGGATATTGTAGAAGCAACAGCTCATGACTGAGGGAATATGGATCCCACTCTAGCTGGACTGGCTGTGGAGGAATCAAAGCTAAGGGTTAGGCTTTTGACCAGAGTGAGGTCTATTGGGGGAAAGCTACAATGCCCCAACCAAGTTCCAAGATCATAAATCCCAGGCTCTAATTTCTAGGAGTGAGCCAGTTGTCATGTAGTTTGCAGCCTGAACTGGTAGCTCAGGGAAAGGGTTCATAGTCTAGTTGGTGGTCACTAGAAAGTCAGCAGCATCACACTGACTAAGCTTCTGGAAGGGAGGAGACTCCTACTGTCTTGTGAGATGGCTTTGATGAAACTTCTGGTCTCCAGGTAATATCACATAAGCTAAAGAATGCCTGCTCTAGAGCATTTTCCTGGAGAAAAAAGAATTTGAGAAGAAGGAAAGAATAAGGGTGAATTGAGTCATTGCAGAATATGGGGGAAAGGATGGCCTTGAAGGAAAGGACAAAGCCAGCAACTAGGGACAGAAGTTGGTGACCTCAAGTCTTTGACTATTGATATGAGCCCGAAGAATGTTTGCCAAGGATGACTAGAAAGAACCTTGCATATAAACACTGCACTCCACCTTTCTCAGGCCAACTTAGGAATCCTTAAGGGTATTTATTCTATTGCTAGCAGTTTTTGAAGTCAGTTAAGGCTGTTCTGTAATGCCCACAAGTTAGGATGAGTACTGAGATAAGAGACAGCTAATTGCATTTATCCCTGTGCTTACCCAATACCTTTCAGCTCTTGTTAGTTCTGGGCCAGGAAGTAACAGATAATTATATTTGTTGTCATCAGCTCACCCTCTAGCTTAGTAGTCAGTTTAATGCCCTGCCATGGGTGCATGTTTGACCCTGAGCTACCTTTTTGGTTTATCTTTAACTACCAGTGACAAGCAGTTATTGGATTGTTAGATAAAAGGTTAGTGTTCAAAGTTTCCTGCAGCCTCCTTGAGAATCAATCTCTTTCTAATTTTCCTAACACATTGTTACTCTAAAGATTTAGCAAAGAAAAGACTGAATCCATGTTTATTATGGTGGTGGTGACTTATAATTTAATATTATATCAAGCCACAGATTGACAAAGACCTTGAACATGAACATGGCATGAGTTACAGTAGACTTTCCTTAAAAGGTAATAAATCTCCTTCTTCGACAATCAGAAACTTTCTTTGGCAACGGTAAATGGCCACTCAGGGGTCATTTTTCTACAAAGTCAATAAAGGATATGAGAGCTGATGAGTTAGCTCTATTAGTAAAGTATTTACTGTCCCAGCAAAAAGAACCCATGTTCAACACCCAAGCACCACTTAATGAAGTCAGGCATGGTAGCACAACTTGCAATTTCAGTTTAGGAAGACAGAGACTGGAGGATCCCCTATGCTAGCCAGCCAGGTTGCCTAAATAGTGAGTTCTTGGCAATGAGAGTTCCTGTCAAACCAAAATAAAGCAAAAGAAGAAGGTGGACAGGTGCTGAGTAATGGAATGATACCAGAGGCTGACCTCTGACATCCAAACTCATGAGCACAAGCCTGTGCTCTCCCAACATTCACACAAAGTGCACCCTCATGCACATTAATAAGCATAGACATGCACATACAAGTGTACAGAAAATAAAAATGATGAAATGGACAGAGGTGGGAAGGAGACGTGAACTAGGGTACAGGGAGGGAGTAGAGAAGGAGGAGGTAGAAAGATGGGAGAAGAGGAGGAGCCAATTTGTGGTTCATAGTCAGACACATTCTTTTCCTTTAAGAAGTTCTGTGAGTAGAGTTTTTCAGACTCCTGGATGGAAGCCACCTGGATCAGCAAGGATAAAATCTTACACACAAATCGAACCCAGTAATGTATTATTAGAGAACTGGTGCTCTGGGTCTAGTCCAGCTCCTTATTAAACTGATCATTGTATATACATATGTGTCATTATAATTACATTTGCTGTAGTTAGAAATTATAAGTGAACCTTGTGTATAAACTGGTTTGTTGTTCTTGTACAGAGCCGAGAAAAAAAAACCCTTAACAATTTCAAAAGAAACCACCATGTCCATGCTATTCTGAAACCACCGGTGCTTCTTTATTGTCCCTAAAATGTCCAAGCAAAGACCAGTTTTCTGGTTTCCCTTTGGGGGCAGGAGGATATGGACAACAGCACAGGCCTGCAGGTGCCATGTCCTGGGCTGAGGCTCATCTTCCACAAAGAAGACCATAGGTATGCCCAATTAATCTCAGGATGAGTCTGCTGGTATTTAGTTCCAGCCAGGACCCAGGTCCTAGTGTTTTGTATAACATGCTTCTCATACAGACCACAGGATTCCTGCTTGAGACACAGGCTCATAAGAATTCAATATGAAGGGCCAATATTTGGACGTCTGGATCCAAAATACTTTCAAGACTCTGCAGGTTGATTAGTAAGTAAGTGAGATGCAAGAGATGATGCTTTAAAACTTAAAACCTTATTGTATAGGTAGTGAATGCCTTATTTGATGTTACTACCAGCTTTAAAAGGGCCAGGGGTAGATATCTTTGAGTTATCTATAATGTGGGTATAGACAGGTGTTTTCTGTGATTTTTCTCCCTGGGGGGTCAGGAGATTTACTCATGGCAGGAGAAACAGTGTCACCTCTCTTCTGTAAATATCAAAGATTTCTGGATAGTTTTAGATTTGCAAGAAATCAGTTACTTGAAGTAGTGGTATCTGGGCTTCATCTTTAGGTAGCCCCACTAAAACACTGACTCTTTAAGCGACCAGTAGAGAGACTTCTAACAAAAGTGATGTTTAGTAAAACAGGAATGATCCCAATAAAAAGACAAAAAACAAAACAAAACAACAACAACAACAACAAAAAAACAAAAACAAAAACAAAATAAAACAAAAACCTTTGGGGCTCAAGGTAACCCATTCCCATTGTTTATTAGCTAAAGATGATCAAGTTTATGTTTGTGGCCATTAGCATCACTTGCAGGAAGATGCCATCTTAAAGTTGAGAAAATCCCACAACAACTAAGGATACCTTTGACTCTTATCTTCGGGACAGCTCTTAAACAAGATCTCAATTCCAAGATGTCTCAGATTGAATATGGTCAAATTTCTGTTCCTTCTCCATGAAGGAGTTGCCTGTGTATCATCCCCTATCTGAGATGTTGCATGAAAGAAATACACACTGTCACATTCCCATTTTTTAATACAAACTCCTTATGAATCTGTGTCTTCACATAACTGGATGTGAAATATCTATTAAAAGGTAGCTCTTGTGTCTTTACCCCTTTTAAGTAGTGTAAGGAAAGTGTGAAGGTTCACATAAATTGTTCATGCTATACATGGAAAGGGCCTTTTGACTAAGGGCTCATTAATCACCATCTCTTAGGTACACATTGACTATGACCACTTTCAAGCTTGCTGCCTTGTCTCTCCAGACCAGCATTAGAGTTTTAAGTCACTCCATGCAAGTTTCATTCTGAGGGGTCTGGATTTGAGCTCCCTTGGTTATAGGAGAGTGGGACAGTAAATGAAGTGACTAGTTAAACATTTTAGCAGATGTTTAACGAGAGTGGTAGTTTGAAGCCAATTGACTTATTTAGGGATAATAGGGGTGGGCAAAAATCATGCCACAAAGAGAAAAGAAAATAGTTGGTGCACATTCAGAGAAAATTGTCTCTCCATCTTTGTCAGGTCTTTGATGTTGGCAAGAGTGAGCTGGGACCTCAGACAGCATCTGGCATGCCATGTCTGGATCCCATGGTGAACAGTAACAATCAGAATGGGGGCCCATGCACAGCAGGTGTGAATGTGTGGGAGAGGAGTGGGAAGCAGGCCGAGTGTGGTATAGGAGTTGCAGAACACAGACTGGTTAGGGTGAACCCCTGAAATTACTGCAAGGGACTCAGAGGGCTATTAATTTTTAGCAGTCAGGCCCATAATGCCATAATTAGGTCATTAAAAGCAAATGTGATAGAACTTTATATTGAACCAAATGCTTCCTCAGCAGGGGTCATGGAATAAAAACATTTTCTGATATTAAACGTATATGAAATTTCATTTTATGCACAGATAGTATATGAGTAGTCTATGTATCTTCACAGTTAGAAATGAGCATGTGCCACAGGCTGAGCAAAGGGAATATAATGTTTCTACTGATTCCCAGAGATAATGGATAGCACATTATTCTCCATTTCAAAGAAGGTTCTAGATAAACTAGGTAACACCTGTCCACCTACCACTAGATTCTGAGAAGTTGGAGAGGTATGGCCAGTGTCAGCTTGAAGTTATCACGTATAGTCTCCTGTCCTGTGAGTTTTAGATGGGGTAAATCTGCAGGGAGGTTTATTTGGAGGATTTGATCTCTGTGCCTGGAAATGCTGCTGCTGTCTGATTCACTTCTAGGAAAGGTCTGAAGGATGGGTTTGGCCTTAATGGTGGGAGACATATTTGGAGATCTGAGGTTGGGAGATTGGAGCCCTTCAATGAACAGCAACCAATGAGGGTCACCTAGCAGAATATGTGGGAATGGAGTCAAGGGCACGTTTGTAAGAGGCTCGAGCTCAGTTTACTTGCCTCTGTGGGGGAGTCTTTTGGGTGTATGTGTGTTTGCCAGGATCTACCTAGGATATGTGGAGGCCAAACATTAGCTTAGTATATGTGGAGGATGGGCATCGATGGAAGATTCCATTCTCACATGTTCAGGAACATCCACTTTCCTTCCTTCCTTCCTTCCTTCCTTCCTTCCTTCCTTCCTTCCTTCCTTCCTTCCTTCAGTCCTTCCTTCTTTTCTTACTTCTTTCCTTCTTTTTGTCCCTTCCTCTCTCTTTTACTCCTTCCCCTGTTACGAGCAGGTTTTTCCCCTACTGCCGGTCTGGTCCCGCCGCCCCACATCAGCCCCCAATAACACACAGAGTCGCTGTATTTGATACAATCCTGTTGGCCAGTTACTATTATTGTTTATGGACTAGCTCTGTCTTAATTATTAACCCATTTCTACTTATCTAAGTATTTTCACGTGGGTCATCTTACCGGAGAGCAGCGGCTCGCATCTTGCTTCCTCTAGGTTCCTCCTAACTACTTCCTCTTTCTTCCTTGACTCCTAGCCCCGCCTATCTTGCTTTCTCATTGGCCACAGTGCTTTATTAATTAACCAGTACGAGAAACATATTTACAGAATAACATCTCACATCATTCCCCTCTCTTTATATTTTTTCTAAAACATTGTCTCACTGGTCCAGAGCTCATTAAGTAGTCTAGACTAGCTGGCCAGTGATCCTCACCTATCAGTCTTTCTCTACTCCCACACATTGGTGTTACAAATATATGCCTAAAGATGGTTCTTCTTGTTGGTTTGGATATGTAATTTAGGCCCTTATACTGCACATTAAATGCTTTTCTTGCTGAGGCAACTTCCTTGCCCAACTTTGAAGGACTCCAACAAGAGTTAAAGAGCATTGGGAAGTACAAAGCAAAACTAATGTCATTTTCAACTGGTGTCACAGTTGAGTAGAAGAGAAAACTCTGTTTGATTACTACCATTGCCACTAATCTGTTCCCTACTTCAAAACAAAGCAAAAAAGTATATGTTCGGGAAACTCATTAAGCAGAGAAGGGGGAGGGGCAAGAGAGGGGAAGGGAATGTTTTCATTCTCATAACTTAAAGCTATCAATTATACTGGGCATAACATTCACTGCATTGAGACTGTTTTAAAGAGTAAAATGTGTGGGGACTGTTCTATTCTGGGGGAAAGAATAGAAAACTCATGGACCTGCCCTTCAATGTCAGGAGACACAGGAAGAAACCTCATCCCCCAGAATGCTTGAAGGGCAACCGTTGGTGGAGCCAAATCTAGAAAATATCTTTTATGTCCTCAACGCAAAGTCTTTCATTAAATACAAGTTGTCAATCACATCTGCCCATGACATGCCACGAATTCTAGGCAACTTGCCTCTTACCTCATTTGTTTTTTCATCTCTTGTTTGCCAATATTTTGGAAATCCACCCTCTAGTCAGTATCTCTTCTTCAGTTTCTCTGTGCCATGTGTACATGGTCCTCAGCATCTCCTGTTACTGGCCACTGTCCTGAAGCCCCACCAGCTTGACTCTAGCTCTAAGGTACATCCAACCTCTCTTGATGAAAGCCCCTCTCAGAACTGAATAAAGTCTCAAATCATCCAATTTAGCTCTAGGCTGAGGCCGAACCAAGTGTGGACAGGCTTTCTTGGCTCTCCTCCTTCTCTTTCCAGCTCCACTGGTATGATTTCAGATGACAAACATGGCTCTCCTCAGAATAACAGTTGGAGACTCAAATGACTATTGAGAATTTTATAGTTTATGATACAGAACTGTCTTTATGTTTTAAAATATAAGAAAAGTGCTTGCCTGGCCTGTATTCATCATTTGTTTAAAATTCATCATGAGTTTCTGATGCCATGACTTAACAATTTAGTACCTCCAAGGGCATGGAGTGTTGGGATGGGCAAGGCACTTACCAAGTACTGAATTTCACCCAGAGGCAACTGCAGTTGATCTTAGAACTTTAGTTGACAGCATATTATGTTGCATTAAGATGGATATAAATGATAGTGAGAAACAGCCAACAAGCCTCACATTCTAAATGCAAACTTTCAAATATACTTTTTGAAATAAAAATGAAGACTATAATTTATTATGAACTTCAGTGGAGTTGCAAAGGTGTGGGCGGTCAGAATCTTGCAATGTTCTTGTCTCTTTGGTCACCTTGACAGCTAAATTATTAGGAGGTAGGATGTGAGCATATGTTTTAGCCAAGAAGGTAGGTTTCTCAAAAAAAAAATAGTATTAAGGTTAAGCTAATTTATTGAAAATCTGGATAGGCATACTCTTAATTTGTTCATGACTAGCTTTGACCTCTGGAGAGGAGAGACTTTTTAAATTTGTTATTTCTGTCTTCCCTAAGTAATTTGTTTGGTAGTGAAGAGGTTATATTATTCTTCCTACTTGTTTTTCTTTTTAAATAAACTTTGAGCTTACTTTTGGGTTGTTATCTTGATTTGTCTTCAAGTGAATACGCAAGGCATACACACTGAACTAAAGGGCTTTACATCAGGTTAATATATAGGGCTACCATATAGGATTGCTTACATAGGAGAGTGATAAATTCATGCATTTTGACTTCATACTTTAGCCTTAAGCATGAGACCGGCCCTATGCCTTTGTGGTCAATGATCACTCTTCTCTCTTTACAGAATCCTCCAGTACTTGCTGGCTTAGCAATAATTTGAACCTGATATCATCACCAAACTATAAACACTGTAATCATTTAATATAAGTGGAAACTAGACAGCATAGCTGGTATGGTATTTATATATTTAAAATGACCAGTTGAATGCCCTGTCTCAGAAACACCTGAAAAGACCAATCAAGTCAGAATCAGTGGTCATGAGCATAGGCAGCAAGTCACTCATGTGTGGTATATTCATTGGTCAGCAATAATTCTACCTCCAAATTGTGGTTATGGAATGGAGGTGAGCATCCCAATTCCTCATTGAGGGAATGCTCATGGATAAAGGATGTACCTGCACAGTGACCAGAGCTTGCCACTAGTACCCTACCATTACCAACATAAAGCATTGTGAAATTGAGAAATACATACATACATACATACATACATACATGTTGGGAACCATCACTTTGGAACACCCAGATCATTTTTGTTTTGGTTCCAACACATTAGTAATAAGGAAATAGACAAACTTTCATCCACTAGACTCTCTGGTAGTAGAGGGTTACATGGAAGCTGAAACACAGTGAAGATATCTTTGTGAACACCATCTTTTGTTTGGAGCAACAAGCTAAATATGGTCAAATAATTGAACACAATAAACCACTTTGGAAGTCAATGTTTCTCTCAGACTTAAGACAATGAAACAGAGGAAAGAATGCAAACATGTATTAATAAGGCTTATTCAAAGAGGCATAACACCAAGGGCAGGTGACATACTTATCCATATGACATGTATAGCATGTACATGTACAAGCACAGTGTTTTGGTCTCATGAAGGGGCAGAGTTGGTAATAAGGACTTAACAAAGGCTCATGCCAGAGCATGAGCTCTGTATGACAGAAAGGGAAAAAGATACAGACAGATATAGAAATGATCTCAGCGAATGACATAAATTTGAGTCACTATTTGTTTCCTCCAGCTTGCAGATATTCTCCTGAAGCTGGGTCCTTCATCATGGTGCTAAACACATTTAGCCCAGAAATTCCAAAGCCTCCTGGAGGATCCAAAGGGAAGGAGAAGCTATGACTGGACCGGCTGCTGCCTTACATAATCAACAATGCAAAACATAGGTAGACAAACTTGTGTGAAACTGCCTTCCACATTCTGCTGACTATGTTACTATTGTCCCTGCCTTCCATATCTCTGATGAGACACAGGCTGTATCCTATCCTAAAGGGAAACAGAAAAGTCTTGAAATTCTGATAATACAGTTCTGTCTATACAGCCAGCACAGTAAGACATAAAAGATATAAGGAAGCCTGGCCATTATATATCTATCAAATTCTATATGCTGCTGTGATTGCCTTCCTATAAAGTTGGGGTTATAAAGAGAGTAAAGGTTGGAGAGGCAACTAGGCTGCATAACCCCATTTAAACGTAATGTTTTACATAGCTCTGAGACACAAGCTAAGGAGGAAGACTGTCCACCCAAGGCTATCAGAAAAGGCTGAACACCAGATGCTGTTGCTAAGAGACAAATGTGCAAAGACAGCTCTTTCAAGTGAAAACAATTCTACAAGATTTTTGGTGCTAGTTATTAGAACATAAGACTTGTGCTTTCATTTTCTAATTTGAGCCTGAGGTCCTCCCATGGAGTGTGGCCCTCAGCCTACATAAGTGTTCTCTCGGGGGCTTCCTTAGTGAGTAGAGGAGTTAGGTAAGACACAAGAAGGCGTTGAAACCAAAATACAGGATCCAGAAGAAAGCAACTACATGCAGATTCCATGGAGGGTCAGGGCTTCAGACAGAAGGAGCTGGTGGTAAATATCACCTCCAGAGAGCATTACCAGCAGATTGTGGGCAAGAATACAGCACCTCAAGAACTATGTCCTTAAAGCTGCTGATCCCCAAAACTGGTGACACACATTGCATGGTGCCATGGCCCATGTTGCAGGGTCCTTTGTCCAGTTGAATTGTCTGGTCCATACATGAGGGGAAGAGTATAAATTAAGAAATGGCATGTAGAAAATTAAAGATACTAAAGACACAAACACAGGGTAGAGTTGGGAAAGCATCTGGTGAATACCAGGATCTACTCCTAGTTTATTACTCAGTGCTCTTTTACATCCCAATCAAAAAAAGGAGGAGGCAAAAATCTTGCTTACCAAGATACAAAGAAGTAGCAAGCATAATCACCTTCTCAATACCCAAAGCATCAAGCAACTGTACCCTAAACCAAATATCCTGTTTTCAAGTCAAGACATCCATTCGTTACTCCCTAGGTCAAATATCCTGTTGTAAGTAAGATATCCATTAGCCACACATAGGCCAAGTGTTTCATTGTTTAACCTTTAAAGGACAACAGTGGGTTTGAACTCTCTGACTTTAAGTCAAGATGTAGAGGAACTATTTTTTTTTGAGCCCCTAACAGCATGTATTCCTTTGAGTCAATAGGAAAAATAAGCATACTTAGCCTACTCAACCACCAGATGAGAAGATTCAAGTAGGTCTCAAGTTCATGTAACTTATGTCAGCCCTGACAGTAGGTGCAATACAGCAACTATATTTCGAAGTAGATGTCTGGAGGTGATTGTATGTGAATCCACAAGAACCAAAATAAAAAGATATAAAGATTTATTAGAAAGCACTCACAAATAACAAGGTAGAGGGCCAACACAGTCTTCCCTTCTACTCTGGGGTCAATGGAAACAGCAATCCAATCTCCAACCAGCACACAAGATATCAAGTATCTGGCCCCTCTTTATTTGAAAGGATTTATATCAGCAGACAAGAAGCCATGACTCAGTCTGGTACCCCAAAGTTATTAGCAGGATGAATTCCCACACAGAGGTCTCTCTACCTAGAACTAACAGGGAAGAACCTATGCAAATAGCTTGGATTTTAAACTACACGAAACATCTAGATATGTCTTTGTATGCTCTGACTTTGGAAGGGAGTAGATTGGTTTCTGTAAGCCTTTTCAGACATGGAAAACTTAAAATAATAATCATATAGCTAAAGAGTTAATCCAAGGGTGCTGGGTTGTCTTGGACTGAGATAAAGTGGATATAGCAATTTCTCAGAAGAACCAATATTTCCTTGTAATGTGTATAACTCAACAGCAACTTCAGTCATACCATAGACTTCTTGATCAAAATTATGAACTCAGCATCCAATGTATAGTGTACTGAGTGGCTGAGCTGCACTCCTTTCTGTTTACTTATAGGTACATAGAAGATATAATCTATCCTTTTATCATGCCATCTGTCTTTCAATTTTTGGCACTTATCAATCAAAATAGGTATATGTAAATGAGAATGAATGTGTATGACTAAATGTCTCCAACAAAAACAATATGGTCAGAGCTCAAACCCCAGTTGCAGCTTTAATTTGGTTTCAGATACTTACATCTGAATACACTTAACTAGTATGGAATTCTGGCTTTTGTTTGTTTTATTTGTTCTGGTTTTTCCTCTATTATGTAGAAAACCCCAAAACATTGGGGAAGTGTCCTCTCCCTTTCCCTTTGGAGACAAAGCTACTCAGAAAGTCTACATAAAATGGCCCCAATCACAATCATACAGCTCTGAATTGGCTGACTTGGGCTGAGAGTTCATTTCTATGAGACTGTTTGCCACTCTGCTGCATTCCTGGTGCTGTAGTCATTCTTTGGACCTCACAAAGCAGACTTCACTTGGACTTTACACCAGACAGTCAGATTCATGAATGAAAATGAAGCTTTAGTGGCCATTATTAGGAATAGGGGCAGAGATTAGAGTATTTGTAAACAAATAAGGATTTCAAGAGCCATGCTCTCTATTGGAGTTATGGGTTAGTGGCACATTGCTTTGGCCCAGGGCTCTCTTAGGTGAATGGAAGTAAATACATAGAGATCCATACTTTCTGAGACTCAAGATTTGGGTAGTTGGAGAAATGAAATGAAACTGTGAAGGTCTCAAACAGCCCAAGAAGGACAATGGGCCAATGGAAAATCATCACTTATGACAGAATGTGGTATGAGTAGTGGAGGAAGGGGGCACAAGGAAAGCTATCTGGGGCACATCCCCATTGCCAGACCAGGAAATCTTAGCTTTGATAGTTGCTCAGCTCCATTTATAAGAAAGGGTTTGGTGGTTGGAATCTAGACTAAAAGAAAGGGGAGTATGTTCTTTTTTAATCAAATAATACAATATTAATGCATATGAATTCAGTTTAAAAATATCTGTTGGAAAGAAACCATTTAAAAATGTGATTTCTCAATAACTCCAAAATTAATATTAGGAAGAATGGAAATGTGCAAATAGTATGAATTTTAGCATTAACAAAATTAAATGGGAATTTGATTATGCTGTGTTGAAGCAACACATAATGTTCTCAACCAGAACCTCTGCAAATCTGTTAATTCTGCCAGTGATTAGATATGTGCATTTCAACACATTGTGTTGCCCTTTGAATCTAGTACAATCAAGATGTTAGAATGTAAGTTATTTTCTGGTTATTAGGATGCGCTTCAATCTTCATCTTTAATCAACTGGAGATTCACAAGATGGCTTTGATAAGCATATTGGTGTGTGTGTGTGTGTGTGTGTGTGTGTGTTGTCTGTCTGTCTGTCTGTCTGTCTGTTTGTGTGAGTGAGCACACACATGCATGTACCACAAACTGATGAGCTGTCATTCTCTTCACTTGCCTTTCAGAATGTGCCCTCTGGCATCAGTTATTACTAAGGACTCTTATGAGTTTCATTCATTGAAAAGTATGACAAGTATTGGAAGGCTTTTTTCTTCTCTAAGGCCTGGGGGGGGGTTCTGCCTTTTGCCTTGACCCCTTCTCTCAGAGTCTGTAAGAGAAGGTGGGAGTCAGTGAGGCAGAGGGAAGGTAGCCCATTGGTGGATAATGCCTGACTGACTTCTGACCTGTGGGTTAAACTGCTGTCTGCATGACTCAGTTTGGGAAGCTGTGTTCCAGGAAGGGAGAGCTGCCAGTTATCTGTCAGCACACCATGGACTTACTGCCAGGAAGACACACTGAGGAGATGGTGGTGACACTGAGGAGATGGTGGTGTTGAGCTGTACTTCTAGTCCCCGCTCCAGTGGCTGCGCTGGACACTCCAACGTGTGCAGTGTCCAGAGTTCTTAGTCACCAGGAACCCATAACTTCTTTGGAACTTTCAGTGAGACTGAAGGGGGCCATGTATTTATGGTGCTGCCTTTCAGATCCTCACACAATTTTCAGACCTGAGAAGATCGGGGTAAGGCTTCTCTCAGAGTACTGCTGTATCTGTGAATAAATATGTAATCTGGGTTTAAGGTGTAAAGTTTCTATGGGGGATCTGAGTCAGGAGTGAGTTGAGATAAGAAGGAAAGACAGTCATTTTATCTACTAAATTCCACCAGAGTATGAGTAAAGGGATCAGAGCAACTAAGAAGAAGTGGAACCCAGAAGCTGCAGAGGAAATCAGAGCTATAGGAAGATAGACAGAGATACGGATGGGGACAGTGAGAATTGCAGAGCAAGACACACACAGAGAGAAACACAAACAGAGCTACATGGAACTAGACCCAAAGAGACAGAGACACATACAGAGAGAGCAAGAAGTACAGGCAAAGTGAGAGACAGACAGACAGAAAGGCAGAGAGACAGACACACACGCGTGCACTCACACACACACACACACCCACAGAGAGAGAGAGAGACACAAAAAGAGACACAGTGAGAAAGACAATCAGAAATGTAGAGCAAAAAGAAAAAGAACAAGATGGCAAACCATTAATGCAAAGGAGATAGGAAGACCAAATATTACTGTAAGTTGCAGAGTTATTGGAAAGATACTGCTAGGAAGCAGAGGCTCACACAGGCTTAACCATTGCTGTTTGTGGAAGCAAATGCAGAGGCCTGAACCCCACCCCCATGCTCTCCTAGGTTCTGCTCTAAGGACTGGGTTTCTCAGAGAGCCTTGTAGGATTGCTGAGGTCAAACTGTAGTGTCAGTGACTTCTTTGCCCAGATGCAGCCTTCAGAACTTCTTCCTCTCCATCTTTCTCCTCCGAGTGCCCACTCTTCATCCACAGTTCTCTTTCCCTCAGCTGTCCTGTGAACACTACTCTGCCGGGCTTTTCTTTAACTGACTCAACAGTTCAACATACCCTTTGGCTTACAACAAGGCTATTTCCAAGTAAACCTCATTAAAAGTTGAACTTCTCGAAGCTGAAAATGCCTTTGATGCAGGTAAACTCCCAAACAATGGAGCTTGCCACCACAGCATGGCAGGGGACATTGCTCCCCTTCGTAATTGCCTCGCTGTTTGAGAACTCTGCTGGCCCCACAATGGTACATGGAAACATTGCAAGAATTTTTGTGTTTATTGAGACCACAGCTCTATGTTAAGCCTTTACAGATAGGGCAAGTGGACGCCTTTCCTTAACTTTAAGCTGTGTTCTCTGGGGTCCTGAGGCTCACACAACATCAGCGGCAGAGTTGTAAGTGATGGATGGTGGGGGCAGAAAGGAAGGTGCAGAGATTGGTTTATTAAAGTCAAGATGTCAGGGTGGTCAAGGAAGGGGATTCATGTGGCATTTGGTGGGCATTTTCTGAAGGAGTGATCCATCTTCCACTTGCTGTACAATTGGCACAAGCAATATACCTTGACATCTCAAATGTTTACCAAACTTGTATGGATACCAGGACCTGTGTGACAGTTTAGCTATCAGTGATGCCAAGGATTGCACAAGTAGAAACTGTACTCTTCCACCTTTTCCTTCAACTGACATTCCCATGCTGAAGGCAGAAATAGGTAAACTGAACCAAGTCCCAGAGTTGTTTACCAGGGTCTGATGAACTCTCCCTCTTTTGAGGGACCCTTAATACTGACTGAATTGATTAAAACCCATACATTTTCAGAGAAATCTACTAGTGTTTGTAGGAAAGTTTACTTCTCTGAGAAATGCAGATTTGTGAGAAAGATAAATGAACCCTAGGAAATTCCAGATTGATTCATAAATGAAACTACTCAGACAGCCACTGGGCTGCCTGCCTCCTGGGGAACAGGCCAACAATGGCTCATGTGTGATGAAGAAAGGCACTGTAAGCAAAGAGAACCCTTCCCTTCCTGGAGACATTGTCTTGTGCAGGATCCTATCCCTTTCACTTAAGAGCTGTTTAAACTTGGACATGAGTACCTTGGCTTGGCCTTGACAAGGCCTGCATTTGGCCTCTTTCCAGAATGTGGAAAATCCCAGTTCAATAGGTGGTGCTGTCTACCTTTCAGTCAACCTCAAACTGCACCCTGGCCTTGAACTAGGGCAGTCTCAAGATGGGAGAGATCACTTATTATATTAAAGGGGACTTCAGAGGTCACTACGGCATCAAAGGGCATGTGCTGTTTTGCTTCTAAGGCTTTTTTAGATACAAACACAGCAAATAGACTTGTTTCTATCTTCTTTTAGGATGAGTTATTCACATTACATGCACGTTACTTATGTGCTTGCTTATTCAGATTACAACATATTTTTAGCTATTGTTCTATGCAAGAAAGCATCTGGAATTCTTATATTCAATTACAAGGCACCAAGACAACAAATACACACACACACACACACACACACACACACACACAACATTGCCTTATAATTGGATACACATATATGTGTGTATTCACATGTATACATATACACATATATGAACATATATTTACATATACACATATAAAATATCTGGTGTCTGTTACCAACATCCTTCAAACTGCATTAATAAACCATACCACAGATTGGATTTGGACATTGAGCCCTATTTCCTTTCTATTGCTGTGAGCCATGGCCAATGTTAGACAAATAAAGCTGCTGATATAAAAGAAAAATTAAATATTCATTCACTCACACTCTGATAAGATTTAAGAAGAGATGGGGGGCACATATCAAGCAGAGCTTATCTTTCTGTCTCTGAACCCCAATGTTAAGCTTAAGTAGTGAGATCAACAGCACAGGGTTCACAGAGTTATGGTCGGCAGGAACGTGTCTATGAAGTACTGGGGGTCCTCTGCAGCACCAAGTAGGTGGGGAAAAGACATTTTTTTATTACTGCATTACCATAATCAGGCAGAAAACCTGTATATGAGAAATCTCTTCTATAGGTACAGGTTAACCAAGGAAGAGACAGAGGGAAGGAGACTCCTGTCAACTCAGGTGACCTGGATCCTCATGGGACTGAAGGATTTTGACAGCTGAAGCTCATACTTTTGATGACCACATCTTTTAATTTTACCTCGAATCACCTGCTATGCGGGGTCCTTTAGCTCTCATTTTTCTTAATTGCTGCAAGAAGTCTATGGTTATTTTCTTACAACTTTTACTTCACCCTGTGTCCTTTCTGCCTAAGAAGTTTTTAAAACATCAATTAATCTATTATGAATTGCTAGTAAGTGGCAGAACAGGAATTCTTCTAGCAAAGGGAATTCTTCTAGCAAAGCTGCCTATGCCCACATCTGTCTTCATCAGCTAGAACACAGTGAAGGGAAGGTGGCTCCTTTGTTTCTCTCTGGACTCCTGTTTAACGCATCGTGAGAAATCCATTGGCTACACAATGGTTAAGGAGAGACCTGAGAGTTGGCAGGGATAGGACATCATGTCTGGAGTGGTTTTATATTTATTTATTTATTTATTTATTTATTTATTTATTTATTTATTTATTTTGCCAGATATACTTACATGATCATTGAAAAAGAGCTGGAATGACCCATAGTTTAGTCAGGCTGTATTTTTGAAATGAACCATTTAGGATCAAGTCCTCCTATCATGTCCAGTTGTTGAGATTATAGGGTTATTTGGGTCTATCTTGAAAGAGGCTGTTTGGAATGTTAGATGGATGACTAAGAAAGGTGCCAGAGAAATGAGGTACTTGTTGCCTTCAGCCTTCCATCTCCTCCTCTTTCATTAATTTCTAGGCATGTACCACCTAGGGAAGCATTTGGAAAATGCTGCCAGCCACTCTTTCATGATGGCATGAGTTAGGACTTTTCTATAGAGCCCAAAGAAAATTGTACTCTGAATAATTTAAGTTTAAATCAAGATCTTTCTATTATCCAGAAAGATCCACTTACAATATTCCTAAACACATGCATTCTTTCCTCCACTCTCCTCCTGCACAATACAGTGGGATGCATGGGGTCTCTGCTCCTTTTTTTTTTTTTTTTTTTTTTTTTAAGCATCCTCAGAATTACCAAATGCCAGGAGTGTAGCTGGTAAATGGCAGCAGACAGAGCTCCATTCCTCTTGCCTTTCAGCAAAGTACTGTAAGATAGTGGTGCTTTCAGTAACTGCCTTTGTGGCTTGTTTATTGTTTTAATGAGCTTTGGCTGCATAATCACAGCCCCATTATGACCTGGCTGTACCACAAGGAGAGGAAGTTCCCGGAATCCTCCTCCTCGATGCTCATCTTTTCATGTTGCTGGAAGACCATGCTGCTGGCTAGCTTGCTCCACGAGCTTCCGGAGTTCACTGTGTCTTTGTTCTTATCAGTGATGCCCTCCTGTCCCTATCCCTCCCTCTCCTCTTCCTTCTTCCTCTAGGCTTTGAGGCTTCAAGTATCAAGCTGAGATGGGGAAAAATAAAAAAGCACCAGGGTGAATAACATTTCTTAAGCAGGAACTATCCAGGAAATAAATGCTGGCCAGGAAAGGGCATGTGGCAGGCCACAGGGATAACAGCTCCCTACCCCCACCTCTTTTCTCCTCCTGCCTTTGTCAGTTGTAGATAGAAACTGATATATTTCACATGGTTTTCTCTGGAGACCACAGTTATTAAGAAAGTGCCAACAGTATATTTAACTGGACTACCACAGAGCAGAGAAGTGTATGTATGTGTGTGAATTGGTATGAAACTGTACAGTGGGGTTTTGTGCACTTTGGGAGAAATTTATTCTTTGAATTAGGAGAATGAGCTAGACAGATTGTTCCTAAATAGAGATAAAGATTCAAGAGCGACAGGCTTCCTGTCACGTCTGCTGCATCACCAGGGCATCACACATGAACACAGCACTATTTGATGTCGCTCAGATGTTCTGATTTGATTCTACAGCTCAGTGGGGTCCCAAGTAACATGGACGTTGGCTTTCTATGAACTTGAACATGAATTGTAATCTCAATGTTCACTAGTGGTGTTACACTAGGACTCATTTTCTTCTGGCATACCATGGGAGAGATAATAACAAGAATTTTGTGCTGATAGGAAATGTAAGTCACATATAACACCTGTCACTCACAGTGGCAATCAAGAGACCCTGTCTCAAAGAAGATAGGAGGGAAGGACCAACTTCTGTTATTCTCTAACCTCCATATCCTCTCTTTTGATATCCATATACCTTCATATCGACAAACCTTCACACACAGACACACACACACACACACACACACACACATACACAAATAACAAAATAAAAACATATAGGATGATAATACATAGTATATTAGGACTTTTATTAATATCAGCTACTCCTCTGATTTTCTTCCATCATCTCAAGCTCCTCTTCTTCCTTGAACTTAGGTATCTAGGAACCTGGGAGAATAAGTCCATTTTTAAATCTTACCATGAAGAAAGCCCAGTCCAATGTGACTGACTCTGCATAGGGTTTTCACCAAGGGCTTCTTAAATGAACACCAATCTCCATGGGTATCATCAAGAGGAAGAGAATCCAGATGCACAGCATTAGTTAATTCTTTGATCATTTCTCAGTCCTCGGAGTTACACCCAAGTCTCCTTCCATGAAATGCTTGAGGATTCATGCATTTCATGAATTCAGTTACTGGCAGACAGTTGCTGCCAGGCAATACTCTGATTTAGAATGCAAAAACAAAAACAAACAAACAAAAATCAAACAACAACAAAAACACAAAAAAAACATGTGCCACTTATCACAATGGTATTTTTTTTTGTCTGTATGCCCTAAATAGGATCTTTCAGAAAAAAATACAGAAAGATCATTTTACAATTAAGCAGACACAAAAACTTAAAACTATTGAGGGAACTTCGTTCATTTTATTTTGATAAATATTTCTTATGTACCTCTTCTGCTTCAGGAAGAGTAGTAGATAGCAAATCATACCCTGGTTTCATGTCAGAAGTGGCTTAACGATGTGGCAGGTACCTTGTTTGGCCCTCCTCCTGAGATTCCCTGTGGTCTGGGATGTCTGTGACCATATGATTAAGACCGATATGTTCCCATGTTACTCTTCTCTGTCTTCAGTAACAAAATCCCACAGACCAGGTGACTTAAATAATGACAAGATATTGTCCCCTGGTTCTGAAGCTCTTTTTCCAAGATACATACTACCTACTACTTTATGAGGACTTGATGCAATCGTCCTTTCAATGTCCTCCTAGTGGTTTCATGGCAAATTTTTGGTACCCCTTGAAACTTACCTTTATCCTCATATAGTGTTTTTCCATGTAGCCTTTTCCTTATGGTCCACGTCTCTCTGTTGGTATACACTGCATGTCTTTGTAGAAACACCAGTCATATTGGACTTGGGCCAACCCAGTAGCTGCATCTTAATTTTACTTTTTTTTTATAAAGGTCCCCTTTCCAAATTCAGTGACATTCTAAGTTTGGTAATTAAGGTTCTGCTGCATTATAGAGAAAAATATTCATTTCCAACCATTGGTATTTAGGTTCATATTAAAACAGATCAGACCTCTCCTTCTTGTTACTTGGAATAAGGGGATTTACAAACCAGCCTCTTTGATGTGAGATGTTACTAGGGGAGGAACTCAGGTGGCACTCCCTTAACCAATAGCCCTAACTCCATTCCCAGAAGTCACATTCCCACTGGGTGAAGGCTCCACCATGGAGCCTGTGTGCCTTCTTTCCAGTGGAGTGGCAGAACTCCCTCTGGTAGAGCCCATATGTGGTATTACTCACAAGCCTGACTCAAACTGCATCGTCAGAAGCAAACCTAGCTGCCATTTTAAGCTACATAGTTACATGGGAATAGATAAGCTTAACAACATTACTGAGGGCAAACATAAAGCAAGTAGTTGCCTTTGAAAAGTGTGAAGAGGGAGAGTCCCAATTTCTCAGGGGACAGTGAGCAAGTCATCCAGAATGGTGCATTCCAAGACTGTTTCCTTACTAAATACAAGCTCATGTGGATGATTCAAACCCCCGGCACTTTACCAGTAAGACATTCCAAGCAGAGGTATTTATCTTTGCCTAGCTGACCCTGAAAAGCCTCTCCTTTGCAAACACCTCCATTCTCTTTGCATGTGTTTTTCCCTTTTAGGAAGCAGGAAGGGTGGGGCCCATATAAGCAGCTGATGACAGGTTCTAGCCAGAGTGAAGTCCATTTACTTTCATTTCCTTCATAACGACACAGAAAATGGAGCCTAAAAATATCCTGTGGAAGGTTAAATGCCCTGTGCTAGATGTAGAGGAGGCAATGAATAGAGAGGGTTGGCGTAAGCAGCAAAGGGGAGTCACAAGCCAATAGTGTTTTTTTTCTTCTCCCAGTACTGTTCAAATAAAGCCACGTGCTACAACAATTAATGTTAAAGGGAAACTGCACAGCTGATAAACAAGATGGCACCTTTTGATGGGAGTCTCTCTCAAATGAGGCAATCTGGAAAGAAGAAAACACCAGTCCAGAACAAGACTGTCTGTTCTGCAAGAAAACCAAAAGCAATTATTTACATTCAGAGGGAGCACAAAAGACTGGGTAGCCATGGACCAAGCAAACTCTGGGCAGCTTTGTATAGTGTCAATGGGGCAGTGCTGTGTGGGGAAAGCTGGTGTGTTTAGTTGAAGTTCACTGGGTGATTGAGGTTGAAGTAGCATATGAGCTTTGAACCTTATGTTCTTTTTTGAACACACTAGACATTGCCTTATACATCCCAACCACTGTTGTGGGCACTGGGGATGCTATGCGAAGCCAGCCCTGCTCATGTGACACACTGAGTCAGGAAAGTAAAGAGCCATCATGTACAAACAACACATGCACAATTCCGAATTAGAATAAAATGACAAACTAATGGGTTAAAACTGTCAACCCTTTCATTCAAAGACCTTTTGTTTAAAACCTGGTATTTCCTCCTGACTTACAGAATAAGGTCCAAATGTCTTTTCATGGCATTTAAGACCCTGAACAGTCTAGTTCCTATTATATTTCCTAAATTATATTTCTTTCTGCTTTTCTCATTCTGAATTCTCATATGCTTTGGTCTTGCATGGGGTAGAGAAATATCTCTGGAGTCTCAGTTCCCAGGTTCACATCTATCTATATCATCTCACCCATTAGCCACATATGTGTTCTTGGAAAGGGTATTCAAGCTCTCCAGGTCTCACCACTGACTTCTTTTGTAGTTGACTAGAACCTCACTACCATCAGCCAAGTGGCTGAAAATGACATAGTATTAAAATGTGGGTCAGCAAAATCCATAGGAAAGCAAGCTCTATAGCTTACTTGCTGGTATTATTATGCCTTATATGTCTGTGGCTGATTTACTCACAAACACACACAATTTGATACTTGCTCTATTCGTATTTTGAATGAATTTGTTTCCATGTCACACTTGAAGACTTAGACTGTGTCTACATCACAGGCACTCTTGCTAGACACTGAATAAAATGTATACAACTTGCTGGCATGCCTTGCAGGGGATGGCTAAGACCCCTAACAGAAAGAAATGTTGTTTCTGGGAGCCTCAAATAGGTAATTAGGGTGCTGTCAATTGAACATGGTGAAGAAGTGAACTGCTTTTGGGAGCTGTATCAGGGGACACCATGTGTGCCAGTTGGCAGTGTTAGAATACAGAGGTAGAATGATCTGTAAAGAATGCCTCACACATAGCCTGGGCAGGAGCGATTCTGGCCCTCTGGAAACCATGGTGAGTCTTTTATCATTTAAATTTCATTCCAGTAGGAGCAGGAAAAAGGACAAAATACTGAAAATAAAAGTTAATTAAAAAATAAAATCAAGAGAAATGTGTCTCCAAGGCCACCTCTGTTACAGAGGCCACCTGTCATTAAAGCGTTTCCTGTCTATAAACCTGAGATTGGAAGCCAATTGACACTTCTGTTGTTTAATTTTTAATACCTCCTGTCTGGTCTCTGCCTCAGCTATGTAGTGGAGTCTGTCCTATTGATATGTCCCTGGGCCAGAGCAATACAAGTATTCCTGTGAGAGGCCTGGCACCCACAGGGAAAGCCTATAGCAAGTTACAGCTCTCTAAGGAGTTGCTTCTTGCAATGGTGCAGGTGGGTTGCAGGTGGGTTCACAGCTGGTGAAGTTGTGCCTTAGGGAGGAAGGATGTACCCTGAAGAGGAAGGAAACTGAGGGACAAATCTTCAGCAGCAGGGCCTCTTCTTATCCATTATCTGCATCTCTGGACTTCCTCAGTTTCCTCATTCAACATAAATGCGTTGAGCATCTGCCATGTGCCACACATTGATGTACTTATGCAAATTAAATTCATGGTATCACAGAAAGGACTCTATTCCTAGGACCAAGAAATTTTAGTAAGAGAAAGGTAGAAGATAAATAGTAATTTGGGGTGGATCATCTTAAATGTTGGTAGTGCACAAATTATGCACACACACACACACACACACACACACACACACACACTCACACACACACACACACACACACACACACACACACACACACACACACAAAGGTAGCATGGTTCCCTGGGAAATGCAAAGATCTTCTGATGGTAAAACAGTGAGTTGAATGATGGGAGACACTCAGAACTATCCAGATCACAGTGCTCCTAGAAGGGGGATCAGTAGGTGCAAAGGCCCTGAGCTGTACATGAGCATGGCTTTTTTCAGAAGCAGAGATGTCACTATGCTTCCAGGTATGGGTCCATGCATGTGACAGCTAGATAACCAGGCCATTCAGGACTTTAGAGCTTGGGAAACAGGGAGAAGCTTTGCAAATCAAGCCCTAGATCAGGACATCCATTACGATGCCTAGCAAAACTAAAGAAATGTGGGAGCTTGTGATGTTATCTGCAGTGAGGATGTTGCTCCAAGGGCATGCCCCAGAATGAGCCTATGTTCTGTTGCCTCAGCCTTGATGAGGAAACCAGCTGTGCCTCACTCACTGCAAAATTGCCACAATATTCTTCATGTTTATTGTGTCTATCTCTAGCGTCAACACTGAATTCTGACTCCCCTGCTCGAACTTTTTCATTTAGCATGGAAGACATCAGAGGTTTTCCTTCTGTCAACCTGATTCCACAAGGATGGGCATCAATTTTCTACAAATATGCTGTCAGCATGGGATCCCCTACATACCTGATGGCTACAGACCAAGATTTTACCTCTTCTCTGTGTGGACTGCTCTGCCTCTCCAGTTTAGGCCTGAAACAGGCCTTCAGAGCCCTTGGATGCCTCTCCACACTTAGGATGCTTTCCTCACAGTCCAAACTAGGTGCAGGAAGGAATCTTTCTTCCTGTAGGGGGAGAACCAGGTTTGGAATAGGGTCAGCTTACAAAGGGTGCAGCCCAGGAAAGCTTTACAGTAAAGTGCATGCCCGAGAAGATCTCCATGTAAGTGTCTGAGTGGGACTGGAAGTTTGAACGGTGATTTCCATTCTGTCTTCTTCCTCCACGTTTGGTCTCCTCAAGAATATTCCAGTTTCTGTATGCTTGTCTCTCCCAGAACTGCTACCTACAATTTAAGACCACATTTTCTTTCTTATCTGGCATTTTGAATAAAGTTAAAACTGTTTGGTGGGATAGGGAGATAAGCAAAATTGAGAATGAATTTATGAAGTAAGGTAAAGGAAAATGTATTATTGTAGTGTCTATCCTGAGACTCATAAACAGAGGTTAGTGTTTAGAAACTCACTTGGTGAGGGCTTTAATTTTGTTGTCCCAGAATGTTCATAATGTAGAAATGAACCCAAAGCCACATCAGTGGGGAAAGCAATTTCAGAGGGGACCAGGAAGAGGTTAACGGGACTCTTTGTGCCTGCCCTAATTAAGACATTTGTTAGTATGTTTTAATAGCTTTAAGGTACCTTGCATTCTCAGAACTTAGTATATGGGCAGTTTTATCTCCAGACAAGGGAAACTTTCTGCTCTGAATTGCACACTGTGTTTTCAGGGCAGGTGTTATCTTGTGTCATCCTAATTTTCTGTCCTTATAATGTCTGTTGTGCATCTTGTAACTGGGACCCCAGGAATTTCTGATGCCCACTCAGATTAGATGACCACTGAAGTAAGGATTCTCAGAGATAGTCACATAGTGGGATCCTTCACAACCTTAGTGTGATCATGAGACCAGAATCCCCAAGGTCCCCCAGGAGCTTGTGAGCTTGTGGTCACCTTGTGTGAGCCCAGCAGAATCAGTCCTTGCACATATGTCGTTCCATTTGGTTCCCAAAGTTAATCTCCTGCATGGGTATGATCGTCATCTTAGAAGTGTTTCTAAAATTTTCCTTGAAAATCTTTCTTTTCCTTATGTTTGTATTATCTTCCTCAGTTACAGCCATTTTAAGCATTTTGACAACAGCTTCCTTGGTCACACAATAAAAGCTTCAGTTTAATGCCATGTCTTCTCCTTCCTGAGAAAACGCTTATACTGGGCACCTCTCTATCCCTTAAGCTTATTTGTGATTTTCCCTTTCAACACCAAAATGTCATTCAGCAGATTTTCTTGACTAGTAACTTGCTGAATGTTCTGGTCAATTATGCAACTCTTATAGTATGGGCATTTAGAGTGTCTTTCTGTGATCTCTGTGGTATGCGACTTGTAAATGACTCATTGTGTCTCTCCTGGGGCACGTATCCTTACACAATCTCTATTCCTCAAGTGTGGCTGGAGCAGATAGCTTGCTTGTCACTAATGATTCTGAGGAAAGTTATGAGGAGTAAAGGGAATAGTTCATAAGCAGCTGTGGCTTTTGTCTTGCTCAGTTTCTGTTCTGGTATCTTTTGGGGTGGCCCACTCTCTTGGGCCTTTTGCCATGCTGTTCACTGCTCTTTCGAAAGATTTATGTGTAGAGGAATTGAGGCATCCCACCACTCTGCCAGCATTGGGAATTGGGAACTCCTGTGCTAAAAGACCTAGCATAAGGCTCGCATAGATCCTTGACCTACAGAAATGAATATTTTATAGACCTACTCTTTTGGGGGTAATTTGATTTAATAACTGATATAGACTCCTTGCATTTGAAATGGTAAAGTATATGGGATGGGAGGAAGGGGTTTGTCACTGCTCTAAAATTATACAGAGCATTCTAGAATAGGAAGGATTGTGGCTGTCTAACAATATCTGGTTGTCCTGGCAGACTTAGATATAGTATAAGGTACATCTCCTAGTCTACCTTGACTCCAGATGAAGTGTTAAAAACTTGGAAGTTAGGGATTCTAAGTAATTCTGCTTCCCCACTTTTTACTGAAAATAGATTATTCTCTTATACAATACATCCTGACCACATTTTCTCCTCCTGGTATTCCTTTCAGCTCCTCTCACCTCCCGTCTTCCTCAAATCCACTCTCCATCCAATTTCTCTTCAGAAAAAAAAGCAGGCCTCCAGGAGACAACAACCAAAGAGGACAAAATAAAATACAAAAAGACAAGGCAAAAGCTCTCCTGTCAAGGCTGGACCAGGCAAGCCGATAGGAAGAAAAGAGTCTCAAGAGCAGGCAAAAGAGCCAGAGACATACCTGATCCCACTGTTAAGAGTCACACAAAAACACCAAGCTAACAACTACAGCACATATGCAAAGGCCCTTGTACATACCCATGCAGACTCCGTGATTGTCACCAAGAACACCATTAGGAGGAATTTTTTTATGCTCAGTCCTTGCTTGTCAGCTTATTGAATGCAGAGGACCTAGAAGACTGCAAAAGACATTAAGTGTTACTCAGTCCAAATGACAACTGTAAAGGAAAGAGTTTTATAAAAGCAAGTCAACCAGGAATTTCCATGTCAGACTTGTATGAACAAAATCTTAACTATTTTTTTTTTCCGTTTGATCCATGAGTTATTGGTGCTGCTTGTTATACCAGCTAACCTAAAATTACTAACCAGAAAATAATATTTTTCTGTATTCCATTTGTTGAACATGTCCTATATTTTAATAACAGCTCATATGTATCTCCTTAAATAATTAATTTAATGCTACTATGCATTGAGTAATATTTATTTATTTCCCATCACTTATTTGTTGACAAGCACTAGGCTTATATTGATGACAATTTTTCTTGTCAAAAAGAGGCAAGTAAATTGTAATTCAACAGAGTAATAATAATATACAAGGAACTCGATGCTGAGATCACTGGGCATTCATTTCTATTACTGAGGACCCTCTGTGTAACATTTATGGGCATCTGTTGCATTGTAAAGCATCCCTTTAAATTACAATGAATTTGACTCATGGAGATATGAGGTATATAGTATATATGAAGTGCTCTCATAGAAACAAAATATGTCTAGACTGAGAATGTATTTATTAAGACTTAAGGACTTGGAGATAGAGGACAACATTACAGTATAGGTTGGGAGGATATATTAGTCAGAGAGTGAACACTATTCTGGAGTATGGAGTGGAGGGTAGCATGCAAGTGGAGGGTATCATGGATTAGGCAAGTGCAAGTGGATCCCTTTCTGATGGCAATAGTCAATGGGTAGAAATTAATTATGAGAAGATATTTTATATGTCCAGCTGCGTGGTGTCTAGTGTCTAATTCCTTCCAGCCATATTCCACCATCAATCTACTAGGTTTGCTAGGTTTTCAATGTTCATTCCTTCCAGTTGTGTCTGGATCTGTGTATTTTAGCAGTTTCATCACGTGAGCCACTACACCATCTTATAGGTAAGATATAGCTGCTAATTAAAGCTATAATGGCTTGTGTCCAATTTTACACAATAATAAAAACACAATATGGACAAATATTTCTAAACAATTTAGAATAAAACACCTTTCCTAGTCCCTTTGAAAGGATTTTGAGACAGGACCAGTCTAGGCAACAAAGGCTAGCTATTCACTGAGAAGTAGGATTTTTCCAGTGGGGGTGGTGGTCTCTGCTCCTTGTGCTACCACCCTCAACTTCCTGGAAAAGAGGGCATGATTCACTTTCTCTTGCCTGGTTGGTAGGAACTTTAAGAGTGTTTGCAAAGTTTGGCAGGTGCCGCCTGTAGAACATGAGGGATATGAGAATGGAAATGGCTGTTTGACCACCAGGAGCAAGAGATTAATGGTGTTGGTGAGAGCAGGCCTCAGTCAACCTTGGAGATAGAAGACTGAGGGATATTTCAGGAAGTGCCTCTGCTTAAGCTTAGTCCCTTGGGTCCACTAATGTGTTATAACATCCTGAATGGTCTAAGGTGATCTTTGATACTGATCCTTCCTTTACTTAAAACTATTTACTTCCTTTACTTAAAACCATTAATTATTATGGAGGTTTGCAAATATTTGTATTAAAATGCTATTTGTATTAATTGCTGAATTTCTTTCAACATCTTTGATGTCTCCTCAATTCTGTGCATTGATCCCTCCCAGTTCTTTACTCTTCTGTTTCCCAAATTCAGTGTCACCACAGCTCATTTTTCATGGGAAGAGGAAATAGCAAAACTCTCAGGATAAAGCTTGTTTTCCCACGAAGTCTTCTGCCTGTAGGCAGATATCTCAAGCCCTTAAATATGTGAAGAGACTCAGTGGCCCACACCACAGTGCTAAAATTTGAAGGCTGTGCATTTATTGGAGGAAGGGAATATTCTTTATCTGCCCTAGCTATATAACTGTTCACAAGAGCTGAAATGAAAATCTGAAAACACTGCTTGTATAAGTGGGAAACATATTCTTTACCTTCCCACCCTGCTTGACCATTGGTAGAGAGCTAATATGGCTCCTAGGGTTTCCAGGGAATGCAACAGCAGAAGTAAACAGCAGAGAAAAGCATCAGTAGAACCATGCATTATAAGCCATGTGCTTTAATGATGTCTACTAGATTCATAATGGGGAGAACCTAGGAAAGATATTTCTGTCCTCTCTTCATAATATGTCATGACTAAGATCACGGTCTTTATCACTTCTCCCACAAGCTGAAGACAATATTATTTCCCACTCTTAACTTTAGTTTATTCCCCTGAAACATGGGACCTCATAGGACATGTGTAAGCATTCAAGATTCAGTTCAGTTCAGCATATCTGGGAACGATCATTCAAAAGGGATGGTATGAAAAATGAATCAAGGAAAGTATGTGGGTACACATTATAAAGTGTCATTGGCTTCATGAGGGTTTCTGTGGAATAATCCATGCTCAGTTCTCCACTGTATACAGACTACATACACATTAATCAATAGCTATGGGAACTATTAGAATGTTGTATGGTCAACAATGTTACTAACACTATAAACTGAATGAGACTACCCATGAAAGAGTTCTCTTTCTTGGGTATGTAACCCTTTAGTCCTTTAATCAGTCATTTTAAAGTCCTTAAGTCATGTGGCTTAAGGAAAGAGATTTGGGTAAAGGAACTCGTTGAGAACTTGAGTTCAAATCCCCAATATTCCTACAAAAAATTAGGCATGGTTACATGCACCTTCAACAAGCCTGGCTGTGTGGGAAGGTGAAGATAGGGTGAACAATGGGGCCTAGTAACCCGAACCTAGATCCTGGTTCAGAGAGAGACTCTGTCTCAGGGAAATGAGGCAGAGAGTGACAGAGCAGGACTTGGGACATACTCCTCTGGTCTCAGTATGAACACAGGGGAAGGTGTACCTGTACACACTAGTGAAAACATACCATACACATATACAAGACAGACATGCATGCATACATACATACATACATACATACATACATACATTCATACACACACTATATAAGTTAACTAAATTAAATGGTAAGGTTGGCTTAAATATCATGGAAGTGGAGTTAAAGAGAAAACTACAGGCTTCCATAGCTTAGCCTGGGAATATTTGTGTATGTCAGAGTCTGGGGGAAATAACTGCTGATGCTAAAATCAGAGCCAGCCAGACACAGGCATCCAGGAAGTGAAAATCCTTATGATCAAGTAGCAGACTATGAGGGCCAGATAGTTTCCCGTGTGACATTTCAACTCCAACTGACCTGGAGTGGCTTCTAGGCACAGAACTTAGAGAAGCACCCTGACACCACATCTGGTTCCCTGATTGCTTAATGGTGTCACCTCTAGGGACCCACTAATTCCTTGAAGAAATTTAGAGCTACTGATGTGACATGCCAGGATATCCATAGCCAGAGGCAGAAGAGGCCACCAAGTTGTCCGAAGAATAGAGCTGTGCAGCCTTGCAGCACAAGAGTGAGAGGACACAAAATACAGTGTCTCTTCACTGCAAATCTCCTGGCTCCCACATAACAAAAGGAGTTTTCAAGGTCTCTGCTGAGTTAGTAAGACAGGATCTCCTTTCTGGTAGAGAATAGGTAAATAAGAAAGTGTGCAGGTGGCTTGAAATCATGTTAGTGTAGGTAGGCATGGTTAGAGCAGGGAGGCATGAACTCATCACCAGTTGTAAAATGGTTTTCAGAGAACTGATAAAACATTGGATCTATCTGAGGACAAAGCTGCCATGATGAAGAAAGCCTTAGGGTGGATGGCCCAGCTGGCTAGAGCAGGACCTGACTTGGCCAATCAAAGTCAAACCAACTAGCAATGAAGTAGAGGTACATTTGACTAGAATGACACAGCTAAACCAAATATCTATCCAGGGGACAAGACAGAGTTGGAGACAAATTAGAGTAAGGTGGATATTGATGTCATGACAAAGCTGGAAAATGGTATACATTTCAGCATATGATATTAATGATGTTTCCTCTGTAATTTAAACTGTTTTGAGCAAAGGCTGTTCATTACCATTAATTAGCCCCAGTGTGTTACAGGAAGGGAGTATATATTACTTTTTCCTTTTCAATGAAATTTTCTAACCAATTTTCTTGCTTTGACCTTTGTAGAGATAAAGGATAGCCCAACAACCTTGAACAAGTATTAGTGGGCTTAGAATTAATCAGCCGGACTGTTGGGCTCTTTGTTGCTGTATCACACATGTGTGCACACGTGCATCTCTCTCTCTCTCTCTCTCTCTCTCTCTCTCTCTCTCTCTCTCTCTCTCTCTCTCTCTTCTCCCACAGAAGGCAGAGGAGGACATCAGTTTTCAAAATGTGGGTCTTGATCCTTTTGGGAACTGAATGACCCTTTCACAGGGGCCACATATCAGATACCCTGTATAACAGATATTTACATTATGATTCATAAAAGTAGCAAATTACAGTTATGAAGTGGCAATGAAAAACATTTAAGGTTGGGGGTCACTACAACAAGAGGAACTGTATTAAAGCGCTTCAGCAATAAGAATGTCAACAACGGCTGCTCTAGCACTTTCCCCTTGAGTCCCCTGGTACAGTCTCTCATTCAACCTGGGGCTCACAATTTGCTACCTAGCATGGCTTACCAGCAAGCCCTAACAGTTCTGCTGCTTCCCTCCATAGTACATAGTGATCATGCCTAAATTCCTGTGTTCCTGGGGTTTAGATGCAATGGGTGTAGGGATACACAGACTGAAAGGAGAAGTTCTCAGCAGAGTTCCCACACAATGCAGGAAAGGGAGTCGTGACTGTTATTGGTATTATTGATCTACCTGTGTACTAAAAGATGTTTGCAGAACAGTCTTGAAAACTAAAAAGACAAGGTCAAAGTAAATGGCAGATTCAATCAATTTTGTAAAATAAAAGTCGTTAGTGAAAAATAAAAGCATATTGCTCTGAGTGTTATTTGGTTTCACAGAAATACAAAATACAATTTAATGCATTTCCCTTGTTATTTGGGTGCCCCAGATTCATAGGTGCATGACACAAGCAAACCTTTGGATTTGTTCTTTACCAGAAAGTATAAACAGAAAAATCCAACATGTCATGTTATCTGTTTTCTTTCATTCTTTATTCACCCATTCATTTGGCAAGTATCCACACTAGTCTTCCATGACAGTTACTAACACAGACACATAATATGCATGGTAGCTTTCTTCAAAGAGGTTTCTGTTTAGTGAGTAAGGCAATACTGGGAAAATCAGGAGGCGCTAAAGAGAAGAATATGTGGACGTTGTGGAGAACAAACTCACTTAGTCTTGGGGTAGTAGGGCTGGTTTTTAAATTGGACAGCATGGATAAGAACAGCAATTCCATCAGGTGAGGTAGGAAGTTATTCCAGCAGAAAGCCTGATGCAAGATTCTGCGAACACATTCTTAGATTCTTGTTACTCAAAATATGATCCCCAATGCCAGACTGGGATGAATGGATAGATGGATGGACACATACGCAAGTCAGAATGGCTTCTCTGTCCCATAGGAGAGATAAGAAGCAGAATTTTGGGGGCCAAGATCTAAGGTTCCACAAGCAACATCCCTGTATGGAAATGCTGTCTACATCCTCTGTAGAGCAGTGACTCCCAACATATAACTCAGCATCTTTCACTCACTTACTGGACAAAATAATATGATTATAAGGTTTTGCCAGTGGCTGAACCCTAGTTTCTTTTACTGACTTCTCAATCAATTATGCAAAAGCCCAACAAACAGTGCATTATCTTTGTGTCAGAAAAACAACAGCAGCAAGAGACCTGAATGGTATTTTGTCTTTTATAATGGCTCAGGACTGTGCTGGAGAATCTGGGGAATACAGATGTTTCTCTTTCTGCTTTGTATCCAACAGGTCAGCAGATTCTCCATAGTAACCTCTCCTCTCACCCTAAGTGAGGAAGCAGCTCTGAATTCATTGGCGAGGAAAGCAAACCCCAGTTATCACTGGCAACATTTCTAAAGTGCTTGAAGGTCACCTGGGATTCAGCCAGGTACAACCCACACATAAGGTAGCATGCTGCTGTTTTAATTATGAAAGTCCCTATGAACCAAAGGAAAGTCCTGGGGTAAAAAAGAAGAAAATTTCAGCCACTCCCAACAGGTGAATAGCCTTTGGCTGGAGCCTGGGGCTCAGGCTTGGGCTTTCAAGGGCTGGTGATCAAAGAGAAGGCTGAGGCAGTGTGTAGAGACTGCCATTGTCATCTCCTTGACAGTGTGATTTTACAAACCCATTTGCCTCTGCTCCTCTGCACCTCCTGTAGTACTGAGCAGCAACTATCTTGAAGAGATTGGAGATTTGCAATAAGTATGCGTGTCTATTTCTCCCTTGTGCTCTCAACAAAACATGCTTATGGCTATCAAATTTTACCCAGCTCTTGCTTAAAAAGAAGCCGTGATTTGTTTGACGGAGTGCATGTGTTTATTCTCCCTGCTGCTGTTGGAGGTGATTTGTTTTTATAAGAACAGACAGAATGTACCCGTGTCTGCAACTTATTAGAAGCTCTGGGGCTCTGCTTCCCTTGGAGAAGAAGCCCATGCTACTATGCTACTAGGTGCTCTCTCTCTCTCTCTCTCTCTCTCTCTCTCTCTCTCTCTCTCTCTCTCTCTCTCTCCCTGTCTCTCTCTCTCTGTCTCTCTCTCTGTATGTATGTATATATAAATAAATTTGATTTTGTAGTATGCCTGATGTCTCAGAAGAGGGATGTGTCTATTCTAACAACCATCATTTTTATATAAAATGGAAGGTATTCACATTATGTCTTTATCTTCTATATCTCAACTAGTAACAATATCAGAACTGCTCCCTCTTGACAACTATATTCATTTCTCATTAAAGATATTTCATGTTTTATTCAGGAATTTAAATGAAGCTATCAGAGCCTGGAATGGCATCCGTTTGGTATAATTGTATCCCTCGGATGCCAGCCCCAAGAGTTCTAATTAATATATATTTAGCTCCCTGACTGTCTTTAGACCAAGCGGTTGAGTGTGGAAGACAGGAAGGGGGGGGGAGCACAGAGATTTGAACAGGGGAGTCTGTCTTTAGAAAGACAGAGTTTTAGAAATTGTGCATTTTGAGTGCTTGGCTCTTATGTCAGAATTACTTTCAGGCCACCGAGCACTTTATGAAAAATGGGCTGCAAGATGATAATTATTTTTATTGATCACACATTCAAGTTATCAATTTTTTAATCTCCTTTCTTTCATTTTTTTCTAAGAAAAAATTTTCCTGCCCAGGGAATTACGTGCATTCACAAACCTTCTTTGCTTGGCTCTCCCCTCCCCTCTCTCTACCCCTTTTCTTCCTCCGACCTCACACTATTAAAAAGCAATATTGTTCCTCTTTGCCAACGTGAAAATGACTGGAACTATCGTGGGATTACTTGGCCTCCCTAAACCCATAATATGAAAAGAAGCTAATTGGGTACCAACCTCATTCCTTGTGGGCTTTGCCATCCTCCTTCATTCCCTCCAACCGCATCCCCATTCTCCCTTGCAGGAAATGAGTTTGGGGACATTTCCCATGCTGGCCCAACATTGGAATTCATAGCACTTGTGTGCTCTTAGAAGCCTCAATTCACTCTGGTTTCTGGGATGCGCTGGGACCATGGTTTATAAATCAATCCTGTGGTGTACTGTATGTAGAGAGCAGGGCCTTTGTGAACTCTAGTCAGATTGAATTGTACAGGCAATGGGGCGACCTTAACAGTTTGCAGTAAAGAAAAACAAAGGCTGGATAAATAGGACAATTCACCGGACACTTGGAGCAATCACAAGGCACTATTGGAAAGGCAAGGGATGCTATTTTCTTTTGTCTCCAATCTTGGTCCTTCTCATTCACTACTTGCTGAGAATGAATGTTTGATAGGGCATGGATTAGGGTCTTGATACAGCCAAGATCCAACCTAAGATGTTATTGAAATAAGTTAAGTTATTGTTCTGTGGGATTTCCCCCATTCTTAATCATACCATGAATCTGGTTCACCCTCCAAAGATCTGATCTCTTTCCTGAACCTCTACAATGACAAGGGTACTGCCATTTCTTTGTATCTTCGTGGAGGAAGTCAGCAGCTCTCCTGTTTTTGGCAACTTGGCCCAAGGAAGCAAGTTGTCTAAGATGCAAACATTTATAAACTATTCTGCTTCATTATCAATTCAGTATTACAGAATAACAACTTTGGTACACTGGACTCATATGCTGCCTAACCACTGTGTGCAGGCTTAGCATCCATCTTACATGGCAGTAACAAATAAGAATCATGTGGCAGCTTTCCCAAAAGCTACATAATTGTCCTAATACAATCAGTATTTTAAAATTCTGTATTTAACAGGGAGAAGTTCCTTCCCCTTAGCAGTCAGGCAGGCATTTGAAGGAAAGGAAGTCTGCAACTGTCTTGGTGTAGGTAGGGTGTGCATCATATACCGTATAGTCCATTTTTGCTGATTTCCAGATAGACCATCCCAGAGTCTCGCTGGCCACTATGTATATCTGACCAGACTCAGAGGAGTTTGTTATCTGAAGCTCCTCATTGCATGGGCACAGTGACAGGTTTGTCAAAAGGAGAACAATAACCAGAAACAGATGTGTGGAATATTCACCAATATGTCAGCAACTATGATGCACTTCAGCCGAGCCCATTCTTATTCTGGACAAATAAAAAAATGAGAAAGAAAGAGGACGTGGACATTTGTTTCCATGAGGCCAATTTCCATGCCAAACAGAGCATCGGTCTGGCTCTTGTGTTTGGCATAAACAGGACTCACACACTCAAAAATAATGTCAAAAGTTCAAAGGGTGGAGAGTTAAGAATTTTCACATGGGCAAATAAATGAGGTCTGCTGATTGGCTGGCCTTCACTCAGCTCTCTCTGAAGTGTCTCCTTGGGACTGAGGTGATGTGTGGCTTTGATTCCCTGCCCTTGTTCTTCCATAACCCGTTTTGGAATGTAGCCCAGTCCTAAGAGATTGGGGGTCACTCAGGCTTGATGGTGTAAGGTCAGAAAATGGAATGAAGCTAGAATATCTCAATTGAGATTTGAGTGTATATAAGTATAAATCAAAAAAGGAAAATCCTTGAAGGGACACCTTGCAGCTGTCGCTACAAATGAAAGGTTTCAAAATAAGTAGATACCAGAGTGCTGGGATGTCTGCAGCAGACAATTCCCTGCTGGTCCTTCTAGAAAAATACCAGTGTGCAGATGAGCATTCACGAGTAAAGGATGCGTAATCATCCAAGCAATAATGCTCTCCCAGACTCTTTAATAAGTCTTAAAAAGTTACTTCTAGGAAAGGATTTTAGGCATTGACAAAAATCACCTTTATTACAAATGTTTCTCAGTACAACAGAAATGAGAAAATTTACTCAGTAAGCCCAGTACATATCAGAATTTGCAGGAATATTATTTTTCTTGGAAATTCAAAACTACTTCCACTGTTGAGTCATTCATTCAGAAAGAAAAGGAGAAAGCAAGTGGGTTATGTCTCCTTTTCTTCCTAAATGTCACTGTCTCTTTTGGCTGTAGGATAGTCCTGATTTTATGTTTATTTAAACAGACATTTCTCTGGTTTGTGGGCATATTCCAGAGTAGAACTGCATGTTGCTTCGAGTGCAGTTCTTGTGGGCAAACACCTGATCCCCCTTAATAAAAGATAAAGGGGAAACCATTCCCTTGCCATTTATAGACCCCCCCCCTCCATGCCCTGCTGGCTGGCAAACTCGGCCTCCTTGTTTGACCTTTCTTTTCTGGCACACCACTGAATGTAGTGAACTTCGTACAGTGGTGCAGATGATGTTTCTAGTGCCACTTGAAAGCCACCTACTACAGAACTTGCTTGCATTCAAGAGTGCTTAGGATTGCCGTTAGAACACAAGTCCCCGGAATTTTAGTATATCATGTGAAAGTGCAGAGAACTGCTGTTCAGCTGAGCCGAAGTCACCTCTCCCTCTAATATTTTTTCAAGACAGCATTTTCTAAGAACTTCATTTCAGCATCCTCTGCCATGCTCAAGAAAGGCAATACTACTCACACAACTCATCTCTTCAATATGCTTCTGTTACTTTGGAAGAAGTCAATGTATCGTGTTCACACAATGGAGTTTGTGTGCTTATCGCTTTGATAAGCATTCTCCAGAGGACTTGTTGTAGAACAAAGATTCTGAAGACTGCGAGAGGATTTTAGGTTTAAGAGTGACCAAGGGTCAGATAATTTAAATTATGCTGAATTAAACTTAGAAAGTTGTAGTAAGAGCAGAATTTACCGGTACATTTAATCTGTGCAATTAGCTGAATGGGATTGCTGAACAAAGGATGAACTTACAATTTCTCTATATTTGTTTTTATTTATTTTCATTATCAGATATTATTAGTAGTAGTATCATCACAATTATTATTATTGTTTTTGTTTTTTTGAGGGTTTGAGATAGTGTTTTACATTTAGTTAAGCCTGGCCTCAGGCTCACAATATGCAGTTTGCCTCAACCTCCCACGTGCTGAGATGATGGGGATGTGTGAAACAAAAAGCTTTTTTCCTATATTAAAAAAAAAATCCTTCACTTTCTTTGACTATGATCTCCTTTTTCTGGGGCTGTTGTCTTCTGCCTAATGTTCCAGGATACTTAGGAAATGCTGTGTTAAGTGTGGTGATGCTTGCCTTCCATCCCAGAAGAAGAAAACTGCCACTTTTCAAGATGGCTTTTGTCAAGAGCAGGTGACATTGGATTTAAATTAGATTAACTGGCCTATAATTTTATTTAAGCCAAACTGAGAGATATTTTTTTTAAAAAAATCCTACAAATTGACAAACCGTTATGCACTTGAAATGGAAAAGAAAAAAAGGGAATAAAAACATTAAAATGTAGGGACAAACCTCTTCAGCACACACCCACATAAAGCTTCATAAATCATTTAAAATGTGACAAGAAAAAGAAACCCTGATCAAGTGAGTGTCCAAATAATTATAGTTTATTCTTCAACTTTCCTCATTGAAATCACATTGTCACTTGAGTAGTCATCTTGACACGACTAATTATTGCTATCCAAGGAAAACAAAAAAAATCCCCTTAAAATGTAGTTTAACCAATTCTCAACTTCAGAAGCAATCACTGAGACAAGGAGTCTGAAGAATGAAACACCCTGACCTTCCTGCTGTGGCTATGCTAGCCTGTGTGGGGCACTGCCCTCTACTTGCTTGTAACGCTTCACCTGTCACCTTGACTCCCAGTGTTAGCCTTCTGTTTCATCCAAGACAGTGTACATGTGCCACACTAATAGAGAAAAGCACACTGAGTTATGGCTAGGGTCCTTAGGGTAATGAGTCAAGGCTGACCCTGACATCCAGAAGTGACATCTTTACCATTTGTTCAGTCTCTGTTGGCTCCACCTCTTTCCCTGTGACATGCTTCTGTGAGGTCAGATGACACCAAGCATTCCCTGAATCTGGAATGGCAGGTGCTGCTCTGTCTTTCTGTTTCTGTGACCAGTCTTCCACAGGAAGCAAAGCGATGACATCTGAAATGTTGGAATTAACTTCAGGGTTCTCAGTGATTGGTTACATGAATGTTACCCTCAATGGAAATGGGGCTGGATTAAAGAGGAGATGAGATTCAATGCCATCTGTAAGGAGCTAGGTGAGTATGTGTACTCTTGACTACTGAGCATTGATTAGACACTAATAAAAATTTTCATTCTGTACTCTGTCACTCACAGTGTACAATGATCTAACTAGTCACTTTGATGAATCATTCTCAAAATAACTAAGCAATGAACATGAACATATCCATGGGCTCCTATGCACCAAATTGGCACTAATTGGACTGGGATTATCACCAATTTGCTCATAGGGAAAGGAGACTTCACATTTGCATGGCACCATCAAAGGCTCAGGCACTAAATCAACCCTGAAAAGGGAATGTTATACACTGATATCATACCCACCACATATAGCTCTGTCTTTATGTAATCTCAAATAATGGATTAAAAAATACCCCAATTCATTCAAAATGAAGTTGCCTAAATATTTCAACACAAGCATGGTTTCAGGTTATCCGTGTGGGGTTGCTTTCCTACCCAGGATAGTTCCAAGGCCCTTCCAGGGAACTTGTTCTAGGCGATGAGAATGAGGCCAGTGGTTGATGATGTTAAAAAGACATGGCATCTGCACTAGGCTGGAGAAGGGGCTGGTTGCACAAATTAAAGTCAAACACATCACAGCCAGATTAGCAGAGTTGAGTGAGCTGACTCCTGTTTTTCTCTTTCCTTCTTTCGTTTTTAGTTTGTATTTCCCTCTCTAAACAACAATGAGTCAACAACAGAAACCCTCTATTTGTTTTGTGTCATCATCCCTTCTTACATTCACCAGTTCCCATTTCATACTCTATTTGTGTGGGAATTGCATCTATAACACAACATGAAGCAAAATTTAAATACAGGTAGCTACTTAATCTTTCTCTGAATTGTTCTGGTCAATAGGAGTTTTTACCTACATAAAACTTGGATATACAAACCCATTGGAAAATAATAATGCATGCATATTGTGTTAGAAAAACTTGTCCTCTTGCCAAAAATCAGACAAAAATAATATGTCGTGCTTTCTTCTTCTTCCTTTTTTTTCTGTCTTAAGCAGATTTAGAACTCACAAGAGCCACCTTGTCATGTACTAGATGGTTGTTCTCAATGGGTGAGTTCACCCATGAAGAGCTTTAATTACTTGATATTTTAAAAGAATTCTTTATTTTATTAGTAGAGGGAGAGGGCATGAGCGAGGAGGGAGAGCCATTTGTGTGGGAGAAGTTGAATGCTACATGTGGGAAGCATGAGGTTTAAAATATAACATCCCTAATACACAGACTTCATTCTCAAAACAAGGAGCTGATTTTGGAATCTGCCAACAGGAAAAAGGGACAGTTTCAGGAGACATCCACACTGTGAAGTAAGTTAATAAAAAAATACAAGACAAAAGACAAACAAGCAAGCAAAACCCAGTAAGTATTCATGTAGACCAAAAGAGGAAGCCAACAGAACATGTCAGCTGTTGTTCTAGTTTTCCCCCACATTAATTTCCTCAAGAAACACGGAACAGGAGGCTCACAGACTTGGGCAAGGAAGAACTGCAACACAAGCTCAGAGGGGCTGCAGGGGCTTCCTGCTCTCCTTCCGCCCCCAACTTCCTTTGTTCCTTAATCATGAGGCAGCTGTTTCCTCTGGAAATCATACAGCCAAGCTGACAAGTCTCTGCCTCCTGGAGCCTGCCATACAGAAAGTACATCAGCTCAGATGTTGACATCAAATCTGCAGCTTCCTTGCAATCTGCCACCCTCTGCCAGCAGCCCCTCTGCCCCAGGCCCTTAGGTTCATGGTGACCTTTGTAAAGACAAAATCAGATAATAATAATAATAATAATAATAATAATAATAATAATAATAATACCAGCCTGAGCATTTCATCTTGAGCATTTTCATCTTGAACAGGTAAAGCAAATGTTGGAAAATTGTCAGGATCATAGGTCTCAGACTGAGAAAATGTTTCCAGGGTCATCTTTTGTGAACAAAATGTTGCCTGGCACCTGGTTTCCTAACTAGTTTGAAAAACTAGTGCTTTGCAACACACATTTGTTGTAAGAACTCTTGGCAGAACCTGGGACACAACTCAATGTGGGAGGTGCAGTGAGTGGTGAGAGGTGCTTTCTCCTTCAGAAACTTACTTCTGTTATTTATTTACATTGGGACTTTGAGGTTAAAAAAAAGAAAGCAATATAAGAAGTCGCATGCACTCAAAGTATTGAAGAGGGGAGCATTCAGAAAATGTAACTCCATAGTTAGGTCACTGTGAAAGAATGGAGCATTTGTCATCTGTACTAAGTAAAATGTGTGCTTGGTGAATGCAAGGTGAGGAAATGAACCTTGAAATGTTCATATTAGTCAGCGTTCTCCAGGGAAACTGGACTAATAGGAGGGTGCTGGACACGTAGACATAAAGACAATATGTCGGTGATGGTTAGAAAATCATAGATGACAAAAGAAGATAGATGATAGATATAGGTCGATAATAGCTATAGACAGATAGATAGATGTGAGAGAGAGAGAGAGAGAGACAGAGATTAATGTATGATAGACAAATAGACATAGGTGATATGTAGGTAATGCTAAATTATAAATGATGACAGAAGAGAGATGATATGCTTGTATACACAGAGAGCTCAGCCATACTCTTCTTTCACCTTTGTTTGGTTGGGGACCCTCAGTGGTGGGATGCTGTTCTACCATACCAAGGAGGGTAACTTAGTCTGTTTATTGGTTCAGATGTTGAGATCTTCTGGAAAAAGCCTCCCACATATACTTAGAAACATCCATCCATCTATCTGTCATCACTTACATAAAAATTAAACAGTGTCAGGAGATATCCTTGCTGAGTAAATTGCTAAATAATGCCAAGTGATGAGACACTGGCTTAGTAAAAGACCCATAAGCAAAGGCAAGTGTTCTAGGCTGGGAATAGATCTTGAAGTGGCCCTGCAGGTGCTTCATCATCCACAGGGAAGAAGGAGTTCTAGTGCAGGACATATAAGGCTCCATACCCCAGAGTCATGAAGTTGAGCCACAGGCAGGGTTGGTTCTCCAGCTCTCCATTGGCACCACTCTGTTTCTGACATCATAGGAAGACAGAGACCCACAATAATGGTGCAGAAGAATGTGTTACTATACTTGCATCTGCCACTGACTCACAAATAGCTTTATGTAAGTAATTTGAATTCCTTGAGCCTCAGACTTCTTACTGATGGCCTGGAAATGAATCACATCTAAGTAGCTAGATTATGGTAGGTATAAGTCAAGTGCTCAAAGTGTAGGATAAATGTTTTCTTTATAATAATAATAATTATAAAACAGTACAATTATCTTTATTGGTGTTGATAATGATGTTATTAAGGAGAGGGGTATCTTTAAGTTATTTGAAGGAAAACTTTGCAAGAATCAATGTTCTTCATAAAAGGTGATGGAATCAATTTGTCTAAACTTTGGTTTCCATATTCACCAGATGGAAATGGAGTGATATTGGGGAGGGCTTATTTAATATGAGCAAATACAATTGTCAGAAATATTTATAGATCATTTGATGGATATTGAATAATGAAAATAATCCTTAATGCATAGTAAATAATTGTAATAGCTTTGGTATGATTTTCAATAAAAGCATAAAACTGATTTAACAATTCTTATACATTCATTGTACTATTTATACTGAGGAGATTTCCATTCCAACTCTTTTGTCTGCCAATATCCACATTTCACTGTCTACCAGGAGGCAAACATTATAGTGATAGGCTCACTGCTTAAGATGAACTAATTAGCCTTTTGTACCTGAAGTTGAAATTCCAAGTTTGTGTTTCACATTTTGTAGAACCCATAACTACAGTTGTGTCTGAGATTTGTCCATAGTATCTTTTATGACTGGGAAGGGAATTTCCGTTAAACTGTCTGGTAGCCGAACGTAATGAGGATGCCTCTTTGAGTTTCTCCCAACAGCACTAATGGACTATCCTCTGAAGCCAGCGGTTCTCTAGTATCATTCCTGCAACATCAGCATCAACATCACCTCAGGGATTCTTAGAAAGGCAAGTCCTTAGGTTCATGGTGACCTTTGTAAAGACAAAATCAGAAAATAATAATAATAATAATAATAATAATAATAATAATAATAATAATAATAATACCAGCCTGAGCATTTCATCTTGAGCATTTTCATCTTGAACAGGTAAAGCAAATGTTGGAAAATTGTCAGGATCATAGGTCTCAGACTGAGAAAATGTTTCCAGGGTCATCTTTTGTGAACAAAATGTTGCCTGGCACCTGGTTTCCTAACTAGTTTGAAAAACTAGTGCAACAGCTGCCCCTCTACATTGCTCCAACCCCAGGTACCTTGATGCCCTCAATCTTCATCACTATGGGAAACTACTCAAGTATCAGAGGTGAAACCAATCACGCAGGAACCACAAGCTGCTACTCAACACCATGGCAGGGGCACCAAACATTGGTGTTACTCTACTGTCTATGTGGTTTTTCTTAGTTCCCATTAGTCCACTGTGTATATGGTACTTACCCTGATGACACGTTCTTCTTAAATAAGCTAATATTATCAACCAGGCTCTAGGCTTTAATGCAGGGATTTCCCCCTGAGTCTCAACGTCATTTATGTTGCCTCCTCTCATGTGCCGATTTACTCAATCTAAGCCCTTGAAGGAAGCTGAATTTCCATTTTCTTAAGTCTAATACACCGCATCTTCCTCTCCCCAAATACTGTGACCATGGTTTTAGGGAGAACACACTCTTAGGGGTGCTTTGCTATTCTTAGTTTCATCCCTGATGAAGTTTAGTGGTTTAAAAGTGTGATCAACTGACATGCAGATGCAGTGATCTTGTTGCGTGAAAGAACATCTATCACTGGAGTCATCCAGAACATTCCAGAAGAAGGATGAATGGGGGCAGGGTGGGAGGAAGATACAAAGAAACAAACCTTGACATTGATTTTAATATGAATTGTAGTTCTGCAGTGGGAGTAGATGATAAGGGTAAATGGACCTGTGAAGGTAGGGTAGTGCCTGAAGCTGCATGGATACCAGATGTTTGGGACTACTTTGATACATATAATATGAGGACTGGAGAAGACAAATATGTGAATAAGGGAATCAGTCCTCTGTCTCCCTTTGAAGATTCAAGTGTTGAACATGAGTTGTGAAAGTAGTGAGGCTGGATAACAATAACTACTAAGTGCCGAATGGTGGATTAGCCCTTGAGAGTAGAACACAGCAACACCCAAGCCAGACAATACTGCAACCATGAGTGGACAGGTTTGTCAAGGTTTCCATACCACTCCTAAATTGCTAATGCACAGACTGGTCACACAGCTATTCAGAATGTTTGTGCTTTTTTCTGCATTCTTGGTATCCTTGGAGATCTGGATTCAGACACTGCGGGGAGATGAGGAGAAGACATAGAGATCATGTCATGTTCTAAGAAAAACTTAAACAGAAATGTACCCACAGAACTCTTTACATCCGATTCACTTAACACTGGTGAAACATTTTAGGATTACACAAGATAAACGAAGCCCATGGTTAACTGGAGAATTCAGGAGGGCTTTTCTAAGAAAGGGATGTGGCAATGTGGTTGAAAAGCCTTGAAGACACTCTAGAATTTTGACTGGAAGCATAGGTGGGATTGATATGCTAATTTTCTAGTATAATCCTGGGCTTAAAGTGCTTCTTAATGTGTTCTGTCTTTCTTTAGCTGAATTTTCATCAAGGGTATAGCATCTAGGTAGCCAGGAATCTTACAGGGCATTTCTATTTTTTATGCAAATTTCCATTATCTTGTTCTATGTCTCAGATAAGCAATGTTGTATATTCTTGGGAGGACAAGGAGTGCTGCTTGTTAGATAGAGATGCTATTTTGAGGGTCTAGAAGATGAAGAGAAGCATCTAACTAAGATTAACTAAGGTTAAATCCCCAAGTAGGGGACATTGTGCATTGTGCTCATAGATGGAACATCTCCAAAGAAGGAATGCTCTGTAAATCTTCCTTGCAGATGAATCATCCCCAGGAAGGGAGTCCCTATGCACCATGCTCACAGATTGGTCATCCCCAAGAAGGGAGTCCCTGTGTAAGCATGTTCATAGATAGGTCATCCCTAAGAAGGAAGGCCCTGTTTGTGCTCACAGATGGGTCAGTCCTAGCACAGTTTTCTTCTCCCTTGTAGTCAGAGTTGATTTACAAGAAATGCTTACTCTTTAGAAGTACCATTTCTTTGTCTGTAAAATGATAAATACCAAAGATGAAATGCATTTTGGAAGAGGTAGACTGCAGTATAAAAAGAAAGTATCATGCCTAACCACATCAACATACTCACGAAAATTCCAAAGAAGCTTATAGAATTAGTCTGAGAACACATGTCACCATAAGTGTCTGCCATTCATTGTGGAATTTACCTTCAAAATGAGTTTTTCCTCCCTAGAATATATACAGACAATGTACAAAGTGCCGAGACATATTTTTTTTTCAGTAACAAAATTACATTCTACTCTTAGAAGTTTCTCCGTGGAACTTTAAATTGTTTCCTAAAAAGGCATGACAAAGCTGATATATGTGTTGCAATTTTGTTTATTAACATTTTAAAATTAAAGTATAATTATATTTTCCATTTTTCTTTCCTCCCCTTAATCAGTCTGATGTATTTCACCCCACTTGTTTCTTTTCTTTATATATATATATATATATATATATATATATATATATGATAAAATATGTAAATAACAGCCTGCTCAGTTTGCTTAGTGTTACTGTTGTGTATCATTTTATTAGGGTGGACCTCTTGTTATTGGATAACAAATTAAGGGCACATCTCTGGGGGAAACTATTTCTTAGACTCTTATTGGACCTTCCCTATACACATCTTTTTATTTTTTGAATACTGTATGATATCCTTAATAAAATGGTGCATAGTGTTATATTTTTCAATGTGGCTACAATAGAGAACATGCTTTTCTATTATTTTTTAAAAAACATAAATGAATGAAACCTCGTGTGTTCTTGTGTTACTTTATATTTCTTATAGTTCAGCTACATCATTCTGATCCCACTATGGACCTTGTTTAAGAATTACTAAGATAGCATTGCTTTTATCTTGCTTTTTCTTTAAGCAAGAATGGGCTGGCCTTAATATAGCCAGCCTAATTATTCAGTAGTTTTATTCATCCTTTCTCATTTTTACTGTTCTTTTCCTAGTTTTCTTCCCTCACAACTGTTAAGATGGTCAAATTCATCACTTAGAAAACAGAGCTTCTCACATGCAATTCAATAACTTCCCCAATGGGGAAAGCAGGCCACTTTGAAGTTTTTCTATTCTCAGACTTCATTAAGATTATGCCAGTGTTGTCTCAAATTAGGTTTATAGAGAGAGGCCTTTTGCAAATTTGTCATTTATAGATTGCATTAAACTGACCTGATTTAGCAATGCTGTTTAGAGAAAAGATATAATGTGTATTTATTCTCAACCATTAGGCAGTAAATATATAGCAATTACTAGAAATGTACAGATGTTCAACCCCCTAAGTAATGTACACATCTTATCTGGAAGACCAAATAGTTTCAAATTCACTTGTTTAACAAAATTATACCAAACATATATTATATGTCAACATCAGACTGCACATTAATACTATCAAGTCCAATGGACTAAGAGCAAAAGCAGAGAATCCAGGCAAATGATTACAACCAACACAGAGCAATGTGTATACTGAGGAGGTACTGGGGAGATGAGAGAGAGGAATCACCCTTAGAAGTCACAAAGAATCTGCAGGCAAGACTTGAGGGGTGCAAAGAAAGTGATGGAAACTCGAGGAAGCTTCTTCTACAGAGATGGTGCCTTGCAAAACCCAACCTTTTCAGGGGATGTCAGGTTGCCCTAGTGGTAGTACAGCAGGGTTTAGGGAGGAGATTCAATGGGAAGCAGATCCAAGGGTCATTCTAACATTCTGATCTAGTTGGAGAAGTTTCTGAAAAGAGAAACTTTTCAGAGAAACTTGTTAGAGTTTGTGTTTGAGAATCTCCTCTATCTAAGTAGTACATGAGAAAAACTACAGGTTGTAAGATGTGGCTGAAGAAAGGGTATGAGATAGATCTGTGAGGGGATACCTGGGGAAAATAAAAATATCATGAGACTTAGGATCTGAGTGATACCTCAAAGACATAATTCATCTTTGAGATATGTTTTTCCAAGTATATCCACATAGTAGGTCTCAAAATAAGCAGAAGTGAAGGAATATAATTTCTTCCAGTTGATTAGTACATGCCATTAGCTCCATTCCCATCACAAGTCAATGGGAAAACAAGGCAGGACTCTGCTCCTTGGAGTTCAGGGTAACTAGATGTACTGATAAAAAATTTCTGCTTAGTTTTTCCTAGGAATGATACATTGCTCTTTCCAGTCCTTTGTCATTTTGACCTTTCCCAGGTACTACCTTGATATTAGGGTGTTTGGCCATCCTCCTTCTCAACTGGATAGAGTTAAAATGCCATCAGTGAAAGCCCAGCTTGGAAGCCACACTATTGATCATAACCTCCCACAATGGAGAGGTTGGAGTTACTGTCAGGTACCATGGTCTCTGAGTCTGAGGGATTCAAGTGGCTTTTAGCTTCCTACAGGCTCCATGGAAGCCTGCCAAGTGGCATTGCAGTAATGCAGCTAATTGCATTGCTTTGGTATGTTTTATGGAAGACATTTGCAACAATCTTCAACCTAATACAAAAAGATGACTTAGGAAAACAGGTGTGAAGCTCACAGGCCATGCTTGGAATTAGAACCAAACAACAGTCATAAAGAATGAATTAAGGGAATTCTGTTCAAGCACAAGGACCTGATTTTAGATCTTCAGTATCCATGTAAACAGCTGGGCAAAATGGCACATGCCTATAGTCCCAACATTGGGAGGCAAAAATACAACACATATGGTTTACTAATTAGTCAGTCTAGCCTAAATTAGAGGCTCCAGTTAATGAGAGATCCTGCCTCAAAGAATAAGGTGGAGATATGACTGAGGAGGACATTTGATATTGGTTAAAATCTGGCCTCTGCATAATAAGAACACATATAAACACACACATGCACACACACACACACACACACACACACACACACAAATAGGTAAATAAAGAATGAGTGAATTGTTAAGCAAGTTTATCTTTTTTTCTTTCTTTCTTTTTTTTAAGAATGAAAAATTGTGGCTGGCTATGGTATCGTAAGAGGCAGGAAGAATTTGCAATGATGCTGTTCTTTTTTGGATGTGCAGACTTTCCCTCTACATGCATCATGTCTGGAACTGTTTACACTTATCTTTAAAGTTTAGTCTCTTGCTAAGATTCTGCTTTATGTTGCTGGCCCCTCACAACCACACCACCCTCCTTCCATCTGAACTACGGGGCACTGGGCTCCTGCTTTGCTGCCTCTTTCATATTTGTGAATACCCTCTTACGTCTGGGACATCAGATTGTCTCATTTAAATTTAATTTGAATTTCTGTTTGAAGAATCAACCTGAGACATCAAAGAGCATCTGAAAATGCACTACACAATAAATGATCAAATGATTTCTGAAAACATCAAACCTTTATATCTAGAAATATTGGATCAAAACATGCATTTATTTTATTGTTAAAACTAAAGAGAGACTTAAAAGCACTTGCCATGTGAGTTTGACACTGCATTTAACTAACAGACAAATTGTTAGAACCTGGTGAGGTTGGCACATCAATACATGCATTATTTTTCTAATTCATAACTTGTCAGATTTTTCTTGATTGCTAAGCTTTGACTAAGCTTCAAGCTAATTTTCCTCAAGAAATCATAGAAATATTATTTAGAGTACAGGTCACTGATGCCTAATTTGCAATCTGAGAATAAGTATATTACCAATTTATCTGCTCAAAATATTCTGAAGTCAGTGTTGAAATGTGACCTTTGAGGGACCAACTTCCCCAAAAATATCTTACCAGAATTATGTGTGAATTTAAATTTCAAGATCGAAAACCCCCTTTTGTGTATTAACATATTTAGGAAGGGACCTTAAGACTGTTCAGAACCATAGTGAATTAGCTTCAGTGAGTCAGGGCAGGTGCTAGGGAAAGCAGATGGGTTCAAAAGGGCCAACAGGGGCCTTTGTGGATACAAAGATATGTTCTCTATCTACCACAGAAACATGGGAAGAGTTCCTTCCAAATGACTAAGTGATTACATCTTGCCCAAACAAGAACTTAATAAGTGACAGAAAACTTAATGACTGGTCCCTTGGCATACCAAGAATGGCATCACAAGGCAATGGTAGAGAAATTGTGGGCTGTCCTACATTGAAGAAGTCCAGATAAGAGATAATTTTTCCATCCGAGTGTTTCATGATGATTTTCTTGGAATCTGTTACCCAGGTAACTTTTATGAATTGATTATTTAGTCAAAAAGAATTAACATAAGCATTGTATTTTAGAAGAAAACTTACATGGCCCACTTTATTAGTTCTGGACAAAGTAAGCATGCAATAACTATCTGCATACTTGTGTTTACCATTTCTCTGTACGTAATAGCCAATTTACAGAATTATTAGCCTAGGTGCCCTCCATTAGATGGATTGATACAGAAGATATGATTTAGTGCACGTGCACACACACACACACACACACACACACACACACACACTGTATATATTGTCCACTCATAAGGACTGTTTGTGAAAATAAATGACACTATGTTAAATTCAATACACTAGACTTAGAAAGATAACTGTCCTACTTGCTCTTAGCTACACAATTTAGCAGGTAGGGAAAGGCATAGACTTATAGGGGATAATATAAACAAAGAAGATGGGGGGGAAGGAAGGAAAGGGATAAGAAAAGGAATGGAATAAGTATGTTTCAATTAAATTATGCACATGTACAGAATCATCATAAGTAAATATAAGAAGTACAATTAATATGTGTTTGTTAAAGATAAGGGAAGTGACTGTGACATGCTAGGAGATATAGGAGCCTACTCCCCAGATAGAAAGCATACAGATCAGTCTTTTGTCAGGCTCTACCCCTTCCACCCTGCTTCAGAGTGGAGGATATGTTCCTTACCAACTACCTAACTTGTCTATTTAATAGTTATGGTGTAATCTGTTTCCTAGAAGTGCAGCTTAGATTTCATAATATATGGAGAGAAGAAAGTGACAATGGCTGAAATTCAAGCTGGGGAGCCAAGCAGCAAAACACTTGGAAGTGAAACTGTGATTAGAGAGTCTAATGTTCCCAGACCCATGGATTTCCCTTGTCATCTATGTTGATAGTTCTCTACTTACATCCCCATCTTGACTAGAACACAGAGATAGTTCAGTAATGGCTGTGCTTTGGGAAATGTGGCACAGGGACTCTTTTGTTCCTGTTTTTTTTGTTTTGTTTTGTTTTTGTTTTTGTTTTTGTTTTTTGGTTGATTGGTTGTATTTTTGGTGGGGGGTGTGGGGGGAGATAGGAATTCAAGGGACAATGTTTCTCTGTAACTTTGGAGCCTGTCCTTGCACTCACTCTGTAGACCAGGTTGTCTCAAAACTCACAGAGACACAGAAATCCACCTGCCTCTTCTTCCTGAGTGCTGGGATTAAAGCCATGTGCCCTCAAGCAGGGACTCTTTTATCCATGGGTTTGTGGAGATGATGCTTGGGGGAGTTATCAGAGGAGAGGTAAATTATTATCTAGGCTATGAAGGTTAAGCATATTGTAAATGTGTAAATGGGACATATACTTTGGTCTTTCAAATATAAGAGGCAGTGGCCTAGTCCAGAGTGTGTATGCTGGTATGTTTGTGGAGCACCATGGGATAGACTTCATATTTACCTGGGTGTGAGTGGGCAGGGTTATACTACCCAGGTTGTGTGTTTATGCGTTACACATGTTTCAGTCAACCTGAAGTACTAATCATCTTTCTTTAGGAAGAACACATTTTTATGACCTCCCAAGGTAGCCATCACTGATGTCTGCTCTAGGGATGGTTGGTCCTTCCAGTATACCACAAAAATCTTCTTGCCCTTCTTTTGAAAAAAGTATGGTAAAAGGATTTCGCATCATTTCTCTTGGGATATTTTGTTTCTCTTTCTATGCTATGAGTAACTATATGGGTTTGGAAGGTGTTTTTTTAATTGAGGACCCAAGCAGCAAAGAATGGTCTACAAGCTTTGAGTCAGTAGGATGTGAGGCTATTCTAAAAACAGAAATGTTTCCAACCAGAAGAGATGACTGAGGAGGCCAGATGCACATAGCTGGACCACCAATCTGCCCTGTTCAACTATATTCAGCTCTGATTTTAGCATCTACTAGGTTTGAACCCTTAATATCTTGGCCTTCTAAAGACAAAGGATATTGGATTATTTCTAACTGAAAGGCAGGATCACAGGTTGCCCAAGTTTGTTGGTTTTGATGGTCCCAGAATACATGACTCTCAGCCTTGGCAATTTCCTGGAGCTCATTTCTGCTGAGGAAGCTATTTTTTGAAAGCATGAGTTATGCCTTGTTGTCCTTAACAAAACAAAACAAAAATGTCACAACAGCCCTCACCCTTTGAACTCTGCTTTTTTTTCTATGAATCCAACCCACAGCCATACCTCCATGAGCATGTTAATGGCTTGCCTACTGCTTAAATGGCTTGCTAGTCCCACTTCTTCCTTTCCCTCCTACCAGAGTCCTCAACAAAAAACCTCCCCTACTCTGTCCTTTTATGAAAACATTTGCTTAAAAATTCAATGACAAATATTCCCAGTGATGCATGAACTACTCTCCACTTTCAAGATAATGATATCATTTTTGTAAATATGAGGAGGATGTGACAACTGCCTTGCTCTTGCTCTATAAAAGCTTATGTTGATAAATAAATAAAAAAACAAGTCTTTTTACAATATCATATAATTCCTATAATGCAGACTTGAGGAAAACCAATGATGGAGTGACTAGTCTGTAGCCCACAAAGAAAATAAAAGATTTGTGCTTAAAAGGGTAAACAAGACAAAATATGTAGTTTGCTGTAGTTATATTTTCAGAATACTTTAACACTTTTTTGCATGATAATATGATACATAATATCATTATGTTAGTAACTGTACATATGATTCTATAATTGCATAAAATTAATTCAAATACAAAGAATGACTGTAGTCAATGGGCTGGATGTATTGAGAGTCTTTATATACCAAACAGCTTGCTAACATGAAAATACATAACAAAATATTTTGTAAACTACTAAAACACTGAATTTTAGAGAAAAATAAATTCAGAGTCATGGGATATTATTTCAACAAAGATGTGCCATAATGGAATTTTCAGGCAACCAAGCATTATAAACATAATAGTGAGCTAATATCATGGATAAACAAGTTAGCCATGCAGAACATATAAGCCTGCAAAAAAAAAATATTAGTGTGCAGGGAGCAGAGTAAGAATGTGGAAGATCAGAGGGAAGGAGGAGGGAAGGGGCAAAATGAAGGCTACAGATGAGTGTGTCTCTGCAGCAGTTAAAAAGGAGAAGAGAATGGAGACTAGGAAGGAAACAAGAACACCTTAAAGACAAGACAAAACAAAAGACAAAGTAAAGACTGTAAAATAAAAAGTTGCATAAAAACCTTACACCAAGTCAAAGTTGGATCCTTATGAAGGTACATCTTTTAAAAGTGACCTTCATAATAACATAAAATAACCCAGACCCCCCCAAATCCTCTTTAGTGAGTTCAGTGAATCTGAATCCATATTATGCTCACTATTTTTTATCTCCTCCGTAAGAACATACAGGCAAGCTTCCTCTGTTAGTACAAAAATTATCAACTGCTGCCAAAGTCCAGTGAAAGAATGACAGAATCCATTAATGGTGATGGGAGGAGAAATGGCAATGGAACGATTGAAGATCGTTCAAGACAGCTTCTACTACACTAGGCAGTGCTGGGGCTTGTGTCCAGCAAGGAAGAATCTGTCATCTAAGAGGCTTGTATTAACCTGTTCACCTGAATAGATGGGGGAAATCATCCAGAATAAACAAGACAAATATGAGGGATATGAGGAACTTGTTGCAGTCCATATTGCATGTCAAGACCATGAAGTACAGTGGGAATCTAAATACTCAGCTATGTATGAAGATGGCAGGGGCAGTTAAATTGGATATAAGAAAATTGGGGCTTTCCAATATGCATCTGATACATATGTCCTTGGAAATGGAAGAGACTATTTAAGATTGAAGTCTAATGAGGAAATTGAAGGAGCTGTACGCTTGAGGGCTGGGAACAACCTAAGTTGAAGTTTGAATAAGGAGGAAATGCCTGTATATAGAAAAAGAGCAGTTAATCAAAGAAGTGGGAGGAAAGTAGAGGCTTGCTATAGGTTTCCAGTGAATGGAGAGTTGGAGTCTAAAATAATAACACTAACTGTTGGTGAGAAAGACAAAGAGAGTTTGTTACATTCTGTAAATGATGGTTACTAGTAACACTAATACAAAAATTATTGAGTGGAATGTAGAGAAGCTAAGCATGAGTGAGAAGCAGCAGCTATGAAACAGGCAAGGGATGCTGTTATGGCAAGAAGTCTTAGAGCAAAGAAGAAATACGTGGGATGGTAGTAGTTCAAATACCTTCTAGAATCCAAGAAGCATTGTTTGTAAAGGATGACACATGTGCTTGGGTGGTGACGGGAAGGCTTCAAAACTGAGATGGAAGATAGAAAGAGTGTAATTGTAGAAGCAATGTTTCTTTATGAGTCTCCATGGTTACAAAGAGTCCAGAGTTCAGTATGGAGAAAGAAAAGGCTAATACAGATTCCAAACTTTGGATGATGGAGGAATAAAGGATCATCAAGTAAAGGGGGGTGAAGGAGAGAAAAACACTGGGTCCAACAGTTTTTGGACCTCTTTAAAAAAAAAAATGGAACAAATACCTACTAACTGGCCTAGCCATTCAACTCTGAGAACTTAAAAACAAGTATTCATAGCAACTTTATTTCTGATTGTGAAGTAATCACTACAAGCAGATGTAGCTTATTAGAAATTATTCTTATCTCAATGAAAAAAGTATCCACATGATCACAGGAAGGTGTTAGTATAACATATGCTAAGAAAGTGATGGGGTAGAAATGGTTATGAATCTGAAATGGCTCCGTGTATTTTGGGGGCTTATTCTACACCTGGTTCTGATATTTTTCAGTGTTTGTGCAACCAAGGGAAGAAGATCCCAGCAGCTGGAAGTACATCACTAGAGTTAGGCCAGTGAAGATGACAGCTGGCCCAGCAACCTGCCGCATTCTCTGATTCTTCCTCCACTCCAATGTGAACAATATGTGCCACATGCTGCCACTGCCAATGCCTAAACCACTCTCCTGTCTCTTGCTCCATCCTGATGGCATGAAACCACAAGTCAAATGACTCTTCCCTAAACGTGTTTTTGTCAGTCACAGTTTTAAGTAACAAGAACAAGTAGGATCAGAGAATTGGGCTGTTGCCTTGACTAAACTCAACCAAATGCTTCTTAACACTTTGAAACTGGTCAATGGAAGGAATTACTTTTGATTGCACATTTGGAGTCCAGAAGCCCTAGGAGGCTGAAAGATGACCTTAATGTACCATTATGGTAGGAATTTGTAGACTTTGATGCCAATATAAATGTAGGTAATAAGACAGTACTAAAGATGCCATAGACAGGAGTGACATCCAGGAACTGGACTAGCAACCATTCTGTTATGCACTGGCAATTTTAAAGTTGTCTTACCTATGCAATAACAATCTCAGAGAGATCAAAGTTCCAAAACAATAATTACCTGATTAACCTGGCAGAAAGCACAGCAATCATGCTGTAGTATGATCTTTATTGGCTTCATTTAGTTAGGTTTACAGTGATATTAGCAAATAAAATTGGGACTGAAAAATAGGTGCTTTGGCCACAAATGCAATGTACTTACAGTAGTGACATTTTTTTTGAGACAGAGTCTGTGATGATCTGTGTTAAAGCTCCATTTGTCAATATTGAGAATAGCAGAGAGATGGGCTCCTGAGCAGGACAGTTGGGGAGGGGAGTAATCTTGATTGTGGTTTAATTGAGGTGAGAAACTCTGACTGTGGGAAGGCCCATCCACTGGGCAGGGGTATCACGGAATGTATTAGGTGGAGAAATGGAGTCAGCACTAACATCATGCATGTATCCACCTGTTTCTTGACTCTGGGTGTGCTGTGACCAGTCGCATGAAACTCCTCCTACCTGTACCTCCTAGCCATGATGGACTGTACCTTGAGCTATGAGATTAAAAATTAAATTTCTTCCTTAAATGGCCTTTTGTGAAGTGTTTTATCACAGCAAGAAGAAAAGAAGCTAAGATGAAGCCTCAAGAACCTCAAACTGGCTTCAAGTACTTGCCTCTCTCTATGTCTCAGTTTCTGGGGCCATAGGTCACTCAGACTCAATCCCTGCCCTCCCCACAAAGTAGGGGGAAGTCATTAGATTTAGTAATTTCATGTAATGACTAACTCTATGGTGCATCTTTTTTTTCCCCATTTGAGAGTGAGGGTAGGTTTTTGTTGTTCTTTTGTTTTGTTATTTTGTTTTCTTTCTTTATAAACTCATTGTACATGCTATTGGGTTTAATATATATTTGCACTGATGTTCTTCTGTTCTGCCATTGTTTTGAGACAATATTTTGTGGATACTGGCTGGTCTCCAACTCCTTGTATAGATGAAGATGACCTTGAACTACTTATCCTCTTGCTTCCTACCATATGCTAAGATTCTAGGCATGAGTTCTCGTGTTTAGCTTCTCTCTCTCCTCTTTCTCCTCCCACTCTCTCTCTCTCTCTCTCTCTCTCCCCCTCTCTCTCTCTCTCTTTGTCTCTGTGGTTTTTCAAAACAAGGTTTCTCTGTGTAGCTTTGGCTGTCTTGGAACTTGCTCTGTAGACTACATTGACCTTAAACTCATAAAGATCAGCCTGCCTCTGCCTCAGGAATGCTGGATAAAGGCCTGAGCCACCGCCACCCACTTCTTCTTTCTTTTTATCAAGCATGGATTATATAAATCAACTGTGATTTCACCATGAAGTAGAAAATTATTCACCTAAGTATCTAGGACAACCTTATTCCAGTGTAATGATCCCAAAAGAATACAGTAATTGAGAATACAAGGGTTTTGTTTTTTAACCCAGTATCTTCCAAATATATTTTTATAACTTTCATTTTTTTTTCATTATAATGGTGCACAAAAATTTAAATGTATAACAACTTTGTACCATAAAATGATAGCTAGACCTTGGGGTAGTGACTTGTGTCTATAATCCCAGTACTTTTCAGGAGGCAGAAGATGCAGGATGGTCAGGAGTTCAAGGTCATCCTGAGATACATGAGGAAGTATCTTAATGACTAAATAAATAAATAAGTAAATAAATAAATAAACAAAACAACAACAACTTGAAATAATGAACAAAATTACTTTAATTGCTAAAAAAATATTAGTGCTATTAGCAAGTAATTAGCCACCTGAAGCAGCAGGACAGTGTACAGAGAAGCTTAAGAGAATCTCAGAAGACGTCATCCCATTGGTTTTGGAATGTAAATATTAAGTACTTCCCTTTAATAAGAGAGATCCAGAAAGATGCCCAAGTGAACAGTCTTCCAAGGCTCAGCTGCCCAGGTGTTCAGAATTCACAGCCCGCATCATTCCAAGAGATAGAATTGCTCCAGAACCTATCAGCAGACAGAGCTTGGCATCATCCTGGTGCTACTGGTCTTATAGGCAGCAGAATGCAAGACTTCTGGGGCCACATTCGCTCATACCCAGAGCATTAAGAAAAGTCAGAGATTAAGTAATGTTTAGGAATGATGCTGATTCCCTACAGTGCATTCCTGTCATGTGGTTCCATGGAGCTTTAGGAAAAGTCCCAGTGGGGACTCCATCTTGTTAGAAATACTAGAAATTCTGGGTATCTGCCAGAGGAAGCTACAGAAGGGTGTAGTCAACCTAAAGGAGATCAAGGCCATAGGGCAGGGCTACCTAAACTCAGGTAATGCTGCTACACACCCAGGATGTAACACCAGACATGGAGCTGTAGGATTTAATATTGTCCAGGCTAGAATCTGTTCTTGCTTTGGTCTCAATTCTTCTTTCTGTGAATCCATCCTTCCATTTTGGTTGACAATATTTATTCTTTGTCAGTATAAATTGCAGAATTGCAGGCACGAATTTTTTTATTTTGTTGTTGTTTGTTTTTTGTTTTATAGATAGGAGTTTTTCTTGAAAGCTGGGCAAATTACTAAGTGGTAGAACTTACCTAGTAAGCTGAAGGCCCTGGGTTCTATTTTCATTTAATAATAATTCCTTATTAACTAAAGGTATTTACCTCTGGTCTCAAAAGAGACACTGGATTTTGGACTTTTGAGCAGTGTACCATGAAGACTTTGGTGGTTTGAAGTTGGCTTGAATGCATGTTGCATTCTGAGATAGCCACAAGGCTTTTGGTGTAAGGAGCAGAACGTCATTCAAATCTGAAATACCCAACACAAACTCATGATTTGACCATGTTCAGCAGCAGTAACACTTTGGTATGCTGTGAAACCTCTAAGGACCAGGACCTAGCTGGTGAAAGTGGACTTCTAGATGCAGATCTTTTATGGTTGTACTCAACCCTACTTCCTGCCTCACCATCTGTTTTTCCACCCCTTGTGATGATGCAGTTAGTCCCCCACCTGCTCCCATGGCTACTGAGACATTTTTCTAGCTTTCCCTGTCACAGAAGGTTGGGACCTTTAACAACCATGAATCCAAATAGTCATTTCCTCACTTAGCTCTGTGTGCATAGCAACTGAAGCATGGCTAAAACAGGGATCAAGACACCATATTCTGGCTTAGTAGTTAACTCTTGGAAGTATTTGAACATTTGAGCACATGAACTTGAATGCTAGAAGTTGTTTAGAGAGAGTGGCATTCTTGACAGGTGCCATGAGTGGCCTCAAGTAGTTTTGTAGAGAGAATGAACCTGGAGGAGATATGGGGACAGAGCTGGAGTGAAGTCTAGGGTTTCTGTTAGACTTAGTAAAAATTACTTCATCATTCTCTGGAGTTGGCTCCCTGCTCTGTGAGCTCTGGTAGCCTAAGTATTCATTGTCTTAGTTCTGGGGAGGCAGAGTCAGGTGGATCCCAGGAGTTTGTTGGCTGGCTACCTTAGCAAGATTTAGTGAGAAAGTCTGTCCTAAAAAATAAGGTGGAAAGACATTAAGGAAGACACCATACAGAAAACTTTGATCTCTTCATGCATGTGCATGTGCCTGCAAATTTAGCCATATACACTTTCACATACCTTATATATACATATATATATATGTATATATGCATACACTCACACAAAACCATGTGTTTTATTTATCCTTTAATTAAATTCTCTTGGATATTAAATACAATCATATATATGCATATAACACACATATATAACACACATGTAAATATATATACATTATATACTATATACATACACACACACATATATATGTGTGTGTGTGTTTGTGTGTGTGTGTGTATATGTACTCTATGTATGTATGCAACATTGAAAAGAGAGAGGTGACCATGCCCTTTGGCATTCAAAGATGAAGATATCTTGATTTATTTTGTAGGGACTCAAATAGCATGATAGAGCATTGGGGTGGCTGCGGGGCTGGGGCAAATTAATGAAAATGCAAGAAACTTGATGCAGAAAGAAGCACTGTCCTTTCTGTTAGTGTACACGCTGTGGGGCTGTGTACTGCAAGGTGGGCGATTGGCACTAACAGGAGTGCTAATATGATGTATTAAATGTCAGTGTGGCATCGCTGGGTGTGCATATCTTTCCTGTTGTACTGCCTGTTTATGCTTATTCAGCCCTTTGAATAATTTAACACATTTCTTACTCTAAATTACTCTCAGCAATTTGATGGGGCTTCTGGCAGTTTACTTGAAACACTCAGTGTTAGGTCAACATAGGGTCTCAGCTTCTGCTAAATAGAAGTAGTCTGCTTACTTAGGAAAACATAATTAGTTCTCTCTGTGGATCTCTTCAAAGGTGGGTGGGGTGGGAGAGCAGGCATTGAGAAAGCCAGTGTATGGGTTCATTTGGTTGTCAATTCAGAAAAGCCCAGAGATGCAAGAGTTAAAATTTTAATGGAGCAGGAGGCTGGTCTTCAGGAGAGGGAAACGTTGAAGGGCATGGAAAACAGTCTGGGTTGCTGTGCAAATACATGTATTTGATGAATGACCCTCATTTAGTCGATACTGACCGTGTTGAGTTCCTTTCCTAATTTAATCCTCATGTAAATACTGGCTGCCCCACAGAAGTCCAGCCACTGTGGTGAGTACTGCAGTGCTTGTAACTTGTACTGGTGAAGTAGTGAACTTCTGTCCCATTTGTAAGCACTGCATTGACTACTTCTATTCTCAGACTGCCTGTGTGCAAACTACTCGTGATGCCAAGTCTTTGCTTCTGTGATTTGTTTTCATTGTTTCCTTCCTTTTCTGGAGTTGCAGCTTCGATAATTCACAAGAACAGATAGTTTTCTCAGCTCTCAGACACACTGGTTTCTTTAATATTCCAAAGCCCATTTTCTCCTGTGCATGTCCGCAGTGTAAACGCCACTGCATTTTTTACATGAGATGAGCATTTTTAATTAAGACTAGAAATTTTACCTTTGATGATGCATCACCTTGGGAGAGATACCGAGTGTGTAATGACCCCAGCCAGCCAGTGTGGTGGCAAAATGATGATTCAAGAGTGCAAAGGCTCAGCTCTTTGTTATGTGACAGCAGGACTCTGATTGACTGTCCCCTCTGGGTTTGAACTCTTCTACCACTCCAGATATGCTGAAAAAGCGTCTTGGGGATTTGAAGATCCTTACCCATACTGAGAGTCCATAATGAAGTGTTTGCTTATCATCCTTTTTACCCCTTTTGAAATAGTCTAAGCCTGCATTGTAACCTTAGGTCAAAACTATTTGGGGTGGTGGAAACTCGTGATAAACACAGGCCTTTGAAGGTTAGAATGCCATTCACTTAAGAACATCAGATAAAAATTTTTATTTAAAATTCTATACACAAAAATCCTCCAAACTGTCAGGAGGACCAAATGTGTGTGCATATGTGTGTACATGTATATATGGTGCATGCATACATTAGTCCTCCCGGTGTTTATGTGTCTCAAACACATAAATAGAAACGGTTGTGCTCTAAGCATGTATATTTAATAAACATCTATTCAAACATTCTGTTTTAAAACCTAGTAATATTTGTAAAACTAGCATACTTTCAAATACAACTGTGTAATTATCACTATGTGTTCCAAGAGCAGTAGTCTAGTCTCTATTTGAAAGTCCTTGTTTTAGTTTCAGCACGTGCTGGCATGTATAAACTTTAGAATTTACCAGTTATCTACATCATCATTTTTTTCTGATAGTAAATATTCTTTAACATCTTCTGCAGAAAGTCCATGTTTTTACTAGCAAAGGAAGGTGCGTTAGCCAAGGATTTTTATTGGAATAGAATTGACATAATAAATGTATATGTGTGTGTATAAAATGAGTATGTGAATATTATGTGTATATAGACATGCATGTAATACATATATTCATATGTATATATTTGAATATGTATATATATGAATATGTATAAATATGTATTTATATGTATATATATGAGTATATATACATACATATATATATATATATATATGTATATATATAGTCACTCATAGTCTGTGGTCCAGCTGGTTCAACAATGACTGTTTACCAACAGATAGTATAATTAACAGACATGATCATACTTTCTTAGGCACCAAAACCCTGAAAAGTAACACCATTTCCATCAAAGAAGCACTTAAATAGCCATCATTACATATGTTCATTAAACATCATGAGCAGTATGAACCTTTTCTTTACAAGTCTGAACACTCTGTCATTTAACAACACAGCTGTATGTCTTTCTACAAAAATACATTTAAATTTTCCTGTTCTTGACAAAGAGTTACCTTGAAGGATAACATCCATCTGTTCTCTTACTTTCAGAAAGGCAGATACATTTTTCCTCAGGAAGCATGCCACCCCCACTAATACTATAGTGATCACACACTGGGTTTCTGAAGTGAGAAGAAGTTTTGTTGGTGTGTTAATTTGATTCCATTTCTGTGATAAAACATTGAGACCAAAAACAACTCCATGGAGGCAAGGCAGCATTTGGTTAAACTTGCATACCACAAATCCTTCATTGAAGGATATCAGGGCAGGAGCTTAACCCAGGAATCTGAATGTGAAACAGACATCATAGAGGAAGACTGCTTACCGGCTTGCTCCTCCTAGCTTACTCATACATCCAATGGCCACTGCTCACAGTGAGGGTGGGTCCCTCCATATCAATCATTAGTCAGTGAAATGCCACACATATTTACCTCTGAGACAATATTTTGGTGGTTTGAATGAGAATGGCCCCCATAAGGTCATATGTTTGAATGCTTGGTTTTGAAAGTGTGGCCTTGTTAGAGATGGTATATCATTGGAGGTAGACTTGGAGGTTTCAAAAGTTGATACCAACCATTCCCTCTCCTGCTCTGTCTTCAACTTGTGGATCAGATTTATCCTTTCAGCTACTGCTGTAACATCACGACTGCCTGCCACCAAGATGCCCACCATCAATGGTGATGGATTCACCATCTGAAACTCTAAGCAAGCCCCCAAATTAAATGGTTTCTTTCATAAATTACCTTGGTTATGGTGTTTCTTTACAGCAATATAAAAGTAATTATGACAAATATAATGGGAACATTTTCTCAATTGAGATTCTCTCTTCCATGATGACCACAGCTTATATCAACTTGACAAACACAAAAATTAATCAGCACATTAAGTATATTTATGATTTAAGTGAGTTATTTATAAAAGCCTCTTTCCATTTCTGTGAGACCAGCATTTATTGGGCACAGACCAAGTTAGTTTTACAAGACATCTATGTCTAGAGCTAATAATATATAGCAATGACCCCAATTAAGCACAGAGTAACTGCATCACCAATAAGAGTGACAGAGCCATCAGAAAGGGTTCAACAAATATGCAACCTTGTGCACATGCGTACTGGGGCTCAGTGTCCCCTGTTGATGGTGGTGGATGTTCAAGGCAAGCCATGCTGTTTTTTTGTAAGGTAGCTGCCTCTGAATTTCAAATCCTTGGCCAGGATATGTAATATCAGAAAAGGGCCATTCTAGACAGCTCTGGTGTTGACCATGCAAGAATTTAACTGATTGTACAAGAACAGGAAGTAGGTGTTATTGTGCCCAAGTATAAGTTCCATTTTTAAAGGTTATTTTAACTACAGGCCAAAGCATATAAGACTTTTATACATTTTGCCTTATAGACAATAGATTGCCCATGTGAAAGAAAATGGGCCAACATACTTTGCTGTCAATTGTGAGCCAATAGAAAGATCTGTCTACTTCCCCTGCTGTTTGTCTTGACTGTTGCTAATAAATGCCTTCTTAGCCAGATCACTGTGCATCAAGGGTCTGTTGGGAAGGAAGAGGGAATAGATCCATCACGAACTGGCCCTAGATGTGCTGACTACTGTTACAGATCTCAGTTGTAGGTGTTAGGTAAGGGACACTGTTGTGAGCCCCATGCTCGAGTAGTTATTCTAGGAACCTGCCACAGACAATAAGGACTTAAAAAAAAATTACTACTGTTAATAACTAGGGCACCTGGTATTTTAATAACAACACCATCTTGAGTCATTTTCTTGAGGATTGGAAGCCAAAGTAGGATAAAAGTGTGTTAGGAATACCTTAAAAAAATTTTGTACCATCAACATCCATGAGATCTGGTGTCCTGGGAAACTGGGGGTTCCACAGAGGCTCAGTTGAAATGTAAAATCTCATATAGACAAGCCTATGCATATCTATACAGATGAAAACACAGAGTTAAAAGAGGCAAATACTGAGCTGAGTAAAACCATAAATTTTCTAGGATACAAAGGAGACAAAAACAGGAGAAATAGCTTTCATTGGTTGTGTAGTTGTAAAGATCTTTGGGAATCTGGTCAACTCAGTCTCCTTCCATGACGCTTGGAGTGTCTGACTTCATCTTTCTGGTATTGATGGAAAGTGGACCCAGGTTACAGCTTTTTCTCTTGTCAGGTCTTCTAACATAGAGTCACTTGGCTTTGTTTGGTTATCTTTGTTCTATATATATCACAGTGTGGTGGTGATTCACTTTTTCAGATATTTAAGGTTGTTAGGAAGACTAGAGGGATGACTCATGGAGGACTAAAGGGATGACTTGTCACTTAAAGAGCATTTGTTGCCTTTTGCTGAGGATCCCATTGCCATTCTCAGTACCTTCTTTTGGCACTTTACAACCACCTATAACTCCAGCTCCAGGGTATCAGATACTCTCTGACTTCCACAGACACCATCACTTAAGTGCACACATAGGTGTGTGTGTGTATGTGTGTGTATGTGCGTGTGTGTGTGTGTGCAAGCAAAGGTGTATGCTTGCACCGAGGTGTGGGTTTTTTTTTTTTTTTGAGAAATAAAGGTAACCATGTTCAATACATGTTATTTTATGGCAATTTCCTCCAAATTAAAGCATTGTTCTTCAGGAGGAGGGGTGAGGCTCATGAGACTAAGGAATTAAACCGAACATCACAGGTCTAAATTACTGAAAGCTTAGAAGATAATTGAAGGATCCGTCTCCCTAGCATTATAGAAGAAATAAACAACAGCATAGGTGGGGATGGAGAGTCTGACCAGCTGAGTCTCTGATAGGTGATCTTTGAACCCATGGGGCTCCCTGCAAGCTGTGCAGAGTGTTCCTTTCTTGTGGCTTTCATGAGCCGTCATACATGTTGTGCTGGGCTTTGGGTATCATAGCTGCCTCTGAGCCATTCCTTCTTCTATAAGTAACACTTCATGCAAATTCCTATTAATTGGAGTTGGTTCAATAATTGCTTTTGTCTGTTATGGGTTTCCTTTCTAAGGTAAGGAGGTGTTATGCATATTGTGTGTCCCCAGATGACTCATACATCATGTGCAGATGCTGCTTTGAAATATGCATTATTTGTGGGTAAGAATTGGTAAGACTAGGACTCATATTAGGATGTCCATTTCTTGTATCTTAAATCTATTTTCCATTCAACCAAGCATGCAATCTTAAGTAATGAGGTCAAGTCAGGATGTCAAGGGTGACATATGTGGCAGAAGTGGCAGGTGGGCACTTGCAGAAGAAAGCAAAGGAGACAAAAAACTCTATAAACTTGCCCTTGTTCTCAAACCACTGACCCTTCAGTGGAGAAAGCTAGGTGCTAAGGTTTGGATTTGAATGTTTCTCAAAAGACATGTGGTAAAGGTATGGACACCAGCTACAGAACTATCAGGAGATGATGAGCCTGATGACATGAAGATATGTCACTGGGGGCATGCTCTTGAAAGGGATACTGGTTGGGCCTTTCCTTGTTACCTTTTGTTTCTGAGCTACAGGATGTGAATAGTTCTGCTCCACACTTTCTGCCAGCATATGCTGGCTTGACAATGGCCTTGAGTAACATGCCAATCACACAGTGTACTGACAATTAAAGCATCTGGAAGGAAAGAGCATCCATACAGCAGTCACAAACAGACATTCTGAAAACAAGTACAGTACCTGGCATGAGAAGGTAAACATAATGAACACATAGAACATTCTAAGAGAAACCTGATCCAGATGTTCACAGTTAAGGTCAATATCTAGATTTTCATGTGAATTCTCATTTTTTTTAATGTTGACAGTTTATTAAGGTATTTTAACTTTACACAAATGCATCTACCTGGGAATTGAACCATCATTTCCTCATCAAATTGCAGCTTTCATTTTATTCTTCAAGTATTCATGGGACAAGAATTGTCTGTAACTATCCAAGAGATTTCAGATTTATTTTATGTACCAGGTATCATGAGGGCACAGGGACACCTTTACACTGGCAATTTCTAACTCTATATTTAGAAGATGAAATTAATTTTTCTGTTTCAAGGCATGTATCCAAGGGAGAGAAAAAAACTTTTTGTAAGATGAAAAATTTCAATTTCTTTCCTCCTAAGGGCAAATTAAGTGGAAAATATTAAGTAATTTTTTCTAATCCCAATTCGTAAATTATTCTGAAGTAATCGATTTTTAAGACTTGATGGGAAAAGACAAATTTGAATAATTCTAGAGTTAACAGAAATAGGGACTATTTAAATTGAAAGAAAAAAATGGGTTGATCTTAAAGCATTTCTTTTCCAATGTGAGTAAATCGGGTCATTTCTCCTTATAATTGCTCTTCATCACCTAAGCCATACTTCCCCACAGCTGGATCTCACATTCTGACTGACAGAGACTCCTTCCTTCTCACATACCCTTTAAATGTCCAAGGAACATTTCTCAAACCCACTTTTTGGTGGACTAAAATCTAGTCACTGATTAATATACTCAAACAGAAACCTTGCAGGGCCTAACACACATCCTCTCTTTCAATTCTAGGGTCACAGGTGGATTTCTCTGCACCCTTTAGAGACTGTCAGCTGTATGCTTCTACCATCTTGGCCCACTCCTTGCTTTGGGCAAATGTTTTTTGTCCCTGAAGCATCATTACCTCTATCTTCCCTGTACCTTCCCAGGGGTTCCATACCACTCTATTTTTTCAGTTAACGAGGTATATATTCCTGGTCTTCATTGAGCCTGAACTACTCCATCCAAGCCAGGACAGGTAGAGCACCTTCACCTTGCACATCTTGTACTTGTACTATTCTATGTCTTGTACTTGTTCCCAGTAGTGGGTCACTGGATAGATCATCACCTGTGTTTAGACGGGTTGCTGCCACTTCTCTGGCTAAAAGCAATGGGAGTCAAATTACACTGAAAACTATTTTTAGCATCTTGGAGTGTTTTTCAAACCTCTTGTGCTTGCTCTCCTCATATCTTCTTGTCTTTCCTGGGCATCCAGATTTGCCTTCCTTTCTGTCTCTGCTATTCATTCAAACTCTTCTACTTTTATCCTCTGTACTGACAGATGCAGCCATATCTGAGCTTCTCCCACAGTACATTTTCCATCATTCTGAATCCCCCAGCCCTCTCTCTGACATGATTTCATCTCTCTAGTCCATGGTAAGGTAGTGAATTAGCCAAAGTTGTGTTGCTACGTCCTCTCCTAGTTCCACCACATAGTTCATGTTCCAGGTCATTTTGTTTAAAGTTAGGAGACTTTATCACATGGGTTACTTTAACTATCACTCCCAGATTGCCCTGTTGGGCTCTGATGATCAGGTCTACCTCTGCACAGAATCTCACACTTCATGAACACTTCCCTTACCCAGGGTTTGCTGATGTCATGTGATGAAACCAAGGACACATCATTGACATGTCCTACAACAGGTCAATTTCTTTGGTGGTATTTTTTATCATGGTGGCAAGATGTTTTCAGCTTTCCTTAAATATAATGTGCTGAAGGCTTGTAAAATCATCATTGTCAGGCTATAAAAGACCTTTTACATGAGTAGACCCTGATTAGTTTCTGGAGGTGGGACTCGATCCTCTATACATGAAGAAGTCAATTGAATAATGTCACCCAGTGCCTTTGGGTCTTGAGACAAATAGACTGGGGGCGTGAGTGGGAGTACTGGAAGGGACTTTACTATCTTTACCTCTCCATAGACTTTCAGCATACTTTATGGTTATGTGTAGATGTTTGTGATGTCCACACATGTGTACACATGTATATCTTTGTCCACAGTTATGTGGATGAACATGTATATGCATGTGTATATGGAAGCCAGAGGTTGACACCACCATGTGTTTTTGTTGACCACAGTCCGGTATATTTATTATTGAGATAAGGTTTCTCCCTTAAAACTAGAGTCCTCCAGCTTAGCTAATTCAGCTAGGTAGCTTATCCGGAAGATTCCCTGTATCCATCCCCTAAGTGCTGGCCACAATTCCTACATGACATTTATGTGGGTACTGGGGATTCAAACTCAGGGCATTGATCAGTATGTTCAAGACAAATGTTCTACTGGGAAGCTTATCATTTCCTCAGTCCTCTCCTAAGGTTTACTATGAAACATTTACTTCAGAGATAATGTTCTGACCTTTGCTTGGAGATGTTGGTACATCAGTGGTTCTTATAATCAGGATGATTGATGAGATATTAATTTTCATCTTTTATTTAGTTTGAAGATATTTATGCTGGTTCACTGATTATCTTGTATGACATACATATGTGTATCTTAGTCATATGATAAGCACTCTCTGGTCATTAATCCTTTCACAGAGATAGGGAAGGTTATTGTGATTAGCTGGATTGACTCGCAAATGAGAAGACCATAACAAAAATTCATTTTACTCAAAATCTTGAGAGTTATTGGTGCTGAACATTTTCCACAATAATCAACAATCACTTGGGTCATTCTGCACAGTAAACAAAGGGTCTTTGAAAGGTATAGAAGATGCTAATCAGTTACCCATGTTTCTAAGGATGGCCCCTGGTTCAGAAGACCCATGAAATGCCACTGATGAGGAGGGATTATGCCATAGGCAGAGGGGCATTGTTTTTTTGTTCAGTTAACAAGTAAGTAAATTTACCTCTTTAAACCACTTAGGAAGACTGAAGCATTAGCAAAGCTATTCCAGCTGAAGCATAAATTGAGGGAAGCCCGAAGATAAAGCTTAGAGAAAACATATTAATTTCTGCTAAGGGAGACATGCCCCCCCATGATTCAGAGTGTGTGTGTGGGGGGGGCTGAACAGGCAAGGTAAGAGGAGATGCTCTAGTCAGGCAGAGAGACTGCAAACAGCTCAAGAGACTGTTTCTCATTGATCCATATCAATAAGACATATTTTAAGAACCATTGTCTCAGAATCATTAAGCTTCCCAATTTTGAGCACCTAAGAAGGGTCATAGCCTATATCAGAATTTTCTTGGATTAGACTCTTGCCAGTGCAAGAATTTTCAACCTGTGGCATCCCTCAGATACCCAGTGTGGAAGGTGATCAGAAGCCTGACTAACATGATGTAGCATATCTGCTCCCACATTCACCAACTAAGAATAACATATTTGCCTCAACCATTATTGATGAATCCCACTCTTTTGTTCACAGACATAGAAGATCTCCAAGTGTAGTCCTTTTTCTAACTGACATTTCTACCAAAGCATGGAAGTTTTCTACTCACAGATCACCTATTATGCTGGAAACTCATGACAAAAGGATATGATCACAACAGTAGGGATTTGGATTATAGAGAAGAGCAGATGCAAAGTCCACAAGCATCACAGATACCAAACACCCCACCTTCCATTTGGTGCTTGGGGAATATGCTCATTGATACTAAGAGACAAAGCTCCATAAAGACCAGATCTGGGACTGCACTAAAAATGCTATGAAACTTGACTATTCATCTGGCATTCTTTAGATGCACATGTAATTGTTGCAAGAATATTATTAGGATACCTAGAGTAGCAAAAAAATTATAGAATAAAGGCTATGACAATGTATTTATTATTCCAGACTCACTGGAACTTTTTCTCTAAGGCACACATAGGTATTTGGGATAGTATAAATATCTAACATTACAAGAGAACATCGATTGTCATAGAGATACCTATCTCTATGACAGTATGGACTATATAAACTGAATGTTGCTAACTCAGGCTGTTCCAAGGAGCAATATAGTAGAGACAAATCACCTTAGGTTCTAATTCAGGGTTGGCACCAATCTGCTATGTGCTTTCGGGCAAACCACCTTTCTTCTTTGACCTCAGTGTCTGTATTTGAGATTACTTAGGCAGCCTAAGTCCCTTCATCTCTATAGTCTCTTATTCTATGTTTCTTTGAAAAGCCTATGGGATGTAAACTGAGTTATGAAAATGACAGGGTCACTAAGAGAACAGAAAAATGAAGACATGCTTTCTGAAGTTTGTAGACAAATTATGGAGTACTAGGGACATTACATTTGCTACATAATGTTCTTTTTGTTTTTTATTTTGTTTTTACTATGGGGCATTTCTCTATGATCATGATCTTTCACATTCATACAGCTTTTCCCCAAGATCACATTCAGAGATAGTGAGCTGGCTTAGCAAGTAAAAGAACTTGCCAACAAGCCTGACAAGCTGAATTCAGTCTGATCCAGAGTCTCACAAAGTAGGAAGACATCTGACTTGATTCCTCAAAGTTGCCCTCTGATCTCCAAACATGTACTTTGGTGTGGTACATGTACATGCACACACACACTCTCACACACATACACACACACATTCACACACACACCTTCACACACACACACTCACACACACATACATACTCCACATACACACACTAAAAATCAAGCATTTAATAAAATAAAATTAAGTCCAATAAAAAGATCTCATTGCACCCTTAAAAATTAAGCTAACTGCAACAAAGTACGTGCTAGCAAACACCCAGAAAGACTTCTGTGGTTATCAAGGAATCTTCATATACTGAAAAACAACATTTGTCATAGATTCAATAATAGATCAAACATCATGTTGCCTATGTTGGGTGAACATAGAAACTTAAGGAGTCTTTAAAATGATTATTATTTAAAAGTCAGGAACTCCAAATTAGAATGTTATTTATTTGTTAATAATAATAGATAAATTAAGCAGCTCTGTACTTATTAACTATTTAAATGCTTAATATATTCTGGATATCACTGCACATAAAAAGGCTAGTATATGCACAAATATCCCCAGCAGATATTGACAAATAGTTGAAGAACTGAATGTGTAAATCCCAGTCTCATCATGTATGCTTCATTAATTTAAGTCCAAGCCATTACCTCTATTAGATCTCACTTACAGTGGTAAAAGAACATTAGTACAAATAAATGTGTACTTTTCATACCAAGTTGTAATTCATTTAACAAACTTGCTATAAAATAATCAAATGAGTCCTACTCTTTATCATAGCTGTCCAGACAAGTCAAGTACTTGCCTTTTGTGACCACAGTGTTTATCTTTGAGGTTAACCACAAAATGCAAACACTAATGAAGTCTAAAGCCTTTGCAAAGACTACTCCATCTTGTGCAATGTCACATGCAAAATAGTAATTTTTTTTCTCGGGCATTCTTTATTTGTAAGATCAAATGTCAATATAGTGCCTGCTATTCTCATTACTCATAAAATTAAATTGTGGCATAGGCCTGTTTTTAAACTCCATGGAATGGTTTTACATGTATTTGTTCTCTTTCCGAGTCTCTGTTTCTCTGCCTCTCTGTCTCTGTCTCTGTCTCTGTCTCTCTCTCTCTGTGTGAGTGTGTGAGTGTGTGTGTGTGTGTGTGTGTGTGTGTGTGTGTGCACATGCACATACACATGCCACAGTGTGTGTATGAAAGTCAGAGGACAACTTGCAAGAGCCAATTCTCTTTTTCCAATATGTGGATACAAGGGATTCCACTCAGGACATTATCTTTGGGAAAAATGTATTTACCCCCTATGTTATCTCACCTGCTATTAACTGAAATTTTTAAAGTACTTTCATGTTGGAAATTTTCTAAATTAAGAAAGACAGAGTTTAAAAACAAACTTTCATATAAGATGCAATCATCATAACTTACTGCTTAAAACTATGGCTTTTAAATCTGGAGGCTTGAAGTCCTTTCATACCTCTTGTTACCTATATCAGTTTGGACAGGTTGACTTTCCTGATTCTTAGTTACCTTATGCATAAAATGCAGAAAATAACAATACTTACAAGTATGAAATAAGATAATACTTACAGCGTGATTACATTATTCCTTTATGTATAGTGAGTGGACAATGAATTCTATCGATTACTATTTCCTATTTCAAAAACATGAAAACCACTCTTTTCATTAAATTTTTTTGAGAAATTTTAGAAAGCAAAAAGGCAAACTATAGTAGAAATTGAAAAACTACCCAAAAGAATAGCAATTAAGAAAAATCAAAAGGATTCTAAATTCTTACTGAAATTAATATGAGAAAGTTCTATAATGCACAGCTTTAGGAGAAAGAAGAAGAAGGTAGCTACAGCATATAGAAGATATGGAAAAATCAGGAAAGAATCTCATAGATAGTTCCAGAAATTGTATATTACCAAGAAAATCAAACACTACCAAAAATGATTTCAAAAGAAAATGTCTAATCCTATCTAGAATATGGTACTAAGCACAGATTGATTTGAGGCCAATTTTAGCAAGTTTTGCTATTCTGGGAGCAAAAAACTCCTATGTTAAATTAAAGCAAAGTTATATAGTAAGTAAATTTATGTAATATAGTTATAATTTATAATCATACTTATATAATAAATAATTTGTATAATAAATAATTATATTAAGTATCTGGTGAGAAAGATGAAAGAAATGCCTGCAAAATCATTTCTACTACATAAGCCTAATATTCTGGCTAAAAATGCATATTTTTTTTATCTCACCATTGATACTGTTGCAAATGTTCTAAATTAAATATTAACAAGATTGAGTTGAATTGAGGGATGTTTCAACATTAAGAAAGCTATTAAAATAATTTATTACACTATAGGTAGGTAAGAGAAAAAAAATCTATGATCCTCACAAAGAATTCTGCAATCCATTTGCTAACATCTAACACTCTGAAGGACTACTCCTTGATGGTGTAGAATGGTCTGAAACCTACCACAAAGGCTACAGATGTTGATTAAATTCTGGATATATTCCCATTAGCACATTAGTGGAAATACTTTTGTCAGTACTGAATATCTTCTGGAAAAATATCATCAAAACTAAAGCACAAATTAACAAACATGGACATTGTGTGGAACTTGTATTCAGAAGAATAAAAGTTAATTGTAATAGGCAAACTGAGGTTAATAAAAGACTATCATGTTCGCTATTTGAAATATTCTGTAATGGAAAAATGCAGACATAGGACATTAGGTAATTTACCATGGTATCAATAGAAAGGCCATATTTTCAAATAAATGTAAAAGATATTTTAAAATTTGTCTGTAAAGAAAAATCAGAACACCATCCAATCTTTGAATGGGGCTAACTTTCCTCAATATCCAGAAAACTGTAATATGAGACTTTAGCTGTTAAAACAAGAAAGCTGTGCAATAGGAAGGGATGGATACATGCAAAGGTATATATTCAAAGAATAACATTATACATCTATACAAACATTTAAAATTATTTAGTTGTATGGGGACAGCTCAAGCCATGATAATAAAATGATTAACAAAATAGTTTCTTCTAGGGTCATTCACAAATTATATTGATTATAAAATGCCAAGGAAAGTATTAAAGATACTTTGTGTCCATGCCAACTCAAAATTTTAAATATCATTAACATGTGAAATCCCAGACACATCTTGTGATTCCTTTTCTGTTGGGTCACTTACTTACAAGCTAAAGTATACAAGGAGAGTCAAGCTTTGAATTTTCATAATTTACCTAATCTAGATTTTAGTTTCCTGAATAATAAACTTGGAATAACTTTTCCATGGCAGAAATGTATGATACAAAAAACACATAATAATACTAAGAAAGTTTTATGAAGTCTAATCAGCTTCTTACATGCATATACAAGAATAAAAATATCAAGAACAACAGAAAAGGCCCAAGGTTTAATAGGTGAAGAAAGCAAAAAGCATTCCCAGGATCCAATACAAAGATTATTTACAATGCTATCAGATGAGAAATCCATACAGCTATGTGATGCTATTTCAAGTTAGTAGGTCATCAGATTAGTGGCCTAGGATAGAGCATTATGTCTTCCTATAATGAGAGTGAATTGCAGTGGATTATTAGAATTTGCTAGAGGGTGGGATTTCAAATTGATGAAGTAGGAATCAGCTTTTCCATTATACTGATACACATATAATGTGTCAATTCTCAGTGAAACACCAATTAGTGTTCAGATGAAGGTCGTATGGACACAGCATATGATGCAACTGCGCTGGTTCTAAGCTTCTGTGACTGACACATTTTGAAATCACATACACTTAAGACTTTTTAGAAGCATGCTGACATGAAGCAGCTTCTTTGTCCATGATCAAGGAGACAAGCCTATGAGATTGGCCGTCTCTTCATAGGGACAATTTTTAGCATTTGGGCAATGTAATACTTTATCTTTGTAACCTATTTTAGGACACTACTAGTGAAGACAAATATAAAAGGCTTTTTGTAAAAGTTTATCAATAATGTTATACAATTAGTATATTTACAGTTTATTAAATTCTGAGTTTCTTGTGTATGTGTATGCATACTATTTACATAACTTTCAGATAACAAAAGATTTTGTAAGTATAAATTCTTTTATATTAAGCATAGCTCATAGCTTCTAATCTAAGATAAACTATTTCTTCTTGGCTTGAAGAAGATGGAGTTGATGTCTCCAGTTGGAGAAGATGTTTCCAAACTAGACAACTGGGGAGTTGGCTTAGGTAAAATAATCTACCCCTTGGCACACTTCTGTTGCCAGAGAATAGGGAGGACTTGGTGACTGAGAACAGATCTGCAAATGATCATGTTATTGGCTGAACATCTTCCTTTAAAGAAAGCATACATGTGAAACTCTTGCTATCTACATTATTGCCTTATTTATAAGTGGATCATTGAAGAATTCATTAAATTAAAAATCTTGGAATGAGACTATACTAGATTATTTTTGTGATCTTAAATATAACTATCTCTATAGGAAAGTAGAACACAGAAAGAAGGCCATGTGAAGATAAAAACATTTCAATTAATCTTGACATACAATCTAGGCAAAGAAACATCCAACAAACAGGAAGAACATCATCTCCCTATAGACATGGAGGACATGATGTGCAGATATCTCTAGTTCAAATGATTGGCATCTAGATAAATATTCAGAATGGAAGTGTACTGTGATAAGCCACCCAGTTTATGATATTTTTTTACAGTAGCCATGGAAACTATATAATCAGGCAAAAATAGTGCTGAAAATACACTTGGATAGTCGTGCCCAAACTCCAAATTGTGGCAATTGAACCAAGGATGTCTTCTGCTCCACACTAGATTGCTTTTTTTGGAGAAAATAAGTAGGCTGGAAATGCCCCGTGTTTTAGTTTCTTTTCCTATCATTGTCATAAAAATGCCTGATGAAAGCAACATAAGGGACAAATGAAGTAGTTTGGTCCATGGGTCAAGGGTACAGTTCCTCCTAGAGGGAACACCAAAGCAGTGTGAACTTGAAATACTTGATGACCCCACACTTCCATCAGGAACAGAGTGATGAACACTTGCTAGCGCTAAGCTCACTTTCTCCTTTTGACAGTCTAGGATTCCTTGCCCTGGGAGTGGTCCTGTCCATTATTGAGATGGGTTGTAGTTAGAGGTTTCTCATTTTGCCCTCCAGTTCCCAAATAACCACTTTAAGGCTTAATATTAATTATAATTCTTTGGCCAATTGCTCAGGCATATTACTGACTAGCTCTCACAACTTAAATTAAGCCATTTTTAGTAATCTGTCTATCACCATATGACCACAGCTTACTGGTAATGTTCTAGTATCTAAGTCTTTTGGCTACTACCTGGCTTCTCCCTGACTCCACCTTCTTTCTCTCCAAGCATCTTTGTTTGGATTTCTCACTTGGCTCTATTCTGCCTAACCATTGGTCAAAACTTCTTTATTCATCAAACGATAAAAGCAACACATATTCACAGCATACAAAAGGATATCTTACATCAATGGGTCTTCCCACAATTAATATAATCAAGATAATTTTCCACAGACACATCCAAGGTCTGTCTTCTATGTGATTTTCTCAAGTTGACAGGGAACACATTAACCACCACAGGCTTCAAAGAAGGGAAAGGCTACCCCCAAAGAGCACCTGGGAACAGTGTGCAGGCAACTCCTGCCCAGCTGAGGGTCCTCCACACTGCACAAGGTCTACCTCTGTATGCACAAATTTCTTGAGGGATCCCGACTTAACAGAAAATAGTTGCAAGTGGAGCCTAAATAAATGGCAAGGAGGGTAGACTACACATGCCGTGATTTACAGCACACACATTTTATTTACTTTGTTTTTCTTTCATGTGTCCTTATTTGTATGCATTCTGGCAAAAGTAGATAAAGGGCTGTAGAAGGGAAAATCTTTAATTGATTCTGAATATATGTATCAGTATGTGCAGACAAGTAAGAAGCAATGAAAATTCCAATCAGAACATCACATTAATGCAATGAGTAACCATTTTAGTCCTCAAATCAAGATGAACCAGGTATAATACATCTAATTACTTAGTAGAGATAAAATTTATTCCATTATATTAATAACCCTCTCGAATGTGTGATACTTAGATACTATACTATATTTCTCACAAGACTAGAGTAAGGCCACATTTCTTGAATTTTCTATAACACCATTGCAGTGAAGTTTTACTGGTTACTTTTCTGGTTACTATTACAAAACAACCTAATTGCTCACAGTTTGAAAGATTTCAATGCATAGACAGATCAGTTGAATCTTGAGCTCACATTGATGAATATTGAGGCTGCTATACTCCTTCTGGGCACCATTGACAGGAAACAGAGAGAAAAGGACAGGCAACCAAGCACAATCAAAGAAGGCATACTTCCACTGACCAATTTTACACTAAGCACTACCTTCTAGCGCTCTCAGAACCTTCCAAAATTGCCTTGACATCTGAGGACCAAGTCTTCAACACATGAGCTTGAGGGCACACTTCATATTCAAACCAATACAGATGTCTCTCCATTAGACACTGGCTTAACTTGACTCTACTGTCCCTGCTAAGGGTATCTCTGTTCCTGCATGAGCAACCTTGTCAACTCTCCAAGGTGTCACAACTTATTCATGTTGGTAAGGACAGAAATTGCAAAGCTACTCTCATGGATGTGTCCTTCAGGGCACACATTCCTGTTTCTAGTACTCAGGAGTTTTTTGGTTGTTTCCTCAGTTTTTTGGTTGTGTCTCTCTTCAGTAATTAGTATCATCCCTTTCTTTACAAACTATGTGTTCACACCTCACCAGAGGGACACATCATGTCACAAAAGGTGCTCTGCCACTTTCAACTTTTGGAAAGAAAGTGCAGAATGCTTTCTGCCTCCATCACACAGTTCAGTCAAGACAAGAAAACACAGAGTCTGTTTCCCCAATTAGTTACATGGGTAAGTGATTAAAGGTAAGGAGGAAAAAGAAAGCCAAAAATTCTTGAAAATAAAGCATTTTTCATTTTGTTTAGCTACTTTGTGCTACAGTTTACAATGAATAGCTACCAAATTTTCAATACCTCAAATTCAAATCATCTTAAATACTTTTTTGACAAGGGTTCCTCAACCTCTAAAAGACTTGTGACTTTGGCATTGAATTGAAACTTTGTAAACAGATCTGTGTTACTATCCATAATGTCCAGTCATTGCTGCCTCCATTCCTAGGGCACAGATGTGCACTGATTCATGGCCAGCCACACAGGGAAAATAGAGATGTACCTGTCTGCTTGCTCGTTGTATACTATTAAGAGGACATTGGTGAATGCCAGGAGTCTTGCTGTAACTTGTCTTCCACTGATCTGGAGAGAGCTCCCCTAGGTGAGTTTGCTGAGTTAGATTATCTGTGAAGAGAAAAGTATGCCCTGCTGACAGTGACATTTTTAAAGTCAGGTGCTTAGCAGAACTTTATGGCTTCATGCCATCCTTACAAGTTGATTATCTCCTGAAAGATAAAAGCCCCAGACACACTCTGATGCTGAAATTATGAACAGCAAATGTCCTTCTTCTCGATCTACCCACATGTTTAAAAGTTCAATTGGATATGATGCTTTAAAAATCTAGAGGTATCATTAGTTTCTTTTAGGGATCACTGAGTCCCTAAAATATATATGAGTGGCTTACAGACTATGGTCTGGATAGTTTAACAAAGGCTGTCTCATAATGGAAAGGCTAAGTAGTCAGTAGTTGTTCAGTCCATGAGGCTGGATACCTCTCCAGTCCTAATCTGGTGATAGAGTTCAGTAGGATTCCCAGAGATCCATCAGTTTTTTATTCTGTGTTGAAATCCTAAAGATTTAACACCAACCACAGCAGTAGGGTAGACAAACTTTTTAGTGAGAATGAGAGAAAACATACAAAAAAAAAAGCTTTCTTCCTTCAGGTCGTTTTATGTTGGCTGCCACGAAAATGTACTAGCAGATTGGGGGGTAGTTCTGCTCTGAATTCCCTGGTTAAGAATATGTCTTGCAGAGAGCCCAGCAGTTTGGTTTTTAGTTGATTCCAGATGTAGACAAGCTGACAACTGGGATTAGACATCATAGCTACTATTAGGGAAATTCTAGTACCTCCATCATAGACACAGTCCTGCTTAGCACATTTATTGTTGTTGTTCTTTTAGTTCTAATGCAAACACTCAGATGAAGCATTCCTCCTCAGGGGTAGCCATTTACTGAATGTCTCTGCTTGTGACTTATTTCAAAGCCCTATCATAAACCTCTCCTTCATTTTCTGAACTTTCCATTTTCTTTAGTTTGGTTGACTAGATATTATATCTTTAGATACTCAAAGCAGAATATAGCCTGAAAACGTCTACCCCAACCCTGTTTCATTAGGTTTCTGTTTATCTTGTTAATCCCTGAACTCTTTCAAAGCACTTTGCTCATTATGTTAAAATAAACATTTTTCACACACACACACACACACACACACACACACACACACACACGCACCGCGCGCGTGTGCACACATAGTTATTTCACTTTACACCATGACTAAATAATATGAAATACATAAATGAGGATGAATGTGTTTGACCAAGTCCATCCTAGCAAGGAAGGCATGGCAACCAAGTGGGAAGCTGCTTGCTTGTACCTTGGTGGCTCAATGAGAAGCATAGACCTCAGACATGAACCAAAGCTAGGATCTAAACTGCAAGTACTATCCCTATATTTTCTGTGACTATCTGCTAAATCCCACGTCTAAAAGTAGCTGCAACTTCCTGAAACAGTGCCAAAGTAGGGATGGACTATTCAAATACAAGGACCTGTAAGGATATTCCATGTTCAAACTAGAAAACACCCGAATAAAACTTTCATAAAATAGGTCCTACTTTTTGTGGTCTACATTAATAATTTTCTATTTTGTCCTAGTCCCTAATTTAGTAGCACACATTAGTAATTTTTTATTCTGTTATACTCTTAGGCTTCTTTAAATGGCTGTTAGGCTACACCAAATTGATCTCACAACCCACTAATGGTTTGTAACCTGCAATTTGCAAAGAAGAACCAAATGGAACCAAAAAAATGAGTCAAACACAGAAATAAACATAAAACCTTTACTGAAATAAGTAGAGTATTGTAAATACTTATTGATAATTTTACTTTAATGACAGTTCATTCCTCTGGACTTTAAGTTTCTAATTATTCTTCATTGACCAGCTTCCTTTCACTGCTGGAAACTCATTACCTGCACATCTATAGAGACTCCCACACTGCCTGTTCCCTTGCCTTTTTGAGGAGGACATGATTGAGAAGTAACTTGTCTTCTTGTGATGTTATCCTCACCTCTGCTTTCCTAGTACCATCTACTCCCTGAAGGCTCTCTGTTCAGAACAGAGATGTCTCATCCATGCATCTTCTGCAGCTTCTAGCATGACCATTAAGATAGAAAATGCTTTGCCCCAGCACTTCAAAGAATGGGTTAAGCACGTTGGGAAACTACCCATATGTTGGTTCCAGTGGTGCAAAATAAACTATTATGATTGTTTGGAGTGCACATGCCCTCGTCTCTCTCTCTCTCTCTCTCTCTCTCTCTCTCTCTCTCTCTCTCTCTGTGTGTGTGTGTGTGTGTGTTATGCACTTATGTGGATATGTGTGTGCAAACTTTCATGTATTTGAGGATGCCAGAAGAAAGCTTCAGATATATCATCATGCTCTCTGCTTTGTTTCCTTGACTGAGTCTCTAACTACATATGGAGCTGACTGGTCAGCAAGACCCAACTATCTATCCTGTTATCTATACCACCAAAATCCAGTATTAGAATTAAGAGCACTACTTGTGGCTATACCTGACTCTTATGTGAGTTCTGGGATATATGAACACAAACACACACACACGTACTCCAAATGCTTTTGCCCAATAAGACATATTTCCAACCTATTTTTGTTTAATTTTATTGATCTAAGATTCTCAATTCTAAAAGGACAAACTTTCTATATCTGGGTCCCAAAGTTACTGATTATAAATAGTATTTCCCTAAGTCTATTACTATTAGTGACTAACTAGACTAATAAAATGATTCTTCAAAATATTGCCTACAAATTCATTCTACATCTGAATATCATGGTACTTAGAAGGCAAGAACTTGGACATGCAGTGGGAGAAGACATGCAGTAAAGTCAGATAACATCAATACACATATTTCTAAGCAGTTATGATGATCTTTCTCAAGCCCCGCATCCTGCATGTGTTGATTTCAGGCTGTACACATAGAGAGTCTTGATCTGCAGAATGTCTTATATATAACACCATAAAAATAATGTGAAAAAACATCTTCTCACATAATACAAATATTGGCATCTTAAACTTTATCATGATTTTGAACATTTTCAAAGGGTATCATTCTGGCAAGTTTTTTTATATAAATGCTTATATCACACTTTAAAATAAATCCAACAGGATCTAAAATTCCATAATACCTTAAAACTTGCTAGCATATCCCAATAGACACATGTACTTAAATAAATTCATTTAATATTTTTTCACATTTCTTGGAATCATATTTCAATTTCTTCACAGATTGCTAGCCTAATTAAATTAATTACATGAGAATCTCAATTAATCTCCCTGCTTTATATAATCATAACATATACACTATGAATGCTTACAGAAAATATTTAATATATTTTATTTTCTAAAATCGTAAACATTAAAATACATATTTTTGGTTTGAGGTATCAATAACATTATTAGTATTCAATATCTAAACAGCATAGATTCTAAATTATAACAATAATTTAGCATGAATATATTTATTTCCTGAAAAGAAAAGTGTTATCTAACTTTGATCTTCGCATATTTAGAGGCAAAAATTTATTTGTTCAAAATATATCAATTTTTTCTTCCCTCCTTTCTGTCGTTTTGTCTGAGACAGGTTTTCTTTATGTAGCCCTGGCTGTCTTAGACCAGGCTAGTCTCAAACTCAAACATCTACCTACCTCTTCCTTCCAGGTGCTGGAATTAAAGGCTCTGCCACCATGCCTAGCAGAAACCTATTATTTATTTTTCAAAAATAGGGCACAGAAAATATTAAATCCTTTATAGATTTAAATAAAATGACCATTGGCAGTAATTCATATGAATATTTAATGGTAATTTTTAAGATAAGGCTTAAATAGCTTCTTGAATAATACAAAATATAAAATATATCATATATCTACTCACATATGTACATATCAAACACAACATACATGCATATCACATCCACACACCACAGCACATCTACACCATATCCACATCTACATACAATATAAACACATCAACCGCATACACAATAAACATGCATAGGCATCTTATATATATGCATCCCCCACTGACACAAGAATGTGGAAAGATAAAAAGGAAGGAAGGAAGGAAGCAAGAAAGGAAGGAAGAAAAGATGGAAGGAAGGGAGGAATGAAGAGAAAAGAAAGGAAAAAAAGGAAGAAAAGCAATTGTAAATCTTTCTCTAAAATCTTGCTAACATTTTTTTCTGTGTTTCTCTGAGCTACTTTGACAATAGCAAAGGAATGAGATAATTCAAACTTTATACAAATACTTCATAGCTTTGCACCCTACTAAAATGGCTGCTCATATAGAAGGATCTTGGATCTAGGGTTATGAGAACTTGATTATCATCCTGAGGATGTTTCTCTTTACTTGACACCAAAACATTTTCTTAGGTGTATACCTTGCAAAGTTTGTGGAAACTTGGGTGTGAGCTTTTCCAAGTAAAGGAAAAAAGATGAAACCCACATGAAAAATTTTAGGCATACCACCACCGACAGGCTCCATGGAAGAAAAAAGCTTTAATTGTTCTTCACATCTATCCATGACCACATACCTTTTGGAAAGCTGTGATGTTTCCCACACTTATTCAGAAAATATGACCTAAAACTGAAGCTCCAAACAAAACATTTTTCTTAGAAATGGGCGATTGGGTTGGAGTAAGTTTCTGTATTATGTTAGAGAGATAGGGAAAACTCTGAAACATACATTCATGTGTTAAATATCAGTCTTTGGTCTGGAAAGTTTTCCTAGAGCTCCAAGGGGATCTCTGAGATTTCATGATTGTATATGCATTTGCTCAATTTTATGGGCATGGGGCCATGACATTCATCAAATTCCAAAGAACTACGTGGTCCCAGAAGAGACATCTAACTGATTTGCTGCTCTTTCCTTGCTTGCTGTGGAGACTCCCAGGGCTGAATTCTTACAAAGTGAAATATAAAGGTAGAGTGGATCAGGATATCAATATTCAAATAGCAAAGGTGTGCTAAGTAGGCTAAGAAAAACATTAAACAAATAAAGTTGTGTTAGAGTCTAAATGCAAAGCCTTTGCTAACATGATGAGTTTCACTGGGGAATTCTAAGCATGAATATGCCTTAGAAGGTGCAGGTGTAGCAACACAACGTTATATTTTTCTTCAGGGCAATATCTTGGCTCCTTCCATGGAAAATCCCCAAACCTGTAGTTGAATATCTGTGAAGTGTACTCTGTATAGCTATGCATAGTGGTTAATTGTTTCCTATGCACTTCACACACAAAGCTTTTCACAGGCCTGTTATTGAGAGATACAATAATCATGATTTAGGAACCTTAAGTAAGTTATCCAAGGTCTTAGAGCTCACAAGAAGTGAGTGGTTACAAGTTTGGAGGCCTCATATGTGTCATTCTCTGCCCCATCCAGCCTTTGGTGAGATAACCACAGAGTGAAACAGCAGCTCCCATCTGAAACAAAAGGGATCCATTTTGTGGAAACTGGAAAACCAGGCCAAAGGGACAAGTGGAAGCATATTCTTCACCTAGCTGTCCTGATTGCCATTTCTCTGCGTGCATCACTCTGGTTTCACTACACTCCCATATTTCCTGTGTTTCTTGTACCTGTCAAGCGTCCTTCAACCCAAAGGGGCTGTCTTGCATTGGTTCACTTATTTCAACATGATGGCTGTGTCTCTAAAGAAGATCTATTTGACATGAACTAGCTTTCCCTCCTTGGTTCTTTTCTTCCACTTTGAGTTATATCTCACATTCTTATCCCCTCCTGCTACAGTATATTACATCTCCCCAATTTCTCATTTGCTCTTTAGACAGTTCCACCCACAGTGTCCACTCTCTTCAGCCTCTCATCTTGCTTGTCTTCGACTTGTCTGAAAGCTGGCAAGGGTAGAGGAGCATTTACCTCCCAAAATGTCAGCTCCTTGACTCCTGGGATGCTTCACGATGCATGGGCAATTTAAGTGGCATTCAGATGTCTCTAAAATCGTTCTGTCTCCTGAAGTTAAAGAAACAAGTGAAAGTAAATTACAAGGTGATTTTATTTTCATTTTTGTAGAATATTAAACTAGATTGCCTACATCATTGACTTGGGTGAGCATGATTCCTAAAGGAACCCATTCAGACTCATTCAGGTAGGTGACCCTAACACACTGCATGCCCAGTGTCCTGAAACTTTCCAGTTCTTAATGTCTCTCATCTAGAATATGTCAAGAAAGTTATGGCACCATCCTGTTTTACATGATCAAATTGGGTTCTAATCATATAATAAGCTTCACATTTGCAACTCTGCTTGTTATATTTATTTTGTGCCACATGTCCCACACTTAGGGATTCTAAATATAATCAAAAGCTATAATATTTATATAGACCACACAGTTGCAATTTGGCACAAGTTTTGAATGTCTCTTGTGAGACTCAAGTCTGCTGACTGAATACCAAGCTTCTTGAAGACAGGGTCCTTGCCTAATGCATATTCATATCCACAGTACTTGGAGGGAGGGTTATCACAGAAGAGATGCCTGCAAGCTGAATAAATAAATGCAGATTGCCTTCTACCAGTTTAATATGATGTCCAGCATACATCTATACAGTATGTACTTTGACTGAAGTAAAGGCTCACTTATCCTGGATTTTCTCCTCTTCCTCTACTCTTTCATTGGCTGGCTAAACTTACAGTTCATCTTGTCACTGGGAAACTGCTGTTGCTTCGTGTGTGTGTGTGTGTGTGTGTGTGTGTGTGTGTGTGTGTGTGTAGTTGTCATGTAGTACAGTGCATGTGTGTGTATGAGTATGCTGGTCTATGTAGGTGTATATACACCTGTGACACTGGAATGTCTTCATCAATGACTTTCCCACTGTACCAGTGTGTTCATTTATTTACTGAGAGAAGAGTCTTTTATTGAATCTGGAGGTTGCCACTTTATTTCAAGCAGCTGACCAGTGATTCTCCTGAGATCCTCATGTCTTTATCCTACCCTCCAACAGCACCTACCTTATATGAAGGTGTGGGGAATAGAAAGTCAATTATCCATGATTGTACAGCAGGTGCTTTCCTCATAGAGCTATCTTCCTGTCCCCTCTACAATTTGAAACTTAATCTCCCCTTCTTTCTGACTAAAGCCCTGATTGGGGCTGGAAAAATTGGTGGGGCAAGGGGTTTGGAGGGAGGCAGCAGAGAGGGGAACTGAGTATTTACAGATCAATGGAAGATGAAGTCTTCTTGTAAAGACAGAATCAAGAAGTGGAGGTGATCTGTAGCCACAAGTGTCAAGAGACTGGGGAGTGGACAAGAAAAGAATCTGCAATGCAAGTTCATACTGTACAAATTCAAAAGCTAAGAAATCAAATCAGAGACCAATTAGAGATGATCTTGGATTGGAAGAAAAACGAGGAAACAGCTGTGTGTGACAAAAAACTAAAATGCTAAGAAATCAAAGGTGATAGGACTTACCCAGAGGGGCCACTCAGGGAATACAAGAGCTAAAGTCAGGAGCCCAAATTTCACTACGGTTTTCATGGTCTTGGTGGGTAAAATGTAAAGGAAAAAAACAGCAGAAATTATCTCAACCTTCAACATCTGTGTCACTGTAATTTTTATAGGTATAGAAAACTTCTGTGCCTTCAGACCTGGATAGTTGAGTTTACCTTTAAAGACATATCTGCCAACACCTCTACTTCATCATACAAGTACAATGATAACTTCCTTCTTGAGATCAAGATGTGGCTGAAAGGAATTAGGAGAATGAATGGAGAACATTGATGGAAGTTCAGTGTTATCCAGGTTCCAGCTACTGTTTCTAGAGGAAAGACAAGGAAAGGCAGCAAGGGGTGAGCAAAGGATTATCTTTACCAGCTTCTCCCAGCATTTAATCCCTGAGGACAGACACAGACAGCTGTTTCATCCTTCATGTTAAAAGCAGGCCATAGGGTAGTCACTTGTAATCTCAACAGTGGGAATGCAGAGACAGATGGATCCTTGCAGGCTCCCTGGTCAGCTTAACTTGTGAGCTTCAGGCTAGTGAAAAACTCTACCTCAAAAAACAAGAATGATAACAATTCATGAATGACACACTAGGTTGACCTCTCTAGCTTCCATATGCGTGCGCGCGCACACACACACACACACACACACACACACACACACACACACACATGCACCTGAACCTATTAAACACAGAGAGAGGGGGTAAGAGGGAGAAGGACAGAGAAAGAGAGAGAGAGAGAGAGAGAGAGAGAGAGAGAGAGAGAGAGAGAGAAGAGAGAGAGAAGAGAGAGAAAGAGAGAGAGAGAGAGCAGGGTAGAGAAGTAAGTAGCCATTTCTGGGCTTCTATGATACTGCCATTTAGAGGGTCCCAGACACTATGATAGGCACTGAAATTCATATGTTATGAGAAGTTTTCCTGCCAGCCTGATCCCACTGCCACATCAGCCCCAAATAACACACAGAGACAATGTATTAGATATTTAGCTGTTGGCCTGTTACTAGCGTTTCTTATTGGCTTCCTCTGTCTTAAATATTAATCAATTTCTATTAATCTAAGTGTTTTCACATGGTCTTATCTTACTTGAGAGAGGGTCCGAACCTTCTTCTTTCAAGTCCCTACATGTTGACTCTCCTACTACATCTCCCAGAATCCTTTTTGTCTCCTAGTCCCACCTATCTTGCCTTCCTATTTGCCAACAGTGCTTTATTCATTATCCAATAAGGAAAACATATTTACAGAATGACATCTCCCATCATCCATAAGCAATAATAGACTGGAATGGAAGAAAAAACAAAGAACTTAGCACTATTTTCAATAAACCTTAGTTTTACTAGTTAAATGTGGAATTGAGGAGGATATTGATAGTTAAGGTAGGTGGAAAGTTAAAAGCAAGGACTCCATCAAATTAGTTTGTTAAATAATATGCTGTTTTATTCACAGCAGTATCTTTCCTTGTATAGATAGTAGTTAATAGATTTACATTTTCTCAACATGTATGTCTCTATAAGATTTAATATCTAACTTTTGAAGTTCTATCCTCAGGAACCCATGCTGAGGGTCCTGAGCCCATTTTTAACTCTCTTCCACCTTCATATTCTCAGCATCCCTTCTTTGGACAGAGCATAGACTGATGGGACTTTAGCCATTTTGTCCTAATTTTAAAGTCAAACACCTCCTCTGACCTGAGTATATGGGTCTCCCAAGTGACCTCTATAACTGTGGAGTTAATTGATGGTTAATGTTCTTTTCTCTTCTAGCTGTTGGTTTTTTTTTTTTTTCTTTTCCTTATGATGTGATGACCCATTCATTACACCTGCATTCTTTCAGTGGATTTAGTTCCATTATTACTACTAGTGAAGCCATTGATATTATTCCATTCTTATTTGAAAGGCCAGTTCCAAGCAAATTGGGATCAGAAGATACCATTTCAAGAGCTTTTCAGATATACCACTTCATCTGATGCTGAGATTTGTGCCCACACCAAGGAAGAAATTCATATATCCATCTAGCTCTTGAAGGCCTAGCAGGAAACAATCTTCCAGAAGAGAAAGAAATGCTGGTCCACAAAACTAAGGCCAGGTGATCATGATTTTCATTTTTTTCTTTGTTCATTTGAAAGTATGTCATTAAACTCATACCTATAATCCCAGCACTTGAAAGCTGGAGACAGGAGAACCATTATAAGTTTAAGGGTAGCACAGGCTACACAGTAAGATCTTGTCTCAAAAATCAAACAGATATACCATGAAAATTCTGTGAGTATTTTCCAAAGTTAGCGCATATGTTCATATGTCATAATTGTAATACCTGTATTATATTTCATACTATAACCATATCTTTGATTCTTTTATTATTTTATTTTTAATGTAATTATATATGGTATTACTTTTCTTACTTTTATAAAAAGTTCAAAGCTTGCAAAATGAACTCAATTCTTTGTGTATATTCTATTTTACTTACACTTCTTGGGTTGTTGGTGTGATTTGGTTGAACTATTTGACAAGCAGAAATTTATTTGTGGGGATAGGCCTAAAGGTCCAAAAAAGCTAGAACATGTACCACAGAGTATTAATGATTGAGGTATGGAAACGTATGTTTTCAGAAACATGCATTGCATAGAAATTGAAATCTGCTTCTCAGCAGTCAGCTTCTTCCCTCTGAATGTCAACTATTACTTCAAACAAATACACCAACTTATAATTTTCAAAGTAATTAATTTTCAAAGTAATTTTTACTTCCTGAGTAAATGTCAAACTATTTTAGAATTTGAAGTAATCACAGATGCATTCCAAAATATCCAGGGTTACACAGTATTTTTATAGTTTAAATTAGTTTAATTTAAATTAATTTAAAATATTAAAAGCTCTCTCAGAAGTGAACAACTTTTAGGATATCTACATCTATTATTTAATTTGTATACAGGTATTTTAGGAACTAACTAGGAAAGGAAGTAGGGGGCCAGTCTTCATGATTGTTTTCATCTAATATTAAAACCCAAAACTTCATAATCTCTTAGTTATCTTCGGAATCCTTTCTTATACAACTGTTTATTATGGAATTTTAGCAAATAAGCCTTCACTCAGACTTCATTGTTGACCTGATTAACAATTTTCAAGATAAGTCTGCTTGTTCTAAAAAGTGACCTTCACTCTGACTGAAAATTATTTTCTTTAAATAATTTTAAACTTTAAACCTTTGTTTTATTTTATATGCACAATGATTTTCCTACATATATGTGTCCACTCTGTGCATGCCTGGTGCCCAGGATAGTAAGAAGGTATCAGGTTCTCTGAAACTGGAGTTATGGATGATTGTGAACCACTGTGTGGGTGCCGGGGACAGATCCTTGTTCCTCTGCAAGAACAGGTGCTCTTAATTGTACAGAAATCCCGTCAGAACCTGTTTTCTTTTAATTAACACCCCCCAAAAGGGATAAATCTATACTATCTAACATCAAGGTTGCTGAATTTATTTTTGTTTATATACAGAGTCCATTTGGCTATGATTTCTGGTGCTCAACTGAGCTAACTGGCACATGCTCATCCTTCTATAGAGCTCTAGTCATAAAAACACATTTGATTAAGTGGATACTCCAATGAATGAATTTACAGTATGTTGATAAATTCAAAGAAGTACAAAGCTCCCCAGGACCGTCAGTAATGTTGGCTGCAACTGAGCCCTTTGATAGGAACATGGCCGAGTACTTCTTTATTAACTTTGGGCACAAGTCTACCCTTTTTTAAATCCAGCTAGAGCTTCTTTGAGGAGCTGTCGGGTACAGCCTGTGCAGACACTGAGTCACAGTCGGGGTTAGAAGACACACTGTAATCCTCTCCAAAGTCATCAAACAGTGTGTTCTGTGCAATATTTCTCCTGGAATATGTGGCAGAGAAGAAACTGGGAATGACTTCAAAGGAGGGATATTCTGGCCAAGAAATGATAGTAGTTACATCAGAGAGACTGGGTTGAGGGAGAAAAGGAGAGAGGGAAGGAAACAGAGAGGAGAGGGAGGGAAAAAGAAAGGAGAGAGAGAGGGAGAGAAAGGGAGGGAAGGAAAGAAGAAGGGAGGGAGGAAGAGATTGACCTTACCTGTGGAATAACTTTGTGGGTGGTATAGAGATTTAGGGATTATTCAGTTTCTGATGAACTTTCTCAAGCACCATTTATTTCCTGGTTGTTCTTCTTCTTTTGAACACAGTTGATGAAAAGCCAGTTCTACAATGCTTCCCCCTTTCTCTCTCTTACTGCTGCAGTTCAAGGAGTTCCTCTACCCCCACCCCCTTTTGGTTGGATACAGCTACTTCATCTTAGACTGATCCTGTACCAAACATTGTGTGGGCTGTTGTGTGAAGTTCCTGCCAAACTCAGGGGTCACAGGTTGTTCCATTAGATTGGCTGCCCTTGTGATGGCAGTGTGGGCATCAAGACAGTTCCTGAGTAGGGAGACTGTGGCCAGACCCTATGGAAAACCCTGTTTATGCTCTTACTTCCCATCCCATCATTGTTCTGAGACTTCTTTATTCTCTTTGGGCTTATGTGTCAGATTGGCTTTTCTGGGTTGTCACTGAGAAGGGTGACTGGCCCAGGTTGGATCTGAGTGGATGAGGAGGACATTTTCCAGGTAGAAGAAGCAGCATGAGCAAGAGCTTGAAGACAGACAGCTTTTAAATGGCTTGGTAGAGAGAGAACACAGGTGGCCCAGGAGATGACCACATGACAGGGAATGAAGAGAATGTAGAACTGGCATTAGTTGGCCATTGCACATTTCCATCAGTATCTTCGTTAATTCTCACAATTTCTGGGGAGCCCAATAGCTGAAGAAAGATAATAGTTTGAGATTTCTCTTTAATATTTGAGATGGCTTGGCAGGGATTTCATGGCTATCAAACAACAATAGGAGATAAATATTAGCTTCCCTTCCTCAAATTTGACTGTGGATTCACATGTTTTCTTTCCTTATCAATGATACGTATGCCTGTGTATGTACACTATTCCTAAATTATTCCCTATGAATGGTGAAATAAACACTTTACCCAGGTGGTGAGCATATGCATTTGACTGAAGTATACTTTTGTCCTAAGACAGATAATTCATTGCATCCAATCTATTGTCTTAAAATGGATTTTTCAAAAATAAAAAAGCAAATAAGGAGCATTCTGGGTCATCATTGAATGATATTACCATAAACGACTCTGGGACTATCAGAATAACTTGGCTGATGGATTCCCAGTCCTTGGCAACTGAAGAAAACCTAGTTTGATATGTTCACATTATGGATGGAGACTTAGCCACCAAAGGGAATTGCTAGGGGAAGAGAGATGTATAGCAACCAAATTGGAGAAGCAAAATTCGGCATCATACCGCCTCACCCACTTCTCTTGCCACTCGACTGCATTAAGTTTGACATAAATTTTATGAGTGCAGTAAAATTTTATATGTAACTGGGGCTCCTTGGGATCACCTTCTTAGACAGTCTAAGTAATCGCAAGCTTTTATATATCTTCTTGGGAGAACATCGTTCATAGGAGCTGCAAATGTCTGAACATTAATCATATTTTCATTTTACACAGATCAGGTAATAGGAGTCGTGTATGTCATATTATTCCTATGATAATCTCCTATTAAATGTTATCATTTTGAAAGGATAGAGAACCCATTTCTCAAATAGCTTGCTGTTTCAGGGAGATACTGAGCCCTTGCCTATTAGGGCTGCAGCACTGGAAAGCTCTTGGTTTGTGCCATATATTTATGGAACAAGTGAGTTTCCAGCCAAGATCCTAGAAGGGCTCTCTCATAGTGCCCTACTGCATGAAAGCCATTTGATAATTACTTTTATTTTTTCTCGAAGCTGGAAGCTCTACAAGAAGAGCCATGCTCATGGTCATTTCATGTATAGGACAATGAATGTCATATGGTGGGACTCAATAGGTACATTCTACTTTATGGAAATGAACTGGACCAAAGTGCAGAGAGAATTACAAACAATTTGTAGTGAGGTACATAAGACTTATTTGCATATAGACTTTTAAAACATTCTACACTTAAGGGTGTTTGTCTCCAATCTTAATAGGGAAGCAGAGGCTAGCTCTTGAATTGAGGCTTTACATAGAAAAGAACGCTTGCATTGGTAAACATGGTGGAGTGCTCTTGGAATACCAGTGTTGAGGGCTGTGACCAAATATTGTGAATTTTGGCCCTTCCAAAATGGAAAGCTCATTTAGAAGCTGGAAGGAGATTTAGTGACTCCCCTTCAAAGACTAGAATAAACTTGCAGTGAATTTACTCCTCCAGGTGGGCCTACATCTCTAGGGGTCCCCCCAGTTTCAGATGTGTCTCCCACCTGTGACTGTAAAGGCTTCTGAAATTGTACTCCTGTCTTCTCAACATCAGCACCACATCCCCATGGTGTTCTGTACCATGCATTCAAGGTGACTATACCTCCCTCTGAGCTGTCACTGATATCTATCCCTAGAGTGTCTGCCTTTCTATAACCATGGCTTACTCCTTTGTTTCTGGCTCTCTGCCTTCCACTCCCAGTTCTACGTGGTCCAATGGTGGCATTAGGCTCTTCTTTGTGGTTTTTGTGGACACATGGTCCTCTCTCACATTTTCTTCACTCTAAGTTCTGTTTGCAAATAAACTATGGTATATTTTTAAGGATAATTTTACCAATATACCTGCTTCCAAACATCTTTATTTTGAATTTTCTATCTATGGCTTTTCTGGTATCTCTCCCAAATTCTTAGGTCTAGCCATTGAACTTCCTCCCATTAACCAAGGAGTTACTACACCTTTACAAACAAGCCTAAGGTGGCCAACTGCCAAATTTCTCCTCTCTCACTTTGGAACTCCTTTCTTCCATATGTTGATTGGTTGGCTTCAATAGGGGGACCACAAATACCTATCTCTCTTTCTCAGCTCTGGGTTTGTCTGTGTGGGTCTATCTTTATATCTCAGAGCTTCCTACCCACAAGCTGCTGACTGCCAATGTGAGGTGTGTAAATGAGTGTAATTTGCTGGCCCTTGCAACAGTAATCTTGATGTGATTGGAATAGGATTCGAGAGAAGTCAACCCTCAAATATATAAACTGTCTTTTAGGTCAGTCCTTAACGGACCCTATTACAGGAATGTAAAACTAATAGAAAGTGACCTGGTTTGTCATGAATTCCCAGTGCTTTCTGACTGGGTCTCCTCTTTGATCTGTCAGGACACGGTAATGTTAACTTACCCCTAAAAGAAGTTAAGGAGCACTGGATTGGAAATGCCTTTTCACCAAATGGGATTTGATGCTGATATGGGTTGCATAACATGTGATGAGAGGGCCCCCAGGAAAACATATGGAAACAAAGAGAAAATAGCTCACAGCAGTAGTACCAGGCTTTCTTCTCAGGAAACTAGGCAATGCTATGTGGCAAGGTCTGAACCCTGCCTCCATGAGTAGGGATATGAGAACAGCCTCCTTTAGCTGACCTTTCATGGACTCTTCTGGAAACACAAGCAAAAGTTCTAGTCTGAAGAGCATTTCTTTAGAGGTCATGGATCCCAGAGGATGTACCTGTTCTAACACTCCGTGTATAGTCTTGGTTATTACAAACCCAGGACAGAGGTGGGCTGGTGAGAGGAAAGGGGAACTTTAAATGCACAGGTAACTAATGTGCTTTACTTTCATTGGAACCCCTTTTTCCCCCTCTGCTCTCTTTTAAACTCCTCTGGCTTTTGCTTAGGCTGAAGTTCCAGGGTGAGCACAAAACTTGAGTTTTACATGTTCTCCATTTTTATTTAGCCAACATTATCATCCTTCTTCTGAAATTTCACATTAAATTAAAAATGTTCAACTGACACCATAAAAGAATAATATAAGTAAGCATAATTATTTTCCTCTTATTGAAGTTTCTCTGCCTCCTCTCTTTGTTAATCCCAGGAACCCCCAATAACTGTAATCTCCAATTATAAAAATTTCATGTGTAATTTTTATGACAGTTCATTGTCAGCATTCATTTTTCCAAATGACTGTAGTGATGTTGAAAGACTAATGGATTTCCAGGGCTTGGGCCACATGTAGTAACCATGTCTACTTAAAAATGTCTTCCCTGTCGGCTCAGCCTTCAGTCTTTGACTGTGCTGAGCTCTTCTTTTGAGCTTTCTTGTGTCTGCTACCCTCTTCCCCATGTCCTGATATCTGCTAACATGTGTAGCATGTAAAGATAGCAAGATTGTGTCTTCACTTTCCCAGTCATTTTACAGTCTCAATGTTATCACTGTTCTACTTGCTCCCATTTTCATAATGATAATCACATTAATAAAAATAGCTTGGTGTAACAGTTATGGAGTGATTACTTCAACTCCAATAGTGAGACAAAGTCTAATGTATAATGTGGCAGGGGAGGTAGCAGTGATGTCCACTCTCAAGCTTATACCCTCTTGCCTGAATATTAATTCTTGGAATTGCTAGCATCCCCTCTCCTTAGCCTAACCTTCATCCCCAGTTGTCTTTACCAAGAAATCTCCTGTCTTGATTCCTTCCCTTGTTCCCATAGCTCGTACCACAATGTTGCTTTCATGGCTTTGGGGAAATGAAAAGTAGCTTATCATCCTGAAAGGAACTCAGTCCTGCTGTGTGCTATAATTGGGCACAGAGCACTTATTTCCTGCCCCTTATTATCTGGTCCCTAATAGATATCTAGGCTGCCTGTTTTGTTTCCATTTCTTAAAACTTAGGGTTGTCTTTGTATTTACTGACATTCACAGTAGAAGGCCTCTTGGATGCCCTTGAATGAATGCCTTTGTTGTAGTTTTTACTCCCAAAGATCCATTGTCTAGTGATCCTTAAGAACTGGGCCTTCCTTCCCAAGTCTTGGAAACTGAGGCAAACAGGAATCCTCCTGTAATGACCCTGGTTTGCTTCCAAATATTCTTGCAAATCTGCAATAAATAAGCATGGGTCTCTGCTCTGACAAATGCTTCTTCACAAGTTCCTTTGCAGATATGTGTTCAGCACCTCTCTGTTCCTTTCTATGTGGCATCAAATGATGCAACATTATGGTGTACATGGGGACACACCACCATCTTTACTGTCCAGTTAACCAGAGCAAATGCTTTCCAAATAGCCAGGTTCTCTGATAAGAACTTAAAGAGTGTTACGAGTTCTCCTTCCTGCCCCAGCCCATCTCCACATCCAGCCTTTACCAAACATGAGCTGAAATTTTGAGGCCACATGCTCATATTTGCTTCAAGGGAATTGGACTATGGTCTTTAACTAGAGAACAAATTTACTTTGATTGCTAATAACTACTCATTTTTCTCAGAACAAACCCTTACAACAAAGTTTGCTGTCTTGAGGAAACATGAGGAAGAAAAGAAGAGTCATTCTTTTTCTCCAATTTAGCTATTCTTGATACTTTTAATTTTCATATAGTTTTTAACTACAATAGAATTATTTCACTTTTCTCCCTCCATTTTTACTCCACCCTTCCCATGCACCTTCCCTCAAATCCATACCATATACCTTGACTATCAAGTTGGTAGCTTGTTTTTCTTTGATTAGTGTTGTTGAATATGTATGCAAGTGTGTATGTATGTATATATGCATGCATTTATAAATAAAAATGTATATATAAATTCAACCTGCTACCTCCATTTTTGTTGTTTGTGTATATACTGTTTCAGGACTGACTATTTTGCAAAGTACAAGCCAATAAGCAGGCTTAACTCTGGGAGAGGCTAATCCTCCTTCTTCCAGCAGTTATTAATTGTATATAGTTCTTTATGTAGTGGTGAGATCCCCTATGAAAAGATTTCCAGTCCACATTAGTAGGCCAAATGATCATGTTTGAACAACCCTTCATAAGAAGAGTCTATTTAACAACAGAATTCCTGGTATTCTGGCTCCTAGCATCTTCTCACCTTCTCTTTCATCATGTCCCTGAGCCATGACTGCAGGAGCTGTGATGTAGATGTTTGCTGGCACTAAGCTCCCCATGATCTCTTGATCTCTGTGTTGTGTCCAATTGTGGGTTTTTAAGAATTATCCTTTGTTGCTATGGAAGCTCCATAGTAGGTAGATTCATAGCACATCTTCCCCCAACAAAGAACAGTTAGTGATTGGGAATGGATACACAACCATAGTTCCACAGAGTGATACATGCTGAAAATACACTAACAAATATAGCCCTATGACAATGAGACCCTGATCAGGGACATAAAACTCTGTATGGGGAAGGGAAAAAATCATGGTATATAAGAATGGATGTCTTCAAATAAAGTGAGGGGAGAGACAGGGCTTAAAGAATACAATCTGAAATTTGAATGGCTTTCAAAACGTGAATCATTTTTTTTTTCAGAAAAATGATGAGGGTTAATGAAGAGCAAGGCAGGTGGACAATGTGGAGGGTGTCCTGACTGTGTGAGACAAATGGAGAAGTTTCTGGATATGAGTACATTCCTTAGCACATTGGCGGGGTTTGGTTCATGGCTCCTGAAGAACTGTGCAGAGAAATTTAGGGAGTGACTTGCTGAAAATGTATGTGTGATGCTTCTCTAGCAGTCCTGGAAAGGCTTGGATCTTGCAGAAAGGAGTCTCTAACAGTAAAAGCAACCGATGTCCCATAGGTTCTAATGGAGTCTGGTTAAGAATACAACAATCTTAATAAGTACAGGGCATTGGGCAACTTTCTGAAGTGGAGAACGCTATTCATCTTTTGGGAATTCCATGTGAATATATGAAGATTGATGTCCTGTGTAATTGCAAATTCAACGAGTCCTTTTTCCAGGCCCCCACTGGAAGCAGGGACATTATCACCACACTGGGACTTCAGCATTCTTCAGTTGTCAGGTACACTCTTTTGCCCGGGTCACTTCCCTTCGGTAACAAATGACTTCATCTTTCTACATCCTTAACTACCCCCATGTCACATACTCCTCCCCCACCAACTCTTCCACCAATGCCATTCCCTCCAGTAGCACAGTTATGTCCCACACTCCAACTTCCTACCAAGCATTTTATTAGACACCAAAGGTAGAGAATTACATCATGCAAAAGCATCTGCTCTCAGAAGTCACAAGGATTTAGGCAGAGCAGAATATATGTATGTATGTATGTATGTTGTATATATATATATATATGTGTGTGTGTGTGTGTGTGTGTGTGTGTGTGTGTTGTGTGTATCTTATGTGAGCCAATCTGTTTGTTTGTGTACAAATATGCAGAGTCCAGAGACGAAGGCCAAATGTCTTCTTTAATTATTATCTATTTTAAACTTTCGTCTTTTTGTTTTAAAGGAGAAAGTCTTTTTATCAAACCCAGAGGTCACGAGGTCAGCTAGCAAACATCTGGCTTTTCTTCCGTGCCCCTGCCTGTTGTGCTTCACTAGAGTTTTGCATGTGTGCTGGAGACTCAAACTCAGCTCTCCGTGCTTGTGTGGCAAGCATTCTGCCAGAGGAGCCATTTCCTGAGCTCTTACAGAAATTACTTTAAGTACTGAGATGCACATTGCTTTGGCAGGAAGAAAAAGCCTAGCTCTTTGTTTTTCCATTGTCATTTATCTTTATCAGTCCCCCACTCCCTGTGCTTCCTTGTTATGGCCACAGTAACCGTAGCTGTCATTGCTGTGAGACTCTCCACTGGCAAAAGACAGTGAGCAGCTGAGCCTGCAGCCTCTATTGTCACAATTCTTTGACCTGCAGAATGAGAGGAAACCATACCTGACAGGACTCCTTCCAAAGGACTCAGCATCACTTCTATCCCGGCATCCTCCACAGACCAGAAGAACAAATATCCCCTCTGCATTATTAGCAATACATGGAAAAATGACATAGCACCTCCTTATTTCTGAAGCCCTGGACCACAATGCTTTCATTCTTGCGGTCCTGAAGAAAAGAGAATTTTTTTAAAATATAAGAATAGAAGCCAATGACCTTGTTAACATCATCATCATCATCATCATCATAGCCAAGAAAGTGAGGGACCATTCCATATTTATTATATAAGGGAACAAGAAGCAAAATCTATGGTTTATATTTGCTCTATAGATTCAGTTCCTGGAAGGTGAAAAATGTAAAAAATATCCTAATTCTTCAGATTTTCTTGTCACATAATAATTAATCATTGTCATTTGCTTGTAGAGATGGTTGGAGTCTTAATTTAGCGGTATATTTTAGTGAATTTTATAGAATTTACAAATGATTTAGTAATGTTTGCATTTAGAAGCAGAAAGGCCCCTTTGGTTCTTAGGAATCCCAGCATTGCTTCCTAGGTCCTCATTTTACAGATGAGTAGGCTGAGGTGGAGGAAAATGTTTCTATTGAGATCACCTGGTAGGGACATGTGCTCAACAGGTGGAGTTCTTCCCT